>OY720630.1:7063540-8465421 GCA_963170105.1 Cantharis lateralis | reverse complement strand
ATTCGAAGTTCTGTATTTGACTATTACAAGTTCAGATCTTCAAATTATTATTTACAATCTTAGTTTGTATTTAACAATTCGAAGTTCTGTATTTACCTACTACAAGTTCAGATCTTCAAGTTATAATTTGAAATAATAATTTATATTTAACAAATCTAAGTTCTGTAATTCACTATTACAAGTTCAGATCTTCAAGTTATAATTTGCAATAATAATTAGAAGCTATCAATTTTAAGTTCTGTATTTGACAATTACAAGTTCAGATCTTCAAGTTATAATTTGCAATAATAATTTGTATTTAACAATTCGAAGTTCTGTATTTGACTATTACAAGTTCAGATCTTCAAATTATTATTTGCAATAATAATTAGAAGCTATCAATTTTAAGTTCTGTATTTGACAATTACAAGTTCAGATCTTCAAGTTATAATTTGCAATAATAATTTGTATTTAACAATTCGAAGTTCTGTATTTGACTATTACAAGTTCAGATCTTCAAATTATTATTTCTAATCTTAGTTTGAATTTTACAATTTGAAGTTCTGTATTTACCTAATACAAGTTCAGATCTTCAAGTTATAATTTGTACTAATAATTTGGATTTACAATTCGAAGTTCTGTATTTGACTATTACAAGTTCAGATCTTCAAATTATTATTTGCAGTCTTAGTTTGTATTTAACAATTCGAAGTTCTGTATTTACCTACTACAAGTTCAGATCTTCAAGTTATAATTTGCAATAATAATTAGAAGCTATCAATTTTAAGTTCTGTATTTGACAATTACAAGTCCAGATCTTCAAGTTATAATTTGCAATAATAATTTGTATTTAACAATTCGAAGTTCTGTATTTGACTATTACAAGTTCAAATCTTCAAATTAATATTTGCAATCTTAGTCTGAATTTAACAATTCGAAGTTCTGTATTTACCTAATACAAGTTAAGATCTTCAAGTTATAATTTGTACTAATAATTTGGATTTAACAATTCGAAGTTCTGTATTTACCTAATACAAGTTAAGATCTTCAAGTTATAATTTGTACTAATAATTTGGATTTAATAATTCGAAGTTCTGTATTTGACTATTACAAGTTCAGATCTTCAAATTATTATTTGCAGTCTTAGTTTGTATTTAACAATTCGAAGTTCTGTATTTACCTACTACAAGTTCAGATCTTCAAGTTATAATTTGCAATAATAATTAGAAGCTATCAATTTTAAGTTCTGTATTTGACAATTACAAGTTCAGATCTTCAAGTTATAATTTGCACTAATAATTTGTATTTAACAATTCGAAGTTCTGTATTTGACTATTACAAGTCCAGATCTTCAAATTATTATTTACAATCTTAGTTTGTATTTAACAATTCGAAGTTCTGTATTTACCTAATACAAGTTAAGATCTTCAAGTTATAATTTGTACTAATAATTTGGATTTAACAATTCGAAGTTCTGTATTTGACTATTACAAGTTCAGATCTTCAATTTATTATTTGCAGTCTTAGTTTGTATTTAACAATTCGAAGTTCTGTATTTACCTACTACAAGTTCAGATCTTCAAGTTATAATTTGCAATAATAATTAGAAGCTATCAATTTTAAGTTCTGTATTTGACAATTACAAGTTCAGATCTTCAAGTTATAAATTGCAATAATAATTTGTATTTAACAATTCGAAGTTCTCTATTTGACTACTACAAGTCCAGATCTTCAAATTATTATTTACAATCTTAGTTTGTATTTAACAATTCGAAGTTCTGTATTTACCTAATACAAGTTAAGATCTTCAAGTTATAATTTGTACTAATAATTTGGATTTAACAATTCGAAGTTCTGTATTTGACTAGTACAAGTTCAGATCTTCAAATTATTATTTGCAGTCTTAGTTTGTATTTAACAATTCCAAGTTCTGTATTTGCCTACTACAAGTTCAGATCTTGAAGTTATAATTTGCAATTATAATTAGAAGCTATCAATTTTAAGTTCTGTATTTGACAATTACAAGTTCAGATCTTCAAGTTATAATTTGCAATAATAATTTGTATTTAACAATTCGAAGTTCTGTATTTGACTATTACAAGTTCAGATCTTCCAATTAATATTTACAATCTTAGTTTGTATTTAACAATTCGAAGTTCTGTATTTACCTACTACAAGTTCAGATCTGCAAGTTATAATTTGCAATAATAATTAGAAGCTATCAATTATAAGTTCCGTATTTTACAATTAGAAGTTCAGATCTTCTAGTTATAATTTGCACTAATAATTTGTATTTAACAATTCGAAGTTCTGTATTTGACTATTACAAGTTCAGATCTTCAAATTATTATTTACAATCTTAGTTTGTATTTAACAATTCGAAGTTCTGTATTTACCTACTACAAGTTCAGATCTTTAAGTTATAATTTGCAATAATAATTTGTATTTAACAATTCGAAGTTCTGTATTTGACTATTACAAGTTCAGATCTTCAAATTATTATTTGCAATCCTAGTTTGAATTTAACAATTCGAAGTACTGTATTTACCTACTACAAGTTCAGATCTTCAAGTTATAATTTGAAATAATAATTTATATTTAACAAATCTAAGTTCTGTAATTCACTATTACAAGTTCAGATCTTCAAGTTATAATTTGCAATAATAATTAGAAGCTATCAATTTTAAGTTCCGTATTTGACAATTACAAGTTCAGATCTTCAAGTTATAATTTGCACTAATAATTTGTATTTAACAATTCGAAGTTCTGTATTTGACTATTACAAGTTCAGTCCTTCAAATTATTATTTACAATCTTAGTTTGTATTTAACAATTCGAAGTTCTGTATTTACCTACTACAAGTTCAGATCTTTAAGTTATAATTTGCAATAATAATTAGTAGCTATCAATTTTAAGTTCTGTAGTTGACAATTACAAGTTCATATCTACAAGTTATAATTTGCAACTAATAATTTGTATTGAACCATTCGAAGTTCTGTATTTGAATATTACAAGTTCAGATCTTCAATTTATTATTTGCAAACTTAGTTTGAATTTAACAATTCGAAGTTCTGTATTTACCCACTACAATTACAAGTTCAGATCTTCAAGTTAGAATTTGCACTAATAATTTGTATTTAACAATTCGGAGTTCTGTATTTGACTATTAGAAGTTCAGATCTTCAAATTATTATTTGCAATCCTAGTTTGAATTTAACAATTCGAAGTTCTGTATTTACCTACTACAAGTTCAGATCTTCAAGTTATAATTTGCAAAAATAATTAGAAGCTATCAATTTTAAGTTCTGTATTTGACAATTACAAGTTCAGATCTTCAAGTTATAATTTGCAATAATAATTTGTATTTAACAATTCGAAGTTCTGTATTTGACTATTACAAGTTCAGATCTTCAAATTATTATTTCTAATCTTAGTTTGAATTTTACAATTTGAAGTTCTGTATTTACCTAATACAAGTTAAGATCTTCAAGTTATAATTTGTACTAATAATTTGGAATTAACAATTCGAAGTTCTGTATTTACCTACTACAAGTTCAGATCTGTAAGTTATAATTTGCAATAATAATTAGTAGCTATCAATTTTAAGTTCTGTAGTTGACAATTACAAGTTCATATCTACAAGTTATAATTTGCAACTAATAATTTGTATTGAACCATTCGAAGTTCTGTATTTGAATATTACAAGTTCAGATCTTCAATTTATTATTTGCAAACTTAGTTTGAATTTAACAATTCGAAGTTCTGTATTTACCCACTACAATTACAAGTTCAGATCTTCAAGTTATAATTTGCACTAATAATTTGTATTTAACAATTCGGAGTTCTGTATTTGACTATTAGAAGTTCAGATCTTCAAATTATTATTTGCAATCCTAGTTTGAATTTAACAATTCGAAGTTCTGTATTTACCTACTACAAGTTCAGATCTTCAAGTTATAATTTGCAAAAATAATTAGAAGCTATCAATTTTAAGTTCTGTATTTGACAATTACAAGTTCAGATCTTCAAGTTATAATTTGCAATAATAATTTGTATTTAACAATTCGAAGTTCTGTATTTGACTATTACAAGTTCAGATCTTCAAATTATTATTTCTAATCTTAGTTTGAATTTTACAATTTGAAGTTCTGTATTTACCTAATACAAGTTAAGATCTTCAAGTTATAATTTGTACTAATAATTTGTATTTAACAATTCGAAGTTCTGTATTTACCTACTACAAGTTTAGATCTTCAAGTTATAATTTGCAATAATAATTAGAAGCTATCAATTTTAAGTTCTGTATTTGACAATTACAAGTTCAGATCTTCAAGTAAAAAGTTGCAATAATAATTTGTATTTAACAATTCGAAGTTCTGTATTTGACTATTACAAGTTCAGATCTTCAAATTATTATTTGCAATCCTAGTTTGAATTTAACAATTCGAAGTTCTGTATTTACCTACTACAAGTTCAGATCTACAAGTTATAATTTGAAATAATATTTTATATTTAACAAATCTAAGTTCTGTAATTCACTATTACAAGTTCAGATCTTCAAGTTATAATTTGCAATAATAATTAGAAGCTATCAATTTTAAGTTCTGTATTTGACAATTACAAGTTCAGATCTTCAAGTTATAATTCGCAAATAATAATTTGTATTTAACAATTCGAAGTTCTGTATTTGACTATTACAAGTTCAGATCTTCAATTTATTATTTGCAACCTTACTTTGAATTTAACAATTCGAAGTTCTGTATTTGACTATTACAAGTCCAGATCTTCAAATTATTATTTACAATCTTAGTTTGTATTTAACAATTCGTAGTTCTGTATTTACCTACTACAAGTTCAGATCTTTAAGTTATAATTTGCAATAATAATTAGAAGCTATCAATTTTAAGTTCTGTAGTTGACAATTACAAGTTCATATCTTCAAGTTATAATTAGCAAATAATAATTTGTATTTAACAATTCGAAGTTCTGTATTTGACTATTACAAGTTCAGATCTTCAATTTATTATTTGCAAACTTAGTTTGTATTTAACAATTCGAAGTTCTGTATTTACCTACTACAAGTTCAGATCTTCAAGTTATAATTTGCAATAATAATTAGAAGCTATCAATTTTAAGTTCTGTATTTGACAATTACAAGTTCAGATCTTCAAGTTATAATTCGCAAATAATAATTTGTATTTAACAATTCGAAGTTCTGTATTTGACTATTACAAGTTCAGATCTTCAATTTATTATTTGCAACCTTAGTTTGAATTTAACAATTCGAAGTTCTGTATTTGACTATTACAAGTCCAGATCTTCAAATTATTATTTACAATCTTAGTTTGTATTTAACAATTCGTAGTTCTGTATTTACCTACTACAAGTTCAGATCTTTAAGTTATAATTTGCAATAATAATTTGTATTTAACAATTCGAAGTTCTGTATTTGACTATTACAAGTTCAGATCTTCAAATTATTATTTGCAATCCTAGTTTGAATTTAACAATTCGAAGTACTGTATTTACCTACTACAAGTTCAGATCTTCAAGTTATAATTTGAAATAATAATTTATATTTAACAAATCTAAGTTCTGTAATTCACTATTACAAGTTCAGATCTTCAAGTTATAATTTGCAATAATAATTAGAAGCTATCAATTTTAAGTTCCGTATTTGACAATTACAAGTTCAGATCTTCAAGTTATAATTTGCACTAATAATTTGTATTTAACAATTCGAAGTTCTGTATTTGACTATTACAAGTTCAGTCCTTCAAATTATTATTTACAATCTTAGTTTGTATTTAACAATTCGAAGTTCTGTATTTACCTACTACAAGTTCAGATCTTTAAGTTATAATTTGCAATAATAATTAGTAGCTATCAATTATAAGTTCTGTTGTTGACAATTACAAGTTCATATCTTCAAGTTATAATTTGCAACTAATAATTTGTATTTAACCATTCGAAGTTCTGTATTTGACTATTACAAGTTCAGATCTTCAATTTATTATTTGCAAACTTAGTTTGAATTTAACAATTCGAAGTTCTGTATTTACCCACTACAAGTACAGATCTTCAAGTTATAATTTGCACTAATAATTTGTATTTAACAATTCGGAGTTCTGTATTTGACTATTAGAAGTTCAGATCTTCAAATTATTATTTGCAATCCTAGTTTGAATTTAACAATTCGAAGTTCTGTATTTACCTACTACAAGTTCAGATCTTCAAGTTATAATTTGCAAAAATAATTAGAAGCTATCAATTTTAAGTTCTGTATTTGACAATTACAAGTTCAGATCTTCAAGTTATAATTTGCAATAATAATTTGTATTTAACAATTCGAAGTTCTGTATTTGACTATTAAAAGTTCAGATCTTCAAATTATTATTTCTAATCTTAGTTTGAATTTTACAATTTGAAGTTCTGTATTTACCTAATACAAGTTAAGATCTTCAAGTTATAATTTGTACTAATAATTTGGAATTAACAATTCGAAGTTCTGTATTTACCTACTACAAGTTCAGATCTGTAAGTTATAATTTGCAATAATAATTAGTAGCTATCAATTTTAAGTTCTGTAGTTGACAATTACAAGTTCATATCTACAAGTTATAATTTGCAACTAATAATTTGTATTGAACCATTCGAAGTTCTGTATTTGAATATTACAAGTTCAGATCTTCAATTTATTATTTGCAAACTTAGTTTGAATTTAACAATTCGAAGTTCTGTATTTACCCACTACAATTACAAGTTCAGATCTTCAAGTTATAATTTGCACTAATAATTTGTATTTAACAATTCGGAGTTCTGTATTTGACTATTAGAAGTTCAGATCTTCAAATTATTATTTGCAATCCTAGTTTGAATTTAACAATTCGAAGTTCTGTATTTACCTACTACAAGTTCAGATCTTCAAGTTATAATTTGCAAAAATAATTAGAAGCTATCAATTTTAAGTTCTGTATTTGACAATTACAAGTTCAGATCTTCAAGTTATAATTTGCAATAATAATTTGTATTTAACAATTCGAAGTTCTGTATTTGACTATTACAAGTTCAGATCTTCAAATTATTATTTCTAATCTTAGTTTGAATTTTACAATTTGAAGTTCTGTATTTACCTAATACAAGTTAAGATCTTCAAGTTATAATTTGTACTAATAATTTGTATTTAACAATTCGAAGTTCTGTATTTACCTACTACAAGTTTAGATCTTCAAGTTATAATTTGCAATAATAATTAGAAGCTATCAATTTTAAGTTCTGTATTTGACAATTACAAGTTCAGATCTTCAAGTAAAAAGTTGCAATAATAATTTGTATTTAACAATTCGAAGTTCTGTATTTGACTATTACAAGTTCAGATCTTCAAATTATTATTTGCAATCCTAGTTTGAATTTAACAATTCGAAGTTCTGTATTTACCTACTACAAGTTCAGATCTTCAAGTTATAATTTGAAATAATATTTTATATTTAACAAATCTAAGTTCTGTAATTCACTATTACAAGTTCAGATCTTCAAGTTATAATTTGCAATAATAATTAGAAGCTATCAATTTTAAGTTCTGTATTTGACAATTACAAGTTCAGATCTTCAAGTTATAATTCGCAAATAATAATTTGTATTTAACAATTCGAAGTTCTGTATTTGACTATTACAAGTTCAGATCTTCAATTTATTATTTGCAACCTTAGTTTGAATTTAACAATTCGAAGTTCTGTATTTGACTATTACAAGTCCAGATCTTCAAATTATTATTTACAATCTTAGTTTGTATTTAACAATTCGTAGTTCTGTATTTACCTACTACAAGTTCAGATCTTTAAGTTATAATTTGCAATAATAATTAGAAGCTATCAATTTTAAGTTCTGTAGTTGACAATTACAAGTTCATATCTTCAAGTTATAATTAGCAAATAATAATTTGTATTTAACAATTCGAAGTTCTGTATTTGACTATTACAAGTTCAGATCTTCAATTTATTATTTGCAAACTTAGTTTGTATTTAACAATTCGAAGTTCTGTATTTACCTACTACAAGTTCAGATCTTCAAGTTATAATTTGCAATAATAATTAGAAGCTATCAATTTTAAGTTCTGTATTTGACAATTACAAGTTCAGATCTTCAAGTTATAATTCGCAAATAATAATTTGTATTTAACAATTCGAAGTTCTGTATTTGACTATTACAAGTTCAGATCTTCAATTTATTATTTGCAACCTTAGTTTGAATTTAACAATTCGAAGTTCTGTATTTGACTATTACAAGTCCAGATCTTCAAATTATTATTTACAATCTTAGTTTGTATTTAACAATTCGTAGTTCTGTATTTACCTACTACAAGTTCAGATCTTTAAGTTATAATTTGCAATAATTATTAGAAGCTATCAATTTTAAGTTCTGTAGTTGACAATTACAAGTTCATATCTTCAAGTTATAATTAGCAAATAATAATTTTTATTTATTAATTCGCAGTTCTGTATTTACCCACTACAAGTACAGATCTTCAAGTTCTAATTTGCAATCACAATTTGAAGGTATCAATTCTAAGTTCTGTATTTGACAGTTACAAGTTCAGATCTTCAAGTTATAACTTGAAATAATAATTAGTATTTAACAAATCTAAGTTCTGTAATTCACTATTACTAGTTCAGATCTTCAAGTTATAATTTGCAATAATAATTAGAAGCTATCAATTTTAAGTTCTGTATTTGACTAGTACAAGTTCAGATCTTCAAATTATTATTTGCAGTCTTAGTTTGTATTTAACAATTCCAAGTTCTGTATTTACCTACTACAAGTTCAGATCTTGAAGTTATAATTTGCAATTATAATTAGAAGCTATCAATTTTAAGTTCTGTATTTGACAATTACAAGTTCAGATCTTCAAGTTATAATTTGCAATAATAATTTGTATTTAACAATTCGAAGTTCTGTATTTGACTATTACAAGTTCAGATCTTCCAATTAATATTTACAATCTTAGTTTGTATTTAACAATTCGAAGTTCTGTATTTACCTACTACAAGTTCAGATCTTCAAGTTATAATTTGAAATAATAATTTATATTTAACAAATCTAAGTTCTGTAATTCACTATTACAAGTTCAGATCTTCAAGTTATAATTTGCACTAATAATTTGTATTTAACGATTCGAAGTTCTGTATTTGACTATTACAAGTTCAGATCTTCAAATTATTATTTGCAATCCTAGTTTGAATTTAACAATTCGAAGTTCTGTATTTACCTACTACAAGTTCAGATCTTCAAGTTATAATTTGAAATAATAATTTATATTTAACAAATCTAAGTTCTGTAATTCACTATTACAAGTTCAGATCTTAAAGTTATAATTTGCAATAATAATTAGAAGCTATCAATTTTAAGTTCCGTATTTGACAATTACAAGTTCAGATCTTCAAGTTATAATTTGCACTAATAATTTGTATTTAACAATTCGAAGTTCTGTATTTGACTATTACAAGTTCAGTCCTTCAAATTATTATTTACAATCTTAGTTTGTATTTAACAATTCGAAGTTTTGTATTTACCTACTACAAGTTCAGATCTTTAAGTTATAATTTGCAATAATAATTAGTAGCTATCAATTTTAAGTTCTGTAGTTGACAATTACAAGTTCATATCTACAAGTTATAATTTGCAACTAATAATTTGTATTTAACCATTCGAAGTTCTGTATTTGACTATTACAAGTTCAGATCTTCAATTTATTATTTGCAAACTTAGTTTGAATTTAACAATTCGAAGTTCTGTATTTACCCACTACAATTACAAGTTCAGATCTTCAAGTTATAATTTGCACTAATAATTTGTATTTAACAATTCGGAGTTCTGTATTTGACTATTAGAAGTTCAGATCTTCAAATTATTATTTGCAATCCTAGTTTGAATTTAACAATTCGAAGTTCTGTATTTACCTACTACAAGTTCAGATCTTCAAGTTATAATTTGCAATAATAATTAGAAGCTATCAATTTTAAGTTCTGTATTTGACAATTACAAGTTCAGATCTTCAAGTTATAATTTGCAATAATAATTTGTATTTAACAATTCGAAGTTCTGTATTTGACTATTACAAGTTCAGATCTTCAAATTATTATTTCTAATCTTAGTTTGAATTTTACAATTTGAAGTTCTGTATTTACCTAATACAAGTTAAGATCTTCAAGTTATAATTTGTACTAATAATTTGGAATTAACAATTCGAAGTTCTGTATTTGACTATTACAAGTTTAGATCTTCAAATTATTATTTGCAGCCTTAGTTTGTATTTAACAATTCGAAGTTCTGTATTTACCTACTACAAGTTCAGATCTTCAAGTTATAATTTGCAATAATAATTAGAAGCTATCAATTTTAAGTTCTGTATTTGACAATTACAAGTTCAGATCTTCAAGTAATAATTTGCAATAATAATTTGTATTTAACAATTCGAAGTTCTGTATTTGACTATTACAAGTTCAGATCTTCAAATTATTATTTGCAATCCTAGTTTGAATTTAACAATTCGAAGTTCTGTATTTACCTACTACAAGTTCAGATCTTCAAGTTATAATTTGAAATAATATTTTATATTTAACAAATCTAAGTTCTGTAATTCACTATTACAAGTTCAGATCTTCAAGTTATAATTTGCAATAATAATTAGAAGCTATCAATTTTAAGTTCTGTATTTGACAATTACAAGTTCAGATCTTCAAGTTATAATTCGCAAATAATATATTGTATTTAACAATTCGAAGTTCTGTATTTGACTATTACAAGTTCAGATCTTCAAGTTATAATTTGAAATAATATTTTATATTTAACAAATCTAAGTTCTGTAATTCACTATTACAAGTTCAGATCTTCAAGTTATAATTTGCAATAATAATTAGAAGCTATCAATTTTAAGTTCTGTATTTGACAATTACAAGTTCAGATCTTCAAGTTATAATTTGCAATAATAATTTGTATTTAACAATTCGAAGTTCTGTATTTGACTATTACAAGTTCAGATCTTCAAATTATTATTTACAATCTTAGATTGTATTTAACAATTAGAAAATCTGTATTTGCCAATTACAAGTTCAGATCTTCAAGTTATAACTTGCAATAATAATTTGTATGTAACAATTCGAAGTTCTGTATTTGACTATTACAAGTTCAGATCTTCAAATTATTATTTGCAATCCTAGTTTGAATTTAACAATTCGAAGTTCTGTATTTACCTACTACAAGTTCAGATCTTCAAGTTATAATTTGAAATATTATTTTATATTTAACAAATCTAAGTTCTGTAATTCACTATTACAAGTTCAGATCTTCAAGTTATAATTTGCAATAATAATTAGAAGCTATCAATTTTAAGTTCCGTATTTGACAATTACAAGTTCAGATCTTCAAGTTATAATTTGCACTAATAATTTGTATTTAACAATTCGAAGTTCTGTATTTGACTATTACAAGTTCAGTCCTTCAAATTATTATTTACAATCTTAGTTTGTATTTAACAATTCGAAGTTCTATATTTACCTACTACAAGTTCAGATCTTTAAGTTATAATTTGCAATAATAATTAGTAGCTATCAATTATAAGTTCTGTTGTTGACAATTACAAGTTCATATCTTCAAGTTATAATTTGCAACTAATAATTTGTATTTAACAATTCGAAGTTCTGTATTTGACTATTACAAGTTCAGTCCTTCAAATTATTATTTACAATCTTAGTTTGTATTTAACAATTCGAAGTTCTATATTTACCTACTACAAGTTCAGATCTTTAAGTTATAATTTGCAATAATAATTAGAAGCTATCAATTTTAAGTTCTGTATTTGACAATTACAAGTTCAGATCTTCAAGTTATAATTTGCAATAATAATTTGTATTTAACAATTCGAAGTTCTGTATTTGACTATTACAAGTTCAGATCTTCAAATTATTATTTCTAATCTTAGTTTGAATTTTACAATTTGAAGTTCTGTATTTACCTAATACAAGTTAAGATCTTCAAGTTATAATTTGTACTAATAATTTGGATTTAACAATTCGAAGTTCTGTATTTGACTATTACAAGTTCAGATCTTCAAATTATTATTTGCAGTCTTAGTTTGTATTTAACAATTCGAAGTTCTGTATTTACCTACTACAAGTTCAGATCTTCAAGTTATAATTTGCAATAATAATTAGAAGCTATCAATTTTAAGTTCTGTATTTGACAATTACAAGTCCAGATCTTCAAGTTATAATTTGCAATAATAATTTGTATTTTACAATTCGAAGTTCTGTATTTGACTATTACAAGTTCAAATCTTCAAATTAATATTTGCAATTTTAGTCTGAATTTAACAATTCGAAGTTCTGTATTTACCTAATACAAGTTAAGATCTTCAAGTTATAATTTGTACTAATAATTTGGATTTAACAATTCGAAGTTCTGTATTTACCTAATACAGATTAATACCTAATACCTAATACATCTTCAAGTTATAATTTGTACTAATAATTTGGATTTAACAATTCGAAGTTCTGTATTTGACTATTACAAGTTCAGATCTTCAAATTATTATTTCTAATCTTAGTTTGAATTTTACAATTTGAAGTTCTGTATTTACCTAATACAAGTTAAGATCTTCAAGTTATAATTTGTACTAATAATTTGGAATTAACAATTCAAAGTTCTGTATTTGACTATTACAAGTTTAGATCTTCAAATTATTATTTGCAGTCTTAGTTTGTATTTAACAATTCGAAGTTCTGTATTTACCTACTACAAGTTCAGATCTTCAAGTTATAATTTGCAATAATAATTAGAAGCTATCAATTTTAAGTTCTGTATTTGACAATTACAAGTTCAGATCTTCAAGTAATAATTTGCAATAATAATTTGTATTTAACAATTCGAAGTTCTGTATTTGACTATTACAAGTTCAGATCTTCAAATTATTATTTACAATCTTAGATTGTATTTAACAATTCGAAGTTCTGTATTTACCTACTACAAGTTCAGATCTTCAAGTTATAATTTGAAATAATAATTTATATTTAACAAATCTAAGTTCTGTAATTCACTATTACAAGTTCAGATCTTCAAGTAATAATTTGCAATAATAATTTGTATTTAACTATTCGAAGTTCTGTATTTGACTATTACAAGTTCAGATCTTCAAATTATTATTTGCAATCCTAGTTTGAATTTAACAATTCGAAGTTCTGTATTTACCTACTACAAGTTCAGAACTTCAAGTTATAATTTGAAATAATAATTTATATTTAACAAATCTAAGTTCTGTAATTCACTATTACAAGTTCAGATCTTAAAGTTATAATTTGCAATAATAATTAGAAGCTATCAATTTTAAGTTCCGTATTTGACAATTACAAGTTCAGATCTTCAAGTTATAATTTGCACTAATAATTTGTATTTAACAATTCGAAGTTCTGTATTTGACTATTACAAGTTCAGTCCTTCAAATTATTATTTACAATCTTAGTTTGTATTTAACAATTCGAAGTTCTGTATTTACCTACTACAAGTTCAGATCTTTAAGTTATAATTTGCAATAATAATTAGTAGCTATCAATTTTAAGTTCTGTAGTTGACAATTACAAGTTCATATCTACAAGTTATAATTTGCAACTAATAATTTGTATTTAACCATTCGAAGTTCTGTATTTGACTATTACAAGTTCAGATCTTCAATTTATTATTTGCAAACTTAGTTTGAATTTAACAATTCGAAGTTCTGTATTTACCCACTACAATTACAAGTTCAGATCTTCAAGTTATAATTTGCACTAATAATTTGTATTTAACAATTCGGAGTTCTGTATTTGACTATTAGAAGTTCAGATCTTCAAATTATTATTTGCAATCCTAGTTTGAATTTAACAATTCGAAGTTCTGTATTTACCTACTACAAGTTCAGATCTTCAAGTTATAATTTGCAATAATAATTAGAAGCTATCAATTTTAAGTTCTGTATTTGACAATTACAAGTTCAGATCTTCAAGTTATAATTTGCAATAATAATTTGTATTTAACAATTCGAAGTTCTGTATTTGACTATTACAAGTTCAGATCTTCAAATTATTATTTCTAATCTTAGTTTGAATTTTACAATTTGAAGTTCTGTATTTACCTAATACAAGTTAAGATCTTCAAGTTATAATTTGCAATAATAATTAGAAGCTATCAATTTTAAGTTCTGTATTTGACAATTACAAGTTCAGATCTTCAAGTTATAATTTGCAATAATAATTTGTATTTAACAATTCGAAGTTCTGTATTTTACTATTACAAGTTCAGATCTTCAAATTATTATTTACAATCTTAGATTGTATTTAACAATTCGAAGTTCTGTATTTACCAACTACAAGTTCAGATCTTCAAGTTATAATTTGCAATAATAATTAGAAGCTATCAATTTTAAGTTCTGTATTTGCCAATTACAAGTTCAGATCTTCAAGTTATAACTTGCAATAATAATTTGTATGTAACAATTCGAAGTTCTGTATTTGACTATTACAAGTTCAGATCTTCAAATTATTATTTGCAATCCTAGTTTGAATTTAACAATTCGAAGTTCTGTATTTACCTACTACAAGTTCAGATCTTCAAGTTATAATTTGAAATAATATTTTATATTTAACAAATCTAAGTTCTGTAATTCACTATTACAAGTTCAGATCTTCAAGTTATAATTTGCAATAATAATTAGAAGCTATCAATTTTAAGTTCCGTATTTGACAATTACAAGTTCAGATCTTCAAGTTATAATTTGCACTAATAATTTGTATTTAACAATTCGAAGTTCTGTATTTGACTATTACAAGTTCAGTCCTTCAAATTATTATTTACAATCTTAGTTTGTATTTAACAATTCGAAGTTCTATATCTACCTACTACAAGTTCAGATCTTTAAGTTATAATTTGCAATAATAATTAGTAGCTATCAATTATAAGTTCTGTTGTTGACAATTACAAGTTCATATCTTCAAGTTATAATTTGCAACTAATAATTTGTATTTAACCATTCGAAGTTCTGTATTTGACTATTACAAGTTCAGATCTTCAATTTATTATTTGCAAACTTAGTTTGAATTTAACAATTCGAAGTTCTGTATTTACCCACTACAAGTACAGATCTTCAAGTTATAATTTGAAATCACAATTTGAAGGTATCAATTCTAAGTTCTGTATTTGACAGTTACAAGTTCAGATCTTCAAGTTATAACTTGAAATAATAATTAGTATTTAACAAATCTAAGTTCTGTAATTCACTATTACTAGTTCAGATCTTCAAGTTATAATTTGCAATAATAATTAGAAGCTATCAATTTTAAGTTCTGTATTAGACAATTACAAGTTCAGATCTTCAAGTTATAATTTGCACTAATAATTTGTATTTAACAATTCGGAGTTCTGTATTTGACTATTAGAAGTTCAGATCTTCAAATTATTATTTGCAATCGTTGTTTGAATTTAACAATTCGAAGTTCTGTATTTACCTACTACAAGTTCAGATCTTTAAGTTATAATTTGCAATAATAATTAGAAGCTATCAATTTTAAGTTCTGTATTTGACAATTACAAGTTCAGATCTTCAAGTTATAATTTGCAATAATAATTTGTATTTAACAATTCGAAGTTCTGTATTTGACTATTACAAGTTCAGATCTTCAAATTATTATTTCTAATCTTAGTTTGAATTTTACAATTTGAAGTTCTGTATTTACCTAATACAAGTTAAGATCTTCAAGTTATAATTTGTACTAATAATTTGGATTTAACAATTCGAAGTTCTGTATTTGACTATTACAAGTTCAGATCTTCAAATTATTATTTGCAGTCTTAGTTTGTATTTAACAATTCGAAGTTCTGTATTTACCTACTACAAGTTCAGATCTTCAAGTTATAATTTGCAATAATAATTAGAAGCTATCAATTTTAAGTTCTGTATTTGACAATTACAAGTCCAGATCTTCAAGTTATAATTTGCAATAATAATTTGTATTTAACAATTCGAAGTTCTGTATTTGACTATTACAAGTTCAGATCTTCAATTTATTATTTGCTACCTTAGTTTGAATTTAACAATTCGAAGTTCTGTATTTGACTATTACAAGTCCAGATCTTCAAATTATTATTTACAATCTTAGTTTGTATTTAACAATTCGTAGTTCTGTATTTACCTACTACAAGTTCAGATCTTTAAGTTATAATTTGCAATAATAATTAGAAGCTATCAATTTTAAGTTCTGTAGTTGACAATTACAAGTTCATATCTTCAAGTTATAATTAGCAAATAATAATTTGTATTTAAAATTCGAAGTTCTGTATTTGACTATTACAAGTTCAGATCTTCAATTTATTATTTGCAAACTTAGTTTGAATTTAACAATTCGAAGTTCTGTATTTACCCACTACAAGTACAGATCTTCAAGTTCTAATTTGCAATCACAATTTGAAGGTATCAATTCTAAGTTCTGTATTTGACAGTTACAAGTTCAGATCTTCAAGTTATAACTTGAAATAATAATTAGTATTTAACAAATCTAAGTTCTGTAATTCACTATTACTAGTTCAGATCTTCAAGTTATAATTTGCAATAATAATTAGAAGCTATCAATTTTAAGTTCTGTATTTGACAATTACAAGTTCAGATCTTCAAGTTATAATTTGCAATAATAATTTGTATTTAACAATTCGATGTTCTGTATTTGACTATTACAAGTTCAGATCTTCAAATTATTATTTACAATCTTAGATTGTATTTAACAATTCGAAGTTCTGTATTTACCTACTACAAGTTCAGATCTTCAAGTTATAATTTGCAATAATAATTAGAAGCTATCAATTTTAAGTTCTGTATTTGCCAATTACAAGTTCAGATCTTCAAGTTATAACTTGCAATAATAATTTGTATGTAACAATTCGAAGTTCTGTATTTGACTATTACAAGTTCAGATCTTCAAATTATTATTTGCAATCCTAGTTTGAATTTAACAATTCGAAGTTCTGTATTTACCTACTACAAGTTCAGATCTTCAAGTTATAATTTGAAATAATATTTTATATTTAACAAATCTAAGTTCTGTAATTCACTATTACAAGTTCAGATCTTCAAGTTATAATTTGCAATAATAATTAGAAGCTATCAATTTTAAGTTCCGTATTTGACAATTACAAGTTCAGATCTTCAAGTTATAATTTGCACTAATAATTTGTATTTAACAATTCGAAGTTCTGTATTTGACTATTACAAGTTCAGATCTTCAATTTATTATTTGCAAACTTAGTTTGAATTTAACAATTCGAAGTTCTGTATTTACCCACTACAAGTACAGATCTTCAAGTTATAATTTGAAATCACAATTTGAAGGTATCAATTCTAAGTTCTGTATTTGACAGTTACAAGTTCAGATCTTCAAGTTATAACTTGAAATAATAATTAGTATTTAACAAATCTAAGTTCTGTAATTCACTATTACTAGTTCAGATCTTCAAGTTATAATTTGCAATAATAATTAGAAGCTATCAATTTTAAGTTCTGTATTAGACAATTACAAGTTCAGATCTTCAAGTTATAATTTGCACTAATAATTTGTATTTAACAATTCGAAGTTCTGTATTTGACTAGTACAAGTTCAGATCTTCAAATTATTATTTGCAGTCTTAGTTTGTATTTAACAATTCCAAGTTCTGTATTTACCTACTACAAGTTCAGATCTTGAAGTTATAATTTGCAATTATAATTAGAAGCTATCAATTTTAAGTTCTGTATTTGACAATTACAAGTTCAGATCTTCAAGTTATAATTTGCAATAATAATTTGTATTTAACAATTCGAAGTTCTGTATTTGACTATTACAAGTTCAGATCTTCCAATTAATATTTACAATCTTAGTTTGTATTTAACAATTCGAAGTTCTGTATTTACCTACTACAAGTTCAGATCTTCAAGTTATAATTTGCAATAATAATTAGAAGCTATCAATTTTAAGTTCTGTATTTGACAATTACAAGTTCAGATCTTCAAGTTATAACTTGCAATAATAATTTGTATTTAACAATTCGAAGTTCTGTATTTGACTATTACAAGTTCAGATCTTCAAATTATTATTTGCAATTCTAGTTTGAATTTAACAATTCGAAGTTCTGTATTTACCTACTACAAGTTCAGATCTTCAAGTTATAATTTGAAATAATAATTTATATTTAACAAATCTAAGTTCTGTAATTCACTATTACAAGTTCAGATCATCAAGTTATAATTTGCAATAATAATTAGAAGCTATCAATTATAAGTTCCGTATTTTACAATTAGAAGTTTAGATCTTCTAGTTATAATTTGCACTAATAATTTGTATTTAACAATTCGAAGTTCTGTATTTGACTATTACAAGTTCAGATCTTCAAATTATTATTTACAATCTTAGTTTGTATTTAACAATTCGAAGTTCTGTATTTACCTACTACAAGTTCAGATCTTTAAGTTATAATTTGCAATAATAATTTGTATTTAACAATTCGAAGTTCTGTATTTGACTATTACAAGTTCAGATCTTCAAATTATTATTTGCAATCCTAGTTTGAATTTAACAATTCGAAGTTCTGTATTTACCTACTACAAGTTCAGATCTTCAAGTTATAATTTGAAATAATAATTTATATTTAACAAATCTAAGTTCTGTAATTCACTATTACAAGTTCAGATCTTCAAGTTATAATTTGCACTAATAATTTGTATTTAACGATTCGAAGTTCTGTATTTGACTATTACAAGTTCAGATCTTCAAATTATTATTTGCAATCCTAGTTTGAATTTAACAATTCGAAGTTCTGTATTTACCTACTACAAGTTCAGATCTTCAAGTTATAATTTGAAATAATAATTTATATTTAACAAATCTAAGTTCTGTAATTCACTATTACAAGTTCAGATCTTAAAGTTATAATTTGCAATAATAATTAGAAGCTATCAATTTTAAGTTCCGTATTTGACAATTACAAGTTCAGATCTTCAAGTTATAATTTGCACTAATAATTTGTATTTAACAATTCGAAGTTCTGTATTTGACTATTACAAGTTCAGTCCTTCAAATTATTATTTACAATCTTAGTTTGTATTTAACAATTCGAAGTTCTGTACTTACCTACTACAAGTTCAGATCTTTAAGTTATAATTTGCAATAATAATTAGTAGCTATCAATTTTAAGTTCTGTAGTTGACAATTACAAGTTCATATCTACAAGTTATAATTTGCAACTAATAATTTGTATTTAACCATTCGAAGTTCTGTATTTGACTATTACAAGTTCAGATCTTCAATTTATTATTTGCAAACTTAGTTTGAATTTAACAATTCGAAGTTCTGTATTTACCCTCTACAATTACAAGTTCAGATCTTCAAGTTATAATTTGCACTAATAATTTGTATTTAACAATTCGGAGTTCTGTATTTGACTATTAGAAGTTCAGATCTTCAAATTATTATTTGCAATCCTAGTTTGAATTTAACAATTCGAAGTTCTGTATTTACCTACTACAAGTTCAGATCTTCAAGTTATAATTTGCAATAATAATTAGAAGCTATCAATTTTAAGTTCTGTATTTGACAATTACAAGTTCAGATCTTCAAGTTATAATTTGCAATAATAATTTGTATTTAACAATTCGAAGTTCTGTATTTGACTATTACAAGTTCAGATCTTCAAATTATTATTTCTAATATTAGTTTGAATTTTACAATTTGAAGTTCTGTATTTACCTAATACAAGTTAAGATCTTCAAGTTATAATTTGTACTAATAATTTGGAATTAACAATTCGAAGTTCTGTATTTGACTATTACAAGTTTAGATCTTCAAATTATTATTTGCAGCCTTAGTTTGTATTTAACAATTCGAAGTTCTGTATTTACCTACTACAAGTTCAGATCTTCAAGTTATAATTTGCAATAATAATTAGAAGCTACCAATTTTAAGTTCTGTATTTGACAATTACAAGTTCAGATCTTCAAGTAATAATTTGCAATAATAATTTGTATTTAACAATTCGAAGTTCTGTATTTGACTATTACAAGTTCAGATCTTCAAATTATTATTTGCAATCCTAGTTTGAATTTAACAATTCGAAGTTCTGTATTTACCTACTACAAGTTCAGATCTTCAAGTTATAATTTGAAATAATATTTTATATTTAACAAATCTAAGTTCTGTAATTCACTATTACAAGTTCAGATCTTCAAGTTATAATTTGCAATAATAATTAGAAGCTATCAATTTTAAGTTCTGTATTTGACAATTACAAGTTCAGATCTTCAAGTTATAATTCGCAAATAATATATTGTATTTAACAATTCGAAGTTCTGTATTTGACTATTACAAGTTCAGATCTTCAAGTTATAATTTGAAATAATATTTTATATTTAACAAATCTAAGTTCTGTAATTCACTATTACAAGTTCAGATCTTCAAGTTATAATTTGCAATAATAATTAGAAGCTATCAATTTTAAGTTCTGTATTTGACAATTACAAGTTCAGATCTTCTAGTTATAATTTGCAATACAAATTTGTATTTAACAATTCGAAGTTCTGTATTTGACTATTACAAGTTCAGATCTTCAAATTATTATTTACAATCTTAGATTGTATTTAACAATTCGAAGTTCTGTATTTACCTACTACAAGTTCAGATCTTCAAGTTATAATTTGCAATAATAATTAGAAGCTATCAATTTTAAGTTCTGTATTTGCCAATTACAAGTTCAGATCTTCAAGTTATAACTTGCAATAATAATTTGTATGTAACAATTCGAAGTTCTGTATTTGACTATTACAAGTTCAGATCTTCAAATTATTATTTGCAATCCTAGTTTGAATTTAACAATTCGAAGTTCTGTATTTACCTACTACAAGTTCAGATCTTCAAGTTATAATTTGAAATAATATTTTATATTTAACAAATCTAAGTTCTGTAATTCACTATTACAAGTTCAGATCTTCAAGTTATAATTTGCAATAATAATTAGAAGCTATCAATTTTAAGTTCCGTATTTGACAATTACAAGTTCAGATCTTCAAGTTATAATTTGCACTAATAATTTGTATTTAACAATTCGAAGTTCTGTATTTGACTATTACAAGTTCAGATCTTCAATTTATTATTTGCAAACTTAGTTTGAATTTAACAATTCGAAGTTCTGTATTTACCCACTACAAGTACAGATCTTCAAGTTATAATTTGAAATCACAATTTGAAGGTATCAATTCTAAGTTCTGTATTTGACAGTTACAAGTTCAGATCTTCAAGTTATAACTTGAAATAATAATTAGTATTTAACAAATCTAAGTTCTGTAATTCACTATTACTAGTTCAGATCTTCAAGTTATAATTTGCAATAATAATTAGAAGCTATCAATTTTAAGTTCTGTATTAGACAATTACAAGTTCAGATCTTCAAGTTATAATTTGCACTAATAATTTGTATTTAACAATTCGAAGTTCTGTATTTGACTAGTACAAGTTCAGATCTTCAAATTATTATTTGCAGTCTTAGTTTGTATTTAACAATTCCAAGTTCTGTATTTACCTACTACAAGTTCAGATCTTGAAGTTATAATTTGCAATTATAATTAGAAGCTATCAATTTTAAGTTCTGTATTTGACAATTACAAGTTCAGATCTTCAAGTTATAATTTGCAATAATAATTTGTATTTAACAATTCGAAGTTCTGTATTTGACTATTACAAGTTCAGATCTTCCAATTAATATTTACAATCTTAGTTTGTATTTAACAATTCGAAGTTCTGTATTTACCTACTACAAGTTCAGATCTTCAAGTTATAATTTGCAATAATAATTAGAAGCTATCAATTTTAAGTTCTGTATTTGACAATTACAAGTTCAGATCTTCAAGTTATAACTTGCAATAATAATTTGTATTTAACAATTCGAAGTTCTGTATTTGACTATTACAAGTTCAGATCTTCAAATTATTAATTGCAATTCTAGTTTGAATTTAACAATTCGAAGTTCTGTATTTACCTACTACAAGTTCAGATCTTCAAGTTATAATTTGAAATAATAATTTATATTTAACAAATCTAAGTTCTGTAATTCACTATTACAAGTTCAGATCATCAAGTTATAATTTGCAATAATAATTAGAAGCTATCAATTATAAGTTCCGTATTTTACAATTAGAAGTTTAGATCTTCTAGTTATAATTTGCACTAATAATTTGTATTTAACAATTCGAAGTTCTGTATTTGACTATTACAAGTTCAGATCTTCAAATTATTATTTACAATCTTAGTTTGTATTTAACAATTCGAAGTTCTGTATTTACCTACTACAAGTTCAGATCTTTAAGTTATAATTTGCAATAATAATTTGTGTTTAACAATTCGAAGTTCTGTATTTGACTATTACAAGTTCAGATCTTCAAATTATTATTTGCAATCCTAGTTTGAATTTAACAATTCGAAGTTCTGTATTTACCTACTACAAGTTCAGATCTTCAAGTTATAATTTGAAATAATAATTTATATTTAACAAATCTAAGTTCTGTAATTCACTATTACAAGTTCAGATCTTCAAGTTATAATTTGCACTAATAATTTGTATTTAACGATTCGAAGTTCTGTATTTGACTATTACAAGTTCAGATCTTCAAATTATTATTTGCAATCCTAGTTTGAATTTAACAATTCGAAGTTCTGTATTTACCTACTACAAGTTCAGATCTTCAAGTTATAATTTGAAATAATAATTTATATTTAACAAATCTAAGTTCTGTAATTCACTATTACAAGTTCAGATCTTAAAGTTATAATTTGCAATAATAATTAGAAGCTATCAATTTTAAGTTCCGTATTTGACAATTACAAGTTCAGATCTTCAAGTTATAATTTGCACTAATAATTTGTATTTAACAATTCGAAGTTCTGTATTTGACTATTACAAGTTCAGTCCTTCAAATTATTATTTACAATCTTAGTTTGTATTTAACAATTCGAAGTTCTGTATTTACCTACTACAAGTTCAGATCTTTAAGTTATAATTTGCAATAATAATTAGTAGCTATCAATTTTAAGTTCTGTAGTTGACAATTACAAGTTCATATCTACAAGTTATAATTTGCAACTAATAATTTGTATTTAACCATTCGAAGTTCTGTATTTGACTATTACAAGTTCAGATCTTCAATTTATTATTTGCAAACTTAGTTTGAATTTAACAATTCGAAGTTCTGTATTTACCCTCTACAATTACAAGTTCAGATCTTCAAGTTATAATTTGCACTAATAATTTGTATTTAACAATTCGGAGTTCTGTATTTGACTATTAGAAGTTCAGATCTTCAAATTATTATTTGCAATCCTAGTTTGAATTTAACAATTCGAAGTTCTGTATTTACCTACTACAAGTTCAGATCTTCAAGTTATAATTTGCAATAATAATTAGAAGCTATCAATTTTAAGTTCTGTATTTGACAATTACAAGTTCAGATCTTCAAGTTATAATTTGCAATAATAATTTGTATTTAACAATTCGAAGTTCTGTATTTGACTATTACAAGTTCAGATCTTCAAATTATTATTTCTAATCTTAGTTTGAATTTTACAATTTGAAGTTCTGTATTTACCTAATACAAGTTAAGATCTTAAAGTTATAATTTGTACTAATAATTTGGAATTAACAATTCGAAGTTCTGTATTTGACTATTACAAGTTTAGATCTTCAAATTATTATTTGCAGCCTTAGTTTGTATTTAACAATTCGAAGTTCTGTATTTACCTACTACAAGTTCAGATCTTCAAGTTATAATTTGCAATAATAATTAGAAGCTATCAATTTTAAGTTCTGTATTTGACAATTACAAGTTCAGATCTTCAAGTAATAATTTGCAATAATAATTTGTATTTAACAATTCGAAGTTCTGTATTTGACTATTACAAGTTCAGATCTTCAAATTATTATTTGCAATCCTAGTTTGAATTTAACAATTCGAAGTTCTGTATTTACCTACTACAAGTTCAGATCTTCAAGTTATAATTTGAAATAATATTTTATATTTAACAAATCTAAGTTCTGTAATTCACTATTACAAGTTCAGATCTTCAAGTTATAATTTGCAATAATAATTAGAAGCTATCAATTTTAAGTTCTGTATTTGACAATTACAAGTTCAGATCTTCAAGTTATAATTCGCAAATAATATATTGTATTTAACAATTCGAAGTTCTGTATTTGACTATTACAAGTTCAGATCTTCAAGTTATAATTTGAAATAATATTTTATATTTAACAAATCTAAGTTCTGTAATTCACTATTACAAGTTCAGATCTTCAAGTTATAATTTGCAATAATAATTAGAAGCTATCAATTTTAAGTTCTGTATTTGACAATTACAAGTTCAGATCTTCTAGTTATAATTTGCAATACAAATTTGTATTTAACAATTCGAAGTTCTGTATTTGACTATTACAAGTTCAGATCTTCAAATTATTATTTACAATCTTAGATTGTATTTAACAATTCGAAGTTCTGTATTTACCTACTACAAGTTCAGATCTTCAAGTTATAATTTGCAATAATAATTAGAAGCTATCAATTTTAAGTTCTGTATTTGCCAATTACAAGTTCAGATCTTCAAGTTATAACTTGCAATAATAATTTGTATGTAACAATTCGAAGTTCTGTATTTGACTATTACAAGTTCAGATCTTCAAATTATTATTTGCAATCCTAGTTTGAATTTAACAATTCGAAGTTCTGTATTTACCTACTACAAGTTCAGATCTTCAAGTTATAATTTGAAATAATATTTTATATTTAACAAATCTAAGTTCTGTAATTCACTATTACAAGTTCAGATCTTCAAGTTATAATTTGCAATAATAATTAGAAGCTATCAATTTTAAGTTCCGTATTTGACAATTACAAGTTCAGATCTTCAAGTTATAATTTGCACTAATAATTTGTATTTAACAATTCGAAGTTCTGTATTTGACTATTACAAGTTCAGTCCTTCAAATTATTATTTACAATCTTAGTTTGTATTTAACAATTCGAAGTTCTATATTTACCTACTACAAGTTCAGATCGTTAAGTTATAATTTGCAATAATAATTAGTAGCTATCAATTATAAGTTCTGTTGTTGACAATTACAAGTTCATATCTTCAAGTTATAATTTGCAACTAATAATTTGTATTTAACCATTCGAAGTTCTGTATTTGACTATTACAAGTTCAGATCTTCAATTTATTATTTGCAAACTTAGTTTGAATTTAACAATTCGAAGTTCTGTATTTACCCACTACAAGTACAGATCTTCAAGTTATAATTTGAAATCACAATTTGAAGGTATCAATTCTAAGTTCTGTATTTGACAGTTACAAGTTCAGATCTTCAAGTTATAACTTGAAATAATAATTAGTATTTAACAAATCTAAGTTCTGTAATTCACTATTACTAGTTCAGATCTTCAAGTTATAATTTGCAATAATAATTAGAAGCTATCAATTTTAAGTTCTGTATTAGACAATTACAAGTTCAGATCTTCAAGTTATAATTTGCACTAATAATTTGTATTTAACAATTCGGAGTTCTGTATTTGACTATTAGAAGTTCAGATCTTCAAATTATTATTTGCAATCGTTGTTTGAATTTAACAATTCGAAGTTCTGTATTTACCTACTACAAGTTCAGATCTTTAAGTTATAATTTGCAATAATAATTAGAAGCTATCAATTTTAAGTTCTGTATTTGACAATTACAAGTTCAGATCTTCAAGTTATAATTTGCAATAATAATTTGTATTTAACAATTCGAAGTTCTGTATTTGACTATTACAAGTTCAGATCTTCAAATTATTATTTCTAATCTTAGTTTGAATTTTACAATTTGAAGTTCTGTATTTACCTAATACAAGTTAAGATCTTCAAGTTATAATTTGTACTAATAATTTGGATTTAACAATTCGAAGTTCTGTATTTGACTATTAAAAGTTCAGATCTTCAAATTATTATTTGCAGTCTTAGTTTGTATTTAACAATTCGAAGTTCTGTATTTACCTACTACAAGTTCAGATCTTCAAGTTATAATTTGCAATAATAATTAGAAGCTATCAATTTTAAGTTCTGTATTTGACAATTACAAGTCCAGATCTTCAAGTTATAATTTGCAATAATAATTTGTATTTTACAATTCGAAGTTCTGTATTTGACTATTACAAGTTCAAATCTTCAAATTAATATTTGCAATTTTAGTCTGAATTTAACAATTCGAAGTTCTGTATTTACCTAATACAAGTTAAGATCTTCAAGTTATAATTTGTACTAATAATTTGGATTTAACAATTCGAAGTTCTGTATTTACCTAATACAAGTTAAGATCTTCAAGTTATAATTTGTACTAATAATTTGGATTTAACAATTCGAAGTTCTGTATTTGACTATTACAAGTTCAGATCTTCAAATTATTATTTCTAATCTTAGTTTGAATTTTACAATTTGAAGTTCTGTATTTACCTAATACAAGTTAAGATCTTCAAGTTATAATTTGTACTAATAATTTGGAATTAACAATTCGAAGTTCTGTATTTGACTATTACATGTTTAGATCTTCAAATTATTATTTGCAGTCTTAGTTTGTATTTAACAATTCGAAGTTCTGTATTTACCTACTACAAGTTCAGATCTTCAAGTTATAATTTGCAATAATAATTAGAAGCTATCAATTTTAAGTTCTGTATTTGACAATTACAAGTTCAGATCTTCAAGTAATAATTTGCAATAATAATTTGTATTTAACAATTCGAAGTTCTGTATTTGACTATTACAAGTTCAGATCTTCAAATTATTATTTGCAATCCTAGTTTGAATTTAACAATTCGAAGTTCTGTATTTACCTACTACAAGTTCAGATCTTCAAGTTATAATTTGAAATAATATTTTATATTTAACAAATCTAAGTTCTGTAATTCACTATTACAAGTTCAGATCTTCAAGTTATAATTTGCAATAATAATTAGAAGCTATCAATTTTAAGTTCTGTATTTGACAATTACAAGTTCAGATCTTCAAGTTATAATTCGCAAATAATATATTGTATTTAACAATTCGAAGTTCTGTATTTGACTATTACAAGTTCAGATCTTCAATTTATTATTTGCTACCTTAGTTTGAATTTAACAATTCGAAGTTCTGTATTTGACTATTACAAGTCCAGATCTTCAAATTATTATTTACAATCTTAGTTTGTATTTAACAATTCGTAGTTCTGTATTTACCTACTACAAGTTCAGATCTTTAAGTTATAATTTGCAATAATAATTAGAAGCTATCAATTTTAAGTTCTGTAGTTGACAATTACAAGTTCATATCTTCAAGTTATAATTAGCAAATAATAATTTGTATTTAAAATTCGAAGTTCTGTATTTGACTATTACAAGTTCAGATCTTCAATTTATTATTTGCAAACTTAGTTTGAATTTAACAATTCGAAGTTCTGTATTTACCCACTACAAGTACAGATCTTCAAGTTCTAATTTGCAATCACAATTTGAAGGTATCAATTCTAAGTTCTGTATTTGACAGTTACAAGTTCAGATCTTCAAGTTATAACTTGAAATAATAATTAGTATTTAACAAATCTAAGTTCTGTAATTCACTATTACTAGTTCAGATCTTCAAGTTATAATTTGCAATAATAATTAGAA
The DNA here is from genome assembly GCA_963170105.1 of Cantharis lateralis. Lineage (NCBI taxonomy): Eukaryota > Metazoa > Arthropoda > Insecta > Coleoptera > Cantharidae > Cantharis > Cantharis lateralis. The sequence goes on along the minus strand of OY720630.1, from coordinate 8,437,685 downwards.
GCTATCAATTTTAAGTTCCGTATTTGACAATTACAAGTTCAGATCTTCAAGTTATAATTTGCAATAATAATTTGTATGTAACAATTCGATGTTCTGTATTTGACTATTACAAGTTCAGATCTTCAAATTATTATTTACAATCTTAGATTGTATTTAACAATTCGAAGTTCTGTATTTACCTACTACAAGTTCAGATCTTCAAGTTATAATTTGCAATAATAATTAGAAGCTATCAATTTTAAGTTCTGTATTTGCCAATTACAAGTTCAGTCTTCAAGTTATAACTTGCAATAATAATTTGTATGTAACAATTCGAAGTTCTGTATTTGACTATTACAAGTTCAGATCTTCAAATTATTATTTGCAATCCTAGTTTGAATTTAACAATTCGAAGTTCTGTATTTACCTACTACAAGTTCAGATCTTCAAGTTATAATTTGAAATAATATTTTATATTTAACAAATCTAAGTTCTGTAATTCACTATTACAAGTTCAGATCTTCAAGTTATAATTTGCAATAATAATTAGAAGCTATCATTTTAAGTTCTGTATTTGACAATTACAAGTTCAGATCTTCAAGTTATAATTTGCACTAATAATTTGTATTTAACAATTCGAAGTTCTGTATTTGACTATTACAAGTTCAGATCTTCAATTTATTATTTGCAAACTTAGTTTGAATTTAACAATTCGAAGTTCTGTATTTACCCACTACAAGTACAGATCTTCAAGTTATAATTTGAAATCACAATTTGAAGGTATCAATTCTAAGTTCTGTATTAGACAATTACAAGTTCAGATCTTCAAGTTATAATTTGCACTAATAATTTGTATTTAACAATTCGAAGTTCTGTATTTGACTAGTACAAGTTCAGATCTTCAAATTATTATTTGCAGTCTTAGTTTGTATTTAACAATTCCAAGTTCTGTATTTACCTACTACAAGTTCAGATCTTGAAGTTATAATTTGCAATTATAATTAGAAGCTATCAATTTTAAGTTCTGTATTTGACAATTACAAGTTCAGATCTTCAAGTTATAATTTGCAATAATAATTTGTATTTAATAATTCGAAGTTCTGTATTTGACTATTACAAGTTCAGATCTTCCAATTAATATTTACAATCTTAGTTTGTATTTAACAATTCGAAGTTCTGTATTTACCTACTACAAGTTCAGATCTTCAAGTTATAATTTGCAATAATAATTAGAAGCTATCAATTTTAAGTTCTGTATTTGACAATTACAAGTTCAGATCTTCAAGTTATAACTTGCAATAATAATTTGTATTTAACAATTCGAAGTTCTGTATTTGACTATTACAAGTTCAGATCTTCAAATTATTATTTGCAATTCTAGTTTGAATTTAACAATTCGAAGTTCTGTATTTACCTACTACAAGTTCAGATCTTCAAGTTATAATTTGAAATAATAATTTATATTTAACAAATCTAAGTTCTGTAATTCACTATTACAAGTTCAGATCATCAAGTTATAATTTGCAATAATAATTTGTATTTAACAATTCGAAGTTCTGTATTTGACTATTACAAGTTCAGATCTTCAAATTATTATTTACAATCTTAGTTTGTATTTAACAATTCGAAGTTCTGTATTTACCTACTACAAGTTCAGATCTTTAAGTTATAATTTGCAATAATAATTTGTATTTAACAATTCGAAGTTCTGTATTTGACTATTACAAGTTCAGATCTTCAAATTATTATTTGCAATCCTAGTTTGAATTTAACAATTCGAAGTTCTGTATTTACCTACTACAAGTTCAGATCTTCAAGTTATAATTTGAAATAATAATTTATATTTAACAAATCTAAGTTCTGTAATTCACTATTACAAGTTCAGATCTTCAAGTTATAATTTGCACTAATAATTTGTATTTAACGATTCGAAGTTCTGTATTTGACTATTACAAGTTCAGATCTTCAAATTATTATTTGCAATCCTAGTTTGAATTTAACAATTCGAAGTTCTGTATTTACCTACTACAAGTTCAGATCTTCAAGTTATAATTTGAAATAATAATTTATATTTAACAAATCTAAGTTCTGTAATTCACTATTACAAGTTCAGATCTTAAAGTTATAATTTGCAATAATAATTAGAAGCTATCAATTTTAAGTTCCGTATTTGACAATTACAAGTTCAGATCTTCAAGTTATAATTTGCACCATTAATTTGTATTTAACAATTCGAAGTTCTGTATTTGACTATTACAAGTTCAGTCCTTCAAATTATTATTTACAATCTTAGTTTGTATTTAACAATTCGAAGTTCTGTATTTACCTACTACAAGTTCAGATCTTTAAGTTATAATTTGCAATAATAATTAGTAGCTATCAATTTTAAGTTCTGTAGTTGACAATTACAAGTTCATATCTACAAGTTATAATTTGCAACTAATAATTTGTATTTAACCATTCGAAGTTCTGTATTTGACTATTACAAGTTCAGATCTTCAATTTATTATTTGCAAACTTAGTTTGAATTTAACAATTCGAAGTTCTGTATTTACCCACTACAATTACAAGTTCAGATCTTCAAGTTATAATTTGCACTAATAATTTGTATTTAACAATTCGGAGTTCTGTATTTGACTATTAGAAGTTCAGATCTTCAAATTATTATTTGCAATCCTAGTTTGAATTTAACAATTCGAAGTTCTGTATTTACCTACTACAAGTTCAGATCTTCAAGTTATAATTTGCAATAATAATTAGAAGCTATCAATTTTAAGTTCTGTATTTGACAATTACAAGTTCAGATCTTCAAGTTATAATTTGCAATAATAATTTGTATTTAACAATTCGAAGTTCTGTATTTGACTATTACAAGTTCAGATCTTCAAATTATTATTTCTAATCTTAGTTTGAATTTTACAATTTGAAGTTCTGTATTTACCTAATACAAGTTAAGATCTTCAAGTTATAATTTGTACTAATAATTTGGAATTAACAATTCGAAGTTCTGTATTTGACTATTACAAGTTTAGATCTTCAAATTATTATTTGCAGCCTTAGTTTGTATTTAACAATTCGAAGTTCTGTATTTACCTACTACAAGTTCAGATCTTCAAGTTATAATTTGCAATAATAATTAGAAGCTATCAATTTTAAGTTCTGTATTTGACAATTACAAGTTCAGATCTTCAAGTAATAATTTGCAATAATAATTTGTATTTAACAATTCGAAGTTCTGTATTTGACTATTACAAGTTCAGATCTTCAAATTATTATTTGCAATCCTAGTTTGAATTTAACAATTCGAAGTTCTGTATTTACCTACTACAAGTTCAGATCTTCAAGTTATAATTTGAAATAATATTTTATATTTAACAAATCTAAGTTCTGTAATTCACTATTACAAGTTCAGATCTTCAAGTTATAATTTGCAATAATAATTAGAAGCTATCAATTTTAAGTTCTGTATTTGACAATTACAAGTTCAGATCCTCAAGTTATATCTTGCAATAATAAATTGTATTTAACAATTCGAAGTTCTGTATTTGACTAGTACAAGTTCAGATCTTCAAATTATTATTTGCAGTCTTAGTTTGTATTTAAGAATTCGAAGTTCTGTATTTACCTACTACAAGTTCAGATCTTGAAGTTATAATTTGCAATTATAATTAGAAGCTATCAATTTTAAGTTCTGTATTTGACAATTACAAGTTCAGATCTTCAAGTTATAATTTGCAATAATAATTTGTATTTAACAATTCGAAGTTCTGTATTTGACTATTACAAGTTCAGATCTTCCAATTAATATTTACAATCCTAGTTTGTATTTAACAATTCGAAGTTCTGTATTTACCTACTACAAGTTCAGATCTTCAAGTTATAATTTGCAATAATAATTAGAAGCTATCAATTTTAAGTTCTGTATTTGACAATTACAAGTTCAGATCATCAAGTTATAACTTGCAATAATAATTTGTATTTAACAATTCGAAGTTCTGTATTTGACTATTACAAGTTCAGATCTTCAAATTATTATTTGCAGTCTTAGTTTGTATTTAACAATTCGAAGTTCTGTATTTACCTACTACAAGTTCAGATTTTCAAGTTATAATTTGCAATAATAATTAGAAGCTATCAATTTTAAGTTCTGTATTTGACAATTACAAGTTCAGATCTTCAAGTTATAATTCGCAAATAATAATTTGTATTTAACAATTCGAAGTTCTGTATTTGACTATTACAAGTTCAGATCTTCAATTTATTATTTGCAACCTTAGTTTGAATTTAACAATTCGAAGTTCTGTATTTGACTATTACAAGTCCAGATCTTCAAATTATTATTTACAATCTTAGTTTGTATTTAACAATTCGTAGTTCTGTATTTACCTACTACAAGTTCAGATCTTTAAGTTATAATTTGCAATAATAATTAGAAGCTATCAATTTTAAGTTCTGTAGTTGACAATTACAAGTTCATATCTTCAAGTTATAATTAGCAAATAATAATTTGTATTTAATAATTCGAAGTTCTGTATTTGACTATTACAAGTTCAGATCTTCAATTTATTATTTGCAACCTTAGTTTGAATTTAACAATTCGAAGTTCTGTATTTACCCACTACAAGTACAGATCTTCAAGTTCTAATTTGCAATCACAATTTGAAGGTATCAATTCTAAGTTCTGTATTTGACAGTTACAAGTTCAGATCTTCAAGTTATAACTTGAAATAATAATTAGTATTTAACAAATCTAAGTTCTATAATTCACTATTACTAGTTTAGATCTTATAGTTATAATTTGCAATAATAATTAGAAGCTATCAATTTTAAGTTCTGTATTTGACAATAACAAGTTCAGATCTTCAAGTTATAATTTGCAATAATAAATTGTATTTAACAATTCGAAGTTCTGTATTTGACTAGTACAAGTTCAGATCTTCAAATTATTATTTGCAGTCTTAGTTTGTATTTAACAATTCGAAGTTCTGTATTTACCTACTACAAGTTCAGATCTTGAAGTTATAATTTGCAATTATAATTAGAAGCTATCAATTTTAAGTTCTGTATTTGACAATTACAAGTTCAGATCTTCAAGTTATAATTTGCAATAATAATTTGTATTTAACAATTCGAAGTTCTGTATTTGACTATTACAAGTTCAGATCTTCCAATTAATATTTACAATCTTAGTTTGTATTTAACAATTCGAAGTTCTGTATTTACCTACTACAAGTTCAGATCTTCAAGTTATAATTTGCAATAATAATTAGAAGCTATCAATTTTAAGTTCTGTATTTGACAATTACAAGTTCAGATCTTCAAGTTATAACTAGCAATAATAATTTGTATTTAACAATTCGAAGTTCTGTATTTGACTATTACAAGTTCAGATCTTCAAATTATTATTTGCAATTCAAGTTAGAATTTAACAATTCGAAGTTCTGTATTTACCTACTACAAGTTCAGATCTTCAAGTTATAATTTGAAATAATAATTTATATTTAACAAATCTAAGTTCTGTAATTCACTATTACAAGTTCAGATCTTCAAGTTATAATTTGCAATAATAATTAGAAGCTATCAATTTTAAGTTCTGTATTTGACAATTACAAGTTCAGATCTTCAAGTTATAATTTGCACTAATAATTTGTATTTAACAATTCGAAGTTCTGTATTTGACTATTACAAGTTCAGATCTTCAAATTATTATTTGCAATCTTAATTTGAATTTAACAATTTGAAGTTCTGTAATTCACTATTACAAGTTCAGATCTTCAAGTTATAATTTGCAATAATAATTAGAAGCTATCAATTATAAGTTCCGTATTTTACAATTAGAAGTTCAGATCTTCAAGTTATAATTTGCACTAATAATTTGTATTTAACAATTCGAAGTTCTGTATTTGACTATTACAAGTTCAGATCTTCAAATTATTATTTACAATCTTAGTTTGTATTTAACAATTCGAAGTTCTGTATTTACCTACTACAAGTTCAGATCTTTAAGTTATAATTTGCAATAATAATTTGTATTTAACAATTCGAAGTTCTGTATTTGACTATTACAAGTTCAGATCTTCAAATTATTATTTGCAATCCTAGTTTGAATTTAACAATTCGAAGTTCTGTATTTACCTACTACAAGTTCAGATCTTCAAGTTATAATTTGAAATAATAATTTATATTTAACAAATCTAAGTTCTGTAATTCACTATTACAAGTTCAGATCTTCAAGTTATAATTTGCACTAATAATTTGTATTTAACGATTCGAAGTTCTGTATTTGACTATTACAAGTCCAGATCTTCTAATTATTATTTACAACCTTAGTTTGTATTTAACAATTCAAAGTTCTGTATTTATCTACTACAAGTTCAGATCTTTAAGTTATAATTTGCAATAATAATTAGAAGCTATCAATTTTAAGTTCTGTAGTTGACAATTAAAAGTTCATATCTTCAAGTTATAATTAGCAAATAATAATTTGTATTTAACAATTCGAAGTTCTGTATTTGACTATTACAAGTTCAGAACTTCAATTTATTATTTGCAAACTTAGTTTGAATTTAACAATTCGAAGTTCTGTAATTCACTATTACTAGTTCAGATCCTCAAGTTATAATTTGCAATAATAATTAGAAGCTATCAATTTTAAGTTCTGTATTTGACAATTACAAGTTCAGATCTTCAAGTTATAATTTGCAATAATAATTTGTATTTAACAATTCGAAGTTCTGTATTTGACTAGTACAAGTTCAGATCTTCAAATTATTATTTGCAGTCTTAGTTTGTATTTAACAATTCGAAGTTCTGTATTTACCTACTACAAGTTCAGATCTTGAAGTTGTAATTTGCAATTATAATTTGAAGCTATCAATTTTACGTTCTGTATTTGACAATTACAAGTTCAGATCTTCAAGTTATAATTTGCAATAATAATTTGTATTTAACAATTCGAAGTTCTGTATTTGAGTATTACAAGTTCAGATCTTCAAATTATTATTTGCAGTCTTAGTTTGTATTTAACAATTCGAAGTTCTGTATTTACCTACTGCAAGTTCAGATCTTGAAGTTATAATTTGCAATTATAATTAGAAGCTATCAATTTTAAGTTCTGTATTTGACAATTACAAGTTCAGATCTTCAAGTTATAATTTGAAATAATAATTAGAAGCTATCAATTTTAAGTTCTGTATTAGACAATTACAAGTTCAGATCTTCAAGTTATAATTTGCACTAATAATTTGTATTTAACAATTCGGAGTTCTGTATTTGACTATTAGAAGTTCAGATCTTCAAATTACTATTTGCAATCCTTGTTTGAATTTAACAATTCGAAGTTCTGTATTTACCTACTACAAGTTCAGATCTTCAAGTTATAATTTGCACTAATAATTAGAAGCTAACAATTTTAAGTTCTGTATTTGACAATTACAAGTTCAGATCTTCAAGTTATAATTTGCAATAATAATTTGTATTTAACAATTCGAAGTTCTGTATTTGACTATTACAAGTTCAGATCTTCAAGTTATAATTTGCACTAATAATTTGTATTTAACAATTCGAAGTTCTGTATTTGACTATTACAAGTTCAGATCTTCAAATTATTATTTACAATCTTAGTTTGTATTTAACAATTCGAAGTTCTGTATTTACCTACTACAAGTGCAGATCTTTAAGTTATAATTTGCAATAATAATTAGTATTTAACAATTCGAAGTTCTGTATTTGACTATTACAAGTTCAGATCTTCAAATTATTATTTGCAATCCTAGTTTGAATTTAACAATTCGAAGTTCTGTATTTACCTACTACAAGTTCAGATCTTCAAGTTATAATTTGAAATAATAATTTATATTTAACAAATCTAAGTTCTGTAATTCACTATTACAAGTTCAGATCTTCAAGTTATAATTTGCACTAATAATTTGTATTTAACGATTCGAAGTTCTGTATTTGACTATTACAAGTCCAGATCTTCAAATTATTATTTACAATCTTAGTTTGTATTTAACAATTCAAAGTTCTGTATTTACCTACTACAAGTTCAGATCTTTAAGTTATAATTTGCAATAATAATTAGAAGCTATCAATTATAAGTTCTGTAGTTGACAATTACAAGTTCATATCTTCAAGTTATAATTAGCAAATAATAATTTGTATTTAACAATTCGAAGTTCTGTATTTGACTATTACAAGTTCAGATCTTCAATTTATTATTTGCAAACTTAGTTTGAATTTAACAATTCGAAGTTCTGTATTTACCCACTACAAGTACAGATCTTCAAGTAATAATTTGCAATCACAATTTGAAGGTATCAATTCTAAGTTCTGTATTTGACAGTTACAAGTTCAGATCTTCAAGTTATAACTTGAAATAATAATTAGTATTTAACAAATCTAAGTTCTGTAATTCACTATTACAAGTTCAGATCTTCAAGTTATAATTTGCAATAATAATTAGAAGCTATCAATTATAAGTTCCGTATTTTACAATTAGAAGTTCAGATCTTCAAGTTATAATTTGCACTAATAATTTGTATTTAACAATTCGAAGTTCTGTATTTGACTATTACAAGTTCAGATCTTCAAATTATTATTTACAATCTTAGTTTGTATTTAACAATTCGAAGTTCTGTATTTACCTACTACAAGTTCAGATCTTTAAGTTATAATTTGCAATAATAATTTGTATTTAACAATTCGAAGTTCTGTATTTGACTATTACAAGTTCAGATCTTCAAATTATTATTTGCAATTATAGTTTGAATTTAACAATTCGAAGTTCTGTATTTACCTACTACAAGTTCAGATCTTCAAGTTATAATTTGAAATAATAATTTATATTTAACAAATCTAAGTTCTGTAATTCACTATTACAAGTTCAGATCTTCAAGTTATAATTTGCACTAATAATTTGTATTTAACGATTCGAAGTTCTGTATTTGACTATTAAAAGTCCAGATCTTCTAATTATTATTTACAATCTTAGTTTGTATTTAACAATTCAAAGTTCTGTATTTATCTACTACAAGTTCAGATCTTTAAGTTATAATTTGCAATAATAATTAGAAGCTATCAATTTTAAGTTCTGTAGTTGACAATTAAAAGTTCATATCTTCAAGTTATAATTAGCAAATAATAATTTGTATTTAACAATTCGAAGTTCTGTATTTGACTATTACAAGTTCAGATCTTCAATTTATTATTTGCAAACTTAGTTTGAATTTAACAATTCGAAGTTCTGTAATTCACTATTACTAGTTCAGATCCTCAAGTTATAATTTGCAATAATAATTAGAAGCTATCAATTTTAAGTTCTGTATTTGACAATTACAAGTTCAGATCTTCAAGTTATAATTTGCAATAATAATTAGAAGCTATCAATTTTAAGTTCTGTATTTGACAATTACAAGTTCAGATCTCCAAGTTATAATTTGAAATAATAATTAGAAGCTATCAATTTTAAGTTCTGTATTTGACAATTACAAGTTCAGATCTTCAAGTTATAATTTGCAATAATAATTAGAAGCTATCAATTTTAAGTGCTGTATTTGACAATTACTAGTTCAGATCTTCAAGTAATAATTTGCACTAATAATTTGTATTTAACAATTAGAAGTTCTGTATTTGACAATTACTAGTGCAGATCTTCAAGTTATAATTTGAAATAATAATTTGAATTTAACAAATCTAAGTTCTGTAATGCACTATTACAAGTTCAGATCTTCATGTTATAATTTACAATAATAAATAGAATCTATCAATTTTAAGTTCTGTATTTGACAATTACAAGTTCAGATCTTCAAGTTATAATTTGCACTAATAATTTGTATTTAACAATTAGAAGTTCTGTATTTGACAATTACAAGTTCAGATCTTCAAGTTATAATTTGCAATAATAATTAGAAGCTATCAATTTTAAGTTCTCTATTTGACAATTAAAAGTTCAGATCTTCAAGTTATAATTTGCAATAATAATTAGAAGCTATCAATTTTAAGTTCTGTATTTGACAATTACTAGTTCAGATCTTCAAATTATTATTTACAATCTTAGTTTGTATTTAACAATTCAAAGTTCTGTATTTACCTACTACAAGTTCAGATCTTTTTAGTTATAATTTGCAATAATAATTAGAAGCTATCAATTTTAAGTTCTGTAGTTGACAATTACAAGTTCATATCTTCAAGTTATAATTAGCAAATAATAATTTGTATTTAACAATTCGAAGTTCTGTATTTGACTATTACAAGTTCAGATCTTCAATTTATTATTTGCAAACTTAGTTTGAATTTAACAATTCGAAGTTCGGTATTTACCCACTACAAGTACAGATCTTCAAGTAATAATTTGCAATCACAATTTGAAGGTATCAATTCTAAGTTCTGTATTTGACAGTTACAAGTTCAGATCTTCAAGTTATAACTTGAAATAATAATTAGTATTTAACAAATCTAAGTTCTGTAATTCACTATTACAAGTTCAGATCTTCAAGTTATAATTTGCAATAATAATTAGAAGCTATCAATTATAAGTTCCGTATTTTACAATTAGAAGTTCAGATCTTCAAGTTATAATTTGCACTAATAATTTGTATTTAACAATTCGAAGTTCTGTATTTGACTATTACAAGTTCAGATCTTCAAATTATTATTTACAATCTTAGTTTGTATTTAACAATTCGAAGTTCTGTATTTACCTACTACAAGTTCAGATCTTTAAGTTATAATTTGCAATAATAATTTGTATTTAACAATTCGAAGTTCTGTATTTGACTATTACAAGTTCAGATCTTCAAATTATTATTTGCAATTATAGTTTGAATTTAACAATTCGAAGTTCTGTATTTACCTACTACAAGTTCAGATCTTCAAGTTATAATTTGAAATAATAATTTATATTTAACAAATCTAAGTTCTGTAATTCACTATTACAAGTTCAGATCTTCAAGTTATAATTTGCACTAATAATTTGTATTTAACGATTCGAAGTTCTGTATTTGACTATTACAAGTCCAGATCTTCTAATTATTATTTACAATCTTAGTTTGTATTTAACAATTCAAAGTTCTGTATTTATCTACTACAAGTTCAGATCTTTAAGTTATAATTTGCAATAATAATTAGAAGCTATCAATTTTAAGTTCTGTAGTTGACAATTAAAAGTTCATATCTTCAAGTTATAATTAGCAAATAATAATTTGTATTTAACAATTCGAAGTTCTGTATTTGACTATTACAAGTTCAGATCTTCAATTTATTATTTGCAAACTTAGTTTGAATTTAACAATTCGAAGTTCTGTATTTACCCACTACAAGTACAGATCTTCAAGTAATAATTTGCAATCACAATTTGAAGGTATCAATTCTAAGTTCTGTATTTGACAGTTACAAGTTCAGATCTTCAAGTTATAACTTGAAATAATAATTAGTATTTAACAAATCTAAGTTCTGTAATTCACTATTACAAGTTCAGATCTTCAAGTTATAATTTGCAATAATAATTAGAAGCTATCAATTATAAGTTCCGTATTTTACAATTAGAAGTTCAGATCTTCAAGTTATAATTTGCACTAATAATTTGTATTTAACAATTCGAAGTTCTGTATTTGACTATTACAAGTTCAGATCTTCAAATTATTATTTACAATCTTAGTTTGTATTTAACAATTCGAAGTTCTGTATTTACCTACTACAAGTTCAGATCTTTAAGTTATAATTTGCAATAATAATTTGTATTTAACAATTCGAAGTTCTGTATTTGACTATTACAAGTTCAGATCTTCAAATTATTATTTGCAATTATAGTTTGAATTTAACAATTCGAAGTTCTGTATTTACCTACTACAAGTTCAGATCTTCAAGTTATAATTTGAAATAATAATTTATATTTAACAAATCTAAGTTCTGTAATTCACTATTACAAGTTCAGATCTTCAAGTTATAATTTGCACTAATAATTTGTATTTAACGATTCGAAGTTCTGTATTTGACTATTACAAGTCCAGATCTTCTAATTATTATTTACAATCTTAGTTTGTATTTAACAATTCAAAGTTCTGTATTTATCTACTACAAGTTCAGATCTTTAAGTTATAATTTGCAATAATAATTAGAAGCTATCAATTTTAAGTTCTGTAGTTGACAATTAAAAGTTCATATCTTCAAGTTATAATTAGCAAATAATAATTTGTATTTAACAATTCGAAGTTCTGTATTTGACTATTACAAGTTCAGATCTTCAATTTATTATTTGCAAACTTAGTTTGAATTTAACAATTCGAAGTTCTGTAATTCACTATTACTAGTTCAGATCCTCAAGTTATAATTTGCAATAATAATTAGAAGCTATCAATTTTAAGTTCTGTATTTGACAATTACAAGTTCAGATCTTCAAGTTATAATTTGCAATAATAATTAGAAGCTATCAATTTTAAGTTCTGTATTTGACAATTACAAGTTCAGATCTCCAAGTTATAATTTGAAATAATAATTAGAAGCTATCAATTTTAAGTTCTGTATTTGACAATTACAAGTTCAGATCTTCAAGTTATAATTTGCAATAATAATTAGAAGCTATCAATTTTAAGTGCTGTATTTGACAATTACTAGTTCAGATCCTCAAGTAATAATTTGCACTAATAATTTGTATTTAACAATTAGAAGTTCTGTATTTGACAATTACTAGTGCAGATCTTCAAGTTATAATTTGAAATAATAATTTGAATTTAACAAATCTAAGTTCTGTAATGCACTATTACAAGTTCAGATCTTCATGTTATAATTTACAATAATAAATAGAATCTATCAATTTTAAGTTCTGTATTTGACAATTACAAGTTCAGATCTTCAAGTTATAATTTGCACTAATAATTTGTATTTAACAATTAGAAGTTCTGTATTTGACAATTACAAGTTCAGATCTTCAAGTTATAATTTGCAATAATAATTAGAAGCTATCAATTTTAAGTTCTCTATTTGACAATTAAAAGTTCAGATCTTCAAGTTATAATTTGCAATAATAATTAGAAGCTATCAATTTTAAGTTCTGTATTTGACAATTACTAGTTCAGATCTTCAAATTATTATTTACAATCTTAGTTTGTATTTAACAATTCAAAGTTCTGTATTTACCTACTACAAGTTCAGATCTTTAAGTTATAATTTGCAATAATAATTAGAAGCTATCAATTTTAAGTTCTGTAGTTGACAATTACAAGTTCATATCTTCAAGTTATAATTAGCAAATAATAATTTGTATTTAACAATTCGACGTTCTGTATTTGACTATTACAAGTTCAGATCTTCAATTTATTATTTGCAAACTTAGTTTGAATTTAACAATTCGAAGTTCTGTATTTACCCACTACAAGTACAGATCTTCAAGTAATAATTTGCAATCACAATTTGAAGGTATCAATTCTAAGTTCTGTATTTGACAGTTACAAGTTCAGATCTTCAAGTTATAACTTGAAATAATAATTAGTATTTAACAAATCTAAGTTCTGTAATTCACTATTACAAGTTCAGATCTTCAAGTTATAATTTGCTATAATAATTAGAAGCTATCAATTATAAGTTCCGTATTTTACAATTAGAAGTTCAGATCTTCAAGTTATAATTTGCACTAATAATTTGTATTTAACAATTCGAAGTTCTGTATTTGACTATTACAAGTTCAGATCTTCAAATTATTATTTACAATCTTAGTTTGTATTTAACAATTCGAAGTTCTGTATTTACCTACTACAAGTTCAGATCTTTAAGTTATAATTTGCAATAATAATTTGTATTTAACAATTCGAAGTTCTGTATTTGACTATTACAAGTTCAGATCTTCAAATTATTATTTGCAATTATAGTTTGAATTTAACAATTCGAAGTTCTGTATTTACCTACTACAAGTTCAGATCTTCAAGTTATAATTTGAAATAATAATTTATATTTAACAAATCTAAGTTCTGTAATTCACTATTACAAGTTCAGATCTTCAAGTTATAATTTGCACTAATAATTTGTATTTAACGATTCGAAGTTCTGTATTTGACTATTACAAGTCCAGATCTTCTAATTATTATTTACAATCTTAGTTTGTATTTAACAATTCAAAGTTCTGTATTTATCTACTACAAGTTCAGATCTTTAAGTTATAATTTGCAATAATAATTAGAAGCTATCAATTTTAAGTTCTGTAGTTGACAATTAAAAGTTCATATCTTCAAGTTATAATTAGCAAATAATAATTTGTATTTAACAATTCGAAGTTCTGTATTTGACTATTACAAGTTCAGATCTTCAATTTATTATTTGCAAACTTAGTTTGAATTTAACAATTCGAAGTTCTGTATTTACCCACTACAAGTACAGATCTTCAAGTAATAATTTGCAATCACAATTTGAAGGTATCAATTCTAAGTTCTGTATTTGACAGTTACAAGTTCAGATCTTCAAGTTATAACTTGAAATAATAATTAGTATTTAACAAATCTAAGTTCTGTAATTCACTATTACAAGTTCAGATCTTCAAGTTATAATTTGCAATAATAATTAGAAGCTATCAATTATAAGTTCCGTATTTTACAATTAGAAGTTCAGATCTTCAAGTTATAATTTGCACTAATAATTTGTATTTAACAATTCGAAGTTCTGTATTTGACTATTACAAGTTCAGATCTTCAAATTATTATTTACAATCTTAGTTTGTATTTAACAATTCGAAGTTCTGTATTTACCTACTACAAGTTCAGATCTTTAAGTTATAATTTGCAATAATAATTTGTATTTAACAATTCGAAGTTCTGTATTTGACTATTACAAGTTCAGATCTTCAAATTATTATTTGTAATTATAGTTTGAATTTAACAATTCGAAGTTCTGTATTTACCTACTACAAGTTCAGATCTTCAAGTTATAATTTGAAATAATAATTTATATTTAACAAATCTAAGTTCTGTAATTCACTACTACAAGTTCAGATCTTTAAGTTATAATTTGCACTAATAATTTGTATTTAACGATTCGAAGTTCTGTATTTGACTATTACAAGTCCAGATCTTCTAATTATTATTTACAATCTTAGTTTGTATTTAACAATTCAAAGTTCTGTATTTATCTACTACAAGTTCAGATCTTTAAGTTATAATTTGCAATAATAATTAGAAGCTATCAATTTTAAGTTCTGTAGTTGACAATTAAAAGTTCATATCTTCAAGTTATAATTAGCAAATAATAATTTGTATTTAACAATTCGAAGTTCTGTATTTGACTATTACAAGTTCAGATCTTCAATTTATTATTTGCAAACTTAGTTTGAATTTAACAATTCGAAGTTCTGTAATTCACTATTACTAGTTCAGATCCTCAAGTTATAATTTGCAATAATAATTAGAAGCTATCAATTTTAAGTTCTGTATTTGACAATTACAAGTTCAGATCTTCAAGTTATAATTTGCAATAATAATTTGTATTTAACAATTCGAAGTTCTGTATTTGACTAGTACAAGTTCAGATCTTCAAATTATTATTTGCAGTCTTAGTTTGTATTTAACAATTCGAAGTTCTGTATTTACCTACTACAAGTTCAGATCTTGAAGTTATAATTTGCAATTATAATTTGAAGCTATCAATTTTAAGTTCTGTATTTGACAATTACAAGTTCAGATCTTCAAGTTATAATTTGCAATAATAATTTGTATTTAACAATTCGAAGTTCTGTATTTGACTATTACAAGTTCAGATCTTCAAATTATTATTTGCAGTCTTAGTTTGTATTTAACAATTCGAAGTTCTGTATTTACCTACTACAAGTTCAGATCTTGAAGTTATAATTTGCAATTATAATTAGAAGCTATCAATTTTAAGTTCTGTATTTGACAATTACAAGTTCAGATCTTCAAGTTATAATTTGAAATAATAATTAGAAGCTATCAATTTTAAGTTCTGTATTAGACAATTACAAGTTCAGATCTTCAAGTTATAATTTGCACTAATAATTTGTATTTAACAATTCGGAGTTCTGTATTTGACTATTAGAAGTTCAGATCTTCAAATTACTATTTGCAATCCTTGTTTGAATTTAACAATTCGAAGTTCTGTATTTACCTACTACAAGTTCAGATCTTCAAGTTATAATTTGCAATAATAATTAGAAGCTAACAATTTTAAGTTCTGTATTTGACAATTACAAGTTCAGATCTTCAAGTTATAATTTGCAATAATAATTTGTATTTAACAATTCGAAGTTCTGTATTTGACTATTACAAGTTCAGATCTTCAAGTTATAATTTGCACTAATAATTTGTATTTAACAATTCGAAGTTCTGTATTTGACTATTACAAGTTCAGATCTTCAAATTATTATTTACAATCTTAGTTTGTATTTAACAATTCGAAGTTCTGTATTTACCTACTACAAGTGCAGATCTTTAAGTTATAATTTGCAATAATAATTAGTATTTAACAATTCGAAGTTCTGTATTTGACTATTACAAGTTCAGATCTTCAAATTATTATTTGCAATCCTAGTTTGAATTTAACAATTCGAAGTTCTGTATTTACCTACTACAAGTTCAGATCTTCAAGTTATAATTTGAAATAATAATTTATATTTAACAAATCTAAGTTCTGTAATTCACTATTACAAGTTCAGATCTTCAAGTTATAATTTGCACTAATAATTTGTATTTAACGATTCGAAGTTCTGTATTTGACTATTACAAGTCCAGATCTTCAAATTATTATTTACAATCTTAGTTTGTATTTAACAATTCAAAGTTCTGTATTTACCTACTACAAGTTCAGATCTTTAAGTTATAATTTGCAATAATAATTAGAAGCTATCAATTTTAAGTTCTGTAGTTGACAATTACAAGTTCATATCTTCAAGTTAAAATTAGCAAATAATAATTTGTATTTAACAATTCGAAGTTCTGTATTTGACAATTACAAGTTCAGATCTTCAATTTATTATTTGCAAACTTAGTTTGAATTTAACAATTCGAAGTTCTGTATTTACCCACTACAAGTACAGATCTTCTAGTTCTAATTTGCAATCACAATTTGAAGGTATCAATTCTAAGTTCTGTATTTGACAGTTACAAGTTCAGATCTTCAAGTTATAACTTGAAATAATAATTAGTATTTAACAAATCTAAGTTGTGTAATTCACTATTACTAGTTCAGATCTTCAAGTTATAATTTGGAATAATAATTAGAAGCTATCAATTTTAAGTTCTGTATTTGACAATTACAAGTTCACATCTTCAAGTTATAATTTGCAATAATAATTTGTATTTAACAATTCGAAGTTCTGTATTTGACTAGTACAAGTTCAGATCTTCAAATTAGTATTTGCAGTCTTAGTTTGTATTTAACAATTCGAAGTTCTGTATTTACCTACTACAAGTTCAGATCTTGAAGTTATAATTTGCAATTATAATTTGAAGCTATCAATTTTAAGTTCTGTATTTGACAATTACAAGTTCAGATCTTCAAGTTATAATTTGCAATAATAATTTGTATTTAACAATTCGAAGTTCTGTATTTGACTATTACAAGTTCAGATCTTCAAATTATTATTTGCAGTCTTAGTTTGTATTTAACAATTCGAAGTTCTGTATTTACCTACTACAAGTTCAGATCTTGAAGTTATAATTTGCAATTATAATTAGAAGCTATCAATTTTAAGTTCTGTATTTGACAATTACAAGTTCAGATCTTCAAGTTATAATTTGAAATAATAATTAGAAGCTATCAATTTTAAGTTCTGTATTAGACAATTACAAGTTCAGATCTTCAAGTTATAATTTGCACTAATAATTTGTATTTAACAATTCGGAGTTCTGTATTTGACTATTAGAAGTTCAGATCTTCAAATTACTATTTGCAATCCTTGTTTGAATTTAACAATTCGAAGTTCTGTATTTACCTACTACAAGTTCAGATCTTCAAGTTATAATTTGCAATAATAATTAGAAGCTAACAATTTTAAGTTCTGTATTTGACAATTACAAGTTCAGATCTTCAAGTTATAATTTGCAATAATAATTTGTATTTAACAATTCGAAGTTCTGTATTTGACTATTACAAGTTCAGATCTTCAAGTTATAATTTGCACTAATAATTTGTATTTAACAATTCGAAGTTCTGTATTTGACTATTACAAGTTCAGATCTTCAAATTATTATTTACAATCTTAGTTTGTATTTAACAATTCGAAGTTCTGTATTTACCTACTACAAGTGCAGATCTTTAAGTTATAATTTGCAATAATAATTAGTATTTAACAATTCGAAGTTCTGTATTTGACTATTACAAGTTCAGATCTTCAAATTATTATTTGCAATCCTAGTTTGAATTTAACAATTCGAAGTTCTGTATTTACCTACTACAAGTTCAGATCTTCAAGTTATAATTTGAAATAATAATTTATATTTAACAAATCTAAGTTCTGTAATTCACTATTACAAGTTCAGATCTTCAAGTTATAATTTGCACTAATAATTTGTATTTAACGATTCGAAGTTCTGTATTTGACTATTACAAGTCCAGATCTTCAAATTATTATTTACAATCTTAGTTTGTATTTAACAATTCAAAGTTCTGTATTTACCTACTACAAGTTCAGATCTTTAAGTTATAATTTGCAATAATAATTAGAAGCTATCAATTTTAAGTTCTGTAGTTGACAATTACAAGTTCATATCTTCAAGTTATAATTCGCAAATAATAATTTGTATTTAACAATTCGAAGTTCTGTATTTGACTATTACAAGTTCAGATCTTCAATTTATTATTTGCAAACTTAGTTTGAATTTAACAATTCGAAGTTCTGTATTTACCCACTACAAGTACAGATCTTCTAGTTCTAATTTGCAATCACAATTTGAAGGTATCAATTCTAAGTTCTGTATTTGACAGTTACAAGTTCAGATCTTCAAGTTATAACTTGAAATAATAATTAGTATTTAACAAATCTAAGTTGTGTAATTCACTATTACTAGTTCAGATCTTCAAGTTATAATTTGGAATAATAATTAGAAGCTATCAATTTTAAGTTCTGTATTTGACAATTACAAGTTCACATCTTCAAGTTATAATTTGCAATAATAATTTGTATTTAACAATTCGAAGTTCTGTATTTGACTAGTACAAGTTCAGATCTTCAAATTAGTATTTGCAGTCTTAGTTTGTATTTAACAATTCGAAGTTCTGTATTTACCTACTACAAGTTCAGATCTTGAAGTTATAATTTGCAATTATAATTTGAAGCTATCAATTTTAAGTTCTGTATTTGACAATTACAAGTTCAGATCTTCAAGTTATAATTTGCAATAATAATTTGTATTTAACAATTCGAAGTTCTGTATTTGAGTATTACAAGTTCAGATCTTCAAATTATTATTTGCAGTCTTAGTTTGTATTTAACAATTCGAAGTTCTGTATTTACCTACTACAAGTTCAGATCTTGAAGTTATAATTTGCAATTATAATTAGAAGCTATCAATTTTAAGTTCTGTATTTGACAATTACAAGTTCAGATCTTCAAGTTATAATTTGCAATAATAATTAGAAACTATCAATTTTAAGTTCTGTATTAGAGAATTACAAGTTCAGATCTTGAAGTTATAATTTGCACTAATAATTTGTATTTAACAATTCGGAGTTCTGTATTTGACTATTAGAAGTTCAGATTTTCAAATTACTATTTGCAATCCTTGTTTGAATTTAACAATTCGAAGTTCTGTATTTACCTACTACAAGTTCAGATCTTCAAGTTATAATTTGCAATAATAATTAGAAGCTAACAATTTTAAGTTCTGTATTTGACAATTACAAGTTCAGATCTTCAAGTTATAATTTGCAATAATAATTTGTATTTAACAATTCGAAGTTCTGTATTTGACTATTACAAGTTCAGATCTTCAAGTTATAATTTGCAATAATAATTTGTATTTAACAATTCGAAGTTCTGTATTTGACTATTACAAGTTCAGAACTTCAAAATATTATTTACAATCTAAGTTAGTATTTAACAATTCGAAGTTCTGTATTTACCTACTACAAGTTCAGATCTTCAAGTTATAATTTGCAATAATAATTTGTTTTTAACAACTCGAAGTTCTGTATTTGACTATTACAAGTTCAGATCTTCAAATTATTATTTCTAATCTTAGTTTGAATTTTACAATTTGAAGTTCTGTATTTACCTAATACAAGCTAAGATCTTCAAGTTATAATTTGTACTAATAATTTGGATTTAACAATTCGAAGTTCTGAATTTGACTATTACAAGTTCAGATCTTCAAATTATTATTTGCAGTCTTAGTTTGTATTTAACAATTCGAACTTCTGTATTTACCTACTACAAGTTCAGATCTTCAAGTTATAATTTGCAATAATAATTAGAAGCTATCAATTTTAAGTTCTGTATTTGACAATTACAAGTTCAGATCTTCAAGTTATAATTTGCACTAATAATTTGTATTTAACAATTCGAAGTTCTGTATTTGACTATTACAAGTACAGATCTTCAAGTTCTAATTTGCAATCACAATTTGAAGGTATCAATTCTAAGTTCTGTATTTGACAGTTACAAGTTCAGATCTTCAAGTTATAACTTGAAATAATAATTAGTATTTAACAAATCTAAGTTCTGTAATTCACTATTACTAGTTCAGATCTTCAAGTTATAATTTGCAATGATAATTAGAAGCTATCAATTTTAAGTTCTGTATTTGACAATTACAAGTTCAGATCTTCAAGTTATAACTTGCAATAATAAATTGTATTTAACAATTAGAAGTTCTGTATTTGACTATTACAAGTTCAGATCTTCCAATTAATATTTACAATCTTAGTTTGTATTTAACAATTCGAAGTTCTGTATTTACCTACTACAAGTTCAGATCTTCAAGTTATAATTTGCAATAATAATTAGAAGCTATCAATTTTAAGTTCTGTATTTGACAATTACAAGTTCAGATCTTCAAGTTATAACTTGCAATAATAATTTGTATTTAACAATTCGAAGTTCTGTATTTGACTATTACAAGTTCAGATCTTCAAATTATTATTTGCAATCTTAGTTTGTATTTAACAATTCGAAGTTCTGTATTTACCTACTACAAGTTCAGATCTTGAAGTTATAATTTGCAATTATAATTAGGAGCTATCAATTTTAAGTTCTGTATTTGACAATTACAAGTTCAGATCTTCAAGTTATAATTTGCAATAATAATTTGTATTTAACAATTAGAAGTTCTGTATTTGACTATTACAAGTGCAGATCTTCCAATTAATATTTACAATCTTAGTTTGTATTTAACAATTCGAAGTTCTGTATTTACCTACTACAAGTTCAGATCTTCAAGTTATAATTTGCAATAATAATTAGAAGCTATCAATTTTAAGTTCTGTATTTGACAATTACAAGTTCAGATCTTCAAGTTATAACTTGCAATAATAATTTGTATTTAACAATTCGAAGTTCTGTATTTGACTATTACAAGTTCAGATCTTCAAATTATTATTTGCAATCTTAATTTGAATTTAACAATTTGAAGTTCTGTATTTAATTATTACAAGTTCAGATCTTCAATTTATTATTTGCAACCTTGGTTTGAATTTAACAATTCGAAGTTCTGTATTTGACTATTACAAGTTCAGATCTTCAATTTATTATTTGCAGTCTTAGTTTGTATTTAACAATTCGAAGTTCTGTATTTACCTACTGCAAGTTCAGATCTTCAAGTTATAATTTGCAATAATAATTAGAAGCTATCAATTTTAAGTTCTGTATTTGACTATTACAAGTTCAGATCTTCAAGTTATAATTTGCAATAATAATTTGTATTTAACAATTCTCAAGTTCTCTATTTGACTATTACAAGTTCAGATCTTCAAATTATTATTTGCAATCTTAATTTGAATTTAACAATTTGAAGTTCTATATTTAATTAATGCAAGTTAAGATCTTCAAGTTATAATTTGTACTAATAATTTGGATTTAACAATTCGAAGTTCTGTATTTGACTATTACAAGTTTAGATCTTCAAATTATTATTTGCAGTCTTAGTTTGTATTTAACAATTCGAAGTTCTGTATTTACCTACTACAAGTTCAGATCTTCAAGTTATAATTTGCAATAATAATTAGAAGCTATCAATTTTAAGTTCTGTATTTGACAATTACAAGTTCAGATCTTCAAGTAATAATTTGCAATAATAATTTGTATTTAACAATTCGAAGTTCTGTATTTGACTATTACAAGTTCAGATCTTCAAATTATTATTTGCAATCCTAGTTTGAATTTAACAATTCGAAGTTCTGTATTTACGTACTACAAGTTCAGATCTTCAAGTTATAATTTGCAATAATAATTAGAAGCTATCAATTTTAAGTTCTGTATTTGACAATTACAAGTTCAGATCTTCAAGTAATAATTTGCAATAATAATTTGTATTTAACAATTCGAAGTTCTGTATTTGACTATTACAAGTTCAGATCTTCAAATTATTATTTGCAATCCTAGTTTGAATTTAACAATTCGAAGTTCTGTATATACCTACTACAAGTTCAGATCTTCAAGTTATAATTTGAAATAATAATTTATATTTAACAAATCTAAGTTTTGTAATTCACTATTACAAGTTCAGATCTTCAAGTTATAATTTGCAATAATAATTAGAAGCTATCAATTTTAAGTTCTGTATTTGACAATTACAAGTTCAGATCTTCAAGTTATAATTCGCAAATAATAATTTGTATTTAACAATTCGAAGTTTTGTATTTGACTATTACAAGTTCAGATCTTCAATTTATTATTTGCAACCTTATTTTGAATTTAACAATTCGAAGTTCTGTATTTGACTATTACAAGTCCAGATCTTCAAATTATTATTTACAATCTTAGTTTGTATTTAACAATTCGTAGTTCTGTATTTACCTACTACTAGTTCAGATCTTTAAGTTATAATTTGCAATAATAATTAGAAGCTATCAATTTTAAGTTCTGTAGTTGACAATTACAAGTTCATATCTTCAAGTTATAATTAGCAAATAATAATTTGTATTTAATAATTCTAAGTTCTGTATTTGACAGTTACAAGTTCAGATCTTCAAGTTATAACTTGAAATAATAATTTGTATTTAACAAATCTAAGTTCTGTAATTCACTATTACTAGTTCAGATCTTCAAGTTATAATTTGCAATAATAATTAGAAGCTATCAATTTTAAGTTCTGTATTTGACAATTACAAGTTCAGATCTTCAAGTTATAATTTGCAATAATAAATTGTATTTAACAATTCGAAGTTCTGTATTTGACTAGTACAAGTTCAGATCTTCAAATTATTATTTGCAGTCTTAGTTTGTATTTAACAATTCGAAGTTCTGTATTTACCTACTACAAGTTCAGATCTTCAAGTTATAATTTGCAATAATAATTAGAAGCTATCAATTATAAGTTCCGTATTTTACAATTAGAAGTTCAGATCTTCAAGTTATAATTTGCACTAATAATTTGTATTTATCAATTCGAAGTTCTGTATTTGACTATTACAAGTTCAGATCTTCAAATTATTATTTGCAATCCTAGTTTGAATTTAACAATTCGAAGTTCTGTATTTACCTACTACAAGTTCAGATCTTCAAGTTATAATTTGAAATAATAATTTATATTTAACAAATCTAAGTTCTGAAATTCACTATTACAAGTTCAGATCTACAAGTTATAATTTGCATTAATAATTAGAAGCTATCAATTTTAAGTTCTGTATTTGACAATTACAAGTTCAGATCTTCAAGTTATAATTTGCACTAATAATTTGTATTTAACAATTAGAAGTTCTGTATTTGACTATTACAAGTTCAGATCTACAAATTATTATTTGCAATCTTAATTTGAATTTAACAATTTGAAGTTCTGTATTTAATTATTACAAGTTCAGATCTTCAATTTATTATTTGCAACCTTGGTTTGAATTTAACAATTCGAGGTTCTGTATTTGACTATTACAAGTTCAGATCTTCAATTTATTATTTGCAGTCTTAGTTTGTATTTAACAATTCGAAGTTCTGTATTTACCTACTACAAGTTCAGATCTTCAAGTTATAATTTGCAATAATAATTAGAAGCTATCAATTTTAAGTTCTGTATTTGACAATTACAAGTTCAGATCTTCAAGTAATAATTTGCAATAATAATTTGTATTTAACAATTCGAAGTTCTGTATTTGACTATTACAAGTCCAGATCTTCAAATTATTATTTACAATCTTAGTTTGTATTTAACAATTCGTAGTTCTGTATTTACCTACTACAAGTTCAGATCTTTAAGTTATAATTTGCAATAATAATTAGAAGCTATCAATTTTAAGTTCTGTAGTTGACAATTACAAGTTCATATCTTCAAGTTATAATTAGCAAATAATAATTTGTATTTAACAATTCAAAGTTCTGTATTTGACTATTACAAGTTCAGATCTTCAATTTATTATTTGCAAACTTAGTTTGAATTTAACAATTCGAAGTTCTGTATTTACCCACTACAAGTACAGATCTTCAAGTTCTAATTTGCAATCACAATTTGTAGGTATCAATTCTAAGTTCTGTATTTGACAGTTACAAGTTCAGATCTTCAAGTTATAACTTGAAATAATAATTAGTATTTAACAAATCTAAGTTCTGTAATTCACTATTACTAGTTCAGATCTTCAAGTTATAATTTGCAATAATAATTAGAAGCTATCAATTTTAAGTTCTGTATTTGACAATTACAAGTTCAGATCTTCAAGTTATAATTTGCAATAATAATTTGTATTTAACAATTCGAAGTTCTGTATTTGACTAGTACAAGTTCAGATCTTCAAATTATTATTTGCAGTCTTAGTTTGTATTTAACAATTCGAAGTTCTGTATTTACCTACTACAAGTTTAGATCTTGAAGTTATAATTTGCAATTATAATTTGAAGCTATCAATTTTAAGTTCTGTATTTGACAGTTACAAGTTCAGATCTTCAAGTTATAATTTGCAATAATAATTTGTATTTAACAATTCGAAGTTCTGTATTTGACTATTACAAGTTCAGATCTTCAAATTATTATTTACAATCTTAGATTGTATTTAACAATTCGAGGTTCTGTATTTACCTACTACAAGTTCAGATCTTCAAGTTATAATTTGCAATAATAATTAGAAGCTATCAATTTTAAGTTCTGTATTTGACAATTACAAGTTCAGATCTTCAAGTTATAACTTGCAATAATAATTTGTATTTAACAATTCGAAGTTCTGTATTTGACTATTACAAGTTCAGATCTTCAAATTATTATTTGCAATCCTAGTTTGAATTTAACAATTCGAAGTTCTGTATTTACCTACTACAAGTTCAGATCTTCAAGTTATAATTTGAAATAATAATTTATATTTAACAAATCTAAGTTCTGTAATTCACTATTACAAGTTCAGATCTTCAAGTTATAATTTGCAATAATAATTAGAAGCTATCAATTTTAAGTTCCGTATTTGACAATTACAAGTTCAGATCTTCAAGTTATAATTTGCACTAATAATTTGTATTTAACAATTCGAAGTTCTGTATTTGACTATGACAAGTTCAGTCCTTTAAATTATTATTTACAATCTTAGTTTGTATTTAACAATTCGAAGTTCTGTATTTACCTACTACAAGTTCAGATCTTTAAGTTATAATTTGCAATAATAATTAGTAGCTATCAATTTTAAGTTCTGTAGTTGACAATTACAAGTTCATATCTACAAGTTATAATTTGCAACTAATAATTTGTATTTAACCATTCGAAGTTCTGTATTTGCCTATTACAAGTTCAGATCTTCAATTTATTATTTGCAAACTTAGTTTGAATTTAACAATTCGAAGTTCTGTATTTACCCACTACAATTACAAGTTCAGATCTTCAAGTTATAATTTGCACTAATAATTTGTATTTAACAATTCGGAGTTCTGTATTTGACTATTAGAAGTTCAGATCTTCAAATTATTATTTGCAATCCTAGTTTGAATTTTACAATTCGAAGTTCTGTATTTACCTACTACAAGTTCAGATCTTCAAGTTCTAATTTGCAATCACAATTTGAAGGTATCAATTCTAAGTTCTGTATTTGACAGTTACAAGTTCAGATCTTCAAGTTATAACTTGAAATAATAATTAGTATTTAACAAATCTAAGTTCTGTAATTCACTATTACTAGTTCAGATCTTCAAGTTATAATTTGCAATAATAATTAGAAGCTATCAATTTTAAGTTCTGTATTTGACAATTACAAGTTCAGATCTTCAAGTTATAATTTGCAATAATAATTTGTATTTAACAATTCGAAGTTCTGTATTTGACTAGTACAAGTTCAGATCTTCAAATTATTATTTGCAGTCTTAGTTTGTATTTAACAATTCGAAGTTCTGTATTTACCTACTACAAGTTTAGATCTAGAAGTTATAATTTGCAATTATAATTTGAAGCTATCAATTTTAAGTTCTGTATTTGACAATTACAAGTTCAGATCTTCAAGTTATAATTTGCAATAATAATTTGTATTTAACAATTCGAAGTTCTGTATTTGACTATTACAAGTTCAGATCTTCAAATTATTATTTACAATCTTAGATTGTATTTAACAATTCGAGGTTCTGTATTTACCTACTACAAGTTCAGATCTTCGAGTTATAATTTGCAATAATAATTAGAAGCTATCAATTTTAAGTTCTGTAGTTGACAATTACAAGTTCAGATCTTCAAGTTATAACTTGCAATAATAATTTGTATTTAACAATTCGAAGTTCTGTATTTGACTATTACAAGTTCAGATCTTCAAATTATTATTTGCAATCCTAGTTTGAATTTAACAATTCGAAGTTCTGTATTTACCTACTACAAGTTCAGATCTTCAAGTTATAATTTGAAATAATAATTTATATTTAACAAATCTAAGTTCTGTAATTCACTATTACAAGTTCAGATCTTCAAGTTATAATTTGCAATAATAATTAGAAGCTATCAATTTTAAGTTCCGTATTTGACAATTACAAGTTCAGATCTTCAAGTTATAATTTGCACTAATAATTTGTATTTAACAATTCGAAGTTTTGTATTTGACTATTACAAGTTCAGTCCTTTAAATTATTATTTACAATCTTAGTTTGTATTTAACAATTCGAAGTTCTGTATTTACCTACTACAAGTTCAGATCTTTAAGTTATAATTTGCAATAATAATTAGTAGCTATCAATTTTAAGTTCTGTAGTTGACAATTACAAGTTCATATCTACAAGTTATAATTTGCAACTAATAATTTGTATTTAACCATTCGAAGTTCTGTATTTGACTATTACAAGTTCAGATCTTCAATTTATTATTTGCAAACTTAGTTTGAATTTAACAATTCGAAGTTCTGTATTTACCCACTACAATTACAAGTTCAGATCTTCAAGTTATAATTTGCACTAATAATTTGTATTTAACAATTCGGAGTTCTGTATTTGACTATTAGAAGTTCAGATCTTCAAATTATTATTTGCAATCCTAGTTTGAATTTTACAATTCGAAGTTCTGTATTTACCTACTACAAGTTCAGATCTTCAAGTTATAATTTGCAATAATAATTAGAAGCTATCAATTTTAAGTTCTGTATTTGACAATTACAAGTTCAGATCTTCAAGTTATAATTTGCAATAATAATTTGTATTTAACAATTCGAAGTTCTGTATTTGACTATTACAAGTTCAGATCTTCAAATTATTATTTCTAATCTTAGTTTGAATTTTACAATTTGAAGTTCTGTATTTACCTAATACAAGTTAAGATCTTCAAGTTATAATTTGTACTAATAATTTGGAATTAACAATTCGAAGTTCTGTATTTGACTATTACAAGTTTAGATCTTCAAATTATTATTTGCAGTCTTAGTTTGTATTTAACAATTCGAAGTTCTGTATTTACCTACTACAAGTACAGATCTTCAAGTTATAATTTGCAATAATAATTAGAAGCTATCAATTTTAAGTTCTGTATTTGACAATTACAAGTTCAGATCTTCAAGTAACAATTTGCAATAATAATTTGTATTTAACAATTCGAAGTTCTGTATTTGACTATTACAAGTTCAGATCTTCAAATTATTATTTGCAATCCTAGTTTGAATTTAACAATTCGAAGTTCTGTATTTACCTACTACAAGTTCAGATCTTCAAGTTATAATTTGAAATAATATTTTATATTTAACAAATCTAAGTTCTGTAATTCACTATTACAAGTTCAGATCTTCTAGTTATAATTTGCAATAATAATTAGAAGCTATCAATTTTAAAGTTCTGTATTTGACAATTACAAGTTCAGATCTTCAAGTTATAATTCGCAAATAATAATTTGTATTTAACAATTCGAAGTTCTGTATTTGACTATTACAAGTTCAGATCTTCGATTTATTATTTGCAACCTTAGTTTGAATTTAACAATTCGAAGTTCTGTATTTGACTATTACAAGTCCAGATCTTCAAATTATTATTTACAATCTTAGTTTGTATTTAACAATTCGTAGTTCTGTATTTACCTACTACAAGTTCAGATCTTTAAGTTATAATTTGCAATAATAATTAAAAGCTATCAATTTTAAGTTCTGTAGTTGACAATTACAAGTTCATATCTTCAAGTTATAATTAGCAAATAATAATTTGTATTTAACAATTCGAAGTTCTGTATTTGACTATTACAAGTTCAGATCTTCAATTTATTATTTGCAAACTTAGTTTGAATTTAACAATTCGAAGTTCTGTATTTACCCACTACAAGTACAGATCTTCAAGTTCTAATTTGCAATCACAATTTGAAGGTATCAATTCTAAGTTCTGTATTTGACAGTTACAAGTTCAGATCTTCAAGTTATAACTTGAAATAATAATTAGTATTTAACAAATCTAAGTTCTGTAATTCACTATTACTAGTTCAGATCTTCAAGTTATAATTTGCAATAATAATTAGAAGCTATCAATTTTAAGTTCTGTATTTGACAATTACAAGTTCAGATCTTCAAGTTATAATTTGCAATAATAATTTGTATTTAACAATTCGAAGTTCTGTATTTGACTAGTACAAGTTCAGATCTTCAAATTATTATTTGCAGTCTTAGTTTGTATTTAACAATTCGAAGTTCAGTATTTACCTACTACAAGTTTAGATCTTGAAGTTATAATTTGCAATTATAATTTGAAGCTATCAATTTTAAGTTCTGTATTTGACAATTACAAGTTCAGATCTTCAAGTTATAATTTGCAATAATAATTTGTATTTAACAATTCGAAGTTCTGTATTTGACTATTACAAGTTCAGATCTTCAAATTATTATTTACAATCTTAGATTGTATTTAACAATTCGAGGTTCTGTATTTACCTACTACAAGTTCAGATCTTCAAGTTATAATTTGCCATAATAATTAGAAGCTATCAATTTTAAGTTCTGTATTTGACAATTACAAGTTCAGATCTTCAAGTTATAACTTGCAATAATAATTTGTATTTAACAATTCGAAGTTCTGTATTTGACTATTACAAGTTCAGATCTTCAAATTATTATTTGCAATCCTAGTTTGAATTTAACAATTCGAAGTTCTGTATTTACCTACTACTAGTTCAGATCTTTAAGTTATAATTTGCAATAATAATTAGAAGCTATCAATTTTAAGTTCTGTAGTTGACAATTACAAGTTCATATCTTCAAGTTATAATTAGCAAATAATAATTTGTATTTAATAATTCTAAGTTCTGTATTTGACAGTTACAAGTTCAGATCTTCAAGTTATAACTTGAAATAATAATTTGTATTTAACAAATCTAAGTTCTGTAATTCACTATTACTAGTTCAGATCTTCAAATTATTATTTGCAATCCTAGTTTGAATTTAACAATTCGAAGTTCTGTATTTACGTACTACAAGTTCAGATCTTCAAGTTATAATTTGCAATAATAATTAGAAGCTATCAATTTTAAGTTCTGTATTTGACAATTACAAGTTCAGATCTTCAAGTAATAATTTGCAATAATAATTTGTATTTAACAATTCGAAGTTCTGTATTTGACTATTACAAGTTCAGATCTTCAAATTATTATTTGCAATCCTAGTTTGAATTTAACAATTCGAAGTTCTGTATATACCTACTACAAGTTCAGATCTTCAAGTTATAATTTGAAATAATAATTTATATTTAACAAATCTAAGTTTTGTAATTCACTATTACAAGTTCAGATCTTCAAGTTATAATTTGCAATAATAATTAGAAGCTATCAATTTTAAGTTCTGTATTTGACAATTACAAGTTCAGATCTTCAAGTTATAATTCGCAAATAATAATTTGTATTTAACAATTCGAAGTTTTGTATTTGACTATTACAAGTTCAGATCTTCAATTTATTATTTGCAACCTTATTTTGAATTTAACAATTCGAAGTTCTGTATTTGACTATTACAAGTCCAGATCTTCAAATTATTATTTACAATCTTAGTTTGTATTTAACAATTCGTAGTTCTGTATTTACCTACTACTAGTTCAGATCTTTAAGTTATAATTTGCAATAATAATTAGAAGCTATCAATTTTAAGTTCTGTAGTTGACAATTACAAGTTCATATCTTCAAGTTATAATTAGCAAATAATAATTTGTATTTAATAATTCTAAGTTCTGTATTTGACAGTTACAAGTTCAGATCTTCAAGTTATAACTTGAAATAATAATTTGTATTTAACAAATCTAAGTTCTGTAATTCACTATTACTAGTTCAGATCTTCAAGTTATAATTTGCAATAATAATTAGAAGCTATCAATTTTAAGTTCTGTATTTGACAATTACAAGTTCAGATCTTCAAGTTATAATTTGCAATAATAAATTGTATTTAACAATTCGAAGTTCTGTATTTGACTAGTACAAGTTCAGATCTTCAAATTATTATTTGCAGTCTTAGTTTGTATTTAACAATTCGAAGTTCTGTATTTACCTACTACAAGTTCAGATCTTCAAGTTATAATTTGCAATAATAATTAGAAGCTATCAATTATAAGTTCCGTATTTTACAATTAGAAGTTCAGATCTTCAAGTTATAATTTGCACTAATAATTTGTATTTATCAATTCGAAGTTCTGTATTTGACTATTACAAGTTCAGATCTTCAAATTATTATTTGCAATCCTAGTTTGAATTTAACAATTCGAAGTTCTGTATTTACCTACTACAAGTTCAGATCTTCAAGTTATAATTTGAAATAATAATTTATATTTAACAAATCTAAGTTCTGAAATTCACTATTACAAGTTCAGATCTACAAGTTATAATTTGCATTAATAATTAGAAGCTATCAATTTTAAGTTCTGTATTTGACAATTACAAGTTCAGATCTTCAAGTTATAATTTGCACTAATAATTTGTATTTAACAATTAGAAGTTCTGTATTTGACTATTACAAGTTCAGATCTACAAATTATTATTTGCAATCTTAATTTGAATTTAACAATTTGAAGTTCTGTATTTAATTATTACAAGTTCAGATCTTCAATTTATTATTTGCAACCTTGGTTTGAATTTAACAATTCGAGGTTCTGTATTTGACTATTACAAGTTCAGATCTTCAATTTATTATTTGCAGTCTTAGTTTGTATTTAACAATTCGAAGTTCTGTATTTACCTACTACAAGTTCAGATCTTCAAGTTATAATTTGCAATAATAATTAGAAGCTATCAATTTTAAGTTCTGTATTTGACAATTACAAGTTCAGATCTTCAAGTAATAATTTGCAATAATAATTTGTATTTAACAATTCGAAGTTCTGTATTTGACTATTACAAGTCCAGATCTTCAAATTATTATTTACAATCTTAGTTTGTATTTAACAATTCGTAGTTCTGTATTTACCTACTACAAGTTCAGATCTTTAAGTTATAATTTGCAATAATAATTAGAAGCTATCAATTTTAAGTTCTGTAGTTGACAATTACAAGTTCATATCTTCAAGTTATAATTAGCAAATAATAATTTGTATTTAACAATTCAAAGTTCTGTATTTGACTATTACAAGTTCAGATCTTCAATTTATTATTTGCAAACTTAGTTTGAATTTAACAATTCGAAGTTCTGTATTTACCCACTACAAGTACAGATCTTCAAGTTCTAATTTGCAATCACAATTTGTAGGTATCAATTCTAAGTTCTGTATTTGACAGTTACAAGTTCAGATCTTCAAGTTATAACTTGAAATAATAATTAGTATTTAACAAATCTAAGTTCTGTAATTCACTATTACTAGTTCAGATCTTCAAGTTATAATTTGCAATAATAATTAGAAGCTATCAATTTTAAGTTCTGTATTTGACAATTACAAGTTCAGATCTTCAAGTTATAATTTGCAATAATAATTTGTATTTAACAATTCGAAGTTCTGTATTTGACTAGTACAAGTTCAGATCTTCAAATTATTATTTGCAGTCTTAGTTTGTATTTAACAATTCGAAGTTCTGTATTTACCTACTACAAGTTTAGATCTTGAAGTTATAATTTGCAATTATAATTTGAAGCTATCAATTTTAAGTTCTGTATTTGACAGTTACAAGTTCAGATCTTCAAGTTATAATTTGCAATAATAATTTGTATTTAACAATTCGAAGTTCTGTATTTGACTATTACAAGTTCAGATCTTCAAATTATTATTTACAATCTTAGATTGTATTTAACAATTCGAGGTTCTGTATTTACCTACTACAAGTTCAGATCTTCAAGTTATAATTTGCAATAATAATTAGAAGCTATCAATTTTAAGTTCTGTATTTGACAATTACAAGTTCAGATCTTCAAGTTATAACTTGCAATAATAATTTGTATTTAACAATTCGAAGTTCTGTATTTGACTATTACAAGTTCAGATCTTCAAATTATTATTTGCAATCCTAGTTTGAATTTAACAATTCGAAGTTCTGTATTTACCTACTACAAGTTCAGATCTTCAAGTTATAATTTGAAATAATAATTTATATTTAACAAATCTAAGTTCTGTAATTCACTATTACAAGTTCAGATCTTCAAGTTATAATTTGCAATAATAATTAGAAGCTATCAATTTTAAGTTCCGTATTTGACAATTACAAGTTCAGATCTTCAAGTTATAATTTGCACTAATAATTTGTATTTAACAATTCGAAGTTCTGTATTTGACTATGACAAGTTCAGTCCTTTAAATTATTATTTACAATCTTAGTTTGTATTTAACAATTCGAAGTTCTGTATTTACCTACTACAAGTTCAGATCTTTAAGTTATAATTTGCAATAATAATTAGTAGCTATCAATTTTAAGTTCTGTAGTTGACAATTACAAGTTCATATCTACAAGTTATAATTTGCAACTAATAATTTGTATTTAACCATTCGAAGTTCTGTATTTGCCTATTACAAGTTCAGATCTTCAATTTATTATTTGCAAACTTAGTTTGAATTTAACAATTCGAAGTTCTGTATTTACCCACTACAATTACAAGTTCAGATCTTCAAGTTATAATTTGCACTAATAATTTGTATTTAACAATTCGGAGTTCTGTATTTGACTATTAGAAGTTCAGATCTTCAAATTATTATTTGCAATCCTAGTTTGAATTTTACAATTCGAAGTTCTGTATTTACCTACTACAAGTTCAGATCTTCAAGTTCTAATTTGCAATCACAATTTGAAGGTATCAATTCTAAGTTCTGTATTTGACAGTTACAAGTTCAGATCTTCAAGTTATAACTTGAAATAATAATTAGTATTTAACAAATCTAAGTTCTGTAATTCACTATTACTAGTTCAGATCTTCAAGTTATAATTTGCAATAATAATTAGAAGCTATCAATTTTAAGTTCTGTATTTGACAATTACAAGTTCAGATCTTCAAGTTATAATTTGCAATAATAATTTGTATTTAACAATTCGAAGTTCTGTATTTGACTAGTACAAGTTCAGATCTTCAAATTATTATTTGCAGTCTTAGTTTGTATTTAACAATTCGAAGTTCTGTATTTACCTACTACAAGTTTAGATCTAGAAGTTATAATTTGCAATTATAATTTGAAGCTATCAATTTTAAGTTCTGTATTTGACAATTACAAGTTCAGATCTTCAAGTTATAATTTGCAATAATAATTTGTATTTAACAATTCGAAGTTCTGTATTTGACTATTACAAGTTCAGATCTTCAAATTATTATTTACAATCTTAGATTGTATTTAACAATTCGAGGTTCTGTATTTACCTACTACAAGTTCAGATCTTCGAGTTATAATTTGCAATAATAATTAGAAGCTATCAATTTTAAGTTCTGTAGTTGACAATTACAAGTTCAGATCTTCAAGTTATAACTTGCAATAATAATTTGTATTTAACAATTCGAAGTTCTGTATTTGACTATTACAAGTTCAGATCTTCAAATTATTATTTGCAATCCTAGTTTGAATTTAACAATTCGAAGTTCTGTATTTACCTACTACAAGTTCAGATCTTCAAGTTATAATTTGAAATAATAATTTATATTTAACAAATCTAAGTTCTGTAATTCACTATTACAAGTTCAGATCTTCAAGTTATAATTTGCAATAATAATTAGAAGCTATCAATTTTAAGTTCCGTATTTGACAATTACAAGTTCAGATCTTCAAGTTATAATTTGCACTAATAATTTGTATTTAACAATTCGAAGTTTTGTATTTGACTATTACAAGTTCAGTCCTTTAAATTATTATTTACAATCTTAGTTTGTATTTAACAATTCGAAGTTCTGTATTTACCTACTACAAGTTCAGATCTTTAAGTTATAATTTGCAATAATAATTAGTAGCTATCAATTTTAAGTTCTGTAGTTGACAATTACAAGTTCATATCTACAAGTTATAATTTGCAACTAATAATTTGTATTTAACCATTCGAAGTTCTGTATTTGACTATTACAAGTTCAGATCTTCAATTTATTATTTGCAAACTTAGTTTGAATTTAACAATTCGAAGTTCTGTATTTACCCACTACAATTACAAGTTCAGATCTTCAAGTTATAATTTGCACTAATAATTTGTATTTAACAATTCGGAGTTCTGTATTTGACTATTAGAAGTTCAGATCTTCAAATTATTATTTGCAATCCTAGTTTGAATTTTACAATTCGAAGTTCTGTATTTACCTACTACAAGTTCAGATCTTCAAGTTATAATTTGCAATAATAATTAGAAGCTATCAATTTTAAGTTCTGTATTTGACAATTACAAGTTCAGATCTTCAAGTTATAATTTGCAATAATAATTTGTATTTAACAATTCGAAGTTCTGTATTTGACTATTACAAGTTCAGATCTTCAAATTATTATTTCTAATCTTAGTTTGAATTTTACAATTTGAAGTTCTGTATTTACCTAATACAAGTTAAGATCTTCAAGTTATAATTTGTACTAATAATTTGGAATTAACAATTCGAAGTTCTGTATTTGACTATTACAAGTTTAGATCTTCAAATTATTATTTGCAGTCTTAGTTTGTATTTAACAATTCGAAGTTCTGTATTTACCTACTACAAGTACAGATCTTCAAGTTATAATTTGCAATAATAATTAGAAGCTATCAATTTTAAGTTCTGTATTTGACAATTACAAGTTCAGATCTTCAAGTAACAATTTGCAATAATAATTTGTATTTAACAATTCGAAGTTCTGTATTTGACTATTACAAGTTCAGATCTTCAAATTATTATTTGCAATCCTAGTTTGAATTTAACAATTCGAAGTTCTGTATTTACCTACTACAAGTTCAGATCTTCAAGTTATAATTTGAAATAATATTTTATATTTAACAAATCTAAGTTCTGTAATTCACTATTACAAGTTCAGATCTTCTAGTTATAATTTGCAATAATAATTAGAAGCTATCAATTTTAAAGTTCTGTATTTGACAATTACAAGTTCAGATCTTCAAGTTATAATTCGCAAATAATAATTTGTATTTAACAATTCGAAGTTCTGTATTTGACTATTACAAGTTCAGATCTTCGATTTATTATTTGCAACCTTAGTTTGAATTTAACAATTCGAAGTTCTGTATTTGACTATTACAAGTCCAGATCTTCAAATTATTATTTACAATCTTAGTTTGTATTTAACAATTCGTAGTTCTGTATTTACCTACTACAAGTTCAGATCTTTAAGTTATAATTTGCAATAATAATTAAAAGCTATCAATTTTAAGTTCTGTAGTTGACAATTACAAGTTCATATCTTCAAGTTATAATTAGCAAATAATAATTTGTATTTAACAATTCGAAGTTCTGTATTTGACTATTACAAGTTCAGATCTTCAATTTATTATTTGCAAACTTAGTTTGAATTTAACAATTCGAAGTTCTGTATTTACCCACTACAAGTACAGATCTTCAAGTTCTAATTTGCAATCACAATTTGAAGGTATCAATTCTAAGTTCTGTATTTGACAGTTACAAGTTCAGATCTTCAAGTTATAACTTGAAATAATAATTAGTATTTAACAAATCTAAGTTCTGTAATTCACTATTACTAGTTCAGATCTTCAAGTTATAATTTGCAATAATAATTAGAAGCTATCAATTTTAAGTTCTGTATTTGACAATTACAAGTTCAGATCTTCAAGTTATAATTTGCAATAATAATTTGTATTTAACAATTCGAAGTTCTGTATTTGACTAGTACAAGTTCAGATCTTCAAATTATTATTTGCAGTCTTAGTTTGTATTTAACAATTCGAAGTTCAGTATTTACCTACTACAAGTTTAGATCTTGAAGTTATAATTTGCAATTATAATTTGAAGCTATCAATTTTAAGTTCTGTATTTGACAATTACAAGTTCAGATCTTCAAGTTATAATTTGCAATAATAATTTGTATTTAACAATTCGAAGTTCTGTATTTGACTATTACAAGTTCAGATCTTCAAATTATTATTTACAATCTTAGATTGTATTTAACAATTCGAGGTTCTGTATTTACCTACTACAAGTTCAGATCTTCAAGTTATAATTTGCCATAATAATTAGAAGCTATCAATTTTAAGTTCTGTATTTGACAATTACAAGTTCAGATCTTCAAGTTATAACTTGCAATAATAATTTGTATTTAACAATTCGAAGTTCTGTATTTGACTATTACAAGTTCAGATCTTCAAATTATTATTTGCAATCCTAGTTTGAATTTAACAATTCGAAGTTCTGTATTTACCTACTACTAGTTCAGATCTTTAAGTTATAATTTGCAATAATAATTAGAAGCTATCAATTTTAAGTTCTGTAGTTGACAATTACAAGTTCATATCTTCAAGTTATAATTAGCAAATAATAATTTGTATTTAATAATTCTAAGTTCTGTATTTGACAGTTACAAGTTCAGATCTTCAAGTTATAACTTGAAATAATAATTTGTATTTAACAAATCTAAGTTCTGTAATTCACTATTACTAGTTCAGATCTTCAAGTTATAATTTGCAATAATAATTAGAAGCTATCAATTTTAAGTTCTGTATTTGACAATTACAAGTTCAGATCTTCAAGTTATAATTTGCAATAATAAATTGTATTTAACAATTCGAAGTTCTGTATTTGACTAGTACAAGTTCAGATCTTCAAATTATTATTTGCAGTCTTAGTTTGTATTTAACAATTCGAAGTTCTGTATTTACCTACTACAATTACAAGTTCAGATCTTCAAGTTATAATTTGCACTAATAATTTGTATTTAACAATTCGGAGTTCTGTATTTGACTATTAGAAGTTCAGATCTTCAAATTATTATTTGCAATCCTAGTTTGAATTTTACAATTCGAAGTTCTGTATTTACCTACTACAAGTTCAGATCTTCAAGTTATAATTTGCAATAATAATTAGAAGCTATCAATTTTAAGTTCTGTATTTGACAATTACAAGTTCAGATCTTCAAGTTATAATTTGCAATAATAATTTGTATTTAACAATTCGAAGTTCTGTATTTGACTATTACAAGTTCAGATCTTCAAATTATTATTTCTAATCTTAGTTTGAATTTTACAATTTGAAGTTCTGTATTTACCTAATACAAGTTAAGATCTTCAAGTTATAATTTGTACTAATAATTTGGAATTAACAATTCGAAGTTCTGTATTTGACTATTACAAGTTTAGATCTTCAAATTATTATTTGCAGTCTTAGTTTGTATTTAACAATTCGAAGTTCTGTATTTACCTACTACAAGTACAGATCTTCAAGTTATAATTTGCAATAATAATTAGAAGCTATCAATTTTAAGTTCTGTATTTGACAATTACAAGTTCAGATCTTCAAGTAACAATTTGCAATAATAATTTGTATTTAACAATTCGAAGTTCTGTATTTGACTATTACAAGTTCAGATCTTCAAATTATTATTTGCAATCCTAGTTTGAATTTAACAATTCGAAGTTCTGTATTTACCTACTACAAGTTCAGATCTTCAAGTTATAATTTGAAATAATATTTTATATTTAACAAATCTAAGTTCTGTAATTCACTATTACAAGTTCAGATCTTCAAGTTATAATTTGCAATAATAATTAGAAGCTATCAATTTTAAGTTCTGTATTTGACAATTACAAGTTCAGATCTTCAAGTTATAATTTGCAATAATAATTTGTATTTAACAATTCGAAGTTCTGTATTTGACTATTACAAGTTCAGATCTTCTAATTATTATTTACAATCTTAGATTGTATTTAACAATTCGAGGTTCTGTATTTACCTACTACAAGTTCAGATCTTCAAGTTATAATTTGCAATAATAATTAGAAGCTATCAATTTTAAGTTCTGTATTTGACAATTACAAGTTCAGATCTTCAAGTTATAACTTGCAATAATAATTTGTATTTAACAATTCGAAGTTCTGTATTTGACTATTACAAGTTCAGATCTTCAAATTATTATTTGCAATCCTAGTTTGAATTTAACAATTCGAAGTTCTGTATTTACCTACTACAAGTTCAGATCTTCAAGTTATAATTTGAAATAATAATTAGTATTTAACAAATCTAAGTTCTGTAATTCACTATTACTAGTTCAGATCTTCAAGTTATAATTTGCAATAATAATTAGAAGCTATCAATTTTAAGTTCTGTATTTGACAATTACAAGTTCAGATCTTCAAGTTATAATTTGCAATAATAATTTGTATTTAACAATTCGAAGTTCTGTATTTGACTAGTACAAGTTCAGATCTTCAAATTATTATTTGCAGTCTTAGTTTGTATTTAACAATTCGAAGTTCTGTATTTACCTACTACAAGTTTAGATCTTGAAGTTAAAATTTGCAATTATAATTTGAAGCTATCAATTTTAAGTTCTGTATTTGACAATTACAAGTTCAGATCTTCAAGTTATAATTTGCAATAATAATTTGTATTTAACAATTCGAAGTTCTGTATTTGACTATTACAAGTTCAGATCTTCAAATTATTATTTACAATCTTAGATTGTATTTAACAATTCGAGGTTCTGTATTTACCTACTACAAGTTCAGATCTTCAAGTTATAATTTGCAATAATAATTAGAAGCTATCAATTTTAAGTTCTGTATTTGACAATTACAAGTTCAGATCTTCAAGTTATAACTTGCAATAATAATTTGTATTTAACAATTCGAAGTTCTGTATTTGACTATTACAAGTTCAGATCTTCAAATTATTATTTGCAATCCTAGTTTGAATTTAACAATTCGAAGTTCTGTATTTACCTACTACAGGTTCAGATCTTCAAGTTATAATTTGAAATAATAATTTATATTTAACAAATCTAAGTTCTGTAATTCACTATTACAAGTTCAGATCTTCAAGTTATAATTTGCACTAATAATTTGTATTTAACAATTCGAAGTTCTGTATTTGACTATGACAAGTTCAGTCCTTTAAATTATTATTTACAATCTTAGTTTGTATTTA
Organism: Cantharis lateralis; assembly: GCA_963170105.1. Lineage (NCBI taxonomy): Eukaryota > Metazoa > Arthropoda > Insecta > Coleoptera > Cantharidae > Cantharis > Cantharis lateralis. The sequence continues at coordinate 8,397,713 of OY720630.1, read as the reverse complement.
ACAATTCGAAGTTCTGTATTTACCTACTACAAGTTCAGATCTTTAAGTTATAATTTGCAATAATAATTAGTCGCTATCAATTTTAAGTTCTGTAGTTGACAATTACAAGTTCATATCTACAAGTTATAATTTGCAACTAATAATTTGTATTTAACCATTCGAAGTTCTGTATTTGACTATTACAAGTTCAGATCTTCAATTTATTATTTGCAAACTTAGTTTGAATTTAACAATTCGAAGTTCTGTATTTACCCACTACAATTACAAGTTCAGATCTTCAAGTTATAATTTGCACTAATAATTTGTATTTAACAATTCGGAGTTCTGTATTTGACTATTACAAGTTCAGATCTTCAAATTATTATTTACAATCTTAGATTGTATTTAACAATTCGAGGTTCTGTATTTACCTACTACAAGTTCAGATCTTCAAGTTATAATTTGCAATAATAATTAGAAGCTATCAATTTTAAGTTCTGTATTTGACAATTACAAGTTCAGATCTTCAAGTAACAATTTGCAATAATAATTTGTATTTAACAATTCGAAGTTCTGTATTTGACTATTACAAGTTCAGATCTTCAAATTATTATTTGCAATCCTAGTTTGAATTTAACAATTCGAAGTTCTGTATTTACCTACTACAAGTTCAGATCTTCAAGTTATAATTTGAAATAATAATTAGTATTTAACAAATCTAAGTTCTGTAATTCACTATTACTAGTTCAGATCTTCAAGTTATAATTTGCAATAATAATTAGAAGCTATCAATTTTAAGTTCTGTATTTGACAATTACAAGTTCAGATCTTCAAGTTATAATTTGCAATAATAATTTGTATTTAACAATTCGAAGTTCTGTATTTGACTATTACAAGTTCAGATCTTCAAATTATTATTTACAATCTTAGATTGTATTTAACAATTCGAGGATCTGTATTTACCTACTACAAGTTCAGATCTTCAAGTTATAATTTGCAATAATAATTAGAAGCTATCAATTTTAAGTTCTGTATTTGACAATTACAAGTTCAGATCTTCAAGTTATAATTTGCAATAATAATTTGTATTTAACAATTCGAAGTTCTGTATTTGACTATTACAAGTTCAGATCTTCAAATTATTATTTACAATCTTAGATTGTATTTAACAATTCGAGGTTCTGTATTTACCTACTACAAGTTCAGATCTTCAAGTTATAATTTGCAATAATAATTAGAAGCTATCAATTTTAAGTTCTGTATTTGACAATTACAAGTTCAGATCTTCAAGTTATAACTTGCAATAATAATTTGTATTTAACAATTCGAAGTTCTGTATTTGACTATTACAAGTTCAGATCTTCAAATTATTATTTGCAATCCTAGTTTGAATTTAACAATTCGAAGTTCTGTATTTACCTACTACAAGTTCAGATCTTCAAGTTATAATTTGAAATAATAATTTATATTTAACAAATCTAAGTTCTGTAATTCACTATTACAAGTTCAGATCTTCAAGTTATAATTTGCAATAATAATTAGAAGCTATCAATTTTAAGTTCCGTATTTGACAATTACAAGTTCAGATCTTCAAGTTATAATTTGCACAAATAATTTGTATTTAACAATTCGAAGTTCTGTATTTACCCACTACAATTACAAGTTCAGATCTTCAAGTTATAATTTGCACTAATAATTTGTATTTAACAATTCGGAGTTCTGTATTTGACTATTAGAAGTTCAGATCTTCAAATTATTATTTGCAATCCTAGTTTGAATTTTACAATTCGAAGTTCTGTATTTACCTACTACAAGTTCAGATCTTCAAGTTATAATTTGCAATAATAATTAGAAGCTATCAATTTTAAGTTCTGTATTTGACAATTACAAGTTCAGATCTTCAAGTTATAATTTGCAATAATAATTTGTATTTAACAATTCGAAGTTCTGTATTTGACTATTACAAGTTCAGATCTTCAAATTATTATTTCTAATCTTAGTTTGAATTTTACAATTTGAAGTTCTGTATTTACCTAATACAAGTTAAGATCTTCAAGTTATAATTTGTACTAATAATTTGGAATTAACAATTCGAAGTTCTGTATTTGACTATTACAAGTTTAGATCTTCAAATTATTATTTGCAGTCTTAGTTTGTATTTAACAATTCGAAGTTCTGTATTTACCTACTACAAGTTCAGATCTTCAAGTTATAATTTGCAATAATAATTAGAAGCTATCAATTTTAAGTTCTGTATTTGACAATTACAAGTTCATATCTTCAAGTTATAATTTGTACTAATAATTTGTATTTAACAATTCGAAGTTCTGTATTTGACTATTACAAGTTCAGATCTTCAAATTATTATTTGCAATCCTAGTTTGAATTTAACAATTCGAAGTTCTGTATTTACCTACTACAAGTTCAGATCTTTAAGTTATAATTTGCAATAATAATTAGAAGCTATCAATTTTAGGTTCTGTAGTTGACAATTACAAGTTCATATCTTCAAGTTATAATTAGCAAATAATAGTTTGTATTTAACAATTCGAAGTTCTGTATTTGACTATTACAAGTTCAGATCTTCAATTTATTATTTGCAAACTTAGTTTGAATTTAACAATTCGAAGTTCTGTATTTACCCACTACAAGTACAGATCTTCAAGTTCTAATTTGCAATCACAATTTGAAGGTATCAATTCTAAGTTCTGTATTTGACAGTTACAAGTTCAGATCTTCAAGTTATAACTTGAAATAATAATTAGTATTTAACAAATCTAAGTTCTGTAATTCACTATTACTAGTTCATATCTTCAAGTTATAATTTGCAATAATAATTAGAAGCTATCAATTTTAAGTTCTGTATTTGACAATTACAAGTTCAGATCTTCAAGTTATAATTTGCAATAATAATTTGTATTTAACAATTCGAAGTTCTGTATTTGACTAGTACAAGTTCAGATCTTCAAATTATTATTTGCAGTCTTAGTTTGTATTTAACAATTCGAAGTTCTGTATTTACCTACTACAAGTTCAGATCTTGAAGTTATAATTTGCAATTATAATTTGAAGCTATCAATTTTAAGTTCTGTATTTGACAATTACAAGTTCAGATCTTCAAGTTATAATTTGAAATAATAATTTGTATTTAACAATTCGAAGTTCTGTATTTGACTATTACAAGTTCAGATCTTCAAATTATTATTTACAATCTTAGATTGTATTTAACAATTCGAAGTTCTGTATTTACCTACTACAAGTTCAGATCTTCAAGTTATAATTTGCAATAATAATTAGAAGCTATCAATTTTAAGTTCTGTATTTGCCAATTACAAGTTCAGATCTTCAAGTTATAACTTGCAATAATAATTTGTATTTAACAATTCGAAGTTCTGTATTTGACTATTACAAGTTCAGATCTTCAAATTATTATTTGCAATCCTAGTTTGAATTTAACAATTCGAAGTTCTGTATTTACCTACTACAAGTTCAGATCTACAAGTTATAATTTGAAATAATAATTTATATTTAACAAATCTAAGTTCTGTAATTCACTATTACAAGTTCAGATCTTCAAGTTATAATTTGCAATAATAATTAGAAGCTATCAATTTTAAGTTCCGTATTTGACAATTACAAGTTCAGATCTTCAAGTTATAATTTGCACTAATAATTTGTATTTAACAATTCGAAGTTCTGTATTTGACTATTACAAGTTCAGTCCTTCAAATTATTATTTACAATCTTAGTTTGTATTTAACAATTCGAAGTTCTGTATTTACCTACTACAAGTTCAGATCTTTAAGTTATAATTTGCAATAATAATTAGTAGCTATCAATTATAAGTTCTGTTGTTGACAATTACAAGTTCATATCTTCAAGTTATAATTTGCAACTAATAATTTGTATTTAACCATTCGAAGTTCTGTATTTGACTATTACAAGTTCAAATCTTCAATTTATTACTTGCAAACTTAGTTTGAATTTAACAATTCGAAGTTCTGTATTTACCTACTACAAGTTCAGATCTTTAAGTTATAATTTGCAATAATAATTAGTAGCTATCAATTATAAGTTCTGTTGTTGACAATTACAAGTTCATATCTTCAAGTTATAACTTGCAATAATAATTTGTATTTAACAATTCGAAGTTCTGTATTTGACTATTACAAGTTCAGATCTTGAAGTTATAATTTGCAATTATAATTTGAAGCTATCAATTTTAAGTTCTGTATTTGACAATTACAAGTTCAGATCTTCAAGTTATAATTTGCAATAATAATTTGTATTTAACAATTCGAAGTTCTGTATTTGACTATTACAAGTTCAGATCTTCAAATTATTATTTACAATCTTAGATTGTATTTAACAATTCGAGGTTCTGTATTTACCTACTACAAGTTCAGATCTTCAAGTTATAATTTGCAATAATAATTAGAAGCTATCAATTTTAAGTTCTGTATTTGACAATTACAAGTTCAGATCTTCAAGTTATAATTTGCAATAATAATTTGTATTTAACAATTCGAAGTTCTGTATTTGACTATTACAAGTTCTGATCTTCAAATTATTATTTACAATCTTAGATTGTATTTAACAATTCGAGGTTCTGTATTTACCTACTACAAGTTCAGATCTTCAAGTTATAATTTGCAATAATAATTAGAAGCTATCAATTTTAAGTTCTGTATTTGACAATTACAAGTTCAGATCTTCAAGTTATAACTTGCAATAATAATTTGTATTTAACAATTCGAAGTTCTGTATTTGACTATTACAAGTTCAGATCTTCAAATTATTATTTGCAATCCTAGTTTGAATTTAACAATTCGAAGTTCTGTATTTACCTACTACAAGTTCAGATCTTCAAGTTATAATTTGAAATAATAATTTATATTTAACAAATCTAAGTTCTGTAATTCACTATTACAAGTTCAGATCTTCAAGTTATAATTTGCAATAATAATTAGAAGCTATCAATTTTAAGTTCCGTATTTGACAATTACAAGTTCAGATCTTCAAGTTATAATTCGCACAAATAATTTGTATTTAACAGTTCGAAGTTCTGTATTTACCCACTACAATTACAAGTTCAAATCTACAAGTTATAATTTGCACTAATAATTTGTATTTAACAATTCGGAGTTCTGTATTTGACTATTAGAAGTTCAGATCTTCAAATTATTATTTGCAATCCTAGTTTGAATTTTACAATTCGAAGTTCTGTATTTACCTACTACAAGTTCAGATCTTCAAGTTATAATTTGCAATAATAATTAGAAGCTATCAATTTTAAGTTCTGTATTTGACAATTACAAGTTCAGATCTTCAAGTTATAATTTGCAATAATAATTTGTATTTAACAATTCGAAGTTCTGTATTTGACTATTACAAGTTCAGATCTTCAAATTATTATTTCTAATCTTAGTTTGAATTTTACAATTTGAAGTTCTGTATTTACCTAATACAAGTTAAGATCTTCAAGTTATAATTTGTACTAATAATTTGGAATTAACAATTCGAAGTTCTGTATTTGACTATTACAAGTTTAGATCTTCAAATTATTATTTGCAGTCTTAGTTTGTATTTAACAATTCGAAGTTCTGTATTTACCTACTACAAGTTCAGATCTTCAAGTTATAATTTGCAATAATAATTAGAAGCTATCAATTTTAAGTTCTGTATTTGACAATTACAAGTTCATATCTTCAAGTAATAATTTGCAATAATAATTTGTATTTAACAATTCGAAGTTCTGTATTTGACTATTACAAGTTCAGATCTTCAAATTATTATTTGCAATCCTAGTTTGAATTTAACAATTCGAAGTTCTGTATTTACCTACTACAAGTTCAGATCTTTAAGTTATAATTTGCAATAATAATTAGAAGCTATCAATTTTAAGTTCTGTAGTTGACAATTACAAGTTCATATCTTCAAGTTATAATTAGCAAATAATAATTTGTATTTAACAATTCGAAGTTCTGTATTTGACTATTACAAGTTCAGATCTTCAATTTATTATTTGCAAACTTAGTTTGAATTTAACAATTCGAAGTTCTGTATTTACCCACTACAAGTACAGATCTTCAAGTTCTAATTTGCAATCACAATTTGAAGGTATCAATTCTAAGTTCTGTATTTGACAGTTACAAGTTCAGATCTTCAAGTTATAACTTGAAATAATAATTAGTATTTAACAAATCTAAGTTCTGTAATTCACTATTACTAGTTCATATCTTCAAGTTATAATTTGCAATAATAATTAGAAGCTATCAATTTTAAGTTCTGTATTTGACAATTACAAGTTCAGATCTTCAAGTTATAATTTGCAATAATAAGTTGTATTTAACAATTCGAAGTTCTGTATTTGACTAGTACAAGTTCAGATCTTCAAATTATTATTTACAATCTTAGATTGTATTTAACAATTCGAAGTTCTGTATTTACCTACTACAAGTTCAGATCTTCAAGTTATAATTTGCAATAATAATTAGAAGCTATCAATTTTAAGTTCTGTATTTGCCAATTACAAGTTCAGATCTTCAAGTTATAACTTGCAATAATAATTTGTATTTAACAATTCGAAGTTCTGTATTTGACTATTACAAGTTCAGATCTTCAAATTATTATTTGCAATCCTAGTTTGAATTTAACAATTCGAAGTTCTGTATTTACCTACTACAAGTTCAGATCTACAAGTTATAATTTGAAATAATAATTTATATTTAACAAATCTAAGTTCTGTAATTCACTATTACAAGTTCAGATCTTCAAGTTATAATTTGCAATAATAATTAGAAGCTATCAATTTTAAGTTCTGTATTTGCCAATTACAAGTTCAGATCTTCAAGTTATAACTTGCAATAATAATTTGTATTTAACAATTCGAAGTTCTGTATTTGACTATTACAAGTTCAGATCTTCAAATTATTATTTGCAATCCTAGTTTGAATTTAACAATTCGAAGTTCTGTATTTACCTACTACAAGTTCAGATCTTCAAGTTATAATTTGCAATAATAATTAGAAGCTATCAATTTTAAGTTCTGTATTTGCCAATTACAAGTTCAGATCTTCAAGTCATAACTTGCAATAATAATTTGTATTTAACAATTCGAAGTTCTGTATTTGACTATTACAAGTTCAGATCTACAAATTATTATTTACAATCTTAGTTTGTATTTAACAATTCGAAGTTCTGTATTTACCTACTACAAGTTCAGATCTTTAAGTTATAATTTGCAATAATAATTAGTAGCTATCAATTATAAGTTCTGTTGTTGACAATTACAAGTTCATATCTTCAAGTTATAATTTGCAACTAATAATTTGTATTTAACCATTCGAAGTTCTGTATTTGACTATTACAAGTTCAAATCTTCAATTTATTATTTGCAAACTTAGTTTGAATTTAACAATTCGAAGTTCTGTATTTACCCACTACAAGTACAGATCTTCAAGTTATAATTTGCAATCACAATTTGAAGGTATCAATTCTAAGTTCTGTATTTGACAGTTACAAGTTCAGATCTTCAAGTCATAACTTGAAATAATAATTAGTATTTAACAAATCTAAGTTCTGTAATTCACTATTACTAGTTCAGATCTTCAAGTTATAATTTGCAATAATAATTAGAAGCTATCAATTTTAAGTTCTGTATTTGACAATTACAAGTTCAGATCTTCAAGTTATAATTTGCAATAATAATTTGTATTTAACAATTCGAAGTTCTGTATTTGACTATTACAAGTTCAGATCTTCAAATTATTATTTGCAATAATAATTAGAAGCTATCAATTTTAAGTTCTGTATTTGACAATTACAAGTTCAGATCTTCAAGTTATAATTTGCAATAATAATTTGTATTTAACAATTCAAAGTTCTGTATTTGACTATTACAAGTTCAGATCTTCAAATTATTATTTCTAATCTTAGTTTGTATTTAACAATTCGAAGTTCTGTATTTACCTAATACAAGTTAAGATCTTCAAGTTATAATTTGTACTAATAATTTGGATTTAACAATTCGAAGTTCTGTATTTGACTATTACAAGTTCAGATCTTCAATTTATTATTTGCAGTCTTAGTTTGTATTTAACAATTCGAAGTTCTGTATTTACCTACTACAAGTTCAGATCTTCAAGTTATAATTTGCAATAATAATTAGAAGCTATCAATTTTAAATTCTGTATTTGACAATTACAAGTTCAGATCTTCAAGTTATAATTTGCAATAATAATTTGTATTTAACAATTCGAAGTTCTCTATTTGACTACTACAAGTCCAGATCTTCAAATTATTATTTACAATCTTAGTTTGTATTTAACAATTCGAAGTTCTGTATTTACCTAATACAAGTTAAGATCTTCAAGTTATAATTTGTACTAATAATTTGGATTTAACAATTCGAAGTTCTGTATTTGACTAGTACAAGTTCAGATCTTCAAATTATTATTTGCAGTCTTAGTTTGTATTTAACAATTCCAAGTTCTGTATTTGCCTACTACAAGTTCAGATCTTGAAGTTATAATTTGCAATTATAATTAGAAGCTATCAATTTTAAGTTCTGTATTTGACAATTACAAGTTCAGATCTTCAAGTTATAATTTGCAATAATAATTTGTATTTAACAATTCGAAGTTCTGTATTTGACTATTCCAAGTTCAGATCTTCCAATTAATATTTACAATCTTAGTTTGTATTTAACAATTCGAAGTTCTGTATTTACCTACTACAAGTTCAGATCTTCAAGTTATAATTTGCAATAATAATTAGAAGCTATCAATTTTAAGTTCTGTATTTGACAATTACAAGTTCAGATCTTCAAGTTATAACTTGCAATAATAATTTGTATTTAACAATTCGAAGTTCTGTATTTGACTATTACAAGTTCAGATCTTCAAATTATTATTTGCAATCCTAGTTTGAATTTAACAATTCGAAGTTCTGTATTTACCTACTACAAGTTCAGATCTTCAAGTTATAATTTGAAATAATAATTTATATTTAACAAATCTAAGTTCTGTAATTCACTATTACAAGTTCAGATCTTCAAGTTATAATTTGCAATAATAATTAGAAGCTATCAATTTTAAGTTCCGTATTTGACAATTACAAGTTCAGATCTTCAAGTTATAATTTGCACTAATAATTTGTATTTAACAATTCGAAGTTCTGTATTTGACTATTACAAGTTCAGTCCTTTAAATTATTATTTACAATCTTAGTTTGTATTTAACAATTCGAAGTTCTGTATTTACCTACTACAAGTTCAGATCTTTAAGTTATAATTTGCAATAATAATTAGTAGCTATCAATTTTAAGTTCTGTAGTTGACAATTACAAGTTCATATCTACAAGTTATAATTTGCAACTAATAATTTGTATTTAACCATTCGAAGTTCTGTATTTGACTATTACAAGTTCAGATCTTCAATTTATTATTTGCAAACTCAGTTTGAATTTAACAATTCGAAGTTCTGTATTTACCCACTACAATTACAAGTTCAGGTCTTCAAGTTATAATTTGCACTAATAATTTGTATTTAACAATTCGGAGTCCTGTATTTGACTATTAGAAGTTCAGATCTTCAAATTATTATTTGCAATCCTAGTTTGAATTTTACAATTCGAAGTTCTGTATTTACCTACTACAAGTTCAGATCTTCAAGTTCTAATTTGCAATCACAATTTGAAGGTATCAATTCTAAGTTCTGTATTTGACAGTTACAAGTTCAGATCTTCAAGTTATAACTTGAAATAATAATTAGTATTTAACAAATCTAAGTTCTGTAATTCACTATTACTAGTTCAGATCTTCAAGTTATAATTTGCAATAATAATTAGAAGCTATCAATTTTAAGTTCTGTATTTGACAATTACAAGTTCAGATCTTCAAGTTATAATTTGCAATAATAATTTGTATTTAACAATTCGAAGTTCTGTATTTGACTAGTACAAGTTCAGATCTTCAAATTATTATTTGCAGTCTTAGTTTGTATTTAACAATTCGAAGTTCTGTATTTACCTACTACAAGTTTAGATCTTGAAGTTATAATTTGCAATTATAATTTGAAGCTATCAATTTTAAGTTCTGTATTTGACAATTACAAGTTCAGATCTTCAAGTTATAATTTGCAATAATAATTTGTATTTAACAATTCGAAGTTCTGTATTTGACTATTACAAGTTCAGATCTTCAAATTATTATTTACAATCTTAGATTGTATTTAACAATTCGAGGTTCTGTATTTACCTACTACAAGTTCAGATCTTCGAGTTATAATTTGCAATAATAATTAGAAGCTATCAATTTTAAGTTCTGTATTTGACAATTACGAGTTCAGATCTTCAAGTTATAACTTGCAATAATAATTTGTATTTAACAATTCGAAGTTCTGTATTTGACTATTACAAGTTCAGATCTTCAAATTATTATTTGCAATCCTAGTTTGAATTTAACAATTCGAAGTTCTGTATTTACCTACTACAAGTTCAGATCTTCAAGTTATAATTTGAAATAATAATTTATATTTAACAAATCTAAGTTCTGTAGTTCACTATTACAAGTTCAGATCTTCAAGTTATAATTTGCAATAATAATTAGAAGCTATCAATTTTAAGTTCCGTATTTGACAATTACAAGTTCAGATCTTCAAGTTATAATTTGCACTAATAATTTGTATTTAACAATTCGAAGTTTTGTATTTGACTATTACAAGTTCAGTCCTTTAAATTATTATTTACAATCTTAGTTTGTATTTAACAATTCGAAGTTCTGTATTTACCTACTACAAGTTCAGATCTTTAAGTTATAATTTGCAATAATAATTAGTAGCTATCAATTTTAAGTTCTGTAGTTGACAATTACAAGTTCATATCTACAAGTTATAATTTGCAACTAATAATTTGTATTTAACCATTCGAAGTTCTGTATTTGACTATTACAAGTTCAGATCTTCAATTTATTATTTGCAAACTTAGTTTGAATTTAACAATTCGAAGTTCTGTATTTACCCACTACAATTACAAGTTCAGATCTTCAAGTTATAATTTGCACTAATAATTTGTATTTAACAATTCGGAGTTCTGTATTTGACTATTAGAAGTTCAGATCTTCAAATTATTATTTGCAATCCTAGTTTGAATTTTACAATTCGAAGTTCTGTATTTACCTACTACAAGTTCAGATCTTCAAGTTATAATTTGCAATAATAATTAGAAGCTATCAATTTTAAGTTCTGTATTTGACAATTACAAGTTCAGATCTTCAAGTTATAATTTGCAATAATAATTTGTATTTAACAATTCGAAGTTCTGTATTTACCTACTACAAGTTCAGATCTTCAAGTTATAATTTGAAATAATAATTTATATTTAACAAATCTAAGTTCTGTAATTCACTATTACAAGTTCAGATCTTCAAGTTATAATTTGCAATAATAATTAGAAGCTATCAATTTTAAGTTCTGTATTTGCCAATTACAAGTTCAGATCTTCAAGTTATAACTTGCAATAATAATTTGTATTTAACAATTCGAAGTTCTGTATTTGACTATTACAAGTTCAGATCTTCAAATTATTATTTGCAATCCTAGTTTGAATTTAACAATTCGAAGTTCTGTATTTACCTACTACAAGTTCAGATCTTCAAGTTATAATTTGCAATAATAATTAGAAGCTATCAATTTTAAGTTCTGTATTTGCCAATTACAAGTTCAGATCTTCAAGTTATAACTTGCAATAATAATTTGTATTTAACAATTCGAAGTTCTGTATATGACTATTACAAGTTCAGATCTACAAATTATTATTTACAATCTTAGTTTGTATTTAACAATTCGAAGTTCTGTATTTACCTACTACAAGTTCAGATCTTTAAGTTATAATTTGCAATAATAATTAGTAGCTATCAATTATAAGTTCTGTTGTTGACAATTACAAGTTCATATCTTCAAGTTATAATTTGCAACTAATAATTTGTATTTAACCATTCGAAGTTCTGTATTTGACTATTACAAGTTCAAATCTTCAATTTATTATTTGCAAACTTAGTTTGAATTTAACAATTCGAAGTTCTGTATTTACCCACTACAAGTACAGATCTTCAAGTTATAATTTGCAATCACAATTTGAAGGTATCAATTCTAAGTTCTGTATTTGACAGTTACAAGTTCAGATCTTCAAGTCATAACTTGAAATAATAATTAGTATTTAACAAATCTAAGTTCTGTAATTCACTATTACTAGTTCAGATCTTCAAGTTATAATTTGCAATAATAATTAGAAGCTATCAATTTTAAGTTCTGTATTTGACAATTACAAGTTCAGATCTTCAAGTTATAATTTGCAATAATAATTTGTATTTAACAATTCGAAGTTCTGTATTTGACTATTACAAGTTCAGATCTTCAAATTATTATTTGCAATAATAATTAGAAGCTATCAATTTTAAGTTCTGTATTTGACAATTACAAGTTCAGATCTTCAAGTTATAATTTGCAATAATAATTTGTATTTAACAATTCAAAGTTCTGTATTTGACTATTACAAGTTCAGATCTTCAAATTATTATTTCTAATCTTAGTTTGTATTTAACAATTCGAAGTTCTGTATTTACCTAATACAAGTTAAGATCTTCAAGTTATAATTTGTACTAATAATTTGGATTTAACAATTCGAAGTTCTGTATTTGACTATTACAAGTTCAGATCTTCAATTTATTATTTGCAGTCTTAGTTTGTATTTAACAATTTGAAGTTCTGTATTTACCTACTACAAGTTCAGATCTTCAAGTTATAATTTGCAATAATAATTAGAAGCTATCAATTTTAAATTCTGTATTTGACAATTACAAGTTCAGATCTTCAAGTTATAATTTGCAATAATAATTTGTATTTAACAATTCGAAGTTCTCTATTTGACTACTACAAGTCCAGATCTTCAAATTATTATTTACAATCTTAGTTTGTATTTAACAATTCGAAGTTCTGTATTTACCTAATACAAGTTAAGATCTTCAAGTTATAATTTGTACTAATAATTTGGATTTAACAATTCGAAGTTCTGTATTTGACTAGTACAAGTTCAGATCTTCAAATTATTATTTGCAGTCTTAGTTTGTATTTAACAATTCCAAGTTCTGTATTTGCCTACTACAAGTTCAGATCTTGAAGTTATAATTTGCAATTATAATTAGAAGCTATCAATTTTAAGTTCTGTATTTGACAATTACAAGTTCAGATCTTCAAGTTATAATTTGCAATAATAATTTGTATTTAACAATTCGAAGTTCTGTATTTGACTATTACAAGTTCAGATCTTCAAGTTATAACTTGCAATAATAATTTGTATTTAACAATTCGAAGTTCTGTATTTGACTATTACAAGTTCAGATCTTCAAATTATTATTTGCAATCCTAGTTTGAATTTAACAATTCGAAGTTCTGTATTTACCTACTACAAGTTCAGATCTTCAAGTTATAATTTGAAATAATAATTTATATTTAACAAATCTAAGTTCTGTAATTCACTATTACAAGTTCAGATCTTCAAGTTATAATTTGCAATAATAATTAGAAGCTATCAATTTTAAGTTCCGTATTTGACAATTACAAGTTCAGATCTTCAAGTTATAATTTGCACTAATAATTTGTATTTAACAATTCGAAGTTCTGTATTTGACTATTACAAGTTCAGTCCTTTAAATTATTATTTACAATCTTAGTTTGTATTTAACAATTCGAAGTTCTGTATTTACCTACTACAAGTTCAGATCTTTAAGTTATAATTTGCAATAATAATTAGTAGCTATCAATTTTAAGTTCTGTAGTTGACAATTACAAGTTCATATCTACAAGTTATAATTTGCAACTAATAATTTGTATTTAACCATTCGAAGTTCTGTATTTGACTATTACAAGTTCAGATCTTCAATTTATTATTTGCAAACTTAGTTTGAATTTAACAATTCGAAGTTCTGTATTTACCCACTACAATTACAAGTTCAGGTCTTCAAGTTATAATTTGCACTAATAATTTGTATTTAACAATTCGGAGTCCTGTATTTGACTATTAGAAGTTCAGATCTTCAAATTATTATTTGCAATCCTAGTTTGAATTTTACAATTCGAAGTTCTGTATTTACCTACTACAAGTTCAGATCTTCAAGTTCTAATTTGCAATCACAATTTGAAGGTATCAATTCTAAGTTCTGTATTTGACAGTTACAAGTTCAGATCTTCAAGTTATAACTTGAAATAATAATTAGTATTTAACAAATCTAAGTTCTGTAATTCACTATTACTAGTTCAGATCTTCAAGTTATAATTTGCAATAATAATTAGAAGCTATCAATTTTAAGTTCTGTATTTGACAATTACAAGTTCAGATCTTCAAGTTATAATTTGCACTAATAATTTGTATTTAACAATTCGAAGTTCTGTATTTGACTAGTACAAGTTCAGATCTTCAAATTATTATTTGCAGTCTTAGTTTGTATTTAACAATTCGAAGTTCTGTATTTACCTACTACAAGTTTAGATCTTGAAGTTATAATTTGCAATTATAATTTGAAGCTATCAATTTTAAGTTCTGTATTTGACAATTACAAGTTCAGATCTTCAAGTTATAATTTGCAATAATAATTTGTATTTAACAATTCGAAGTTCTGTATTTGACTATTACAAGTTCAGATCTTCAAATTATTATTTACAATCTTAGATTGTATTTAACAATTCGAGGTTCTGTATTTACCTACTACAAGTTCAGATCTTCGAGTTATAATTTGCAATAATAATTAGAAGCTATCAATTTTAAGTTCTGTATTTGACAATTACGAGTTCAGATCTTCAAGTTATAACTTGCAATAATAATTTGTATTTAACAATTCGAAGTTCTGTATTTGACTATTACAAGTTCAGATCTTCAAATTATTATTTGCAATCCTAGTTTGAATTTAACAATTCGAAGTTCTGTATTTACCTACTACAAGTTCAGATCTTCAAGTTATAATTTGAAATAATAATTTATATTTAACAAATCTAAGTTCTGTAGTTCACTATTACAAGTTCAGATCTTCAAGTTATAATTTGCAATAATAATTAGAAGCTATCAATTTTAAGTTCCGTATTTGACAATTACAAGTTCAGATCTTCAAGTTATAATTTGCACTAATAATTTGTATTTAACAATTCGAAGTTTTGTATTTGACTATTACAAGTTCAGTCCTTTAAATTATTATTTACAATCTTAGTTTGTATTTAACAATTCGAAGTTCTGTATTTACCTACTACAAGTTCAGATCTTTAGTTATAATTTGCAATAATAATTAGTAGCTATCAATTTTAAGTTCTGTAGTTGACAATTACAAGTTCATATCTACAAGTTATAATTTGCAACTAATAATTTGTATTTAACCATTCGAAGTTCTGTATTTGACTATTACAAGTTCAGATCTTCAATTTATTATTTGCAAACTTAGTTTGAATTTAACAATTCGAAGTTCTGTATTTACCCACTACAATTACAAGTTCAGATCTTCAAGTTATAATTTGCACTAATAATTTGTATTTAACAATTCGGAGTTCTGTATTTGACTATTAGAAGTTCAGATCTTCAAATTATTATTTGC
This sequence comes from Cantharis lateralis, assembly GCA_963170105.1. Lineage (NCBI taxonomy): Eukaryota > Metazoa > Arthropoda > Insecta > Coleoptera > Cantharidae > Cantharis > Cantharis lateralis. Next base: position 8,382,100 of record OY720630.1, on the reverse strand, counting down.
AATCCTAGTTTGAATTTTACAATTCGAAGTTCTGTATTTACCTACTACAAGTTCAGATCTTCAAGTTATAATTTGCAATAATAATTAGAAGCTATCAATTTTAAGTTCTGTATTTGACAATTACAAGTTCAGATCTTCAAGTTATAATTTGCAATAATAATTTGTATTTAACAATTCGAAGTTCTGTATTTACCTACTACAAGTTCAGATCTTCAAGTTATAATTTGAAATAATAATTTATATTTAACAAATCTAAGTTCTGTAATTCACTATTACAAGTTCAGATCTTCAAGTTATAATTTGCAATAATAATTAGAAGCTATCAATTTTAAGTTCCGTATTTGACAATTACAAGTTCAGATCTTCAAGTTATAATTTGCACTAATAATTTGTATTTAACAATTCGAAGTTTTGTATTTGACTATTACAAGTTCAGTCCTTTAAATTATTATTTACAATCTTAGTTTGTATTTAACAATTCGAAGTTCTGTATTTACCTACTACAAGTTCAGATCTTTAAGTTATAATTTGCAATAATAATTAGTAGCTATCAATTTTAAGTTCTGTAGTTGACAATTACAAGTTCATATCTACAAGTTATAATTTGCAACTAATAATTTGTATTTAACCATTCGAAGTTCTGTATTTGACTATTACAAGTTCAGATCTTCAATTTATTATTTGCAAACTTAGTTTGAATTTAACAATTCGAAGTTCTGTATTTACCCACTACAATTACAAGTTCAGATCTTCAAGTTATAATTTGCACTAATAATTTGTATTTAACAATTCGGAGTTCTGTATTTGACTATTAGAAGTTCAGATCTTCAAATTATTATTTGCAATCCTAGTTTGAATTTTACAATTCGAAGTTCTGTATTTACCTACTACAAGTTCAGATCTTCAAGTTATAATTTGCAATAATAATTAGAAGCTATCAATTTTAAGTTCTGTATTTGACAATTACAAGTTCAGATCTTCAAGTTATAATTTGCAATAATAATTTGTATTTAACAATTCGAAGTTCTGTATTTGACTATTACAAGTTCAGATCTTCCAATTATTATTTCTAATCTTAGTTTGAATTTTACAATTTGAAGTTCTGTATTTACCTAATACAAGTTAAGATCTTCAAGTTATAATTTGTACTAATAATTTGGAATTAACAATTCGAAGTTCTGTATTTGACTATTACAAATTTAGATCTTCAAATTATTATTTGCAGTCTTAGTTTGTATTTAACAATTCGAAGTTCTGTATTTACCTACTACAAGTACAGATCTTCAAGTTATAATTTGCAATAATAATTAGAAGCTATCAATTTTAAGTTCTGTATTTGACAATTACAAGTTCAGATCTTCAAGTAACAATTTGCAATAATAATTTGTATTTAACAATTCGAAGTTCTGTATTTGACTATTACAAGTTCAGATCTTCAAATTATTATTTGCAATCCTAGTTTGAATTTAACAATTCGAAGTTCTGTATTTACCTACTACAAGTTCAGATCTTCAAGTTATAATTTGAAATAATATTTTATATTTAACAAATCTAAGTTCTGTAATTCACTATTACAAGTTCAGATCTTCAAGTTATAATTTGCAATAATAATTAGAAGCTATCAATTTTAAGTTCTGTATTTGACAATTACAAGTTCAGATCTTCAAGTTATAATTCGCAAATAATAATTTGTATTTAACAATTCGAAGTTCTGTATTTGACTATTACAAGTTCAGATCTTCAATTTATTATTTGCAACCTTAGTTTGAATTTAACAATTCGAAGTTCTGTATTTGACTATTACAAGTCCAGATCTTCAAATTATTATTTACAATCTTAGTTTGTATTTAACAATTCGTAGTTCTGTATTTACCTACTACAAGTTCAGATCTTTAAGTTATAATTTGCAATAATAATTAGAAGCTATCAATTTTAAGTTCTGTAGTTGACAATTACAAGTTCATATCTTCAAGTTATAATTAGCAAATAATAATTTGTATTTAACAATTCGAAGTTCTGTATTTGACTATTACAAGTTCAGATCTTCAATTTATTATTTGCAAACTTAGTTTGAATTTAACAATTCGGAGTTCTGTATTTACCCACTACAAGTACAGATCTTCAAGTTCTAATTTGCAATCACAATTTGAAGGTATCAATTCTAAGTTCTGTATTTGACAGTTACAAGTTCAGATCTTCAAGTTATAACTTGAAATAATAATTAGTATTTAACAAATCTAAGTTCTGTAATTCACTATTACTAGTTCAGATCTTCAAGTTATAATTTGCAATAATAATTAGAAGCTATCAATTTTAAGTTCTGTATTTGACAATTACAAGTTCAGATCTTCAAGTTATAATTTGCAATAATAATTTGTATTTAACAATTCGAAGTTCTGTATTTGACTAGTACAAGTTCAGATCTTCAAATTATTATTTGCAGTCTTAGTTTGTATTTAACAATTCGAAGTTCTGTATTTACCTACTACAAGTTTAGATCTTGAAGTTATAATTTGCAATTATAATTTGAAGCTATCAATTTTAAGTTCTGTATTTGACAATTACAAGTTCAGATCTTCAAGTTATAATTTGCAATAATAATTTGTATTTAACAATTCGAAGTTCTGTATTTGACTATTACAAGTTCAGATCTTCAAATTATTATTTACAATCTTAGATTGTATTTAACAATTCGAGGTTCTGTATTTACCTACTACAAGTTCAGATCTTCAAGTTATAATTTGCAATAATAATTAGAAGCTATCAATTTTAAGTTCTGTATTTGACAATTACAAGTTCAGATCTTCAAGTTATAACTTGCAATAATAATTTGTATTTAACAATTCGAAGTTCTGTATTTGACTATTACAAGTTCAGATCTTCAAATTATTATTTGCAATCCTAGTTTGAATTTAACAATTCGAAGTTCTGTATTTACCTACTACAAGTTCAGATCTTCAAGTTATAATTTGAAATAATAATTAGTATTTAACAAATCTAAGTTCTGTAATTCACTATTACTAGTTCAGATCTTCAAGTTATAATTTGCAATAATAATTAGAAGCTATCAATTTTAAGTTCTGTATTTGACAATTACAAGTTCAGATCTTCAAGTTATAATTTGCAATAATAATTTGTATTTAACAATTCGAAGTTCTGTATTTGACTAGTACAAGTTCAGATCTTCAAATTATTATTTACAATCTTAGATTGTATTTAACAATTCGAGGTTCTGTATTTACCTACTACAAGTTCAGATCTTCAAGTTATAATTTGCAATAATAATTAGAAGCTATCAATTTTAAGTTCTGTATTTGACAATTACAAGTTCAGATCTTCAAGTTATAACTTGCAATAATAATTTGTATTTAACAATTCGAAGTTCTGTATTTGACTACTACAAGTTCAGATCTTCAAATTATTATTTGCAATCCTAGTTTGAATTTAACAATTCGAAGTTCTGTATTTACCTACTACAAGTTCAGATCTTCAAGTTATAATTTGAAATAATAATTTATATTTAACAAATCTAAGTTCTGTAATTCACTATTACAAGTTCAGATCTTCAAGTTATAATTTGCAATAATAATTAGAAGCTATCAATTTTAAGTTCCGTATTTGACAATTACAAGTTCAGATCTTCAAGTTATAATTTGCACTAATAATTTGTATTTAACAATTCGAAGTTCTGTATTTGACTATGACAAGTTCAGTCCTTTAAATTATTATTTACAATCTTAGTTTGTATTTAACAATTCGAAGTTCTGTATTTACCTACTACAAGTTCAGATCTTTAAGTTATAATTTGCAATAATAATTAGTAGCTATCAATTTTAAGTTCTGTAGTTGACAATTACAAGTTCATATCTACAAGTTATAATTTGCAACTAATAATTTGTATTTAACCATTCGAAGTTCTGTATTTGACTATTAGAAGTTCAGATCTTCAAATTATTATTTGCAATCCTAGTTTGAATTTTACAATTCGAAGTTCTGTATTTACCTACTACAAGTTCAGATCTTCAAGTTATAATTTGCAATAATAATTAGAAGCTATCAATTTTAAGTTCTGTATTTGACAATTACAAGTTCAGATCTTCAAGTTATAATTTGCAATAATAATTTGTATTTAACAATTCGAAGTTCTGTATTTGACTATTACAAGTTCAGATCTTCAAATTATTATTTCTAATCTTAGTTTGAATTTTACAATTTGAAGTTCTGTATTTACCTAATACAAGTTAAGATCTTCAAGTTATAATTTGTACTAATAATTTGGAATTAACAATTCGAAGTTCTGTATTTGACTATTACAAGTTTAGATCTTCAAATTATTATTTGCAGTCTTAGTTTGTATTTAACAATTCGAAGTTCTGTATTTACCTACTACAAGTACAGATCTTCAAGTTATAATTTGCAATAATAATTAGAAGCTATCAATTTTAAGTTCTGTATTTGACAATTACAAGTTCAGATCTTCAAGTAACAATTTGCAATAATAATTTGTATTTAACAATTCGAAGTTCTGTATTTACCTACTACAAGTTCAGATCTTCAAGTTATAATTTGCAATAATAATTAGAAGCTATCAATTTTAAGTTCTGTATTTGACAATTACAAGTTCAGATCTTCAAGTTATAATTTGCAATAATAATTTGTATTTAACAATTCGAAGTTCTGTATTTGACTATTACAAGTTCAGATCTTCAAATTATTATTTCTAATCTTAGTTTGAATTTTACAATTTGAAGTTCTGTATTTACCTAATACAAGTTAAGATCTTCAAGTTATAATTTGTACTAATAATTTGGAATTAACAATTCGAAGTTCTGTATTTGACTATTACAAGTTTAGATCTTCAAATTATTATTTGCAGTCTTAGTTTGTATTTAACAATTCGAAGTTCTGTATTTACCTACTACAAGTACAGATCTTCAAGTTATAATTTGCAATAATAATTAGAAGCTATCAATTTTAAGTTCTGTATTTGACAATTACAAGTTCAGATCTTCAAGTAACAATTTGCAATAATAATTTGTATTTAACAATTCGAAGTTCTGTATTTGACTATTACAAGTTCAGATCTTCAAATTATTATTTGCAATCCTAGTTTGAATTTAACAATTCGAAGTTCTGTATTTACCTACTACAAGTTCAGATCTTCAAGTTATAATTTGAAATAATATTTTATATTTAACAAATCTAAGTTCTGTAATTCACTATTACAAGTTCAGATCTTCAAGTTATAATTTGCAATAATAATTAGAAGCTATCAATTTTAAGTTCTGTATTTGACAATTACAAGTTCAGATCTTCAAGTTATAATTCGCAAATAATAATTTGTATTTAACAATTCGAAGTTCTGTATTTGACTATTACAAGTTCAGATCTTCAATTTATTATTTGCAAACTTAGTTTGAATTTAACAATTCGAAGTTCTGTATTTACCCACTACAAGTACAGATCTTCAAGTTCTAATTTGCAATCACAATTTGAAGGTATCAATTCTAAGTTCTGTATTTGACAGTTACAAGTTCAGATCTTCAAGTTATAACTTGAAATAATAATTAGTATTTAACAAATCTAAGTTCTGTAATTCACTATTACTAGTTCAGATCTTCAAGTTATAATTTGCAATAATAATTAGAAGCAATCAATTTTAAGTTCTGTATTTGACAATTACAAGTTCAGATCTTCAAGTTATAATTTGCAATAATAATTTGTATTTAACAATTCGAAGTTCTGTATTTGACTAGTACAAGTTCAGATCTTCAAATTATTATTTGCAGTCTTAGTTTGTATTTAACAATTCGAAGTTCTGTATTTACCTACTACAAGTTTAGATCTTGAAGTTATAATTTGCAATTATAATTTGAAGCTATCAATTTTAAGTTCTGTATTTGACAATTACAAGTTCAGATCTTCAAGTTATAATTTGCAATAATAATTTGTATTTAACAATTCGAAGTTCTGTATTTGACTATTACAAGTTCAGATCTTCAAATTATTATTTACAATCTTAGATTGTATTTAACAATTCGAGGTTCTGTATTTACCTACTACAAGTTAAGATCTTCAAGTTATAATTTGCAATAATAATTAGAAGCTATCAATTTTAAGTTCTGTATTTGACAAATACAAGTTCAGATCTTCAAGTTATAACTTGCAATAATAATTTGTATTTAACAATTCGAAGTTCTGTATTTGACTATTACAAGTTCAGATCTTCAAATTATTATTTGCAATCCTAGTTTGAATTTAACAATTCGAAGTTCTGTATTTACCTACTACAAGTTCAGATCTTCAAGTTATAATTTGAAATAATAATTAGTATTTAACAAATCTAAGTTCTGTAATTCACTATTACTAGTTCAGATCTTCAAGTTATAATTTGCAATAATAATTAGAAGCTATCAATTTTAAGTTCTGTATTTGACAATTACAAGTTCAGATCTTCAAGTTATAATTTGCAATAATAATTTGTATTTAACAATTCGAAGTTCTGTATTTGACTAGTGCAAGTTCAGATCTTCAAATTATTATTTGCAGTCTTAGTTTGTATTTAACAATTCGAAGTTCTGTATTTACCTACTACAAGTTTAGATCTTGAAGTTATAATTTGCAATTATAATTTGAAGCTATCAATTTTAAGTTCTGTATTTGACAATTACAAGTTCAGATCTTCAAGTTATAATTTGCAATAATAATTTGTATTTAACAATTCGAAGTTCTGTATTTGACTATTACAAGTTCAGATCTTCAAATTATTATTTACAATCTTAGATTGTATTTAACAATTCGAGGTTCTGTATTTACCTACTACAAGTTCAGATCTTCAAGTTATAATTTGCAATAATAATTAGAAGCTATCAATTTTAAGTTCCGTATTTGACAATTACAAGTTCAGATCTTCAAGTTATAATTTGCACAAATAATTTGTATTTAACAATTCGAAGTTCTGTATTTGACTATTACAAGTTCAGTCCTTTAAATTATTATTTACAATCTTAGTTTGTATTTAACAATTCGAAGTTCTGTATTTACCTACTACAAGTTCAGATCTTTAAGTTATAATTTGCAATAATAATTAGTAGCTATCAATTTTAAGTTCTGTAGTTGACAATTACAAGTTCATATCTACAAGTTATAATTTGCAACTAATAATTTGTATTTAACCATTCGAAGTTCTGTATTTGACTATTACAAGTTCAGATCTTCAATTTATTATTTGCAAACTTAGTTTGAATTTAACAATTCGAAGTTCTGTATTTACCCACTACAATTACAAGTTCAGATCTTCAAGTTATAATTTGCACTAATAATTTGTATTTAACAATTCGGAGTTCTGTATTTGACTATTAGAAGTTCAGATCTTCAAATTATTATTTGCAATCCTAGTTTGAATTTTACAATTCGAAGTTCTGTATTTACCTACTACAAGTTCAGATCTTCAAGTTATAATTTGCAATAATAATTAGAAGCTATCAATTTTAAGTTCTGTATTTGACAATTACAAGTTCAGATCTTCAAGTTATAATTTGCAATAATAATTTGTATTTAACAATTCGAAGTTCTGTATTTGACTATTACAAGTTCAGATCTTCAAATTATTATTTCTAATCTTAGTTTGAATTTTACAATTTGAAGTTCTGTATTTACCTAATACAAGTTAAGATCTTCAAGTTATAATTTGTACTAATAATTTGGAATTAACAATTCGAAGTTCTGTATTTGACTATTACAAGTTTAGATCTTGAAAATTATTATTTGCAGTCTTAGTTTGTATTTAACAATTCGAAGTTCTGTATTTACCTACTACAAGTTCAGATCTTCAAGTTATAATTTGCAATAATAATTAGAAGCTATCAATTTTAAGTTCTGTATTTGACAATTACAAGTTCATATCTTCAAGTAATAATTTGCAATAATAATTTGTATTTAACAATTCGAAGTTCTGTATTTGACTATTACAAGTTCAGATCTTCAAATTATTATTTGCAATCCTAGTTTGAATTGAACAATTCGAAGTTCTGTATTTACCTACTACAAGTTCAGATCTTTAAGTTATAATTTGCAATAATAATTAGAAGCTATCAATTTTAAGTTCTGTAGTTGACAATTACAAGTTCAGATCTTCAAGTTATAATTTGCAATAATAATTAGAAGCTATCAATTTTAAGTTCTGTATTTGCTAATTACAAGTTCAGATCTTCAAGTTATAACTTGCAATAATAATTTGTATTTAACAATTCGAAGTTCTGTATTTGACTATTACAAGTTCAGATCTTCAAATTATTATTTGCAATCCTAGTTTGAATTTAACAATTCGAAGTTCTGTATTTACCTACTACAAGTTCAGATCTACAAGTTATAATTTGAAATAATAATTTATATTTAACAAATCTAAGTTCTGTAATTCACTATTACAAGTTCAGATCTTCAAGTTATAATTTGCAATAATAATTAGAAGCTATCAATTTTAAGTTCCGTATTTGACAATTACAAGTTCAGATCTTCAAGTTATAATTTGCACTAATAATTTGTATTTAACAATTCGAAGTTCTGTATTTGACTATTACAAGTTCAGTCCTTCAAATTATTATTTACAATCTTAGTTTGTATTTAACAATTCGAAGTTCTGTATTTACCTACTACAAGTTCAGATCTTTAAGTTATAATTTGCAATAATAATTAGTAGCTATCAATTATAAGTTCTGTTGTTGACAATTACAAGTTCATATCTTCAAGTTATAATTTGCAACTAATAATTTGTATTTAACCATTCGACGTTCTGTATTTGACTATTACAAGTTCAGATCTTCAATTTATTATTTGCAAACTTAGTTTGAATTTAACAATTCGAAGTTCTGTATTTACCCACTACAAGTACAGATCTTCAAGTTATAATTTGCAATCACAATTTGAAGGTATCAATTCTAAGTTCTGTATTTGACAGTTACAAGTTCAGATCTTCAAGTTATAACTTGAAATAATAATTAGTATTTAACAAATCTAAGTTCTGTAATTCACTATTACTAGTTCAGATCTTCAAGTTATAATTTGCAATAATAATTAGAAGCTATCAATTTTAAGTTCTGTATTTGACAATTACAAGTTCAGATCTTCAAGTTATAATTTGCAATAATAATTTGTATTTAACAATTCGAAGTTCTGTATTTGACTATTACAAGTTCAGATCTTCAAATTATTATTTGCAATCCTAGTTTGAATTTAACAATTCGAAGTACTGTATTTACCTACTACAAGTTCAGATCTTCAAGTTATAATTTGAAATAATAATTTATATTTAACAAATCTAAGTTCTGTAATTCACTATTACAAGTTCAGATCTTCAAGTTATAATTTGCAATAATAATTAGAAGCTATCAATTTTAAGTTCTGTATTTGACAATTACAAGTTCAGATCTTCAAGTTATAATTTGCAATAATAATTTGTATTTAACAATTCGAAGTTCTGTATTTGACTATTACAAGTTCAGATCTTCAAATTATTATTTGCAATAATAATTAGAAGCTATCAATTTTAAGTTCTGTATTTGACAATTACAAGTTCAGATCTTCAAGTTATAATTTGCAATAATAATTTGTATTTAACAATTCGAAGATCTGTATTTGACTATTACAAGTTCAGATCTTCAAATTATTATTTCTAATCTTAGTTTGAATTTAACAATTTGAAGTTCTGTATTTACCTAATACAAGTTCAGATCTTCAAGTTATAATTTGTACTAATAATTTGGATTTAACAATTCGAAGTTCTGTATTTGACTATTACAAGTTCAGATCTTCAAATTATTATTTGCAGTCTTAGTTTGTATTTAACAATTCGAAGTTCTGTATTTACCTACTACAAGTTCAGATCTTCAAGTTATAATTTGCAATAATAATTAGAAGCTATCAATTTTAAGTTCTGTATTTGACAATTACAAGTCCAGATCTTCAAGTTATAATTTGCAATAATAATTTGTATTTAACAATTCGAAGTTCTGTATTTGACTATTACAAGTTCAAATCTTCAAATTAATATTTGCAATCTTAGTCTGAATTTAACAATTCGAAGTTCTGTATTTACCTAATACAAGTTAAGATCTTCAAGTTATAATTTGTACTAATAATTTGGATTTAACAATTCGAAGTTCTGTATTTACCTAATACAAGTTAAGATCTTCAAGTTATAATTTGTACTAATAATTTGGATTTAATAATTCGAAGTTCTGTATTTGACTATTACAAGTTCAGATCTTCAAATTATTATTTGCAGTCTTAGTTTGTATTTAACAATTCGAAGTTCTCTATTTGATTACTACAAGTCCAGATCTTCAAATTATTATTTACAATCTTAGTTTGTATTTAACAATTCGAAGTTCTGTATTTACCTAATACAAGTTAAGATCTTCAAGTTATAATTTGTACTAATAATTTGGATTTAACAATTCGAAGTTCTGTATTTGACTAGTACAAGTTCAGATCTTCAAATTATTATTTGCAGTCTTAGTTTGTATTTAACAATTCCAAGTTCTGTATTTGCCTACTACAAGTTCAGATCTTGAAGTTATAATTTGCAATTATAATTAGAAGCTATCAATTTTAAGTTCTGTATTTGACAATTACAAGTTCAGATCTTCAAGTTATAATTTGCAATAATAATTTGTATTTAACAATTCGAAGTTCTGTATTTGACTATTACAAGTTCAGATCTTCAAATTATTATTTGCAATTCTAGTTTGAATTTAACAATTCGAAGTTCTGTATTTACCTACTACAAGTTCAGATCTTCAAGTTATAATTTGAAATAATAATTTATATTTAACAAATCTAAGTTCTGTAATTCACTATTACAAGTTCAGATCTTCAAGTTATAATTTGCAATAATAATTAGAAGCTATCAATTATAAGTTCCGTATTTTACAATTAGAAGTTCAGATCTTCTAGTTATAATTTGCACTAATAATTCGTATTTAACAATTCGAAGTTCTGTATTTGACTATTACAAGTTCAGATCTTCAAATTATTATTTACAATCTTAGTTTGTATTTAACAATTCGAAGTTCTGTATTTACCTACTACAAGTTCAGATCTTTAAGTTATAATTTGCAATAATAATTTGTATTTAACAATTCGAAGTTCTGTATTTGACTATTACAAGTTCAGATCTTCAAATTATTATTTGCAATCCTAGTTTGAATTTAACAATTCGAAGTACTGTATTTACCTACTACAAGTTCAGATCTTCAAGTTATAATTTGAAATAATAATTTATATTTAACAAATCTAAGTTCTGTAATTCACTATTACAAGTTCAGATCTTCAAGTTATAATTTGCAATAATAATTAGAAGCTATCAATTTTAAGTTCTGTATTTGACAATTACAAGTTCAGATCTTCAAGTTATAATTTGCAATAATAATTTGTATTTAACAATTCGAAGTTCTGTATTTGACTATTACAAGTTCAGATCTTCAAATTATTATTTGCAATAATAATTAGAAGCTATCAATTTTAAGTTCTGTATTTGACAATTACAAGTTCAGATCTTCAAGTTATAATTTGCAATAATAATTTGTATTTAACAATTCGAAGTTCTGTATTTGACTATTACAAGTTCAGATCTTCAAATTATTATTTCTAATCTTAGTTTGAATTTTACAATTTGAAGTTCTGTATTTACCTAATACAAGTTCAGATCTTCAAGTTATAATTTGTACTAATAATTTGGATTTAACAATTCGAAGTTCTGTATTTGACTATTACAAGTTCAGATCTTCAAATTATTATTTGCAGTCTTAGTTTGTATTTAACAATTCGAAGTTCTGTATTTACCTACTACAAGTTCAGATCTTCAAGTTATAATTTGCAATAATAATTAGAAGCTATCAATTTTAAGTTCTGTATTTGACAATTACAAGTCCAGATCTTCAAGTTATAATTTGCAATAATAATTTGTATTTAACAATTCGAAGTTCTGTATTTGACTATTACAAGTTCAAATCTTCAAATTAATATTTGCAATCTTAGTCTGAATTTAACAATTCGAAGTTCTGTATTTACCTAATACAAGTTAAGATCTTCAAGTTATAATTTGTACTAATAATTTGGATTTAACAATTCGAAGTTCTGTATTTACCTAATACAAGTTAAGATCTTCAAGTTATAATTTGTACTAATAATTTGGATTTAATAATTCGAAGTTCTGTATTTGACTATTACAAGTTCAGATCTTCAAATTATTATTTGCAGTCTTAGTTTGTATTTAACAATTCGAAGTTCTGTATTTACCTACTACAAGTTCAGATCTTCAAGTTATAATTTGCAATAATAATTAGAAGCTATCAATTTTAAGTTCTGTATTTGACAATTACAAGTTCAGATCTTCAAGTTATAATTTGCACTAATAATTTGTATTTAACAATTCGAAGTTCTGTATTTGACTATTACAAGTCCAGATCTTCAAATTATTATTTACAATCTTAGTTTGTATTTAACAATTCGAAGTTCTGTATTTACCTAATACAAGTTAAGATCTTCAAGTTATGATTTGTACTAATAATTTGGATTTAACAATTCGAAGTTCTGTATTTGACTATTACAAGTTCAGATCTTCAATTTATTATTTGCAGTCTTAGTTTGTATTTAACAATTCGAAGTTCTGTATTTACCTACTACAAGTTCAGATCTTCAAGTTATAATTTGTAATAATAATTAGAAGCTATCAATTTTAAGTTCTGTATTTGACAATTACAAGTTCAGATCTTCAAGTTATAATTTGCAATAATAATTTGTATTTAACAATTCGAAGTTCTCTATTTGACTACTACAAGTCCAGATCTTCAAATTATTATTTACAATCTTAGTTTGTATTTAACAATTCGAAGTTCTGTATTTACCTAATACAAGTTAAGATCTTCAAGTTATAATTTGTACTAATAATTTGGATTTAACAATTCGAAGTTCTGTATTTGACTAGTACAAGTTCAGAGCTTCAAATTATTATTTGCAGTCTTAGTTTGTATTTAACAATTCCAAGTTCTGTATTTGCCTACTACAAGTTCAGATCTTGAAGTTATAATTTGCAATTATAATTAGAAGCTATCAATTTTAAGTTCTGTATTTGACAATTACAAGTTCAGATCTTCAAGTTATAATTTGCAATAATAATTTGTATTTAACAATTCGAAGTTCTGTATTTGACTATTACAAGTTCAGATCTTCCAATTAATATTTACAATCTTAGTTTGTATTTAACAATTCGAAGTTCTGTATTTACCTACTACAAGTTCAGATCTGCAAGTTATAATTTGCAATAATAATTAGAAGCTATCAATTATAAGTTCCGTATTTTACAATTAGAAGTTCAGATCTTCTAGTTATAATTTGCACTAATAATTTGTATTTAACAATTCGAAGTTCTGTATTTGACTATTACAAGTTCAGATCTTCAAATTATTATTTACAATCTTAGTTTGTATTTAACAATTCGAAGTTCTGTATTTACCTACTACAAGTTCAGATCTTTAAGTTATAATTTGCAATAATAATTTGTATTTAACAATTCGAAGTTCTGTATTTGACTATTACAAGTTCAGATCTTCAAATTATTATTTGCAATCCTAGTTTGAATTTAACAATTCGAAGTACTGTATTTACCTACTACAAGTTCAGATCTTCAAGTTATAATTTGAAATAATAATTTATATTTAACAAATCTAAGTTCTGTAATTCACTATTACAAGTTCAGATCTTCAAGTTATAATTTGCAATAATAATTAGAAGCTATCAATTTTAAGTTCCGTATTTGACAATTACAAGTTCAGATCTTCAAGTTATAATTTGCACTAATAATTTGTATTTAACAATTCGAAGTTCTGTATTTGACTATTACAAGTTCAGTCCTTCAAATTATTATTTACAATCTTAGTTTGTATTTAACAATTCGAAGTTCTGTATTTACCTACTACAAGTTCAGATCTTTAAGTTATAATTTGCAATAATAATTAGTAGCTATCAATTTTAAGTTCTGTAGTTGACAATTACAAGTTCATATCTACAAATTATAATTTGCAACTAATAATTTGTATTGAACCATTCGAAGTTCTGTATTTGAATATTACAAGTTCAGATCTTCAATTTATTATTTGCAAACTTAGTTTGAATTTAACAATTCGAAGTTCTGTATTTACCCACTACAATTACAAGTTCAGATCTTCAAGTTATAATTTGCACTAATAATTTGTATTTAACAATTCGGAGTTCTGTATTTACCTACTACAAGTTCAGATCTTCAAGTTATAATTTGCAAAAATAATTAGAAGCTATCAATTTTAAGTTCTGTATTTGACAATTTCAAGTTCAGATCTTCAAGTTATTATTTCTAATCTTAGTTTGAATTTTACAATTTGAAGTTCTGTATTTACCTAATACAAGTTAAGATCTTCAAGTTATAATTTGTACTAATAATTTGGAATTAACAATTCGAAGTTCTGTATTTGACTATTACAAGTTTAGATCTTCAAATTATTATTTGCAGTCTTAGTTTGTATTTAACAATTCGAAGTTCTGTATTTACCTACTACAAGTTTAGATCTTCAAGTTATAATTTGCAATAATAATTAGAAGCTATCAATTTTAAGTTCTGTATTTGACAATTACAAGTTCAGATCTTCAAGTAAAAATTTGCAATAATAATTTGTATTTAACAATTCGAAGTTCTGTATTTGACTATTACAAGTTCAGATCTTCAAATTATTATTTGCAATCCTAGTTTGAATTTAACAATTCGAAGTTCTGTATTTACCTACTACAAGTTCAGATCTTCAAGTTATAATTTGAAATAATATTTTATATTTAACAAATCTAAGTTCTGTAATTCACTATTACAAGTTCAGATCTTCAAGTTATAATTTGCAATAATAATTAGAAGCTATCAATTTTAAGTTCTGTATTTGACAATTACAAGTTCAGATCTTCAAGTTATAATTCGCAAATAATAATTTGTATTTAACAATTCGAAGTTCTGTATTTGACTATTACAAGTTCAGATCTTCAATTTATTATTTGCAACCTTAGTTTGAATTTAACAATTCGAAGTTCTGTATTTGACTATTACAAGTCCAGATCTTCAAATTATTATTTACAATCTTAGTTTGTATTTAACAATTCGTAGTTCTGTATTTACCTACTACAAGTTCAGATCTTTAAGTTATAATTTGCAATAATAATTAGAAGCTATCAATTTTAAGTTCTGTAGTTGACAATTACAAGTTCATATCTTCAAGTTATAATTAGCAAATAATAATTTGTATTTAACAATTCGAAGTTCTGTATTTGACTATTACAAGTTCAGATCTTCAATTTATTATTTGCAAACTTAGTTTGTATTTAACAATTCGAAGTTCTGTATTTACCTACTACAAGTTCAGATCTTCAAGTTATAATTTGCAATAATAATTAGAAGCTATCATTTTTAAGTTCTGTATTTGACAATTACAAGTTCAGATCTTCAAGTTATAATTCGCAAATAATAATTTGTATTTAACAATTCGAAGTTCTGTATTTGACTATTACAAGTTCAGATCTTCAATTTATTATTTGCAACCTTAGTTTGAATTTAACAATTCGAAGTTCTGTATTTGACTATTACAAGTCCAGATCTTCAAATTATTATTTACAATCTTAGTTTGTATTTAACAATTCGTAGTTCTGTATTTACCTACTACAAGTTCAGATCTTTAAGTTATAATTTGCAATAATAATTAGAAGCTATCAATTTTAAGTTCTGTAGTTGACAATTACAAGTTCATATCTTCAAGTTATAATTAGCAAATAATAATTTTTATTTAATAATTCGCAGTTCTGTATTTACCCACTACAAGTACAGATCTTCAAGTTCTAATTTGCAATCACAATTTGAAGGTATCAATTCAAGAGTTCTGTATTTGACAGTTACAAGTTCAGATCTTCAAGTTATAACTTGAAATAATAATTAGTATTTAACAAATCTAAGTTCTGTAATTCACTATTACTAGTTCAGATCTTCAAGTTATAATTTGCAATAATAATTAGAAGCTATCAATTTTAAGTTCTGTATTTGACAATTACAAGTTCAGATCTTCAAGTTATAATTTGCAATAATAAATTGTATTTAACAATTCGAAGTTCTGTATTTGACTAGTACAAGTTCAGATCTTCAAATTATTATTTGCAGTCTTAGTTTGTATTTAACAATTCCAAGTTCTGTATTTACCTACTACAAGTTCAGATCTTGAAGTTATAATTTGCAATTATAATTAGAAGCTATCAATTTTAAGTTCTGTATTTGACAATTACAAGTTCAGATCTTCAAGTTATAATTTGCAATAATAATTTGTATTTAACAATTCGAAGTTCTGTATTTGACTATTACAAGTTCAGATCTTCCAATTAATATTTACAATCTTAGTTTGTATTTAACAATTCGAAGTTCTGTATTTACCTACTACAAGTTCAGATCTTCAAGTTATAATTTGCAATAATAATTAGAAGCTATCAATTTTAAGTTCTGTATTTGACAATTACAAGTTCAGATCTTCAAGTTATAACTTGCAATAATAATTTGTATTTAACAATTCGAAGTTCTGTATTTGACTATTACAAGTTCAGATCTTCAAATTATTATTTGCAATTCTAGTTTGAATTTAACAATTCGAAGTTCTGTATTTACCTACTACAAGTTCAGATCTTCACGTTATAATTTGAAATAATAATTTATATTTAACAAATCTAAGTTCTGTAATTCACTATTACAAGTTCAGATCATCAAGTTATAATTTGCAATAATAATTAGAAGCTATCAATTATAAGTTCCGTATTTTACAATTAGAAGTTCAGATCTTCTAGTTATAATTTGCACTAATAATTTGTATTTAACAATTCGAAGTTCTGTATTTGACTATTACAAGTTCAGATCTTCAAATTATTATTTACAATCTTAGTTTGTATTTAACAATTCGAAGTTCTGTATTTACCTACTACAAGTTCAGATCTTTAAGTTATAATTTGCAATAATAATTTGTATTTAACAATTCGGAGTTCTGTATTTGACTATTAGAAGTTCAGATCTTCAAATTATTATTTGCAATCCTAGTTTGAATTTAACAATTCGAAGTTCTGTATTTACCTACTACAAGTTCAGATCTTCAAGTTATAATTTGCAATAATAATTAGAAGCTATCAATTTTAAGTTCTGTATTTGACAATTACAAGTTCAGATCTTCAAGTTATAATTTGCAATAATAATTTGTATTTAACAATTCGAAGCTCTGTATTTGACTATTACAAGTTCAGATCTTCAAATTATTATTTCTAATCTTAGTTTGAATTTTACAATTTGAAGTTCTGTATTTACCTAATACAAGTTAAGATCTTCAAGTTATAATTTGTACTAATAATTTGGAATTAACAATTCGAAGTTCTGTATTTGACTATTACAAGTTTAGATCTTCAAATTATTATTTGCAGCCTTAGTTTGTATTTAACAATTCGAAGTTCTGTATTTACCTACTACAAGTTCAGATCTTCAAGTTATAATTTGCAATAATAATTAGAAGCTATCAATTTTAAGTTCTGTATTTGACAATTACAAGTTCAGATCTTCAAGTATTAATTTGCAATAATAATTTGTATTTAACAATTCGAAGTTCTGTATTTGACTATTACAAGTTCAGATCTTCAAATTATTATTTGCAATCCTAGTTTGAATTTAACAATTCGAAGTTCTGAATTTACCTACTACAAGTTCAGATCTTCAAGTTATAATTTGAAATAATATTTTATATTTAACAAATCTAAGTTCTGTAATTCACTATTACAAGTTCAGATCTTCAAGTTATAATTTGCAATAATAATTAGAAGCTATCAATTTTAAGTTCTGTATTTGACAATTACAAGTTCAGATCTTCAAGTTATAATTCGCAAATAATATATTGTATTTAACAATTCGAAGTTCTGTATTTGACTATTACAAGTTCAGATCTTCAAGTTATAATTTGAAATAATATTTTATATTTAACAAATCTAAGTTCTGTAATTCACTATTACAAGTTCAGATCTTCAAGTTATAATTTGCAATAATAATTAGAAGCTATCAATTTTAAGTTCTGTATTTGACAATTACAAGTTCAGATCTTCAAGTTATAATTTGCAATAATAATTTGTATTTAACAATTCGAAGTTCTGTATTTGACTATTACAAGTTCAGATCTTCAAATTATTATTTACAATCTTAGATTGTATTTAACAATTCGAAGTTCTGTATTTACCTACTACAAGTTCAGATCTTCAAGTTATAATTTGCAATAATAATTAGAAGCTATCAATTTTAAGTTCCGTATTTGACAATTACAAGTTCAGATCTTCAAGTTATAATTTGCACTAATAATTTGTATTTAACAATTCGAAGTTCTGTATTTGACTATTACAAGTTCAGTCCTTCAAATTATTATTTACAATCTTAGTTTGTATTTAACAATTCGAAGTTCTATATTTACCTACTACAAGTTCAGATCTTTAAGTTATAATTTGCAATAATAATTAGTAGCTATCAATTATAAGTTCTGTTGTTGACAATTACAAGTTCATATCTTCAAGTTATAATTTGCAACTAATAATTTGTATTTAACCATTCGAAGTTCTGTATTTGACTATTACAAGTTCAGATCTTCAATTTATTATTTGCAAACTTAGTTTGAATTTAACAATTCGAAGTTCTGTATTTACCCACTACAAGTACAGATCTTCAAGTTATAATTTGAAATCACAATTTGAAGGTATCAATTCTAAGTTCTGTATTTGACAGTTACAAGTTCAGATCTTCAAGTTATAACTTGAAATAATAATTAGTATTTAACAAATCTAAGTTCTGTAATTCACTATTACTAGTTCAGATCTTCAAGTTATAATTTGCAATAATAATTAGAAGCTATCAATTTTAAGTTCTGTATTAGACAATTACAAGTTCAGATCTTCAAGTTATAATTTGCAATAATAATTAGAAGCTATCAATTTTAAGTTCTGTATTTGACAATTACAAGTTCAGATCTTCAAGTTATAATTCGCAAATAATATATTGTATTTAACAATTCGAAGTTCTGTATTTGACTATTACAAGTTCAGATCTTCAAGTTATAATTTGAAATAATATTTTATATTTAACAAATCTAAGTTCTGTAATTCACTATTACAAGTTCAGATCTTCAAGTTATAATTTGCAATAATAATTAGAAGCTATCAATTTTAAGTTCTGTATTTGACAATTACAAGTTCAGATCTTCAAGTTATAATTTGCAATAATAATTTGTATTTAACAATTCGAAGTTCTGTATTTGACTATTACAAGTTCAGATCTTCAAATTATTATTTACAATCTTAGATTGTATTTAACAATTCGAAGTTCTGTATTTACCTACTACAAGTTCAGATCTTCAAGTTATAATTTGCAATAATAATTAGAAGCTATCAATTTTAAGTTCCGTATTTGACAATTACAAGTTCAGATCTTCAAGTTATAATTTGCACTAATAATTTGTATTTAACAATTCGAAGTTCTGTATTTGACTATTACAAGTTCAGTCCTTCAAATTATTATTTACAATCTTAGTTTGTATTTAACAATTCGAAGTTCTATATTTACCTACTACAAGTTCAGATCTTTAAGTTATAATTTGCAATAATAATTAGTAGCTATCAATTATAAGTTCTGTTGTTGACAATTACAAGTTCATATCTTCAAGTTATAATTTGCAACTAATAATTTGTATTTAACCATTCGAAGTTCTGTATTTGACTATTACAAGTTCAGATCTTCAATTTATTATTTGCAAACTTAGTTTGAATTTAACAATTCGAAGTTCTGTATTTACCCACTACAAGTACAGATCTTCAAGTTATAATTTGAAATCACAATTTGAAGGTATCAATTCTAAGTTCTGTATTTGACAGTTACAAGTTCAGATCTTCAAGTTATAACTTGAAATAATAATTAGTATTTAACAAATCTAAGTTCTGTAATTCACTATTACTAGTTCAGATCTTCAAGTTATAATTTGCAATAATAATTAGAAGCTATCAATTTTAAGTTCTGTATTAGACAATTACAAGTTCAGATCTTCAAGTTATAATTTGCACTAATAATTTGTATTTAACAATTCGGAGTTCTGTATTTGACTATTAGAAGTTCAGATCTTCAAATTATTATTTGCAATCGTTGTTTGAATTTAACAATTCGAAGTTCTGTATTTACCTACTACAAGTTCAGATCTTTAAGTTATAATTTGCAATAATAATTAGAAGCTATCAATTTTAAGTTCTGTATTTGACAATTACAAGTTCAGATCTTCAAGTTATAATTTGCAATAATAATTTGTATTTAACAATTCGAAGTTCTGTATTTGACTATTACAAGTTCAGATCTTCAAATTATTATTTCTAATCTTAGTTTGAATTTTACAATTTGAAGTTCTGTATTTACCTAATACAAGTTAAGATCTTCAAGTTATAATTTGTACTAATAATTTGGATTTAACAATTCCAAGTTCTGTATTTGACTATTACAAGTTCAGATCTTCAAATTATTATTTGCAGTCTTAGTTTGTATTTAACAATTCGAAGTTCTGTATTTACCTACTACAAGTTCAGATCTTCAAGTTATAATTTGCAATAATAATTAGAAGCTATCAATTTTAAGTTCTGTATTTGACAATTACAAGTCCAGATCTTCAAGTTATAATTTGCAATAATAATTTGTATTTAACAATTCGAAGTTCTGTATTTGACTATTACAAGTTCAAATCTTCAAATTAATATTTGCAATCTTAGTCTGAATTTAACAATTCGAAGTTCTGTATTTACCTAATACAAGTTAAGATCTGCAAGTTATAATTTGTACTAATAATTTGGATTTAACAATTCGAAGTTCTGTATTTACCTAATACAAGTTAAGATCTTCAAGTTATAATTTGTACTAATAATTTGGATTTAAAAATTCGAAGTTCTGTATTTGACTATTACAAGTTCAGATCTTCAATTTATTATTTGCAGTCTTAGTTTGTATTTAACAATTCGAAGTTCTGTATTTACCTACTACAAGTTCAGATCTTCAAGTTATAATTTGCAATAATAATTAGAAGCTATCAATTTTAAGTTCTGTATTTGACAATTACAAGTTCAGATCTTCAAGTTATAATTTGCAATAATAATTTGTATTTAACAATTCGAAGTTCTCTATTTGACTACTACAAGTTCAGATCTTCAAATTATTATTTGCAATCTTAATTTGAATTTAACAATTTGAAGTTCTGTATTTAATTAATACAAGTTAAGATCTTCAAGTTATAATTTGTACTAATAATTTGGATTTAACAATTCGAAGTTCTGTATTTGACTATTACAAGTTTAGATCTTCAAATTATTATTTGCAGTCTTAGTTTGTATTTAACAATTCGAAGTTCTGTATTTACCTACTACAAGTTCAGATCTTCAAGTTATAATTTGCAATAATAATTAGAAGCTATCAATTATAAGTTCCGTATTTTACAATTAGAAGTTCAGATCTTCTAGTTATAATTTGCACTAATAATTTGTATTTAACAATTCGAAGTTCTGTATTTGACTATTACAAGTTCAGATCTTCAAATTATTATTTACAATCTTAGTTTGTATTTAACAATTCGAAGTTCTGTATTTACCTACTACAAGTTCAGATCTTTAAGTTATAATTTGCAATAATAATTTGTATTTAACAATTCGAAGTTCTGTATTTGACTATTACAAGTTCAGATCTTCAAATTATTATTTGCAATCCTAGTTTGAATTTAACAATTCGAAGTTCTGTATTTACCTACTACAAGTTCAGATCTTCAAGTTATAATTTGAAATAATAATTTATATTTAACAAATCTAAGTTCTGTAATTCACTATTACAAGTTCAGATCTTCAAGTTATAATTTGCACTAATAATTTGTATTTAACGATTCGAAGTTCTGTATTTGACTATTACAAGTTCAGATCTTCAAATTATTATTTGCAATCCTAGTTTGAATTTAACAATTCGAAGTTCTGTATTTACCTACTACAAGTTCAGATCTTCAAGTTATAATTTGAAATAATAATTTATATTTAACAAATCTAAGTTCTGTAATTCACTATTACAAGTTCAGATCTTCAAGTTATAATTTGCACTAATAATTTGTATTTAACAATTCGAAGTTCTCTATTTGACTATTACAAGTTCAGATCTTCAAATTATTATTTACAATCTTAGTTTGTATTTAACAATTCGAAGTTCTGTATTTACCTACTACAAGTTCAGATCTTTAAGTTATAATTTGCAATAATAATTTGTATTTAACAATTCGAAGTTCTGTATTTGACTATTACAAGTTCAGATCTTCAAATTATTATTTGCAATCCTAGTTTGAATTTAACAATTCGAAGTTCTGAATTTACCTACTACAAGTTCAGATCTTCAAGTTATAATTTGAAATAATATTTTATATTTAACAAATCTAAGTTCTGTAATTCACTATTACAAGTTCAGATCTTCAAGTTATAATTTGCAATAATAATTAGAAGCTATCAATTTTAAGTTCTGTATTTGACAATTACAAGTTCAGATCTTCAAGTTATAATTCGCAAATAATATATTGTATTTAACAATTCGAAGTTCTGTATTTGACTATTACAAGTTCAGATCTTCAAGTTATAATTTGAAATAATATTTTATATTTAACAAATCTAAGTTCTGTAATTCACTATTACAAGTTCAGATCTTCAAGTTATAATTTGCAATAATAATTAGAAGCTATCAATTTTAAGTTCTGTATTTGACAATTACAAGTTCAGATCTTCAAGTTATAATTTGCAATAATAATTTGTATTTAACAATTCGAAGTTCTGTATTTGACTATTACAAGTTCAGATCTTCAAATTATTATTTACAATCTTAGATTGTATTTAACAATTCGAAGTTCTGTATTTACCTACTACAAGTTCAGATCTTCAAGTTATAATTTGCAATAATAATTAGAAGCTATCAATTTTAAGTTCCGTATTTGACAATTACAAGTTCAGATCTTCAAGTTATAATTTGCACTAATAATTTGTATTTAACAATTCGAAGTTCTGTATTTGACTATTACAAGTTCAGTCCTTCAAATTATTATTTACAATCTTAGTTTGTATTTAACAATTCGAAGTTCTATATTTACCTACTACAAGTTCAGATCTTTAAGTTATAATTTGCAATAATAATTAGTAGCTATCAATTATAAGTTCTGTTGTTGACAATTACAAGTTCATATCTTCAAGTTATAATTTGCAACTAATAATTTGTATTTAACCATTCGAAGTTCTGTATTTGACTATTACAAGTTCAGATCTTCAATTTATTATTTGCAAACTTAGTTTGAATTTAACAATTCGAAGTTCTGTATTTACCCACTACAAGTACAGATCTTCAAGTTATAATTTGAAATCACAATTTGAAGGTATCAATTCTAAGTTCTGTATTTGACAGTTACAAGTTCAGATCTTCAAGTTATAACTTGAAATAATAATTAGTATTTAACAAATCTAAGTTCTGTAATTCACTATTACTAGTTCAGATCTTCAAGTTATAATTTGCAATAATAATTAGAAGCTATCAATTTTAAGTTCTGTATTAGACAATTACAAGTTCAGATCTTCAAGTTATAATTTGCACTAATAATTTGTATTTAACAATTCGGAGTTCTGTATTTGACTATTAGAAGTTCAGATCTTCAAATTATTATTTGCAATCGTTGTTTGAATTTAACAATTCGAAGTTCTGTATTTACCTACTACAAGTTCAGATCTTTAAGTTATAATTTGCAATAATAATTAGAAGCTATCAATTTTAAGTTCTGTATTTGACAATTACAAGTTCAGATCTTCAAGTTATAATTTGCAATAATAATTTGTATTTAACAATTCGAAGTTCTGTATTTGACTATTACAAGTTCAGATCTTCAAATTATTATTTCTAATCTTAGTTTGAATTTTACAATTTGAAGTTCTGTATTTACCTAATACAAGTTAAGATCTTCAAGTTATAATTTGTACTAATAATTTGGATTTAACAATTCCAAGTTCTGTATTTGACTATTACAAGTTCAGATCTTCAAATTATTATTTGCAGTCTTAGTTTGTATTTAACAATTCGAAGTTCTGTATTTACCTACTACAAGTTCAGATCTTCAAGTTATAATTTGCAAAAATAATTAGAAGCTATCAATTTTAAGTTCTGTATTTGACAATTTCAAGTTCAGATCTTCAAGTTATTATTTCTAATCTTAGTTTGAATTTTACAATTTGAAGTTCTGTATTTACCTAATACAAGTTAAGATCTTCAAGTTATAATTTGTACTAATAATTTGGAATTAACAATTCGAAGTTCTGTATTTGACTATTACAAGTTTAGATCTTCAAATTATTATTTGCAGTCTTAGTTTGTATTTAACAATTCGAAGTTCTGTATTTGACTATTACAAGTTCAGATCTTCAAATTATTATTTCTAATCTTAGTTTGAATTTTACAATTTGAAGTTCTGTATTTACCTAATACAAGTTAAGATCTTCAAGTTATAATTTGTACTAATAATTTGGAATTAACAATTCGAAGTTCTGTATTTGACTATTACAAGTTTAGATCTTCAAATTATTATTTGCAGTCTTAGTTTGTATTTAACAATTCGAAGTTCTGTATTTACCTACTACAAGTTTAGATCTTCAAGTTATAATTTGCAATAATAATTAGAAGCTATCAATTTTAAGTTCTGTATTTGACAATTACAAGTTCAGATCTTCAAGTAAAAATTTGCAATAATAATTTGTATTTAACAATTCGAAGTTCTGTATTTGACTATTACAAGTTCAGATCTTCAAATTATTATTTGCAATCCTAGTTTGAATTTAACAATTCGAAGTTCTGTATTTACCTACTACAAGTTCAGATCTTCAAGTTATAATTTGAAATAATATTTTATATTTAACAAATCTAAGTTCTGTAATTCACTATTACAAGTTCAGATCTTCAAGTTATAATTTGCAATAATAATTAGAAGCTATCAATTTTAAGTTCTGTATTTGACAATTACAAGTTCAGATCTTCAAGTTATAATTCGCAAATAATAATTTGTATTTAACAATTCGAAGTTCTGTATTTGACTATTACAAGTTCAGATCTTCAATTTATTATTTGCAACCTTAGTTTGAATTTAACAATTCGAAGTTCTGTATTTGACTATTACAAGTCCAGATCTTCAAATTATTATTTACAATCTTAGTTTGTATTTAACAATTCGTAGTTCTGTATTTACCTACTACAAGTTCAGATCTTTAAGTTATAATTTGCAATAATAATTAGAAGCTATCAATTTTAAGTTCTGTAGTTGACAATTACAAGTTCATATCTTCAAGTTATAATTAGCAAATAATAATTTGTATTTAACAATTCGAAGTTCTGTATTTGACTATTACAAGTTCAGATCTTCAATTTATTATTTGCAAACTTAGTTTGTATTTAACAATTCGAAGTTCTGTATTTACCTACTACAAGTTCAGATCTTCAAGTTATAATTTGCAATAATAATTAGAAGCTATCATTTTTAAGTTCTGTATTTGACAATTACAAGTTCAGATCTTCAAGTTATAATTCGCAAATAATAATTTGTATTTAACAATTCGAAGTTCTGTATTTGACTATTACAAGTTCAGATCTTCAATTTATTATTTGCAACCTTAGTTTGAATTTAACAATTCGAAGTTCTGTATTTGACTATTACAAGTCCAGATCTTCAAATTATTATTTACAATCTTAGTTTGTATTTAACAATTCGTAGTTCTGTATTTACCTACTACAAGTTCAGATCTTTAAGTTATAATTTGCAATAATAATTAGAAGCTATCAATTTTAAGTTCTGTAGTTGACAATTACAAGTTCATATCTTCAAGTTATAATTAGCAAATAATAATTTTTATTTAATAATTCGCAGTTCTGTATTTACCCACTACAAGTACAGATCTTCAAGTTCTAATTTGCAATCACAATTTGAAGGTATCAATTCTAAGTTCTGTATTTGACAGTTACAAGTTCAGATCTTCAAGTTATAACTTGAAATAATAATTAGTATTTAACAAATCTAAGTTCTGTAATTCACTATTACTAGTTCAGATCTTCAAGTTATAATTTGCAATAATAATTAGAAGCTATCAATTTTAAGTTCTGTATTTGACAATTACAAGTTCAGATCTTCAAGTTATAATTTGCAATAATAAATTGTATTTAACAATTCGAAGTTCTGTATTTGACTAGTACAAGTTCAGATCTTCAAATTATTATTTGCAGTCTTAGTTTGTATTTAACAATTCCAAGTTCTGTATTTACCTACTACAAGTTCAGATCTTGAAGTTATAATTTGCAATTATAATTAGAAGCTATCAATTTTAAGTTCTGTATTTGACAATTACAAGTTCAGATCTTCAAGTTATAATTTGCAATAATAATTTGTATTTAACAATTCGAAGTTCTGTATTTGACTATTACAAGTTCAGATCTTCCAATTAATATTTACAATCTTAGTTTGTATTTAACAATTCGAAGTTCTGTATTTACCTACTACAAGTTCAGATCTTCAAGTTATAATTTGCAATAATAATTAGAAGCTATCAATTTTAAGTTCTGTATTTGACAATTACAAGTTCAGATCTTCAAGTTATAACTTGCAATAATAATTTGTATTTAACAATTCGAAGTTCTGTATTTGACTATTACAAGTTCAGATCTTCAAATTATTATTTGCAATTCTAGTTTGAATTTAACAATTCGAAGTTCTGTATTTACCTACTACAAGTTCAGATCTTCACGTTATAATTTGAAATAATAATTTATATTTAACAAATCTAAGTTCTGTAATTCACTATTACAAGTTCAGATCATCAAGTTATAATTTGCAATAATAATTAGAAGCTATCAATTATAAGTTCCGTATTTTACAATTAGAAGTTCAGATCTTCTAGTTATAATTTGCACTAATAATTTGTATTTAACAATTCGAAGTTCTGTATTTGACTATTACAAGTTCAGATCTTCAAATTATTATTTACAATCTTAGTTTGTATTTAACAATTCGAAGTTCTGTATTTACCTACTACAAGTTCAGATCTTTAAGTTATAATTTGCAATAATAATTTGTATTTAACAATTCGGAGTTCTGTATTTGACTATTAGAAGTTCAGATCTTCAAATTATTATTTGCAATCCTAGTTTGAATTTAACAATTCGAAGTTCTGTATTTACCTACTACAAGTTCAGATCTTCAAGTTATAATTTGCAATAATAATTAGAAGCTATCAATTTTAAGTTCTGTATTTGACAATTACAAGTTCAGATCTTCAAGTTATAATTTGCAATAATAATTTGTATTTAACAATTCGAAGCTCTGTATTTGACTATTACAAGTTCAGATCTTCAAATTATTATTTCTAATCTTAGTTTGAATTTTACAATT
Source organism: Cantharis lateralis (assembly GCA_963170105.1). Taxonomy (NCBI): domain Eukaryota; kingdom Metazoa; phylum Arthropoda; class Insecta; order Coleoptera; family Cantharidae; genus Cantharis; species Cantharis lateralis. The sequence continues at coordinate 8,354,522 of OY720630.1, read as the reverse complement.
TGAAGTTCTGTATTTACCTAATACAAGTTAAGATCTTCAAGTTATAATTTGTACTAATAATTTGGAATTAACAATTCGAAGTTCTGTATTTGACTATTACAAGTTTAGATCTTCAAATTATTATTTGCAGCCTTAGTTTGTATTTAACAATTCGAAGTTCTGTATTTACCTACTACAAGTTCAGATCTTCAAGTTATAATTTGCAATAATAATTAGAAGCTATCAATTTTAAGTTCTGTATTTGACAATTACAAGTTCAGATCTTCAAGTATTAATTTGCAATAATAATTTGTATTTAACAATTCGAAGTTCTGTATTTGACTATTACAAGTTCAGATCTTCAAATTATTATTTGCAATCCTAGTTTGAATTTAACAATTCGAAGTTCTGAATTTACCTACTACAAGTTCAGATCTTCAAGTTATAATTTGAAATAATATTTTATATTTAACAAATCTAAGTTCTGTAATTCACTATTACAAGTTCAGATCTTCAAGTTATAATTTGCAATAATAATTAGAAGCTATCAATTTTAAGTTCTGTATTTGACAATTACAAGTTCAGATCTTCAAGTTATAATTCGCAAATAATATATTGTATTTAACAATTCGAAGTTCTGTATTTGACTATTACAAGTTCAGATCTTCAAGTTATAATTTGAAATAATATTTTATATTTAACAAATCTAAGTTCTGTAATTCACTATTACAAGTTCAGATCTTCAAGTTATAATTTGCAATAATAATTAGAAGCTATCAATTTTAAGTTCTGTATTTGACAATTACAAGTTCAGATCTTCAAGTTATAATTTGCAATAATAATTTGTATTTAACAATTCGAAGTTCTGTATTTGACTATTACAAGTTCAGATCTTCAAATTATTATTTACAATCTTAGATTGTATTTAACAATTCGAAGTTCTGTATTTACCTACTACAAGTTCAGATCTTCAAGTTATAATTTGCAATAATAATTAGAAGCTATCAATTTTAAGTTCCGTATTTGACAATTACAAGTTCAGATCTTCAAGTTATAATTTGCACTAATAATTTGTATTTAACAATTCGAAGTTCTGTATTTGACTATTACAAGTTCAGTCCTTCAAATTATTATTTACAATCTTAGTTTGTATTTAACAATTCGAAGTTCTATATTTACCTACTACAAGTTCAGATCTTTAAGTTATAATTTGCAATAATAATTAGTAGCTATCAATTATAAGTTCTGTTGTTGACAATTACAAGTTCATATCTTCAAGTTATAATTTGCAACTAATAATTTGTATTTAACCATTCGAAGTTCTGTATTTGACTATTACAAGTTCAGATCTTCAATTTATTATTTGCAAACTTAGTTTGAATTTAACAATTCGAAGTTCTGTATTTACCCACTACAAGTACAGATCTTCAAGTTATAATTTGAAATCACAATTTGAAGGTATCAATTCTAAGTTCTGTATTTGACAGTTACAAGTTCAGATCTTCAAGTTATAACTTGAAATAATAATTAGTATTTAACAAATCTAAGTTCTGTAATTCACTATTACTAGTTCAGATCTTCAAGTTATAATTTGCAATAATAATTAGAAGCTATCAATTTTAAGTTCTGTATTAGACAATTACAAGTTCAGATCTTCAAGTTATAATTTGCACTAATAATTTGTATTTAACAATTCGGAGTTCTGTATTTGACTATTAGAAGTTCAGATCTTCAAATTATTATTTGCAATCGTTGTTTGAATTTAACAATTCGAAGTTCTGTATTTACCTACTACAAGTTCAGATCTTTAAGTTATAATTTGCAATAATAATTAGAAGCTATCAATTTTAAGTTCTGTATTTGACAATTACAAGTTCAGATCTTCAAGTTATAATTTGCAATAATAATTTGTATTTAACAATTCGAAGTTCTGTATTTGACTATTACAAGTTCAGATCTTCAAATTATTATTTCTAATCTTAGTTTGAATTTTACAATTTGAAGTTCTGTATTTACCTAATACAAGTTAAGATCTTCAAGTTATAATTTGTACTAATAATTTGGATTTAACAATTCCAAGTTCTGTATTTGACTATTACAAGTTCAGATCTTCAAATTATTATTTGCAGTCTTAGTTTGTATTTAACAATTCGAAGTTCTGTATTTACCTACTACAAGTTCAGATCTTCAAGTTATAATTTGCAATAATAATTAGAAGCTATCAATTTTAAGTTCTGTATTTGACAATTACAAGTCCAGATCTTCAAGTTATAATTTGCAATAATAATTTGTATTTAACAATTCGAAGTTCTGTATTTGACTATTACAAGTTCAAATCTTCAAATTAATATTTGCAATCTTAGTCTGAATTTAACAATTCGAAGTTCTGTATTTACCTAATACAAGTTAAGATCTGCAAGTTATAATTTGTACTAATAATTTGGATTTAACAATTCGAAGTTCTGTATTTACCTAATACAAGTTAAGATCTTCAAGTTATAATTTGTACTAATAATTTGGATTTAAAAATTCGAAGTTCTGTATTTGACTATTACAAGTTCAGATCTTCAATTTATTATTTGCAGTCTTAGTTTGTATTTAACAATTCGAAGTTCTGTATTTACCTACTACAAGTTCAGATCTTCAAGTTATAATTTGCAATAATAATTAGAAGCTATCAATTTTAAGTTCTGTATTTGACAATTACAAGTTCAGATCTTCAAGTTATAATTTGCAATAATAATTTGTATTTAACAATTCGAAGTTCTCTATTTGACTACTACAAGTTCAGATCTTCAAATTATTATTTGCAATCTTAATTTGAATTTAACAATTTGAAGTTCTGTATTTAATTAATACAAGTTAAGATCTTCAAGTTATAATTTGTACTAATAATTTGGATTTAACAATTCGAAGTTCTGTATTTGACTATTACAAGTTTAGATCTTCAAATTATTATTTGCAGTCTTAGTTTGTATTTAACAATTCGAAGTTCTGTATTTACCTACTACAAGTTCAGATCTTCAAGTTATAATTTGCAATAATAATTAGAAGCTATCAATTATAAGTTCCGTATTTTACAATTAGAAGTTCAGATCTTCTAGTTATAATTTGCACTAATAATTTGTATTTAACAATTCGAAGTTCTGTATTTGACTATTACAAGTTCAGATCTTCAAATTATTATTTACAATCTTAGTTTGTATTTAACAATTCGAAGTTCTGTATTTACCTACTACAAGTTCAGATCTTTAAGTTATAATTTGCAATAATAATTTGTATTTAACAATTCGAAGTTCTGTATTTGACTATTACAAGTTCAGATCTTCAAATTATTATTTGCAATCCTAGTTTGAATTTAACAATTCGAAGTTCTGTATTTACCTACTACAAGTTCAGATCTTCAAGTTATAATTTGAAATAATAATTTATATTTAACAAATCTAAGTTCTGTAATTCACTATTACAAGTTCAGATCTTCAAGTTATAATTTGCACTAATAATTTGTATTTAACGATTCGAAGTTCTGTATTTGACTATTACAAGTTCAGATCTTCAAATTATTATTTGCAATCCTAGTTTGAATTTAACAATTCGAAGTTCTGTATTTACCTACTACAAGTTCAGATCTTCAAGTTATAATTTGAAATAATAATTTATATTTAACAAATCTAAGTTCTGTAATTCACTATTACAAGTTCAGATCTTAAAGTTATAATTTGCAATAATAATTAGAAGCTATCAATTTTAAGTTCCGTATTTGACAATTACAAGTTCAGATCTTCAAGTTATAATTTGCACTAATAATTTGTATTTAACAATTCGAAGTTCTGTATTTGACTATTACAAGTTCAGTCCTTCAAATTATTATTTACAATCTTAGTTTGTATTTAACAATTCGAAGTTCTGTATTTACTTACTACAAGTTCAGATCTTTAAGTTATAATTTGCAATAATAATTAGTAGCTATCAATTTTAAGTTCTGTAGTTGACAATTACAAGTTCATATCTACAAGTTATAATTTGCAACTAATAATTTGTATTTAACCATTCGAAGTTCTGTATTTGACTATTACAAATTCAGATCTTCAATTTATTATTTGCAAACTTAGTTTGAATTTAACAATTCGAAGTTCTGTATTTACCCACTACAATTACAAGTTCAGATCTTCAAGTTATAATTTGCACTAATAATTTGTATTTAACAATTCGGAGTTCTGTATTTGACTATTAGAAGTTCAGATCTTCAAATTATTATTTGCAATCCTAGTTTGAATTTAACAATTCGAAGTTCTGTATTTACCTACTACAAGTTCAGATCTTCAAGTTATAATTTGCAATAATAATTAGAAGCTATCAATTTTAAGTTCTGTATTTGACAATTACAAGTTCAGATCTTCAAGTTATAATTTGCAATAATAATTTGTATTTAACAATTCGAAGCTCTGTATTTGACTATTACAAGTTCAGATCTTCAAATTATTATTTCTAATCTTAGTTTGAATTTTACAATTTGAAGTTCTGTATTTACCTAATACAAGTTAAGATCTTCAAGTTATAATTTGTACTAATAATTTGGAATTAACAATTCGAAGTTCTGTATTTGACTATTACAAGTTTAGATCTTCAAATTATTATTTGCAGCCTTAGTTTGTATTTAACAATTCGAAGTTCTGTATTTACCTACTACAAGTTCAGATCTTCAAGTTATAATTTGCAATAATAATTAGAAGCTATCAATTTTAAGTTCTGTATTTGACAATTACAAGTTCAGATCTTCAAGTATTAATTTGCAATAATAATTTGTATTTAACAATTCGAAGTTCTGTATTTGACTATTACAAGTTCAGATCTTCAAATTATTATTTGCAATCCTAGTTTGAATTTAACAATTCGAAGTTCTGAATTTACCTACTACAAGTTCAGATCTTCAAGTTATAATTTGAAATAATATTTTATATTTAACAAATCTAAGTTCTGTAATTCACTATTACAAGTTCAGATCTTCAAGTTATAATTTGCAATAATAATTAGAAGCTATCAATTTTAAGTTCTGTATTTGACAATTACAAGTTCAGATCTTCAAGTTATAATTCGCAAATAATATATTGTATTTAACAATTCGAAGTTCTGTATTTGACTATTACAAGTTCAGATCTTCAAGTTATAATTTGAAATAATATTTTATATTTAACAAATCTAAGTTCTGTAATTCACTATTACAAGTTCAGATCTTCAAGTTATAATTTGCAATAATAATTAGAAGCTATCAATTTTAAGTTCTGTATTTGACAATTACAAGTTCAGATCTTCAAGTTATAATTTGCAATAATAATTTGTATTTAACAATTCGAAGTTCTGTATTTGACTATTACAAGTTCAGATCTTCAAATTATTATTTACAATCTTAGATTGTATTTAACAATTCGAAGTTCTGTATTTACCTACTACAAGTTCAGATCTTCAAGTTATAATTTGCAATAATAATTAGAAGCTATCAATTTTAAGTTCCGTATTTGACAATTACAAGTTCAGATCTTCAAGTTATAATTTGCACTAATAATTTGTATTTAACAATTCGAAGTTCTGTATTTGACTATTACAAGTTCAGTCCTTCAAATTATTATTTACAATCTTAGTTTGTATTTAACAATTCGAAGTTCTATATTTACCTACTACAAGTTCAGATCTTTAAGTTATAATTTGCAATAATAATTAGTAGCTATCAATTATAAGTTCTGTTGTTGACAATTACAAGTTCATATCTTCAAGTTATAATTTGCAACTAATAATTTGTATTTAACCATTCGAAGTTCTGTATTTGACTATTACAAGTTCAGATCTTCAATTTATTATTTGCAAACTTAGTTTGAATTTAACAATTCGAAGTTCTGTATTTACCCACTACAAGTACAGATCTTCAAGTTATAATTTGAAATCACAATTTGAAGGTATCAATTCTAAGTTCTGTATTTGACAGTTACAAGTTCAGATCTTCAAGTTATAACTTGAAATAATAATTAGTATTTAACAAATCTAAGTTCTGTAATTCACTATTACTAGTTCAGATCTTCAAGTTATAATTTGCAATAATAATTAGAAGCTATCAATTTTAAGTTCTGTATTAGACAATTACAAGTTCAGATCTTCAAGTTATAATTTGCACTAATAATTTGTATTTAACAATTCGGAGTTCTGTATTTGACTATTAGAAGTTCAGATCTTCAAATTATTATTTGCAATCGTTGTTTGAATTTAACAATTCGAAGTTCTGTATTTACCTACTACAAGTTCAGATCTTTAAGTTATAATTTGCAATAATAATTAGAAGCTATCAATTTTAAGTTCTGTATTTGACAATTACAAGTTCAGATCTTCAAGTTATAATTTGCAATAATAATTTGTATTTAACAATTCGAAGTTCTGTATTTGACTATTACAAGTTCAGATCTTCAAATTATTATTTCTAATCTTAGTTTGAATTTTACAATTTGAAGTTCTGTATTTACCTAATACAAGTTAAGATCTTCAAGTTATAATTTGTACTAATAATTTGGATTTAACAATTCCAAGTTCTGTATTTGACTATTACAAGTTCAGATCTTCAAATTATTATTTGCAGTCTTAGTTTGTATTTAACAATTCGAAGTTCTGTATTTACCTACTACAAGTTCAGATCTTCAAGTTATAATTTGCAATAATAATTAGAAGCTATCAATTTTAAGTTCTGTATTTGACAATTACAAGTCCAGATCTTCAAGTTATAATTTGCAATAATAATTTGTATTTAACAATTCGAAGTTCTGTATTTGACTATTACAAGTTCAAATCTTCAAATTAATATTTGCAATCTTAGTCTGAATTTAACAATTCGAAGTTCTGTATTTACCTAATACAAGTTAAGATCTGCAAGTTATAATTTGTACTAATAATTTGGATTTAACAATTCGAAGTTCTGTATTTACCTAATACAAGTTAAGATCTTCAAGTTATAATTTGTACTAATAATTTGGATTTAAAAATTCGAAGTTCTGTATTTGACTATTACAAGTTCAGATCTTCAATTTATTATTTGCAGTCTTAGTTTGTATTTAACAATTCGAAGTTCTGTATTTACCTACTACAAGTTCAGATCTTCAAGTTATAATTTGCAATAATAATTAGAAGCTATCAATTTTAAGTTCTGTATTTGACAATTACAAGTTCAGATCTTCAAGTTATAATTTGCAATAATAATTTGTATTTAACAATTCGAAGTTCTCTATTTGACTACTACAAGTTCAGATCTTCAAATTATTATTTGCAATCTTAATTTGAATTTAACAATTTGAAGTTCTGTATTTAATTAATACAAGTTAAGATCTTCAAGTTATAATTTGTACTAATAATTTGGATTTAACAATTCGAAGTTCTGTATTTGACTATTACAAGTTTAGATCTTCAAATTATTATTTGCAGTCTTAGTTTGTATTTAACAATTCGAAGTTCTGTATTTACCTACTACAAGTTCAGATCTTCAAGTTATAATTTGCAATAATAATTAGAAGCTATCAATTATAAGTTCCGTATTTTACAATTAGAAGTTCAGATCTTCTAGTTATAATTTGCACTAATAATTTGTATTTAACAATTCGAAGTTCTGTATTTGACTATTACAAGTTCAGATCTTCAAATTATTATTTACAATCTTAGTTTGTATTTAACAATTCGAAGTTCTGTATTTACCTACTACAAGTTCAGATCTTTAAGTTATAATTTGCAATAATAATTTGTATTTAACAATTCGAAGTTCTGTATTTGACTATTACAAGTTCAGATCTTCAAATTATTATTTGCAATCCTAGTTTGAATTTAACAATTCGAAGTTCTGTATTTACCTACTACAAGTTCAGATCTTCAAGTTATAATTTGAAATAATAATTTATATTTAACAAATCTAAGTTCTGTAATTCACTATTACAAGTTCAGATCTTCAAGTTATAATTTGCACTAATAATTTGTATTTAACGATTCGAAGTTCTGTATTTGACTATTACAAGTTCAGATCTTCAAATTATTATTTGCAATCCTAGTTTGAATTTAACAATTCGAAGTTCTGTATTTACCTACTACAAGTTCAGATCTTCAAGTTATAATTTGAAATAATAATTTATATTTAACAAATCTAAGTTCTGTAATTCACTATTACAAGTTCAGATCTTAAAGTTATAATTTGCAATAATAATTAGAAGCTATCAATTTTAAGTTCCGTATTTGACAATTACAAGTTCAGATCTTCAAGTTATAATTTGCACTAATAATTTGTATTTAACAATTCGAAGTTCTGTATTTGACTATTACAAGTTCAGTCCTTCAAATTATTATTTACAATCTTAGTTTGTATTTAACAATTCGAAGTTCTGTATTTACTTACTACAAGTTCAGATCTTTAAGTTATAATTTGCAATAATAATTAGTAGCTATCAATTTTAAGTTCTGTAGTTGACAATTACAAGTTCATATCTACAAGTTATAATTTGCAACTAATAATTTGTATTTAACCATTCGAAGTTCTGTATTTGACTATTACAAATTCAGATCTTCAATTTATTATTTGCAAACTTAGTTTGAATTTAACAATTCGAAGTTCTGTATTTACCCACTACAATTACAAGTTCAGATCTTCAAGTTATAATTTGCACTAATAATTTGTATTTAACAATTCGGAGTTCTGTATTTGACTATTAGAAGTTCAGATCTTCAAATTATTATTGCAATCCTAGTTTGAATTTAACAATTCGAAGTTCTGTATTTACCTACTACAAGTTCAGATCTTCAAGTTATAATTTGCAATAATAATTAGAAGCTATCAATTTTAAGTTCTGTATTTGACAATTACAAGTTCAGATCTTCAAGTTATAATTTGCAATAATAATTTGTATTTAACAATTCGAAGTTCTGTATTTGACTATTACAAGTTCAGATCTTCAAATTATTATTTCTAATCTTAGTTTGAATTTTACAATTTGAAGTTCTGTATTTACCTAATACAAGTTAAGATCTTCAAGTTATAATTTGTACTAATAATTTGGAATTAACAATTCGAAGTTCTGTATTTGACTATTACAAGTTTAGATCTTCAAATTATTATTTGCAGCCTTAGTTTGTATTTAACAATTCGAAGTTCTGTATTTACCTACTACAAGTTCAGATCTTCAAGTTATAATTTGCAATAATAATTAGAAGCTATCAATTTTAAGTTCTGTATTTGACAATTACAAGTTCAGATCTTCAAGTATTAATTTGCAATAATAATTTGTATTTAACAATTCGAAGTTCTGTATTTGACTATTACAAGTTCAGATCTTCAAATTATTATTTGCAATCCTAGTTTGAATTTAACAATTCGAAGTTCTGAATTTACCTACTACAAGTTCAGATCTTCAAGTTATAATTTGAAATAATATTTTATATTTAACAAATCTAAGTTCTGTAATTCACTATTACAAGTTCAGATCTTCAAGTTATAATTTGCAATAATAATTAGAAGCTATCAATTTTAAGTTCTGTATTTGACAATTACAAGTTCAGATCTTCAAGTTATAATTCGCAAATAATATATTGTATTTAACAATTCGAAGTTCTGTATTTGACTATTACAAGTTCAGATCTTCAAGTTATAATTTGAAATAATATTTTATATTTAACAAATCTAAGTTCTGTAATTCACTATTACAAGTTCAGATCTTCAAGTTATAATTTGCAATGATAATTAGAAGCTATCAATTTTAAGTTCTGTATTTGACAATTACAAGTTCAGATCTTCAAGTTATAATTTGCAATAATAATTTGTATTTAACAATTCGAAGTTCTGTATTTGACTATTACAAGTTCAGATCTTCAAATTATTATTTACAATCTTAGATTGTATTTAACAATTCGAAGTTCTGTATTTACCTACTACAAGTTCAGATCTTCAAGTTATAATTTGCAATAATAATTAGAAGCTATCAATTTTAAGTTCTGTATTTGCCAATTACAAGTTCAGATCTTCAAGTTATAACTTGCAATAATAATTTGTATGTAACAATTCGAAGTTCTGTATTTGACTATTACAAGTTCAGATCTTCAAATTATTATTTGCAATCCTAGTTTGAATTTAACAATTCGAAGTTCTGTATTTACCTACTACAAGTTCAGATCTTCAAGTTATAATTTGAAATAATATTTTATATTTAACAAATCTAAGTTCTGTAATTCACTATTACAAGTTCAGATCTTCAAGTTATAATTTGCAATAATAATTAGAAGCTATCAATTTTAAGTTCCGTATTTGACAATTACAAGTTCAGATCTTCAAGTTATAATTTGCACTAATAATTTGTATTTAACAATTCGAAGTTCTGTATTTGACTATTACAAGTTCAGTCCTTCAAATTATTATTTACAATCTTAGTTTGTATTTAACAATTCGAAGTTCTATATTTACCTACTACAAGTTCAGATCTTTAAGTTATAATTTGCAATAATAATTAGTAGCTATCAATTATAAGTTCTGTTGTTGACAATTACAAGTTCATATCTTCAAGTTATAATTTGCAACTAATAATTTGTATTTAACCATTCGAAGTTCTGTATTTGACTATTACAAGTTCAGATCTTCAATTTATTATTTGCAAACTTAGTTTGAATTTAACAATTCGAAGTTCTGTATTTACCCACTACAAGTACAGATCTTCAAGTTATAATTTGAAATCACAATTTGAAGGTATCAATTCTAAGTTCTGTATTTGACAGTTACAAGTTCAGATCTTCAAGTTATAACTTGAAATAATAATTAGTATTTAACAAATCTAAGTTCTGTAATTCACTATTACTAGTTCAGATCTTCAAGTTATAATTTGCAATAATAATTAGAAGCTATCAATTTTAAGTTCTGTATTAGACAATTACAAGTTCAGATCTTCAAGTTATAATTTGCACTAATAATTTGTATTTAACAATTCGGAGTTCTGTATTTGACTATTAGAAGTTCAGTTCTTCAAATTATTATTTGCAATCGTTGTTTGAATTTAACAATTCGAAGTTCTGTACTTACCTACTACAAGTTCAGATCTTTAAGTTATAATTTGCAATAATAATTAGAAGCTATCAATTTTAAGTTCTGTATTTGACAATTACAAGTTCAGATCTTCAAGTTATAATTTGCAATAATAATTTGTATTTAACAATTCGAAGTTCTGTATTTGACTATTACAAGTTCAGATCTTCAAATTATTATTTGCAGTCTTAGTTTGTATTTAACAATTCGAAGTTCTGTATTTACCTACTACAAGTTCAGATCTTCAAGTTATAATTTGCAATAATAATTAGAAGCTATCAATTTTAAGTTCTGTATTTGACAATTACAAGTCCAGATCTTCAAGTTATAATTTGCAATAATAATTTGTATTTAACAATTCGAAGTTCTGTATTTGACTATTACAAGTTCAAATCTTCAAATTAATATTTGCAATCTTAGTCTGAATTTAACAATTCGAAGTTCTGTATTTACCTAATACAAGTTAAGATCTTCAAGTTATAATTTGTACTAATAATTTGGATTTAACAATTCGAAGTTCTGTATTTACCTAATACAAGTTAAGATCTTCAAGTTATAATTTGTACTAATAATTTGGATTTAAAAATTCGAAGTTCTGTATTTGACTATTACAAGTTCAGATCTTCAATTTATTATTTGCAGTCTTAGTTTGTATTTAACAATTCGAAGTTCTGTATTTACCTACTACAAGTTCAGATCTTCAAGTTATAATTTGCAATAATAATTAGAAGCTATCAATTTTAAGTTCTGTATTTGACAATTACAAGTTCAGATCTTCAAGTTATAATTTGCAATAATAATTTGTATTTAACAATTCGAAGTTCTCTATTTGACTACTACAAGTTCAGATCTTCAAGTTATAATTTGCAATAATAATTTGTATTTAACAATTCGAAGTTCTCTATTTGACTACTACAAGTTCAGATCTTCAAATTATTATTTGCAATCTTAATTTGAATTTAACAATTCGAAGTTCTGTATTTACCTACTACAAGTTCAGATCTTCAAGTTATAATTTGCAATAATAATTAGAAGCTATCAATTTTAAGTTCTGTATTTGACAATTACAAGTTCAGATCTTCAAGTTATAATTTGCAATAATAATTTGTATTTAACAATTCGAAGTTCTGTATTTGACTATTACAAGTTCAGATCTTCAAATTATTATTTCTAATCTTAGTTTGAATTTTACAATTTGAAGTTCTGTATTTACCTAATACAAGTTAAGATCTTCAAGTTATAATTTGTACTAATAATTTGGAATTAACAATTCGAAGTTCTGTATTTGACTATTACAAGTTTAGATCTTCAAATTATTATTTGCAGCCTTAGTTTGTATTTAACAATTCGAAGTTCTGTATTTACCTACTACAAGTTCAGATCTTCAAGTTATAATTTGCAATAATAATTAGAAGCTATCAATTTTAAGTTCTGTATTTGACAATTACAAGTTCAGATCTTCAAGTATTAATTTGCAATAATAATTTGTATTTAACAATTCGAAGTTCTGTATTTGACTATTACAAGTTCAGATCTTCAAATTATTATTTGCAATCCTAGTTTGAATTTAACAATTCGAAGTTCTGAATTTACCTACTACAAGTTCAGATCTTCAAGTTATAATTTGAAATAATATTTTATATTTAACAAATCTAAGTTCTGTAATTCACTATTACAAGTTCAGATCTTCAAGTTATAATTTGCAATAATAATTAGAAGCTATCAATTTTAAGTTCTGTATTTGACAATTACAAGTTCAGATCTTCAAGTTATAATTCGCAAATAATATATTGTATTTAACAATTCGAAGTTCTGTATTTGACTATTACAAGTTCAGATCTTCAAGTTATAATTTGAAATAATATTTTATATTTAACAAATCTAAGTTCTGTAATTCACTATTACAAGTTCAGATCTTCAAGTTATAATTTGCAATGATAATTAGAAGCTATCAATTTTAAGTTCTGTATTTGACAATTACAAGTTCAGATCTTCAAGTTATAATTTGCAATAATAATTTGTATTTAACAATTCGAAGTTCTGTATTTGACTATTACAAGTTCAGATCTTCAAATTATTATTTACAATCTTAGATTGTATTTAACAATTCGAAGTTCTGTATTTACCTACTACAAGTTCAGATCTTCAAGTTATAATTTGCAATAATAATTAGAAGCTATCAATTTTAAGTTCTGTATTTGCCAATTACAAGTTCAGATCTTCAAGTTATAACTTGCAATAATAATTTGTATGTAACAATTCGAAGTTCTGTATTTGACTATTACAAGTTCAGATCTTCAAATTATTATTTGCAATCCTAGTTTGAATTTAACAATTCGAAGTTCTGTATTTACCTACTACAAGTTCAGATCTTCAAGTTATAATTTGAAATAATATTTTATATTTAACAAATCTAAGTTCTGTAATTCACTATTACAAGTTCAGATCTTCAAGTTATAATTTGCAATAATAATTAGAAGCTATCAATTTTAAGTTCCGTATTTGACAATTACAAGTTCAGATCTTCAAGTTATAATTTGCACTAATAATTTGTATTTAACAATTCGAAGTTCTGTATTTGACTATTACAAGTTCAGTCCTTCAAATTATTATTTACAATCTTAGTTTGTATTTAACAATTCGAAGTTCTATATTTACCTACTACAAGTTCAGATCTTTAAGTTATAATTTGCAATAATATAATAATAAACAAATCATATAATATAATGGCGGACATTAGTAGTTGTGCGTGCAAATGCTGCGGAGAATTGGTGGATTTAACTGAGTGTTTATATGTGGATTGCGCTGGTGATTGCGAGGGGTGCTTCCACATGGCTTGTGCTACAATAAAAAAGAGTGAACTAAATTGTTTAATGGGTAACAAGAGTATTAAGTGGTACTGCGAGGATTGCGTTGATGGCGGCCGGTTCGGTGATCGTAGTCGTGTTGCTGAAGATCCTGGTTCACGTGAAATGCTACGTGAATGCCTAAATATCGTGAAAATGCAAGGAGACTACATTAAAGATCTTCAGAGTGAGGTTGGTTTGCTTAAAGAAAATATTTTACTTCTTAATAATAACCTTGTAAGCATCAACATAGATAAAGTGCGTGATAAAGACAAGCGTACAGATGTTCCGCGTGTGCTATCAAATAACGATACTGTGTCAAATGGAATTGGAAATATTAGCTCATCATACGCAAAGGTAACGGGAGCTGTTCCTAAGGTTTCAAGTGATGAATTGGAGCTTAATCCGGAGGCACCTGACTTCTCATGGAGGCTGGTTAGTTCCAGAAAACGGAATAAGAGAAAGTCAAAAATCGACTCAATGACTAAAACAAATGTTACGGATACGGCAAGTACAGTGGTATCGGCCGCAGATGGGACGCTCTCAAAACCCAACGGTAATGCGATTAAAGCCAACGATGGCGGTAGAAGAACCAAAAAACCCGGGTTTATGGGCACAAACTCCGAGTCGTCTATTAAAACCATACCCAAAAAGGCGTTCATATTTGTTTCTCGTCTGTTGCCTGGCGTGAAGCCGGACAATATGACTTCCATGTTGCGAGAAAAGTTTCCTGAGGTCGAGTGCGAATCGTTGCCATCTAAGCATCCTCAATTTTATTCCTCATTTATGGTATCGGTTTATCTTCAGAATTTTGATAAAGCTATGCGCCCAGATATTTGGCCGGTGGGAGCGTTTGTAAAGAGGTTCCAATTTGGCGATCGGAAGCAGGATTTTCTGCCACCTTTAACGACATCTACCCAGAAATAGTTTCCGGTTGCTGTCCAATGCAGGTTAGTGAAAAGCTTACTCACTTTGGTACTACTACGTCACCATTGGAAATTTACTATCAAAACGTACGCGGTTTACGCACAAAATTGGTGGACTTGCTTTTATCCTTTTCAGTGATCAATTATGACATTTTAATTCTTACGGAAACATGGCTAACGCCTGATATTGCCAATAGTGAGCTCTGTGATGACGGGTGTGGCTATCAAATTTTTAGGACTGATCGGGACGCTACTGCCACAGGCAAGGTGCGCGGCGGAGGTGTTTTGATAGCGATAAGGGGGGGTTTCCATGCGGCGGAAACTGCCACTTCTTGCCTTGACTATTTATTTGAGCAATTGTGGGTGACGGTGCAACTGGGCGATCGCAGGCTCCTGATTGGGGCAGTTTATTTGCCTCCTCATAGCACTTCTTTAAATTATCGGTCATTTGCGGATTCAGCGGAGTTTGTGTGCGATGCTTTTAGCGGTGACGGGACAGATGTTTATATTTTTGGTGACTTCAATCTTCCCGACGTTGTGTGGTGCAATGACGATAGTGGCTTGCACGTTACTAGCTCTCACTTAGCCAGTGATATTGTTGCTGAAACTTTTGCCATTTTAAATTTTTACCAACTGAATAAAACATTGAATGCCCATGGTTCGATGTTGGACTTAATTTTCTCGAACGTTTTTAATGATACGGTGATGATCGCATCCGAATTGTTGGTTCCTTGCGACCTTTACCATCCGGCATTAATGATTAGTATTGTGACAAAGAAATCTGATGCAATTCTGCAGTGCTGTGAAACAGTTTACAATTATAAAGCTTGCGATCTTGAAGCTATAAATGTCGAATTGTCAGGTGCAAATTGGGAAATAGTGCTCGCGGACTCCCTTAATCTGGATGACTCAATTTGTGAATTTTATAATATACTCTACGTCATAATAGCGAGACATGTCCCGATAATTAAAATTAAAAACAAATTTAAGTATCCCAAATGGTTTAGCCTTGAATTAAAACAGAATATTTTGCTCAAACAAAGGGCTCATAATGTATATAAACGCACTCAAAATGTATCCTCTTACCAAACATTTTCCGACCTGAGATCACTTTGCAGGGCCCAGGCATCAATTTGTTATAAACACTATATTTCAGAAGTTCAATCTAATATTAAGCACAATAGTAAATTTTTTTGGAATTATATTAAAAATAAAAAAACCGAGAACGGCCTTCCCGACTCGATGCAATTGCGTGGCGAAACGGCGCGTGACGGTACAAGCATTGCTAATTTATTTGCAAAGCATTTCTCTTCTGTTTTTTCCTCTCCCGACGGTAAGTTCCGTTGCGGCGATGTGTCGGAGGCCACCAACCTGAACTTACACTCCTATCAGGTGAGCGAGATTCAGGTCTTCGATAAGTTGAGAATGCTCGATAGTGGCAGGGGAGCTGGTCCGGATGGTTTGCCTCCAGCATTCTTGAAAGGCTGCGCAGAGTCGCTAGCCTTTCCTCTATGGCTTCTTTTCAATAAATCACTTGCACTGGGTATATTTCCTGCTAAATGGAAAGAATCCTTTGTTGTGCCTATTCTCAAATCGGGTTCCAGAAACTCTATTGAGAATTATCGCCCAATAGCGATATTATCTCACATCCCTAAGATCTTCGAAGCATTAGTCAATGATTATCTGTCATCTGCATTGAGGGGCGTGATGTGCGACAGTCAGCACGGTTTTACTGGCGGGCGCTCAACCACTACAAATTTATTAGTGTTTGAGGACTTTATTATTCGCGCTTTTCACTCTGAAGTTGCAGTGGATGCGGTCTATACGGACTTTGCAAAGGCTTTTGACCGTGTCGACCATGATATATTGCTTCAGAAATTATTGTCAATCGGGGTAAGCGGTTCTCTATGGCAGTGGCTTTACTCCTATTTGTCTGGTCGATCTCTAATTGTCAAAATTAAAAACTTTTTTTCACTACCTTTCATTGCTACGTCTGGCGTTCCTCAGGGGTCTCACTTGGGCCCTTTGCTCTTTAAGATTTTCATTAATGACATCGTTCACTGTTTCAGGCATGCACTAGTCTTGCTTTTTGCTGATGATATGAAAATTTATATCAGAGTCTCTAATAATAGTTCTGTTCTTAATATGCAGTCGGATCTTGATAGGCTAAGTGTATGGTGCAACGTAAATAGACTCTATTTAAATATTGGCAAATGCAAGCACATTCGTTTCTGCCGCCATCGCTGCGGCGCCCCGAGTATCTATTCGATAAGTGGCATTTCGTTGGAGTCAGTTCTCAGTATTCGGGATTTGGGAGTCACGATGGACACTAAATTGTGCTTTACTGAGCATATAGCAAATGTTTGCAACGGTGCATTGAAGGCGCTTGGCTTTATAAAGAGAAATACGGGCGACTTCGACGACCTTTTCGCACTGAAATGCTTGTACACTTCACTAGTTAGGTCCCGCCTGGACTATGCTTCTTGTGTCTGGTCTCCTTACTACCAATCTGATATCGATAGATTGGAGAGGGTACAGAAGAGATTTCTTCGATACATTTCTTTTAAGCTGGGTATTTCGCACCGCGATATTGGCTATGCGAGCTTATTGCAAAGGCTCAGTCTTACCACGCTTGCGGAGAGAAGGAAGGCGGCTGATGTTCGGTTCATGGTTGGGCTTGTGGGCGGTTCTGTGGACAGTCCGGAACTTCTATCTAAAATAAACTTTTATGTACCTCCAAGGCCGCTGAGAAATTCGGCCGCCTTTTATATTGAGCCTTTTTCAAGGCTCTACCTAATGTTCTCGGCTGTAAGCAGAATGGCTCGCAATGCGAACGAGTGCCAGCATATGTTTTTTATACGTTAATTTGCGCTTAAATGTTTCAGTGTCATCAATATGGTTTAAGCTATGTAATTATTGATGATTTTTGTTGTTTATTTTGTTGTAATAGTATGGTGAAGCTTTTTCTCCGATGCGAGTTTTTTCAGCTTGCCCATGCTAGCAAGTATTTTGTAACTTTTAACTTTTAACCACGCATCATGTAGTTGACTCTTTTGTCGTTTGATGTAGTAAATAAATAAATAAAAAAAATAATAATTAGTAGCTATCAATTATAAGTTCTGTTGTTGACAATTACAAGTTCATATCTTCAAGTTATAATTTGCAACTAATAATTTGTATTTAACCATTCGAAGTTCTGTATTTGACTATTACAAGTTCAGATCTTCAATTTATTATTTGCAAACTTAGTTTGAATTTAACAATTCGAAGTTCTGTATTTACCCACTACAAGTACAGATCTTCAAGTTATAATTTGAAATCACAATTTGAAGGTATCAATTCTAAGTTCTGTATTTGACAGTTACAAGTTCAGATCTTCAAGTTATAACTTGAAATAATAATTAGTATTTAACAAATCTAAGTTCTGTAATTCACTATTACTAGTTCAGATCTTCAAGTTATAATTTGCAATAATAATTAGAAGCTATCAATTTTAAGTTCTGTATTAGACAATTACAAGTTCAGATCTTCAAGTTATAATTTGCACTAATAATTTGTATTTAACAATTCGGAGTTCTGTATTTGACTATTAGAAGTTCAGATCTTCAAATTATTATTTGCAATCGTTGTTTGAATTTAACAATTCGAAGTTCTGTACTTACCTACTACAAGTTCAGATCTTTAAGTTATAATTTGCAATAATAATTAGAAGCTATCAATTTTAAGTTCTGTATTTGACAATTACAAGTTCAGATCTTCAAGTTATAATTTGCAATAATAATTTGTATTTAACAATTCGAAGTTCTGTATTTGACTATTACAAGTTCAGATCTTCAAATTATTATTTACAATTTTAGATTGTATTTAACAATTCGAAGTTCTGTATTTACCTACTACAAGTTCAGATCTTCAAGTTATAATTTGCAATAATAATTAGAAGCTATCAATTTTAAGTTCTGTATTTGCCAATTACAAGTTCAGATCTTCAAGTTATAACTTGCAATAATAATTTGTATGTAACAATTCGAAGTTCTGTATTTGACTATTACAAGTTCAGATCTTCAAATTATTATTTGCAATCCTAGTTTGAATTTAACAATTCGAAGTTCTGTATTTACCTACTACAAGTTCAGATCTTCAAGTTATAATTTGAAATAATATTTTATATTTAACAAATCTAAGTTCTGTAATTCACTATTACAAGTTCAGATCTTCAAGTTATAATTTGCAATAATAATTAGAAGCTATCAATTTTAAGTTCCGTATTTGACAATTACAAGTTCAGATCTTCAAGTTATAATTTGCACTAATAATTTGTATTTAACAATTCGAAGTTCTGTATTTGACTATTACAAGTTCAGTCCTTCAAATTATTATTTACAATCTTAGTTTGTATTTAACAATTCGAAGTTCTATATTTACCTACTACAAGTTCAGATCTTTAAGTTATAATTTGCAATAATAATTAGTAGCTATCAATTATAAGTTCTGTTGTTGACAATTACAAGTTCATATCTTCAAGTTATAATTTGCAACTAATAATTTGTATTTAACCATTCGAAGTTCTGTATTTGACTATTACAAGTTCAAATCTTCAAATTAATATTTGCAATCTTAGTCTGAATTTAACAATTCGAAGTTCTGTATTTACCTAATACAAGTTAAGATCTTCAAGTTATAATTTGTACTAATAATTTGGATTTAACAATTCGAAGTTCTGTATTTACCTAATACAAGTTAAGATCTTCAAGTTATAATTTGTACTAATAATTTGGATTTAAAAATTCGAAGTTCTGTATTTGACTATTACAAGTTCAGATCTTCAATTTATTATTTGCAGTCTTAGTTTGTATTTAACAATTCGAAGTTCTGTATTTACCTACTACAAGTTCAGATCTTCAAGTTATAATTTGCAATAATAATTAGAAGCTATCAATTTTAAGTTCTGTATTTGACAATTACAAGTTCAGATCTTCAAGTTATAATTTGCAATAATAATTTGTATTTAACAATTCGAAGTTCTCTATTTGACTACTACAAGTTCAGATCTTCAAGTTATAATTTGCAATAATAATTTGTATTTAACAATTCGAAGTTCTCTATTTGACTACTACAAGTTCAGATCTTCAAATTATTATTTGCAATCTTAATTTGAATTTAACAATTCGAAGTTCTGTATTTACCTACTACAAGTTCAGATCTTCAAGTTATAATTTGCAATAATAATTAGAAGCTATCAATTTTAAGTTCTGTATTTGACAATTACAAGTTCAGATCTTCAAGTTATAATTTGCAATAATAATTTGTATTTAACAATTCGAAGTTCTGTATTTGACTATTACAAGTTCAGATCTTCAAATTATTATTTCTAATCTTAGTTTGAATTTTACAATTTGAAGTTCTGTATTTACCTAATACAAGTTAAGATCTTCAAGTTATAATTTGTACTAATAATTTGGAATTAACAATTCGAAGTTCTGTATTTGACTATTACAAGTTTAGATCTTCAAATTATTATTTGCAGCCTTAGTTTGTATTTAACAATTCGAAGTTCTGTATTTACCTACTACAAGTTCAGATCTTCAAGTTATAATTTGCAATAATAATTAGAAGCTATCAATTTTAAGTTCTGTATTTGACAATTACAAGTTCAGATCTTCAAGTATTAATTTGCAATAATAATTTGTATTTAACAATTCGAAGTTCTGTATTTGACTATTACAAGTTCAGATCTTCAAATTATTATTTGCAATCCTAGTTTGAATTTAACAATTCGAAGTTCTGAATTTACCTACTACAAGTTCAGATCTTCAAGTTATAATTTGAAATAATATTTTATATTTAACAAATCTAAGTTCTGTAATTCACTATTACAAGTTCAGATCTTCAAGTTATAATTTGCAATAATAATTAGAAGCTATCAATTTTAAGTTCTGTATTTGACAATTACAAGTTCAGATCTTCAAGTTATAATTCGCAAATAATATATTGTATTTAACAATTCGAAGTTCTGTATTTGACTATTACAAGTTCAGATCTTCAAGTTATAATTTGAAATAATATTTTATATTTAACAAATCTAAGTTCTGTAATTCACTATTACAAGTTCAGATCTTCAAGTTATAATTTGCAATGATAATTAGAAGCTATCAATTTTAAGTTCTGTATTTGACAATTACAAGTTCAGATCTTCAAGTTATAATTTGCAATAATAATTTGTATTTAACAATTCGAAGTTCTGTATTTGACTATTACAAGTTCAGATCTTCAAATTATTATTTACAATCTTAGATTGTATTTAACAATTCGAAGTTCTGTATTTACCTACTACAAGTTCAGATCTTCAAGTTATAATTTGCAATAATAATTAGAAGCTATCAATTTTAAGTTCTGTATTTGCCAATTACAAGTTCAGATCTTCAAGTTATAACTTGCAATAATAATTTGTATGTAACAATTCGAAGTTCTGTATTTGACTATTACAAGTTCAGATCTTCAAATTATTATTTGCAATCCTAGTTTGAATTTAACAATTCGAAGTTCTGTATTTACCTACTACAAGTTCAGATCTTCAAGTTATAATTTGAAATAATATTTTATATTTAACAAATCTAAGTTCTGTAATTCACTATTACAAGTTCAGATCTTCAAGTTATAATTTGCAATAATAATTAGAAGCTATCAATTTTAAGTTCCGTATTTGACAATTACAAGTTCAGATCTTCAAGTTATAATTTGCACTAATAATTTGTATTTAACAATTCGAAGTTCTGTATTTGACTATTACAAGTTCAGTCCTTCAAATTATTATTTACAATCTTAGTTTGTATTTAACAATTCGAAGTTCTATATTTACCTACTACAAGTTCAGATCTTTAAGTTATAATTTGCAATAATAATTAGTAGCTATCAATTATAAGTTCTGTTGTTGACAATTACAAGTTCATATCTTCAAGTTATAATTTGCAACTAATAATTTGTATTTAACCATTCGAAGTTCTGTATTTGACTATTACAAGTTCAGATCTTCAATTTATTATTTGCAAACTTAGTTTGAATTTAACAATTCGAAGTTCTGTATTTACCCACTACAAGTACAGATCTTCAAGTTATAATTTGAAATCACAATTTGAAGGTATCAATTCTAAGTTCTGTATTTGACAGTTACAAGTTCAGATCTTCAAGTTATAACTTGAAATAATAATTAGTATTTAACAAATCTAAGTTCTGTAATTCACTATTACTAGTTCAGATCTTCAAGTTATAATTTGCAATAATAATTAGAAGCTATCAATTTTAAGTTCTGTATTAGACAATTACAAGTTCAGATCTTCAAGTTATAATTTGCACTAATAATTTGTATTTAACAATTCGGAGTTCTGTATTTGACTATTAGAAGTTCAGATCTTCAAATTATTATTTGCAATCGTTGTTTGAATTTAACAATTCGAAGTTCTGTACTTACCTACTACAAGTTCAGATCTTTAAGTTATAATTTGCAATAATAATTAGAAGCTATCAATTTTAAGTTCTGTATTTGACAATTACAAGTTCAGATCTTCAAGTTATAATTTGCAATAATAATTTGTATTTAACAATTCGAAGTTCTGTATTTGACTATTACAAGTTCAGATCTTCAAATTATTATTTACAATTTTAGATTGTATTTAACAATTCGAAGTTCTGTATTTACCTACTACAAGTTCAGATCTTCAAGTTATAATTTGCAATAATAATTAGAAGCTATCAATTTTAAGTTCTGTATTTGCCAATTACAAGTTCAGATCTTCAAGTTATAACTTGCAATAATAATTTGTATGTAACAATTCGAAGTTCTGTATTTGACTATTACAAGTTCAGATCTTCAAATTATTATTTGCAATCCTAGTTTGAATTTAACAATTCGAAGTTCTGTATTTACCTACTACAAGTTCAGATCTTCAAGTTATAATTTGAAATAATATTTTATATTTAACAAATCTAAGTTCTGTAATTCACTATTACAAGTTCAGATCTTCAAGTTATAATTTGCAATAATAATTAGAAGCTATCAATTTTAAGTTCCGTATTTGACAATTACAAGTTCAGATCTTCAAGTTATAATTTGCACTAATAATTTGTATTTAACAATTCGAAGTTCTGTATTTGACTATTACAAGTTCAGTCCTTCAAATTATTATTTACAATCTTAGTTTGTATTTAACAATTCGAAGTTCTATATTTACCTACTACAAGTTCAGATCTTTAAGTTATAATTTGCAATAATAATTAGTAGCTATCAATTATAAGTTCTGTTGTTGACAATTACAAGTTCATATCTTCAAGTTATAATTTGCAACTAATAATTTGTATTTAACCATTCGAAGTTCTGTATTTGACTATTACAAGTTCAGATCTTCAATTTATTATTTGCAAACTTAGTTTGAATTTAACAATTCGAAGTTCTGTATTTACCCACTACAAGTACAGATCTTCAAGTTATAATTTGAAATCACAATTTGAAGGTATCAATTCTAAGTTCTGTATTTGACAGTTACAAGTTCAGATCTTCAAGTTATAACTTGAAATAATAATTAGTATTTAACAAATCTAAGTTCTGTAATTCACTATTACTAGTTCAGATCTTCAAGTTATAATTTGCAATAATAATTAGAAGCTATCAATTTTAAGTTCCGTATTTGACAATTACAAGTTCAGATCTTCAAGTTATAATTTGCACTAATAATTTGTATTTAACAATTCGAAGTTCTGTATTTGACTATTACAAGTTCAGTCCTTCAAATTATTATTTGCAATCGTTGTTTGAATTTAACAATTCGAAGTTCTGTACTTACCTACTACAAGTTCAGATCTTTAAGTTATAATTTGCAATAATAATTAGAAGCTATCAATTTTAAGTTCTGTATTTGACAATTACAAGTTCAGATCTTCAAGTTATAATTTGCAATAATAATTTGTATTTAACAATTCGAAGTTCTGTATTTGACTATTACAAGTTCAGATCTTCAAATTATTATTTCTAATCTTAGTTTGAATTTTACAATTTGAAGTTCTGTATTTACCTAATACAAGTTAAGATCTTCAAGTTATAATTTGTACTAATAATTTGGATTTAACAATTCGAAGTTCTGTATTTGACTATTACAAGTTCAGATCTTCAAATTATTATTTGCAGTCTTAGTTTGTATTTAACAATTCGAAGTTCTGTATTTACCTACTACAAGTTCAGATCTTCAAGTTATAATTTGCAATAATAATTAGAAGCTATCAATTTTAAGTTCTGTATTTGACAATTACAAGTCCAGATCTTCAAGTTATAATTTGCAATAATAATTTGTATTTAACAATTCGAAGTTCTGTATTTGACTATTACAAGTTCAAATCTTCAAATTAATATTTGCAATCTTAGTCTGAATTTAACAATTCGAAGTTCTGTATTTACCTAATACAAGTTAAGATCTTCAAGTTATAATTTGTACTAATAATTTGGATTTAACAATTCGAAGTTCTGTATTTACCTAATACAAGTTCAGATCTTCAATTTATTATTTGCAGTCTTAGTTTGTATTTAACAATTCGAAGTTCTGTATTTACCTACTACAAGTTCAGATCTTCAAGTTATAATTTGCAATAATAATTAGAAGCTATCAATTTTAAGTTCTGTATTTGACAATTACAAGTTCAGATCTTCAAGTTATAATTTGCAATAATAATTTGTATTTAACAATTCGAAGTTCTCTATTTGACTACTACAAGTTCAGATCTTCAAATTATTATTTGCAATCTTAATTTGAATTTAACAATTTGAAGTTCTGTATTTAATTAATACAAGTTAAGATCTTCAAGTTATAATTTGTACTAATAATTTGGATTTAACAATTCGAAGTTCTGTATTTGACTATTACAAGTTTAGATCTTCAAATTATTATTTGCAGTCTTAGTTTGTATTTAACAATTCGAAGTTCTGTATTTACCTACTACAAGTTCAGATCTTCAAGTTATAATTTGCAATAATAATTAGAAGCTATCAATTTTAAGTTCTGTATTTGACAATTACAAGTTCAGATCTTCAAGAAATAATTTGCAATAATAATTTGTATTTAACAATTCGAAGTTCTGTATTTGACTATTACAAGTTCAGATCTTCAAATTATTATTTGCAATCCTAGTTTGAATTTAACAATTCGAAGTTCTGTATTTACCTACTACAAGTTCAGATCTTCAAGTTATAATTTGAAATAATAATTTATATTTTATATAATAAGTTATAATTTGTAATTCACTATTACAAGTTCAGATCTTCAAGTTATAATTTGCAATAATAATTAGAAGCTATCAACTTTAAGTTCTGTATTTGTCAATTACAAGTTCAGATCTTCAAGTTATAATTCGCAAATAATAATTTGTATTTAACAATTCGAAGTTCTGTATTTGACTATTACAAGTTCAGATCTTCAATTTATTATTTGCAACCTTAGTTTGAATGTAACAATTCGAAGTTCTGTATTTGACTATTACAAGTCCAGATCTTCAAATTATTATTTACAATCTTAGTTTGTATTTAACAATTCGTAGTTCTGTATTTACCTACTACAAGTTCAGATCTTTAAGTTATAATTTGCAATAATAATTAGAAGCTATCAATTTTAAGTTCTGTAGTTGACAATTACAAGTTCATATCTTCAAGTTATAATTAGTAAATAATAATTTGTATTTAATAATTCGAAGTTCTGTATTTGACTATTACAAGTTCAGATCTTCAATTTATTATTTGCAACCTTAGTTTGAATTTAACAATTCGAAGTTCTGTATTTACCCACTACAAGTACAGATCTTCAAGTTCTAATTTGCAATCACAATTTGAAGGTATCAATTCTAAGTTCTGTATTTGACAGTTACAAGTTCAGATCTTCAAGTTATAACTTGAAATAATAATTAGTATTTAACAAATCTAAGTTCTGTAATTCACTATTACTAGTTCAGATCTTCAAGTTATAATTTGCAATAATAATTAGAAGCTATCAATTTTAAGTTCTGTATTTGACAATTACAAGTTCAGATCTTCAAGTTATAATTTGCAATAATAATTTTTATTTAACAATTCGAAGTTCTCTATTTGACTATTACAAGTTCAGATCTTCAAATTATTATTTGCAATCTTAATTTGAATTTAACAATTTGAAGTTCTGTATTTAATTAATACAAGTTAAGATCTTCAAGTTATAATTTGTACTAATAATTTGGATTTAACAATTCGAAGTTCTGTATTTGACTATTACAAGTTTAGATCTTCAAATTATTATTTGCAGTCTTAGTTTGTATTTAACAATTCGAAGTTCTGTATTTACCTACTACAAGTTCAGATCTTCAAGTTATAATTTGCAATAATAATTAGAAGCTATCAATTTTAAGTTCTGTATTTGACAATTACAAGTTCAGATCTTCAAGTTATAATTCGCAAATAATAATTTGTATTTAACAATTCGAAGTTCTGTATTTGACTATTACAAGTCCAGATCTTCAAATTATTATTTACAATCTTAGTTTGTATTTAACAATTCGTAGTTCTGTATTTACCTACTACAAGTTCAGATCTTTAAGTTATAATTTGCAATAATAATTAGAAGCTATCAATTTTAAGTTCTGTAGTTGACAATTACAAGTTCATATCTTCAAGTTATAATTGACAGTTACAAGTTCAGATCTTCAAGTTATAACTTGAAATAATAATTAGTATTTAACAAATCTAGTTCTGTAATTCACTATTACTAGTTCAGATCTTCAAGTTATAATTTGCAATAATAATTAGAAGCTATCAATTTTAAGTTCTGTATTTGACAATTACAAGTTCAGATCTTCAAGTTATAACTTGCAATAATAAATTGTATTTAACAATTCGAAGTTCTGTATTTGACTAGTACAAGTTCAGATCTTCAAATTATTATTTGCTGTCTTAGTTTGTATTTAACAATTCGAAGTTCTGTATTTACCTACTACAAGTTCAGATCTTGAAGTTATAATTTGCAATTATAATTAGAAGCTATCAATTTTAAGTTCTGTATTTGACAATTACAAGTTCAGATCTTCAAGTTATAATTTGCAATAATAATTTGTATTTAACAATTCGAAGTTCTGTATTTGACTATTACAAGTTCAGATCTTCCAATTAATATTTACAATCTTAGTTTGTATTTAACAATTCGAAGTTCTGTATTTACCTACTACAAGTTCAGATCTTCAAGTTATAATTTGCAATAATAATTAGAAGCTATCAATTTTAAGTTCTGTATTTGACAATTACAAGTTCAGATCTTCAAGTTATAATTTGCAATAATAATTTGTATTTAACAATTCGAAGTTCTCTATTTGACTACTACAAGTTCAGATCTTCAAATTATTATTTGCAATCTTAATTTGAATTTAACAATTTGAAGTTCTGTATTTAATTAATACAAGTTAAGATCTTCAAGTTATAATTTGTACTAATAATTTGGATTTAACAATTCGAAGTTCTGTATTTGACTATTACAAGTTTAGATCTTCAAATTATTATTTGCAGTCTTAGTTTGTATTTAACAATTCGAAGTTCTGTATTTACCTACTACAAGTTCAGATCTTCAAGTTATAATTTGCAATAATAATTAGAAGCTATCAATTTTAAGTTCTGTATTTGACAATTACAAGTTCAGATCTTCAAGAAATAATTTGCAATAATAATTTGTATTTAACAATTCGAAGTTCTGTATTTGACTATTACAAGTTCAGATCTTCAAATTATTATTTGCAATCCTAGTTTGAATTTAACAATTCGAAGTTCTGTATTTACCTACTACAAGTTCAGATCTTCAAGTTATAATTTGAAATAATAATTTATATTTTATATAATAAGTTATAATTTGTAATTCACTATTACAAGTTCAGATCTTCAAGTTATAATTTGCAATAATAATTAGAAGCTATCAACTTTAAGTTCTGTATTTGTCAATTACAAGTTCAGATCTTCAAGTTATAATTCGCAAATAATAATTTGTATTTAACAATTCGAAGTTCTGTATTTGACTATTACAAGTTCAGATCTTCAATTTATTATTTGCAACCTTAGTTTGAATGTAACAATTCGAAGTTCTGTATTTGACTATTACAAGTCCAGATCTTCAAATTATTATTTACAATCTTAGTTTGTATTTAACAATTCGTAGTTCTGTATTTACCTACTACAAGTTCAGATCTTTAAGTTATAATTTGCAATAATAATTAGAAGCTATCAATTTTAAGTTCTGTAGTTGACAATTACAAGTTCATATCTTCAAGTTATAATTAGTAAATAATAATTTGTATTTAATAATTCGAAGTTCTGTATTTGACTATTACAAGTTCAGATCTTCAATTTATTATTTGCAACCTTAGTTTGAATTTAACAATTCGAAGTTCTGTATTTACCCACTACAAGTACAGATCTTCAAGTTCTAATTTGCAATCACAATTTGAAGGTATCAATTCTAAGTTCTGTATTTGACAGTTACAAGTTCAGATCTTCAAGTTATGACTTGAAATAATAATTAGTATTTAACAAATCTAAGTTCTGTAATTCACTATTACTAGTTCAGATCTTCAAGTTATAATTTGCAATAATAATTAGAAGCTATCAATTTTAAGTTCTGTATTTGACAATTACAAGTTCAGATCTTCAAGTTATAATTTGCAATAATAATTTTTATTTAACAATTCGAAGTTCTCTATTTGACTATTACAAGTTCAGATCTTCAAATTATTATTTGCAATCTTAATTTGAATTTAACAATTTGAAGTTCTGTATTTAATTAATACAAGTTAAGATCTTCAAGTTATAATTTGTACTAATAATTTGGATTTAACAATTCGAAGTTCTGTATTTGACTATTACAAGTTTAGATCTTCAAATTATTATTTGCAGTCTTAGTTTGTATTTAACAATTCGAAGTTCTGTATTTACCTACTACAAGTTCAGATCTTCAAGTTATAATTTGCAATAATAATTAGAAGCTATCAATTTTAAGTTCTGTATTTGACAATTACAAGTTCAGATCTTCAAGTTATAATTCGCAAATAATAATTTGTATTTAACAATTCGAAGTTCTGTATTTGACTATTACAAGTCCAGATCTTCAAATTATTATTTACAATCTTAGTTTGTATTTAACAATTCGTAGTTCTGTATTTACCTACTACAAGTTCAGATCTTTAAGTTATAATTTGCAATAATAATTAGAAGCTATCAATTTTAAGTTCTGTAGTTGACAATTACAAGTTCATATCTTCAAGTTATAATTGACAGTTACAAGTTCAGATCTTCAAGTTATAACTTGAAATAATAATTAGTATTTAACAAATCTAGTTCTGTAATTCACTATTACTAGTTCAGATCTTCAAGTTATAATTTGCAATAATAATTAGAAGCTATCAATTTTAAGTTCTGTATTTGACAATTACAAGTTCAGATCTTCAAGTTATAACTTGCAATAATAAATTGTATTTAACAATTCGAAGTTCTGTATTTGACTAGTACAAGTTCAGATCTTCAAATTATTATTTGCTGTCTTAGTTTGTATTTAACAATTCGAAGTTCTGTATTTACCTACTACAAGTTCAGATCTTGAAGTTATAATTTGCAATTATAATTAGAAGCTATCAATTTTAAGTTCTGTATTTGACAATTACAAGTTCAGATCTTCAAGTTATAATTTGCAATAATAATTTGTATTTAACAATTCGAAGTTCTGTATTTGACTATTACAAGTTCAGATCTTCCAATTAATATTTACAATCTTAGTTTGTATTTAACAATTCGAAGTTCTGTATTTACCTACTACAAGTTCAGATCTTCAAGTTATAATTTGCAATAATAATTAGAAGCTATCAATTTTAAGTTCTGTATTTGACAATTACAAGTTCAGATCTTCAAGTTATAACTTGCCATAATAATTTGTATTTAACAATTCGAAGTTCTGTATTTGACTATTACAAGTTCAGATCTTCAAATTATTATTTGCAATCCTAGTTTGAATTTAACAATTCGAAGTTCTGTATTTACCTACTACAAGTTCAGATCTTCAAGTTATAATTTGAAATAATAATTTATATTTTACAAATCTAAGTTCTGTAATTCACTATTACAAGTTCAGATCTTCAAGTTATAATTTGCAATAATAATTAGAAGCTATCAATTTTAAGTTCTGTATTTGACAATTACAAGTTCAGATCTTCAAGTTATAATTTGCACTAATAATTTGTATTTAACAATTCGAAGTTCTGTATTTGACTATTACAAGTTCAGATCTTCAAATTATTATTTGCAATCTTAATTTGAATTTAACAATTTGAAGTTCTGTATTTAATTATTACAAGTTAAGATCTTCAATTTATTATTTGCAACCTTGGTTTGAATTTAACAATTCGAAGTTCTGTATTTGACTAATACAAGTTCAGATCTTCAATTTATTATTTGCAGTCTTAGTTTGTATTTAACAATTCGAAGTTCTGTATTTACCTACTACAAGTTCAGATCTTCAAGTTATAATTTGCAATAATAATTAGAAGCTATCAATTTTAAGTTCTTTATTTGACAATTACAAGTTCAGATCTTCAAGTTATAATTTGCAATAATATTTTGTATTTAACAATTCGAAGTTCTCTATTTGACTATTACAAGTTCAGATCTTCAAATTATTATTTGCAATCTTAATTTGAATTTAACAATTTGAAGTTCTGTATTTAATTAATACAAGTTAAGATCTTCAAGTTATAATTTGTACTAATAATTTAGATTTAACAATTCGAAGTTCTGTATTTGACTATTACAAGTTTAGATCTTCAAATTATTATTTGCAGTCGTAGTTTGTATTTAACAATTCGAAGTTCTGTATTTACCTACTACAAGTTCAGATCTTCAAGTTATAATTTGCAATAATAATTAGAAGCTATCAATTTTAAGTTCTGTATTTGACAATTACAAGTTCAGATCTTCAAGTTATAATTCGCAAATAATAATTTGTATTTAACAATTCGAAGTTCTGTATTTGACTATTACAAGTTCAGATCTTCAATTTATTATTTGCAACCTTAGTTTGAATGTAACAATTCGAAGTTCTGTATTTGACTATTACAAGTCCAGATCTTCAAATTATTATTTACAATCTTAGTTTGTATTTAACAATTCGTAGTTCTGTATTTACCTACTACAAGTTCAGATCTTTAAGTTATAATTTGCAATAATAATTAGAAGCTATCAATTTTAAGTTCTGTAGTTGACAATTACAAGTTCATATCTTCAAGTTATAATTAGTAAATAATAATTTGTATTTAATAATTCGAAGTTCTGTATTTGACTAATACAAGTTCAGATCTTCAATTTATTATTTGCAGTCTTAGTTTGTATTTAACAATTCGAAGTTCTGTATTTACCTACTACAAGTTCAGATCTTCAAGTTATAATTTGCAATAATAATTAGAAGCTATCAATTTTAAGTTCTTTATTTGACAATTACAAGTTCAGATCTTCAAGTTATATTTTGCAATAATATTTTGTATTTAACAATTCGAAGTTCTCTATTTGACTATTACAAGTTCAGATCTTCAAATTATTATTTGCAATCTTAATTTGAATTTAACAATTTGAAGTTCTGTATTTAATTAATACAAGTTAAGATCTTCAAGTTATAATTTGTACTAATAATTTAGATTTAACAATTCGAAGTTCTGTATTTGACTATTACAAGTTTAGATCTTCAAATTATTATTTGCAGTCGTAGTTTGTATTTAACAATTCGAAGTTCTGTATTTACCTACTACAAGTTCAGATCTTCAAGTTATAATTTGCAATAATAATTAGAAGCTATCAATTTTAAGTTCTGTATTTGACAATTACAAGTTCAGATCTTCAAGTTATAATTCGCAAATAATAATTTGTATTTAACAATTCGAAGTTCTGTATTTGACTATTACAAGTTCAGATCTTCAATTTATTATTTGCAACCTTAGTTTGAATGTAACAATTCGAAGTTCTGTATTTGACTATTACAAGTCCAGATCTTCAAATTATTATTTACAATCTTAGTTTGTATTTAACAATTCGTAGTTCTGTATTTACCTACTACAAGTTCAGATCTTTAAGTTATAATTTGCAATAATAATTAGAAGCTATCAATTTTAAGTTCTGTAGTTGACAATTACAAGTTCATATCTTCAAGTTATAACTTGAAATAATAATTAGTATTTAACAAATCTAAGTTCTGTAATTCACTATTACTAGTTCAGATCTTCAAGTTTTAATTTGCAATAATAATTAGAAGCTATCAATTTTAAGTTCTGTATTTGACAATTACAAGTTCAGATCTTCAAGTTATAATTTGCAATAATAATTTGTATTTAACAATTCGAAGTTCTGTATTTGACTATTACAAGTTCAGATCTTCAAATTATTATTTCTAATCTTAGTTTGAATTTTACAATTTGAAGTTCTGTATTTACCTAATACAAGTTAAGATCTTCAAGTTATAATTTGTACTAATAATTTGGATTTAACAATTCGAAGTTCTGTATTTGACTATTACAAGTTCAGATCTTCAAATTATTATTTGCAGTCTTAGTTTGTATTTAACAATTCGAAGTTCTGTATTTACCTACTACAAGTTCAGATCTTCAAGTTATAATTTGCAATAATAATTAGAAGCTATCAATTTTAAGTTCTGTATTTGACAATTACAAGTCCAGATCTTCAAGTTATAATTTGCAATAATAATTTGTATTTAACAATTCGAAGTTCTGTATTTGACTATTACAAGTTCAAATCTTCAAATTAATATTTGCAATCTTAGTCTGAATTTAACAATTCGAAGTTCTGTATTTACCTAATACAAGTTAAGATCTTCAAGTTATAATTTGTACTAATAATTTGGATTTAACAATTCGAAGTTCTGTATTTACCTAATACAAGTTAAGATCTTCAAGTTATAATTTGTACTAATAATTTGGATTTAAAAATTCGAAGTTCTGTATTTGACTATTACAAGTTCAGATCTTCAATTTATTATTTGCAGTCTTAGTTTGTATTTAACAATTCGAAGTTCTGTATTTACCTACTACAAGTTCAGATCTTCAAGTTATAATTTGCAATAATAATTAGAAGCTATCAATTTTAAGTTCTGTATTTGACAATTACAAGTTCAGATTTTCAAGTTATAATTTGCAATAATAATTTGTATTTAACAATTCGAAGTTCTCTATTTGACTACTACAAGTTCAGATCTTCAAATTATTATTTGCAATCTTAATTTGAATTTAACAATTTGAAGTTCTGTATTTAATTAATACAAGTTAAGATCTTCAAGTTATAATTTGTACTAATAATTTGGATTTAACAATTCGAAGTTCTGTATTTGACTATTACAAGTTTAGATCTTCAAATTATTATTTGCAGTCTTAGTTTGTATTTAACAATTCGAAGTTCTGTATTTACCTACTACAAGTTCAGATCTTCAAGTTATAATTTGCAATAATAATTAGAAGCTATCAATTTTAAGTTCTGTATTTGACAATTACAAGTTCAGATCTTCAAGAAATAATTTGCAATAATAATTTGTATTTAACAATTCGAAGTTCTGTATTTGACTATTACAAGTTCAGATCTTCAAATTATTATTTGCAATCCTAGTTTGAATTTAACAATTCGAAGTTCTGTATTTACCTACTACAAGTTCAGATCTTCAAGTTATAATTTGAAATAATAATTTATATTTTATATAATAAGTTATAATTTGTAATTCACTATTACAAGTTCAGATCTTCAAGTTATAATTTGCAATAATAATTAGAAGCTATCAACTTTAAGTTCTGTATTTGACAATTACAAGTTCAGATCTTCAAGTTATAATTCGCAAATAATAATTTGTATTTAACAATTCGAAGTTCTGTATTTGACTATTACAAGTTCAGATCTTCAATTTATTATTTGCAACCTTAGTTTGAATGTAACAATTCGAAGTTCTGTATTTGACTATTACAAGTCCAGATCTTCAAATTATTATTTACAATCTTAGTTTGTATTTAACAATTCGTAGTTCTGTATTTACCTACTACAAGTTCAGATCTTTAAGTTATAATTTGCAATAATAATTAGAAGCTATCAATTTTAAGTTCTGTAGTTGACAATTACAAGTTCATATCTTCAAGTTATAATTAGTAAATAATAATTTGTATTTAATAATTCGAAGTTCTGTATTTGACTATTACAAGTTCAGATCTTCAATTTATTATTTGCAACCTTAGTTTGAATTTAACAATTCGAAGTTCTGTATTTACCCACTACAAGTACAGATCTTCAAGTTCTAATTTGCAATCACAATTTGAAGGTATCAATTCTAAGTTCTGTATTTGACAGTTACAAGTTCAGATCTTCAAGTTATAACTTGAAATAATAATTAGTATTTAACAAATCTAAGTTCTGTAATTCACTATTACTAGTTCAGATCTTCAAGTTATAATTTGCAATAATAATTAGAAGCTATCAATTTTAAGTTCTGTATTTGACAATTACAAGTTCAGATCTTCAAGTTATAATTTGCAATAATAATTTTTATTTAACAATTCGAAGTTCTCTATTTGACTATTACAAGTTCAGATCTTCAAATTATTATTTGCAATCTTAATTTGAATTTAACAATTTGAAGTTCTGTATTTAATTAATACAAGTTAAGATCTTCAAGTTATAATTTGTACTAATAATTTGGATTTAACAATTCGAAGTTCTGTATTTGACTATTACAAGTTTAGATCTTCAAATTATTATTTGCAGTCTTAGTTTGTATTTAACAATTCGAAGTTCTGTATTTACCTACTACAAGTTCAGATCTTCAAGTTATAATTTGCAATAATAATTAGAAGCTATCAATTTTAAGTTCTGTATTTGACAATTACAAGTTCAGATCTACAAGTTATAATTCGCAAATAATAATTTGTATTTAACAATTCGAAGTTCTGTATTTGACTATTACAAGTCCAGATCTTCAAATTATTATTTACAATCTTAGTTTGTATTTAACAATTCGTAGTTCTGTATTTACCTACTACAAGTTCAGATCTTTAAGTTATAATTTGCAATAATAATTAGAAGCTATCAATTTTAAGTTCTGTAGTTGACAATTACAAGTTCATATCTTCAAGTTATAATTGACAGTTACAAGTTCAGATCTTCAAGTTATAACTTGAAATAATAATTAGTATTTAACAAATCTAAGTTCTGTAATTCACTATTACTAGTTCAGATCTTCAAGTTATAATTTGCAATAATAATTAGAAGCTATCAATTTTAAGTTCTGTATTTGACAATTACAAGTTCAGATCTTCAAGTTATAACTTGCAATAATAAATTGTATTTAACAATTCGAAGTTCTGTATTTGACTAGTACAAGTTCAGATCTTCAAATTATTATTTGCTGTCTTAGTTTGTATTTAACAATTCGAAGTTCTGTATTTACCTACTACAAGTTCAGATCTTGAAGTTATAATTTGCAATTATAATTAGAAGCTATCAATTTTAAGTTCTGTATTTGACAATTACAAGTTCAGATCTTCAAGTTATAATTTGCAATAATAATTTGTATTTAACAATTCGAAGTTCTGTATTTGACTATTACAAGTTCAGATCTTCCAATTAATATTTACAATCTTAGTTTGTATTTAACAATTCGAAGTTCTGTATTTACCTACTACAAGTTCAGATCTTCAAGTTATAATTTGCAATAATAATTAGAAGCTATCAATTTTAAGTTCTGTATTTGACAATTACAAGTTCAGATCTTCAAGTTATAACTTGCAATAATAATTTGTATTTAACAATTCGAAGTTCTGTATTTGACTATTACAAGTTCAGATCTTCAAATTATTATTTGCAATCCTAGTTTGAATTTAACAATTCGAAGTTCTGTATTTACCTACTACAAGTTCAGATCTTCAAGTTATAATTTGAAATAATAATTTATATTTTACAAATCTAAGTTCTGTAATTCACTATTACAAGTTCAGATCTTCAAGTTATAATTTGCAATAATAATTAGAAGCTATCAATTTTAAGTTCTGTATTTGACAATTACAAGTTCAGATCTTCAAGTTATAATTTGCACTAATAATTTGTATTTAACAATTCGAAGTTCTGTATTTGACTATTACAAGTTCAGATCTTCAAATTATTATTTGCAATCTTAATTTGAATTTAACAATTTGAAGTTCTGTATTTAATTATTACAAGTTAAGATCTTCAATTTATTATTTGCAACCTTGGTTTGAATTTAACAATTCGAAGTTCTGTATTTGACTATTACAAGTTCAGATCTTCAATTTATTATTTGCAGTCTTAGTTTGTATTTAACAATTCGAAGTTCTGTATTTACCTACTACAAGTTCAGATCTTCAAGTTATAATTTGCAATAATAATTAGAAGCTATCAATTTTAAGTTCTTTATTTGACAATTACAAGTTCAGATCTTCAAGTTATAATTTGCAATAATAATTTGTATTTAACAATTCGAAGTTCTCTATTTGACTATTACAAGTTCAGATCTTCAAATTATTATTTGCAATCTTAATTTGAATTTAACAATTTGAAGTTCTGTATTTAATTAATACAAGTTAAGATCTTCAAGTTATAATTTGTACTAATAATTTAGATTTAACAATTCGAAGTTCTGTATTTGACTATTACAAGTTTAGATCTTCAAATTATTATTTGCAGTCGTAGTTTGTATTTAACAATTCGAAGTTCTGTATTTACCTACTACAAGTTCAGATCTTCAAGTTATAATTTGCAATAATAATTAGAAGCTATCAATTTTAAGTTCTGTATTTGACAATTACAAGTTCAGATCTTCAAGTTATAATTCGCAAATAATAATTTGTATTTAACAATTCGAAGTTCTGTATTTGACTATTACAAGTTCAGATCTTCAATTTATTATTTGCAACCTTAGTTTGAATGTAACAATTCGAAGTTCTGTATTTGACTATTACAAGTCCAGATCTTCAAATTATTATTTACAATCTTAGTTTGTATTTAACAATTCGTAGTTCTGTATTTACCTACTACAAGTTCAGATCTTTAAGTTATAATTTGCAATAATAATTAGAAGCTATCAATTTTAAGTTCTGTAGTTGACAATTACAAGTTCATATCTTCAAGTTATAATTAGTAAATAATAATTTGTATTTAATAATTCGAAGTTCTGTATTTGACTATTACAAGTTCAGATCTTCAATTTATTATTTGCAACCTTAGTTTGAATTTAACAATTCGAAGTTCTGTATTTACCCACTACAAGTACAGATCTTCAAGTTCTAATTTGCAATCACAATTTGAAGGTATCAATTCTAAGTTCTGTATTTGACAGTTACAAGTTCAGATCTTCAAGTTATAACTTGAAATAATAATTAGTATTTAACAAATCTAAGTTCTGTAATTCACTATTACTAGTTCAGATCTTCAAGTTATAATTTGCAATAATAATTAGAAGCTATCAATTTTAAGTTCTGTATTTGACAATTACAAGTTCAGATCTTCAAGTTATAATTTGCAATAATAATTTTTATTTAACAATTCGAAGTTCTCTATTTGACTATTACAAGTTCAGATCTTCAAATTATTATTTGCAATCTTAATTTGAATTTAACAATTTGAAGTTCTGTATTTAATTAATACAAGTTAAGATCTTCAAGTTATAATTTGTACTAATAATTTGTATTTAACAATTCGAAGTTCTGTATTTGACTATTACAAGTTTAGATCTTCAAATTATTATTTGCAGTCTTAGTTTGTATTTAACAATTCGAAGTTCTGTATTTACCTACTACAAGTTCAGATCTTCAAGTTATAATTTGCAATAATAATTAGAAGCTATCAATTTTAAGTTCTGTATTTGACAATTACAAGTTCAGATCTTCAAGTTATAATTCGCAAATAATAATTTGTATTTAACAATTCGAAGTTCTGTATTTGACTATTACAAGTCCAGATCTTCAAATTATTATTTACAATCTTAGTTTGTATTTAACAATTCGTAGTTCTGTATTTACCTACTACAAGTTCAGATCTTTAAGTTATAATTTGCAATAATAATTAGAAGCTATCAATTTTAAGTTCTGTAGTTGACAATTACAAGTTCATATCTTCAAGTTATAATTGACAGTTACAAGTTCAGATCTTCAAGTTATAACTTGAAATAATAATTAGTATTTAACAAATCTAAGTTCTGTAATTCACTATTACTAGTTCAGATCTTCAAGTTATAATTTGCAATAATAATTAGAAGCTATCAATTTTAAGTTCTGTATTTGACAATTACAAGTTCAGATCTTCAAGTTATAATTCGCAAATAATAATTTGTATTTAACAATTTGAAGTTCTGTATTTGACTATTACAAGTCCAGATCTTCAAATTATTATTTACAATCTTAGTTTGTATTTAACAATTCGTAGTTCTGTATTTACCTACTACAAGTTCAGATCTTTAAGTTATAATTTGCAATAATAATTAGAAGCTATCAATTTTAAGTTCTGTAGTTGACAATTACAAGTTCATATCTTCAAGTTATAATTAGCAAATAATAATTTGTATTTAATAATTCGAAGTTCTGTATTTGACTATTACAAGTTCAGATCTTCAATTTATTATTTTCAACCTTAGTTTGAATTTAACAATTCGAAGTTCTGTATTTACCCACTACAAGTACAGATCTTCAAGTTCTAATTTGCAATCACAATTTGAAGGTATCAATTCTAAGTTCTGTATTTGACAGTTACAAGTTCAGATCTTCAAGTTATAACTTGAAATAATAATTAGTATTTAACAAATCTAAGTTCTGTAATTCACTATTACTAGTTCAGATCTTCAAGTTATAATTTGCAATAATAATTAGAAGCTATCAATTTTAAGTTCTGTATTTGACAATTACAAGTTCAGATCTTCAAGTTATAACTTGCAATAATAAATTGTATTTAACAATTCGAAGTTCTGTATTTGACTAGTACAAGTTCAGATCTTCAAATTATTATTTGCTGTCTTAGTTTGTATTTAACAATTCGAAGTTCTGTATTTACCTACTACAAGTTCAGATCTTGAAGTTATAATTTGCAATTATAATTAGAAGCTATCAATTTTAAGTTCTGTATTTGACAATTACAAGTTCAGATCTTCAAGTTATAATTTGCAATAATAATTTGTATTTAACAATTCGAAGTTCTGTATTTGACTATTACAAGTTCAGATCTTCCAATTAATATTTACAATCTTAGTCTGTATTTAACAATTCGAAGTTCTGTATTTACCTACTACAAGTTCAGATCTTCAAGTTATAATTTGCAATAATAATTAGAAGCTATCAATTTTAAGTTCTGTATTTGACAATTACAAGTTCAGATCTTCAAGTTATAACTTGCAATAATAATTTGTATTTAACAATTCGAAGTTCTGTATTTGACTATTACAAGTTCAGATCTTCAAATTATTATTTGCAATCCTAGTTTGAATTTAACAATTCGAAGTTCTGTATTTACCTACTACAAGTTCAGATCTTCAAGTTATAATTTGAAATAATAATTTATATTTTACAAATCTAAGTTCTGTAATTCACTATTACAAGTTCAGATCTTCAAGTTATAATTTGCAATAATAATTAGAAGCTATCAATTTTAAGTTCTGTATTTGACAATTACAAGTTCAGATCTTCAAGTTATAATTTGCACTAATAATTTGTATTTAACAATTCGAAGTTCTGTATTTGACTATTACAAGTTCAGATCTTCAAATTATTATTTGCAATCTTAATTTGAATTTAACAATTTGAAGTTCTGTATTTAATTATTACAAGTTAAGATCTTCAATTTATTATTTGCAACCTTGGTTTGAATTTAACAATTCGAAGTTCTGTATTTGACTATTACAAGTTCAGATCTTCAATTTATTATTTGCAGTCTTAGTTTGTATTTAACAATTCGAAGTTCTGTATTTACCTACTACAAGTTCAGATCTTCAAGTTATAATTTGCAATAATAATTAGAAGCTATCAATTTTAAGTTCTTTATTTGACAATTACAAGTTCAGATCTTCAAGTTATAATTTGCAATAATAATTTGTATTTAACAATTCGAAGTTCTCTATTTGACTATTACAAGTTCAGATCTTCAAATTATTATTTGCTATCTTAATTTGAATTTAACAATTTGAAGTTCTGTATTTAATTAATACAAGTTAAGATCTTCAAGTTATAATTTGTACTAATAATTTAGATTTAACAATTCGAAGTTCTGTATTTGACTATTACAAGTTTAGATCTTCAAATTATTATTTGCAGTCGTAGTTTGTATTTAACAATTCGAAGTTCTGTATTTACCTACTACAAGTTCAGATCTTCAAGTTATAATTTGCAATAATAATTAGAAGCTATCAATTTTAAGTTCTGTATTTGACAATTACAAGTTCAGATCTTCAAGTTATAATTCGCAAATAATAATTTGTATTTAACAATTCGAAGTTCTGTATTTGACTATTACAAGTT
Source organism: Cantharis lateralis (assembly GCA_963170105.1). Taxonomy (NCBI): domain Eukaryota; kingdom Metazoa; phylum Arthropoda; class Insecta; order Coleoptera; family Cantharidae; genus Cantharis; species Cantharis lateralis. Next base: position 8,314,113 of record OY720630.1, on the reverse strand, counting down.
CAGATCTTCAATTTATTATTTGCAACCTTAGTTTGAATGTAACAATTCGAAGTTCTGTATTTGACTATTACAAGTCCAGATCTTCAAATTATTATTTACAATCTTAGTTTGTATTTAACAATTCGTAGTTCTGTATTTACCTACTACAAGTTCAGATCTTTAAGTTATAATTTGCAATAATAATTAGAAGCTATCAATTTTAAGTTCTGTAGTTGACAATTACAAGTTCATATCTTCAAGTTATAATTAGTAAATAATAATTTGTATTTAATAATTCGAAGTTCTGTATTTGACTATTACAAGTTCAGATCTTCAATTTATTATTTGCAACCTTAGTTTGAATTTAACAATTCGAAGTTCTGTATTTACCCACTACAAGTACAGATCTTCAAGTTCTAATTTGCAATCACAATTTGAAGGTATCAATTCTAAGTTCTGTATTTGACAGTTACAAGTTCAGATCTTCAAGTTATAACTTGAAATAATAATTAGTATTTAACAAATCTAAGTTCTGTAATTCACTATTACTAGTTCAGATCTTCAAGTTATAATTTGCAATAATAATTAGAAGCTATCAATTTTAAGTTCTGTATTTGACAATTACAAGTTCAGATCTTCAAGTTATAATTTGCAATAATAATTTTTATTTAACAATTCGAAGTTCTCTATTTGACTATTACAAGTTCAGATCTTCAAATTATTATTTGCAATCTTAATTTGAATTTAACAATTTGAAGTTCTGTATTTAATTAATACAAGTTAAGATCTTCAAGTTATAATTTGTACTAATAATTTGGATTTAACAATTCGAAGTTCTGTATTTGACTATTACAAGTTTAGATCTTCAAATTATTATTTGCAGTCTTAGTTTGTATTTAACAATTCGAAGTTCTGTATTTACCTACTACAAGTTCAGATCTTCAAGTTATAATTTGCAATAATAATTAGAAGCTATCAATTTTAAGTTCTGTATTTGACAATTACAAGTTCAGATCTTCAAGTTATAATTCGCAAATAATAATTTGTATTTAACAATTCGAAGTTCTGTATTTGACTATTACAAGTCCAGATCTTCAAATTATTATTTACAATCTTAGTTTGTATTTAACAATTCGTAGTTCTGTATTTACCTACTACAAGTTCAGATCTTTAAGTTATAATTTGCAATAATAATTAGAAGCTATCAATTTTAAGTTCTGTAGTTGACAATTACAAGTTCATATCTTCAAGTTATAATTGACAGTTACAAGTTCAGATCTTCAAGTTATAACTTGAAATAATAATTAGTATTTAACAAATCTAAGTTCTGTAATTCACTATTACTAGTTCAGATCTTCAAGTTATAATTTGCAATAATAATTAGAAGCTATCAATTTTAAGTTCTGTATTTGACAATTACAAGTTCAGATCTTCAAGTTATAATTCGCAAATAATAATTTGTATTTAACAATTTGAAGTTCTGTATTTGACTATTACAAGTCCAGATCTTCAAATTATTATTTACAATCTTAGTTTGTATTTAACAATTCGTAGTTCTGTATTTACCTACTACAAGTTCAGATCTTTAAGTTATAATTTGCAATAATAATTAGAAGCTATCAATTTTAAGTTCTGTAGTTGACAATTACAAGTTCATATCTTCAAGTTATAATTAGCAAATAATAATTTGTATTTAATAATTCGAAGTTCTGTATTTGACTATTACAAGTTCAGATCTTCAATTTATTATTTTCAACCTTAGTTTGAATTTAACAATTCGAAGTTCTGTATTTACCCACTACAAGTACAGATCTTCAAGTTCTAATTTGCAATCACAATTTGAAGGTATCAATTCTAAGTTCTGTATTTGACAGTTACAAGTTCAGATCTTCAAGTTATAACTTGAAATAATAATTAGTATTTAACAAATCTAAGTTCTGTAATTCACTATTACTAGTTCAGATCTTCAAGTTATAATTTGCAATAATAATTAGAAGCTATCAATTTTAAGTTCTGTATTTGACAATTACAAGTTCAGATCTTCAAGTTATAACTTGCAATAATAAATTGTATTTAACAATTCGAAGTTCTGTATTTGACTAGTACAAGTTCAGATCTTCAAATTATTATTTGCTGTCTTAGTTTGTATTTAGCAATTCGAAGTTCTGTATTTACCTACTACAAGTTCAGATCTTGAAGTTATAATTTGCAATTATAATTAGAAGCTATCAATTTTAAGTTCTGTATTTGACAATTACAAGTTCAGATCTTCAAGTTATAATTTGCAATAATAATTTGTATTTAACAATTCGAAGTTCTGTATTTGACAATTACAAGTTCAGATCTTCCAATTAATATTTACAATCTTAGTTTGTATTTAACAATTCGAAGTTCTGTATTTACCTACTACAAGTTCAGATCTTCAAGTTATAATTTGCAATAATAATTAGAAGCTATCAATTTTAAGTTCTGTATTTGACAATTACAAGTTCAGATCTTCAAGTTATAACTTGCAATAATAATTTGTATTTAACAATTCGAAGTTCTGTATTTGACTATTACAAGTTCAGATCTTCAAAGTATTATTTGCAATCCTAGTTTGAATTTAACAATTCGAAGTTCTGTATTTACCTACTACAAGTTCAGATCTTCAAGTTATAATTTGAAATAATAATTTATATTTAACAAATCTAAGTTCTGTAATTCACTATTACAAGTTCAGATCTTCAAGTTATAATTTGCAATAATAATTAGAAGCTATCAATTTTAAGTTCTGTATTTGACAATTACAAGTTCAGATCTTCAAGTTATAATTTGCACTAATAATTTGTATTTAACAATTCGAAGTTCTGTATTTGACTATTACAAGTTCAGATCTTCAAATTATTATTTGCAATCTTAATTTGAATTTAACAATTTGAAGTTCTGTATTTAATTATTACAAGTTAAGATCTTCAATTTATTATTTGCAACCTTGGTTTGAATTTAACAATTCGAAGTTCTGTATTTGACTATTACAAGTTCAGATCTTCAAATTATTATTTGCAGTCTTAGTTTGTATTTAACAATTCGAAGTTCTGTATTTACCTACTACAAGTTCAGATCTTCAAGTTATAATTTGCAATAATAATTAGAAGCTATCAATTTTAAGTTCTGTATTTGACAATTACAAGTTCAGATCTTCAAGTTATAATTCGCAAATAATAATTTGTATTTAACAATTCGAAGTTCTGTATTTGACTATTACAAGTTCAGATCTTCAATTTATTATTTGCAACCTTAGTTTGAATTTAACAATTCGAAGTTCTGTATTTGACTATTACAAGTCCAGATCTTCAAATTATTATTTACAATCTTAGTTTGTATTTAACAATTCGTAGTTCTGTATTTACCTACTACAAGTTCAGATCTTTAAGTTATAATTTGCAATAATAATTAGAAGCTATCAATTTTAAGTTCTGTAGTTGACAATTACAAGTTCATATCTTCAAGTTATAATTAGCAAATAATAATTTGTATTTAATAATTCGAAGTTCTGTATTTGACAGTTACAAGTTCAGATCTTCAAGTTATAACTTGAAATAATAATTAGTATTTAACAAATCTAAGTTCTGTAATTCACTATTACTAGTTCAGATCTTCAAGTTATAATTTGCAATAATAATTAGAAGCTTTCAATTTTAAGTTCTGTATTTGACAATTACAAGTTCAGATCTTCAAGTTATAACTTGCAATAATAAATTGTATTTAACAATTCGAAGTTCTGTATTTGACTAGTACAAGTTCAGATCTTCAAATTATTATTTGCTGTCTTAGTTTGTATTTAACAATTCGAAGTTCTGTATTTACCTACTACAAGTTCAGATCTTGAAGTTATAATTTGCAATTATAATTAGAAGCTATCAATTTTAAGTTCTGTATTTGACAATTACAAGTTCAGATCTTCAAGTTATAATTTGCAATAATAATTTGTATTTAACAATTCGAAGTTCTGTATTTGACTATTACAAGTTCAGATCTTCCAATTAATATTTACAATCTTAGTTTGTATTTAACAATTCGAAGTTCTGTATTTACCTACTACAAGTTCAGATCTTCAAGTTATAATTTGCAATAATAATTAGAAGCTATCAATTTTAAGTTCTGTATTTGACAATTACAAGTTCAGATCTTCAAGTTATAACTTGCAATAATAATTTGTATTTAACAATTCGAAGTTCTGTATTTGACTATTACAAGTTCAGATCTTCAAATTATTATTTGCAATCCTAGTTTGAATTTAACAATTCGAAGTTCTGTATTTACCTACTACAAGTTCAGATCTTCAAGTTATAATTTGAAATAATAATTTATATTTAACAAATCTAAGTTCTGTAATTCACTATTACAAGTTCAGATCTTCAAGTTATAATTTGCAATAATAATTAGAAGCTATCAATTTTAAGTTCTGTATTTGACAATTACAAGTTCAGATCTTCAAGTTATAATTTGCACTAATAATTTGTATTTAACAATTCGAAGTTCTGTATTTGACTATTACAAGTTCAGATCTTCAAGTTATAATTTGCAATAATAATTTGTATTTAACAATTCGAAGTTCTCTATTTGACTATTACAAGTTCAGATCTTCAAATTATTATTTGCAATCTTAATTTGAATTTAACAATTTGAAGTTCTGTATTTAATTAATACAAGTTAAGATCTTCAAGTTATAATTTGTACTAATAATTTAGATTTAACAATTCGAAGTTCTGTATTTGACTATTACAAGTTTAGATCTTCAAATTATTATTTGCAGTCTTAGTTTGTATTTAACAATTCGAAGTTCTGTATTTACCTACTACAAGTTCAGATCTTCAAGTTATAATTTGCAATAATAATTAGAAGCTATCAATTTTAAGTTCTGTATTTGACAATTACAAGTTCAGATCTTCAAGTTATAATTCGCAAATAATAATTTGTATTTAACAATTCGAAGTTCTGTATTTGACTATTACAAGTTCAGATCTTCAATTTTTTATTTGCAACCTTAGTTTGAATTTAACAATTCGAAGTTCTGTATTTGACTATTACAAGTCCAGATCTTCAAATTATTATTTACAATCTTAGTTTGTATTTAACAATTCGTAGTTCTGTATTTACCTACTACAAGTTCAGATCTTTAAGTTATAATTTGCAATAATAATTAGAAGCTATCAATTTTAAGTTCTGTAGTTGACAATTACAAGTTCATATCTTCAAGTTATAATTAGTAAATAATAATTTGTATTTAATAATTCGAAGTTCTGTATTTGACTATTACAAGTTCAGATCTTCAATTTATTATTTGCAACCTTAGTTTGAATTTAACAATTCGAAGTTCTGTATTTACCCACTACAAGTACAGATCTTCAAGTTCTAATTTGCAATCACAATTTGAAGGTATCAATTCTAAGTTCTGTATTTGACAGTTACAAGTTCAGATCTTCAAGTTATAACTTGAAATAATAATTAGTATTTAACAAATCTAAGTTCTGTAATTCACTATTACTAGTTCAGATCTTCAAGTTATAATTTGCAATAATAATTAGAAGCTATCAATTTTAAGTTCTGTATTTGACAATTACAAGTTCAGATCTTCAAGTTATAACTTGCAATAATAAATTGTATTTAACAATTCGAAGTTCTGTATTTGACTAGTACAAGTTCAGATCTTCAAATTATTATTTGCAGTCTTAGTTTGTATTTAACAATTCGAAGTTCTGTATTTACCTACTACAAGTTCAGATCTTGAAGTTATAATTTGCAATTATAATTAGAAGCTATCAATTTTAAGTTCTGTATTTGACAATTACAAGTTCAGATCTTCAAGTTATAATTTGCAATAATAATTTGTATTTAACAATTCGAAGTTCTGTATTTGACTATTACAAGTTCAGATCTTCCAATTAATATTTACAATCTTAGTTTGTATTTAACAATTCGAAGTTCTGTATTTACCTACTACAAGTTCAGATCTTCAAGTTATAATTTGCAATAATAATTAGAAGCTATCAATTTTAAGTTCTGTATTTGACAATTACAAGTTCAGATCTTCAAGTTATAACTTGCAATAATAATTTGTATTTAACAATTCGAAGTTCTGTATTTGACTATTACAAGTTCAGATCTTCCAATTAATATTTACAATCTTAGTTTGTATTTAACAATTCGAAGTTCTGTATTTACCTACTACAAGTTCAGATCTTCAAGTTATAATTTGCAATAATAATTAGAAGCTATCAATTTTAAGTTCTGTAGTTGACAATTACAAGTTCATATCTTCAAGTTATAATTAGCAAATAATAATTTGTATTTAATAATTCGAAGTTCTGTATTTGACTATTACAAGTTCAGATCTTCAATTTATTATTTGCAATCTTAATTTGAATTTAACAATTTGAAGTTCTGTATTTAATTATTACAAGTTCAGATCTTCAATTTATTATTTGCAACCTTGGTTTGAATTTAACAATTCGAAGTTCTGTATTTGACTATTACAAGTTCAGATCTTCAATTTATTATTTGCAGTCTTAGTTTGTATTGAACAATTCGAAGTTCTGTATTTACCTACTACAAGTTCAGATCTTCAAGTTATAATTTGCAATAATAATTAGAAGCTATCAATTTTAAGTTCTTTATTTGACAATTACAAGTCCAGATCTTCAAGTTATAATTTGCAATAATAATTTGTATTTAACAATTCGAAGTTCTGTATTTGACTATTACAAGTTCAAATCTTCAAATTAATATTTGCAATCTTAGTCTGAATTTAACAATTCGAAGTTCTGTATTTACCTAATACAAGTTAAGATCTTCAAGTTATAATTTGTACTAATAATTTGGATTTAACAATTCGAAGTTCTGTATTTACCTAATACAAATTAAGATCTTCAAGTTATAATTTGTACTAATAATTTGGATTTAATAATTCGAAGTTCTGTATTTGACTATTACAAGTTCAGATCTTCAAATTATTATTTGCAATCTTAATTTGAATTTAACAATTTGAAGTTCTGTATTTAATTAATACAAGTTAAGATCTTCAAGTTATAATTTGTACTAATAATTTAGATTTAACAATTCGAAGTTCTGTATTTGACTATTACAAGTTTAGATCTTTAAATTATTATTTGCAGTCTTAGTTTGTATTTAACAATTCGAAGTTCTGTATTTACCTACTACAAGTTCAGATCTTCAAGTTATAATTTGCAATAATAATTAGAAGCTATCAATTTTAAGTTCTGTATTTGACAATTACAAGTTCAGATCTTCAAGTTATAATTCGCAAATAATAATTTGTATTTAACAATTCGAAGTTCTGTATTTGACTATTACAAGTTCAGATCTTCAATTTTTTATTTGCAACCTTAGTTTGAATTTAACAATTCGAAGTTCTGTATTTGACTATTACAAGTCCAGATCTTCAAATTATTATTTACAATCTTAGTTTGTATTTAACAATTCGTAGTTCTGTATTTACCTACTACAAGTTCAGATGTTTAAGTTATAATTTGCAATAATAATTAGAAGCTATCAATTTTAAGTTCTGTAGTTGACAATTACAAGTTCATATCTTCAAGTTATAATTAGCAAATAATAATTTGTATTTAATAATTCGAAGTTCTGTATTTGACTATTACAAGTTCAGATCTTCAATTTATTATTTGCAACCTTAGTTTGAATTTAACAATTCGAAGTTCTGTATTTACCCACTACAAGTACAGATCTTCAAGTTCTAATTTGCAATCACAATTTGAAGGTATCAATTCTAAGTTCTGTATTTGACAGTTACAAGTTCAGATCTTCAAGTTATAACTTGAAATAATAATTAGTATTTAACAAATCTAAGTTCTGTAATTCACTATTACTAGTTCAGATCTTCAAGTTATAATTTGCAATAATAATTAGAAGCTATCAATTTTAAGTTCTGTATTTGACAATTACAAGTTCAGATCTTCAAGTTATAACTTGCAATAATAAATTGTATTTAACAATTCGAAGTTCTGTATTTGACTAGTACAAGTTCAGATCTTCAAATTATTATTTGCAGTCTTAGTTTGTATTTAACAATTCGAAGTTCTGTATTTACCTACTACAAGTTCAGATCTTGAAGTTATAATTTGCAATTATAATTAGAAGCTATCAATTTTAAGTTCTGTATTTGACAATTACAAGTTCAGATCTTCAAGTTATAATTTGCAATAATAATTTGTATTTAACAATTCGAAGTTCTGTATTTGACTATTACAAGTTCAGATCTTCCAATTAATATTTACAATCTTAGTTTGTATTTAACAATTCGAAGTTCTGTATTTACCTACTACAAGTTCAGATCTTCAAGTTATAATTTGCAATAATAATTAGAAGCTATCAATTTTAAGTTCTGTATTTGACAATTACAAGTTCAGATCTTCAAGTTATAACTTGCAATAATAATTTGTATTTAACAATTCGAAGTTCTGTATTTGACTATTACAAGTTCAGATCTTCCAATTAATATTTACAATCTTAGTTTGTATTTAACAATTCGAAGTTCTGTATTTACCTACTACAAGTTCAGATCTTCAAGTTATAATTTGCAATAATAATTAGAAGCTATCAATTTTAAGTTCTGTAGTTGACAATTACAAGTTCATATCTTCAAGTTATAATTAGCAAATAATAATTTGTATTTAATAATTCGAAGTTCTGTATTTGACTATTACAAGTTCAGATCTTCAATTTATTATTTGCAATCTTAATTTGAATTTAACAATTTGAAGTTCTGTATTTAATTATTACAAGTTCAGATCTTCAATTTATTATTTGCAACCTTGGTTTGAATTTAACAATTCGAAGTTCTGTATTTGACTATTACAAGTTCAGATCTTCAATTTATTATTTGCAGTCTTAGTTTGTATTGAACAATTCGAAGTTCTGTATTTACCTACTACAAGTTCAGATCTTCAAGTTATAATTTGCAATAATAATTAGAAGCTATCAATTTTAAGTTCTTTATTTGACAATTACAAGTCCAGATCTTCAAGTTATAATTTGCAATAATAATTTGTATTTAACAATTCGAAGTTCTGTATTTGACTATTACAAGTTCAAATCTTCAAATTAATATTTGCAATCTTAGTCTGAATTTAACAATTCGAAGTTCTGTATTTACCTAATACAAGTTAAGATCTTCAAGTTATAATTTGTACTAATAATTTGGATTTAACAATTCGAAGTTCTGTATTTACCTAATACAAATTAAGATCTTCAAGTTATAATTTGTACTAATAATTTGGATTTAATAATTTGAAGTTCTGTATTTGACTATTACAAGTTCAGATCTTCAAATTATTATTTGCAGTCTTAGATTGTATTTAACAATTCGAAGTTCTGTATTTACCTACTACAAGTTCAGATCTTCAAGTTATAATTTGCAATAATAATTAGAAGCTATCAATTTTAAGTTCTGTATTTGACAATTACAAGTTCAGATCTTCAAGTTATAATTTGCACTAATAATTTGTATTTAACAATTCGAAGTTCTGTATTTGACTATTACAAGTCCAGATCTTCAAATTATTATTTACAATCTTAGTTTGTAGTTAACAATTCGAAGTTCTGTATTTACCTAATACAAGTTAAGATCTTCAAGTTATAATTTGTACTAATAATTTGGATTTAACAATTCGAAGTTCTGTATTTGACTATTACAAGTTCAGATCTTCAAATTAATATTTGCAATCTTAGTTTGAATTTAACAATTCGAAGTTCTGTATTTACCTAATACAAGTTAAGATCTTCAAGTTATAATTTGTACTAATAATTTGGATTTAACAATTCGAAGTTCTGTATTTGACTATTACAAGTTCAGATCTTCAAATTATTATTTGCAGTCTTAGTTTGTATTTAACAATTCGAAGTTCTGTATTTACCTACTACAAGTTCAGATCTTCAAGTTATAATTTGCAATAATAATTAGAAGCTATCAATTTTAGTTCTGTATTTGACAATTACAAGTTCAGATCTTCAAGTTATAATTTGCAATAATAATTTGTATTTAACAATTCGAAGTTCTGTATTTGACTAATACAAGTTCAGATCTTCAAATTATTATTTGCAATCTTAGTTTGAATTTAACAATTTGAAGTTCTGTATTTACCTAATACAAGTCAAGATCTTCAAGTTATAATTTGTACTAATAATTTGGATTTAACAATACGAAGTTCTGTATTTGACTATTACAAGTTCAGATCTTCAAATTATTATTTGCAGTCTTAGTTTGTATTTAACAAATCGAAGTTCTGTATTTACCTACTACAAGTTCAGATCTTCAAGTTATAATTTGCAATAATAATTAGAAGCTATCAATTTTAAGTTCTGTATTTGACAATTACAAGTTCAGATCTTCAAGTTATAATTCGCAAATAATAATTTGTATTTAACAATTCGAAGTTCTGTATTTGACTAGTACTAGATCTTCAATTTATTATTTGCAACCTTAGTTTGAATTTAACAATTCGAAGTTCTGTATTTGACTATTACAAGTCCAGATCTTCAAATTATTATTTACAATCTTAGTTTGTATTTAACAATTCGTAGTTCTGTATTTACCTACTACAAGTTCAGATCTTTAAGTTATAATTTGCAATAATAATTAGAAGCTATAAGTTTTAAGTTCTGTAGTTGACAATTACAAGTTCATATCTTCAAGTTATAATTAGCAAATAATAATTTGTATTTAATAATTCGAAGTTCTGTATTTACCCACTACAAGTACAGATCTTCAAGTTCTAATTTGCAATCACAATTTGAAGGTATCAATTCGAAGTTCTGTATTTGACAGTTACAAGTTCAGATCTTCAAGTTATAATTTGAAATAATAATTTATATTTAACAAATCTAAGTTCTGTAATTCACTATTACAAGTTCAGATCTTCAAGTTATAATTTGCAATAATAATTAGAAGCTATCAATTATAAGTTCCGTATTTTACAATTAGAAGTTCAGATCTTCTAGTTATAATTTGCACTAATAATTTGTATTTAACAATTCGAAGTTCTGTATTTGACTATTACAAGTTCAGATCTTCAAATTATTATTTACAATCTTAGTTTGTATTTAACAATTCGAAGTTCTGTATTTACCTACTACAAGTTCAGATCTTTAAGTTATAATTTGCAATAATAATTTGTATTTAACAATTCGAAGTTCTGTATTTGACTATTACAAGTTCAGATCTTCAAATTATTATTTGCAATCCTAGTTTGAATTTAACAATTCGAAGTTCTGTATTTACCTACTACAAGTTCAGATCTTCAAGTTATAATTTGAAATAATAATTTATATTTAACAAATCTAAGTTCTGTAATTCACTATTACAAGTTCAGATCTTCAAGTTATAATTTGCACTAATAATTTGTATTTAACGATTCGAAGTTCTGTATTTGACTATTACAAGTCCAGATCTTCAAATTATTATTTACAATTTTAGTTTGTATTTAACAATTCAAAGTTCTGTATTTACCTACTACAAGTTCAGATCTTTAAGTTATAATTTGCAATAATAATTAGAAGCTATCAATTTTAAGTTCTGTAGTTGACAATTACAAGTTCATATCTTCAAGTTATAATTAGCAAATAATAATTTGTATTTAACAATTCGAAGTTCTGTATTTGACTATTACAAGTTCAGATCTTCAATTTATTATTTGCAAACTTAGTTTGAATTTAACAATTCGAAGTTCTGTATTTACCCACTACAAGTACAGATCTTCAAGTTCTAATTTGCAATCACAATTTGAAGGTATCAATTCTAAGTTCTGTATTTGACAGTTACAAGTTCAGATCTTCAAGTTATAACTTGAAATAATAATTAGTATTTAACAAATCTAAGTTCTGTAATTCACTATTACTAGTTCAGATCTTCAAGTTATAATTTGCAATAATAATTAGAAGCTATCAATTTTAAGTTCTGTATTTGACAATTACAAGTTCAGATCTTCAAGTTATAAATTGCAATAATAATTTGTATTTAACAATTCGAAGTTCTGTATTTGACTAGTACAAGTTCAGATCTTCAAATTATTATTTGCAGTCTTAGTTTGTATTTAACAATTCGAAGTTCTGTATTTACCTACTACAAGTTCAGATCTTGAAGTTATAATTTGCAGTTATAATTTGAAGCTATCAATTTTAAGTTCTGTATTTGACAATTACAAGTTCAGATCTTCAAGTTATAATTTGCAATAATAATTTGTATTTAACAATTCGAAGTTCTGTATTTGACTATTACAAGTTCAGATCTTCAAATTATTATTTGCAGTCTTAGTTTGTATTTAACAATTCGAAGTTCTGTATTTACCTACTACAAGTTCAGATCTTGAAGTTATAATTTGCAATTATAATTAGAAGCTATCAATTTTAAGTTCTGTATTAGACAATTACAAGTTCAGATCTTCAAGTTATAATTTGCACTAATAATTTGTATTTAACAATTCGGAGTTCTGTATTTGACTATTAGAGGTTCAGATCTTCAAATTATTATTTGCAATCCTTGTTTGAATTTAACAATTCGAAGTTCTGTATTTACCTACTACAAGTTCAGATCTTCAAGTTATAATTTGCAATAATAATTAGAAGCTATCAATTTTAAGTTCTGTATTTGACAATTACAAGTTCAGATCTTCAAGTTATAATTTGCAATAATAATTTGTATTTAACAATTCGAAGTTCTGTATTTGACTATTACAAGTTCAGATCTTCAAGTTATAATTTGCAATAATAATTTGTATTTAACAATTCGAAGTTCTGTATTTGACTATTACAAGTTCAGAACTTCAAAATATTATTTACAATCTAAGTTTGTATTTAACAGTTCGAAGTTCTGTATTTACCTACTACAAGTTCAGATCTTCAAGTTATAATTTGCAATAATAATTAGAAGCTATCAATTTTAAGTTCTGTATTTGACAATTACAAGTCCAGATCTTCAAGTTATAATTTGCAATAATAATTTGTATTTAACAATTCGAAGTTCTGTATTTGACTATTACAAGTTCAAATCTTCAAATTAATATTTGCAATCTTAGTCTGAATTTAACAATTCGAAGTTCTGTATTTACCTAATACAAGTTAAGATCTTCAAGTTATAATTTGTACTAATAATTTGGATTTAACAATTCGAAGTTCTGTATTTACCTAATACAAGTTAAGATCTTCAAGTTATAATTTGTACTAATAATTTGGATTTAATAATTCGAAGTTCTGTATTTGACTATTACAAGTTCAGATCTTCAAATTATTATTTGCAGTCTTAGTTTGTATTTAACAATTCGAAGTTCTGTATTTCCCTACTACAAGTTCAGATCTTCAAGTTATAATTTGCAATAATAATTAGAAGCTATCAATTTTAAGTTCTGTATTTGACAATTACAAGTTCAGATCTTCAAGTTATAATTTGCACTAATAATTTGTATTTAACAATTCGAAGTTCTGTATTTGACTATTACAAGTCCAGATCTTCAAATTATTATTTACAATCTAAGTTTGTATTTAACAATTCGAAGTTCTGTATTTACCTAATACAAGTTAAGATCTTCAAGTTATAATTTGTACTAATAATTTGTATTTAACAATTCGGAGTTCTGTATTTGACTATTAGAGGTTCAGATCTTCAAATTATTATTTGCAATCCTTGTTTGAATTTAACAATTCGAAGTTCTGTATTTACCTACTACAAGTTCAGATCTTCAAGTTATAATTTGCAATAATAATTAGAAGCTATCAATTTTAAGTTCTGTATTTGACAATTACAAGTTCAGATCTTCAAGTTATAATTTGCAATAATAATTTGTATTTAACAATTCGAAGTTCTGTATTTGACTATTACAAGTTCAGATCTTCAAGTTATAATTTGCAATAATAATTTGTATTTAACAATTCGAAGTTCTGTATTTGACTATTACAAGTTCAGAACTTCAAAATATTATTTACAATCTAAGTTTGTATTTAACAATTCGAAGTTCTGTATTTACCTACTACAAGTTCAGATCTTCAAGTTATAATTTGCAATAATAATTAGAAGCTATCAATTTTAAGTTTTGGATTTGACAATTACAAGTTCAGATCTTCAAGTTATAATTTGCAATAATAATTTGTATTTAACAATTCGAAGTTCTGTATTTGACTATTACAAGTTCAGATCTTCAAATTATTATTTCTAATCTTAGTTTGAATTTTCAATTTGAAGTTCTGTATTTACCTAATACAAGCTAAGATCTTCAAGTTATAATTTGTACTAATAATTTGGATTTAACAATTCGAAGTTCTGAATTTGACTATTACAAGTTCAGATCTTCAAATTATTATTTGCAGTCTTAGTTTGTATTTAACAATTCGAAGTTCTGTATTTACCTACTACAAGTTCAGATCTTCAAGTTATAATTTGCAATAATAATTAGAAGCTATCAATTTTAAGTTCTGTATTTGACAATTACAAGTCCAGATCTTCAAGTTATAATTTGCAATAATAATTTGTATTTAACAATTCGAAGTTCTGTATTTGACTATTACAAGTTCAAATCTTCAAATTAATATTTGCAATCTTAGTCTGAATTTAACAATTCGAAGTTCTGTATTTACCTAATACAAGTTAAGATCTTCAAGTTATAATTTGTACTAATAATTTGGATTTAACAATTCGAAGTTCTGTATTTACCTAATACAAGTTAAGATCTTCAAGTTATAATTTGTACTAATAATTTGGATTTAATAATTCGAAGTTCTGTATTTGACTATTACAAGTTCAGATCTTCAAATTATTATTTGCAGTCTTAGTTTGTATTTAACAATTCGAAGTTCTGTATTTCCCTACTACAAGTTCAGATCTTCAAGTTATAATTTGCAATAATAATTAGAAGCTATCAATTTTAAGTTCTGTATTTGACAATTACAAGTTCAGATCTTCAAGTTATAATTTGCACTAATAATTTGTATTTAACAATTCGAAGTTCTGTATTTGACTATTACAAGTCCAGATCTTCAAATTATTATTTACAATCTTAGTTTGTATTTAACAATTCGAAGTTCTGTATTTACCTAATACAAGTTAAGATCTTCAAGTTATAATTTGTACTAATAATTTGGATTTAACAATTCGAAGTTCTGTATTACTATTACAAGTTCAGATCTTCAAATTAATATTTGCAATCTTAGTTTGAATTTAACAATTCGAAGTTCTGTATTTACCTAATACAAGTTAAGATCTTCAAGTTATAATTTGTACTAATAATTTGGATTTAACAATTCGAAGTTCTGTATTTGACTATTACAAGTTCAGATCTTCAAATTATTATTTGCAGTCTTAGTTTGTATTTAACAATTCGAAGTTCTGTATTTACCTACTACAAGTTCAGATCTTCAAGTTATAATTTGCAATAATAATTAGAAGCTATCAATTTTAGTTCTGTATTTGACAATTACAAGTTCAGATCTTCAAGTTATAATTTGCAATAATAATTTGTATTTAACAATTCGAAGTTCTGTATTTGACTAATACAAGTTCAGATCTTCAAATTATTATTTGCAATCTTAGTTTGAATTTAACAATTTTAAGTTCTGTATTTACCTAATACAAGTTAAGATCTTCAAGTTATAATTTGTACTAATAATTTGGATTTAACAATTCGAAGTTCTGTATTTGACTATTACAAGTTCAGATCTTCAAATTATTATTTGCAGTCTTAGTTTGTATTTAACAAATCGAAGTTCTGTATTTACCCACTACAAGTACAGATCTTCAAGTTATAATTTGCAATCACAATTTGAAGGTATCAATTCCAAGTTCTGTATGTGACAGTTACAAGTTCAGATCTTCAAGTTATAACTTGAAATAATAATTAGTATTTAACAAATCTAAGTTCTGTAATTCACTATTACTAGTTCAGATCTTCAAGTTATAATTTGCAATAATAATTAGAAGCTATCAATTTTAAGTTCTGTATTAGACAATTACAAGTTCAGATCTTCAAGTTATAATTTGCAATAATAATTAGAAGCTATCAATTATAAGTTCCGTATTTTACAATTAGAAGTTCAGATCTTCAAGTTATAATTTGCACTAATAATTTGTATTTAACAATTCGAAGTTCTGTATTTGACTATTACAAGTTCAGATCTTCAAATTAATATTTGCAATCTTAGTTTGAATTTAACAATTCGAAGTTCTGTATTTACCTAATACAAGTTAAGATCTTCAAGTTATAATTTGTACTAATAATTTGGATTTAACAATTCGAAGTTCTGTATTTGACTATTACAAGTTCAGATCTTCAAATTATTATTTACAATCTTAGTTTGTATTTAACAATTCGAAGTTCTGTATTTACCTACTACAAGTTCAGATCTTTAAGTTATAATTTGCAATAATAATTTGTATTTAACAATTCGAAGTTCTGTATTTGACTATTACAAGTTCAGATCTTCAAGTTATAATTTGCAATAATAATTTGTATTTAACAATTCGAAGTTCTGTATTTGACTATTACAAGTTCAGATCTTCAAATTATTATTTACAATCTTAGTTTGTATTTAACAATTCGAAGTTCTGTAGTTACCTACTACAAGTTCAGATCTTTAAGTTATAATTTGCAATAATAATTTGTATTTAACAATTCGAAGTTCTGTATTTGACTATTACAAGTTCAGATCTTCAAGTTATAATTTGCAATAATAATTTGTATTTAACAATTCGAAGTTCTGTATTTGACTATTACAAGTTCAGAACTTCAAAATATTATTTACAATCTAAGTTTGTACTTAACAATTCGAAGTTCTGTATTTACCTACTACAAGTTCAGATCTTTAAGTTATAATTTGCAATAATAATTAGAAGCTATCAATTTTAAGTTCTGTAGTTGACAATTACAAGTTCATATCTTCAAGTTATAATTAGCAAATAATAATTTGTATTTAACAATTCGAAGTTCTGTATTTGACTATTACAAGTTCAGATCTTCAATTTATTATTTGCAAACTTAGTTTGAATTTAACAATTCGAAGTTCTGTATTTACCCACTACAAGTACAGATCTTCAAGTTCTAATTTACAATCCCAATTTGAAGGTATCAATTCTAAGTTCTGTATTTGACAGTTACAAGTTCAGATCTTCAAGTTATAACTTGAAATAATAATTAGTATTTAACAAATCTAAGTTCTGTAATTCACTATTACTAGTTCAGATCTTCAAGTTTTAATTTGCAATAATAATTAGAAGCTATCAATTTTAAGTTCTGTATTTGACAATTACAAGTTCAGATCTTCAAGTTATAATTTGCAATAATAATTTGTATTTAACAATTCGAAGTTCTGTATTTGACTAGTACAAGTTCAGATCTTCAAATTATTATTTGCAGTCTTAGTTTGTATTTAACAATTCGAAGTTCTGTATTTACCTACTACAACTTTAGATCTTGAAGTTATATTTTGCAATTATAATTTGAAGCTATCAATTTTAAGTTCTGTATTTGACAATTACAAGTTCAGATCTTCAAGTTATAATTTGCAATAATAATTTGTATTTAACAATTCGAAGTTCTGTATTTGACTATTACAAGTTCAGATCTTCAAATTATTATTTACAATCTTAGATTGTATTTAACAATTCGAGGTTCTGTATTTACCTACTACAAGTTCAGATCTTCAAGTTATAATTTGCAATAATAATTAGAAGCTATCAATTTTAAGTTCTGTATTTGACAATTACAAGTTCAGATCTTCAAGTTATAACTTGCAATAATAATTTGTATTTAACAATTCGAAGTTCTGTATTTGACTATTACAAGTTCAGATCTTCAAATTATTATTTGCAATCCTAGTTTGAATTTAACAATTCGAAGTTCTGTATTTACCTACTACAAGTTCAGATCTTCAACTTATAATTTGAAATAATAATTTATATTTAACAAATCTAAGTTCTGTAATTCACTATTACAAGTTCAGATCTTCAAGTTATAATTTGCAATAATAATTAGAAGCTATCAATTTTAAGTTCCGTATTTGACAATTACAAGTTCAGATCTTCAAGTTATAATTTGCACTAATAATTTTTATTTAACAATTCGAAGTTCTGTATTTGACTATTACAAGTTCAGTCCTTCAAATTATTATTTACAATCTTAGTTTGTATTTAACAATTCGAAGTTCTGTATTTACCTACTACAAGTTCAGATCTTTAAGTTATAATTTGCAATAATAATTAGTAGCTATCAATTTTAAGTTCTGTAGTTGACAATTACAAGTTCATATCTACAAGTTATAATTTGCAACTAATAATTTGTATTTAACCATTCGAAGTTCTGTATTTGACTATTACAAGTTCAGATCTTCAATTTATTATTTGCAAACTTAGTTTGAATTTAACAATTCGAAGTTCTGTATTTACCTAATACAAGTTAAGATCTTCAAGTTATAATTTGTACTAATAATTTGGAATTAACAATTCGAAGTTCTGTATTTGACTATTACAAGTTTAGATCTTCAAATTATTATTTGCAGTCTTAGTTTGTATTTAACAATTCGAAGTTCTGTATTTACCTACTACGAGTGCAGATCTTCAAGTTATAATTTGAAATAATAATTTATATTTAACAAATCTAAGTTCTGTAATTCACTATTACAAGTTCAGATCTTCAAGTTATAATTTGCAATAATAATTAGAAGCTATCAATTTTAAGTTCTGTATTTGACAATTACAAGTTCAGATCTTCAAGTTATAATTTGCAATAATAATTTGTATTTAACAATTCGAAGTTCTCTATTTGACTATTACAAGTTCAGATCTTCAAATTATTATTTACAATCTTAGTTTGTATTTAACAATTCGAAGTTCTGTATTTACCGACTACAAGTTCAGATCTTCAAGTTATAATTTGCAATAATAATTAGAAGCTATCAATTTTAAGTTCTGTATTTGACAATTACAAGTTCAGATCTTCAAGTTATAATTTGCAATAATAATTTGTATTTAACAATTCGAAGTTCTGTATTTGACTATTACAAGTTCAGATCTTCAAATTATTATTTGGAATCTTAGTTTGAATTTAACAATTTGAAGTCCTGTATTTACCTAATACAAGTTAAGATCTTCAAGTTATAATTTGTACTAATAATTTGGATTTAACAATTCGAAGTTCTGTATTTGACTATTACAAGTTCAGATCTTCAAATTATTATTTGCAGTCTTAGTTTGTATTTAACAATTCGAGGTTCTGTATTTACCTACTACAAGTTCAGATCTTCAAGTTATAATTTGCATTAATAATTAGAAGCTATCAATTTTAAGTTCTGTATTTGACAATTACAAGTTCAGATCTTCAAGTTATAATTTGCAATAATAATTTGTATTTAACAATTCGAAGTTCTGTATTTGACTATTACAAGTTCAGATCTTCAAGTTATAATTTGTACTAATAATTTGGATTTAACAATTCGAAGTTCTGTATTTTCCTAATACAAGTTAAGATCTTCAAGTTATAATTTGTACTAATAATTTGGATTTAACAATTCGAAGTTCTGTATTTGACTATTACAAGTTCAGATCTTCAAATTATTATTTGCAGTCTTAGTTTGTATTTAACAATTCGAAGTTCTGTATTTACCTACTACAAGTTCAGATCTTCAAGTTATAATTTGCAATAATAATTAGAAGCTATCAATTTTAAGTTCTGTATTTGACAATTACAAGTTCAGATCTTCAAGTTATAATTTGCACTAATAATTTGTATTTAACAATTCGAAGTTCTATATTTGACTATTACAAGTCCAGATCTTCAAATTTTTATTTACAATCTTAGTTTGTATTTAACAATTCGAAGTTCTGTATTTACCTAATACAAGTTAAGATCTTCAAGTTATAATTTGTACTAATAATTTGGATTTAACAATTCGAGGTTCTGTATTTGACTATTACAAGTTCAGATCTTCAAATTAATATTTGCAATCTTAGTTTGAATTTAACAATTCGAAGTTCTGTATTTACCTAATACAAGTTAAGATCTTCAAGTTATAATTTGTACTAATAATTTGGATTTAACAATTCGAAGTTCTGTATTTGACTATTACAAGTTCAGATCTTCAAATTATTATTTGCAGTCTTAGTTTGTATTTAACAATTCGAAGTTCTGTATTTGACTAATACAAGTTCAGATCTTCAAATTATTATTTGCAATCTTAGTTTGAATTTAACAATTTGAAGTTCTGTATTTACCTAATACAAGTTAAGATCTTCAAGTTATAATTTGTACTAATAATTTGGATTTAACAATTCGAAGTTCTGTATTTGACTATTACAAGTTCAGATCTTTCTAGTTATAATTTGCAATAATAATTAGAAGCTATCAATTTTAAGTTCTGTAGTTGACAATTACAAGTTCATATCTTCAAGTTATAATTAGCAAATAATAATTTGTATTTAACAATTCGAAGTTCTGTATTTGACTATTACAAGTTCAGATCTTCAATTTATTATTTGCAAACTTAGTTTGAATTTAACAATTCGAAGTTCTGTATTTACCCACTACAAGTACAGATCTTCAAGTTCTAATTTGCAATCCCAATTTGAAGGTATCAATTCTAAGTTCTGTATTTGACAGTTACAAGTTCAGATCTTCAAGTTATAACTTGAAATAATAATTAGTATTTAACAAATCTAAGTTCTGTAATTCACTATTACTAGTTCAGATCTTCAAGTTTTAATTTGCAATAATAATTAGAAGCTATCAATTTTAAGTTCTGTATTTGACAATTACAAGTTCAGATCTTCAAGTTATAATTTGCAATAATAATTTCCAATTAACAATTCGAAGTTCTGTATTTGACTAGTACAAGTTCAGATCTTCAAATTATTATTTGCAGTCTTAGTTTGTATTTAATAATTCGAAGTTCTGTATTTACCTATTACAAGTTTAGATCTTGAAGTTATAATTTGCAATTATAATTTGAAGCTATCAATTTTAAGTTCTGTATTTGACAATTACAAGTTCAGATCTTCAAGTTATAATTTGCAATAATAATTTGTATTTAACAATTCGAAGTTCTGTATTTGACTATTACAAGTTCAGATCTTCAAATTATTATTTACAATCTTAGATTGTATTTAACAATTCGAGGTTCTGTATTTACCTACTACAAGTTCAGATCTTCAAGTTATAATTTGCAATAATAATTAGAAGCTATCAATTTTAAGTTCTGTATTTGACAATTACAAGTTCAGATCTTCAAGTTATAACTTGCAATAATAATTTGTATTTAACAATTCGAAGTTCTGTATTTGACTATTACAAGTTCAGATCTTCAAATTATTATTTGCAATCCTAGTTTGAATTTAACAATTCGAAGTTCTGTATTTACCTACTACAAGTTCAGATCTTCAAGTTATAATTTGAAATAATAATTTATATTTAACAAATCTAAGTTCTGTAATTCACTATTACAAGTTCAGATCTTCAAGTTATAATTTGCAATAATAATTAGAAGCTATCAATTTTAAGTTCCGTATTTGACAATTACAAGTTCAGATCTTCAAGTTATAATTTGCACTAATAATTTTTATTTAACAATTCGAAGTTCTGTATTTGACTATTACAAGTTCAGTCCTTCAAATTATTATTTACAATCTTAGTTTGTATTTAACAATTCGAAGTTCTGTATTTACCTACTACAAGTTCAGATCTTTAAGTTATAATTTGCAATAATAATTAGTAGCTAACAATTTTAAGTTCTGTAGTTGACAATTACAAGTTCATATCTACAAGTTATAATTTGCAACTAATAATTTGTATTTAACCATTCGAAGTTCTGTATTTGACTATTACAAGTTCAGATCTTCAATTTATTATTTGCAAACTTAGTTTGAATTTAACAATTCGAAGTTCTGTATTTACCTAATACAAGTTAAGATCTTCAAGTTATAATTTGTACTAATAATTTGGAATTAACAATTCGAAGTTCTGTATTTGACTATTACAAGTTTAGATCTTCAAATTATTATTGGCAGTCTTAGTTTGTATTTAACAATTCGAAGTTCTGTATTTACCTACTACGAGTGCAGATCTTCAAGTTATAATTTGAAATAATAATTTATATTTAACAAATCTAAGTTCTGTAATTCACTATTACAAGTTCAGATCTTCAAGTTATAATTTGCAATAATAATTAGAAGCTATCAATTTTAAGTTCTGTATTTGACAATTACAAGTTCAGATCTTCAAGTTATAATTTGCAATAATAATTTGTATTTAACAATTCGAAGTTCTCTATTTGACTATTACAAGTTCAGATCTTCAAATTATTATTTACAATCTTAGTTTGTATTTAACAATTCGAAGTTCTGTATTTACCTACTACAAGTTCAGATCTTCAAGTTATAATTTGCAATAATAATTAGAAGCTATCAATTTTAAGTTCTGTATTTGACAATTACAAGTTCAGATCTTCAAGTTATAATTTGCAATAATAATTTGTATTTAACAATTCGAAGTTCTGTATTTGACTATTACAAGTTCAGATCTTCAAATTATTATTTGGAATCTTAGTTTGAATTTAACAATTTGAAGTCCTGTATTTACCTAATACAAGTTAAGATCTTCAAGTTATAATTTGTACTAATAATTTGGATTTAACAATTCGAAGTTCTGTATTTGACTATTACAAGTTCAGATCTTCAAATTATTATTTGCAGTCTTAGTTTGTATTTAACAATTCGAGGTTCTGTATTTACCTACTACAAGTTCAGATCTTCAAGTTATAATTTGCATTAATAATTAGAAGCTATCAATTTTAAGTTCTGTATTTGACAATTACAAGTTCAGATCTTCAAGTTATAATTTGCAATAATAATTTGTATTTAACAATTCGAAGTTCTGTATTTGACTATTACAAGTCCAGATCTTCAAGTTATAATTTGTACTAATAATTTGGATTTAACAATTCGAAGTTCTGTATTTACCTAATACAAGTTAAGATCTTCAAGTTATAATTTGTACTAATAATTTGGATTTAACAATTCGAAGTTCTGTATTTGACTATTACAAGTTCAGATCTTCAAATTATTATTTGCAGTCTTAGTTTGTATTTAACAATTCGAAGTTCTGTATTTACCTACTACAAGTTCAGATCTTCAAGTTATAATTTGCAATAATAATTAGAAGCTATCAATTTTAAGTTCTGTATTTGACAATTACAAGTTCAGATCTTCAAGTTATAATTTGCACTAATAATTTGTATTTAACAATTCGAAGTTCTATATTTGACTATTACAAGTCCAGATCTTCAAATTTTTATTTACAATCTTAGTTTGTATTTAACAATTCGAAGTTCTGTATTTACCTAATACAAGTTAAGATCTTCAAGTTATAATTTGTACTAATAATTTGGATTTAACAATTCGAAGTTCTGTATTTGACTATTACAAGTTCAGATCTTCAAATTAATATTTGCAATCTTAGTTTGAATTTAACAATTCGAAGTTCTGTATTTACCTAATACAAGTTAAGATCTTCAAGTTATAATTTGTACTAATAATTTGGATTTAACAATTCGAAGTTCTGTATTTGACTATTACAAGTTCAGATCTTCAAATTATTATTTGCAGTCTTAGTTTGTATTTAACAATTCGAAGTTCTGTATTTGACTAATACAAGTTCAGATCTTCAAATTATTATTTGCAATCTTAGTTTGAATTTAACAATTTGAAGTTCTGTATTTACCTAATACAAGTTAAGATCTTCAAGTTATAATTTGTACTAATAATTTGGATTTAACAATTCGAAGTTCTGTATTTGACTATTACAAGTTCAGATCTTTCTAGTTATAATTTGCAATAATAATTAGAAGCTATCAATTTTAAGTTCTGTATTTGACAATTACAAGTTCAGATCTTCATGTTATAATTTGCAATAATAATTTGTATTTAACAATACGAAGTTCTGTATTTGACTATTACAAGTTCAGATCTAAATAGTATTATTTGCAATCCTAGTTTGAATTTAACAATTCGAAGTTCTGTATTTACCTACTACGAGTTCAGATCTTCAAGTTATAA
The DNA here is from genome assembly GCA_963170105.1 of Cantharis lateralis. Classification (NCBI taxonomy): domain Eukaryota; kingdom Metazoa; phylum Arthropoda; class Insecta; order Coleoptera; family Cantharidae; genus Cantharis; species Cantharis lateralis. Next base: position 8,290,034 of record OY720630.1, on the reverse strand, counting down.
TGTGAAATAATAATTTATATTTAACAAATCTAAGTTCTGTAATTTACTATTACAAGTTCAGATCTTCAAGTTATAATTTGCAATAATAATTAGAAGCTATCAATTTTAAGTTCTGTATTTGACAATTACAAGTTCAGATCTTCAAGTTATAATTTGCAATAATAATTTGTATTTAACAATTCGAAGTTCTCTATTTGACTATTACAAGTTCAGATCTTCAAATTATTATTTGCAATCTTAATTTGAATTTAACAATTTGAAGTTCTGTATTTAATTAATACAAGTTAAGATCTTCAAGTTATAATTTGTACTAATAATTTGGATTTAACAATTCGAAGTTCTGTATTAGACTATTACAAGTTCAGATCTTCATTTTATTATTTGCAGTCTTAGTTTGTATTTAACAATTCGAAGTTCTGTATTTACCTACTACAAGTTCAGATCTTAAAGTTATAATTTGCAATAATAATTAGAAGCTATCAATTTTAAGTTCTGTATTTGACAATTACAAGTTCAGATCTTCAAGTTATAATTTGCAATAATAATTTGTATTTAACAATTCGAAGTTCTCTATTTGACTATTACAAGTTCAGATCTTCAAATTATTATTTGCAATCTTAATTTGAATTTAACAATTTGAAGTTCTGTATTTAATTAATACAAGTTGAGATCTTCAAGTTATAATTTGTACTAATAATTTGGATTTAACAATTCGAAGTTCTGTATTTGACTATTACAAGTTCAGATCTTCAATTTATTATTTGCAGTCTTAGTTTGTATTTAACATTGCGAAGTTCTGTATTTACCTACTACAAGTTCAGATCTTCAAGTTATAACTTGCAATAATAATTAGAAGCTATCAATTTTAAGTTCTGTATTTGACAATTACAAGTTCAGATCTTCAAGTTATAATTTGCAATAATAATTTGTATTTAACAATTCGAAGTTCTGTATTTGACTATTACAAGTTCAGATCTTCAAATTATTATTTACAATCTTAGTTTGTATTTAACAATTCGAAGTTCTGTATTTACCTAGTACAAGTTAAGATCTTCAAGTTATAATTTGTACTAATAATTTGGATTTAACAATTCGAAGTTCTGTATTTGACTATTACAAGTTCAGATCTTCAAATTATTATTTGCAGTCTTAGTTTGTATTTAACAATTCGAAGTTCTGTATTTACCTACTACAAGTTCAGATCTTCAAGTTATAATTTGCAATAATAATTAGAAGCTATCAATTTTAAGTTCTGTATTTGACAATTACAAGTTCAGATCTTCAAGTTATAATTTGCACTAATAATTTGTATTTAACAATTCGAAGTTCTATATTTGACTATTACAAGTTCAGATCTTCAAATTATTATTTGCAATCTTAATTTGAATTTAACAATTTGAAGTTCTGTATTTAATTAATACAAGTTAAGATCTTCAAGTTATAATTTGTACTAATAATTTAGATTTAACAATTCGAAGTTCTGTATTTGACTATTACAAGTTTAGATCTTCAAATTATTATTTGCAGTCTTAGTTTGTATTTAACAATTCGAAGTTCTGTATTTACCTACTACAAGTTCAGATCTTCAAGTTATAATTTGCAATAATAATTAGAAGCTATCAATTTTAAGTTCTGTATTTGACAATTACAAGTTCAGATCTTCAAGTTATAATTCGCAAATAATAATTTGTATTTAACAATTCGAAGTTCTGTATTTGACTATTACAAGTTCAGATCTTCAATTTTTTATTTGCAACCTTAGTTTGAATTTAACAATTCGAAGTTCTGTATTTGACTATTACAAGTCCAGATCTTCAAATTATTATTTACAATCTTAGTTTGTATTTAACAATTCGTAGTTCTGTATTTACCTACTACAAGTTCAGATCTTTAAGTTATAATTTGCAATAATAATTAGAAGCTATCAATTTTAAGTTCTGTAGTTGACAATTACAAGTTCATATCTTCAAGTTATAATTAGCAAATAATAATTTGTATTTAATAATTCGAAGTTCTGTATTTGACTATTACAAGTTCAGATCTTCAATTTATTATTTGCAACCTTAGTTTGAATTTAACAATTCGAAGTTCTGTATTTACCCACTACAAGTACAGATCTTCAAGTTCTAATTTGCAATCACAATTTGAAGGTATCAATTCTAAGTTCTGTATTTGACAGTTACAAGTTCAGATCTTCAAGTTATAACTTGAAATAATAATTAGTATTTAACAAATCTAAGTTCTGTAATTCACTATTACTAGTTCAGATCTTCAAGTTATAATTTGCAATAATAATTAGAAGCTATCAATTTTAAGTTCTGTATTTGACAATTACAAGTTCAGATCTTCAAGTTATAACTTGCAATAATAAATTGTATTTAACAATTCGAAGTTCTGTATTTGACTAGTACAAGTTCAGATCTTCAAATTATTATTTGCAGTCTTAGTTTGTATTTAACAATTCGAAGTTCTGTATTTACCTACTACAAGTTCAGATCTTGAAGTTATAATTTGCAATTATAATTAGAAGCTATCAATTTTAAGTTCTGTATTTGACAATTACAAGTTCAGATCTTCAAGTTATAATTTGCAATAATAATTTGTATTTAACAATTCGAAGTTCTGTATTTGACTATTACAAGTTCAGATCTTCCAATTAATATTTACAATCTTAGTTTGTATTTAACAATTCGAAGTTCTGTATTTACCTACTACAAGTTCAGATCTTCAAGTTATAATTTGCAATAATAATTAGAAGCTATCAATTTTAAGTTCTGTATTTGACAATTACAAGTTCAGATCTTCAAGTTATAACTTGCAATAATAATTTGTATTTAACAATTCGAAGTTCTGTATTTGACTATTACAAGTTCAGATCTTCCAATTAATATTTACAATCTTAGTTTGTATTTAACAATTCGAAGTTCTGTATTTACCTACTACAAGTTCAGATCTTCAAGTTATAATTTGCAATAATAATTAGAAGCTATCAATTTTAAGTTCTGTAGTTGACAATTACAAGTTCATATCTTCAAGTTATAATTAGCAAATAATAATTTGTATTTAATAATTCGAAGTTCTGTATTTGACTATTACAAGTTCAGATCTTCAATTTATTATTTGCAGTCTTAGTTTGTATTGAACAATTCGAAGTTCTGTATTTACCTACTACAAGTTCAGATCTTCAAGTTATAATTTGCAATAATAATTAGAAGCTATCAATTTTAAGTTCTTTATTTGACAATTACAAGTCCAGATCTTCAAGTTATAATTTGCAATAATAATTTGTATTTAACAATTCGAAGTTCTGTATTTGACTATTACAAGTTCAAATCTTCAAATTAATATTTGCAATCTTAGTCTGAATTTAACAATTCGAAGTTCTGTATTTACCTACTACAAGTTCAGATCTTGAAGTTATAATTTGCAATTATAATTAGAAGCTATCAATTTTAAGTTCTGTATTTGACAATTACAAGTTCAGATCTTCAAGTTATAATTTGCAATAATAATTTGTATTTAACAATTCGAAGTTCTGTATTTGACTATTACAAGTTCAGATCTTCCAATTAATATTTACAATCTTAGTTTGTATTTAACAATTCGAAGTTCTGTATTTACCTACTACAAGTTCAGATCTTCAAGTTATAATTTGCAATAATAATTAGAAGCTATCAATTTTAAGTTCTGTATTTGACAATTACAAGTTCAGATCTTCAAGTTATAACTTGCAATAATAATTTGTATTTAACAATTCGAAGTTCTGTATTTGACTATTACAAGTTCAGATCTTCCAATTAATATTTACAATCTTAGTTTGTATTTAACAATTCGAAGTTCTGTATTTACCTACTACAAGTTCAGATCTTCAAGTTATAATTTGCAATAATAATTAGAAGCTATCAATTTTAAGTTCTGTAGTTGACAATTACAAGTTCATATCTTCAAGTTATAATTAGCAAATAATAATTTGTATTTAATAATTCGAAGTTCTCTATTTGACTATTACAAGTTCAGATCTTCAATTTATTATTTGCAATCTTAATTTGAATTTAACCATTTGAAGTTCTGTATTTAATTATTACAAGTTCAGATCTTCAATTTATTATTTGCAACCTTGGTTTGAATTTAACAATTCGAAGTTCTGTATTTGACTATTACAAGTTCAGATCTTCAATTTATTATTTGCAGTCTTAGTTTGTATTGAACAATTCGAAGTTCTGTATTTACCTACTACAAGTTCAGATCTTCAAGTTATAATTTGCAATAATAATTAGAAGCTATCAATTTTAAGTTCTTTATTTGACAATTACAAGTCCAGATCTTCAAGTTATAATTTGCAATAATAATTTGTATTTAACAATTCGAAGTTCTGTATTTGACTATTACAAGTTCAAATCTTCAAATTAATATTTGCAATCTTAGTCTGAATTTAACAATTCGAAGTTCTGTATTTACCTAATACAAGTTAAGATCTTCAAGTTATAATTTGTACTAATAATTTGGATTTAACAATTCGAAGTTCTGTATTTACCCAATACAAATTAAGATCTTCAAGTTATAATTTGTACTAATAATTTGGATTTAATAATTCGAAGTTCTGTATTTGACTATTACAAGTTCAGATCTTCAAATTATTATTTGCAATCTTAATTTGAATTTAACAATTTGAAGTTCTGTATTTAATTAATACAAGTTAAGATCTTCAAGTTATAATTTGTACTAATAATTTAGATTTAACAATTCGAAGTTCTGTATTTGACTATTACAAGTTTAGATCTTCAAATTATTATTTGCAGTCTTAGTTTGTATTTAACAATTCGAAGTTCTGTATTTACCTACTACAAGTTCAGATCTTCAAGTTATAATTTGCAATAATAATTAGAAGCTATCAATTTTAAGTTCTGTATTTGACAATTACAAGTTCATATCTTCAAGTTATATTTAGCAAATAATAATTTGTATTTAATAATTCGAAGTTCTGTATTTGACTATTACAAGTTCAGATCTTCAATTTATTATTTGCAACCTTAGTTTGAATTTAACAATTCGAAGTTCTGTATTTACCCACTACAAGTACAGATCTTCAAGTTCTAATTTGCAATCACAATTTGAAGGTATCAATTCTAAGTTCTGTATTTGACAGTTACAAGTTCAGATCTTCAAGTTATAACTTGAAATAATAATTAGTATTTAACAAATCTAAGTTCTGTAATTCACTATTACTAGTTCAGATCTTCAAGTTATAATTTGCAATAATAATTAGAAGCTATCAATTTTAAGTTCTGTATTTGACAATTACAAGTTCAGATCTTCAAGTTATAACTTGCAATAATAAATTGTATTTAACAATTCGAAGTTCTGTATTTGACTAGTACAAGTTCAGATCTTCAAATTATTATTTGCAGTCTTAGTTTGTATTTAACAATTCGAAGTTCTGTATTTACCTACTACAAGTTCAGATCTTGAAGTTATAATTTGCAATTATAATTAGAAGCTATCAATTTTAAGTTCTGTATTTGACAATTACAAGTTCAGATCTTCAAGTTATAATTTGCAATAATAATTTGTATTTAACAATTCGAAGTTCTGTATTTGACTATTACAAGTTCAGATCTTCCAATTAATATTTACAATCTTAGTTTGTATTTAACAATTCGAAGTTCTGTATTTACCTACTACAAGTTCAGATCTTCAAGTTATAATTTGCAATAATAATTAGAAGCTATCAATTTTAAGTTCTGTATTTGACAATTACAAGTTCAGATCTTCAAGTTATAACTTGCAATAATAATTTGTATTTAACAATTCGAAGTTCTGTATTTGACTATTACAAGTTCAGATCTTCCAATTAATATTTACAATCTTAGTTTGTATTTAACAATTCGAAGTTCTGTATTTACCTACTACAAGTTCAGATCTTCAAGGTATAATTTGCAATAATAATTAGAAGCTATCAATTTTAAGTTCTGTAGTTGACAATTACAAGTTCATATCTTCAAGTTATAATTAGCAAATAATAATTTGTATTTAATAATTCGAAGTTCTGTATTTGACTATTACAAGTTCAGATCTTCAATTTATTATTTGCAATCTTAATTTGAATTTAACAATTTGAAGTTCTGTATTTAATTATTACAAGTTCAGATCTTCAATTTATTATTTGCAACCTTGGTTTGAATTTAACAATTCGAAGTTCTGTATTTGACTATTACAAGTTCAGATCTTCAATTTATTATTTGCAGTCTTAGTTTGTATTGAACAATTCGAAGTTCTGTATTTACCTACTACAAGTTCAGATCTTCAAGTTATAATTTGCAATAATAATTAGAAGCTATCAATTTTAAGTTCTTTATTTGACAATTACAAGTCCAGATCTTCAAGTTATAATTTGCAATAATAATTTGTATTTAACAATTCGAAGTTCTGTATTTGACTATTACAAGTTCAAATCTTCAAATTAATATTTGCAATCTTAGTCTGAATTTAACAATTCGAAGTTCTGTATTTACCTAATACAAGTTAAGATCTTCAAGTTATAATTTGTACTAATAATTTGGATTTAACAATTCGAAGTTCTGTATTTACCTAATACAAATTAAGATCTTCAAGTTATAATTTGTACTAATAATTTGGATTTAATAATTTGAAGTTCTGTATTTGACTATTACAAGTTCAGATCTTCAAATTATTATTTGCAGTCTTAGTTTGTATTTAACAATTCGAAGTTCTGTATTTACCTACTACAAGTTCAGATCTTCAAGTTATAATTTGCAATAATAATTAGAAGCTATCAATTTTAAGTTCTGTATTTGACAATTACAAGTTCAGATCTTCAAGTTATAATTTGCACTAATAATTTGTATTTAACAATTCGAAGTTCTGTATTTGACTATTACAAGTCCAGATCTTCAAATTATTATTTACAATCTTAGTTTGTATTTAACAATTCGAAGTTCTGTATTTACCTAATACAAGTTAAGATCTTCAAGTTATAATTTGTACTAATAATTTGGATTTAACAATTCGAAGTTCTGTATTTGACTATTACAAGTTCAGATCTTCAAATTAATATTTGCAATCTTAGTTTGAATTTAACAATTCGAAGTTCTGTATTTACCTAATACAAGTTAAGATCTTCAAGTTATAATTTGTACTAATAATTTGGATTTAACAATTCGAAGTTCTGTATTTGACTATTACAAGTTCAGATCTTCAAATTATTATTTGCAGTCTTAGTTTGTATTTAACAATTCGAAGTTCTGTATTTACCTACTACAAGTTCAGATCTTCAAGTTATAATTTGCAATAATAATTAGAAGCTATCAATTTTAGTTCTGTATTTGACAATTACAAGTTCAGATCTTCAAGTTATAATTTGCAATAATAATTTGTATTTAACAATTCGAAGTTCTGTATTTGACTAATACAAGTTCAGATCTTCAAATTATTATTTGCAATCTTAGTTTGAATTTAACAATTTGAAGTTCTGTATTTACCTAATACAAGTTAAGATCTTCAAGTTATAATTTGTACTAATAATTTGGATTTAACAATACGAAGTTCTGTATTTGACTATTACAAGTTCAGATCTTCAAATTATTATTTGCAGTCTTAGTTTGTATTTAACAAATCGAAGTTCTGTATTTACCTACTACAAGTTCAGATCTTCAAGTTATAATTTGCAATAATAATTAGAAGCTATCAATTTTAAGTTCTGTATTTGACAATTACAAGTTCAGATCTTCAAGTTATAATTCGCAAATAATAATTTGTATTTAACAATTCGAAGTTCTGTATTTGACTAGTACTAGATCTTCAATTTATTATTTGCAACCTTAGTTTGAATTTAACAATTCGAAGTTCTGTATTTGACTATTACAAGTCCAGATCTTCAAATTATTATTTACAATCTTAGTTTGTATTTAACAATTCGTAGTTCTGTATTTACCTACTACAAGTTCAGATCTTTAAGTTATAATTTGCAATAATAATTAGAAGCTATCAATTTTAAGTTCTGTAGTTGACAATTACAAGTTCATATCTTCAAGTTATAATTAGCAAATAATAATTTGTATTTAATAATTCGAAGTTCTGTATTTACCCACTACAAGTACAGATCTTCAAGTTCTAATTTGCAATCACAATTTGAAGGTATCAATTCTAAGTTCTGTATTTGACAGTTACAAGTTCAGATCTTCAAGTTATAATTTGAAATAATAATTTATATTTAACAAATCTAAGTTCTGTAATTCACTATTACAAGTTCAGATCTTCAAGTTATAATTTGCAATAATAATTAGAAGCTATCAATTATAAGTTCCGTATTTTACAATTAGAAGTTCAGATCTTCTAGTTATAATTTGCACTAATAATTTGTATTTAACAATTCGAAGTTCTGTATTTGACTATTACAAGTTCAGATCTTCAAATTATTATTTACAATCTTAGTTTGTATTTAACAATTCGAAGTTCTGTATTTACCTACTACAAGTTCAGATCTTTAAGTTATAATTTGCAATAATAATTTGTATTTAACAATTCGAAGTTCTGTATTTGACTATTACAAGTTCAGATCTTCAAATTATTATTTGCAATCCTAGTTTGAATTTAACAATTCGAAGTTCTGTATTTACCTACTACAAGTTCAGATCTTCAAGTTATAATTTGAAATAATAATTTATATTTAACAAATCTAAGTTCTGTAATTCACTATTACAAGTTCAGATCTTCAAGTTATAATTTGCACTAATAATTTGTATTTAACGATTCGAAGTTCTGTATTTGACTATTACAAGTCCAGATCTTCAAATTATTATTTACAATTTTAGTTTGTATTTAACAATTCAAAGTTCTGTATTTACCTACTACAAGTTCAGATCTTTAAGTTATAATTTGCAATAATAATTAGAAGCTATCAATTTTAAGTTCTGTAGTTGACAATTACAAGTTCATATCTTCAAGTTATAATTAGCAAATAATAATTTGTATTTAACAATTCGAAGTTCTGTATTTGACTATTACAAGTTCAGATCTTCAATTTATTATTTGCAAACTTAGTTTGAATTTAACAATTCGAAGTTCTGTATTTACCCACTACAAGTACAGATCTTCAAGTTCTAATTTGCAATCACAATTTGAAGGTATCAATTCTAAGTTCTGTATTTGACAGTTACAAGTTCAGATCTTCAAGTTATAACTTGAAATAATAATTAGTATTTAACAAATCTAAGTTCTGTAATTCACTATTACTAGTTCAGATCTTCAAGTTATAATTTGCAATAATAATTAGAAGCTATCAATTTTAAGTTCTGTATTTGACAATTACAAGTTCAGATCTTCAAGTTATAAATTGCAATAATAATTTGTATTTAACAATTCGAAGTTCTGTATTTGACTAGTACAAGTTCAGATCTTCAAATTATTATTTGCAGTCTTAGTTTGTATTTAACAATTCGAAGTTCTGTATTTACCTACTACAAGTTCAGATCTTGAAGTTATAATTTGCAATTATAATTTGAAGCTATCAATTTTAAGTTCTGTATTTGACAATTACAAGTTCAGATCTTCAAGTTATAATTTGCAATAATAATTTGTATTTAACAATTCGAAGTTCTGTATTTGACTATTACAAGTTCAGATCTTCAAATTATTATTTGCAGTCTTAGTTTGTATTTAACAATTCGAAGTTCTGTATTTACCTACTACAAGTTCAGATCTTGAAGTTATAATTTGCAATTATAATTAGAAGCTATCAATTTTAAGTTCTGTATTAGACAATTACAAGTTCAGATCTTCAAGTTATAATTTGCACTAATAATTTGTATTTAACACTTCGGAGTTCTGTATTTGACTATTAGAGGTTCAGATCTTCAAATTATTATTTGCAATCCTTGTTTGAATTTAACAATTCGAAGTTCTGTATTTACCTACTACAAGTTCAGATCTTCAAGTTATAATTTGCAATAATAATTAGAAGCTATCAATTTTAAGTTCTGTATTTGACAATTACAAGTTCAGATCTTCAAGTTATAATTTGCAATAATAATTTGTATTTAACAATTCGAAGTTCTGTATTTGACTATTACAAGTTCAGATCTTCAAGTTATAATTTGCAATAATAATTTGTATTTAACAATTCGAAGTTCTGTATTTGACTATTACAAGTTCAGAACTTCAAAATATTATTTACAATCTAAGTTTGTATTTAACAGTTCGAAGTTCTGTATTTACCTACTACAAGTTCAGATCTTCAAGTTATAATTTGCAATAATAATTAGAAGCTATCAATTTTAAGTTTTGGATTTGACAATTACAAGTTCAGATCTTCAAGTTATAATTTGCAATAATAATTTGTATTTAACAATTCGAAGTTCTGTATTTGACTATTACAAGTTCAGATCTTCAAATTATTATTTCTAATCTTAGTTTGAATTTTCAATTTGAAGTTCTGTATTTACCTAATACAAGCTAAGATCTTCAAGTTATAATTTGTACTAATAATTTGGATTTAACAATTCGAAGTTCTGAATTTGACTATTACAAGTTCAGATCTTCAAATTATTATTTGCAGTCTTAGTTTGTATTTAACAATTCGAAGTTCTGTATTTACCTACTACAAGTTCAGATCTTCAAGTTATAATTTGCAATAATAATTAGAAGCTATCAATTTTAAGTTCTGTATTTGACAATTACAAGTCCAGATCTTCAAGTTATAATTTGCAATAATAATTTGTATTTAACAATTCGAAGTTCTGTATTTGACTATTACAAGTTCAAATCTTCAAATTAATATTTGCAATCTTAGTCTGAATTTAACAATTCGAAGTTCTGTATTTACCTAATACAAGTTAAGATCTTCAAGTTATAATTTGTACTAATAATTTGGATTTAACAATTCGAAGTTCTGTATTTACCTAATACAAGTTAAGATCTTCAAGTTATAATTTGTACTAATAATTTGGATTTAATAATTCGAAGTTCTGTATTTGACTATTACAAGTTCAGATCTTCAAATTATTATTTGCAGTCTTAGTTTGTATTTAACAATTCGAAGTTCTGTATTTCCCTACTACAAGTTCAGATCTTCAAGTTATAATTTGCAATAATAATTAGAAGCTATCAATTTTAAGTTCTGTATTTGACAATTACAAGTTCAGATCTTCAAGTTATAATTTGCACTAATAATTTGTATTTAACAATTCGAAGTTCTGTATTTGACTATTACAAGTCCAGATCTTCAAATTATTATTTACAATCTTAGTTTGTATTTAACAATTCGAAGTTCTGTATTTACCTAATACAAGTTAAGATCTTCAAGTTATAATTTGTACTAATAATTTGTATTTAACAATTCGGAGTTCTGTATTTGACTATTAGAGGTTCAGATCTTCAAATTATTATTTGCAATCCTTGTTTGAATTTAAAAATTCGAAGTTCTGTATTTACCTACTACAAGTTCAGATCTTCAAGTTATAATTTGCAATAATAATTAGAAGCTATCAATTTTAAGTTCTGTATTTGACAATTACAAGTTCAGATCTTCAAGTTATAATTTGCAATAATAATTTGTATTTAACAATTCGAAGTTCTGTATTTGACTATTACAAGTTCAGATCTTCAAGTTATAATTTGCAATAATAATTTGTATTTAACAATTCGAAGTTCTGTATTTGACTATTACAAGTTCAGAACTTCAAAATATTATTTACAATCTAAGTTTGTATTTAACAATTCGAAGTTCTGTATTTACCTACTACAAGTTCAGATCTTCAAGTTATAATTTGCAATAATAATTAGAAGCTATCAATTTTAAGTTTTGGATTTGACAATTACAAGTTCAGATCTTCAAGTTATAATTTGCAATAATAATTTGTATTTAACAATTCGAAGTTCTGTATTTGACTATTACAAGTTCAGATCTTCAAATTATTATTTCTAATCTTAGTTTGAATTTTCAATTTGAAGTTCTGTATTTACCTAATACAAGCTAAGATCTTCAAGTTATAATTTGTACTAATAATTTGGATTTAACAATTCGAAGTTCTGAATTTGACTATTACAAGTTCAGATCTTCAAATTATTATTTGCAGTCTTAGTTTGTATTTAACAATTCGAAGTTCTGTATTTACCTACTACAAGTTCAGATCTTCAAGTTATAATTTGCAATAATAATTAGAAGCTATCAATTTTAAGTTCTGTATTTGACAATTACAAGTCCAGATCTTCAAGTTATAATTTGCAATAATAATTTGTATTTAACAATTCGAAGTTCTGTATTTGACTATTACAAGTTCAAATCTTCAAATTAATATTTGCAATCTTAGTCTGAATTTAACAATTCGAAGTTCTGTATTTACCTAATACAAGTTAAGATCTTCAAGTTATAATTTGTACTAATAATTTGGATTTAACAATTCGAAGTTCTGTATTTACCTAATACAAGTTAAGATCTTCAAGTTATAATTTGTACTAATAATTTGGATTTAATAATTCGAAGTTCTGTATTTGACTATTACAAGTTCAGATCTTCAAATTATTATTTGCAGTCTTAGTTTGTATTTAACAATTCGAAGTTCTGTATTTCCCTACTACAAGTTCAGATCTTCAAGTTATAATTTGCAATAATAATTAGAAGCTATCAATTTTAAGTTCTGTATTTGACAATTACAAGTTCAGATCTTCAAGTTATAATTTGCACTAATAATTTGTATTTAACAATTCGAAGTTCTGTATTTGACTATTACAAGTCCAGATCTTCAAATTATTATTTACAATCTTAGTTTGTATTTAACAATTCGAAGTTCTGTATTTACCTAATACAAGTTAAGATCTTCAAGTTATAATTTGTACTAATAATTTGGATTTAACAATTCGAAGTTCTGTATTTGACTATTACAAGTTCAGATCTTCAAATTAATATTTGCAATCTTAGTTTGAATTTAACAATTCGAAGTTCTGTATTTACCTAATACAAGTTAAGATCTTCAAGTTATAATTTGTACTAATAATTTGGATTTAACAATTCGAAGTTCTGTATTTGACTATTACAAGTTCAGATCTTCAAATTATTATTTGCAGTCTTAGTTTGTATTTAACAATTCGAAGTTCTGTATTTACCTACTACAAGTTCAGATCTTCAAGTTATAATTTGCAATAATAATTAGAAGCTATCAATTTTAGTTCTGTATTTGACAATTACAAGTTCAGATCTTCAAGTTATAATTTGCAATAATAATTTGTATTTAACAATTCGAAGTTCTGTATTTGACTAATACAAGTTCAGATCTTCAAATTATTATTTGCAATCTTAGTTTGAATTTAACAATTTGAAGTTCTGTATTTACCTAATACAAGTTAAGATCTTCAAGTTATAATTTGTACTAATAATTTGGATTTAACAATTCGAAGTTCTGTATTTGACTATTACAAGTTCAGATCTTCAAATTATTATTTGCAGTCTTAGTTTGTATTTAAAGAATCGAAGTTCTGTATTTACCCACTACAAGTACAGATCTTCAAGTTATAATTTGCAATCACAATTTGAAGGTATCAATTCCAAGTTCTGTATGTGACAGTTACAAGTTCAGATCTTCAAGTTATAACTTGAAATAATAATTAGTATTTAACAAATCTAAGTTCTGTAATTCACTATTACTAGTTCAGATCTTCAAGTTATAATTTGCAATAATAATTAGAAGCTATCAATTTTAAGTTCTGTATTAGACAATTACAAGTTCAGATCTTCAAGTTATAATTTGCAATAATAATTAGAAGCTATCAATTATAAGTTCCGTATTTTACAATTAGAAGTTCAGATCTTCAAGTTATAATTTGCACTAATAATTTGTATTTAACAATTCGAAGTTCTGTATTTGACTATTACAAGTTCAGATCTTCAAATTAATATTTGCAATCTTAGTTTGAATTTAACAATTCGAAGTTCTGTATTTACCTAATACAAGTTAAGATCTTCAAGTTATAATTTGTACTAATAATTTGGATTTAACAATTCGAAGTTCTGTATTTGACTATTACAAGTTCAGATCTTCAAATTATTATTTACAATCTTAGTTTGTATTTAACAATTCGAAGTTCTGTATTTACCTACTACAAGTTCAGATCTTTAAGTTATAATTTGCAATAATAATTTGTATTTAACAATTCGAAGTTCTGTATTTGACTATTACAAGTTCAGATCTTCAAGTTATAATTTGCAATAATAATTTGTATTTAACAATTCGAAGTTCTGTATTTGACTATTACAAGTTCAGATCTTCAAATTATTATTTACAATCTTAGTTTGTATTTAACAATTCGAAGTTCTGTATTTACCTAGTACAAGTTAAGATCTTCAAGTTATAATTTGTACTAATAATTTGGATTTAACAATTCGAAGTTCTGTATTTGACTATTACAAGTTCAGATCTTCAAATTATTATTTGCAGTCTTAGTTTGTATTTAACAATTCGAAGTTCTGTATTTACCTACTACAAGTTCAGATCTTCAAGTTATAATTTGCAATAATAATTAGAAGCTATCAATTTTAAGTTCTGTATTTGACAATTACAAGTTCAGATCTTCAAGTTATAATTTGCACTAATAATTTGTATTTAACAATTCGAAGTTCTATATTTGACTATTACAAGTCCAGATCTTCAAATTATTATTTACAATCTTAGTTTGTATTTAACAATTCGAAGTTCTGTATTTACCTAATACAAGTTAAGATCTTCAAGTTATAATTTGTACTAATAATTTGGATTTAACAATTCGAAGTTCTGTATTTGACTATTACAAGTTCAGATCTTCAAATTAATATTTGCAATCTTAGTTTGAATTTAACAATTCGAAGTTCTGTATTTACCTAATACAAGTTAAGATCTTCAAGTTATAATTTGTACTAATAATTTGGATTTAACAATTCGAAGTTCTGTATTTGACTATTACAAGTTCAGATCTTCAAATTATTATTTGCAGTCTTAGTTTGTATTTAACAATTCGAAGTTCTGTATTTACCTACTTCAAGTTCAGATCTTCAAGTTATAATTTGCAATAATAATTAGAAGCTATCAATTTTAGTTCTGTATTTGACAATTACAAGTTCAGATCTTCAAGTTATAATTTGCAATTTTAATTTGTATTTAACAATTCGAAGTTCTGTATTTGACTAATACAAGTTCAGATCTTCAAATTATTATTTGCAATCTTAGTTTGAATTTAACAATTTGAAGTTCTGTATTTACCTAATACAAGTTCAGATCTTCAATATATAATTTGCACTAATAATTTGGATTTAACAATTCGAAGTTCTGTATTTGACTATTACACGTTCAGATCTTCAAATTATTATTTGCAGTCTTAGTATGTATTTAACAATTCGAAGTTCTGTATTTACCTACTACAAGTTCAGATCTTCAAGTTATAATTTGCTATAATTATTAGAAGCTATCAATTTTAAGTTCTGTATTTGACAATTACAAGTTCAGATCTTCAAGTTATAATTTGCAATAATAATTTGTATTTAACAATTCGAAGTTCTGTATTTGACTATTACTAGTTCAGATCTTCAAATTATTATTTGCAATCCTAGTTTGAATTTAACAATTCGAAGTTTTGTATTTACCTACTACAAGTTCAGATCTTCAAGTTATAATTTGAAATAATAATTTATATTTAACAAATCTAAGTTCTGTAATTCACTATTACAAGTTCAGATCTTCAAGTTATAATTTGCAATAATAATTTGTATTTAACAATTCGAAGTTCTATATTTGACTATTACAAGTCCAGATCTTCAAATTATTATTTACAATCTTAGTTTGTATTTAACAATTCGAAGTTCTGTATTTACCTAATACAAGTTAAGATCTTCAAGTTATAATTTGTACTGATAATTTGGATTTAACAATTCGAAGTTCTGTATTTGACTATTACAAGTTCAGATCTTCAAATTAATATTTGCAATCTTAGTTTGAATTTAACAATTCGAAGTTCTGTATTTACCTAATACAAGTTAAGATCTTCAAGTTATAATTTGTACTAATAATTTGGATTTAACAATTCGAAGTTCTGTATTTGACTATTACAAGTTCAGATCTTCAAATTATTATTTGCAGTCTTAGTTTGTATTTAACAATTCGAAGTTCTGTATTTACCTACTACAAGTTCAGATCTTCAAGTTATAATTTGCAATAATAATTAGAAGCTATCAATTTTAAGTTCTGTATTTGACAATTACAAGTTCAGATCTTCAAGTTATAATTTGCAATAATAATTTGTATTTAACAATTCGAAGTTCTGTATTTGACTATTACAAGTTCAGATCTTCAAATTATTATTTGCAATCTTAATTTGAATTTAACAATTTGAAGTTCTGTATTTAATTAATACAAGTTGAGATCTTCAAGTTATAATTTGTACTAATAATTTGGATTTAACAATTCGAAGTTCTGTATTTGACTATTACAAGTTCAGATCTTCAATTTATTATTTGCAGTCTTAGTTTGTATTTAACATTGCGAAGTTCTGTATTTACCTACTACAAGTTCAGATCTTCAAGTTATAACTTGCAATAATAATTAGAAGCTATCAATTTTAAGTTCTGTATTTGACAATTACAAGTTCAGATCTTCAAGTTATAATTTGCAATAATAATTTGTATTTAACAATTCGAAGTTCTGTATTTGACTATTACAAGTCCAGATCTTCAAGTTATAATTTGTACTAATAATTTGGATTTAACAATTCGAAGTTCAGTATTTACCTAATACAAGTTAAGATCTTCAAGTTATAATTTGTACTAATAATTTGGATTTAACAATTCGAAGTTCTGTATTTGACTATTACAAGTTCAGATCTTCAAATTATTATTTGCAGTCTTAGTTTGTATTTAACAATTCGAAGTTCTATATTTGACTATTACAAGTCCAGATCTTCAAATTTTTATTTACAATCTTAGTTTGTATTTAACAATTCGAAGTTCTGTATTTGCCTAATACAAGTTAAGATCTTCAAGTTATAATTTGTACTAATAATTTGGATTTAACAATTCGAAGTTCTGTATTTGACTATTACAAGTTCACATCTTCAAATTAATATTTGCAATCTTAGTTTGAATTTAACAATTCGAAGTTCTGTATTTACCTAATACAAGTTAAGATCTTCAAGTTATAATTTGTACTAATAATTTGGATTTAACAATTCGAAGTTCTGTATTTGACTATTACAAGTTCAGATCTTCAAATTATTATTTGCAGTCTTAGTTTGTATTTAACAATTCGAAGTTCTGTATTTGACTAATACAAGTTCAGATCTTCAAATTATTATTTGCAATCTTAGTTTGAATTTAACAATTTGAAGTTCTGTATTTACCTAATACAAGTTAAGATCTTCAAGTTATAATTTGTACTAATAATTTGGATTTAACAATTCGAAGTTCTGTATTTGACTATTACAAGTTCAGATCTTTCTAGTTATAATTTGCAATAATAATTAGAAGCTATCAATTTTAAGTTCTGTATTTGACAATTACAAGTTCAGATCTTCATGTTATAATTTGCAATAATAATTTGTATTTAACAATACGAAGTTCTGTATTTGACTATTACAAGTTCAGATCTAAATAGTATTATTTGCAATACTAGTTTGAATTTAACTATTCGAAGTTCTGTATTTACCTACTACGAGTTCAGATCTTCAAGTTATAATGTGAAATAATAATTTATATTTAACAAATCTAAGTTCTGTAATTTACTACTACAAGTTCAGATCTTCAAGTTATAATTTGCAATAATAATTAGAAGCTATCAATTTTAAGTTCTGTATTTGACAATTACAAGTTCAGATCTTCAAGTTATAATTTGCAATAATAATTTGTATTTAACAATTCGAAGTTCTCTATTTGACTATTACAAGTTCAGATCTTCAAATTATTATTTGCAATCTTAATTTGAATTTAACAATTTGAAGTTCTGTATTTAATTAATACAAGTTGAGATCTTCAAGTTATAATTTGTACTAATAATTTGGATTTAACAATTCGAAGTTCTGTATTTGACTATTACTAGTTCAGATCTTCAATTTATTATTTGCAGTCTTAGTTTGTATTTAACAATTCGAAGTTCTGTATTTACCTACTACAAGTTCAGATCTTCAAGTTATAATTTGCAATAATAATTAGAAGCTATCAATTTTAGTTCTGTATTTGACAATTACAAGTTCAGATCTTCAAGTTATAATTTGCAATTTTAATTTGTATTTAACAATTCGAAGTTCTGTATTTGACTAATACAAGTTCAGATCTTCAAATTATTATTTGCAATCTTAGTTTGAATTTAACAATTTGAAGTTCTGTATTTACCTAATACAAGTTAAGATCTTCAAGTTATAATTTGTACTAATAATTTGGATTTAACAATTCGAAGTTCTGTATTTGACTATTACAAGTTCAGATCTTTCTAGTTATAATTTGCAATAATAATTAGAAGCTATCAATTTTAAGTTCTGTATTTGACAATTACAAGTTCAGATCTTCATGTTATAATTTGCACTAATAATTTGTATTTAACAATACGAAGTTCTGTATTTGACTATTACAAGTTCAGATCTAAATAGTATTATTTGCAATCCTAGTTTGAATTTAACAATTCGAAGTTCTGTATTTACCTACTACGAGTTCAGATCTTCAAGTTATAATGTGAAATAATAATTTATATTTAACAAATCTAAGTTCTGTAATTTACTATTACAAGTTCAGATCTTCAAGTTATAATTTGCAATAATAATTAGAAGCTATCAATTTTAAGTTCTGTATTTGACAATTACAAGTTCAGATCTTCAAGTTATAATTTGCAATAATAATTTGTATTTAACAATTCGAAGTTCTCTATTTGACTATTACAAGTTCAGATCTTCAAATTATTATTTGCAATCTTAATTTGAATTTAACAATTTGAAGTTCTGTATTTAATTAATACAAGTTAAGATCTTCAAGTTATAATTTGTACTAATAATTTGGATTTAACAATTCGAAGTTCTGTATTTGACTATTACAAGTTCAGATCTTCATTTTATTATTTGCAGTCTTAGTTTGTATTTAACAATTCGAAGTTCTGTATTTACCTACTACAAGTTCAGATCTTCAAGTTATAATTTGCAATAATAATTAGAAGCTATCAATTTTAAGTTCTGTATTTGACAATTACAAGTTCAGATCTTCAAGTTATAATTTGCAATAATAATTTGTATTTAACAATTCGAAGTTCTCTATTTGACTATTACAAGTTCAGATCTTCAAATTATTATTTGCAATCTTAATTTGAATTTAACAATTTGAAGTTCTGTATTTAATTAATACAAGTTGAGATCTTCAAGTTTTAATTTGTACTAATAATTTGGATTTAACAATTCCAAGTTCTGTATTTGACTATTACAAGTTCAGATCTTCAATTTATTATTTGCAGTCTTAGTTTGTATTTAACATTGCGAAGTTCTGTATTTACCTACTACAAGTTCAGATCTTCAAGTTATAACTTGCAATAATAATTAGAAGCTATCAATTTTAAGTTCTGTATTTGACAATTACAAGTTCAGATCTTCAAGTTATAATTTGCAATAATAATTTGTATTTAACAATTCGAAGTTCTGTATTTGACTATTACAAGTTCAGATCTTCAAATTATTATTTACAATCTTAGTTTGTATTTAACAATTCGAAGTTCTGTATTTACCTAGTACAAGTTAAGATCTTCAAGTTATAATTTGTACTAATAATTTGGATTTAACAATTCGAAGTTCTGTATTTGACTATTACAAGTTCAGATCTTCAAATTATTATTTGCAGTCTTAGTTTGTATTTAACAATTCGAAGTTCTGTATTTACCTACTACAAGTTCAGATCTTCAAGTTATAATTTGCAATAATAATTAGAAGCTATCAATTTTAAGTTCTGTATTTGACAATTACAAGTTCAGATCTTCAAGTTATAATTTGCACTAATAATTTGTATTTAACAATTCGAAGTTCTATATTTGACTATTACAAGTCCAGATCTTCAAATTATTATTTACAATCTTAGTTTGTATTTAACAATTCGAAGTTCTGTATTTACCTAATATAAGTTAAGATCTGCAAGTTATAATTTGTACTAATAATTTGGATTTAACAATTCGAAGTTCTGTATTTGACTATTACAAGTTCAGATCTTCAAATTAATATTTGCAATCTTAGTTTGAATTTAACAATTCGAAGTTCTGTATTTACCTAATACAAGTTAAGATCTTCAAGTTATAATTTGTACTAATAATTTGGATTTAACAATTCGAAGTTCTGTATTTGACTATTACAAGTTCAGATCTTCAAATTATTATTTGCAGTCTTAGTTTGTATTTAACAATTCGAAGTTCTGTATTTACCTACTACAAGTTCAGATCTTCAAGTTATAATTTGCAATAATAATTAGAAGCTATCAATTTTAGTTCTGTATTTGACAATTACAAGTTCAGATCTTCAAGTTATAATTTGCAATTTTAATTTGTATTTAACAATTCGAAGTTCTGTATTTGACTAATACAAGTTCAGATCTTCAAATTATTATTTGCAATCTTAGTTTGAATTTAACAATTCGAAGTTCTGTATTTACCTAATACAAGTTAAGATCTTCAAGTTATAATTTGCACTAATAATTTGGATTTAACAATTCGAAGTTCTGTATTTGACTATTACAAGTTCAGATCTTCAAATTATTATTTGCAGTCTTAGTATGTATTTAACAATTCGAAGTTCTGTATTTACCTACTACAAGTTCAGATCTTCAAGTTATAATTTGCTATAATAATTAGAAGCTATCAATTTTAAGTTCTGTATTTGACAATTACAAGTTCAGATCTTCAAGTTATAATTTGCAATAATAATTTGTATTTAACAATTCCAAGTTCTGTATTTGACTATTACAAGTTCAGATCTTCAAATTATTATTTGCAATCCTAGTGTGAATTTAACAATTCGAAGTTTTGTATTTACCTACTACAAGTTCAGATCTTCAAGTTATAATTTGAAATAATAATTTATATTTAACAAATCTAAGTTCTGTAATTCACTATTACAAGTTCAGATCTTCAAGTTATAATTTGCAATAATAATTTGTATTTAACAATTCGAAGTTCTATATTTGACTATTACAAGTCCAGATTTTCAAATTATTATTTACAATCTTAGTTTGTATTTAACAATTCGAAGTTCTGTATTTACCTAATACAAGTTAAGATCTTCAAGTTATAATTTGTACTGATAATTTGGATTTAACAATTCGAAGTTCTGTATTTGACTATTACAAGTTCAGATCTTCAAATTAATATTTGCAATCTTAGTTTGAATTTAACAATTCGAAGTTCTGTATTTACCTAATACAAGTTAAGATCTTCAAGTTATAATTTGTACTAATAATTTGGATTTAACAATTCGAAGTTCTGTATTTGACTATTACAAGTTCAGATCTTCAAATTATTATTAGCAGTCTTAGGTTGTATTTAACAATTCGAAGTTCTGTATTTACCTACTACAAGTTCAGATCTTCAAGTTATAATTTGCAATAATAATTAGAAGCTATCAATTTTAAGTTCTGTATTTGACAATTACAAGTTCAGATCTTCAAGTTATAATTTGCAATAATAATTTGTATTTAACAATTCGAAGTTCTATATTTGACTATTACAAGTTCAGATCTTCAAATTATTATTTGCAATCTTAATTTGAATTTAACAATTTGAAGTTCTGTATTTAATTAATACAAGTTGAGTTCTTCAAGTTATAATTTGTACTAATAATTTGGATTTAACAATTCGAAGTTCTGTATTTGACTATTACAAGTTCAGATCTTCAAATTATTATTTGCAATCCTAGTTTGAATTTAACAATTCGAAGTTTTGTATTTACCTACTACAAGTTCAGATCTTCAAGTTATAATTTGAAATAATAATTTATATTTAACAAATCTAAGTTCTGTAATTCACTATTACAAGTTCAGATCTTCAAGTTATAATTTGTAATAATAATTTGTATTTAACAATTCGAAGTTCTATATTTGACTATTACAAGTCCAGATCTTCAAATTATTATTTACAATCTTAGTTTGTATTTAACAATTCGAAGTTCTGTATTTACCTAATACAAGTTAAGATCTTCAAGTTATAATTTGTACTGATAATTTGGATTTAACAATTCGAAGTTCTGTATTTGACTATTACAAGTTCAGATCTTCAAATTAATATTTGCAATCTTAGTTTGAATTTAACAATTCGAAGTTCTGTATTTACCTAATACAAGTTAAGATCTTCAAGTTATAATTTGTACTAATAATTTGGATTTAACAATTCGAAGTTCTGTATTTGACTATTACAAGTTCAGATCTTCAAATTATTATTTGCAGTCTTAGTTTGTATTTAACAATTCGAAGTTCTGTATTTACCTACTACAAGTTCAGATCTTCAAGTTATAATTTGCAATAATAATTAGAAGCTATCAATTTTAAGTTCTGTATTTGACAATTACAAGTTCAGATCTTCAAGTTATAATTTGCAATAATAATTTGTATTTAACAATTCGAAGTTCTGTATTTGACTATTACAAGTTCAGATCTTCAAATTATTATTTGCAATCCTAGTTTGAATTTAACAATTCGAAGTTCTGTATTTACCTACTACAAGTTCAGATCTTCAAGTTATAATTTGAAATAATAATTAAATTTAACAAATCTAAGTTCTGTAATTCACTATTACAAGTTCAGATCTTCAAGTTATAATTTGCAATAATAATTAGAAGCTATCAATTTTAAGTTCTGTATTTGACAATTACAAGTTCAGATCTTCAAGTTATAATTTGCAATAATAATTTGTATTTAACAATTCGAAGTTCTCTATTTGACTATTACAAGTTCAGATCTTCAAATTATTATTTGCAATCTTAATTTGAATTTAACAATTTGAAGTTCTGTATTTAATTAATACAAGTTGAGATCTTCAAGTTATAATTTGTACTAATAATTTGGATTTAACAATTCGAAGTTCTGTATTTGACTATTACAAGTTCAGATCTTCAATTTATTATTTGCAGTCTTAGTTTGTATTTAACATTGCGAAGTTCTGTATTTACCTACTACAAGTTCAGATCTTCAAGTTATAACTTGCAATAATAATTAGAAGCTATCAATTTTAAGTTCTGTATTTGACAATTACAAGTTCAGATCTTCAAGTTATAATTTGCAATAATAATTTGTATTTAACAATTCGAAGTTCTGTATTTGACTATTACAAGTTCAGATCTTCAAATTATTATTTACAATCTTAGTTTGTATTTAACAATTCGAAGTTCTGTATTTACCTAGTACAAGTTAAGATCTTCAAGTTATAATTTGTACTAATAATTTGGATTTAACAATTCGAAGTTCTGTATTTGACTATTACAAGTTCAGATCTTCAAATTATTATTTGCAGTCTTAGTTTGTATTTAACAATTCGAAGTTCTGTATTTACCTACTACAAGTTCAGATCTTCAAGTTATAATTTGCAATAATAATTAGAAGCTCTCAATTTTAAGTTCTGTATTTGACAATTACAAGTTCAGATCTTCAAGTTATAATTTGCACTAATAATTTGTATTTAACAATTCGAAGTTCTATATTTGACTATTACAAGTCCAGATCTTCAAATTATTATTTACAATCTTAGTTTGTATTTAACAATTCGAAGTTCTGTATTTCCCTAATATAAGTTAAGATCTGCAAGTTATAATTTGTACTAATAATTTGGATTTAACAATTCGAAGTTCTGTATTTGACTATTACAAGTTCAGATCTTCAAATTAATATTTGCAATCTTAGTTTGAATTTAACAATTCGAAGTTCTGTATTTACCTAATACAAGTTAAGATCTTCAAGTTATAATTTGTACTAATAATTTGGATTTAACAATTCGAAGTTCTGTATTTGACTATTACAAGTTCAGATCTTCAAATTATTATTTGCAGTCTTAGTTTGTATTTAACAATTCGAAGTTCTGTATTTACCTACTACAAGTTCAGATCTTCAAGTTATAATTTGCAATAATAATTAGAAGCTATCAATTTTAGTTCTGTATTTGACAATTACAAGTTCAGATCTTCAAGTTATAATTTGCAATTTTAATTTGTATTTAACAATTCGAAGTTCTGTATTTGACTAATACAAGTTCAGATCTTCAAATTATTATTTGCAATCTTAGTTTGAATTTAACAATTTGAAGTTCTGTATTTACCTAATACAAGTTAAAATCTTCAAGTTATAATTTGTACTAATAATTTGGATTTAACAATTCGAAGTTCTGTATTTGACTATTACAAGTTCAGATCTTTCTAGTTATAATTTGCAATAATAATTAGAAGCTATCAATTTTAAGTTCTGTATTTGACAATTACAAGTTCAGATCTTCATGTTATAATTTGCACTAATAATTTGTATTTAACAATACGAAGTTCTGTATTTGACTATTACAAGTTCAGATCTAAATAGTATTATTTGCAATCCTAGTTTGAATTTAACAATTCGAAGTTCTGTATTTACCTACTACGAGTTCAGATCTTCAAGTTATAATGTGAAATAATAATTTATATTTAACAAATCTAAGTTCTGTAATTTACTATTACAAGTTCAGATCTTCAAGTTATAATTTGCAATAATAATTAGAAGCTATCAATTTTAAGTTCTGTATTTGACAATTACAAGTTCAGATCTTCAAGTTATAATTTGCAATAATAATTTGTATTTAACAATTCGAAGTTCTCTATTTGACTATTACAAGTTCAGATCTTCAAATTATTATTTGCAATCTTAATTTGAATTTAACAATTTGAAGTTCTGTATTTAATTAATACAAGTTAAGATCTTCAAGTTATAATTTGTACTAATAATTTGGATTTAACAATTCGAAGTTCTGTATTTGACTATTACAAGTTCAGATCTTCATTTTATTATTTGCAGTCTTAGTTTGTATTTAACAATTCGAAGTTCTGTATTTACCTACTACAAGTTCAGATCTTCAAGTTATAATTTGCAATAATAATTAGAAGCTATCAATTTTAAGTTCTGTATTTGACAATTACAAGTTCAGATCTTCAAGTTATAATTTGCAATAATAATTTGTATTTAACAATTCGAAGTTCTCTATTTGACTATTACAAGTTCAGATCTTCAAATTATTATTTGCAATCTTAATTTGAATTTAACAATTTGAAGTTCTGTATTTAATTAATACAAGTTGAGATCTTCAAGTTATAATTTGTACTAATAATTTGGATTTAACAATTCGAAGTTCTGTATTTGACTATTACAAGTTCAGATCTTCAATTTATTATTTGCAGTCTTAGTTTGTATTTAACATTGCGAAGTTCTGTATTTACCTACTACAAGTTCAGATCTTCAAGTTATAACTTGCAATAATAATTAGAAGCTATCAATTTTAAGTTCTGTATTTGACAATTACAAGTTCAGATCTTCAAGTTATAATTTGCAATAATAATTTGTATTTAACAATTCGAAGTTCTGTATTTGACTATTACAAGTTCAGATCTTCAAATTATTATTTACAATCTTAGTTTGTATTTAACAATTCGAAGTTCTGTATTTACCTAGTACAAGTTAAGATCTTCAAGTTATAATTTGTACTAATAATTTGGATTTAACAATTCGAAGTTCTGTATTTGACTATTACAAGTTCAGATCTTCAAATTATTATTTGCAGTCTTAGTTTGTATTTAACAATTCGAAGTTCTGTATTTACCTACTACAAGTTCAGATCTTCAAGTTATAATTTGCAATAATAATTAGAAGCTATCAATTTTAAGTTCCGTATTTGACAATTACAAGTTCAGATCTTCAAGTTATAATTTGCACTAATAATTTGTATTTAACAATTCGAAGTTCTATATTTGACTATTACAAGTCCAGATCTTCAAATTATTATTTACAATCTTAGTTTGTATTTAACAATTCGAAGTTCTGTATTTACCTAATATAAGTTAAGATCTGCAAGTTATAATTTGTACTAATAATTTGGATTTAACAATTCGAAGTTCTGTATTTGACTATTACAAGTTCAGATCTTCAAATTAATATTTGCAATCTTAGTTTGAATTTAACAATTCGAAGTTCTGTATTTACCTAATACAAGTTAAGATCTTCAAGTTATAATTTGTACTAATAATTTGGATTTAACAATTCGAAGTTCTGTATTTGACTATTACAAGTTCAGATCTTCAAATTATTATTTGCAGTCTTAGTTTGTATTTAACAATTCGAAGTTCTGTATTTACCTACTACAAGTTCAGATCTTCAAGTTATAATTTGCAATAATAATTAGAAGCTATCAATTTTAGTTCTGTATTTGACAATTACAAGTTCAGATCTTCAAGTTATAATTTGCAATTTTAATTTGTATTTAACAATTCGAAGTTCTGTATTTGACTAATACAAGTTCAGATCTTCAAATTATTATTTGCAATCTTAGTTTGAATTTAACAATTTGAAGTTCTGTATTTACCTAATACAAGTTAAGATCTTCAAGTTATAATTTGCACTAATAATTTGGATTTAACAATTCGAAGTTCTGTATTTGACTATTACAAGTTCAGATCTTCAAATTAATATTTGCAATCTTAGTTTGAATTTAACAATTCGAAGTTCTGTATTTACCTAATACAAGTTAAGATCTTCAAGTTATAATTTGTACTAATAATTTGGATTTAACAATTCGAAGTTCTGTATTTGACTATTACAAGTTCAGATCTTCAAATTATTATTTGCAGTCTTAGTTTGTATTTAACAATTCGAAGTTCTGTATTTACCTACTACAAGTTCAGATCTTCAAGTTATAATTTGCAATAATAATTAGAAGCTATCAATTTTAAGTTCTGTATTTCACAATTACAAGTTCAGATCTTCAAGTTATAATTTGCAATAATAATTTGTATTTAACAATTCGAAGTTCTGTATTTGACTATTACAAGTTCAGATCTTCAAATTATTATTTGCAATCTTAATTTGAATTTAACAATTTGAAGTTCTGTATTTAATTAATACAAGTTGAGTTCTTCAAGTTATAATTTGTACTAATAATTTGGATTTAACAATTCGAAGTTCTGTATTTGACTATTACAAGTTCAGATCTTCAAATTATTATTTGCAATCCTAGTTTGAATTTAACAATTCGAAGTTTTGTATTTACCTACTACAAGTTCAGATCTTCAAGTTATAATTTGAAATAATAATTTATATTTAACAAATCTAAGTTCTGTAATTCACTATTACAAGTTCAGATCTTCAAGTTATAATTTGTAATAATAATTTGTATTTAACAATTCGAAGTTCTATATTTGACTATTACAAGTCCAGATCTTCAAATTATTATTTACAATCTTAGTTTGTATTTAACAATTCGAAGTTCTGTATTTACCTAATACAAGTTAAGATCTGCAAGTTATAATTTGTACTAATAACTTGGATTTAACAATTCGAAGTTCTGTATTTGACTATTACAAGTTCAGATCTTCAAATTAATATTTGTAATCTTAGTTTGAATTTAACAATTCGAAGTTCTGTATTTACCTAATACAAGTTAAGATCTTCAAGTTATAATTTGTACTAATAATTTGGATTTAACAATTCGAAGTTCTGTATTTGACTATTACAAGTTCAGATCTTCAAATTATTATTTGCAGTCTTAGTTTGTATTTAACAATTCGAAGTTCTGTATTTACCTACTACAAGTTCAGATCTTCAAGTTATAATTTGCAATAATAATTAGAAGCTATCAATTTTAAGTTCTGTATTTGACAATTACAAGTTCAGATCTTCAAGTTATAATTTGCAATAATAATTTGTATTTAACAATTCGAAGTTCTGTATTTGACTATTACAAGTTCAGATCTTCAAATTATTATTTGCAATCCTAGTTTGAATTTAACAATTCGAAGTTCTGTATTTACCTACTACAAGTTCAGATCTTCAAGTTATAATTTGAAATAATAATTAAATTTAACAAATCTAAGTTCTGTAATTCACTATTACAAGTTCAGATCTTCAAGTTATAATTTGCAATAATAATTAGAAGCTATCAATTTTAAGTTCTGTATTTGACAATTACAAGTTCAGATCTTCAAGTTATAATTTGCACTAATAATTTGTATTTAACAATTCGAAGTTCTGTATTTGACTATTACAAGTCCAGATCTTCAAATTATTATTTACAATCTTAGTTTGTATTTAACAATTCAAAGTTCTGTATTTACCTACTACAAGTTCAGATCTTCAAGTTATAATTTGTACTAATAATTTGGATTTAACAATTCGAAGTTCTGTATTTGACTATTACAAGTTCAGATCTTTCTAGTTATAATTTGCAATAATAATTAGAAGCTATCAATTTTAAGTTCTGTATTTGACAATTACAAGTTCAGATCTTCATGTTATAATTTGCAATAATAATTTGTATTTAACAATACGAAGTTCTGTATTTGACAATTACAAGTTCAGATCTTCAAGTTATAATTTGCAATAATAATTTGTATTTAACAATTCGAAGTTCTCTATTTGACTATTACAAGTTCAGATCTTCAAATTATTATTTGCAATCTTAATTTGAATTTAACAATTTGAAGTTCTGTATTTAATTAATACAAGTTAAGATCTTCAAGTTATAATTTGTACTAATAATTTGGATTTAACAATTCGAAGTTCTGTATTTGACTATTTCAAGTTCAGATCTTCAATTTATTATTTGCAGTCTTAGTTTGTATTTAACAATTCGAAGTTCTGTATTTACCTACTACAAGTTCAGATCTTCAAGTTATAATTTGCAATAATAATTAGAAGCTATCAATTTTAAGTTCTGTATTTGACAATTACAAGTTCAGATCTTCAAGTTATAATTTGCAATAATAATTTGTATTTAACAATTCGAAGTTCTGTATTTAACTATTACAAGTTCAGATCTTCAAATTATTATTTACAATCTTAGTTTGTATTTAACAATTCGAAGTTCTGTATTTACCTAGTACAAGTTAAGATCTTCAAGTTATAATTTGTACTAATAATTTGGATTTAACAATTCGAAGTTCTGTATTTGACTATTACAAGTTTAGATCTTCAAATTATTATTTGCAATCTTAGTTTGTATTTAACAATTCGAAGTTCTGTATTTACCTACTACAAGTTCAGATCTTCAAGTTATAATTTGCAATAATAATTAGAAGCTATCAATTTTAAGTTCTGTATTTGACAATTACAAGTTCAGATCTTCAAGTTATAATTTGCACTAATAATTTGTATTTAACAATTCGAAGTTCTATATTTGACTATTACAAGTCCAGATCTTCAAATTATTATTTACAATCTTAGTTTGATTTTAACAATTCGAAGTTCTGTATTTACCTAATACAAGTTAAGATCTTCAAGTTATAATTTGTACTAATAATTTGGATTTAACAATTCGAAGTTCTGTATTTGACTATTACAAGTTCAGATCTTCAAATTAATATTTGCAATCTTAGTTTGAATTTAACAATTCGAAGTTCTGTATTTACCTAATACAAGTTAAGATCTTCAAGTTATAATTTGTACTAATAATTTGGATTTAACAATTCGAAGTTCTGTATTTGACTATTACAAGTTCAGATCTTCAAATTATTATTTGCAGTCTTAGTTTGTATTTAACAATTCGAAGTTCTGTATTTACCTACTTCAAGTTCAGATCTTCAAGTTATAATTTGCAATAATAATTAGAAGCTATCAATTTTAGTTCTGTATTTGACAATTACAAGTTCAGATCTTCAAGTTATAATTTGCAATAATAATTTGTATTTAACAATTCGAAGTTCTGTATTTGACTAATACAAGTTCAGATCTTCAAATTATTATTTGCAATCTTAGTTTGAATTTAACAATTTGAAGTTCTGTATTTACCTAATACAAGTTAAGATCTTCAAGTTATAATTTGCACTAATAATTTGGATTTCACAATTCGAATTTCTGTATTTGACTATTACAAGTTCAGATCTTCAAATTATTATTTGCAGTCTTAGTATGTATTTAACAATTCGAAGTTCTGTATTTACCTACTACAAGTTCAGATCTTCAAGTTATAATTTGCAATAATAATTAGAAGCTATCAATTTTAAGTTCTGTATTTGACAATTACAAGTTCAGATCTTCAAGTTATAATTTGCAATAATAATTTGTATTTAACAATTCGATGTTCTGTATTTGACTATTACAAGTTCAGATCTTCAAATTATTATTTGCAATCCTAGTTTGAATTTAACAATTCGAAGTTCTGTATTTACCTACTACAAGTTCAGATCTTCAAGTAATAATTTGAAATAATAATTTATATTTAACAAATCTAAGTTCTGTAATTCACTATTACAAGTTCAGATCTTCAAGTTATAATTTGCAATAATAATTTGTATTTAACAATTCGAAGTTCTATATTTGACTATTACAAGTCCAGATCTTCAAATTATTATTTACAATCTTAGTTTGTATTTAACAATTCGAAGTTCTGTATTTACCTAATACAAGTTAAGATCTTCAAGTTATAATTTGTACTAATAATTTGGATTTAACAATTCGAAGTTCTGTATTTGACTATTACAAGTTCAGATCTTCAAATTAATATTTGCAATCTTAGTTTGAATTTAACAATTCGAAGTTCTGTATTTACCTAATACAAGTTAAGATCTTCAAGTTATAATTTGTACTAATAATTTGGATTTAACAATTCGAAGTTCTGTATTTGACTATTACAAGTTCAGATCTTCAAATTATTATTTGCAGTCTTAGTTTGTATTTAACAATTCGAAGTTCTGTATTTACCTACTACAAGTTCAGATCTTCAAGTTATAATTTGCAATAATAATTAGAAGCTATCAATTTTAGTTCTGTATTTGACAATTACAAGTTCAGATCTTCAAGTTATAATTTGCAATAATAATTTGTATTTAACAATTCGAAGTTCTGTATTTGACTAATACAAGTTCAGATCTTCAAATTATTATTTGCAATCTTAGTTTGAATTTAACAATTTGAAGTTCTGTATTTACCTAATACAAGTTAAGATCTTCAAGTTATAATTTGCACTAATAATTTGGATTTCACAATTCGAATTTCTGTATTTGACTATTACAAGTTCAGATCTTCAAATTATTATTTGCAGTCTTAGTATGTATTTAACAATTCGAAGTTCTGTATTTACCTACTACAAGTTCAGATCTTCAAGTTATAATTTGCAATAATAATTAGAAGCTATCAATTTTAAGTTCTGTATTTGACAATTACAAGTTCAGATCTTCAAGTTATAATTTGCAATAATAATTTGTATTTAACAATTCGATGTTCTGTATTTGACTATTACAAGTTCAGATCTTCAAATTATTATTTGCAATCCTAGTTTGAATTTAACAATTCGAAGTTCTGTATTTACCTACTACAAGTTCAGATCTTCAAGTAATAATTTGAAATAATAATTTGGATTTCACAATTCGAATTTCTGTATTTGACTATTACAAGTTCAGATCTTCAAATTATTATTTGCAGTCTTAGTATGTATTTAACAATTCGAAGTTCTGTATTTACCTACTACAAGTTCAGATCTTCAAGTTATAATTTGCAATAATAATTAGAAGCTATCAATTTTAAGTTCTGTATTTGACAATTACAAGTTCAGATCTTCAAGTTATAATTTGCAATAATAATTTGTATTTAACAATTCGATGTTCTGTATTTGACTATTACAAGTTCAGATCTTCAAATTATTATTTGCAATCCTAGTTTGAATTTAACAATTTGAAGTTCTGTATTTACCTAATACAAGTTAAGATCTTCAAGTTATAATTTGCACTAATAATTTGGATTTCACAATTCGAATTTCTGTATTTGACTATTACAAGTTCAGATCTTCAAATTATTATTTGCAGTCTTAGTATGTATTTAACAATTCGAAGTTCTGTATTTACCTACTACAAGTTCAGATCTTCAAGTTATAATTTGCAATAATAATTAGAAGCTATCAATTTTAAGTTCTGTATTTGACAATTACAAGTTCAGATCTTCAAGTTATAATTTGCAATAATAATTTGTATTTAACAATTCGATGTTCTGTATTTGACTATTACAAGTTCAGATCTTCAAATTATTATTTGCATTCCTAGTTTGAATTTAACAATTCGAAGTTCTGTATTTACCTACTACAAGTTCAGATCTTCAAGTAATAATTTGAAATAATAATTTATATTTAACAAATCTAAGTTCTGTAATTCACTATTACAAGTTCAGATCTTCAAGTTATAATTTGCAATAATAATTTGTATTTAACAATTCGAAGTTCTATATTTGACTATTACAAGTCCAGATCTTCAAATTATTATTTACAATCTTAGTTTGTATTTAACAATTCGAAGTTCTGTATTTACCTAATACAAGTTAAGATCTTCAAGTTATAATTTGTACTAATAATTTGGATTTAACAATTCGAAGTTCTGTATTTGACTATTACAAGTTCAGATCTTCAAATTAATATTTGCAATCTTAGTTTGAATTTAACAATTCGAAGTTCTGTATTTACCTAATACAAGTTAAGATCTTCAAGTTATAATTTGTACTAATAATTTGGATTTAACAATTCGAATTTCTGTATTTGACTATTACAAGTTCAGATCTTCAAATTATTATTTGCAGTCTTAGTTTGTATTTAACAATTCGAAGTTCTGTATTTACCTACTACAAGTTCAGATCTTCAAGTTATAATTTGCAATAATAATTAGAAGCTATCAATTTTAAGTTCTGTATTTGACAATTACAAGTTCAGATCTTCAAGTTATAATTTGCAATAATAATTTGTATTTAACAATTCGAAGTTCTGTATTTGACTATTACAAGTTCAGATCTTCAAATTATTATTTGCAATCCTAGTTTGAATTTAACAATTCGAAGTTCTGTATTTACCTACTACAAGTTCAGATCTTCAAGTTATAATTTGAAATAATAATTTATATTTAACAAATCTAAGTTCTGTAATTCACTATTACAAGTTCAGATCTTCAAGTTATAATTTGCAATAATAATTAGAAGCTATCAATTTTAAGTTCTGTATTTGACAATTACAAGTTCAGATCTTCAAGTTATAATTTACACTAATAATTTGTATTTAACAATTCGAAGTTCTGTATTTGACTATTACAAGTCCAGATCTTAAAATTATTATTTACAATCTTAGTTTGTATTTAACAATTCGAAGTTCTGTATTTACCTACTACAAGTTCAGATCTTCAAGTTATAATTTGTACTAATAATTTGGATTTAAGAATTCGAAGTTCTGTATTTGACTATTACAAGTTCAGATCTTTCTAGTTATAATTTGCAATAATAATTAGAAGCTATCAATTTTAAGTTCTGTATTTGACAATTACAAGTTCAGATCTTCATGTTATAATTTGCAATAATAATTTGTATTTAACAAATACGAAGTTCTGTATTTGACTATTACAAGTTCAGATCTTCATAGTATTATTTGCAATCCTAGTTTGAATTTAACAATTCGAAGTTCTGTATTTACATACTACAAGTTCATATCTTCAAGTTATAATTTGCAATAATAATTAGAAGCTATCAATTTTAGTTCTGTATTTGACAATTACAAGTTCAGATCTTCAAGTTATAATTTGCAATTTTAATTTGTATTTAACAATTCGAAGTTCTGTATTTGACTAATACAAGTTCAGATCTTCAGATTATTATTTGCAATCTTAGTTTGAATTTAACAATTTGAAGTTCTGTATTTCCCTAATACAAGTTAAGATCTTCAAGTTATAATTTGCACTAATAATTTGGATTTAACAATTCGAAGTTCTGTATTTGACTATTACAAGTTCAGATCTTCAAATTATTATTTGCAGTCTTAGTATGTATTTAACAATTCGAAGTTCTGTATTTACCTACTACAAGTTCAGATCTTCAAGTTATAATTTGCAATAATAATTAGAAGCTATCAATTTTAAGTTCTGTATTTGACAATTACAAGTTCAGATCTTCAAGTTATAATTTGCAATAATAATTTGTATTTAACAATTCGAAGTTCTGTATTTGACTATTACAAGTACAGATCTTCAAATTATTATTTGCAATCCTAGTTTGAATTTAACAATTCGAAGTTTTGTATTTACCTACTACAAGTTCAGATCTTCAAGTTATAATTTGAAAT
Organism: Cantharis lateralis; assembly: GCA_963170105.1. Lineage (NCBI taxonomy): Eukaryota > Metazoa > Arthropoda > Insecta > Coleoptera > Cantharidae > Cantharis > Cantharis lateralis. The sequence continues at coordinate 8,255,754 of OY720630.1, read as the reverse complement.
AATCATTTATATTTAACAAATCTAAGTTCTGTAATTCACTATTACAAGTTCAGATCTTCAAGTTATAATTTGCAATAATAATTAGAAGCTATCAATTTTAAGTTCTGTATTTGACAATTACAAGTTCAGATCTTCAAGTTATAATTTGCACTAATAATTTGTATTTAACAATTCGAAGTTCTATATTTGACTATTACAAGTCCAGATCTTCAAATTATTATTTACAATCTTAGTTTGTTTTTAACAATTCGAAGTTCTGTATTTACCTAATACAAGTTAAGATCTTCAAGTTATAATTTGTACTAATAATTTGGATTTAACAATTCGAATTTCTGTATTTGACTATTACAAGTTCAGATCTTCAAATTATTATTTGCAGTCTTAGTTTGTATTTAACAATTCGAAGTTCTGTATTTACCTACTACAAGTTCAGATCTTCAAGTTATAATTTGCAATAATAATTAGAAGCTATCAATTTTAAGTTCTGTATTTGACAATTACAAGTTCAGATCTTCAAGTTATAATTTGCAATAATAATTTGTATTTAACAATTCGAAGTTCTGTATTTGACTATTACAAGTTCAGATCTTCAAATTATTATTTGCAATCCTAGTTTGAATTTAACAATTCGAAGTTCTGTATTTTCCTACTACAAGTTCAGATCTTCAAGTTATAATTTGAAATAATAATTTATATTTAACAAATCTAAGTTCTGTAATTCACTATTACAAGTTCAGATCTTCAAGTTATAATTTGCAATAATAATTAGAAGCTATCAATTTTAAGTTCTGTATTTGACAATTACAAGTTCAGATCTTCAAGTTATAATTTGCACTAATAATTTGTATTTAACAATTCGAAGTTCTGTATTTGACTATTACAAGTCCAGATCTTCAAATTATTATTTACAATCTTAGTTTGTATTTAACAATTCGAAGTTCTGTATTTACCTACTACAAGTTCAGATCTTCAAGTTATAATTTGTACTAATAATTTGGATTTAAGAATTCGAAGTTCTGTATTTGACTATTACAAGTTCAGATCTTTCTAGTTATAATTTGCAATAATAATTAGAAGCTATCAATTTTAAGTTCTGTATTTGACAATTACAAGTTCAGATCTTCATGTTATAATTTGCAATAATAATTTGTATTTAACAATACGAAGTTCTGTATTTGACTATTACAAGTTCAGATCTTCATAGTATTATTTGCAATCCTAGTTTGAATTTAACAATTCGAAGTTCTGTATTTACATACTACAAGTTCAGATCTTCAAGTTATAATTTGCAATAATAATTAGAAGCTATCAATTTTAGTTCTGTATTTGACAATTACAAGTTCAGATCTTCAAGTTATAATTTGCAATTTTAATTTGTATTTAACAATTCGAAGTTCTGTATTTGACTAATACAAGTTCAGATCTTCAGATTATTATTTGCAATCTTAGTTTGAATTTAACAATTTGAAGTTCTGTATTTACCTAATACAAGTTAAGATCTTCAAGTTATAATTTGCACTAATAATTTGGATTTAACAATTCGAAGTTCTGTATTTGACTATTACAAGTTCAGATCTTCAAATTATTATTTGCAGTCTTAGTATGTATTTAACAATTCGAAGTTCTGTATTTACCTACTACAAGTTCAGATCTTCAACTTATAATTTGCAATAATAATTAGAAGCTATCAATTTTAAGTTCTGTATTTGACAATTACAAGTTCAGATCTTCAAGTTATAATTTGCAATAATAATTTGTATTTAACAATTCGAAGTTCTGTATTTGACTATTACAAGTTCAGATCTTCAAATTATTATTTGCAATCCTAGTTTGAATTTAACAATTCGAAGTTTTGTATTTACCTACTACAAGTTCAGATCTTCAAGTTATAATTTGAAATAATCATTTATATTTAACAAATCTAAGTTCTGTAATTCACTATTACAAGTTCAGATCTTCAAGTTATAATTTGCAATAATAATTTGTATTTAACAATTCGAAGTTCTATATTTGACTATTACAAGTCCAGATCTTCAAATTATTATTTACAATCTTAGTTTGTATTTAACAATTCGAAGTTCTGTATTTACCTAATACAAGTTAAGATCTACAAGTTATAATTTGTACTGATAATTTGGATTTAACAATTCGAAGTTCTGTATTTGACTATTACAAGTTCAGATCTTCAAATTAATATTTGCAATCTTAGTTTGAATTTAACAATTCGAAGTTCTGTATTTACCTAATACAAGTTAAGATCTTCAAGTTATAATTTGTACTAATAATTTGGATTTAACAATTCGAAGTTCTGTATTTGACTATTACAAGTTCAGATCTTCAAATTATTATTTGCAGTCTTAGTTTGTATTTAACAATTCGAAGTTCTGTATTTACCTACTACAAGTTCAGATCTTCAAGTTATAATTTGCAATAATAATTAGAAGCTATCAATTTTAAGTTCTGTATTTGACAATTACAAGTTCAGATCTTCAAGTTATAATTTGCAATAATAATTTGTATTTAACAATTCGAAGTTCTGTATTTGACTAATACAAGTTCAGATCTTCAAATTATTATTTGCAATCTTAGTTTGAATTTAACAATTTGAAGTTCTGTATTTAATTAATACAAGTTAAGATCTTCAAGTTATAATTTGTACTAATAATTTGGATTTAACAATTCGAAGTTCTGTATTTGACTATTACAAGTTCAGATCTTCAAATTATTATTTGCAGTCTTAGTATGTATTTAACAATTCGAAGTTCTGTATTTACCTACTACAAGTTCAGATCTTCAAGTTATAATTTGCAATAATAATTAGAAGCTATCAATTTTAGTTCTGTATTTGACAATTACAAGTTCAGATCTTCAAGTTATAATTTGCAATAATAATTTGTATTTAACAATTCGATGTTCTGTATTTGACTACTACAAGTTCAGATCTTCAAATTATTATTTGCAATCCTAGTTTGAATTTAACAATTCGAAGTTCTGTATTTACCTACTACAAGTTCAGATCTTCAAGTTATAATTTGAAATAATAATTTATATTTAACAAATCTAAGTTCTGTAATTCACTATTACAAGTTCAGATCTTCAAGTTATAATTTGCAATTTTAATTTGTATTTAACAATTCGAAGTTCTGTATTTGACTAATACAAGTTCAGATCTTCAGATTATTATTTGCAATCTTAGTTTGAATTTAACAATTTGAAGTTCTGTATTTACCTAATACAAGTTAAGATCTTCAAGTTATAATTTGCACTAATAATTTGGATTTAACAATTCGAAGTTCTGTATTTGACTATTACAAGTTCAGATCTTCAAATTATTATTTGCAGTCTTAGTATGTATTTAACAATTCGAAGTTCTGTATTTACCTACTACAAGTTCAGATCTTCAACTTATAATTTGCAATAATAATTAGAAGCTATCAATTTTAAGTTCTGTATTTGACAATTACAAGTTCAGATCTTCAAGTTATAATTTGCAATAATAATTTGTATTTAACAATTCGAAGTTCTGTATTTGACTATTACAAGTTCAGATCTTCAAATTATTATTTGCAATCCTAGTTTGAATTTAACAATTCGAAGTTTTGTATTTACCTACTACAAGTTCAGATCTTCAAGTTATAATTTGAAATAATCATTTATATTTAACAAATCTAAGTTCTGTAATTCACTATTACAAGTTCAGATCTTCAAGTTATAATTTGCAATAATAATTTGTATTTAACAATTCGAAGTTCTATATTTGACTATTACAAGTCCAGATCTTCAAATTATTATTTACAATCTTAGTTTGTATTTAACAATTCGAAGTTCTGTATTTACCTAATACAAGTTAAGATCTTCAAGTTATAATTTGTACTGATAATTTGGATTTAACAATTCGAAGTTCTGTATTTGACTATTACAAGTTCAGATCTTCAAATTATTATTTGCAGTCTTAGTTTGTATTTAACAATTCGAAGTTCTGTATTTACCTACTACAAGTTCAGATCTTCAAGTTATAATTTGCAATAATAATTAGAAGCTATCAATTTTAAGTTCTGTATTTGACAATTACAAGTTCAGATCTTCAAGTTATAATTTGCAATAATAATTTGTATTTAACAATTCGAAGTTCTGTATTTGACTATTATAAGTTCAGATCTTCAAATTATTATTTGCAATCCTAGTTTGAATTTAACAATTCGAAGTTCTGTATTTACCTACTACAAGTTCAGATCTTCAAGTTATAATTTGAAATAATAATTTATATTTAACAAATCTAAGTTCTGTAATTCACTATTACAAGTTCAGATCTTCAAGTTATAATTTGCAATAATAATTAGAAGCTATCAATTTTAAGTTCTGTATTTGACAATTACAAGTTCAGATCTTCAAGTTATAATTTGCACTAATAATTTGTATTTAACAATTCGAAGTTCTGTATTTGACTATTACAAGTCCAGATCTTCAAATTATTATTTACAATCTTAGTTTGTATTTAACAATTCGAAGTTCTGTATTTACCTACTACAAGTTCAGATCTTCAAGTTATAATTTGTACTAATAATTTGGATTTAACAATTCGAAGTTCTGTATTTGACTATTACAAGTTCAGATCTTCAAGTTATAATTTGCAATAATAATTTGTATTTAACAATACGAAGTTCTATATTTGACTATTACAAGTCCAGATCTTCAAATTATTATTTACAATCTTAGTTTGTTTTTACAATTCGAAGTTCTGTATTTCCCTAATACAAGTTAAGATCTTCAAGTTATAATTTGTACTAATAATTTGGATTTAACAATTCGAAGTTCTGTATTTGACTATTACAAGTTCAGATCTTCAAATTAATATTTGCAATCTTAGTTTGAATTTAACAATTCGAAGTTCTGTATTTACCTAATACAAGTTAAGATCTTCAAGTTATAATTTGTACTAATAATTTGGATTTAACAATTCGAAGTTCTGTATTTGACTATTACAAGTTCAGATCTTCAAATTATTATTTGCAGTCTTAGTTTGTATTTAACAATTCCAAGTTCTGTATTTACCTAGTACATGTTCAGATCTTCAAGTTATAATTTGCAATAATAATTAGAAGCTATCCTTTTTAAGTTCTGTATTTGACAATTACAAGTTCAGATCTTCAAGTTATAATTTGCACTAATAATTAGTATTTAACAATTCGAAGTTCTGTATTTGACTATTACAAGTCCAGATCTTCAAATTATTATTTACAATCTTAGTTTGTATTTAACAATTCGAAGTTCTGTATTTACCTACTACAAGTTCAGATCTTCAAGTTATAATTTGTACTAATAATTTGGATTTAAGAATTCGAAGTTCTGTATTTGACTATTAGAAGTTCAGATCTTTCTAGTTATAATTTGCAATAATAATTAGAAGCTATCAATTTTAAGTTCTGTATTTGACAATTACAAGTTCAGATCTTCATGTTATAATTTGCAATAATAATTTGTATTTAACAATACGAAGTTCTGTATTTGACTATTACAAGTTCAGATCTTCATAGTATTATTTGCAATCCTAGTTTGAATTTAACAATTCGAAGTTCTGTATTTACCTACTACGAGTTCAGATCTTCAAGTTATAATGTGAAATAATAATTTATATTTAACAAATCTAAGTTCTGTAATTTACTATTACAAGTTCAGATCTTCAAGTTATAATTTGCAATAATAATTAGAAGCTATCAATTTTAAGTTCTGTATTTGACAATTACAAGTTCAGATCTTCAAGTTATAATTTGCAATAATAATTTGTATTTAACAATTCGAAGTTCTCTATTTGACTATTACAAGTTCAGATCTTCAAATTATTATTTGCAATCTTAATTTGAATTTAACAATTTGAAGTTCTGTATTTAATTAATACAAGTTAAGATCTTCAAGTTATAATTTGTACTAATAATTTGGATTTAACAATTCGAAGTTCTGTATTTGACTATTACAAGTTCAGATCTTCAATTTATTATTTGCAGTCTTAGTTTGTATTTAACAATTCGAAGTTCTGTATTTACCTACTACAAGTTCAGATCTTCAAGTTATAATTTGCAATAATAATTAGAAGCTATCAATTTGTAGTTCTGTATTTGACAATTACAAGTTCAGATCTTCAAGTTATAATTTGCAATAATAATTTGTATTTAACAATTCGAAGTTCTCTATTTGACTATTACAAGTTCAGATCTTCAAATTATTATTTGCAATCTTAATTTGAATTTAACAATTTGAAGTTCTGTATTTAATTAATACAAGTTGAGATCTTCAAGTTATAATTTGTACTAATAATTTGGATTTAACAATTCGAAGTTCTGTATTTGACTATTACAAGTTCAGATCTTCAAGTTATAATTTGCAATAATAATTAGAAGCTATCAATTTTAAGTTCTGTATTTGACAATTACAAGTTCAGATCTTCAAGTTATAATTTGCAATAATAATTTGTATTTAACAATTCGAAGTTCTCTATTTGACTATTACAAGTTCAGATCTTCAAATTATTATTTGCAATCTTAATTTGAATTTAACAATTTGAAGTTCTGTATTTAATTAATACAAGTTAAGATCTTCAAGTTATAATTTGTACTAATAATTTGGATTTAACAATTCGAAGTTCTGTATTTGACTATTACAAGTTCAGATCTTCAATTTATTATTTGCAGTCTTAGTTTGTATTTAACAATTCGAAGTTCTGTATTTACCTACTACAAGTTCAGATCTTCAAGTTATAATTTGCAATAATAATTAGAAGCTATCAATTTTAAGTTCTGTATTTGACAATTACAAGTTCAGATCTTCAAGTTATAATTTGCAATAATAATTTGTATTTAACAATTCGATGTTCTGTATTTGACTATTACAAGTTCAGATCTTCAAATTATTATTTGCAATCCTAGTTTGAATTTAACAATTCGAAGTTCTGTATTTACCTACTACAAGTTCAGATCTTCAAGTAATAATTTGAAATAATAATTTATATTTAACAAATCTAAGTTCTGTAATTCACTATTACAAGTTCAGATCTTCAAGTTATAATTTGCAATAATAATTTGTATTTAACAATTCGAAGTTCTATATTTGACTATTACAAGTCCAGATCTTCAAATTATTATTTACAATCTTAGTTTGTATTTAACAATTCGAAGTTCTGTATTTACCTAATACAAGTTAAGATCTTCAAGTTATAATTTGTACTAATAATTTGGATTTAACAATTCGAAGTTCTGTATTTGACTATTACAAGTTCAGATCTTCAAATTAATATTTGCAATCTTAGTTTGAATTTAACAATTCGAAGTTCTGTATTTACCTAATACAAGTTAAGATCTTCAAGTTATAATTTGTACTAATAATTTGGATTTAACAATTCGAAGTTCTGTATTTGACTATTACAAGTTCAGATCTTCAAATTATTATTTGCAGTCTTAGTTTGTATTTAACAATTCGAAGTTCTGTATTTACCTACTACAAGTTCAGATCTTCAAGTTATAATTTGCAATAATAATTAGAAGCTATCAATTTTAGTTCTGTATTTGACAATTACAAGTTCAGATCTTCAAGTTATAATTTGCAATAATAATTTGTATTTAACAATTCGAAGTTCTGTATTTGACTAATACAAGTTCAGATCTTCAAATTATTATTTGCAATCTTAGTTTGAATTTAACAATTTGAAGTTCTGTATTTACCTACTACAAGTTCAGATCTTCAAGTAATAATTTGAAATAATAATTTGGATTTCACAATTCGAATTTCTGTATTTGACTATTACAAGTTCAGATCTTCAAATTATTATTTGCAGTCTTAGTATGTATTTAACAATTCGAAGTTCTGTATTTACCTACTACAAGTTCAGATCTTCAAGTTATAATTTGCAATAATAATTAGAAGCTATCAATTTTAAGTTCTGTATTTGACAATTACAAGTTCAGATCTTCAAGTTATAATTTGCAATAATAATTTGTATTTAACAATTCGATGTTCTGTATTTGACTATTACAAGTTCAGATCTTCAAATTATTATTTGCAATCCTAGTTTGAATTTAACAATTTGAAGTTCTGTATTTACCTAATACAAGTTAAGATCTTCAAGTTATAATTTGCACTAATAATTTGGATTTCACAATTCGAATTTCTGTATTTGACTATTACAAGTTCAGATCTTCAAATTATTATTTGCAGTCTTAGTATGTATTTAACAATTCGAAGTTCTGTATTTACCTACTACAAGTTCAGATCTTCAAGTTATAATTTGCAATAATAATTAGAAGCTATCAATTTTAAGTTCTGTATTTGACAATTACAAGTTCAGATCTTCAAGTTATAATTTGCAATAATAATTTGTATTTAACAATTCGATGTTCTGTATTTGACTATTACAAGTTCAGATCTTCAAATTATTATTTGCAATCCTAGTTTGAATTTAACAATTCGAAGTTCTGTATTTACCTACTACAAGTTCAGATCTTCAAGTAATAATTTGAAATAATAATTTATATTTAACAAATCTAAGTTCTGTAATTCACTATTACAAGTTCAGATCTTCAAGTTATAATTTGCAATAATAATTTGTATTTAACAATTCGAAGTTCTATATTTGACTATTACAAGTCCAGATCTTCAAATTATTATTTACAATCTTAGTTTGTATTTAACAATTCGAAGTTCTGTATTTACCTAATACAAGTTAAGATCTTCAAGTTATAATTTGTACTAATAATTTGGATTTAACAATTCGAAGTTCTGTATTTGACTATTACAAGTTCAGATCTTCAAATTAATATTTGCAATCTTAGTTTGAATTTAACAATTCGAAGTTCTGTATTTACCTAATACAAGTTAAGATCTTCAAGTTATAATTTGTACTAATAATTTGGATTTAACAATTCGAATTTCTGTATTTGACTATTACAAGTTCAGATCTTCAAATTATTATTTGCAGTCTTAGTTTGTATTTAACAATTCGAAGTTCTGTATTTACCTACTACAAGTTCAGATCTTCTAGTTATAATTTGCAATAATAATTAGAAGCTATCAATTTTAAGTTCTGTATTTGACAATTACAAGTTCAGATCTTCAAGTTATAATTTGCAATAATAATTTGTATTTAACAATTCGAAGTTCTGTATTTGACTATTACAAGTTCAGATCTTCAAATTATTATTTGCAATCCTAGTTTGAATTTAACAATTCGAAGTTCTGTATTTACCTACTACAAGTTCAGATCTTCAAGTTATAATTTGAAATAATAATTTATATTTAACAAATCTAAGTTCTGTAATTCACTATTACAAGTTCAGATCTTCAAGTTATAATTTGCAATAATAATTTGTATTTAACAATTCGAAGTTCTATATTTGACTATTACAAGTCCAGATCTTCAAATTATTATTTACAATCTTAGTTTGTATTTAACAATTCGAAGTTCTGTATTTACCTAATACAAGTTAAGATCTTCAAGTTATAATTTGTACTAATAATTTGGATTTAACAATTCGAAGTTCTGTATTTGACTATTACAAGTTCAGATCTTCAAATTAATATTTGCAATCTTAGTTTGAATTTAACAATTCGAAGTTCTGTATTTACCTAATACAAGTTAAGATCTTCAAGTTATAATTTGTACTAATAATTTGGATTTAACAATTCGAAGTTCTGTATTTGACTATTACAAGTTCAGATCTTCAAATTATTATTTGCAGTCTTAGTTTGTATTTAACAATTCGAAGTTCTGTATTTACCTACTACAAGTTCAGATCTTCAAGTTATAATTTGCAATAATAATTAGAAGCTATCAATTTTAGTTCTGTATTTGACAATTACAAGTTCAGATCTTCAAGTTATAATTTGCAATAATAATTTGTATTTAACAATTCGAAGTTCTGTATTTGACTAATACAAGTTCAGATCTTCAAATTATTATTTGCAATCTTAGTTTGAATTTAACAATTTGAAGTTCTGTATTTACCTAATACAAGTTAAGATCTTCAAGTTATAATTTGCACTAATAATTTGGATTTCACAATTCGAATTTCTGTATTTGACTATTACAAGTTCAGATCTTCAAATTATTATTTGCAGTCTTAGTATGTATTTAACAATTCGAAGTTCTGTATTTACCTACTACAAGTTCAGATCTTCAAGTTATAATTTGCAATAATAATTAGAAGCTATCAATTTTAAGTTCTGTATTTGACAATTACAAGTTCAGATCTTCAAGTTATAATTTGCAATAATAATTTGTATTTAACAATTCGATGTTCTGTATTTGACTATTACAAGTTCAGATCTTCAAATTATTATTTGCAATCCTAGTTTGAATTTAACAATTCGAAGTTCTGTATTTACCTACTACAAGTTCAGATCTTCAAGTAATAATTTGAAATAATAATTTGGATTTCACAATTCGAATTTCTGTATTTGACTATTACAAGTTCAGATCTTCAAATTATTATTTGCAGTCTTAGTATGTATTTAACAATTCGAAGTTCTGTATTTACCTACTACAAGTTCAGATCTTCAAGTTATAATTTGCAATAATAATTAGAAGCTATCAATTTTAAGTTCTGTATTTGACAATTACAAGTTCAGATCTTCAAGTTATAATTTGCAATAATAATTTGTATTTAACAATTCGATGTTCTGTATTTGACTATTACAAGTTCAGATCTTCAAATTATTATTTGCAATCCTAGTTTGAATTTAACAATTTGAAGTTCTGTATTTACCTAATACAAGTTAAGATCTTCAAGTTATAATTTGCACTAATAATTTGGATTTCACAATTCGAATTTCTGTATTTGACTATTACAAGTTCAGATCTTCAAATTATTATTTGCAGTCTTAGTATGTATTTAACAATTCGAAGTTCTGTATTTACCTACTACAAGTTCAGATCTTCAAGTTATAATTTGCAATAATAATTAGAAGCTATCAATTTTAAGTTCTGTATTTGACAATTACAAGTTCAGATCTTCAAGTTATAATTTGCAATAATAATTTGTATTTAACAATTCGATGTTCTGTATTTGACTATTACAAGTTCAGATCTTCAAATTATTATTTGCAATCCTAGTTTGAATTTAACAATTCGAAGTTCTGTATTTACCTACTACAAGTTCAGATCTTCAAGTAATAATTTGAAATAATAATTTATATTTAACAAATCTAAGTTCTGTAATTCACTATTACAAGTTCAGATCTTCAAGTTATAATTTGCAATAATAATTTGTATTTAACAATTCGAAGTTCTATATTTGACTATTACAAGTCCAGATCTTCAAATTATTATTTACAATCTTAGTTTGTATTTAACAATTCGAAGTTCTGTATTTACCTAATACAAGTTAAGATCTTCAAGTTATAATTTGTACTAATAATTTGGATTTAACAATTCGAAGTTCTGTATTTGACTATTACAAGTTCAGATCTTCAAATTAATATTTGCAATCTTAGTTTGAATTTAACAATTCGAAGTTCTGTATTTACCTAATACAAGTTAAGATCTTCAAGTTATAATTTGTACTAATAATTTGGATTTAACAATTCGAATTTCTGTATTTGACTATTACAAGTTCAGATCTTCAAATTATTATTTGCAGTCTTAGTTTGTATTTAACAATTCGAAGTTCTGTATTTACCTACTACAAGTTCAGATCTTCAAGTTATAATTTGCAATAATAATTAGAAGCTATCAATTTTAAGTTCTGTATTTGACAATTACAAGTTCAGATCTTCAAGTTATAATTTGCAATAATAATTTGTATTTAACAATTCGAAGTTCTGTATTTGACTATTACAAGTTCAGATCTTCAAATTATTATTTGCAATCCTAGTTTGAATTTAACAATTCGAAGTTCTGTATTTACCTACTACAAGTTCAGATCTTCAAGTTATAATTTGAAATAATAATTTATATTTAACAAATCTAAGTTCTGTAATTCACTATTACAAGTTCAGATCTTCAAGTTATAATTTGCAATAACAATTAGAAGCTATCAATTTTAAGTTCTGTATTTGACAATTACAAGTTCAGATCTTCAAGTTATAATTTGCACTAATAATTTGTATTTAACAATTCGAAGTTCTGTATTTGACTATTACAAGTCCAGATCTTCAAATTATTATTTACAATCTTAGTTTGTATTTAACAATTCGAAGTTCTGTATTTACCTACTACAAGTTCAGATCTTCAAGTTATAATTTGTACTAATAATTTGGATTTAAGAATTCGAAGTTCTGTATTTGACTATTACAAGTTCAGATCTTTCTAGTTATAATTTGCAATAATAATTAGAAGCTATCAATTTTAAGTTCTGTATTTGACAATTACAAGTTCAGATCTTCATGTTATAATTTGCAATAATAATTTGTATTTAACAATACGAAGTTCTGTATTTGACTATTACAAGTTCAGATCTTCATAGTATTATTTGCAATCCTAGTTTGAATTTAACAATTCGAAGTTCTGTATTTACATACTACAAGTTCATATCTTCAAGTTATAATTTGCAATAATAATTAGAAGCTATCAATTTTAGTTCTGTATTTGACAATTACAAGTTCAGATCTTCAAGTTATAATTTGCAATTTTAATTTGTATTTAACAATTCGAAGTTCTGTATTTGACTAATACAAGTTCAGATCTTCAGATTATTATTTGCAATCTTAGTTTGAATTTAACAATTTGAAGTTCTGTATTTACCTAATACAAGTTAAGATCTTCAAGTTATAATTTGCACTAATAATTTGGATTTAACAATTCGAAGTTCTGTATTTGACTATTACAAGTTCAGATCTTCAAATTATTATTTGCAGTCTTAGTATGTATTTAACAATTCGAAGTTCTGTATTTACCTACTACAAGTTCAGATCTTCAAGTTATAATTTGCAATAATAATTAGAAGCTATCAATTTTAAGTTCTGTATTTGACAATTACAAGTTCAGATCTTCAAGTTATAATTTGCAATAATAATTTGTATTTAACAATTCGAAGTTCTGTATTTGACTATTACAAGTTCAGATCTTCAAATTATTATTTGCAATCCTAGTTTGAATTTAACAATTCGAAGTTTTGTATTTACCTACTACAAGTTCAGATCTTCAAGTTATAATTTGAAATAATCATTTATATTTAACAAATCTAAGTTCTGTAATTCACTATTACAAGTTCAGATCTTCAAGTTATAATTTGCAATAATAATTAGAAGCTATCAATTTTAAGTTCTGTATTTGACAATTACAAGTTCAGATCTTCAAGTTATAATTTGCACTAATAATTTGTATTTAACAATTCGAAGTTCTATATTTGACTATTACAAGTCCAGATCTTCAAATTATTATTTACAATCTTAGTTTGTTTTTAACAATTCGAAGTTCTGTATTTACCTAATACAAGTTAAGATCTTCAAGTTATAATTTGTACTAATAATTTGGATTTAACAATTCGAAGTTCTGTATTTGACTATTACAAGTTCAGATCTTCAAATTAATATTTGCAATCTTAGTTTGAATTTAACAATTCGAAGTTCTGTATTTACCTAATACAAGTTAAGATCTTCAAGTTATAATTTGTACTAATAATTTGGATTTAACAATTCGAAGTTCTGTATTTGACTATTACAAGTTCAGATCTTCAAATTATTATTTGCAGTCTTAGTTTGTATTTAACAATTCGAAGTTCTGTATTTACCTACTACAAGTTCAGATCTTCAAGTTATAATTTGCAATAATAATTAGAAGCTATCAATTTTAGTTCTGTATTTGACAATTACAAGTTCAGATCTTCAAGTTATAATTTGCAATAATAATTTGTATTTAACAATTCGAAGTTCTGTATTTGACTAATACAAGTTCAGATCTTCAAATTATTATTTGCAGTCTTAGTTTGAATTTAACAATTTGAAGTTCTGTATTTACCTAATACAAGTTAAGATCTTCAAGTTATAATTTGCACTAATAATTTGGATTTCACAATTCGAATTTCTGTATTTGACTATTACAAGTTGAGATCTTCAAATTATTATTTGCAGTCTTAGTATGTATTTAACAATTCGAAGTTCTGTATTTACCTACTACAAGTTCAGATCTTCAAGTTATAATTTGCAATAATAATTAGAAGCTATCAATTTTAAGTTCCGTATTTGACAATTACAAGTTCAGATCTTCAAGTTATAATTTGCAATAATAATTTGTATTTAACAATTCGATGTTCTGTATTTGACTATTACAAGTTCAGATCTTCAAATTATTATTTGCAATCCTAGTTTGAATTTAACAATTCGAAGTTCTGTATTTACCTACTACAAGTTCAGATCTTCAAGTAATAATTTGAAATAATAATTTATATTTAACAAATCTAAGTTCTGTAATTCACTATTACAAGTTCAGATCTTCAAGTTATAATTTGCAATAATAATTTGTATTTAACAATTCGAAGTTCTATATTTGACTATTACAAGTCCAGATCTTCAAATTATTATTTACAATCTTAGTTTGTATTTAACAATTCGAAGTTCTGTATTTACCTAATACAAGTTTAGATCTTCAAGTTATAATTTGTACTAATAATTTGGATTTAACAATTCGAAGTTCTGTATTTGACTATTACAAGTTCAGATCTTCAAATTAATATTTGCAATCTTAGTTTGAATTTAACAATTCGAAGTTCTGTATTTACCTAATACAAGTTAAGATCTTCAAGTTATAATTTGTACTAATAATTTGGATTTAACAATTCGAATTTCTGTATTTGACTATTACAAGTTCAGATCTTCAAATTATTATTTGCAGTCTTAGTTTGTATTTAACAATTCGAAGTTCTGTATTTACCTACTACAAGTTCAGATCTTCAAGTTATAATTTGCAATAATAATTAGAAGCTATCAATTTTAAGTTCTGTATTTGACAATTACAAGTTCAGATCTTCAAGTTATAATTTGCAATAATAATTTGTATTTAACAATTCGAAGTTCTGTATTTGACTATTACAAGTTCAGATCTTCAAATTATTATTTGCAATCCTAGTTTGAATTTAACAATTCGAAGTTCTGTATTTACCTACTACAAGTTCAGATCTTCAAGTTATAATTTGAAATAATAATTTATATTTAACAAATCTAAGTTCTGTAATTCACTATTACAAGTTCAGATCTTCAAGTTATAATTTGCAATAATAATTAGAAGCTATCAATTTTAAGTTCTGTATTTGACAATTACAAGTTCAGATCTTCAAGTTATAATTTGCACTAATAATTTGTATTTAACAATTCGAAGTTCTGTATTTGACTATTACAAGTCCAGATCTTCAAATTATTATTTACAATCTTAGTTTGTATTTAACAATTCGAAGTTCTGTATTTACCTACTACAAGTTCAGATCTTCAAGTTATAATTTGTACTAATAATTTGGATTTAAGAATTCGAAGTTCTGTATTTGACTATTACAAGTTCAGATCTTTCTAGTTATAATTTGCAATAATAATTAGAAGCTATCAATTTTAAGTTCTGTATTTGACAATTACAAGTTCAGATCTTCATGTTATAATTTGCAATAATAATTTGTATTTAACAATACGAAGTTCTGTATTTGACTATTACAAGTTCAGATCTTCATAGTATTATTTGCAATCCTAGTTTGAATTTAACAATTCGAAGTTCTGTATTTACATACTACAAGTTCAGATCTTCAAGTTATAATTTGCAATAATAATTAGAAGCTATCAATTTTAGTTCTGTATTTGACAATTACAAGTTCAGATCTTCAAGTTATAATTTGCAATTTTAATTTGTATTTAACAATTCGAAGTTCTGTATTTGACTAATACAAGTTCAGATCTTCAGATTATTATTTGCAATCTTAGTTTGAATTTAACAATTTGAAGTTCTGTATTTACCTAATACAAGTTAAGATCTTCAAGTTATAATTTGCACTAATAATTTGGATTTAACAATTCGAAGTTCTGTATTTGACTATTACAAGTTCAGATCTTCAAATTATTATTTGCAGTCTTAGTATGTATTTAACAATTCGAAGTTCTGTATTTACCTACTACAAGTTCAGATCTTCAAGTTATAATTTGTACTAATAATTTGGATTTAACAATTCGAAGTTCTGTATTTGACTATTACAAGTTCAGATCTTTCTAGTTATAATTTGCAATAATAATTAGAAGCTATCAATTTTAAGTTCTGTATTTGACAATTACAAGTTCAGATCTTCATGTTATAATTTGCAATAATAATTTGTATTTAACAATACGAAGTTCTGTATTTGACTATTACAAGTTCAGATCTTCATAGTATTATTTGCAATCCTAGTTTGAATTTAACAATTCGAAGTTCTGTATTTACCTACTACGAGTTCAGATCTTCAAGTTATAATGTGAAATAATAAATTATATTTAACAAATCTAAGTTCTGTAATTTACTATTACAAGTTCAGATCTTCAAGTTATAATTTGCAATAATAATTAGAAGCTATCAATTTTAAGTTCTGTATCTGACAATTACAAGTTCAGATCTTCAAGTTATAATTTGCAATAATAATTTGTATTTAACAATTCGAAGTTCTCTATTTGACTATTACAAGTTCAGATCTTCAAATTATTATTTGCAATCTTAATTTGAATTTAACAATTTGAAGTTCTGTATTTAATTAATACAAGTTCAGATCTTCAAGTTATAATTTGCAATAATAATTAGAAGCTATCAATTTTAGTTCTGTATTTGACAATTACAAGTTCAGAACTTCAAGTTATAATTTGCAATAATAATTTGTATTTAACAATTCGAAGTTCTGTATTTGACTAATACAAGTTCAGATCTTCAAATTATTATTTGCAATCTTAGTTTGAATTTAACAATTTGAAGTTCTGTATTTACCTAATACAAGTGAAGTTCTTCAAGTTACAATTTGCACTAATAATTTGGATTTAACAATTCGAAGTTCTGTATTTGACTATTACAAGTTCAGATCTTCAAATTATTATTTGCAGTCTTAGTATGTATTTAACAATTCGAAGTTCTGTATTTACCTACTACAAGTTCAGATCTTCAAGTTATAATTTGCAATAATAATTAGAAGCTATCAATTTTAAGTTCTGTATTTGACAATTACAAGTTCAGATCTTCAAGTTATAATTTGCAATAATAATTTGTATTTAACAATTCGATGTTCTGTATTTGACTACTACAAGTTCAGATCTTCAAATTATTATTTGCAATCCTAGTTTGAATTTAACAATTCGAAGTTCTGTATTTACCTACTACAAGTTCAGATCTTCAAGTTATAATTTGAAATAATAATTTATATTTAACAAATCTAAGTTCTGTAATTCACTATTACAAGTTCAGATCTTCAAGTTATAATTTGCAATTTTAATTTGTATTTAACAATTCGAAGTTCTGTATTTGACTAATACAAGTTCAGATCTTCAGATTATTATTTGCAATCTTAGTTTGAATTTAACAATTTGAAGTTCTGTATTTACCTAATACAAGTTAAGATCTTCAAGTTATAATTTGCACTAATAATTTGGATTTAACAATTCTAAGTTCTGTATTTGACTATTACAAGCTCAGATCTTCAAATTATTATTTGCAGTCTTAGTATGTATTTAACACTTCGAAGTTCTGTATTTACCTACTACAAGTTCAGATCTTCAACTTATAATTTGCAATAATAATTAGAAGCTATCAATTTTAAGTTCTGTATTTGACAATTACAAGTTCAGATCTTCAAGTTATAATTTGCAATAATAATTTGTATTTAACAATTCGAAGTTCTGTATTTGACTATTACAAGTTCAGATCTTCAAATTATTATTTGCAATCCTAGTTTGAATTTAACAATTCGAAGTTTTGTATTTACCTACTACAAGTTCAGATCTTCAAGTTATAATTTGAAATAATCATTTATATTTAAAAAATCTAAGTTCTGTAATTCACTATTACAAGTTCAGATCTTCAAGTTATAATTTGCAATAATAATTTGTATTTAACAATTCGAAGTTCTATATTTGACTATTACAAGTCCAGATCTTCAAATTATTATTTACAATCTTAGTTTGTATTTAACAATTCGAAGTTCTGTATTTACCTAATACAAGTTAAGATCTTCAAGTTATAATTTGTACTGATAATTTGGATTTAACAATTCGAAGTTCTGTATTTGACTATTACAAGTTCAGATCTTCAAATTAATATTTGCAATCTTAGTTTGAATTTAACAATTCGAAGTTCTGTATTTACCTAATACAAGTTAAGATCTTCAAGTTATAATTTGTACTAATAATTTGGATTTAACAATTCGAAGTTCTGTATTTGACTATTACAAGTTCAGATCTTCAAATTATTATTTGCAGTCTTAGTTTGTATTTAACAATTCGAAGTTCTGTATTTACCTACTACAAGTTCAGATCTTCAAGTTATAATTTGAAATAATCATTTATATTTAAAAAATCTAAGTTCTGTAATTCACTATTACAAGTTCAGATCTTCAAGTTATAATTTGCAATAATAATTTGTATTTAACAATTCGAAGTTCTATATTTGACTATTACAAGTCCAGATCTTCAAATTATTATTTACAATCTTAGTTTGTATTTAACAATTCGAAGTTCTGTATTTACCTAATACAAGTTAAGATCTTCAAGTTATAATTTGTACTGATAATTTGGATTTAACAATTCGAAGTTCTGTATTTGACTATTACAAGTTCAGATCTTCAAATTAATATTTGCAATCTTAGTTTGAATTTAACAATTCGAAGTTCTGTATTTACCTAATACAAGTTAAGATCTTCAAGTTATAATTTGTACTAATAATTTGGATTTAACAATTCGAAGTTCTGTATTTGACTATTACAAGTTCAGATCTTCAAATTATTATTTGCAGTCTTAGTTTGTATTTAACAATTCGAAGTTCTGTATTTACCTACTACAAGTTCAGATCTTCAAGTTATAATTTGCAATAATAATTAGAAGCTATCAATTTTAAGTTCTGTATTTGACAATTACAAGTTCAGATCTTCAAGTTATAATTTGCAATAATAATTTGTATTTAACAATTCGAAGTTCTGTATTTGACTATTATAAGTTCAGATCTTCAAATTATTATTTGCAATCCTAGTTTGAATTTAACAATTCGAAGTTCTGTATTTACCTACTACAAGTTCAGATCTTCAAGTTATAATTTGAAATAATAATTTATATTTAACAAATCTAAGTTCTGTAATTCACTATTACAAGTTCAGATCTTCAAGTTATAATTTGCAATAATAATTAGAAGCTATCAATTTTAAGTTCTGTATTTGAGAATTACAAGTTCAGATCTTCAAGTTATAATTTGCACTAATAATTTGTATTTAACAATTCGAAGTTCTGTATTTGACTATTACAAGTCCAGATCTTCAAATTATTATTTACAATCTTAGTTTGTATTTAACAATTCGAAGTTCTGTATTTACCTACTACAAGTTCAGATCTTCAAGTTATAATTTGTACTAATAATTTGGATTTAACAATTCGAAGTTCTGTATTTGACTATTACAAGTTCAGATCTTCAAGTTATAATTTGCAATAATAATTTGTATTTAACAATTCGAAGTTCTATATTTGACTATTACAAGTCCAGATCTTCAAATTATTATTTACAATCTTAGTTTGTTTTTACAATTCGAAGTTCTGTATTTCCCTAATACAAGTTAAGATCTTCAAGTTATAATTTGTACTAATAATTTGGATTTAACAATTCGAAGTTCTGTATTTGACTATTACAAGTTCAGATCTTCAAATTAATATTTGCAATCTTAGTTTGAATTTAACAATTCGAAGTTCTGTATTTACCTAATACAAGTTAAGATCTTCAAGTTATAATTTGTACTAATAATTTGGATTTAACAATTCGAAGTTCTGTATTTGACTATTACAAGTTCAGATCTTCAAATTATTATTTGCAGTCTTAGCTTGTATTTAACAATTCCAAGTTCTGTATTTACCTAGTACATGTTCAGATCTTCAAGTTATAATTTGCAATAATAATTAGAAGCTATCCTTTTTAAGTTCTGTATTTGACAATTACAAGTTCAGATCTTCAAGGTATAATTTGCACTAATAATTAGTATTTAACAATTCGAAGTTCTGTATTTGACTATTACAAGTCCAGATCTTCAAATTATTATTTACAATCTTAGTTTGTATTTAACAATTCGAAGTTCTGTATTTACCTACTACAAGTTCAGATCTTCAAGTTATAATTTGTACTAATAATTTGGATTTAAGAATTCGAAGTTCTGTATTTGACTATTAGAAGTTCAGATCTTTCTAGTTATAATTTGCAATAATAATTAGAAGCTATCAATTTTAAGTTCTGTATTTGACAATTACAAGTTCAGATCTTCAAGTTATAATTTGCAATAATAATTTGTATTTAACAATTCGAAGTTCTCTATTTGACTATTACAAGTTCAGATCTTCAAATTATTATTTGCAATCTTAATTTGAATTTAACAATTTGAAGTTCTGTATTTAATTAATACAAGTTAAGATCTTCAAGTTATAATTTGTACTAATAATTTGGATTTAACAATTCGAAGTTCTGTATTTGACTATTACAAGTTCAGATCTTCAATTTATTATTTGCAGTCTTAGTTTGTATTTAACAATTCGAAGTTCTGTATTTACCTACTACAAGTTCAGATCTTCAAGTTATAATTTGCAATAATAATTAGAAGCTATCAATTTGTAGTTCTGTATTTGACAATTACAAGTTCAGATCTTCAAGTTATAATTTGCAATAATAATTTGTATTTAACTATTCGAAGTTCTCTATTTGACTATTACAAGTTCAGATCTTCAAATTATTATTTGCAATCTTAATTTGAATTTAACAATTTGAAGTTCTGTATTTAATTAATACAAGTTGAGATCTTCAAGTTATAATTTGTTAATAATTTGGATTTAACAATTCGAAGTTCTGTATTTGACTATTACAAGTTCAGATCTTCAAGTTATAATTTGCAATAATAATTAGAAGCTATCAATTTTAAGTTCTGTATTTGACAATTACAAGTTCAGATCTTCAAGTTATAATTTGCAATAATAATTTGTATTTAACAATTCGAAGTTCTCTATTTGACTATTACAAGTTCAGATCTTCAAATTATTATTTGCAATCTTAATTTGAATTTAACAATTTGAAGTTCTGTATTTAATTAATACAAGTTAAGATCTTCAAGTTATAATTTGTACTAATAATTTGGATTTAACAATTCGAAGTTCTGTATTTGACTATTACAAGTTCAGATCTTCAATTTATTATTTGCAGTCTTAGTTTGTATTTAACAATTCGAAGTTCTGTATTTACCTACTACAAGTTCAGATCTTCAAGTTATAATTTGCAATAATAATTAGAAGCTATCAATTTTAAGTTCTGTATTTGACAATTACAAGTTCAGATCTTCAAGTTATAATTTGCAATAATAATTTGTATTTAACAATTCGAAGTTCTCTATTTGACTATTACAAGTTCAGATCTTCAAATTATTATTTGCAATCTTAATTTGAATTTAACAATTTGAAGTTCTGTATTTAATTAATACAAGTTGAGATCTTCAAGTTATAATTTGTACTAATAATTTGGATTTAACAATTCGAAGTTCTGTATTTGACTATTACAAGTTCAGATCTTCAATTTATTATTTGCAGTCTTAGTTTGTATTTAACATTGCGAAGTTCTGTATTTACCTACTACAAGTTCAGATCTTCAAGTTATAATTTGCAATAATAATTAGAAGCTATCAATTTTAAGTTCTGTATTTGACAATTACAAGTTCAGATCTTCAAGTTATAATTTGCAATAATAATTTGTATTTAACAATTCGAAGTTCTGTATTTGACTATTACAAGTTCAGATCTTCAAATTATTATTTACAATCTTAGTTTGTATTTAACAATTCGAAGTTCTGTATTTACCTAGTACAAGTTAAGATCTTCAAGTTATAATTTGTACTAATAATTTGGATTTAACAATTCCAAGTTCTGTATTTGACTATTACAAGTTCAGATCTTCAAATTATTATTTGCAATCTTAGTTTGTATTTAACAATAATTCGAAGTTCTGTATTTACCTACTACAAGTTCAGATCTTCAAGTTATAATTTGCAATAATAATTAGAAGCTATCAATTTTAAGTTCTGTATTTGACAATTACAAGTTCAGATCTTCAAGTTATAATTTGCAATAATAATTTGTATTTAACAATTCGAAGTTCTGTATTTGACTATTACAAGTTCAGATCTTCAAATTATTATTTACAATCTTAGTTTGTATTTAACAATTCGAAGTTCTGTATTTACCTAGTACAAGTTAAGATCTTCAAGTTATAATTTGTACTAATAATTTGGATTTAACAATTCCAAGTTCTGTATTTGACTATTACAAGTTCAGATCTTCAAATTATTATTTGCAATCTTAGTTTGTATTTAACAATTCGAAGTTCTGTATTTACCTACTACAAGTTCAGATCTTCAAGTTATAATTTGCAATAATAATTAGAAGCTATCAATTTTAAGTTCTGTATTTGACAATTACAAGTTCAGATCTTCAAGTTATAATTTGCACTAATAATTTGTATTTAACAATTCGAAGTTCTATATTTGACTATTACAAGTCCAGATCTTCAAATTATTATTTACAATCTTAGTTTGTATTTAACAATTCGAAGTTCTGTATTTACCTAATACAAGTTAAGATCTTCAAGTTATAATTTGTACTAATAATTTGGATTTAACAATTCGAAGTTCTGTATTTGACTATTACAAGTTGTGACAATTTCTAGGCAACTAGTAATTGTCACGTATGTTTTCTTACGACTCCTGGAAGACCGGCGGGTTCTTTGCCGACAAAGAAGGGAAGTTTTCTTTAAGGGGCTCCGCAACTTGCTATATGGTAGCAAGTTGTAGGAAAAGATTTATTGCTGTGACACCCTAGTTACAACTAGCAAAACTTTGTGGGAAACAGGCGAGATATTTCACGGTCAATGTATTATGTTAATCTTTACTGTTTTCATGAGTGAGATCAAGAGGGTTAGTGGGCCGTGAAGTAGACCGGGTTGTTCCTTTTTGTTTTCTTTGAAGGGGTGTCAGGAGGCAAGGAGGAAGGAAAGGAAAGACGTTGTGACCAGGCTGGGGGGGTTGTCTGTTCTTGGACGTGAGCCTGTGTAGGTGGTAGATTTGACCACAGGGGTGATAACCGAGTAGTGAGTGAAAGGGTTGCGTGTGTAAGGGGTTAATGAAGAGTTGCTTACGAGGTGTAAGAAACAGAAATTTAGTTTGGTTTTGGGTCGTGGCAATTAAGTCAACCAGGCCCCTAATTGGAAGGGTTACCGATTATAAGTGCGAGTATTGAGTTGTAGTCGCGGAGTTGATTTACGCGACCTCGTTCGGTACCATCGTAGGTGTAATCTTCCGAGTGTCCTGAGATCCCAGAAACCGCATTAGAGGAAAGAAAGTGAATGGTACTCAGGCTCCAAAGCCTACCCCGGATTGGTGGAGACTACCCTAGTACGGAATCGCTAAATGCGAGTAAAATTAAGGTTAGTGTTGTAGTTAGATTTAGTGCCCCCCCCCCGCGAAAAGTGCGAGGCTTAGAAGTCGAGATACGCTGTGCGCGAGTACGCCTTTTGTGTTGCGGTGGTGTTACCACATTGGTAGAGAAAAGACAAATCACCAACAATTGACGGTGCGGCTCGCGGTGACTTAGGATATTTATGGTGCGTAAGGCTAAAAACTCTTTCTCATTATTTGTTTAGTTATTAGTAAGTTGTACTCAAGTAGATCTGAATTTCGTGTGTTAATTTTAGTTATAAGTTCTTTTGTGTAGCGGTAAATTTTTTGTAACTTTTAAGTGTATGTGTATTAAACCTGTAAATGTGTAGTAAATAGTAAGTCTCAAGTAAATCTGATTTGTTGTAAAGGGATTTTTATTTCGGGGTCTTCAACCGTTAATAGTGGGTGAGTAGCTTAGGACTGATTACCATTTACCGACAGAAGAGGGTCCCAAGGAAGGCATTCCACGTTAGATTTCTTTGGGGCGATCATCGTAATTATTGTTGTCCCCTCCCTTTTTATAACGTGGTGGCGCCCAACCTCGCGTTTCCTAGCCACCCAACACCTACGCCCTACTGAGCTAAAGGTCGGCACCTTCGCGACGACATCCGCGGAGAGCCACAAAATTAGTTCCCGTTTCTTCGGGAAATAAAATTGTGACAAAGTTCAGATCTTCAAATTAATATTTGCAATCTTAGTTTGAATTTAACAATTCGAAGTTCTGTATTTACCTACTACAACTTCAGATCTTCAAGTTATAATTTGAAATAATAATTTATATTTAACAAATCTAAGTTCTGTAATTCACTATTACAAGTTCAGATCTTCAAGTTATAATTTGCAATAATAATTTGTATTTAACAATTCGAAGTTCTATATTTGACTATTACAAGTCCAGATCTTCAAATTATTATTTACAATCTTAGTTTGTATTTAACAATTCGAAGTTCTGTATTTACCTAATACAAGTTAAGATCTTCAAGTTATAATTTGTACTAATAATTTGGATTTAACAATTCGAAGTTCTGTATTTGACTATTACAAGTTCAGATCTTCAAATTAATATTTGCAATCTTAGTTTGAATTTAACAATTCGAAGTTCTGTATTTACCTAATACAAGTTAAGATCTTCAGGTTATAATTTGTACTAATAATTTGGATTTAACAATTCGAAGTTCTGTATTTGACTATTACAAGTTCAGATCTTCAAATTATTATTTGCAGTCTTAGTTTGTATTTAACAATTCGAAGTTCTGTATTTACCTACTACAAGTTCAGATCTTCAAGTTATAATTTGCAATAATAATTAGAAGCTATCAATTTTAAGTTCTGTATTTGACAATTACAAGTTCAGATCTTCAAGTTATAATTTGCAATAATAATTTGTATTTAACAATTCGAAGTTCTGTATTTGACTATTACAAGTTCAGATCTTCAAATTATTATTTGCAGTCTTAGTTTGTATTTAACAATTCGAAGTTCTGCATTTACCTACTACAAGTTCAGATCTTCAAGTTATAATTTGCAATAATAATTAGAAGCTATCAATTTTAAGTTCTGTATTTGACAATTACAAGTTCATATCTTCAAGTTATAATTAGCAAATAATAATTTGTATTTAACAATTCGAAGTTCCTTATTTGACTATTACAAGTACAGATCTTCAATTTATTATTTGCAAACTTAGTTTGAATTTAACAATGCGAAGTTCTGTATTTACCCTCTACAAGTACAGATCTTCAAGTTTTAACTTGAAATAATAATTAGTATTTAACAAATCTAAGTTCTGTAATTCACTATTACAAGTTCAGATCTTCAAGTTATAATTTGCAATAATAATTAGAAGCTATCAATTTTAAGTTCTGTATTTGACAATTACAAGTTCAGATCTTCAAGTTATAATTTGCACTAATAATTTGTATTTAACAATTCGAAGTTCTGTATTTGACTATTACAAGTCCAGATCTTCAAATTATTATTTACAATCTTAGTTTGTATTTAACAATTCGAAGTTCTGTTATTACCTACTACAAGTTCAGATCTTTAAGTTATAATTTGCAATAATAATTAGAAGCTATCAATTTTAAGTTCTGTAGTTGACAATTACAAGTTCATATCTTCAAGTTATAATTAGCAAATAATAATTAGTATTTAACAATTCGAAGTTCTGTATTTGACTATTACAAGTACAGATCTTCAATTTATTATTTGCAAACTTAGTTTGAATTTAACAATGCGAAGTTCTGTATTTACCCAGATAGCACAATAACGTATTTTGGACATATCTAGGACGAATATTTTTATCCAAGCGGACGTACCTTGTACGTACCGGTACGCAACTTGTACGTATTATTTACGTACTAAGTACGTACATTATGCACAGTGTTGTACGAATAAAGGACCTCCATTATTGGTACCAATTTGTACGTACATTGTACTAACACTGTACGTACGTTGTACGAAAAAGGACGTACCTCGTACAAACGAGGACGTACCTCGTACCAACGCGGATGTACCTTGTTCGTACAAGATTCGTACATTGTTTGTACGAGGTACAAGGTACGTACAATGTTCGTACGAGGTACGCACAAAGTTGACACGAGATACACACATATTTGTACGAATAAGTACCCTATTAGTACAACCTTGTGCATAAAGTACGTACTGGGTACGTATAGAGGACGTAGAATGTACCTACCGGTACGTAAATGGTACATCCCTTGACTGAAAACATTCGTCCTAAATACGTACATTGTTTGCACGAGGTACATACAATGCTAGTACGAGGTATGTACAAGGTTTGTTCGAGATATGGATAAAATATGGATAAATGGACGTACCGTATATGTACAACCTTGTGCATAATGTACGTACTGGGTACGTATACAGGACATGCAATGTATATACCGGTACGTAAATGGTACGTCCGCCTGACTGAAATCATTCGTCCTAGATATGTACATTGTTTGCTCGAGATACGTACAATTGTGTACGAATAATGGGATACCTTATTCGTACTACCTTGTACGTACTGGGTACGTATACAACACGTGTAATAAATAATAATAAAATTCGCAAAAAAATTCTTTATTGTTTATTTTTATTAATTTATTTATAATTAGTAAAATAAATATGCCAACACTCAAAATTTTTTTTTTTATTAATTTATACATTTGCATTTTCCCCCTTTCGTTGCATCTTCCAATCCATTTAGAAATTTCCAACCTAAAATAAAAGTTATATTAAATTATTTATATCAAAATGAAATTTTATTGCTTACTGCATGTTAACAACTCATTTAAGTTTAGCACATTGAATGCTTCCATCTGATTCCGGCTCGCTGGTCACCATCGCTTTTGGTGCCTTTTGATTTGCTTCTTTGAATATTTCTAAAAATATAAATCTATTACCATATAAGACGTTGTTCCTGAATCCAGTGTATTTATACAGTTTCCATGTTTAACGATTTGGTAACTCACAGGTTTCAATCTCCGTTACTCGGCCCGTTTACTCCCCATGAGGAAGGCACCTATTGCTCATCTACAAATGTGATAACAGTCCACGTGTTACAATTATTTTACAAAATAAAACAAAACAACTAATATATTACTAACTTACTAAACTTTAAATTTAAAAACGGCACTCGATCGAATCCGCACAGTATGAAAATGTAAATAAATTGTTTAACTTACACAGATATTTGTTGGAGAATTCGACAGCTTACTGATAATAATATGGGTATTGAAAGGTTCGCAGGTAACACAGGAATGGCCAATAGTTACTACCCCTCTCTACGAGGTTAAAGTTGATGGAAAAAACCCATGGTTGGTATTTTTATTGTTAAGACTGTCATGGCGTCCGTAAGTACAATGGAAGAAATGGCTCATTATGCACACACAATAAGATGCCTTGTTATAAAATAATACCAAAATTCCTCAACATTAGCAAAACGTCTTGGTTGGGAGATATTTAATTAAGATACATCAAGTTTACATATTTATTCACTATTTTGTTTAAAATTAATAAAGAGGGTGTTCAAGTATTACGTAAGCGTATAAACAAAAATAAGAAAAATGTGAAGTCCCCCCCTCCAAAAAATGATAAGACATAACAATTATTTCAAAACTGTTATTGAGTGAAAGTTCAGTATTTTGAAAACCTTTAAATTATTTTGCAATTTTTTATCTAACGTAAGATTTATAATACTTTCCCTACCACTTTTGTTAGAAAAAATAAGAAAAACTTAACCGCCCCCCTAAGTTTGCCTAGGTAATACTTGAACGGCCCTAAACACGTAAAACAAAATAACACTCCAATAAAAATTAAAAATTAAATTATTTTTTCTGAAATTTACTGAAGCTATTAAAGCTGTTTAAAACCTATTCTTTTATAATTAACTTTTTTCCAAGCGCGGTTAAGCAGACTGTAGTTGGTATTAAATTTGAAAACTTTTAATTGTAATTTAATAATTAGCAAAATTCATTTTATTCAATTTTTCAATTTTCAAAACTTCAATTTTTTTAAGATATCGGCTCTTAAAATAAAAGAATTAATAAAAATATTTCTTTTTCAAATATTTTTAAATTTTAGATTTAGGATTTAGGATTAAAACCGTTTACCTGCATAACTTAAAAGGAGCCCTTTTACTAGTAAAATTTCTGGAATTTCCAAATTCAAAATTCTACGAAAGCATTCAATTTAAGTTGTTTAAAAATTTTACAAAAAATTACTATTTGCCTGATAAAAAATATAAAAATAAGCACAAATGCTGTGCTTTAATTACAGTAAGATTTTATTTATTATAAAAAATATTAATTTATGCCGGATTTTCGAAAACAAAATATTTTCAGGCTTAAGAACACATAATTGCATATTTTGTTGATTTTAAGAGGGATAATATAGTATTTAAATTAATTTCTTGTACTGTTATTTCTATATACAGGCACGATCACATTATTAAAATTATTATACCGAGTGACCGTCCGATTTTTGAACATAGGGCATTTACATGGGAAATAGATTTTTTCTTAATTCCTACTTCCAATAATTATAACGGATAAGAATAAAAAGTATATCAAATTAAAAAGATTCCGCGTCTAAAGATATTTAACACTTAATATTTAGTTTTTTAATTGTTGTTAAAAACTCGATAGTAAAATTAAGCAATAGAGCTTTTTAAAAAAATATTAGCAGGCTCGGTGGACAAGTTACTTTGACAGATTAAAATTAATTTCGTTATCAATGGTAATGCGGCAACTAAAACGTAACTGAAATGACCCAGTCATCTAATTTTTTTTTTAAAAGCACCATTTCTTAATTTTGCTATCGAGTTTTTGACAATAATTGAGAAAACACTATATTAAGTGTTAAATAATATCCTTCGGCGCGGAATAAAAATCTCTTTATTTGAAATACTTTTTATTTTTATCCGTTAAAATGAGAAGCAGGAATTCTGAAAAAGTCAATTTCCCATTCCTATGTTCAAAATTCGGACAGTCACCCGGTATGTTTAATGGAAGAAATAATAAATAATATGGACGAGCTGTAAGGGAGAGGGCGATCCTGGATCTGCCACTGTTTTATTAGTTTATTAGACAGTTCTTTTTCTATATTAAGATTTATGGGGGGGGGGGAGTAGTTGATAACCGCCGCTTTCTATCCGCGCTTGAAATATACGATACAAATCAAATATTCTGATAAGGTTCCAAGATTTTTTCACTATTGAGCTTTTCGAAAAAGGGAAGGATGCGCCATCAATTTTTCTATATCTCACATAGAGTCACCTAATTTCCCATAAGATCATTCGAATTTGTGCCTCCCTGTATGCACTTCAAAATAACGGGTATGTACTACGTTCACTTTAGGTATATACTCGGACTTACTGTGTACGTACTTCAAAGTACAGCACATGTACATACGTCCACTGGAAGTACATTATTGTACATACACTTATGTACGTCCACGTGAGGTACGTACTCGTACATATAATGTACGTATTTCAAAGTACCTGTTTTGAACGTTCTCTTAAGGTACATAATTGTACATACCATGTACGTACATCACAGTACTGGATATGTACGTCCACCTGAAGTACATAACTGTAGATACCATGTGCGTACTTCAAAGTACAGCATATGTACGTCCACTTGAGGTACTTAATTGTACATACAGATGTGTACATAAACATGAGGTACATACTCGTACATATCATGTACGTACATCAAAGTACAGCACATGTACGTCCACTTGAAGTATATTACTGTACATACGGTTATGTACGTCCGCGTGAGGTACATACTCGCACATACCAAGTACGTACTTCAAAGTACAGCACATGTACGTCCACTTGAAGTACATTACTGTACATACGGTTATGTATGTCCACGTGAAGTATATCCTCGTACATACTATGTACGTATTTTAAAGTACCGGGTTTGAACGTTGTCTTAAGGTACATAATTGTACATACCATGTACGTACATCAAAGTACTGGATATGTACGTCCACCTGAAGTACATAACTGTACATACCATGTACGTACTTCTAAGTACAGCATATGTACGTGCCCGTGAGGTACATATACGAATGGACATAAGACGGACGAAAACCGTACGAAATATGTACGTACATACTTTTACGTACAGGTACGTACTGTAAAGTACGTTATATGTTCGTCCGAGTTTCGTACATGGACGAATGTACATAAAATGGACGTAATTTGTACGTACTGAGGACGAAGCGTGCTATTAGGGTACCCTCTACAAGTACAGATCTTCAAGTTCTAATTTGCAATCACAATTTGAAGGTATCAATTCTAAGTTCTGTATTTGAAAGTTACAAGTTCAGATCTTCAAGTTATAACTTGAAATAATAATTAGTATTTAACAAATCTAAGTTCTGTAATTCACTATTACTAGTTCAGATCTTCAAGTTATAATTTGCAATAATAATTAGAAGCTATCAATTTTAAGTTCTGTATTTGACAATTACAAGTTCAGATCTTCAAGTTATAATTTGCACTAATAATTTGTATTTAACAATTCGAAGTTCTGTATTTGACTATTACAAGTCCAGATCTTCAAATTATTATTTACAATCTTAGTTTGTATTTAACAATTCGAAGTTCTGTATTTACCTACTACAAGTTCAGATCTTTAAGTTATAATTTGCAATAATAATTAGAAGCTATCAATTTTAAGTTCTGTAGTTGACAATTACAAGTTCATATCTTCAAGTTATAATTAGCAAATAATAATTTGTATTTAACAATTCGAAGTTCTGTATTTGACTATTACAAGTTCAGATCTTCAATTTATTATTTGCAAACTTAGTTTGAATTTAACAATTCGAAGTTCTGTATTTACCCACTACAAGTACAGATCTTCAAGTTCTAATTTGCAATCACAATTTGATGGTATTAATTCTAAGTTCTGTATTTCACAGTTACAAGTTCAGATCTTCAAGTTATAACTTGAAATAATAATTAGTATTTAACAAATCTAAGTTCTGTAATTCACTATTACTAGTTCAGATCTTCAAGTTATAATTTGCAATAATAATTAGAAGCTATCAATTTTAAGTTCTGTATTTGACAATTACAAGTTCAGATCTTCAAGTTATAATTTGCAATAATAATTTGTATTTAACAATTCGAAGTTCTGTATTTGACTAGTACAAGTTCAGATCCTCAAATTATTATTTGCAATCCTAGTTTGAATTTAACAATTCGAAGTTCTGTATTTACCTACTACAAGTACAGATCTTCAAGTTCTAATTTGCAATCACAATTTGATGGTATTAATTCTAAGTTCTGTATTTCACAGATACAAGTTCAGATCTTCAAGTTATAACTTGAAATAATAATTAGTATTTAACAAATCTAAGTTCTGTAATTCACTATTACTAGTTCAGATCTTCAAGTTATAATTTGCAATAATAATTAGAAGCTATCAATTTTAAGTTCTGTATTTGACAATTACAAGTTCAGATCTTCAAGTTATAATTTGCAATAATAATTTGTATTTAACAATTCGAAGTTCTGTATTTGACTATTACAAGTCCAGATCTTTAAATTATTATTTACAATCTTAGTTTGTATTTAACAATTCGAAGTTCTGTATTTACCTACTACAAGTTCAGATCTTTAAGTTATAATTTGCAATAATAATTAGAAGCTATCAATTTTAAGTTCTGTAGTTGACAATTACAAGTTCATATCTTCAAGTTATAATTAGCAAATAATAATTTGTATTTAACAATTCGAAGTTCTGTATTTGACTATTACAAGTTCAGATCTTCAATTTATTATTTGCAAACTTAGTTTGAATTTAACAATTCGAAGTTCTGTATTTGACTATTACAAGTTCAGATCTTCAAATTAATATTTGCAATCTTAGTTTGAATTTAACAATTCGAAGTTCTGTATTTACCTAATACTATTTAAGATCTTCAAGTTATAATTTGTACTAATAATTTGGATTTAACAATTCGAAGTTCTGTATTTGACTATTACAAGTTCAGATCTTCAAATTATTATTTGCAGTCTTAGTTTGTATTTAACAATTCGAAGTTCTGTATTTACCTACTACAAGTTCAGATCTTCAAGTTATAATTTGCAATAATAATTAGAAGCTATCAATTTTAAGTTCTGTATTTGACAATTACAAGTTCAGATCTACAAGTTATAATTTGCAATAATAATTTGTATTTAACAATTCGAAGTTCTGTATTTGACTATTACAAGTTCAGATCTTCAAATTATTATTTGCAATCCTAGTTTGAATTTAGCAATTCGAAGTTCTGTATTTACCTACTACAAGTTCAGATCTTCAAGTTATAATTTGAAATAATAATTTATATTTAACAAATCTAAGTTCTGTAATTCACTATTACAAGTTCAGATCTTCAAGTTATAATTTGCAATAATAATTAGAAGCTATCAATTTTAAGTTCTGTATTTGACAATTACAAGTTCATATCTTCAAGTTATAATTAGCAAATAATAATTTGTATTTAACAATTCGAAGTTCCTTATTTGACTATTACAAGTACAGATCTTCAATTTATTATTTGCAAACTTAGTTTGAATTTAACAATGCGAAGTTCTGTATTTACCCTCTACAAGTACAGATCTTCAAGTTCTAATTTGCAATCACAATTTGAAGGTATCAATTCTAAGTTCTGTATTTGAAAGTTACAAGTTCAGATCTTCAAGTTTTAACTTGAAATAATAATTAGTATTTAACAAATCTAAGTTCTGTAATTCACTATTACAAGTTCAGATCTTCAAGTTATAATTTGCAATAATAATTAGAAGCTATCAATTTTAAGTTCTGTATTTGACAATTACAAGTTCAGATCTTCAAGTTATAATTTGCACTAATAATTTGTATTTAACAATTCGAAGTTCTGTATTTGACTATTACAAGTCCAGATCTTCAAATTATTATTTACAATCTTAGTTTGTATTTAACAATTCGAAGTTCTGTATTTACCTACTACAAGTTCAGATCTTTAAGTTATAATTTGCAATAATAATTAGAAGCTATCAATTTTAAGTTCTGTAGTTGACAATTACAAGTTCATATCTTCAAGTTATAATTAGCAAATAATAATTAGTATTTAACAATTCGAAGTTCTGTATTTGACTATTACAAGTACAGATCTTCAATTTATTATTTGCAAACTTAGTTTGAATTTAACAATGCGAAGTTCTGTATTTACCCTCTACAAGTACAGATCTTCAAGTTCTAATTTGCAATCACAATTTGAAGGTATCAATTCTAAGTTCTGTATTTGAAAGTTACAAGTTCAGATCTTCAAGTTATAACTTGAAATAATAATTAGTATTTAACAAATCTAAGTTCTGTAATTCACTATTACTAGTTCAGATCTTCAAGTTATAATTTGCAATAATAATTAGAAGCTATCAATTTTAAGTTCTGCATTTGACAATTACAAGTTCAGATCTTCAAGTTATAATTTGCACTAATAATTTGTATTTAACAATTCGAAGTTCTGTATTTGACTATTACAAGTCCAGATCTTCAAATTATTATTTACAATCTTAGTTTGTATTTAACAATTCGAAGTTCTGTATTTACCTACTACAAGTTCAGATCTTTAAGTTATAATTTGCAATAATAATTAGAAGCTATCAATTTTAAGTTCTGTAGTTGACAATTACAAGTTCATATCTTCAAGTTATAATTAGCAAATAATAATTTGTATTTAACAATTCGAAGTTCTGTATTTGACTATTACAAGTTCAGATCTTCAATTTATTATTTGCAAACTTAGTTTGAATTTAACAATTCGAAGTTCTGTATTTACCCACTACAAGTACAGATCTTCAAGTTCTAATTTGCAATCACAATTTGATGGTATTAATTCTAAGTTCTGTATTTCACAGTTACAAGTTCAGATCTTCAAGTTATAACTTGAAATAATAATTAGTATTTAACAAATCTAAGTTCTGTAATTCACTATTACTAGTTCAGATCTTCAAGTTATAATTTGCAATAATAATTAGAAGCTATCAATTTTAAGTTCTGTATTTGACAATTACAAGTTCAGATCTTCAAGTTATAATTTGCAATAATAATTTGTATTTAACAATTCGAAGTTCTGTATTTGACTAGTACAAGTTCAGATCCTCAAATTATTATTTGCAATCCTAGTTTGAATTTAACAATTCGAAGTTCTGTATTTACCTACTACAAGTACAGATCTTCAAGTTCTAATTTGCAATCACAATTTGATGGTATTAATTCTAAGTTCTGTATTTCACAGATACAAGTTCAGATCTTCAAGTTATAACTTGAAATAATAATTAGTATTTAACAAATCTAAGTTCTGTAATTCACTATTACTAGTTCAGATCTTCAAGTTATAATTTGCAATAATAATTAGAAGCTATCAATTTTAAGTTCTGTATTTGACAATTACAAGTTCAGATCTTCAAGTTATAATTTGCAATAATAATTTGTATTTAACAATTCGAAGTTCTGTATTTGACTAGTACAAGTTCAGATCCTCAAATTATTATTTGCAATCCTAGTTTGAATTTAACAATTCGAAGTTCTGTATTTACCTACTACAAGTTCAGATCTTCAAGTTATAATTTGAAATAATAATTTATATTTAACAAATCTAAGTTCTGTAATTCACTATTACAAGTTCAGATCTTCAAATTAATATTTGCAATCTTAGTTTGAATTTAACAATTCGAAGTTCTGTATTTACCTAATACTAGTTAAGATCTTCAAGTTATAATTTGTACTAATAATTTGGATTTAACAATTCGAAGTTCTGTATTTGACTATTACAAGTTCAGATCTTCAAATTATTATTTGCAGTCTTAGTTTGTATTTAACAATTCGAAGTTCTGTATTTACCTAATACTAGTTAAGATCTTCAAGTTATAATTTGTACTAATAATTAGTATTTAACAAATCTAAGTTCTGTAATTCACTATTACTAGTTCAGATCTTCAAGTTATAATTTGCAATAATAATTAGAAGCTATCAATTTTAAGTTCTGTATTTGACAATTACAAGTTCAGATCTTCAAGTTATAATTTGCAATAATAATTTGTATTTAACAATTCGAAGTTCTGTATTTGACTAGTACAAGTTCAGATCCTCAAATTATTATTTGCAATCCTAGTTTGAATTTAACAATTCGAAGTTCTGTATTTACCTACTACAAGTACAGATCTTCAAGTTCTAATTTGCAATCACAATTTGATGGTATTAATTCTAAGTTCTGTATTTCACAGATACAAGTTCAGATCTTCAAGTTATAACTTGAAATAATAATTAGTATTTAACAAATCTAAGTTCTGTAATTCACTATTACTAGTTCAGATCTTCAAGTTATAATTTGCAATAATAATTAGAAGCTATCAATTTTAAGTTCTGTATTTGACAATTACAAGTTCAGATCTTCAAGTTATAATTTGCAATAATAATTTGTATTTAACAATTCGAAGTTCTGTATTTGACTAGTACAAGTTCAGATCCTCAAATTATTATTTGCAATCCTAGTTTGAATTTAACAATTCGAAGTTCTGTATTTACCTACTACAAGTTCAGATCTTCAAGTTATAATTTGAAATAATAATTTATATTTAACAAATCTAAGTTCTGTAATTCACTATTACAAGTTCAGATCTTCAAATTAATATTTGCAATCTTAGTTTGAATTTAACAATTCGAAGTTCTGTATTTACCTAATACTAGTTAAGATCTTCAAGTTATAATTTGTACTAATAATTTGGATTTAACAATTCGAAGTTCTGTATTTGACTATTACAAGTTCAGATCTTCAAATTATTATTTGCAGTCTTAGTTTGTATTTAACAATTCGAAGTTCTGTATTTACCTAATACTAGTTAAGATCTTCAAGTTATAATTTGTACTAATAATTAGTATTTAACAAATCTAAGTTCTGTAATTCACTATTACTAGTTCAGATCTTCAAGTTATAATTTGCAATAATAATTAGAAGCTATCAATTTTAAGTTCTGTATTTGACAATTACAAGTTCAGATCTTCAAGTTATAATTTGCAATAATAATTTGTATTTAACAATTCGAAGTTCTGTATTTGACTAGTACAAGTTCAGATCTTCAAATTATTATTTGCAATCCTAGTTTGAATTTAACAATTCGAAGTTCTGTATTTACCTACTACAAGTACAGATCTTCAAGTTCTAATTTGCAATAACAATTTGATGGTATTAATTCTAAGTTCTGTATTTCACAGTTACAAGTTCAGATCTTCAAGTTATAACTTGATATAATAATTAGTATTTAACAAATCTAAGTTCTGTAATTCACTATTACAAGTTCAGATCTTCAAGTTATAATTTGCAATAATAATTAGAAGCTATCAATTTTAAGTTCTGTATTTGACAATTACAAGTTCAGATCTTCAAGTTATAATTTGCACTAATAATTTGTATTTAACAATTCGAAGTTCTGTATTTGACTATTACAAGTTCAGATCTTCAAATTATTATTTACAATCTTAGTTTGTATTTAACAATTCGAAGTTCTGTATTTACCTACTACAAGTTCAGATCTTTAAGTTATAATTTGCAATAATAATTAGTAGCTATCAATTTTAAGTTCTGTAGTTGACAATTACAAGTTCATATCTTCAAGTTATAATTAGCAAATAATAATTTGTATTTAACAATTCGAAGTTCTGTATTTGATTATTACAAGTTCAGATCTTCAATTTATTATTTGCAAACTTAGTTTGAATTTAACAATTCGAAGTTCTGTATTTACCCACTACAAGTACAGATCTTCAAGTTCTAATTTGCAATCACAATTTGATGGTATTAATTTTAAGTTCTGTATTTGACAATTACAAGTTCAGATCTTCAAGTTATAATTTGCACTAATAATTTGTATTTAACAATTCGAAGTTCTGTATTTGACTATTACAAGTCCAGATCTTCAAATTATTATTTACAATCTTAGTTTGTATTTAACAATTCGAAGTTCTGTATTTACCTACTACAAGTTCAGATCTTTAAGTTATAATTTGCAATAATAATTAGAAGCTATCAATTTTAAGTTCTGTAGTTGACAATTACAAGTTCATATCTTCAAGTTATAATTAGCAAATAATAATTTGTATTTAACAATTCGAAGTTCTGTATTTGACTATTACAAGTTCAGATCTTCAATTTATTATTTGCAAACTTAGTTTGAATTTAACAATTCGAAGTTCTGTATTTACCCACTACAAGTACAGATCTTCAAGTTCTAATTTGCAATCACAATTTGATGGTATTAATTCTAAGTTCTGTATTTCACAGTTACAAATTCAGATCTACAAGTTATAACTTGAAATAATAATTAGTATTTAACAAATCTAAGTTCTGTAATTCACTATTACTAGTTCAGATCTTCAAGTTATAATTTGCAATAATAATTAGAAGCTATCAATTTTAAGTTCTGTATTTGACAATTACAAGTTCAGATCTTCAAGTTATAATTTGCAATAATAATTTGTATTTAACAATTCGAAGTTCTGTATTTGACTAGTACAAGTTCAGATCTTCAAATTATTATTTGCAATCCTAGTTTGAATTTAACAATTCGAAGTTCTGTATTTACCTACTACAAGTACAGATCTTCAAGTTCTAATTTGCAATAACAATTTGATGGTATTAATTCTAAGTTCTGTATTTCACAGTTACAAGTTCAGATCTTCAAGTTATAACTTGATATAATAATTAGTATTTAACAAATCTAAGTTCTGTAATTCACTATTACAAGTTCAGATCTTCAAGTTATAATTTGCAATAATAATTAGAAGCTATCAATTTTAAGTTCTGTATTTGACAATTACAAGTTCAGATCTTCAAGTTATAATTTGCACTAATAATTTGTATTTAACAATTCGAAGTTCTGTATTTGACTATTACAAGTTCAGATCTTCAAATTATTATTTACAATCTTAGTTTGTATTTAACAATTCGAAGTTCTGTATTTACCTACTACAAGTTCAGATCTTTAAGTTATAATTTGCAATAATAATTAGTAGCTATCAATTTTAAGTTCTGTAGTTGACAATTACAAGTTCATATCTTCAAGTTATAATTAGCAAATAATAATTTGTATTTAACAATTCGAAGTTCTGTATTTGATTATTACAAGTTCAGATCTTCAATTTATTATTTGCAAACTTAGTTTGAATTTAACAATTCGAAGTTCTGTATTTACCCACTACAAGTACAGATCTTCAAGTTCTAATTTGCAATCACAATTTGATGGTATTAATTCTAAGTTCTGTATTTCACAGTTACAAGTTCAGATCTTCAAGTTATAACTTGAAATAATAATTAGTATTTAACAAATCTAAGTTCTGTAATTCACTATTACTAGTTCAGATCTTCAAGTTATAATTTGCAATAATAATTAGAAGCTATCAATTTTAAGTTCTGTATTTGACAATTATAAGTTCAGATCTTCAAGTTATAATTTGCAATAATAATTTGTATTTAACAATTCGAAGTTCTGTATTTGACTAGTACAAGTTCAGATCTTCAAATTATTATTTGCAATCCTAGTTTGAATTTAACAATTCGAAGTTCTGTATTTACCTACTACAAGTTCAGATCTTTAAGTTATAATTTGCAATAATAATTAGAAGCTATCAATTTTAAGTTCTGTAGTTGACAATTACAAGTTCATATCTTCAAGTTATAATTAGCAAATAATAATTTGTATTTAACAATTCGAAGTTCTGTATTTACCCACTACAAGTACAGATCTTCAAGTTCTAATTTGCAATCACAATTTGATGGTATTAATTCTAAGTTCTGTATTTCACAGTTACAAGTTCAGATCTTCAAGTTATAACTTGAAATAATAATTAGTATTTAACAAATCTAAGTTCTGTAATTCACTATTACTAGTTCAGATCTTCAAGTTATAATTTGCAATAATAATTAGAAGCTATCAATTTTAAGTTCTGTATTTGACAATTACAAGTTCAGATCTTCAAGTTATAATTTGCAATAATAATTTGTATTTAACAATTCGACGTTCTGTATTTGACTAGTACAAGTTCAGATCCTCAAATTATTATTTGCAATCCTAGTTTGAATTTAACAATTCGAAGTTCTGTATTTACCTACTACAAGTACAGATCTTCAAGTTCTAATTTGCAATCACAATTTGATGGTATTAATTCTAAGTTCTGTATTTCACAGATACAAGTTCAGATCTTCAAGTTATAACTTGAAATAATAATTAGTATTTAACAAATCTAAGTTCTGTAATTCACTATTACTAGTTCAGATCTTCAAGTTATAATTTGCAATAATAATTAGAAGCTATCAATTTTAAGTTCTGTATTTGACAATTACAAGTTCAGATATTCAAGTTATAATTTGCAATAATAATTTGTATTTAACAATTCGAAGTTCTGTATTTGACTATTACAAGTCCAGATCTTTAAATTATTATTTACAATCTTAGTTTGTATTTAACAATTCGAAGTTCTGTATTTACCTACAACAAGTTCAGATCTTTAAGTTATAATTTGCAATAATAATTAGAAGCTATCAATTTTAAGTTCTGTAGTTGACAATTACAAGTTCATATCTTCAAGTTATAATTAGCAAATAATAATTTGTATTTAACAATTCGAAGTTCTGTATTTGACTATTACAAGTTCAGATCTTCAATTTATTATTTGCAAACTTAGTTTGAATTTAACAATTCGAAGTTCTGTATTTACCCACTACAAGTACAGATCTTCAAGTTCTAATTTGCAATCACAATTTGATGGTATTAATTCTAAGTTCTGTATTTCACAGTTACAAGTTCAGATCTTCAAGTTATAACTTGAAATAATAATTAGTATTTAACAAATCTAAGTTCTGTAATTCACTATTACTAGTTCAGATCTTCAAGTTATAATTTGCAATAATAATTAGAAGCTATCAATTTTAAGTTCTGTATTTGACAATTACAAGTTCAGATCTTCAAGTTATAATTTGCAATAATAATTTGTATTTAACAATTCGAAGTTCTGTATTTGACTAGTACAAGTTCAGATCCTCAAATTATTATTTGCAATCCTAGTTTGAATTTAACAATTCGAAGTTCTGTATTTACCTACTACAAGTTCAGATCTTCAAGTTATAATTTGAAATAATAATTTATATTTAACAAATCTAAGTTCTGTAATTCACTATTACAAGTTCAGATCTTCAAATTAATATTTGCAATCTTAGTTTGAATTTAACAATTCGAAGTTCTGTATTTACCTAATACTAGTTAAGATCTTCAAGTTATAATTTGTACTAATAATTTGGATTTAACAATTCGAAGTTCTGTATTTGACTATTACAAGTTCAGATCTTCAAATTATTATTTGCAGTCTTAGTTTGTATTTAACAATTCGAAGTTCTGTATTTACCTAGTACAAGTTCAGATCTTCAAGTTATAATTTGCAATAATAATTAGAAGCTATCAATTTTAAGTTCTGTATTTGACAATTACAAGTTCAGATCTACAAGTTATAATTTGCAATAATAATTTGTATTTAACAATTCGAAGTTCTGTATTTGACTATTACAAGTTCACATCTTCAAATTATTATTTGCAATCCTAGTTTGAATTTAGCAATTCGAAGTTCTGTATTTACCTACTACAAGTTCAGATCTTCAAGTTATAATTTGAAATAATAATTTATATTTAACAAATCTAAGTTCTGTAATTCACTATTACAAGTTCAGATCTTCAAGTTATAATTTGCAATAATAATTAGAAGCTATCAATTTTAAGTTCTGTATTTGACAATTACAAGTTCATATCTTCAAGTTATAATTAGCAAATAATAATTTGTATTTAACAATTCCAAGTTCCTTATTTGACTATTACAAGTACAGATCTTCAATTTATTATTTGCAAACTTAGTTTGAATTTAACAATGCGAAGTTCTGTATTTACCCTCTACAAGTACAGATCTTCAAGTTCTAATTTGCAATCACAATTTGAAGGTATCAATTCTAAGTTCTGTATTTGAAAGTTACAAGTTCAGATCTTCAAGTTTTAACTTGAAATAATAATTAGTATTTAACAAATCTAAGTTCTGTAATTCACTATTACTAGTTCAGATCTTCAAGTTATAATTTGCAATAATAATTAGAAGCTATCAATTTTAAGTTCTGTATTTGACAATTACAAGTTCAGATCTTCAAGTTATAATTTGCACTAATAATTTGTATTTAACAATTCGAAGTTCTGTATTTGACTATTACAAGTCCAGATCTTCAAATTATTATTTACAATCTTAGTTTGTATTTAACAATTCGAAGTTCTGTATTTACCTACTACAAGTTCAGATCTTTAAGTTATAATTTGCAATAATAATTAGAAGCTATCAATTTTAAGTTCTGTAGTTGACAATTACAAGTTCATATCTTCAAGTTATAATTAGCAAATAATAATTTGTATTTAACAATTCGAAGTTCTGTATTTGACTATTACAAGTTCAGATCTTCAATTTATTATTTGCAAACTTAGTTTGAATTTAACAATTCGAAGTTCTGTATTTACCCACTACAAGTACAGATCTTCAAGTTCTAATTTGCAATCACAATTTGATGGTATTAATTCTAAGTTCTGTATTTCACAGTTACAAGTTCAGATCTTCAAGTTATAACTTGAAATAATAATTAGTATTTAACAAATCTAAGTTCTGTAATTCACTATTACTAGTTCAGATCTTCAAGTTATAATTTGCAATAATAATTAGAAGCTATCAATTTTAAGTTCTGTATTTGACAATTACAAGTTCAGATCTTCAAGTTATAATTTGCAATAATAATTTGTATTTAACAATTCGAAGTTCTGTATTTGACTAGTACAAGTTCAGATCTTCAAATTATTATTTGCAATCCTAGTTTGAATTTAACAATTCGAAGTTCTGTATTTACCTACTACAAGTACAGATCTTCAAGTTCTAATTTGCAATAACAATTTGATGGTATTAATTCTAAGTTCTGTATTTCACAGTTACAAGTTCAGATCTTCAAGTTATAACTTGATATAATAATTAGTATTTAACAAATCTAAGTTCTGTAATTCACTATTACAAGTTCAGATCTTCAAGTTATAATTTGCAATAATAATTAGAAGCTATCAATTTTAAGTTCTGTATTTGACAATTACAAGTTCAGATCTTCAAGTTATAATTTGCACTAATAATTTGTATTTAACAATTCGAAGTTCTGTATTTGACTATTACAAGTCCAGATCTTCAAATTATTATTTACAATCTTAGTTTGTATTT
Organism: Cantharis lateralis; assembly: GCA_963170105.1. NCBI lineage: Eukaryota > Metazoa > Arthropoda > Insecta > Coleoptera > Cantharidae > Cantharis > Cantharis lateralis. The sequence continues at coordinate 8,213,297 of OY720630.1, read as the reverse complement.
AACAATTCGAAGTTCTGTATTTACCTACTACAAGTTCAGATCTTTAAGTTATAATTTGCAATAATAATTAGTAGCTATCAATTTTAAGTTCTGTAGTTGACAATTACAAGTTCATATCTTCAAGTTATAATTAGCAAATAATAATTTGTATTTAACAATTCGAAGTTCTGTATTTGATTATTACAAGTTCAGATCTTCAATTTATTATTTGCAAACTTAGTTTGAATTTAACAATTCGAAGTTCTGTATTTACCCACTACAAGTACAGATCTTCAAGTTCTAATTTGCAATCACAATTTGATGGTATTAATTCTAAGTTCTGTATTTCACAGTTACAAGTTCAGATCTTCAAGTTATAACTTGAAATAATAATTAGTATTTAACAAATCTAAGTTCTGTAATTCACTATTACTAGTTCAGATCTTCAAGTTATAATTTGCAATAATAATTAGAAGCTATCAATTTTAAGTTCTGTATTTGACAATTACAAGTTCAGATCTTCAAGTTATAATTTGCAATAATAATTTGTATTTAACAATTCGACGTTCTGTATTTGACTAGTACAAGTTCAGATCCTCAAATTATTATTTGCAATCCTAGTTTGAATTTAACAATTCGAAGTTCTGTATTTACCTACTACAAGTACAGATCTTCAAGTTCTAATTTGCAATCACAATTTGATGGTATTAATTCTAAGTTCTGTATTTCACAGATACAAGTTCAGATCTTCAAGTTATAACTTGAAATAATAATTAGTATTTAACAAATCTAAGTTCTGTAATTCCCTATTACTAGTTCAGATCTTCAAGTTATAATTTGCAATAATAATTAGAAGCTATCAATTTTAAGTTCTGTATTTGACAATTACAAGTTCAGATCTTCAAGTTATAATTTGCAATAATAATTTGTATTTAACAATTCGAAGTTCTGTATTTGACTATTACAAGTCCAGATCTTTAAATTATTATTTACAATCTTAGTTTGTATTTAACAATTCGAAGTTCTGTATTTACCTACAACAAGTTCAGATCTTTAAGTTATAATTTGCAATAATAATTAGAAGCTATCAATTTTAAGTTCTGTAGTTGACAATTACAAGTTCATATCTTCAAGTTATAATTAGCAAATAATAATTTGTATTTAACAATTAGAAGTTCTGTATTTGATTATTACAAGTTCAGATCTTCAATTTATTATTTGCAAACTTAGTTTGAATTTAACAATTCGAAGTTCTGTATTTACCCACTACAAGTACAGATCTTCAAGTTCTAATTTGCAATCACAATTTGATGGTATTAATTCTAAGTTCTGTATTTCACAGTTACAAGTTCAGATCTTCAAGTTATAACTTGAAATAATAATTAGTATTTAACAAATCTAAGTTCTGTAATTCACTATTACTAGTTCAGATCTTCAAGTTATAATTTGCAATAATAATTAGAAGCTATCAATTTTAAGTTCTGTATTTGACAATTACAAGTTCAGATCTTCAAGTTATAATTTGCAATAATAATTTGTATTTAACAATTCGAAGTTCTGTATTTGACTAGTACAAGTTCAGATCTTCAAATTATTATTTGCAATCCTAGTTTGAATTTAACAATTCGAAGTTCTGTATTTACCTACTACAAGTACAGATCTTCAAGTTCTAATTTGCAATAACAATTTGATGGTATTAATTCTAAGTTCTGTATTTCACAGTTACAAGTTCAGATCTTCAAGTTATAACTTGATATAATAATTAGTATTTAACAAATCTAAGTTCTGTAATTCACTATTACAAGTTCAGATCTTCAAGTTATAATTTGCATTAATAATTAGAAGCTATCAATTTTAAGTTCTGTATTTGACAATTACAAGTTCAGATCTTCAAGTTATAATTTGCACTAATAATTTGTATTTAACAATTCGAAGTTCTGTATTTGACTATTACAAGTCCAGATCTTCAAATTATTATTTACAATCTTAGTTTGTATTTAACAATTCGAAGTTCTGTATTTACCTACTACAAGTTCAGATCTTTAAGTTATAATTTGCAATAATAATTAGTAGCTATCAATTTTAAGTTCTGTAGTTGACAATTACAAGTTCATATCTTCAAGTTATAATTAGCAAATAATAATTTGTATTTAACAATTCGAAGTTCTGTATTTGATTATTACAAGTTCAGATCTTCAATTTATTATTTGCAAACTTAGTTTGAATTTAACAATTCGAAGTTCTGTATTTACCCACTACAAGTACAGATCTTCAAGTTCTAATTTGCAATCACAATTTGATGGTATTAATTCTAAGTTCTGTATTTCACAGTTACAAGTTCAGATCTTCAAGTTATAACTTGAAATAATAATTAGTATTTAACAAATCTAAGTTCTGTAATTCACTATTACTAGTTCAGATCTTCAAGTTATAATTTGCAATAATAATTAGAAGCTATCAATTTTAAGTTCTGTATTTGACAATTATAAGTTCAGATCTTCAAGTTATAATTTGCAATAATAATTTGTATTTAACAATTCGAAGTTCTGTATTTACCTACTACAAGTTCAGATCTTTAAGTTATAATTTGCAATAATAATTAGAAGCTATCAATTTTAAGTTCTGTAGTTGACAATTACAAGTTCATATCTTCAAGTTATAATTAGCAAATAATAATTTGTATTTAACAATTCGAAGTTCTGTATTTACCCACTACAAGTACAGATCTTCAAGTTCTAATTTGCAATCACAATTTGATGGTATTAATTCTAAGTTCTGTATTTCACAGTTACAAGTTCAGATCTTCAAGTTATAACTTGAAATAATAATTAGTATTTAACAAATCTAAGTTCTGTAATTCACTATTACTAGTTCAGATCTTCAAGTTATAATTTGCAATAATAATTAGAAGCTATCAATTTTAAGTTCTGTATTTGACAATTACAAGTTCAGATCTTCAAGTTATAATTTGCAATAATAATTTGTATTTAACAATTCGAAGTTCTGTATTTGACTAGTACAAGTTCAGATCCTCAAATTATTATTTGCAATCCTAGTTTGAATTTAACAATTCGAAGTTCTGTATTTACCTACTACAAGTTCAGATCTTCAAGTTATAATTTGAAATAATAATTTATATTTAACAAATCTAAGTTCTGTAATTCACTATTACAAGTTCAGATCTTCAAATTAATATTTGCAATCTTAGTTTGAATTTAACAATTCGAAGTTCTGTATTTACCTAATACTAGTTAAGATCTTCAAGTTATAATTTGTACTAATAATTTGGATTTAACAATTCGAAGTTCTGTATTTGACTATTACAAGTTCAGATCTTCAAATTATTATTTGCAGTCTTAGTTTGTATTTAACAATTCGAAGTTCTGTATTTACCTACTACAAGTTCAGATCTTCAAGTTATAATTTGCAATAATAATTAGAAGCTATCAATTTTAAGTTCTGTATTTGACAATTACAAGTTCATATCTTCAAGTTATAATTAGCAAATAATAATTTGTATTTAACAATTCGAAGTTCTGTATTTGATTATTACAAGTTCAGATCTTCAATTTATTATTTGCAAACTTAGTTTGAATTTAACAATTCGAAGTTCTGTATTTACCCACTACAAGTACAGATCTTCAAGTTCTAATTTGCAATCACAATTTGATGGTATTAATTCTAAGTTCTGTATTTCACAGTTACAAGTTCAGATCTTCAAGTTATAACTTGAAATAATAATTAGTATTTAACAAATCTAAGTTCTGTAATTCACTATTACTAGTTCAGATCTTCAAGTTATAATTTGCAATAATAATTAGAAGCTATCAATTTTAAGTTCTGTATTTGACAATTATAAGTTCAGATCTTCAAGTTATAATTTGCAATAATAATTTGTATTTAACAATTCGAAGTTCTGTATTTGACTAGTACAAGTTCAGATCTTCAAATTATTATTTGCAATCCTAGTTTGAATTTAACAATTCGAAGTTCTGTATTTACCTACTACAAGTTCAGATCTTTAAGTTATAATTTGCAATAATAATTAGAAGCTATCAATTTTAAGTTCTGTAGTTGACAATTACAAGTTCATATCTTCAAGTTATAATTAGCAAATAATAATTTGTATTTAACAATTCGAAGTTCTGTATTTACCCACTACAAGTACAGATCTTCAAGTTCTAATTTGCAATCACAATTTGATGGTATTAATTCTAAGTTCTGTATTTCACAGTTACAAGTTCAGATCTTCAAGTTATAACTTGAAATAATAATTAGTATTTAACAAATCTAAGTTCTGTAATTCACTATTACTAGTTCAGATCTTCAAGTTATAATTTGCAATAATAATTAGAAGCTATCAATTTTAAGTTCTGTATTTGACAATTACAAGTTCAGATCTTCAAGTTATAATTTGCAATAATAATTTGTATTTAACAATTCGAAGTTCTGTATTTGACTAGTACAAGTTCAGATCCTCAAATTATTATTTGCAATCCTAGTTTGAATTTAACAATTCGAAGTTCTGTATTTACCTACTACAAGTTCAGATCTTCAAGTTATAATTTGAAATAATAATTTATATTTAACAAATCTAAGTTCTGTAATTCACTATTACAAGTTCAGATCTTCAAATTAATATTTGCAATCTTAGTTTGAATTTAACAATTCGAAGTTCTGTATTTACCTAATACTAGTTAAGATCTTCAAGTTATAATTTGTACTAATAATTTGGATTTAACAATTCGAAGTTCTGTATTTGACTATTACAAGTTCAGATCTTCAAATTATTATTTGCAGTCTTAGTTTGTATTTAACAATTCGAAGTTCTGTATTTACCTACTACAAGTTCAGATCTTCAAGTTATAATTTGCAATAATAATTAGAAGCTATCAATTTTAAGTTCTGTATTTGACAATTACAAGTTCAGATCTACAAGTTATAATTTGCAATAATAATTTGTATTTAACAATTCGAAGTTCTGTATTTGACTATTACAAGTTCACATCTTCAAATTATTATTTGCAATCCTAGTTTGAATTTAGCAATTCGAAGTTCTGTATTTACCTACTACAAGTTCAGATCTTCAAGTTATAATTTGAAATAATAATTTATATTTAACAAATCTAAGTTCTGTAATTCACTATTACAAGTTCAGATCTTCAAGTTATAATTTGCAATAATAATTAGAAGCTATCAATTTTAAGTTCTGTATTTGACAATTACAAGTTCATATCTTCAAGTTATAATTAGCAAATAATAATTTGTATTTAACAATTCCAAGTTCCTTATTTGACTATTACAAGTACAGATCTTCAATTTATTATTTGCAAACTTAGTTTGAATTTAACAATGCGAAGTTCTGTATTTACCATCTACAAGTACAGATCTTCAAGTTCTAATTTGCAATCACAATTTGAAGGTATCAATTCTAAGTTCTGTATTTGAAAGTTACAAGTTCAGATCTTCAAGTTTTAACTTGAAATAATAATTAGTATTTAACAAATCTAAGTTCTGTAATTCACTATTACTAGTTCAGATCTTCAAGTTATAATTTGCAATAATAATTAGAAGCTATCAATTTTAAGTTCTGTATTTGACAATTACAAGTTCAGATCTTCAAGTTATAATTTGCACTAATAATTTGTATTTAACAATTCGAAGTTCTGTATTTGACTATTACAAGTCCAGATCTTCAAATTATTATTTACAATCTTAGTTTGTATTTAACAATTCGAAGTTCTGTATTTACCTACTACAAGTTCAGATCTTTAAGTTATAATTTGCAATAATAATTAGAAGCTATCAATTTTAAGTTCTGTAGTTGACAATTACAAGTTCATATCTTCAAGTTATAATTAGCAAATAATAATTTGTATTTAACAATTCGAAGTTCTGTATTTGACTATTACAAGTTCAGATCTTCAATTTATTATTTGCAAACTTAGTTTGAATTTAACAATTCGAAGTTCTGTATTTACCCACTACAAGTACAGATCTTCAAGTTCTAATTTGCAATCACAATTTGATGGTATTAATTCTAAGTTCTGTATTTCACAGTTACAAGTTCAGATCTTCAAGTTATAACTTGAAATAATAATTAGTATTTAACAAATCTAAGTTCTGTAATTCACTATTACTAGTTCAGATCTTCAAGTTATAATTTGCAATAATAATTAGAAGCTATCAATTTTAAGTTCTGTATTTGACAATTACAAGTTCAGATCTTCAAGTTATAATTTGCAATAATAATTTGTATTTAACAATTCGAAGTTCTGTATTTGACTAGTACAAGTTCAGATCTTCAAATTATTATTTGCAATCCTAGTTTGAATTTAACAATTCGAAGTTCTGTATTTACCTACTACAAGTACAGATCTTCAAGTTCTAATTTGCAATAACAATTTGATGGTATTAATTCTAAGTTCTGTATTTCACAGTTACAAGTTCAGATCTTCAAGTTATAACTTGATATAATAATTAGTATTTAACAAATCTAAGTTCTGTAATTCACTATTACAAGTTCAGATCTTCAAGTTATAATTTGCAATAATAATTAGAAGCTATCAATTTTAAGTTCTGTATTTGACAATTACAAGTTCAGATCTTCAAGTTATAATTTGCACTAATAATTTGTATTTAACAATTCGAAGTTCTGTATTTGACTATTACAAGTCCAGATCTTCAAATTATTATTTACAATCTTAGTTTGTATTTAACAATTCGAAGTTCTGTATTTACCTACTACAAGTTCAGATCTTTAAGTTATAATTTGCAATAATAATTAGTAGCTATCAATTTTAAGTTCTGTAGTTGACAATTACAAGTTCATATCTTCAAGTTATAATTAGCAAATAATAATTTGTATTTAACAATTCGAAGTTCTGTATTTGATTATTACAAGTTCAGATCTTCAATTTATTATTTGCAAACTTAGTTTGAATTTAACAATTGGAAGTTCTGTATTTACCCACTACAAGTACAGATCTTCAAGTTCTAATTTGCAATCACAATTTGATGGTATTAATTCTAAGTTCTGTATTTCACAGTTACAAGTTCAGATCTTCAAGTTATAACTTGAACTAATAATTAGTATTTAACAAATCTAAGTTCTGTAATTCACTATTACTAGTTCAGATCTTCAAGTTATAATTTGCAATAATAATTAGAAGCTATCAATTTTAAGTTCTGTATTTGACAATTATAAGTTCAGATCTTCAAGTTATAATTTGCAATAATAATTTGTATTTAACAATTCGAAGTTCTGTATTTGACTATTACAAGTCCAGATCTTCAAATTATTATTTACAATCTTAGTTTGTATTTAACAATTCGAAGTTCTGTATTTACCTACTACAAGTTCAGATCTTTAAGTTATAATTTGCAATAATAATTAGAAGCTATCAATTTTAAGTTCTGTAGTTGACAATTACAAGTTCATATCTTCAAGTTATAATTAGCAAATAATAATTTGTATTTAACAATTCGAAGTTCTGTATTTGACTATTACAAGTTCAGATCTTCAATTTATTATTTGCAAACTTAGTTTGAATTTAACAATTCGAAGTTCTGTATTTACCCACTACAAGTACAGATCTTCAAGTTCTAATTTGCAATCACAATTTGATGGTATTAATTCTAAGTTCTGTATTTCACAGTTACAAGTTCAGATCTTCAAGTTATAACTTGAAATAATAATTAGTATTTAACAAATCTAAGTTCTGTAATTCACTATTACTAGTTCAGATCTTCAAGTTATAATTTGCAATAATAATTAGAAGCTATCAATTTTAAGTTCTGTATTTGACAATTACAAGTTCAGATCTTCAAGTTATAATTTGCAGTAATAATTTGTATTTAACAATTCGAAGTTCTGTATTTGACTAGTACAAGTTCAGATCTTCAAATTATTATTTGCAATCCTAGTTTGAATTTAACAATTCGAAGTTCTGTATTTACCTACTACAAGTACAGATCTTCAAGTTCTAATTTGCAATAACAATTTGATGGTATTAATTCTAAGTTCTGTATTTCACAGTTACAAGTTCAGATCTTCAAGTTATAACTTGATATAATAATTAGTATTTAACAAATCTAAGTTCTGTAATTCACTATTACAAGTTCAGATGTTCAAGTTATAATTTGCAATAATAATTAGAAGCTATCAATTTTAAGTTCTGTATTTGACAATTACAAGTTCAGATCTTCAAGTTATAATTTGCACTAATAATTTGTATTTAACAATTCGAAGTTCTGTATTTGACTATTACAAGTCCAGATCTTCAAATTATTATTTACAATCTTAGTTTGTATTTAACAATTCGAAGTTCTGTATTTACCTACTACAAGTTCAGATCTTTAAGTTATAATTTGCAATAATAATTAGTAGCTATCAATTTTAAGTTCTGTAGTTGACAATTACAAGTTCATATCTTCAAGTTATAATTAGCAAATAATAATTTGTATTTAACAATTCGAAGTTCTGTATTTGATTATTACAAGTTCAGATCTTCAATTTATTATTTGCAAACTTAGTTTGAATTTAACAATTCGAAGTTCTGTATTTACCCACTACAAGTACAGATCTTCAAGTTCTAATTTGCAATCACAATTTGATGGTATTAATTCTAAGTTCTGTATTTCACAGTTACAAGTTCAGATCTTCAAGTTATAACTTGAACTAATAATTAGTATTTAACAAATCTAAGTTCTGTAATTCACTATTACTAGTTCAGATCTTCAAGTTATAATTTGCAATAATAATTAGAAGCTATCAATTTTAAGTTCTGTATTTGACAATTATAAGTTCAGATCTTCAAGTTATAATTTGCAATAATAATTTGTATTTAACAATTCGAAGTTCTGTATTTGACTAGTACAAGTTCAGATCTTCAAATTATTATTTGCAATCCTAGTTTGAATTTAACAATTCGAAGTTCTGTATTTACCTACTACAAGTTCAGATCTTTAAGTTATAATTTGCAATAATAATTAGAAGCTATCAATTTTAAGTTCTGTAGTTGACAATTACAAGTTCATATCTTCAAGTTATAATTAGCAAATAATAATTTGTATTTAACAATTCGAAGTTCTGTATTTACCCACTACAAGTACAGATCTTCAAGTTCTAATTTGCAATCACAATTTGATGGTATTAATTCTAAGTTCTGTATTTCACAGTTACAAGTTCAGATCTTCAAGTTATAACTTGAAATAATAATTAGTATTTAACAAATCTAAGTTCTGTAATTCACTATTACTAGTTCAGATCTTCAAGTTATAATTTGCAATAATAATTAGAAGCTATCAATTTTAAGTTCTGTATTTGACAATTACAAGTTCAGATCTTCAAGTTATAATTTGCAATAATAATTTGTATTTAACAATTCGACGTTCTGTATTTGACTAGTACAAGTTCAGATCCTCAAATTATTATTTGCAATCCTAGTTTGAATTTAACAATTCGAAGTTCTGTATTTACCTACTACAAGTTCAGATCTTCAAGTTATAATTTGAAATAATAATTTATATTTAACAAATCTAAGTTCTGTAATTCACTATTACAAGTTCAGATCTTCAAATTAATATTTGCAATCTTAGTTTGAATTTAACAATTCGAAGTTCTGTATTTACCTAATACTAGTTAAGATCTTCAAGTTATAATTTGTACTAATAATTTGGATTTAACAATTCGAAGTTCTGTATTTGACTATTACAAGTTCAGATCTTCAAATTATTATTTGCAGTCTTAGTTTGTATTTAACAATTCGAAGTTCTGTATTTACCTACTACAAGTTCAGATCTTCAAGTTATAATTTGCAATAATAATTAGAAGCTATCAATTTTAAGTTCTGTATTTGACAATTACAAGTTCAGATCTACAAGTTATAATTTGCAATAATAATTTGTATTTAACAATTCGAAGTTCTGTATTTGACTATTACAAGTTCACATCTTCAAATTATTATTTGCAATCCTAGTTTGAATTTAGCAATTCGAAGTTCTGTATTTACCTACTACAAGTTCAGATCTTCAAGTTATAATTTGAAATAATAATTTATATTTAACAAATCTAAGTTCTGTAATTCACTATTACAAGTTCAGATCTTCAAGTTATAATTTGCAATAATAATTAGAAGCTATCAATTTTAAGTTCTGTATTTGACAATTACAAGTTCATATCTTCAAGTTATAATTAGCAAATAATAATTTGTATTTAACAATTCCAAGTTCCTTATTTGACTATTACAAGTACAGATCTTCAATTTATTATTTGCAAACTGAGTTTGAATTTAACAATGCGAAGTTCTGTATTTACCATCTACAAGTACAGATCTTCAAGTTCTAATTTGCAATCACAATTTGAAGGTATCAATTCTAAGTTCTGTATTTGAAAGTTACAAGTTCAGATCTTCAAGTTTTAACTTGAAATAATAATTAGTATTTAACAAATCTAAGTTCTGTAATTCACTATTACTAGTTCAGATCTTCAAGTTATAATTTGCAATAATAATTAGAAGCTATCAATTTTAAGTTCTGTATTTGACAATTACAAGTTCAGATCTTCAAGTTATAATTTGCACTAATAATTTGTATTTAACAATTCGAAGTTCTGTATTTGACTATTACAAGTCCAGATCTTCAAATTATTATTTACAATCTTAGTTTGCATTTAACAATTCGAAGTTCTGTATTTACCTACTACAAGTTCAGATCTTTAAGTTATAATTTGCAATAATAATTAGAAGCTATCAATTTTAAGTTCTGTAGTTGACAATTACAAGTTCATATCTTCAAGTTATAATTAGCAAATAATAATTTGTATTTAACAATTCGAAGTTCTGTATTTGACTATTACAAGTTCAGATCTTCAATTTATTATTTGCAAACTTAGTTTGAATTTAACAATTCGAAGTTCTGTATTTACCCACTACAAGTACAGATCTTCAAGTTCTAATTTGCAATCACAATTTGATGGTATTAATTCTAAGTTCTGTATTTCACAGTTACAAGTTCAGATCTTCAAGTTATAACTTGAAATAATAATTAGTATTTAACAAATCTAAGTTCTGTAATTCACTATTACTAGTTCAGATCTTCAAGTTATAATTTGCAATAATAATTAGAAGCTATCAATTTTAAGTTCTGTATTTGACAATTACAAGTTCAGATCTTCAAGTTATAATTTGCAATAATAATTTGTATTTAACAATTCGAAGTTCTGTATTTGACTAGTACAAGTTCAGATCTTCAAATTATTATTTGCAATCCTAGTTTGAATTTAACAATTCGAAGTTCTGTATTTACCTACTACAAGTACAGATCTTCAAGTTCTAATTTGCAATAACAATTTGATGGTATTAATTCTAAGTTCTGTATTTCACAGTTACAAGTTCAGATCTTCAAGTTATAACTTGATATAATAATTAGTATTTAACAAATCTAAGTTCTGTAATTCACTATTACAAGTTCAGATCTTCAAGTTATAATTTGCAATAATAATTAGAAGCTATCAATTTTAAGTTCTGTATTTGACAATTACAAGTTCAGATCTTCAAGTTATAATTTGCACTAATAATTTGTATTTAACAATTCGAAGTTCTGTATTTGACTATTACAAGTCCAGATCTTCAAATTATTATTTACAATCTTAGTTTGTATTTAACAATTCGAAGTTCTGTATTTACCTACTACAAGTTCAGATCTTTAAGTTATAATTTGCAATAATAATTAGTAGCTATCAATTTTAAGTTCTGTAGTTGACAATTACAAGTTCATATCTTCAAGTTATAATTAGCAAATAATAATTTGTATTTAACAATTCGAAGTTCTGTATTTGATTATTACAAGTTCAGATCTTCAATTTATTATTTGCAAACTTAGTTTGAATTTAACAATTCGAAGTTCTGTATTTACCCACTACAAGTACAGATCTTCAAGTTCTAATTTGCAATCACAATTTGATGGTATTAATTCTAAGTTCTGTATTTCACAGTTACAAGTTCAGATCTTCAAGTTATAACTTGAACTAATAATTAGTATTTAACAAATCTAAGTTCTGTAATTCACTATTACTAGTTCAGATCTTCAAGTTATAATTTGCAATAATAATTAGAAGCTATCAATTTTAAGTTCTGTATTTGACAATTATAAGTTCAGATCTTCAAGTTATAATTTGCAATAATAATTTGTATTTAACAATTCGAAGTTCTGTATTTGACTATTACAAGTCCAGATCTTCAAATTATTATTTACAATCTTAGTTTGTATTTAACAATTCGAAGTTCTGTATTTACCTACTACAAGTTCAGATCTTTAAGTTATAATTTGCAATAATAATTAGAAGCTATCAATTTTAAGTTCTGTAGTTGACAATTACAAGTTCATATCTTCAAGTTATAATTAGCAAATAATAATTTGTATTTAACAATTCGAAGTTCTGTATTTGACTATTACAAGTTCAGATCTTCAATTTATTATTTGCAAACTTAGTTTGAATTTAACAATTCGAAGTTCTGTATTTACCCACTACAAGTACAGATCTTCAAGTTCTAATTTGCAATCACAATTTGATGGTATTAATTCTAAGTTCTGTATTTCACAGTTACAAGTTCAGATCTTCAAGTTATAACTTGAAATAATAATTAGTATTTAACAAATCTAAGTTCTGTAATTCACTATTACTAGTTCAGATCTTCAAGTTATAATTTGCAATAATAATTAGAAGCTATCAATTTTAAGTTCTGTATTTGACAATTACAAGTTCAGATCTTCAAGTTATAATTTGCAATAATAATTTGTATTTAACAATTCGAAGTTCTGTATTTGACTAGTACAAGTTCAGATCTTCAAATTATTATGTGCAATCCTAGTTTGAATTTAACAATTCGAAGTTCTGTATTTACCTACTACAAGTACAGATCTTCAAGTTCTAATTTGCAATAACAATTTGATGGTATTAATTCTAAGTTCTGTATTTCACAGTTACAAGTTCAGATCTTCAAGTTATAACTTGATATAATAATTAGTATTTAACAAATCTAAGTTCTGTAATTCACTATTACAAGTTCAGATCTTCAAGTTATAATTTGCAATAATAATTAGAAGCTATCAATTTTAAGTTCTGTATTTGACAATTACAAGTTCAGATCTTCAAGTTATAATTTGCACTAATAATTTGTATTTAACAATTCGAAGTTCTGTATTTGACTATTACAAGTCCAGATCTTCAAATTATTATTTACAATCTTAGTTTGTATTTAACAATTCGAAGTTCTGTATTTACCTACTACAAGTTCAGATCTTTAAGTTATAATTTGCAATAATAATTAGTAGCTATCAATTTTAAGTTCTGTAGTTGACAATTACAAGTTCATATCTTCAAGTTATAATTAGCAAATAATAATTTGTATTTAACAATTCGAAGTTCTGTATTTGATTATTACAAGTTCAGATCTTCAATTTATTATTTGCAAACTTAGTTTGAATTTAACAATTCGAAGTTCTGTATTTACCCACTACAAGTACAGATCTTCAAGTTCTAATTTGCAATCACAATTTGATGGTATTAATTCTAAGTTCTGTATTTCACAGTTACAAGTTCAGATCTTCAAGTTATAACTTGAACTAATAATTAGTATTTAACAAATCTAAGTTCTGTAATTCACTATTACTAGTTCAGATCTTCAAGTTATAATTTGCAATAATAATTAGAAGCTATCAATTTTAAGTTCTGTATTTGACAATTATAAGTTCAGATCTTCAAGTTATAATTTGCAATAATAATTTGTATTTAACAATTCGAAGTTCTGTATTTGACTAGTACAAGTTCAGATCTTCAAATTATTATTTGCAATCCTAGTTTGAATTTAACAATTCGAAGTTCTGTATTTACCTACTACAAGTTCAGATCTTTAAGTTATAATTTGCAATAATAATTAGAAGCTATCAATTTTAAGTTCTGTAGTTGACAATTACAAGTTCATATCTTCAAGTTATAATTAGCAAATAATAATTTGTATTTAACAATTCGAAGTTCTGTATTTACCCACTACAAGTACAGATCTTCAAGTTCTAATTTGCAATCACAATTTGATGGTATTAATTCTAAGTTCTGTATTTCACAGTTACAAGTTCAGATCTTCAAGTTATAACTTGAAATAATAATTAGTATTTAACAAATCTAAGTTCTGTAATTCACTATTACTAGTTCAGATCTTCAAGTTATAATTTGCAATAATAATTAGAAGCTATCAATTTTAAGTTCTGAATTTGACAATTACAAGTTCAGATCTTCAAGTTATAATTTGCAATAATAATTTGTATTTAACAATTCGACGTTCTGTATTTGACTAGTACAAGTTCAGATCCTCAAATTATTATTTGCAATCCTAGTTTGAATTTAACAATTCGAAGTTCTGTATTTACCTACTACAAGTACAGATCTTCAAGTTCTAATTTGCAATCACAATTTGATGGTATTAATTCTAAGTTCTGTATTTCACAGATACAAGTTCAGATCTTCAAGTTATAACTTGAAATAATAATTAGTATTTAACAAATCTAAGTTCTGTAATTCACTATTACTAGTTCAGATCTTCAAGTTATAATTTGCAATAATAATTAGAAGCTATCAATTTTAAGTTCTTTATTTGACAATTCCAAGTTCAGATCTTCAAGTTATAATTTGCAATAATAATTTGTATTTAACAATTCGAAGTTCTGTATTTGACTATTACAAGTCCAGATCTTTAAATTATTATTTACAATCTTAGTTTGTATTTAACAATTCGAAGTTCTGTATTTACCTACAACAAGTTCAGATCTTTAAGTTATAATTTGCAATAATAATTAGAAGCTATCAATTTTAAGTTCTGTAGTTGACAATTACAAGTTCATATCTTCAAGTTATAATTAGCAAATAATAATTTGTATTTAACAATTCGAAGTTCTGTATTTGACTATTACAAGTTCAGATCTTCAATTTATTATTTGCAAACTTAGTTTGAATTTAACAATTCGAAGTTCTGTATTTACCCACTACAAGTACAGATCTTCAAGTTCTAATTTGCAATCACAATTTGATGGTATTAATTCTAAGTTCTGTATTTCACAGTTACAAGTTCAGATCTTCAAGTTATAACTTGAAATAATAATTAGTATTTAACAAATCTAAGTTCTGTAATTCACTATTACTAGTTCAGATCTTCAAGTTATAATTTGCAATAATAATTAGAAGCTATCAATTTTAAGTTCTGTATTTGACAATTACAAGTTCAGATCTTCAAGTTATAATTTGCAATAATAATTTGTATTTAACAATTCGAAGTTCTGTATTTGACTAGTACAAGTTCAGATCCTCAAATTATTATTTGCAATCCTAGTTTGAATTTAACAATTCGAAGTTCTGTATTTACCTACTACAAGTTCAGATCTTCAAGTTATAATTTGAAATAATAATTTATATTTAACAAATCTAAGTTCTGTAATTCACTATTACAAGTTCAGATCTTCAAATTAATATTTGCAATCTTAGTTTGAATTTAACAATTCGAAGTTCTGTATTTACCTAATACTAGTTAAGATCTTCAAGTTATAATTTGTACTAATAATTTGGATTTAACAATTCGAAGTTCTGTATTTGACTATTACAAGTTCAGATCTTCAAATTATTATTTGCAGTCTTAGTTTGTATTTAACAATTCGAAGTTCTGTATTTACCTACTACAAGTTCAGATCTTCAAGTTATAATTTGCAATAATAATTAGAAGCTATCAATTTTAAGTTCTGTATTTGACAATTACAAGTTCAGATCTACAAGTTATAATTTGCAATAATAATTTGTATTTAACAATTCGAAGTTCTGTATTTGACTATTACAAGTTCACATCTTCAAATTATTATTTGCAATCCTAGTTTGAATTTAGCAATTCGAAGTTCTGTATTTACCTACTACAAGTTCAGATCTTCAAGTTATAATTTGAAATAATAATTTATATTTAACAAATCTAAGTTCTGTAATTCACTATTACAAGTTCAGATCTTCAAGTTATAATTTGCAATAATAATTAGAAGCTATCAATTTTAAGTTCTGTATTTGACAATTACAAGTTCATATCTTCAAGTTATAATTAGCAAATAATAATTTGTATTTAACAATTCCAAGTTCCTTATTTGACTATTACAAGTACAGATCTTCAATTTATTATTTGCAAACTTAGTTTGAATTTAACAATGCGAAGTTCTGTATTTACCCTCTACAAGTACAGATCTTCAAGTTCTAATTTGCAATCACAATTTGAAGGTATCAATTCTAAGTTCTGTATTTGAAAGTTACAAGTTCAGATCTTCAAGTTTTAACTTGAAATAATAATTAGTATTTAACAAATCTAAGTTCTGTAATTCACTATTACTAGTTCAGATCTTCAAGTTATAATTTGCAATAATAATTAGAAGCTATCAATTTTAAGTTCTGTATTTGACAATTACAAGTTCAGATCTTCAAGTTATAATTTGCACTAATAATTTGTATTTAACAATTCGAAGTTCTGTATTTGACTATTACAAGTCCAGATCTTCAAATTATTATTTACAATCTTAGTTTGTATTTAACAATTCGAAGTTCTGTATTTACCTACTACAAGTTCAGATCTTTAAGTTATAATTTGCAATAATAATTAGAAGCTATCAATTTTAAGTTCTGTAGTTGACAATTACAAGTTCATATCTTCAAGTTATAATTAGCAAATAATAATTTGTATTTAACAATTCGAAGTTCTGTATTTGACTATTACAAGTTCAGATCTTCAATTTATTATTTGCAAACTTAGTTTGAATTTAACAATTCGAAGTTCTGTATTTACCCACTACAAGTACAGATCTTCAAGTTCTAATTTGCAATCACAATTTGATGGTATTAATTCTAAGTTCTGTATTTCACAGTTACAAGTTCAGATCTTCAAGTTATAACTTGAAATAATAATTAGTATTTAACAAATCTAAGTTCTGTAATTCACTATTACTAGTTCAGATCTTCAAGTTATAATTTGCAATAATAATTAGAAGCTATCAATTTTAAGTTCTGTATTTGACAATTACAAGTTCAGATCTTCAAGTTATAATTTGCAATAATAATTTGTATTTAACAATTCGAAGTTCTGTATTTGACTAGTACAAGTTCAGATCTTCAAATTATTATTTGCAATCCTAGTTTGAATTTAACAATTCGAAGTTCTGTATTTACCTACTACAAGTACAGATCTTCAAGTTCTAATTTGCAATAACAATTTGATGGTATTAATTCTAAGTTCTGTATTTCACAGTTACAAGTTCAGATCTTCAAGTTATAACTTGATATAATAATTAGTATTTAACAAATCTAAGTTCTGTAATTCACTATTACAAGTTCAGATCTTCAAGTTATAATTTGCAATAATAATTAGAAGCTATCAATTTTAAGTTCTGTATTTGACAATTACAAGTTCAGATCTTCAAGTTATAATTTGCACTAATAATTTGTATTTAACAATTCGAAGTTCTGTATTTGACTATTACAAGTCCAGATCTTCAAATTATTATTTACAATCTTAGTTTGTATTTAACAATTCGAAGTTCTGTATTTACCTACTACAAGTTCAGATCTTTAAGTTATAATTTGCAATAATAATTAGTAGCTATCAATTTTAAGTTCTGTAGTTGACAATTACAAGTTCATATCTTCAAGTTATAATTAGCAAATAATAATTTGTATTTAACAATTCGAAGTTCTGTATTTGATTATTACAAGTTCAGATCTTCAATTTATTATTTGCAAACTTAGTTTGAATTTAACAATTCGAAGTTCTGTATTTACCCACTACAAGTACAGATCTTCAAGTTCTAATTTGCAATCACAATTTGATGGTATTAATTCTAAGTTCTGTATTTCACAGTTACAAGTTCAGATCTTCAAGTTATAACTTGAAATAATAATTAGTATTTAACAAATCTAAGTTCTGTAATTCACTATTACTAGTTCAGATCTTCAAGTTATAATTTGCAATAATAATTAGAAGCTATCAATTTTAAGTTCTGTATTTGACAATTATAAGTTCAGATCTTCAAGTTATAATTTGCAATAATAATTTGTATTTAACAATTCGAAGTTCTGTATTTGACTAGTACAAGTTCAGATCTTCAATTTATTATTTGCAATCCTAGTTTGAATTTAACAATTCGAAGTTCTGTATTTACCTACTACAAGTTCAGATCTTTAAGTTATAATTTGCAATAATAATTAGAAGCTATCAATTTTAAGTTCTGTAGTTGACAATTACAAGTTCATATCTTCAAGTTATAATTAGCAAATAATAATTTGTATTTAACAATTCGAAGTTCTGTATTTGATTATTACAAGTTCAGATCTTCAATTTATTATTTGCAAACTTAGTTTGAATTTAACAATTCGAAGTTCTGTATTTACCCACTACAAGTACAGATCTTCAAGTTCTAATTTGCAATCACAATTTGATGGTATTAATTCTAAGTTCTGTATTTCACAGTTACAAGTTCAGATCTTCAAGTTATAACTTGAAATAATAATTAGTATTTAACAAATCTAAGTTCTGTAATTCACTATTACTAGTTCAGATCTTCAAGTTATAATTTGCAATAATAATTAGAAGCTATCAATTTTAAGTTCTGTATTTGACAATTACAAGTTCAGATCTTCAAGTTATAATTTGCAATAATAATTTGTATTTAACAATTCGAAGTTCTGTATTTGACTAGTACAAGTTCAGATCCTCAAATTATTATTTGCAATCCTAGTTTGAATTTAACAATTCGAAGTTCTGTATTTACCTACTACAAGTACAGATCTTCAAGTTCTAATTTGCAATCACAATTTGATGGTATTAATTCTAAGTTCTGTATTTCACAGATACAAGTTCAGATCTTCAAGTTATAACTTGAAATAATAATTAGTATTTAACAAATCTAAGTTCTGTATTTGACAATTACAAGTTCAGATCTTCAAGTTATAATTTGCAATAATAATTTGTATTTAACAATTCGAAGTTCTGTATTTGACTATTACAAGTCCAGATCTTTAAATTATTATTTACAATCTTAGTTTGTATTTAACAATTCGAAGTTCTGTATTTACCTACTACAAGTTCAGATCTTTAAGTTATAATTTGCAATAATAATTAGAAGCTATCAATTTTAAGTTCTGTAGTTGACAATTACAAGTTCATATCTTCAAGTTATAATTAGCAAATAATAATTTGTATTTAACAATTCGAAGTTCTGTATTTGACTATTACAAGTTCAGATCTTCAATTTATTATTTGCAAACTTAGTTTGAATTTAACAATTCGAAGTTCTGTATTTACCCACTACAAGTACAGATCTTCAAGTTCTAATTTGCAATCACAATTTGATGGTATTAATTCTAAGTTCTGTATTTCACAGTTACAAGTTCAGATCTTCAAGTTATAACTTGAAATAATAATTAGTATTTAACAAATCTAAGTTCTGTAATTCACTATTACTAGTTCAGATCTTCAAGTTATAATTTGCAATAATAATTAGAAGCTATCAATTTTAAGTTCTGTATTTGACAATTACAAGTTCAGATCTTCAAGTTATAATTTGCAATAATAATTTGTATTTAACAATTAGAAGTTCTGTATTTGACTAGTACAAGTTCAGATCCTCAAATTATTATTTGCAATCCTAGTTTGAATTTAACAATTCGAAGTTCTGTATTTACCTACTACAAGTTCAGATCTTCAAGTTATAATTTGAAATAATAATTTATATTTAACAAATCTAAGTTCTGTAATTCACTATTACAAGTTCAGATCTTCAAATTAATATTTGCAATCTTAGTTTGAATTTAACAATTCGAAGTTCTGTGTTTACCTACTACAAGTTCAGATCTTTAAGTTATAATTTGCAATAATAATTAGAAGCTATCAATTTTAAGTTCTGTAGTTGACAATTACAAGTTCATATCTTCAAGTTATAATTAGCAAATAATAATTTGTATTTAACAATTCGAAGTTCTGTATTTGACTATTACAAGTTCAGATCTTCAATTTATTATTTGCAAACTTAGTTTGAATTTAACAATTCGAAGTTCTGTATTTACCCACTACAAGTACAGATCTTCAAGTTCTAATTTGCAATCACAATTTGATGGTATTAATTCTAAGTTCTGTATTTCACAGTTACAAGTTCAGATCTTCAAGTTATAACTTGAAATAATAATTAGTATTTAACAAATCTAAGTTCTGTAATTCACTATTACTAGTTCAGATCTTCAAGTTATAATTTGCAATAATAATTAGAAGCTATCAATTTTAAGTTCTGTATTTGACAATTACAAGTTCAGATCTTCAAGTTATAATTTGCAATAATAATTTGTATTTAACAATTCGAAGTTCTGTATTTGACTAGTACAAGTTCAGATCTTCAAATTATTATTTGCAATCCTAGTTTGAATTTAACAATTCGAAGTTCTGTATTTACCTACTACAAGTACAGATCTTCAAGTTCTAATTTGCAATAACAATTTGATGGTATTAATTCTAAGTTCTGTATTTCACAGTTACAAGTTCAGATCTTCAAGTTATAACTTGATATAATAATTAGTATTTAACAAATCTAAGTTCTGTAATTCACTATTACAAGTTCAGATCTTCAAGTTATAATTTGCAATAATAATTAGAAGCTATCAATTTTAAGTTCTGTATTTGACAATTACAAGTTCAGATCTTCAAGTTATAATTTGCACTAATAATTTGTATTTAACAATTCGAAGTTCTGTATTTGACTATTACAAGTCCAGATCTTCAAATTATTATTTACAATCTTAGTTTGTATTTAACAATTCGAAGTTCTGTATTTACCTACTACAAGTTCAGATCTTTAAGTTATAATTTGCAATAATAATTAGAAGCTATCAATTTTAAGTTCTGTAGTTGACAATTACAAGTTCATATCTTCAAGTTATAATTAGCAAATAATAATTTGTATTTAACAATTCGAAGTTCTGTATTTGACTATTACAAGTTCAGATCTTCAATTTATTATTTGCAAACTTAGTTTGAATTTAACAATTCGAAGTTCTGTATTTACCCACTACAAGTACAGATCTTCAAGTTCTAATTTGCAATCACAATTTGATGGTATTAATTCTAAGTTCTGTATTTCACAGTTACAAGTTCAGATCTTCAAGTTATAACTTGAAATAATAATTAGTATTTAACAAATCTAAGTTCTGTAATTCACTATTACTAGTTCAGATCTTCAAGTTATAATTTGCAATAATAATTAGAAGCTATCAATTTTAAGTTCTGTATTTGACAATTACAAGTTCAGATCTTCAAGTTATAATTTGCAATAATAATTTGTATTTAACAATTCGAAGTTCTGTATTTGACTAGTACAAGTTCAGATCTTCAAATTATTATTTGCAATCCTAGTTTGAATTTAACAATTCGAAGTTCTGTATTTACCTACTACAAGTACAGATCTTCAAGTTCTAATTTGCAATAACAATTTGATGGTATTAATTCTAAGTTCTGTATTTCACAGTTACAAGTTCAGATCTTCAAGTTATAACTTGATATAATAATTAGTATTTAACAAATCTAAGTTCTGTAATTCACTATTACAAGTTCAGATCTTCAAGTTATAATTTGCAATAATAATTAGAAGCTATCAATTTTAAGTTCTGTATTTGACAATTACAAGTTCAGATCTTCAAGTTATAATTTGCACTAATAATTTGTATTTAACAATTCGAAGTTCTGTATTTGACTATTACAAGTCCAGATCTTCAAATTATTATTTACAATCTTAGTTTGTATTTAACAATTCGAAGTTCTGTATTTACCTACTACAAGTTCAGATCTTTAAGTTATAATTTGCAATAATAATTAGTAGCTATCAATTTTAAGTTCTGTAGTTGACAATTACAAGTTCATATCTTCAAGTTATAATTAGCAAATAATAATTTGTATTTAACAATTCGAAGTTCTGTATTTGATTATTACAAGTTCAGATCTTCAATTTATTATTTGCAAACTTAGTTTGAATTTAACAATTCGAAGTTCTGTATTTACCCACTACAAGTACAGATCTTCAAGTTCTAATTTGCAATCACAATTTGATGGTATTAATTCTAAGTTCTGTATTTCACAGTTACAAGTTCAGATCTTCAAGTTATAACTTGAAATAATAATTAGTATTTAACAAATCTAAGTTCTGTAATTCACTATTACTAGTTCAGATCTTCAAGTTATAATTTGCAATAATAATTAGAAGCTATCAATTTTAAGTTCTGTATTTGACAATTATAAGTTCAGATCTTCAAGTTATAATTTGCAATAATAATTTGTATTTAACAATTCGAAGTTCTGTATTTGACTAGTACAAGTTCAGATCTTCAAATTATTATTTGCAATCCTAGTTTGAATTTAACAATTCGAAGTTCTGTATTTACCTACTACAAGTTCAGATCTTTAAGTTATAATTTGCAATAATAATTAGAAGCTATCAATTTTAAGTTCTGTAGTTGACAATTACAAGTTCATATCTTCAAGTTATAATTAGCAAATAATAATTTGTATTTAACAATTAGAAGTTCTGTATTTGATTATTACAAGTTCAGATCTTCAATTTATTATTTGCAAACTTAGTTTGAATTTAACAATTCGAAGTTCTGTATTTACCCACTACAAGTACAGATCTTCAAGTTCTAATTTGCAATCACAATTTGTTGGTATTAATTCTAAGTTCTGTATTTCACAGTTACAAGTTCAGATCTTCAAGTTATAACTTGAAATAATAATTAGTATTTAACAAATCTAAGTTCTGTAATTCACTATTACTAGTTCAGATCTTCAAGTTATAATTTGCAATAATAATTAGAAGCTATCAATTTTAAATTCTGTATTTGACAATTACAAGTTCAGATCTTCAAGTTATAATTTGCAATAATAATTTGTATTTAACAATTCGAAGTTCTGTATTTGACTAGTACAAGTTCAGATCCTCAAATTATTATTTGCAATCCTAGTTTGAATTTAACAATTCGAAGTTCTGTATTTACCTACTACAAGTACAGATCTTCAAGTTCTAATTTGCAATCACAATTTGATGGTATTAATTCTAAGTTCTGTATTTCACAGATACAAGTTCAGATCTTCAAGTTATAACTTGAAATAATAATTAGTATTTAACAAATCTAAGTTCTGTAATTCACTATTACTAGTTCAGATCTTCAAGTTATAATTTGCAATAATAATTAGAAGCTATCAATTTTAAGTTCTGTATTTGACAATTACAAGTTCAGATCTTCAAGTTATAATTTGCAATAATAATTTGTATTTAACAATTCGAAGTTCTGTATTTGACTATTACAAGTCCAGATCTTTAAATTATTATTTACAATCTTAGTTTGTATTTAACAATTCGAAGTTCTGTATTTACCTACTACAAGTTCAGATCTTTAAGTTATAATTTGCAATAATAATTAGAAGCTATCAATTTTAAGTTCTGTAGTTGACAATTACAAGTTCATATCTTCAAGTTATAATTAGCAAATAATAATTTGTATTTAACAATTCGAAGTTCTGTATTTGACTATTACAAGTTCAGATCTTCAATTTATTATTTGCAAACTTAGTTTGAATTTAACAATTCGAAGTTCTGTATTTACCCACTACAAGTACAGATCTTCAAGTTCTAATTTGCAATCACAATTTGATGGTATTAATTCTAAGTTCTGTATTTCACAGTTACAAGTTCAGATCTTCAAGTTATAACTTGAAATAATAATTAGTATTTAACAAATCTAAGTTCTGTAATTCACTATTACTAGTTCAGATCTTCAAGTTATAATTTGCAATAATAATTAGAAGCTATCAATTTTAAGTTCTGTATTTGACAATTACAAGTTCAGATCTTCAAGTTATAATTTGCAATAATAATTTGTATTTAACAATTAGAAGTTCTGTATTTGACTAGTACAAGTTCAGATCCTCAAATTATTATTTGCAATCCTAGTTTGAATTTAACAATTCGAAGTTCTGTATTTACCTACTACAAGTTCAGATCTTCAAGTTATAATTTGAAATAATAATTTATATTTAACAAATCTAAGTTCTGTAATTCACTATTACAAGTTCAGATCTTCAAATTAATATTTGCAATCTTAGTTTGAATTTAACAATTCGAAGTTCTGTATTTACCTAATACTAGTTAAGATCTTCAAGTTATAATTTGTACTAATAATTTGGATTTAACAATTCGAAGTTCTGTATTTGACTATTACAAGTTCAGATCTTCAAATTATTATTTGCAGTCTTAGTTTGTATTTAACAATTCGAAGTTCTGTATTTACCTACTACAAGTTCAGATCTTCAAGTTATAATTTGCAATAATAATTAGAAGCTATCAATTTTAAGTTCTGTATTTGACAATTACAAGTTCAGATCTACAAGTTATAATTTGCAATAATAATTTGTATTTAACAATTCGAAGTTCTGTATTTGACTATTACAAGTTCAGATCTTCAAATTATTATTTGCAATCCTAGTTTGAATTTAGCAATTCGAAGTTCTGTATTTACCTACTACAAGTTCAGATCTTCAAGTTATAATTTGAAATAATAATTTATATTTAACAAATCTAAGTTCTGTAATTCACTATTACAAGTTCAGATCTTCAAGTTATAATTTGCAATAATAATTAGAAGCTATCAATTTTAAGTTCTGTATTTGACAATTACAAGTTCATATCTTTAAGTTATAATTAGCAAATAATAATTTGTATTTAACAATTCGAAGTTCCTTATTTGACTATTACAAGTACAGATCTTCAATTTATTATTTGCAAACTTAGTTTGAATTTAACAATGCGAAGTTCTGTATTTACCCTCTACAAGTACAGATCTTCAAGTTCTAATTTGCAATCACAATTTGAAGGTATCAATTCTAAGTTCTGTATTTGAAAGTTACAAGTTCAGATCTTCAAGTTTTAACTTGAAATAATAATTAGTATTTAACAAATCTAAGTTCTGTAATTCACTATTACTAGTTCAGATCTTCAAGTTATAATTTGCAATAATAATTAGAAGCTATCAATTTTAAGTTCTGTATTTGACAATTACAAGTTCAGATCTTCAAGTTATAATTTGCACTAATAATTTGTATTTAACAATTCGAAGTTCTGTATTTGACTATTACAAGTCCAGATCTTCAAATTATTATTTACAATCTTAGTTTGTATTTAACAATTCGAAGTTCTGTATTTACCTACTACAAGTTCAGATCTTTAAGTTATAATTTGCAATAATAATTAGAAGCTATCAATTTTAAGTTCTGTAGTTGACAATTACAAGTTCATATCTTCAAGTTATAATTAGCAAATAATAATTTGTATTTAACAATTCGAAGTTCTGTATTTGACTATTACAAGTTCAGATCTTCAATTTATTATTTGCAAACTTAGTTTGAATTTAACAATTCGAAGTTCTGTATTTACCCACTACAAGTACAGATCTTCAAGTTCTAATTTGCAATCACAATTTGATGGTATTAATTCTAAGTTCTGTATTTCACAGTTACAAGTTCAGATCTTCAAGTTATAACTTGAAATAATAATTAGTATTTAACAAATCTAAGTTCTGTAATTCACTATTACTAGTTCAGATCTTCAAGTTATAATTTGCAATAATAATTAGAAGCTATCAATTTTAAGTTCTGTATTTGACAATTACAAGTTCAGATCTTCAAGTTATAATTTGCAATAATAATTTGTATTTAACAATTCGAAGTTCTGTATTTGACTAGTACAAGTTCAGATCTTCAAATTATTATTTGCAATCCTAGTTTGAATTTAACAATTCGAAGTTCTGTATTTACCTACTACAAGTACAGATCTTCAAGTTCTAATTTGCAATAACAATTTGATGGTATTAATTCTAAGTTCTGTATTTCACAGTTACAAGTTCAGATCTTCAAGTTATAACTTGATATAATAATTAGTATTTAACAAATCTAAGTTCTGTAATTCACTATTACAAGTTCAGATCTTCAAGTTATAATTTGCAATAATAATTAGAAGCTATCAATTTTAAGTTCTGTATTTGACAATTACAAGTTCAGATCTTCAAGTTATAATTTGCACTAATAATTTGTATTTAACAATTCGAAGTTCTGTATTTGACTATTACAAGTCCAGATCTTCAAATTATTATTTACAATCTTAGTTTGTATTTAACAATTCGAAGTTCTGTATTTACCTACTACAAGTTCAGATCTTTAAGTTATAATTTGCAATAATAATTAGTAGCTATCAATTTTAAGTTCTATAGTTGACAATTACAAGTTCATATCTTCAAGTTATAATTAGCAAATAATAATTTGTATTTAACAATTCGAAGTTCTGTATTTGATTATTACAAGTTCAGATCTTCAATTTATTATTTGCAAACTTAGTTTGAATTTAACAATTCGAAGTTCTGTATTTACCCACTACAAGTACAGATCTTCAAGTTCTAATTTGCAATCACAATTTGATGGTATTAATTCTAAGTTCTGTATTTCACAGTTACAAGTTCAGATCTTCAAGTTATAACTTGAAATAATAATTAGTATTTAACAAATCTAAGTTCTGTAATTCACTATTACTAGTTCAGATCTTCAAGTTATAATTTGCAATAATAATTAGAAGCTATCAATTTTAAGTTCTGTATTTGACAATTATAAGTTCAGATCTTCAAGTTATAATTTGCAATAATAATTTGTATTTAACAATTCGAAGTTCTGTATTTGACTAGTACAAGTTCAGATCTTCAAATTATTATTTGCAATCCTAGTTTGAATTTAACAATTCGAAGTTCTGTATTTACCTACTACAAGTTCAGATCTTTAAGTTATAATTTGCAATAATAATTAGAAGCTATCAATTTTAAGTTCTGTAGTTGACAATTACAAGTTCATATCTTCAAGTTATAATTAGCAAATAATAATTTGTATTTAACAATTCGAAGTTCTGTATTTACCCACTACAAGTACAGATCTTCAAGTTCTAATTTGCAATCACAATTTGATGGTATTAATTCTAAGTTCTGTATTTCACAGTTACAAGTTCAGATCTTCAAGTTATAACTTGAAATAATAATTAGTATTTAACAAATCTAAGTTCTGTAATTCACTATTACTAGTTCAGATCTTCAAGTTATAATTTGCAATAATAATTAGAAGCTATCAATTTTAAGTTCTGTATTTGACAATTACAAGTTCAGATCTTCAAGTTATAATTTGCAATAATAATTTGTATTTAACAATTCGAAGTTCTGTATTTGACTAGTACAAGTTCAGATCCTCAAATTATTATTTGCAATCCTAGTTTGAATTTAACAATTCGAAGTTCTGTATTTACCTACTACAAGTACAGATCTTCAAGTTCTAATTTGCAATCACAATTTGATGGTATTAATTCTAAGTTCTGTATTTCACAGTTACAAGTTCAGATCTTCAAGTTATAACTTGAAATAATAATTAGTATTTAACAAATCTAAGTTCTGTAATTCACTATTACTAGTTCAGATCTTCAAGTTATAATTTGCAATAATAATTAGAAGCTATCAATTTTAAGTTCTGTATTTGACAATTACAAGTTCAGATCTTCAAGTTATAATTTGCACTAATAATTTGTATTTAACAATTCGAAGTTCTGTATTTGACTATTACAAGTCCAGATCTTCAAATTATTATTTACAATCTTAGTTTGTATTTAACAATTCGAAGTTCTGTATTTACCTACTACAAGTTCAGATCTTTAAGTTATAATTTGCAATAATAATTAGAAGCTATCAATTTTTAGTTCTGTAGTTGACAATTACAAGTTCATATCTTCAAGTTATAATTAGCAAATAATAATTAGTATTTAACAATTCGAAGTTCTGTATTTGACTATTACAAGTACAGATCTTCAATTTATTATTTGCAAACTTAGTTTGAATTTAACAATGCGAAGTTCTGTATTTACCCTCTACAAGTACAGATCTTCAAGTTCTAATTTGCAATCACAATTTGAAGGTATCAATTCTAAGTTCTGTATTTGAAAGTTACAAGTTCAGATCTTCAAGTTATAACTTGAAATAATAATTAGTATTTAACAAATCTAAGTTCTGTAATTCACTATTACTAGTTCAGATCTTCAAGTTATAATTTGCAATAATAATTAGAAGCTATCAATTTTAAGTTCTGTATTTGACAATTACAAGTTCAGATCTTCAAGTTATAATTTGCACTAATAATTTGTATTTAACAATTCGAAGTTCTGTATTTGACTATTACAAGTCCAGATCTTCAAATTATTATTTACAATCTTAGTTTGTATTTAACAATTCGAAGTTCTGTATTTACCTACTACAAGTTCAGATCTTTAAGTTATAATTTGCAATAATAATTAGAAGCTATCAATTTTAAGTTCTGTAGTTGACAATTACAAGTTCATATCTTCAAGTTATAATTAGCAAATAATAATTTGTATTTAACAATTCGAAGTTCTGTATTTGACTATTACAAGTTCAGATCTTCAATTTATTATTTGCAAACTTAGTTTGAATTTAACAATTCGAAGTTCTGTATTTACCCACTACAAGTACAGATCTTCAAGTTCTAATTTGCAATAACAATTTGATGGTATTAATTCTAAGTTCTGTATTTCACAGTTACAAGTTCAGATCTTCAAGTTATAACTTGAAATAATAATTAGTAATTAACAAATCTAAGTTCTGTAATTCACTATTACTAGTTCAGATCTTCAAGTTATAATTTGCAATAATAATTAGAAGCTATCAATTTTAAGTTCTGTATTTGACAATTACAAGTTCAGATCTTCAAGTTATAATTTGCAATAATAATTTGTATTTAACAATTCGAAGTTCTGTATTTGACTAGTACAAGTTCAGATCCTCAAATTATTATTTGCAATCCTAGTTTGAATTTAACAATTCGAAGTTCTGTATTTACCTACTACAAGTACAGATCTTCAAGTTCTAATTTGCAATCACAATTTGATGGTATTAATTCTAAGTTCTGTATTTCACAGATACAAGTTCAGATCTTCAAGTTATAACTTGAAATAATAATTAGTATTTAACAAATCTAAGTTCTGTAATTCACTATTACTAGTTCAGATCTTCAAGTTATAATTTGCAATAATAATTAGAAGCTATCAATTTTAAGTTCTGTATTTGACAATTACAAGTTCAGATCTTCAAGTTATAATTTGCAATAATAATTTGTATTTAACAATTCGAAGTTCTGTATTTGACTATTACAAGTCCAGATCTTTAAATTATTATTTACAATCTTAGTTTGTATTTAACAATTCGAAGTTCTGTATTTACCTACTACAAGTTCAGATCTTTAAGTTATAATTTGCAATAATAATTAGAAGCTATCAATTTTAAGTTCTGTAGTTGACAATTACAAGTTCATATCTTCAAGTTATAATTAGCAAATAATAATTTGTATTAAACAATTCGAAGTTCTGTATTTGACTATTACAAGTTCAGATCTTCAATTTATTATTTGCAAACTTAGTTTGAATTTAACAATTCGAAGTTCTGTATTTACCCACTACAAGTACAGATTTTCAAGTTCTAATTTGCAATCACAATTTGATGGTATTAATTCTAAGTTCTGTATTTCACAGTTACAAGTTCAGATCTTCAAGTTATAACTTGAAATAATAATTAGTATTTAACAAATCTAAGTTCTGTAATTCACTATTACTAGTTCAGATCTTCAAGTTATAATTTGCAATAATAATTAGAAGCTATCAATTTTAAGTTCTGTATTTGACAATTACAAGTTCAGATCTTCAAGTTATAATTTGCAATAATAATTTGTATTTAACAATTCGAAGTTCTGTATTTGACTAGTACAAGTTCAGATCCTCAAATTATTATTTGCAATCCTAGTTTGAATTTAACAATTCGAAGTTCTGTATTTACCTACTACAAGTTCAGATCTTCAAGTTATAATTTGAAATAATAATTTATATTTAACAAATCTAAGTTCTGTAATTCACTATTACAAGTTCAGATCTTCAAATTAATATTTGCAATCTTAGTTTGAATTTAACAATTCGAAGTTCTGTATTTACCTAATACTAGTTAAGATCTTCAAGTTATAATTTGTACTAATAATTTGGATTTAACAATTCGAAGTTCTGTATTTACCTACTACAAGTTCAGATCTTCAAGTTATAATTTGCAATAATAATTAGAAGCTATCAATTTTAAGTTCTGTATTTGACAATTACAAGTTCAGATCTACAAGTTATAATTTGCAATAATAATTTGTATTTAACAATTCGAAGTTCTGTATTTGACTATTACAAGTTCAGATCTTCAAATTATTATTTGCAATCCTAGTTTGAATTTAGCAATTCGAAGTTCTGTATTTACCTACTACAAGTTCAGATCTTCAAGTTATAATTTGAAATAATAATTTATATTTAACAAATCTAAGTTCTGTAATTCACTATTACAAGTTCAGATCTTCAAGTTATAATTTGCAATAATAATTAGAAGCTATCAATTTTAAGTTCTGTATTTGACAATTACAAGTTCATATCTTCAAGTTATAATTAGCAAATAATAATTTGTATTTAACAATTCGAAATTCCTTATTTGACTATTACAAGTACAGATCTTCAATTTATTATTTGCAAACTTAGTTTGAATTTAACAATGCGAAGTTCTGTATTTACCCTCTACAAGTACAGATCTTCAAGTTCTAATTTGCAATCACAATTTGAAGGTATTAATTCTAAGTTCTGTATTTCACAGTTACAAGTTCAGATCTTCAAGTTATAACTTGAAATAATAATTAGTATTTAACAAATCTAAGTTCTGTAATTCACTATTACTAGTTCAGATCTTCAAGTTATAATTTGCAATAATAATTAGAAGCTATCAATTTTAAGTTCTGTATTTGACAATTACAAGTTCAGATCTTCAAGTTATAATTTGCAATAATAATTTGTATTTAACAATTCGAAGTTCTGTATTTGACTAGTACAAGTTCAGATCCTCAAATTATTATTTGCAATCCTAGTTTGAATTTAACAATTCGAAGTTCTGTATTTACCTACTACAAGTACAGATCTTCAAGTTCTAATTTGCAATCACAATTTGATGGTATTAATTCTAAGTTCTGTATTTCACAGATACAAGTTCAGATCTTCAAGTTATAACTTGAAATAATAATTAGTATTTAACAAATCTAAGTTCTGTAATTCACTATTACTAGTTCAGATCTTCAAGTTATAATTTGCAATAATAATTAGAAGCTATCAATTTTAAGTTCTGTATTTGACAATTACAAGTTCAGATCTTCAAGTTATAATTTGCAGTAATAATTTGTATTTAACAATTCGAAGTTCTG
Organism: Cantharis lateralis; assembly: GCA_963170105.1. Classification (NCBI taxonomy): domain Eukaryota; kingdom Metazoa; phylum Arthropoda; class Insecta; order Coleoptera; family Cantharidae; genus Cantharis; species Cantharis lateralis. The sequence goes on along the minus strand of OY720630.1, from coordinate 8,181,855 downwards.
TATTTGACTATTACAAGTCCAGATCTTTAAATTATTATTTACAATCTTAGTTTGTATTTAACAATTCGAAGTTCTGTATTTACCTACTACAAGTTCAGATCTTTAAGTTATAATTTGCAATAATAATTAGAAGCTATCAATTTTAAGTTCTGTAGTTGACAATTACAAGTTCATATCTTCAAGTTATAATTAGCAAATAATAATTTGTATTTAACAATTCGAAGTTCTGTATTTGACTATTACAAGTTCAGATCTTCAATTTATTATTTGCAAACTTAGTTTGAATTTAACAATTCGAAGTTCTGTATTTACCCACTACAAGTACAGATTTTCAAGTTCTAATTTGCAATCACAATTTGATGGTATTAATTCTAAGTTCTGTATTTCACAGTTACAAGTTCAGATCTTCAAGTTATAACTTGAAATAATAATTAGTATTTAACAAATCTAAGTTCTGTAATTCACTATTACTAGTTCAGATCTTCAAGTTATAATTTGCAATAATAATTAGAAGCTATCAATTTTAAGTTCTGTATTTGACAATTACAAGTTCAGATCTTCAAGTTATAATTTGCAATAATAATTTGTATTTAACAATTCGAAGTTCTGTATTTGACTAGTACAAGTTCAGATCCTCAAATTATTATTTGCAATCCTAGTTTGAATTTAACAATTCGAAGTTCTGTATTTACCTACTACAAGTTCAGATCTTCAAGTTATAATTTGAAATAATAATTTATATTTAACAAATCTAAGTTCTGTAATTCACTATTACAAGCTCAGATCTTCAAATTAATATTTGCAATCTTAGTTTGAATTTAACAATTCGAAGTTCTGTATTTACCTAATACTAGTTAAGATCTTCAAGTTATAATTTGTACTAATAATTTGGATTTAACAATTCGAAGTTCTGTATTTGACTATTACAAGTTCAGATCTTCAAATTATTATTTGCAGTCTTAGTTTGTATTTAACAATTCGAAGTTCTGTATTTACCTACTACAAGTTCAGATCTTCAAGTTATAATTTGCAATAATAATTAGAAGCTATCAATTTTAAGTTCTGTATTTGACAATTACAAGTTCAGATCTACAAGTTATAATTTGCAATAATAATTTGTATTTAACAATTCGAAGTTCTGTATTTGACTATTACAAGTTCAGATCTTCAAATTATTATTTGCAATCCTAGTTTGAATTTAGCAATTCGAAGTTCTGTATTTACCTACTACAAGTTCAGATCTTCAAGTTATAATTTGAAATAATAATTTATATTTAACAAATCTAAGTTCTGTAATTCACTATTACAAGTTCAGATCTTCAAGTTATAATTTGCAATAATAATTAGAAGCTATCAATTTTAAGTTCTGTATTTGACAATTACAAGTTCATATCTTCAAGTTATAATTAGCAAATAATAATTTGTATTTAACAATTCGAAGTTCCTTATTTGACTATTACAAGTACAGATCTTCAATTTATTATTTGCAAACTTAGTTTGAATTTAACAATGCGAAGTTCTGTATTTACCCTCTACAAGTACAGATCTTCAAGTTCTAATTTGCAATCACAATTTGAAGGTATCAATTCTAAGTTCTGTATTTGAAAGTTACAAGTTCAGATCTTCAAGTTTTAACTTGAAATAATAATTAGTATTTAACAAATCTAAGTTCTGTAATTCACTATTACTAGTTCAGATCTTCAAGTTATAATTTGCAATAATAATTAGAAGCTATCAATTTTAAGTTCTGTATTTGACAATTACAAGTTCAGATCTTCAAGTTATAATTTGCACTAATAATTTGTATTTAACAATTCGAAGTTCTGTATTTGACTATTACAAGTCCAGATCTTCAAATTATTATTTACAATCTTAGTTTGTATTTAACAATTCGAAGTTCTGTATTTACCTACTACAAGTTCAGATCTTTAAGTTATAATTTGCAATAATAATTAGAAGCTATCAATTTTAAGTTCTGTAGTTGACAATTACAAGTTCATATCTTCAAGTTATAATTAGCAAATAATAATTTGTATTTAACAATTCGAAGTTCTGTATTTGACTATTACAAGTTCAGATCTTCAATTTATTATTTGCAAACTTAGTTTGAATTTAACAATTCGAAGTTCTGTATTTACCCACTACAAGTACAGATCTTCAAGTTCTAATTTGCAATCACAATTTGATGGTATTAATTCTAAGTTCTGTATTTCACAGTTACAAGTTCAGATCTTCAAGTTATAACTTGAAATAATAATTAGTATTTAACAAATCTAAGTTCTGTAATTCACTATTACTAGTTCAGATCTTCAAGTTATAATTTGCAATAATAATTAGAAGCTATCAATTTTAAGTTCTGTATTTGACAATTACAAGTTCAGATCTTCAAGTTATAATTTGCAATAATAATTTGTATTTAACAATTCGAAGTTCTGTATTTGACTAGTACAAGTTCAGATCTTCAAATTATTATTTGCAATCCTAGTTTGAATTTAACAATTCGAAGTTCTGTATTTACCTACTACAAGTACAGATCTTCAAGTTCTAATTTGCAATAACAATTTGATGGTATTAATTCTAAGTTCTGTATTTCACAGTTACAAGTTCAGATCTTCAAGTTATAACTTGATATAATAATTAGTATTTAACAAATCTAAGTTCTGTAATTCACTATTACAAGTTCAGATCTTCAAGTTATAATTTGCAATAATAATTAGAAGCTATCAATTTTAAGTTCTGTATTTGACAATTACAAGTTCAGATCTTCAAGTTATAATTTGCACTAATAATTTGTATTTAACAATTCGAAGTTCTGTATTTGACTATTACAAGTCCAGATCTTCAAATTATTATTTACAATCTTAGTTTGTATTTAACAATTCGAAGTTCTGTATTTACCTACTACAAGTTCAGATCTTTAAGTTATAATTTGCAATAATAATTAGAAGCTATCAATTTTAAGTTCTGTAGTTGACAATTACAAGTTCATATCTTCAAGTTATAATTAGCAAATAATAATTAGTATTTAACAATTCGAAGTTCTGTATTTTACTATTACAAGTACAGATCTTCAATTTATTATTTGCAAACTTAGTTTGAATTTAACAATGCGAAGTTCTGTATTTACCCTCTACAAGTACAGATCTTCAAGTTCTAATTTGCAATCACAATTTGAAGGTATCAATTCTAAGTTCTGTATTTGAAAGTTACAAGTTCAGATCTTCAAGTTATAACTTGAAATAATAATTAGTATTTAACAAATCTAAGTTCTGTAATTCACTATTACTAGTTCAGATCTTCAAGTTATAATTTGCAATAATAATTAGAAGCTATCAATTTTAAGTTCTGTATTTGACAATTACAAGTTCAGATCTTCAAGTTATAATTTGCACTAATAATTTGTATTTAACAATTCGAAGTTCTGTATTTGACTATTACAAGTCCAGATCTTCAAATTATTATTTACAATCTTAGTTTGTATTTAACAATTCGAAGTTCTGTATTTACCTACTACAAGTTCAGATCTTTAAGTTATAATTTGCAGTAATAATTAGAAGCTATCAATTTTAAGTTCTGTAGTTGACAATTACAAGTTCATATCTTCAAGTTATAATTAGCAAATAATAATTTGTATTTAACAATTCGAAGTTCTGTATTTGACTATTACAAGTTCAGATCTTCAATTTATTATTTGCAAACTTAGTTTGAATTTAACAATTCGAAGTTCTGTATTTACCCACTACAAGTACAGATCTTCAAGTTCTAATTTGCAATCACAATTTGATGGTATTAATTCTAAGTTCTGTATTTCACAGTTACAAGTTCAGATCTTCAAGTTATAACTTGAAATAATAATTAGTATTTAACAAATCTAAGTTCTGTAATTCACTATTACTAGTTCAGATCTTCAAGTTATAATTTGCAATAATAATTAGAAGCTATCAATTTTAAGTTCTGTATTTGACAATTACAAGTTCAGATCTTCAAGTTATAATTTGCAATAATAATTTGTATTTAACAATTCGAAGTTCTGTATTTGACTAGTACAAGTTCAGATCTTCAAATTATTATTTGCAATCCTAGTTTGAATTTAACAATTCGAAGTTCTGTATTTACCTACTACATGTACAGATCTTCAAGTTCTAATTTGCAATAACAATTTGATGGTATTAATTCTAAGTTCTGTATTTCACAGTTACAAGTTCAGATCTTCAAGTTATAACTTGATATAATAATTAGTATTTAACAAATCTAAGTTCTGTAATTCACTATTACAAGTTCAGATCTTCAAGTTATAATTTGCAATAATAATTAGAAGCTATCAATTTTAAGTTCTGTATTTGACAATTACAAGTTCAGATCTTCAAGTTATAATTTGCACTAATAATTTGTATTTAACAATTCGAAGTTCTGTATTTGACTATTACAAGTCCAGATCTTCAAATTATTATTTACAATCTTAGTTTGTATTTAACAATTCGAAGTTCTGTATTTACCTACTACAAGTTCAGATCTTTAAGTTATAATTTGCAATAATAATTAGAAGCTATCAATTTTAAGTTCTGTAGTTGACAATTACAAGTTCATATCTTCAAGTTATAATTAGCAAATAATAATTAGTATTTAACAATTCGAAGTTCTGTATTTTACTATTACAAGTACAGATCTTCAATTTATTATTTGCAAACTTAGTTTGAATTTAACAATGCGAAGTTCTGTATTTACCCTCTACAAGTACAGATCTTCAAGTTCTAATTTGCAATCACAATGTGAAGGTATTAATTCTAAGTTCTGTATTTGAAAGTTACAAGTTCAGATCTTCAAGTTATAACTTGAAATAATAATTAGTATTTAACAAATCTAAGTTCTGTAATTCACTATTACTAGTTCAGATCTTCAAGTTATAATTTGCAATAATAATTAGAAGCTATCAATTTTAAGTTCTGTATTTGACAATTACAAGTTCAGATCTTCAAGTTATAATTTGCACTAATAATTTGTATTTAACAATTCGAAGTTCTGTATTTGACTATTACAAGTCCAGATCTTCAAATTATTATTTACAATCTTAGTTTGTATTTAACAATTCGAAGTTCTGTATTTACCTACTACAAGTTCAGATCTTTAAGTTATAATTTGCAATAATAATTAGAAGCTATCAATTTTAAGTTCTGTAGTTGACAATTACAAGTTCATATCTTCAAGTTATAATTTGCAATAATAATTTGTATTTAACAATTCGAAGTTCTGTATTTGACTAGTACAAGTTCAGATCTTCAAATTATATTTTTGCAATCCTAGTTTGAATTTAACAATTCGAAGTTCTGTATTTACCTACTACAAGTTCAGATCTTCAAGTTATAATTTGAAATAATAATTTATATTTAACAAATCTAAGTTCTGTAATTCACTATTACAAGTTCAGATCTTCAAATTAATATTTGCAATCTTAGTTTGAATCTAACAATTCGAAGTTCTGTATTTACCTAATACTAGTTAAGATCTTCAAGTTATAATTTGTACTAATAATTTGGATTTAACAATTCGAAGTTCTGTATTTGACTATTACAAGTTCAGATCTTCAAATTATTATTTGCAGTCTTAGTTTGTATTTAACAATTCGAAGTTCTGTATTTACCTACTACAAGTTCAGATCTTCAAGTTATAATTTGCAATAATAATTAGAAGCTATCAATTTTAAGTTCTGTATTTGACAATTACAAGTTCAGATCTACAAGTTATAATTTGCAATAATAATTTGTATTTAACAATTCGAAGTTCTGTATTTGACTATTACAAGTTCAGATCTTCAAATTATTATTTGCAATCCTAGTTTGAATTTAGCAATTCGAAGTTCTGTATTTACCTACTACAAGTTCAGATCTTCAAGTTATAATTTGAAATAATAATTTATATTTAACAAATCTAAGTTCTGTAATTCACTATTACAAGTTCAGATCTTCAAGTTATAATTTGCAATAATAATTAGAAGCTATCAATTTTAAGTTCTGTATTTGACAATTACAAGTTCATATCTTCAAGTTATAATTAGCAAATAATAATTTGTATTTAACAATTCGAAGTTCCTTATTTGACTATTACAAGTACAGATCTTCAATTTATTATTTGCAAACTTAGTTTGAATTTAACAATGCGAAGTTCTGTATTTACCCTCTACAAGTACAGATCTTCAAGTTCTAATTTGCAATCACAATTTGAAGGTATCAATTCTAAGTTCTGTATTTGAAAGTTACAAGTTCAGATCTTCAAGTTTTAACTTGAAATAATAATTAGTATTTAACAAATCTAAGTTCTGTAATTCACTATTACTAGTTCAGATCTTCAAGTTATAATTTGCAATAATAATTAGAAGCTATCAATTTTAAGTTCTGTATTTGACAATTACAAGTTCAGATCTTCAAGTTATAATTTGCACTAATAATTTGTATTTAACAATTCGAAGTTCTGTATTTGACTATTACAAGTCCAGATCTTCAAATTATTATTTACAATCTTAGTTTGTATTTAACAATTCGAAGTTCTGTATTTACCTACTACAAGTTCAGATCTTTAAGTTATAATTTGCAATAATAATTAGAAGCTATCAATTTTAAGTTCTGTAGTTGACAATTACAAGTTCATATCTTCAAGTTATAATTTGCAATAATAATTTGTATTTAACAATTCGAAGTTCTGTATTTGACTAGTACAAGTTCTGATCTTCAAATTATATTTTTGCAATCCTAGTTTGAATTTAACAATTCGAAGTTCTGTATTTACCTACTACAAGTTCAGATCTTCAAGTTATAATTTGAAATAATAATTTATATCTAACAAATCTAAGTTCTGAAATTCACTATTACAAGTTCAGATCTTCAAATTAATATTTGCAATCTTAGTTTGAATCTAACAATTCGAAGTTCTGTATTTACCTAATACTAGTTAAGATCTTCAAGTTATAATTTGTACTAATAATTTGGATTTAACAATTCGAAGTTCTGTATTTGACTATTACAAGTTCAGATCTTCAAATTATTATTTGCAGTCTTAGTTTGTATTTAACAATTCGAAGTTCTGTATTTACCTACTACAAGTTCAGATCTTCAAGTTATAATTTGCAATAATAATTAGAAGCTATCAATTTTAAGTTCTGTATTTGACAATTACAAGTTCAGATCTACAAGTTATAATTTGCAATAATAATTTGTATTTAACAATTCGAAGTTCTGTATTTGACTATTACAAGTTCAGATCTTCAAATTATTATTTGCAATCCTAGTTTGAATTTAGCAATTCGAAGTTCTGTATTTACCTACTACAAGTTCAGATCTTCAAGTTATAATTTGAAATAATAATTTATATTTAACAAATCTAAGTTCTGTAATTCACTATTACAAGTTCAGATCTTCAAGTTATAATTTGCAATAATAATTAGAAGCTATCAATTTTAAGTTCTGTATTTGACAATTACAAGTTCATATCTTCAAGTTATAATTAGCAAATAATAATTTGTATTTAACAATTCGAAGTTCCTTATTTGACTATTACAAGTACAGATCTTCAATTTATTATTTGCAAACTTAGTTTGAATTTAACAATGCGAAGTTCTGTATTTACCCTCTACAAGTACAGATCTTCAAGTTCTAATTTGCAATCACAATTTGAAGGTATCAATTCTAAGTTCTGTATTTGAAAGTTACAAGTTCAGATCTTCCAGTTTTAACTTGAAATAATAATTAGTATTTAACAAATCTAAGTTCTGTAATTCACTATTACTAGTTCAGATCTTCAAGTTATAATTTGCAATAATAATTAGAAGCTATCAATTTTAAGTTCTGTATTTGACAATTACAAGTTCAGATCTTCAAGTTATAATTTGCACTAATAATTTGTATTTAACAATTCGAAGTTCTGTATTTGACTATTACAAGTCCAGATCTTCAAATTATTATTTACAATCTTAGTTTGTATTTAACAATTCGAAGTTCTGTATTTACCTACTACAAGTTCAGATCTTTAAGTTATAATTTGCAATAATAATTAGAAGCTATCAATTTTAAGTTCTGTAGTTGACAATTACAAGTTCATATCTTGAAGTTATAATTAGCAAATAATAATTTGTATTTAACAATTCGAAGTTCTGTATTTGACTATTACAAGTTCAGATCTTCAATTTATTATTTGCAAACTTAGTTTGATTTAACAATTCGAAGTTCTGTATTTACCTACTACAAGTTCAGATCTTCAAGTTATAATTTGCACTAATAATTTATATTTAACAAATCTAAGTTCTGTAATTCACTATTACAAGTTCAGATCTTCAAATTAATATTTGCAATCTTAGTTTGAATTTATCAATTCGAAGTTCTGTATTTTCCTAATACTAGTTAAGATCTTCAAGTTATAATTTGTACTAATAATTTGGATTTAACAATTCGAAGTTCTGTATTTGACTATTACAAGTTCAGATCTTCAAATTATTATTTGCAGTCTTAGTTAGTATTTAACAATTCGAAGTTCTGTATTTACCTACTACAAGTTCAGATCTTCAAGTTATAATTTGCAATAATAATTAGAAGCTATCAATTTTAAGTTCTGTATTTGACAATTACAAGTTCAGATCTACAAGTTATAATTTACAATAATAATTTGTATTTAACAATTCGAAGTTCTGTATTTGACTATTACAAGTTCAGATCTTCAAATTATTATTTGCAATCCTAGTTTGAATTTAGCAATTCGAAGTTCTGTATTTACCTACTACAAGTTCAGATCTTTAAGTTATAATTTGCAATAATAATTAGAAGCTATCAATTTTAAGTTCTGTAGTTGACAATTACAAGTTCATATCTTCAAGTTATAATTTGCAATAATAATTTGTATTTAACAATTCGAAGTTCTGTATTTGACTAGTACAAGTTCAGATCTTCAAATTATATTTTTGCAATCCTAGTTTGAATTTAACAATTCGAAGTTCTGTATTTACCTACTACAAGTTCAGATCTTCAAGTTATAATTTGAAATAATAATTTATATCTAACAAATCTAAGTTCTGAAATTCACTATTACAAGTTCAGATCTTCAAATTAATATTTGCAATCTTAGTTTGAATCTAACAATTCGAAGTTCTGTATTTACCTAATACTAGTTAAGATCTTCAAGTTATAATTTGTACTAATAATTTGGATTTAACAATTCGAAGTTCTGTATTTGACTATTACAAGTTCAGATCTTCAAATTATTATTTGCAGTCTTAGTTTGTATTTAACAATTCGAAGTTCTGTATTTACCTACTACAAGTTCAGATCTTCAAGTTATAATTTGCAATAATAATTAGAAGCTATCAATTTTAAGTTCTGTATTTGACAATTACAAGTTCAGATCTACAAGTTATAATTTGCAATAATAATTTGTATTTAACAATTCGAAGTTCTGTATTTGACTATTACAAGTTCAGATCTTCAAATTATTATTTGCAATCCTAGTTTGAATTTAGCAATTCGAAGTTCTGTATTTACCTACTACAAGTTCAGATCTTCAAGTTATAATTTGAAATAATAATTTATATTTAACAAATCTAAGTTCTGTAATTCACTATTACAAGTTCAGATCTTCAAGTTATAATTTGCAATAATAATTAGAAGCTATCAATTTTAAGTTCTGTATTTGACAATTACAAGTTCATATCTTCAAGTTATAATTAGCAAATAATAATTTGTATTTAACAATTCGAAGTTCCTTATTTGACTATTACAAGTACAGATCTTCAATTTATTATTTGCAAACTTAGTTTGAATTTAACAATGCGAAGTTCTGTATTTACCCTCTACAAGTACAGATCTTCAAGTTCTAATTTGCAATCACAATTTGAAGGTATCAATTCTAAGTTCTGTATTTGAAAGTTACAAGTTCAGATCTTCCAGTTTTAACTTGAAATAATAATTAGTATTTAACAAATCTAAGTTCTGTAATTCACTATTACTAGTTCAGATCTTCAAGTTATAATTTGCAATAATAATTAGAAGCTATCAATTTTAAGTTCTGTATTTGACAATTACAAGTTCAGATCTTCAAGTTATAATTTGCACTAATAATTTGTATTTAACAATTCGAAGTTCTGTATTTGACTATTACAAGTCCAGATCTTCAAATTATTATTTACAATCTTAGTTTGTATTTAACAATTCGAAGTTCTGTATTTACCTACTACAAGTTCAGATCTTTAAGTTATAATTTGCAATAATAATTAGAAGCTATCAATTTTAAGTTCTGTAGTTGACAATTACAAGTTCATATCTTGAAGTTATAATTAGCAAATAATAATTTGTATTTAACAATTCGAAGTTCTGTATTTGACTATTACAAGTTCAGATCTTCAATTTATTATTTGCAAACTTAGTTTGATTTAACAATTCGAAGTTCTGTATTTACCTACTACAAGTTCAGATCTTCAAGTTATAATTTGCACTAATAATTTATATTTAACAAATCTAAGTTCTGTAATTCACTATTACAAGTTCAGATCTTCAAATTAATATTTGCAATCTTAGTTTGAATTTATCAATTCGAAGTTCTGTATTTTCCTAATACTAGTTAAGATCTTCAAGTTATAATTTGTACTAATAATTTGGATTTAACAATTCGAAGTTCTGTATTTGACTATTACAAGTTCAGATCTTCAAATTATTATTTGCAGTCTTAGTTAGTATTTAACAATTCGAAGTTCTGTATTTACCTACTACAAGTTCAGATCTTCAAGTTATAATTTGCAATAATAATTAGAAGCTATCAATTTTAAGTTCTGTATTTGACAATTACAAGTTCAGATCTACAAGTTATAATTTACAATAATAATTTGTATTTAACAATTCGAAGTTCTGTATTTGACTATTACAAGTTCAGATCTTCAAATTATTATTTGCAATCCTAGTTTGAATTTAGCAATTCGAAGTTCTGTATTTACCTACTACAAGTTCAGATCTTCAAGTTATAATTTGAAATAATAATTAGTATTTAACAAATCTAAGTTCTGTAATTCACTATTACTAGTTCAGATCTTCAAGTTATAATTTGCAATAATAATTAGAAGCTATCAATTTTAGGTTCTGTAGTTGACAATTACAAGTTCATATCTTCAAGTTATAATTTGCACTAATAATTTGTATTTAACAATTCGAAGTTCTGTATTTGACCACTACAAGTCCAGATCTTCAAATTATTATTTACAATCTTAGTTTGTATTTAACAATTCGAAGTTCTGTATTTACCTACTACAAGTTCAGATCTTTAACTTATAATTTGCAAAAATAATTAGAAGCTATCAATTTTAAGTTCTGTAGTTGACAATTACAAGTTCATATCTTCAAGTTATAATTAGCAAATAATAATTTGTATTTAACAATTCGAAGTTCCTTATTTGACTATTACAAGTACAGATCTGCAATTTATTATTTGCAAACTTAGTTTGAATTTAACAATGCGAAGTTCTGTATTTACCCTCTACAAGTACAGATCTTCAAGTTCTAATTTGCAATCACAATTTGAAGGTATCAATTCTAAGTTCTGTATTTGAAAGTTACAAGTTCAGATCTTCAAGTTATAACTTGAAATAATAATTAGTATTTAACAAATCTAAGTTCTGTAATTCACTATTACTAGTTCAGTTCTTCAAGTTATAATTTGCAATAATAATTAGAAGCTATCAATTTTAAGTTCTGTAGTTGACAATTACAAGTTCATATCTTCAAGTTATAATTAGCAAATAATAATTTGTATTTAACAATTCGAAGTTCTGTATTTGACTATTACAAGTTCAGATCTTCAATTTATTATTTGCAAACTTAGTTTGATTTAACAATTCGAAGTTCTGTATTTACCTACTACAAGTTCAGATCTTCAAGTTATAATTTGCACTAATAATTTATATTTAACAAATCTAAGTTCTGTAATTCACTATTACAAGTTCAGATCTTCAAATTAATATTTGCAATCTTAGTTTGAATTTATCAATTCGAAGTTCTGTATTTTCCTAATACTAGTTAAGATCTTCAAGTTATAATTTGTACTAATAATTTGGATTTAACAATTCGAAGTTCTGTATTTGACTATTACAAGTTCAGATCTTCAAATTATTATTTGCAGTCTTAGTTAGTATTTAACAATTCGAAGTTCTGTATTTACCTACTACAAGTTCAGATCTTCAAGTTATAATTTGCAATAATAATTAGAAGCTATCAATTTTAAGTTCTGTATTTGACAATTACAAGTTCAGATCTACAAGTTATAATTTACAATAATAATTTGTATTTAACAATTCGAAGTTCTGTATTTGACTATTACAAGTTCAGATCTTCAAATTATTATTTGCAATCCTAGTTTGAATTTAGCAATTCGAAGTTCTGTATTTACCTACTACAAGTTCAGATCTTTAAGTTATAATTTGCAATAATAATTAGAAGCTATCAATTTTAAGTTCTGTAGTTGACAATTACAAGTTCATATCTTCAAGTTATAATTTGCAATAATAATTTGTATTTAACAATTCGAAGTTCTGTATTTGACTAGTACAAGTTCAGATCTTCAAATTATATTTTTGCAATCCTAGTTTGAATTTAACAATTCGAAGTTCTGTATTTACCTACTACAAGTTCAGATCTTCAAGTTATAATTTGAAATAATAATTTATATCTAACAAATCTAAGTTCTGAAATTCACTATTACAAGTTCAGATCTTCAAATTAATATTTGCAATCTTAGTTTGAATCTAACAATTCGAAGTTCTGTATTTACCTAATACTAGTTAAGATCTTCAAGTTATAATTTGTACTAATAATTTGGATTTAACAATTCGAAGTTCTGTATTTGACTATTACAAGTTCAGATCTTCAAATTATTATTTGCAGTCTTAGTTTGTATTTAACAATTCGAAGTTCTGTATTTACCTACTACAAGTTCAGATCTTCAAGTTATAATTTGCAATAATAATTAGAAGCTATCAATTTTAAGTTCTGTATTTGACAATTACAAGTTCAGATCTACAAGTTATAATTTGCAATAATAATTTGTATTTAACAATTCGAAGTTCTGTATTTGACTATTACAAGTTCAGATCTTCAAATTATTATTTGCAATCCTAGTTTGAATTTAGCAATTCGAAGTTCTGTATTTACCTACTACAAGTTCAGATCTTCAAGTTATAATTTGAAATAATAATTTATATTTAACAAATCTAAGTTCTGTAATTCACTATTACAAGTTCAGATCTTCAAGTTATAATTTGCAATAATAATTAGAAGCTATCAATTTTAAGTTCTGTATTTGACAATTACAAGTTCATATCTTCAAGTTATAATTAGCAAATAATAATTTGTATTTAACAATTCGAAGTTCCTTATTTGACTATTACAAGTACAGATCTTCAATTTATTATTTGCAAACTTAGTTTGAATTTAACAATGCGAAGTTCTGTATTTACCCTCTACAAGTACAGATCTTCAAGTTCTAATTTGCAATCACAATTTGAAGGTATCAATTCTAAGTTCTGTATTTGAAAGTTACAAGTTCAGATCTTCCAGTTTTAACTTGAAATAATAATTAGTATTTAACAAATCTAAGTTCTGTAATTCACTATTACTAGTTCAGATCTTCAAGTTATAATTTGCAATAATAATTAGAAGCTATCAATTTTAAGTTCTGTATTTGACAATTACAAGTTCAGATCTTCAAGTTATAATTTGCACTAATAATTTGTATTTAACAATTCGAAGTTCTGTATTTGACTATTACAAGTCCAGATCTTCAAATTATTATTTACAATCTTAGTTTGTATTTAACAATTCGAAGTTCTGTATTTACCTACTACAAGTTCAGATCTTTAAGTTATAATTTGCAATAATAATTAGAAGCTATCAATTTTAAGTTCTGTAGTTGACAATTACAAGTTCATATCTTGAAGTTATAATTAGCAAATAATAATTTGTATTTAACAATTCGAAGTTCTGTATTTGACTATTACAAGTTCAGATCTTCAATTTATTATTTGCAAACTTAGTTTGATTTAACAATTCGAAGTTCTGTATTTACCTACTACAAGTTCAGATCTTCAAGTTATAATTTGCACTAATAATTTATATTTAACAAATCTAAGTTCTGTAATTCACTATTACAAGTTCAGATCTTCAAATTAATATTTGCAATCTTAGTTTGAATTTATCAATTCGAAGTTCTGTATTTTCCTAATACTAGTTAAGATCTTCAAGTTATAATTTGTACTAATAATTTGGATTTAACAATTCGAAGTTCTGTATTTGACTATTACAAGTTCAGATCTTCAAATTATTATTTGCAGTCTTAGTTAGTATTTAACAATTCGAAGTTCTGTATTTACCTACTACAAGTTCAGATCTTCAAGTTATAATTTGCAATAATAATTAGAAGCTATCAATTTTAAGTTCTGTATTTGACAATTACAAGTTCAGATCTACAAGTTATAATTTACAATAATAATTTGTATTTAACAATTCGAAGTTCTGTATTTGACTATTACAAGTTCAGATCTTCAAATTATTATTTGCAATCCTAGTTTGAATTTAGCAATTCGAAGTTCTGTATTTACCTACTACAAGTTCAGATCTTCAAGTTATAATTTGAAATAATAATTAGTATTTAACAAATCTAAGTTCTGTAATTCACTATTACTAGTTCAGATCTTCAAGTTATAATTTGCAATAATAATTAGAAGCTATCAATTTTAGGTTCTGTAGTTGACAATTACAAGTTCATATCTTCAAGTTATAATTTGCACTAATAATTTGTATTTAACAATTCGAAGTTCTGTATTTGACCACTACAAGTCCAGATCTTCAAATTATTATTTACAATCTTAGTTTGTATTTAACAATTCGAAGTTCTGTATTTACCTACTACAAGTTCAGATCTTTAACTTATAATTTGCAAAAATAATTAGAAGCTATCAATTTTAAGTTCTGTAGTTGACAATTACAAGTTCATATCTTCAAGTTATAATTAGCAAATAATAATTTGTATTTAACAATTCGAAGTTCCTTATTTGACTATTACAAGTACAGATCTGCAATTTATTATTTGCAAACTTAGTTTGAATTTAACAATGCGAAGTTCTGTATTTACCCTCTACAAGTACAGATCTTCAAGTTCTAATTTGCAATCACAATTTGAAGGTATCAATTCTAAGTTCTGTATTTGAAAGTTACAAGTTCAGATCTTCAAGTTATAACTTGAAATAATAATTAGTATTTAACAAATCTAAGTTCTGTAATTCACTATTACTAGTTCAGTTCTTCAAGTTATAATTTGCAATAATAATTAGAAGCTATCAATTTTAAGTTCTGTAGTTGACAATTACAAGTTCATATCTTCAAGTTATAATTAGCAAATAATAATTTGTATTTAACAATTCGAAGTTCTGTATTTGACTATTACAAGTTCAGATCTTCAATTTATTATTTGCAAACTTAGTTTGAATTTAACAATGCGAAGTTCTGTATTTACCCACTACAAGTACAGATCTTCAAGTTCTAATTTGCAATCACAATTTGATGGTATCAATTCTAAGTTCTGTATTTCACAGTTACAAGTTCAGATCTTCAAGTTATAACTTGAAATAATAATTAGTATTTAACGAATCTAAGTTCTGTAATTCCCTATTACTAGTTCAGATCTTCAAGTTATAATTTGAAATAATAATTAGAAGCTATCAATTTTAAGTTCTGTATTTGACAATTACAAGTTCAGATCTTCAAGTTATAATTTGCAATTATAATTTGTATTTAACTATTCGAAGTTCTGTATTTGACTAGTACAAGTTCAGATCTTCAAATTATTATTTGCAGTCTTAGTTTGTATTTAACAATTCGAAGTTCTGTATTTACCTACTACAAGTTCAGATCTTGAAGTTATAATTTGCAATTATAATTAGATGCTATCAATTTTAAGTTCTGTATTTGACAATTACAAGTTCAGATCTTCAAGTTATAATTTGCAATAATAATTTGTATTTAAAAATTCGAAGTTCTGTATTTGACTATTACAAGTTCAGATCTTCAAATTATTATTTACAATCTTAGTTAGTATTTAACAATTCGAAGTTCTGTATTTACCTACTACAAGTTCAGATCTTCAAGTTATAATTTGCAATAATAATTAGAAGCTCTCAATTTTAAGCTCTGTATTTGACAATTACAAGTTCAGATCTTCAAGTTATAACTAGCAATAATAATTTGTATTTAACAATTCGAAGTTCTGTATTTGACTATTACAAGTTCAGATCTTCAAATTATTATTTGCAATCCTAGTTTGAATTTAACAATTCGAAGTTCTGTATTTACCTACTACAAGTTCAGATCTTCAAGTTATAATTTGAAATAATAAATTATATTTAACAAATCTAAGTTCTGTAATTCACTATTACAAGTTCAGATCTTCAAGTTATAATTTGCAATAATAATTAGAAGCTATCAATTTTAAGTTCTGTATTTGACAATTACAAGTTCAGATCTTCAAGTTATAATTTGCAATAATAATTTGTATTTAACAATTCGAAGTTCTGTATTTGACTATTACAAGTTCAAATCTTCAAATTATTATTTGCAATCCTAGTTTGAATTTTACAATTCGAAGTTCTGTATTTACCTACTACAAGTTCAGATCTTCAAGTTATAATTTGAAATAATAATTTATATTTAACAAATCTAAGTTCTGTAATTCACTATTACAAGTTCAGATCTTCAAGTTATAATTTGCAATAATAATTAGAAGCTATCAATTTTAAGTTCTGTATTTGACAATTACAAGTTCAGATCTTCAAGTTATAATTTGCAATAATAATTTGTATTTAACAATTCGAAGTTCTGTATTTACCCACTACAAGTTCAGATCTTTAAGTTATAATTTGCAATAATAATTAGAAGCTATCAATTTTAAGTTCTATAGTTGACAATTACAAGTTCATATCTTCAAGTTATAATTAGCAAATAATAATTTGTATTTAACAATTCGAAGTTCCTTATTTGACTATTACAAGTACAGATCTTCAATTTAATATTTGCAAACTTAGTTTGAATTTAACAATGCGAAGTTCTGTATTTACCCTCTACAAGTACAGATCTTCAAGTTCTAATTTGCAATCACAATTTGAAGGTATCAATTCTAAGTTCTGTATTTGAAAGTTACAAGTTCAGATCTTCAAGTTATAACTTGAAATAATAATTAGTATTTAACAAATCTAAGTTCTGTAATTCACTATTACTAGTTCAGATCTTCAAGTTATAATTTGCAATAATAATTAGAAGCTATCAATTTTAAGTTCTGTAGTTGACAATTACAAGTTCATATCTTCAAGTTATAATTAGCAAATAATAATTTGTATTTAACAATTCGAAGTTCTGTATTTGACTATTACAAGTTCAGATCTTCAATTTATTATTTGCAAACTTAGTTTGAATTTAACAATTCGAAGTTCTGTATTTACCCACTACAAGTACAGATCTTCAAGTTCTAATTTGCAATCACAATTTGATGGTATTAATTCTAAGTTCTGTATTTCACAGTTACAAGTTCATATCTTCAAGTTATAACTTGAAATAATAATTAGTATTTAACAAATCTAAGTTCTGTAATTCACTATTACTAGTTCAGATCTTCAAGTTATAATTTGCAATAATAATTAGAAGCTATCAATTTTAAGTTCTGTATTTGACAATTACAAGTTCAGATCTTCAAGTTATAATTTGCAATAATAATTTGTATGTAAGGAAAATGTAATTTCCTTATTTGAATATTGCCGCGCTCCTACGATCGTGGCTATAGTAGATAGGAATGGCTTGTCAGAATTGTTTAAACATTTGTTAATTTATTTATTTACCTAATATTGTAGTTAGAAATTGACATGGTAGTTACAAGCATTAAATGTCGTTTCTCAATTTATAGGTAAGGTTTTTAATAATAATATTATAATGTTAATGTAAATACTAAATAAAAACTCAATTTATAGAGAGAAACTCAATGATGTTTTATTTACGATGTCACCTTTCGCATTACAAGAAATAGTATTATAAAACGACATTTTTATTGTAATACTTATATCAGGATAAAATGGAAAAACTTAAATTCGTATTCAAAGTAAAAGCTACAGAAGATGGGAAATCAAACTTCATCGCCATAACTTCAATCATTACTGAAAATGGAAAAATATTTTTGTTGCCAGAAGAATATCAGGCAGCATCAATCCACAAAGAAGTTTACAGCACACAAACTTATACAAAAATAAAAAATACTTTAACAAAAAGGCACCAAACCAGAAGTGTCTGGATAACCTTAACAAAAGAAATCCTTAAAACTTACTTTGATGAAGAAGGGAATATAAATTTTGAAGATCAGTATCTAGAAGAAGTCTATGAAAATGATCCAATAGTTGCAAAAAATTTTGATGAAAACAATCCAATTATAAAAATTTTAGAAAAACTTATTGAAAATCAAAATAATGATAAAAAACAAAATGTAAGGAAAGTAGCAGAAAGGTTTGTTTTAGAAAAATTTCATGGTAGGAATGCCAATGCATATCAGTGGATTGAGGTTTTTGAAACTGAATGTACAAGATTTGATGTAACAATAGATGAAGGAAAAATTGAAATTCTTAGAATATTCCTTGAAAAATCTTGTATAGATTGGTACAACTCTATGATGATAAAAATGACCCTGCAATCAAAATGGTTCGATTGGAAACAAAGCTTTTGTGCAACTTATTCAAACAAAGGATGGTCTGCTAGCAGATATGCAATATCTTTTAAATATCAAACAGGCTCTTTATTAGAATTTGCTATAAAAAAAGAAAAACTTATGCTAGAAATAAGAAGAACAATTGATCAAGGCACTATGATTGATATCATTGCTGCTGGTTTACCAAATTTCATAACGGATAGGATCAATAAAGAAGAAATTTTTGAAACCAGAGACTTGTTTAATGAAATTGGAAAACTAGAGCACCTTGTTAGCAGAAATAAACCAATAAAACAAAGACATTTTACAAAATTGGATACAGACAAAAAACAGAAATGTAGTATCTGTGAAAAACTCAGAAAAGGTGTGCGATACCACTCAGAATCTTCATGTTGGTTTAAATCAAAAGATAGTGATATTAATGAAGAAAGTCAAATAAAATTCATTAATAACTCGGAATTGGAATGCACACTTCAGAATGAGAATCCAAAAAACTAATTATTCCGCCATTGATTGAAATAAAATTAGTATTGAATGGAGACCTTGAAATATTTGGAATATACGACTCAGGTTCAAATGTCTCACTAATAAACTCAAGATTATTAAAACTAAATAATAAACGAACAGCTGATTCCAATAATACTAATTTAAAAACAATTAATGGCGTTAAAAAGGCAAATGGTGTAGTAACACTAGATGTAAAAATTTTCAATGTAGAGAAAAAAACTAAGGTTTTTGTAATAGACAACGAAAATTTTGATTATGATTTTTTGATTGGGCTGGACTGTATAAAAAATTTCTACTTGGTTCAAGATGAAAACCTGAAAATTTGTCAGAAAGTACCAACAAAAATAAACATTATTTCTAAGGAAATAATGAATAAAAATTCAAATGTGGTTGAAAATAGATATTTAGTCAACTTCAACGAACATATTGAAGAAAAGAATTTTAAGATTTATATAAATCATTTAAACTACGATGAACAATCAAAAATAGATGAATTAATATTAGAAAACAAGTCTATATTTGCTAGAGATAAATATGACATTGGCACAGTAACAGATTATGAAGCACATATTGATTTATTAGAAGAAAAATATTGCAGTAAACGACCATACCGATGCACAATTGATGATAAAAAGGAAATTGAGGAACAAATTGCAAAATTATTGGACAAAAAGCTAATAGAAGAATCATACAGCCCATTCGCAGCTCCAGTAACATTAGCGTACAAAAGAGACGAAAATAAAAAATCAAGATTGTGCATAGATTTCCGTGATCTAAATAAAATGGTTGTGCCTCAATCGCAGCCGTTTCCACTTATTGAGGACCTAATGGTTAAAACGAGAGATTGTAAGTTTTTCTCAACACTGGATATAAATTCGGCGTTTTGGTCAATACCTCTACGTATTACCGACAGACAAAAAACCGGATTTGTCACACAAGAAGGACATTTTCAATGGACTTGTTTACCATTTGGCCTTAAGACCTCGCCCGCGATATTTCAAAGAATAATGTGTAACATAATAAGAAAACACAAACTTGCAGATTTTACAGTAAACTACATAGATGATATATTAATTTTTTCAAATTCATTTCCAGAACATATCAAGCATCTAACACAACTATTTCAGGCAATCAAAAGTGAAGGTTTTAGATTAAAATTTGTAAAATGCACGTTTGCAGCTGATTCAGTAAAATACCTGGGCCACATAATACAGAATAATTCTGTGAGACCAATGAAAGACAACCTAATTTCTATAAAAAACTTTCCGATTCCAAAAACACAAAAAAATGTGAGACAATTTTTGGGGAAAATAAACTTTTATCACAAATATGTGCCAAATGCAGCTATAAAATTGGATCCATTACACAATCTGTTAAGAAAAGGACAAGTATTTATTTGGACCAACGAATGCCAAAAATCATTTGTCGAATTACAAAATATGTTATGTTCACAACCAGTATTAACAATCTTTGATCCAAATTTACCTATATATATCTATACTGATGCTAGCTTGCTGGGAGTAGGAGGTGTACTAAAACAACCACAACAGAACAAAGAGGAAAAGCCCGTGGCATATTTTTCGAAGAAATTAAATGAAGTGCAAAAGAGGAAAAAAGCCATATATCTCGAGTGCCTAGCAATCAAAGAATGCGTGAAATATTGGCAATATAAATTGATAGGTAGAAAATTTACTGTCTTCTCAGACCACAAACCATTAGAAAAAATGAATATAAAATCAAGGACTGACGAAGAACTGGGAGATCTAACATACTACTTGTCACAATATGATTTTGAAATCAAATATTCTCCAGGGAAATACAACTTAGAAGCTGACTGTCTCAGCAGAAATCCAGTCTTAGAACCAAATGAAAACATGGATGAACAGTTGAAAGTTGTAAACTTAATGAAACTTGAAGATATCTTGAAGGATCAACAAAAAAATGAAGATATACAAGAAAAAAGACATAAGTTGATAAAAAAACAAAATGTTTACTATAAAAAAGTAAAAAATAAAGAAAAAATCATTTTATCAAAAGAGTTAAGTATAAAATTTTTAAAAAACGTACATGAGAACCTATGTCACATAGGGATGAAACAAATGCAAAAGAAGATTGGACCATTTTATTGTGCCAAGAACTTAACAAAAAATATTAAAAAATTATGCACAAGCTGCACAGTTTGTATTAAAAACAAATCAAGAGGACAGGAAAAATTTGGATTAATGTCACATTTAGGCCCAGCCACAAATCCTTTTGAGATTGTTTCTATAGACACAATTGGAGGTTTTGGGGGTTCTCGGTCTACAAAGAAATATCTACACCTCTTAGTGGATCACTTTACAAGATATGCCTTTATCCTAACATCAAAGACACAAAATTCAAATGATTTTGTTAAATTGGTGAATAGCATCGCCGAAACTGAAGAAATTGGTGTGATTCTCGCAGATCAATACCCCGGAATTAATTCGAAAGAATTTAAAAAATTTTTGGACGAGAAATCTATAACGATGATTTTTACTGCGGTAAATTCACCTTTCTCAAATGGTTTAAATGAAAGGTTGAATCAAACTCTAGTAAATAAAATAAGATGCAAAATTAATGAAAATCAAAAAATGACAGCTTGGACAACCATAGCACAAGAATGTGTGCGAAAATACAATGATACAGAACATACTGTTACAGGATTTGCGCCATTATATTTGTTGGACGGTACGGATGTTACAATGTTGCCAAGCGAGCTCAAAGAAAAAAATTCTAAGGATAACTGGATTCAAGACAGAAAAATAGCACTAGAAAATTCTATAAAATCACACAACTATAACAAAAATATTCACGATAAAAATCGAAAACACTGTGAGTTTAGCGTAGGGGATATGGTATTTGTAGAAAATGGAAACAAACTGAATAGAAAGAAGCTTGACGAACTGAAGATAGGACCATATGAAATCCTAGAAAAACTATCGAATTCGATTTACAGGATAAACACGGGTCACAGAAAATCAGAGTCAAACCTTTTTAATATCTCTAAGCTAATTCCAACCTCGGCACCTGAAAAAGAGAAAGAAAATGAAGATCAAGAAGATGACGATTTCAGTCCCTTATAAAAATATTCTGTAAATATTTTCTCCTCCAGGAGGGTGGATGTAAGGAAAATGTAATTTCCTTATTTGAATATTGCCGCGCTCCTACGATCGTGGCTATAGTAGATAGGAATGGCTTGTCAGAATTGTTTAAACATTTGTTAATTTATTTATTTACCTAATATTGTAGTTAGAAATTGACATGGTAGTTACAAGCATTAAATGTCGTTTCTCAATTTATAGGTAAGGTTTTTAATAATAATATTATAATGTTAATGTAAATACTAAATAAAAACTCAATTTATAGAGAGAAACTCAATGATGTTTTATTTACGATGTCACCTTTCGCATTACAAGAAATAGTATTATATGTATTTAACAATTCGAAGTTCTGTATTTGACTATTACAAGTTCAGATCTTCAATTTATTATTTGCAAACTTAGTTTGAATTTAACAATGCGAAGTTCTGTATTTACCCACTACAAGTACAGATCTTCAAGTTCTAATTTGCAATCACAATTTGATGGTATCAATTCTAAGTTCTGTATTTCACAGTTACAAGTTCAGATCTTCAAGTTATAACTTGAAATAATAATTAGTATTTAACGAATCTAAGTTCTGTAATTCACTATTACTAGTTCAGATCTTCAAGTTATAATTTGCAATAATAATTAGAAGCTATCAATTTTAAGTTCTATAGTTGACAATTACAAGTTCATATCTTCAAGTTATAATTAGCAAATAATAATTTGTATTTAACAATTCGAAGTTCCTTATTTGACTATTACAAGTACAGATCTTCAATTTATTATTTGCAAACTTAGTTTGAATTTAACAATGCGAAGTTCTGTATTTACCCTTTACAAGTACAGATCTTCAAGTTCTAATTTGCAATCACAATTTGAAGGTATCAATTCTAAGTTCTGTATTTGAAAGTTACAAGTTCAGATCTTCAAGTTATAACTTGAAATAATAATTAGTATTTAACAAATCTAAGTTCTGTAATTCACTATTACTAGTTCAGATCTTCAAGTTATAATTTGCAATAATAATTAGAAGCTATCAATTTTAAGTTCTGTATTTGACAATTACAAGTTCAGATCTTCAAGTTATAATTTGCACTAATAATTTGTATTTAACAATTCGAAGTTCTGTATTTGACTATTACAAGTCCAGATCTTCAAATTATTATTTACAATCTTAGTTTGTATTTAACAATTCGAAGTTCTGTATTTACCTACTACAAGTTCAGATCTTTAAGTTATAATTTGCAATAATAATTAGAAGCTATCAATTTTAAGTTCTGTATTTGACAATTACAAGTTCAGATCTTCAAGTTATAATTTGCAATTATAATTTGTATTTAACTATTCGAAGTTCTGTATTTGACAAGTACAAGTTCAGATCTTCAAATTATTATTTGCAGTCTTAGTTTGTATTTAACAATTCGAAGTTCTGTATTTACCTACTACAAGTTCAGATCTTGAAGTTATAATTTGCAATTATAATTAGAAGCTATCAATTTTAAGTTCTGTATTTGACAATTACAAGTTCAGATCTTCAAGTTATAATTTGCAATAATAATTTGTATTTAAAAATTCGAAGTTCTGTATTTGACTATTACAAGTTCAGATCTTCAAATTATTATTTGCAATCTTAGTTTGTATTTAACAATTCGAAGTTCTGTATTTACCTACTACAAGTTCAGATCTTCAAGTTATAATTTGCAATAATAATTAGAAGCTATCAATTTTAAGTTCTGTATTTGACAATTACAAGTTCAGATCTACAAGTTATAATTTGCAATAATAATTTGTATTTAACAATTCGAAGTTCTGTATTTGACTATTACAAGTTCAGATCTTCAAATTATTATTTGCAATCCTAGTTTGAATTTAGCAATTCGAAGTTCTGTATTTACCTACTACAAGTTCAGATCTTCAAGTTATAATTTGAAATAATAATTTATATTTAACAAATCTAAGTTCTGTAATTCACTATTACAAGTTCAGATCTTCAAGTTATAATTTGCAATAATAATTAGAAGCTATCAATTTTAAGTTCTGTATTTGACAATTACAAGTTCATATCTTCAAGTTATAATTAGCAAATAATAATTTGTATTTAACAATTCGAAGTTCCTTATTTGACTATTACAAGTACAGATCTTCAATTTATTATTTGCAAACTTAGTTTGAATTTAACAATGCGAAGTTCTGTATTTACCCTCTACAAGTACAGATCTTCAAGTTCTAATTTGCAATCACAATTTGAAGGTATCAATTCTAAGTTCTGTATTTGAAAGTTACAAGTTCAGATCTTCAAGTTTTAACTTGAAATAATAATTAGTATTTAACAAATCTAAGTTCTGTAATTCACTATTACTAGTTCAGATCTTTAAGTTATAATTTGCAATAATAATTAGAAGCTATCAATTTTAAGTTCTGTAGTTGACAATTACAAGTTCATATCTTCAAGTTATAATTAGCAAATAATAATTTGTATTTAACAATTCGAAGTTCTGTATTTGACTATTACAAGTTCAGATCTTCAATTTATTATTTGCAAACTTAGTTTGAATTTAACAATTCGAAGTTCTGTATTTACCCACTACAAGTACAGATCTTCAAGTTCTAATTTGCAATCACAATTTGATGGTATTAATTCTAAGTTCTGTATTTCACAGTTACAAGTTCATATCTTCAAGTTATAACTTGAAATAATAATTAGTATTTAACAAATCTAAGTTCTGTAATTCACTATTACTAGTTCAGAACTTCAAGTTATAATTTGCAATAATAATTAGAAGCTATCAATTTTAAGTTCTGTATTTGACAATTACAAGTTCAGATCTTCAAGTTATAATTTGCAATAATAATTTGTATTTAACAATTCGAAGTTCTGTATTTGACTATTACAAGTTCAGATCTTCAATTTATTATTTGCAAACTTAGTTTGAATTTAACAATGCGAAGTTCTGTATTTACCCACTACAAGTACAGATCTTCAAGTTCTAATTTGCAATCACAATTTGATGGTATCAATTCTAAGTTCTGTATTTCACAGTTACAAGTTCAGATCTTCAAGTTATAACTTGAAATAATAATTAGTATTTAACGAATCTAAGTTCTGTAATTCACTATTACTAGTTCAGATCTTCAAGTTATAATTTGAAATAATAATTAGAAGCTATCAATTTTAAGTTCTGTATTTGACAATTACAAGTTCAGATCTTCAAGTTATAATTTGCAATTATAATTTGTATTTAACTATTCGAAGTTCTGTATTTGACTAGTACAAGTTCAGATCTTCAAATTATTATTTGCAGTCTTAGTTTGTATTTAACAATTCGAAGTTCTGTATTTACCTACTACAAGTTCAGATCTTGAAGTTATAATTTGCAATTATAATTAGAAGCTATCAATTTTAAGTTCTGTATTTGACAATTACAAGTTCAGATCTTCAAGTTATAATTTGCAATAATAATTTGTATTTAAAAATTCGAAGTTCTGTATTTGACTATTACAAGTTCAGATCTTCAAATTATTATTTGCAATCTTAGTTTGTATTTAACAATTCGAAGTTCTGTATTTACCTACTACAAGTTCAGATCTTCAAGTTATAATTTGCAATAATAATTAGAAGCTCTCAATTTTAAGCTCTGTGTTTGACAATTACAAGTTCAGATCTTCAAGTTATAACTTGCAATAATAATTTGTATTTAACAATTCGAAGTTCTGTATTTGACTATTACAAGTTCAGATCTTCAAATTATTATTTGCAAACCTAGTTTGTATTTAACAATTCGAAGTTCTGTATTTACCTACTACAAGTTCAGATCTTGAAGTTATAATTTGCAATTATAATTAGAAGCTATCAATTTTAAGTTCTGTATTTGACAATTACAAGTGCAGATCTTCAAGTTATAATTTGCAATAATAATTTGTATTTAAAAATTCGAAGTTCTGTATTTGACTATTACAAGTTCAGATCTTCAAATTATTATTTACAATCTTAGTTAGTATTTAACAATTCGAAGTTCTGTATTTACCTACTACAAGTTCAGATCTTCAAGTTATAATTTGCAATAATAATTAGAAGCTCTCAATTTTAAGCTCTGTATTTGACAATTACAAGTTCAGATCTTCAAGTTATAACTTGCAATAATAATTTGTATTTAACAATTCGAAGTTCTGTATTTGACTATTACAAGTTCAGATCTTCAAATTATTATTTGCAATCCTAGTTTGAATTTAACAATTCGAAGTTCTGTATTTACCTACTACAAGTTCAGATCTTCAAGTTATAATTTGTACTAATAATTTGGATTTAACAATTCGAAGTTCTGTATTTGACTATTACAAGTTCAGATCTTCAAATTATTATTTGCAGTCTTAGTTTGTATTTAACAATTCGAAGTTCTGTATTTACCTACTACAAGTTCAGATCTTCAAGTTATAATTTGCAATAATAATTAGAAGCTATCAATTTTAAGTTCTGTATTTGACAATTACAAGTTCATATCTTCAAGTTATAATTTGCAATTATAATTTGTATTTAACTATTCGAAGTTCTGTATTTGACTAGTACAAGTTCAGATCTTCAAATTATTATTTGCAGTCTTAGTTTGTATTTAACAATTCGAAGTTCTGTATTTACCTACTACAAGTTCAGATCTTGAAGTTATAATTTGCAATTATAATTAGAAGCTATCAATTTTAAGTTCTGTATTTGACAATTACAAGTTCAGATCTTCAAGTTATAATTTGCAATAATAATTTGTATTTAAAAATTCGAAGTTCTGTATTTGACTATTACAAGTTCAGATCTTCAAATTATTATTTGCAATCTTAGTTTGTATTTAACAATTCGAAGTTCTGTATTTACCTACTACAAGTTCAGATCTTCAAGTTATAATTTGCAATAATAATTAGAAGCTATCAATTTTAAGTTCTGTATTTGACAATTACAAGTTCAGATCTACAAGTTATAATTTGCAATAATAATTTGTATTTAACAATTCGAAGTTCTGTATTTGACTATTACAAGTTCAGATCTTCAAATTATTATTTGCAATCCTAGTTTGAATTTAGCAATTCGAAGTTCTGTATTTACCTACTACAAGTTCAGATCTTCAAGTTATAATTTGAAATAATAATTTATATTTAACAAATCTAAGTTCTGTAATTCACTATTACAAGTTCAGATCTTCAAGTTATAATTTGCAATAATAATTAGAAGCTATCAATTTTAAGTTCTGTATTTGACAATTACAAGTTCATATCTTCAAGTTATAATTAGCAAATAATAATTTGTATTTAACAATTCGAAGTTCCTTATTTGACTATTACAAGTACAGATCTTCAATTTATTATTTGCAAACTTAGTTTGAATTTAACAATGCGAAGTTCTGTATTTACCCTCTACAAGTACAGATCTTCAAGTTTTAATTTGCAATCACAATTTGAAGGTATCAATTCTAAGTTCTGTATTTGAAAGTTACAAGTTCAGATCTTCAAGTTTTAACTTGAAATAATAATTAGTATTTAACAAATCTAAGTTCTGTAATTCACTATTACTAGTTCAGATCTTCAAGTTATAATTTGCAATAATAATTAGAAGCTATCAATTTTAAGTTCTGTATTTGACAATTACAAGTTCAGATCTTCAAGTGATAATTTGCACTAATAATTTGTATTTAACAATTCGAAGTTCTGTATTTGACTATTACAAGTCCAGATCTTCAAATTATTATTTACAATCTTAGTTTGTATTTAACAATTCGAAGTTCTGTATTTAGCTACTACAAGTTCAGATCTTTAAGTTATAATTTGCAATAATAATTAGAAGCTATCAATTTTAAGTTCTGTAGTTGACAATTACAAGTTCATATCTTCAAGTTATAATTAGCAAATAATAATTTGTATTTAACAATTCGAAGTTCTGTATTTGACTATTACAAGTTCAGATCTTCAATTTATTATTTGCAAACTTAGTTTGAATTTAACAATTCGAAGTTCTGTATTTACCCACTACAAGTACAGATCTTCAAGTTCTAATTTGCAATCACAATTTGATGGTATTAATTCTAAGTTCTGTATTTCACAGTTACAAGTTCATATCTTCAAGTTATAACTTGAAATAATAATTAGTATTTAACAAATCTAAGTTCTGTAATTCACTATTACTAGTTCAGATCTTCAAGTTATAATTTGCAATAATAATTAGAAGCTATCAATTTTAAGTTCTGTATTTGACAATTACAAGTTCAGATCTTCAAGTTATAATTTGCAATAATAATTTGTATTTAACAATTCGAAGTTCTGTATTTGACTAGTACAAGTTCAGATCTTCAAATTATTATTTGCAATCCTAGTTTGAATTTAACAATTCGAAGTTCTGTATTTACCTACTACAAGTTCAGATCTTCAAGTTATAATTTGAAATAATAATTTATATTTAACAAATCTAAGTTCTGTAATTCACTATTACAAGTTCAGATCTTCAAATTAATATTTGCAATCTTAGTTTGAATTTATCAATTCGAAGTTCTGTATTTACCTAATACTAGTTAAGATCTTCAAGTTATAATTTGTACTAATAATTTGGATTTAACAATTCGAAGTTCTGTATTTGACTATTACAAGTTCAGATCTTCAAATTATTATTTGCAGTCTTAGTTTGTATTTAACAATTCGAAGTTCTGTATTTACCTACTACAAGTTCAGATCTTCAAGTTATAATTTGCAATAATAATTAGAAGCTATCAATTTTAAGTTCTGTATTTGACAATTACAAGTTCAGATCTACAAGTTATAATTTGCAATAATAATTTGTATTTAACAATTCGAAGTTCTGTATTTGACTATTACAAGTTCAGATCTTCAAATTATTATTTGCAATCCTAGTTTGAATTTAGCAATTCGAAGTTCTGTATTTACCTACTACAAGTTCAGATCTTCAAGTTATAATTTGAAATAATAATTAGTATTTAACAAATCTAAGTTCTGTAATTCACTATTACTAGTTCAGATCTTCAAGTTATAATTTGCAATAATAATTAGAAGCTATCAATTTTAGGTTGTGTAGTTGACAATTACAAGTTCATATCTTCAAGTTATAATTTGCACTAATAATTTGTATTTAACAATTCGAAGTTCTGTATTTGACTATTACAAGTCCAGATCTTCAAATTATTATTTACAATCTTAGTTTGTATTTAACAATTCGAAGTTCTGTATTTACCTACTACAAGTTCAGATCTTTAAGTTATAATTTGCAAAAATAATTAGAAGCTATCAATTTTAAGTTCTGTAGTTGACAATTACAAGTTCATATCTTCAAGTTATAATTAGCAAATAATAATTTGTATTTAACAATTCGAAGTTCCTTATTTGACTATTACAAGTACAGATCTGCAATTTATTATTTGCAAACTTAGTTTGAATTTAACAATGCGAAGTTCTGTATTTACCCTCTACAAGTACAGATCTTCAAGTTCTAATTTGCAATCACAATTTGAAGGTATCAATTCTAAGTTCTGTATTTGAAAGTTACAAGTTCAGATCTTCAAGTTATAACTTGAAATAATAATTAGTATTTAACAAATCTAAGTTCTGTAATTCACTATTACTAGTTCAGTTCTTCAAGTTATAATTTGCAATAATAATTAGAAGCTATCAATTTTAAGTTCTGTAGTTGACAATTACAAGTTCATATCTTCAAGTTATAATTTGCAATTATAATTTGTATTTAACTATTCGAAGTTCTGTATTTGACTAGTACAAGTTCAGATCTTCAAATTATTATTTGCAGTCTTAGTTTGTATTTAACAATTCGAAGTTCTGTATTTACCTACTACAAGTTCAGATCTTGAAGTTATAATTTGCAATTATAATTAGAAGCTATCAATTTTAAGTTCTGTATTTGACAATTACAAGTTCAGATCTTCAAGTTATAATTTGCAATAATAGTTTGTATTTAAAAATTCGAAGTTCTGTATTTGACTATTACAAGTTCAGATCTTCAAATTATTATTTGCAATCTTAGTTTGTATTTAACAATTCGAAGTTCTGTATTTACCTACTACAAGTTCAGATCTTCAAGTTATAATTTGCAATAATAATTAGAAGCTATCAATTTTAAGTTCTGTATTTGACAATTACAAGTTCAGATCTACAAGTTATAATTTGCAATAATAATTTGTATTTAACAATTCGAAGTTCTGTATTTGACTATTACAAGTTCAGATCTTCAAATTATTATTTGCAATCCTAGTTTGAATTTAGCAATTCGAAGTTCTGTATTTACCTACTACAAGTTCAGATCTTCAAGTTATAATTTGAAATAATAATTTATATTTAACAAATCTAAGTTCTGTAATTCACTATTACAAGTTCAGATCTTCAAGTTATAATTTGCAATAATAATTAGAAGCTATCAATTTTAAGTTCTGTATTTGACAATTACAAGTTCATATCTTCAAGTTATAATTAGCAAATAATAATTTGTATTTAACAATTCGAAGTTCCTTATTTGACTATTACAAGTACAGATCTTCAATTTATTATTTGCAAACTTAGTTTGAATTTAACAATGCGAAGTTCTGTATTTACCCTCTACAAGTACAGATCTTCAAGTTCTAATTTGCAATCACAATTTGAAGGTATCAATTCTAAGTTCTGTATTTGAAAGTTACAAGTTCAGATCTTCAAGTTTTAACTTGAAATAATAATTAGTATTTAACAAATCTAAGTTCTGTAATTCACTATTACTAGTTCAGATCTTCAAGTTATAATTTGCAATAATAATTAGAAGCTATCAATTTTAAGTTCTGTATTTGACAATTACAAGTTCAGATCTTCAAGTTATAATTTGCAATAATAATTTGTATTTAACAATTCGAAGTTCTGTATTTGACTAGTACAAGTTCAGATCTTCAAATTATTATTTGCAATCCTAGTTTGAATTTAACAATTCGAAGTTCTGTATTTACCTACTACAAGTTCAGATCTTCAAGTTATAATTTGAAATAATAATTTATATTTAACAAATCTAAGTTCTGTAATTCACTATTACAAGTTCAGATCTTCAAATTAATATTTGCAATCTTAGTTTGAATTTATCAATTCGAAGTTCTGTATTTACCTAATACTAGTTAAGATCTTCAAGTTATAATTTGTACTAATAATTTGGATTTAACAATTCGAAGTTCTGTATTTGACTATTACAAGTTCAGATCTTCAAATTATTATTTGCAGTCTTAGTTTGTATTTAACAATTCGAAGTTCTGTATTTACCTACTACAAGTTCAGATCTTCAAGTTATAATTTGCAATAATAATTAGAAGCTATCAATTTTAAGTTCTGTATTTGACAATTACAAGTTCAGATCTACAAGTTATAATTTGCAATAATAATTTGTATTTAACAATTCGAAGTTCTGTATTTGACTATTACAAGTTCAGATCTTCAAATTATTATTTGTAATCCTAGTTTGAATTTAGCAATTCGAAGTTCTGTATTTACCTACTACAAGTTCAGATCTTCAAGTTATAATTTGAAATAATAATTAGTATTTAACAAATCTAAGTTCTGTAATTCACTATTACTAGTTCAGATCTTCAAGTTATAATTTGCAATAATAATTAGAAGCTATCAATTTTAGGTTCTGTAGTTGACAATTACAAGTTCATATCTTCAAGTTATAATTTGCACTAATAATTTGTATTTAACAATTCGAAGTTCTGTATTTGACTATTACAAGTCCAGATCTTCAAATTATTATTTACAATCTTAGTTTGTATTTAACAATTCGAAGTTCTGTATTTACCTACTACAAGTTCAGATCTTTAAGTTATAATTTGCAAAAATAATTAGAAGCTATCAATTTTAAGTTCTGTAGTTGACAATTACAAGTTCATATCTTCAAGTTATAATTAGCAAATAATAATTTGTATTTAACAATTCGAAGTTCCTTATTTGACTATTACAAGTACAGATCTGCAATTTATTATTTGCAAACTTAGTTTGAATTTAACAATGCGAAGTTCTGTATTTACCCTCTACAAGTACAGATCTTCAAGTTCTAATTTGCAATCACAATTTGAAGGTATCAATTCTAAGTTCTGTATTTGAAAGTTACAAGTTCAGATCTTCAAGTTATAACTTGAAATAATAATTAGTATTTAACAAATCTAAGTTCTGTAATTCACTATTACTAGTTCAGTTCTTCAAGTTATAATTTGCAATAATAATTAGAAGCTATCAATTTGAAGTTCTGTAGTTGACAATTACAAGTTCATATCTTCAAGTTATAATTTGCAATTATAATTTGTATTTAACTATTCGAAGTTCTGTATTTGACTAGTACAAGTTCAGATCTTCAAATTATTATTTGCAGTCTTAGTTTGTATTTAACAATTCGAAGTTCTGTATTTACCTACTACAAGTTCAGATCTTGAAGTTATAATTTGCAATTATAATTAGAAGCTATCAATTTTAAGTTCTGTATTTGACAATTACAAGTTCAGATCTTCAAGTTATAATTTGCAATAATAATTTGTATTTAAAAATTCGAAGTTCTGTATTTGACTATTACAAGTTCAGATCTTCAAATTATTATTTGCAATCTTAGTTTGTATTTAACAATTCGAAGTTCTGTATTTACCTACTACAAGTTCAGATCTTCAAGTTATAATTTGCAATAATAATTAGAAGCTATCAATTTTAAGTTCTGTATTTGACAATTACAAGTTCAGATCTACAAGTTATAATTTGCAATAATAATTTGTATTTAACAATTCGAAGTTCTGTATTTGACTATTACAAGTTCAGATCTTCAAATTATTATTTGCAATCCTAGTTTGAATTTAGCAATTCGAAGTTCTGTATTTACCTACTACAAGTTCAGATCTTCAAGTTATAATTTGAAATAATAATTTATATTTAACAAATCTAAGTTCTGTAATTCACTATTACAAGTTCAGATCTTCAAGTTATAATTTGCAATAATAATTAGAAGCTATCAATTTTAAGTTCTGTATTTGACAATTACAAGTTCATATCTTCAAGTTATAATTAGCAAATAATAATTTGTATTTAACAATTCGAAGTTCCTTATTTGACTATTACAAGTACAGATCTTCAATTTATTATTTGCAAACTTAGTTTGAATTTAACAATGCGAAGTTCTGTATTTACCCTCTACAAGTACAGATCTTCAAGTTCTAATTTGCAATCACAATTTGAAGGTATCAATTCTAAGTTCTGTATTTGAAAGTTACAAGTTCAGATCTTCAAGTTTTAACTTGAAATAATAATTAGTATTTAACAAATCTAAGTTCTGTAATTCACTATTACTAGTTCAGATCTTCAAGTTATAATTTGCAATAATAATTAGAAGCTATCAATTTTAAGTTCTGTATTTGACAATTACAAGTTCAGATCTTCAAGTTATAATTTGCACTAATAATTTGTATTTAACAATTCGAAGTTCTGTATTTGACTATTACAAGTCCAGATCTTCAAATTATTATTTACAATCTTAGTTTGTATTTAACAATTCGAAGTTCTGTATTTACCTACTACAAGTTCAGATCTTTAAGTTATAATTTGCAATAATAATTAGAAGCTATCAATTTTAAGTTCTGTAGTTGACAATTACAAGTTCATATCTTCAAGTTATAATTAGCAAATAATAATTTGTATTTAACAATTCGAAGTTCTGTATTTGACTATTACAAGTTCAGATCTTCAATTTATTATTTGCAAACTTAGTTTGAATTTAACAATTCGAAGTTCTGTATTTACCCACTACAAGTACAGATCTTCAAGTTCTAATTTGCAATCACAATTTGATGGTATTAATTCTAAGTTCTGTATTTCACAGTTACAAGTTCATATCTTCAAGTTATAACTTGAAATAATAATTAGTATTTAACAAATCTAAGTTCTGTAATTCACTATTACTAGTTCAGATCTTCAAGTTATAATTTGCAATAATAATTAGAAGCTATCAATTTTAAGTTCTGTATTTGACAATTACAAGTTCAGATCTTCAAGTTATAATTTGCAATAATAATTTGTATTTAACAATTCGAAGTTCTGTATTTGACTAGTACAAGTTCAGATCTTCAAATTATTATTTGCAATCCTAGTTTGAATTTAACAATTCGAAGTTCTGTATTTACCTACTACAAGTTCAGATCTTCAAGTTATAATTTGAAATAATAATTTATATTTAACAAATCTAAGTTCTGTAATTCACTATTACAAGTTCAGATCTTCAAATTAATATTTGCAATCTTAGTTTGAATTTATCAATTCGAAGTTCTGTATTTACCTAATACTAGTTAAGATCTTCAAGTTATAATTTGTACTAATAATTTGGATTTAACAATTCGAAGTTCTGTATTTGACTATTACAAGTTCAGATCTTCAAATTATTATTTGCAGTCTTAGTTTGTATTTAACAATTCGAAGTTCTGTATTTACCTACTACAAGTTCAGATCTTCAAGTTATAATTTGCAATAATAATTAGAAGCTATCAATTTTAAGTTCTGTATTTGACAATTACAAGTTCAGATCTACAAGTTATAATTTGCAATAATAATTTGTATTTAACAATTCGAAGTTCTGTATTTGACTATTACAAGTTCAGATCTTCAAATTATTATTTGCAATCCTAGTTTGAATTTAGCAATTCGAAGTTCTGTATTTACCTACTACAAGTTCAGATCTTCAAGTTATAATTTGAAATAATAATTAGTATTTAACAAATCTAAGTTCTGTAATTCACTATTACTAGTTCAGATCTTCAAGTTATAATTTGCAATAATAATTAGAAGCTGTCAATTTTAGGTTCTGTAGTTGACAATTACAAGTTCATATCTTCAAGTTATAATTTGCACTAATAATTTGTATTTAACAATTCGAAGTTCTGTATTTGACTATTACAAGTCCAGATCTTCAAATTATTATTTACAATCTTAGTTTGTATTTAACAATTCGAAGTTCTGTATTTACCTACTACAAGTTCAGATCTTTAAGTTATAATTTGCAAAAATAATTAGAAGCTATCAATTTTAAGTTCTGTAGTTGACAACTACAAGTTCATATCTTCAAGTTATAATTAGCAAATAATAATTTGTATTTAACAATTCGAAGTTCCTTATTTGACTATTACAAGTACAGATCTGCAATTTATTATTTGCAAACTTAGTTTGAATTTAACAATGCGAAGTTCTGTATTTACCCTCTACAAGTACAGATCTTCAAGTTCTAATTTGCAATCACAATTTGAAGGTATCAATTCTAAGTTCTGTATTTGAAAGTTACAAGTTCAGATCTTCAAGTTATAACTTGAAATAATAATTAGTATTTAACAAATCTAAGTTCTGTAATTCACTATTACTAGTTCAGTTCTTCAAGTCATAATTTGCAATAATAATTAGAAGCTATCAATTTTAAGTTCTGTAGTTGACAATTACAAGTTCATATCTTCAAGTTATAATTTGCAATAATAATTTGTATTTAACAATTCGAAGTTCTGTATTTGACTAGTACAAGTTCAGATCTTCAAATTATTATTTGCAGTCTTAGTTTGTATGTAACAATTCGAAGTTCTGTATTTACCTACTACAAGTTCAGATCTTGAAGTTATAATTTGCAATTATAATTAGAAGCTATCAATTTTAAGTTCTGTATTTGACAATTACAAGTTCAGATCTTCAAGTTATAATTTGCAATAATAATTTGTATTTAAAAATTCGAAGTTCTGTATTTGACTATTACAAGTTCAGATCTTCAAATTATTATTTACAATCTTAGTTAGTATTTAACAATTCGAAGTTCTGTATTTACCTACTACAAGTTCAGATCTTCAAGTTATAATTTGCAATAATAATTAGAAGCTCTCAATTTTAAGCTCTGTATTTGACAATTACAAGTTCAGATCTTCAAGTTATAACTTGCAATAATAATTTGTATTTAACAATTCGAAGTTCTGTATTTGACTATTACAAGTTCAGATCTTCAAATTATTATTTGCAATCCTAGTTTGAATTTAACAATTCGAAGTTCTGTATTTACCTACTACAAGTTCAGATCTTCAAGTTATAATTTGAAATAATAAATTATATTTAACAAATCTAAGTTCTGTAATTCACTATTACAAGTTCAGATCTTCAAATTAATATTTGCAATCTTAGTTTGAATTTAACAATTCGAAGTTCTGTATTTACATAATACTAGTTAAGATCTTCAAGTTATAATTTGTACTAATAATTTGGATTTAACAATTCGAAGTTCTGTATTTGACTATTACAAGTTCAGATCTTCAAATTATTATTTGCAGTCTTAGTTTGTATTTAACAATTCGAAGTTCTGTATTTACCTACTACAAGTTCAGATCTTCAAGTTATAATTTGCAATAATAATTAGAAGCTATCAATTTTAAGTTCTGTATTTGACAATTACAAGTTCAGATCTTCAAGTTATAATTTGCAATAATAATTTGTATTTAACAATTCGAAGTTCTGTATTTGACTATTACAAGTTCAAATCTTCAAATTATTATTTGCAATCCTAGTTTGAATTTTACAATTCGAAGTTCTGTATTTACCTACTACAAGTTCAGATCTTGAAGTTATAATTTGCAATTATAATTAGAAGCTATCAATTTTAAGTTCTGTATTTGACAATTACAAGTTCAGATCTTCAAGTTATAATTTGCAATAATAATTTGTATTTAAAAATTCGAAGTTCTGTATTTGACTATTACAAGTTCAGATCTTCAAATTATTATTTACAATCTTAGTTAGTATTTAACAATTCGAAGTTCTGTATTTACCTACTACAAGTTCAGATCTTCAAGTTATAATTTGCAATAATAATTAGAAGCTCTCAATTTTAAGCTCTGTATTTGACAATTACAAGTTCAGATCTTCAAGTTGTAACTTGCAATAATAATTTGTATTTAACAATTCGAAGTTCTGTATTTGACTATTACAAGTTCAGATCTTCAAATTATTATTTGCAATCCTAGTTTGAATTTAACAATTCGAAGTTCTGTATTTACCTACTACAAGTTCAGATCTTCAAGTTATAATTTGAAATAATAAATTATATTTAACAAATCTAAGTTCTGTAATTCACTATTACAAGTTCAGATCTTCAAATTAATATTTGCAATCTTAGTTTGAATTTAACAATTCGAAGTTCTGTATTTACATAATACTAGTTAAGATCTTCAAGTTATAATTTGTACTAATAATTTGGATTTAACAATTCGAAGTTCTGTATTTGACTATTACAAGTTCAGATCTTCAAATTATTATTTGCAGTCTTAGTTTGTATTTAACAATTCGAAGTTCTGTATTTACCTACTACAAGTTCAGATCTTCAAGTTATAATTTGCAATAATAATTAGAAGCTATCAATTTTAAGTTCTGTATTTGACAATTACAAGTTCAGATCTTCAAGTTATAATTTGCAATAATAATTTGTATTTAACAATTC
Organism: Cantharis lateralis; assembly: GCA_963170105.1. Lineage (NCBI taxonomy): Eukaryota > Metazoa > Arthropoda > Insecta > Coleoptera > Cantharidae > Cantharis > Cantharis lateralis. Next base: position 8,143,995 of record OY720630.1, on the reverse strand, counting down.
GAAGTTCTGTATTTGACTATTACAAGTTCAAATCTTCAAATTATTATTTGCAATCCTAGTTTGAATTTTACAATTCGAAGTTCTGTATTTACCTACTACAAGTTCAGATCTTCAAGTTATAATTTGAAATAATAATTTATATTTAACAAATCTAAGTTCTGTAATTCACTATTACAAGTTCAGATCTTCAAGTTATAATTTGCAATAATAATTAGAAGCTATCAATTTTAAGTTCTGTATTTGACAATTACAAGTTCAGAACTTCAAGTTATAATTTGCACTAATAATTTGTATTTAACAATTCGAAGTTCTGTATTTGACTATTACAAGTCCAGATCTTCAAATTATTATTTACAATCTTAGTTTGTATTTAACAATTGTAAGTTCTGTATTTACCCACTACAAGTTCAGATCTTTAAGTTATAATTTGCAATAATAATTAGAAGCTATCAATTTTAAGTTCTATAGTTGACAATTACAAGTTCATATCTTCAAGTTATAATTAGCAAATAATAATTTGTATTTAACAATTCGAAGTTCCTTATTTGACTATTACAAGTACAGATCTTCAATTTATTATTTGCAAACTTAGTTTGAATTTAACAATGCGAAGTTCTGTATTTACCCTCTACAAGTACAGATCTTCAAGTTCTAATTTGCAATCACAATTTGAAGGTATCAATTCTAAGTTCTGTATTTGAAAGTTACAAGTTCAGATCTTCAAGTTATAACTTGAAATAATAATTAGTATTTAACAAATCTAAGTTCTGTAATTCACTATTACTAGTTCAGATCTTCAAGTTATAATTTGCAATAATAATTAGAAGCTATCAATTTTAAGTTCTGTATTTGACAATTACAAGTTCAGATCTTCAAGTTATAATTTGCACTAATAATTTGTATTTAACAATTCGAAGTTCTGTATTTGACTATTACAAGTCCAGATCTTCAAATTATTATTTACAATCTTAGTTTGTATTTAACAATTCGAAGTTCTGTATTTACCTACTACAAGTTCAGATCTTTAAGTTATAATTTGCAATAATAATTAGAAGCTATCAATTTTAAGTTCTGTAGTTGACAATTACAAGTTCAGATCTTCAAGTTATAATTTGCAATAATAATTTGTATTTAACAATTCGAAGTTCTGTATTTGACTAGTACAAGTTCAGATCTTCAAATTATTATTTGCAGTCTTAGTTTGTATTTAACAATTCGAAGTTCTGTATTTACCTACTACAAGTTCAGATCTTGAAGTTATAATTTGCAATTATAATTAGAAGCTATCAATTTTAAGTTCTGTATTTGACAATTACAAGTGCAGATCTTCAAGTTATAATTTGCAATAATAATTTGTATTTAAAAATTCGAAGTTCTGTATTTGACTATTACAAGTTCAGATCTTCAAATTATTATTTACAATCTTAGTTAGTATTTAACAATTCGAAGTTCTGTATTTACCTACTACAAGTTCAGATCTTCAAGTTATAATTTGCAATAATAATTAGAAGCTCTCAATTTTAAGCTCTGTATTTGACAATTACAAGTTCAGATCTTCAAGTTATAACTTGCAATAATAATTTGTATTTAACAATTCGAAGTTCTGTATTTGACTATTACAAGTTCAGATCTTCAAATTATTATTTGCAATCCTAGTTTGAATTTAACAATTCGAAGTTCTGTATTTACCTACTACAAGTTCAGATCTTCAAGTTATAATTTGAAATAATAATTTATATTTAACAAATCTAAGTTCTGTAATTCACTATTACAAGTTCAGATCTTTTAATTAATATTTGCAATCTTAGTTTGAATTTAACAATTCGAAGTTCTGTATTTACCTAATACTAGTTAAGATCTTCAAGTTATAATTTGTACTAATAATTTGGATTTAACAATTCGAAGTTCTGTATTTGACTATTACAAGTTCAGATCTTCAAATTATTATTTGCAGTCTTAGTTTGTATTTAACAATTCGAAGTTCTGTATTTACCTACTACAAGTTCAGATCTTCAAGTTATAATTTGCAATAATAATTAGAAGCTATCAATTTTAAGTTCTGTATTTGACAATTACAAGTTCAGATCTTCAAGTTATAATTTGCAATAATAATTTGTATTTAACAATTCGAAGTTCTGTATTTACCCTCTACAAGTACAAATCTTCAAATTATTATTTGCAATCCTAGTTTGAATTTAACAATTCGAAGTTCTGTATTTACCTACTACAAGTTCAGATCTTCAAGTTATAATTTGAAATAATAATTTGTATTTAAAAATTCGAAGTTCTGTATTTGACTATTACAAGTTCAGATCTTCAAATTATTATTTACAATCTTAGTTAGTATTTAACAATTCGAAGTTCTGTATTTACCTACTACAAGTTCAGATCTTCAAGTTATAATTTGCAATAATAATTAGTATTTAACAATTCGAAGTTCTGTATTTGACTAGTACAAGTTCAGATCTTCAAATTATTATTTGCAGTCTTAGTTTGTATTTAACAATTGGAAGTTCTGTATTTACCTACTACAAGTTCAGATCTTGAAGTTATAATTTGCAATTATAATTAGAAGCTATCAATTTTAAGTTCTGTATTTGACAATTACAAGTGCAGATCTTCAAGTTATAATTTGCAATAATAATTTGTATTTAAAAATTCGAAGTTCTGTATTTGACTATTACAAGTTCAGATCTTCAAATTATTATTTACAATCTTAGTTAGTATTTAACAATTCGAAGTTCTGTATTTACCTACTACAAGTTCAGATCTTCAAGTTATAATTTGCAATAATAATTAGAAGCTCTCAATTTTAAGCTCTGTATTTGACAATTACAAGTTCAGATCTTCAAGTTATAACTTGCAATAATAATTTGTATTTAACAATTCGAAGTTCTGTATTTGACTATTACAAGTTCAGATCTTCAAATTATTATTTGCAATCCTAGTTTGAATTTAACAATTCGAAGTTCTGTATTTACCTACTACAAGTTCAGATCTTCAAGTTATAATTTGAAATAATAATTTATATTTAACAAATCTAAGTTCTGTAATTCACTATTACAAGTTCAGATCTTTTAATTAATATTTGCAATCTTAGTTTGAATTTAACAATTCGAAGTTCTGTATTTACCTAATACTAGTTAAGATCTTCAAGTTATAATTTGTACTAATAATTTGGATTTAACAATTCGAAGTTCTGTATTTGACTATTACAAGTTCAGATCTTCAAATTATTATTTGCAGTCTTAGTTTGTATTTAACAATTCGAAGTTCTGTATTTACCTACTACAAGTTCAGATCTTCAAGTTATAATTTGCAATAATAATTAGAAGCTATCAATTTTAAGTTCTGTATTTGACAATTACAAGTTCAGATCTTCAAGTTATAATTTGCAATAATAATTTGTATTTAACAATTCGAAGTTCTGTATTTGACTATTACAAGTTCAAATCTTCAAATTATTATTTGCAATCCTAGTTTGAATTTAACAATTCGAAGTTCTGTATTTACCTACTACAAGTTCAGATCTTCAAGTTATAATTTGAAATAATAATTTGTATTTAAAAATTCGAAGTTCTGTATTTGACTATTACAAGTTCAGATCTTCAAATTATTATTTACAATCTTAGTTAGTATTTAACAATTCGAAGTTCTGTATTTACCTACTACAAGTTCAGATCTTCAAGTTATAATTTGCAATAATAATTAGAAGCTCTCAATTTTAAGCTCTGTATTTGACAATTACAAGTTCAGATCTTCAAGTTATAACTTGCAATAATAATTTGTATTTAACAATTCGAAGTTCTGTATTTGACTATTACAAGTTCAGATCTTCAAATTATTATTTGCAATCCTAGTTTGAATTTAACAATTCGAAGTTCTGTATTTACCTACTACAAGTTCAGATCTTCAAGTTATAATTTGAAATAATAAATTATATTTAACAAATCTAAGTTCTGTAATTCACTATTACAAGTTCAGATCTTCAAATTAATATTTGCAATCTTAGTTTGAATTTAACAATTCGAAGTACTGTATTTACCTAATACTAGTTAAGATCTTCAAGTTATAATTTGTACTAATAATTTGGATTTAACAATTCGAAGTTCTGTATTTGACTATTACAAGTTCAGATCTTCAAATTATTATTTGCAGTCTTAGTTTGTATTTAACAATTCGAAGTTCTGTATTTACCTACTACAAGTTCAGATCTTCAAGTTATAATTTGCAATAATAATTAGAAGCTATCAATTTTAAGTTCTGTATTTGACAATTACAAGTTCAGATCTTCAAGTTATAATTTGCAATAATAATTTGTATTTAACAATTCGAAGTTCTGTATTTGACTATTACAAGTTCAAATCTTCAAATTATTATTTGCAATCCTAGTTTGAATTTTACAATTCGAAGTTCTGTATTTACCTACTACAAGTTCAGATCTTCAAGTTATAATTTGAAATAATAATTTATATTTAACAAATCTAAGTTCTGTAATTCACTATTACAAGTTCAGATCTTCAAGTTATAATTTGCAATAATAATTAGAAGCTATCAATTTTAAGTTCTGTATTTGACAATTACAAGTTCAGAACTTCAAGTTATAATTTGCACTAATAATTTGTATTTAACAATTCGAAGTTCTGTATTTGACTATTACAAGTCCAGATCTTCAAATTATTATTTACAATCTTAGTTTGTATTTAACAATTCGAAGTTCTGTATTTACCCACTACAAGTTCAGATCTTTAAGTTATAATTTGCAATAATAATTAGAAGCTATCAATTTTAAGTTCTATAGTTGACAATTACAAGTTCATATCTTCAAGTTATAATTAGCAAATAATAATTTGTATTTAACAATTCGAAGTTCCTTATTTGACTATTACAAGTACAGATCTTCAATTTATTATTTGCAAACTTAGTTTGAATTTAACAATGCGAAGTTCTGTATTTACCCTCTACAAGTACAGATCTTCAAGTTCTAATTTGCAATCACAATTTGAAGTTATCAATTCTAAGTTCTGTATTTGAAAGTTACAAGTTCAGATCTTCAAGTTATAACTTGAAATAATAATTAGTATTTAACAAATCTAAGTTCTGTAATTCACTATTACTAGTTCAGATCTTCAAGTTATAATTTGCAATAATAATTAGAAGCTATCAATTTTAAGTTCTGTATTTGACAATTACAAGTTCAGATCTTCAAGTTATAATTTGCACTAATAATTTGTATTTAACAATTCGAAGTTCTGTATTTGACTATTACAAGTCCAGATCTTCAAATTATTATTTACAATCTTAGTTTGTATTTAACAATTCGAAGTTCTGTATTTACCTACTACAAGTTCAGATCTTTTAGTTATAATTTGCAATAATAATTAGAAGCTATCAATTTTAAGTTCTGTAGTTGACAATTACAAGTTCAGATCTTCAAGTTATAATTTGCAATAATAATTTGTATTTAACAATTCGAAGTTCTGTATTTGACTAGTACAAGTTCAGATCTTCAAATTATTATTTGCAGTCTTAGTTTGTATTTAACAATTCGAAGTTCTGTATTTACCTACTACAAGTTCAGATCTTGAAGTTATAATTTGCAATTATAATTAGAAGCTATCAATTTTGAGTTCTGTATTTGACAATTACAAGTGCAGATCTTCAAGTTATAATTTGCAATAATAATTTGTATTTAAAAATTCGAAGTTCTGTATTTGACTATTACAAGTTCAGATCTTCAAATTATTATTTACAATCTTAGTTAGTATTTAACAATTCGAAGTTCTGTATTTACCTACTACAAGTTCAGATCTTCAAGTTATAATTTTCAATAATAATTAGAAGCTCTCAATTTTAAGCTCTGTATTTGACAATTACAAGTTCAGATCTTCAAGTTATAACTTGCAATAATAATTTGTATTTAACAATTCGAAGTTCTGTATTTGACTATTACAAGTTCAGATCTTCAAATTATTATTTGCAATCCTAGTTTGAATTTAACAATTCGAAGTTCTGTATTTACCTACTACAAGTTCAGATCTTCAAGTTATAATTTGAAATAATAATTTATATTTAACAAATCTAAGTTCTGTAATTCACTATTACAAGTTCAGATCTTTTAATTAATATTTGCAATCTTAGTTTGAATTTAACAATTCGAAGTTCTGTATTTACCTAATACTAGTTAAGATCTTCAAGTTATAATTTGTACTAATAATTTGGATTTAACAATTCGAAGTTCTGTATTTGACTATTACAAGTTCAGATCTTCAAATTATTATTTGCAGTCTTAGTTTGTATTTAACAATTCGAAGTTCTGTATTTACCTACTACAAGTTCAGATCTTCAAGTTATAATTTGCAATAATAATTAGAAGCTATCAATTTTAAGTTCTGTATTTGACAATTACAAGTTCAGATCTTCAAGTTATAATTTGCAATAATAATTTGTATTTAACAATTCGAAGTTCTGTATTTGACTATTACAAGTTCAAATCTTCAAATTATTATTTGCAATCCTAGTTTGAATTTAACAATTCGAAGTTCTGTATTTACCTACTACAAGTTCAGATCTTCAAGTTATAATTTGAAATAATAATTTATATTTAACAAATCTAAGTTCTGTAATTCACTATTACAAGTTCAGATCTTCAAGTTATAATTTGCAATAATAATTAGAAGCTATCAATTTTAAGTTCTGTATTTGACAATTACAAGTTCAGATCTTCAAGTTATAATTTGCACTAATAATTTGTATTTAACAATTCGAAGTTCTGTATTTGACTATTACAAGTCCAGATCTTCAAATTATTATTTACAATCTTAGTTTGTATTTAACAATTCGAAGTTCTGTATTTACCCACTACAAGTTCAGATCTTTAAGTTATAATTTGCAATAATAATTAGAAGCTATCAATTTTAAGTTCTGTAGTTGACAATTACAAGTTCATATCTTCAAGTTATAATTAGCAAATAATAATTTGTATTTAACAATTCGAAGTTTCTTATTTGACTATTACAAGTACAGATCTTCAATTTATTATTTGCAAACTTAGTTTGAATTTAACAATGCGAAGTTCTGTATTTACCCTCTACAAGTACAAATCTTCAAGTTCTAATTTGCAATCACAATTTGAAGGTATCAATTCTAAGTTCTGTATTTGAAAGTTACAAGTTCAGATCTTCAAGTTATAACTTGAAATAATAATTAGTATTTAACAAATCTAAGTTCTGTAATTCACTATTACTAGTTCAGATCTTCAAGTTATAATTTGCAATAATAATTAGAAGCTATCAATTTTAAGTTCTGTATTTGACAATTACAAGTTCAGATCTTCAAGTTATAATTTGCACTAATAATTTGTATTTAACAATTCGAAGTTCTGTATTTGACTATTACAAGTCCAGATCTTCAAATTATTATTTACAATCTTAGTTTGTATTTAACAATTCGAAGTTCTGTATTTACCTACTACAAGTTCAGATATTTAAGTTATAATTTGCAATAATAATTAGAAGCTATCAATTTTAAGTTCTGTAGTTGACAATTACAAGTTCAGATCTTCAAGTTATAATTTGCAATAATAATTTGTATTTAACAATTCGAAGTTCTGTATTTGACTAGTACAAGTTCAGATCTTCAAATTATTATTTGCAGTCTTAGTTTGTATTTAACAATTCGAAGTTCTGTATTTACCTACTACAAGTTCAGATCTTGAAGTTATAATTTGCAATTATAATTCGAAGCTATCAATTTTAAGTTCTGTATTTGACAATTACAAGTTCAGATCTTCAAGTAATAATTTGCAATAATAATTTGTATTTAAAAATTCGAAGTTCTGTATTTGACTATTACAAGTTCAGATCTTCAAATTATTATTTACAATCTTAGTTTGTATTTAACAATTCGAAGTTCTGTATTTACCTACTACAAGTTCAGATCTTCAAGTTATAATTTGCAATAATAATTAGAAGCTCTCAATTTTAAGCTCTGTATTTGACAATTACAAGTTCAGATCTTCAAGTTATAACTTGCAATAATAATTTGTATTTAACAATTCGAAGTTCTGTATTTGACTATTACAAGTTCAGATCTTCAAATTATTATTTGCAATCCTAGTTTGAATTTAACAATTCGAAGTTCTGTATTTACCTACTACAAGTTCAGATCTTCAAGTTATAATTTGAAATAATAATTTATATTTAACAAATCTAAGTTCTGTAATTCACTATTACAAGTTCAGATCTTCAAATTAATATTTGCAATCTTAGTTTGAATTTAACAATTCGAAGTTCTGTATTTACCTAATACAAGTTAAGATCTTCAAGTTATAATGTGTACTAATAATTTGGATTTAACAATTCCAAGTTCTGTATTTGACTATTACAAGTTCAGATCTTCAAATTATTATTTGCAGTCTTAGTTTGTATTTAACAATTCATAGTTCTGTATTTACCTACTACAAGTTCAGATCTTCAAGTTATAATTTGCAATAATAATTAGAAGCTATCAATTTTAAGTTCTGTATTTGACAATTACAAGTTCAGATCTTCAAGTTATAATTTGCAATAATAATTTGTATTTAACAATTCGAAGTTCTGTATTTGACTATTACAAGTTCAGATCTTCAAATTATTATTTGCAATCCTAGTTTGAATTTAACAATTCGAAGTTCTGTATTTACCTACTACAAGTTCAGATCTTCAAGTTATAATTTGCAATAATAATTAGAAGCTCTCAATTTTAAGCTCTGTATTTGACAATTACAAGTTCAGATCTTCAAGTTATAACTTGCAATAATAATTTGTATTTAACAATTCGAAGTTCTGTATTTGACTATTACAAGTTCAGATCTTCAATTTATTATTTGCAATCCTAGTTTGAATTTAACAATTCGAAGTTCTGTATTTACCTACTACAAGTTCAGATCTTCAAGTTATAATTTGAAATAATAATTTATATTTAACAAATCTAAGTTCTGTAATTCACTATTACAAGTTCAGATCTTTTAATTAATATTTGCAATCTTAGTTTGAATTTAACAATTCGAAGTTCTGTATTTACCTAATACTAGTTAAGATCTTCAAGTTATAATTTGTACTAATAATTTGGATTTAACAATTCGAAGTTCTGTATTTGACTATTACAAGTTCAGATCTTCAAATTATTATTTGCAGTCTTAGTTTGTATTTAACAATTCGAAGTTCTGTATTTACCTACTACAAGTTCAGATCTTCAAGTTATAATTTGCAATAATAATTAGAAGCTATCAATTTTAAGTTCTGTATTTGACAATTACAAGTTCAGATCTTCAAGTTATAATTTGCAATAATAATTTGTATTTAACAATTCGAAGTTCTGTATTTGACTATTACAAGTTCAAATCTTCAAATTATTATTTGCAATCCTAGTTTGAATTTAACAATTCGAAGTTCTGTATTTACCTACTACAAGTTCAGTTCTTCAAGTTATAATTTGAAATAATAATTTGTATTTAAAAATTCGAAGTTCTGTATTTGACTATTACAAGTTCAGATCTTCAAATTATTATTTACAATCTTAGTTAGTATTTAACAATTCGAAGTTCTGTATTTACCTACTACAAGTTCAGATCTTCAAGTTATAATTTGCAATAATAATTAGAAGCTCTCAATTTTAAGCTCTGTATTTGACAATTACAAGTTCAGATCTTCAAGTTATAACTTGCAATAATAATTTGTATTTAACAATTCGAAGTTCTGTATTTGACTATTACAAGTTCAGATCTTCAAATTATTATTTGCAATCCTAGTTTGAATTTAACAATTCGAAGTTCTGTATTTACCTACTACAAGTTCAGATCTTCAAGTTATAATTTGAAATAATAAATTATATTTAACAAATTTAAGTTCTGTAATTCACTATTACAAGTTCAGATCTTCAAATTAATATTTGCAATCTTAGTTTGAATTTAACAATTCGAAGTTCTGTATTTACCTAATACTAGTTAAGATCTTCAAGTTATAATTTGTACTAATAATTTGGATTTAACAATTCGAAGTTCTGTATTTGACTATTACAAGTTCAGATCTTCAAATTATTATTTGCAGTCTTAGTTTGTATTTAACAATTCGAAGTTCTGTATTTACCTACTACAAGTTCAGATCTTCAAGTTATAATTTGCAATAATAATTAGAAGCTATCAATTTTAAGTTCTGTATTTGACAATTACAAGTTCAGATCTTCAAGTTATAATTTGCAATAATAATTTGTATTTAACAATTCGAAGTTCTGTATTTGACTATTACAAGTTCAAATCTTCAAATTATTATTTGCAATCCTAGTTTGAATTTTACAATTCGAAGTTCTGTATTTACCTACTACAAGTTCAGATCTTCAAGTTATAATTTGAAATAATAATTTATATTTAACAAATCTAAGTTCTGTAATTCACTATTACAAGTTCAGATCTTCAAGTTATAATTTGCAATAATAATTAGAAGCTATCAATTTTAAGTTCTGTATTTGACAATTACAAGTTCAGAACTTCAAGTTATAATTTGCACTAATAATTTGTATTTAACAATTCGAAGTTCTGTATGTGACTATTACAAGTCCAGATCTTCAAATTATTATTTACAATCTTAGTTTGTATTTAACAATTCGAAGTTCTGTATTTACCCACTACAAGTTCAGATCTTTAAGTTATAATTTGCAATAATAATTAGAAGCTATCAATTTTAAGTTCTATAGTTGACAATTACAAGTTCATATCTTCAAGTTATAATTAGCAAATAATAATTTGTATTTAACAATTCGAAGTTCCTTATTTGACTATTACAAGTACAGATCTTCAATTTATTATTTGCAAACTTAGTTTGAATTTAACAATGCGAAGTTCTGTATTTACCCTCTACAAGTACAGATCTTCAAGTTCTAATTTGCAATCACAATTTGAAGGTATCAATTCTAAGTTCTGTATTTGAAAGTTACAAGTTCAGATCTTCAAGTTATAACTTGAAATAATAATTTATATTTAACAAATCTAAGTTCTGTAATTCACTATTACAAGTTCAGATCTTCAAGTTATAATTTGCAATAATAATTAGAAGCTATCAATTTTAAGTTCTGTATTTGACAATTACAAGTTCAGATCTTCAAGTTATAATTTGCACTAATAATTTGTATTTAACAATTCGAAGTTCTGTATTTGACTATTACAAGTCCAGATCTTCAAATTATTATTTACAATCTTAGTTTGTATTTAACAATTCGAAGTTCTGTATTTACCCACTACAAGTTCAGATCTTTAAGTTATAATTTGCAATAATAATTAGAAGCTATCAATTTTAAGTTCTGTAGTTGACAATTACAAGTTCATATCTTCAAGTTATAATTAGCAAATAATAATTTGTATTTAACAATTCGAAGTTTCTTATTTGACTATTACAAGTACAGATCTTCAATTTATTATTTGCAAACTTAGTTTGAATTTAACAATGCGAAGTTCTGTATTTACCCTCTACAAGTACAAATCTTCAAGTTCTAATTTGCAATCACAATTTGAAGGTATCAATTCTAAGTTCTGTATTTGAAAGTTACAAGTTCAGATCTTCAAATTATTATTTGCAGTCTTAGTTTGTATTTAACAATTCGAAGTTCTGTATTTACCTACTACAAGTTCAGATCTTCAAGTTATAATTTGCAATAATAATTAGAAGCTATCAATTTTAAGTTCTGTATTTGACAATTACAAGTTCAGATCTTCAAGTTATAATTTGCAATAATAATTTGTATTTAACAATTCGAAGTTCTGTATTTGACTATTACAAGTTCAGATCTTCAAATTATTATTTGCAATCCTAGTTTGAATTTAACAATTCGAAGTTCTGTATTTACCTACTACAAGTTCAGATCTTCAAGTTATAATTTGAAATAATAATTTATATTTAACAAATCTAAGTTCTGTAATTCACTATTACAAGTTCAGATCTTTTAATTAATATTTGCAATCTTAGTTTGAATTTAACAATTCGAAGTTCTGTATTTACCTAATACTAGTTAAGATCTTCAAGTTATAATTTGTACTAATAATTTGGATTTAACAATTCGAAGTTCTGTATTTGACTATTACAAGTTCAGATCTTCAAATTATTATTTGCAGTCTTAGTTTGTATTTAACAATTCGAAGTTCTGTATTTACCTACTACAAGTTCAGATCTTCAAGTTATAATTTGCAATAATAATTAGAAGCTATCAATTTTAAGTTCTGTATTTGACAATTACAAGTTCAGATCTTCAAGTTATAATTTGCAATAATAATTTGTATTTAACAATTCGAAGTTCTGTATTTGACTATTACAAGTTCAAATCTTCAAATTATTATTTGCAATCCTAGTTTGAATTTAACAATTCGAAGTTCTGTATTTACCTACTACAAGTTCAGATCTTCAAGTTATAATTTGAAATAATAATTTATATTTAACAAATCTAAGTTCTGTAATTCACTATTACAAGTTCAGATCTTCAAGTTATAATTTGCAATAATAATTAGAAGCTATCAATTTTAAGTTCTGTATTTGACAATTACAAGTTCAGATCTTCAAGTTATAATTTGCACTAATAATTTGTATTTAACAATTCGAAGTTCTGTATTTGACTATTACAAGTCCAGATCTTCAAATTATTATTTACAATCTTAGTTTGTATTTAACAATTCGAAGTTCTGTATTTACCCACTACAAGTTCAGATCTTTAAGTTATAATTTGCAATAATAATTAGAAGCTATCAATTTTAAGTTCTGTAGTTGACAATTACAAGTTCATATCTTCAAGTTATAATTAGCAAATAATAATTTGTATTTAACAATTCGAAGTTTCTTATTTGACTATTACAAGTACAGATCTTCAATTTATTATTTGCAAACTTAGTTTGAATTTAACAATGCGAAGTTCTGTATTTACCCTCTACAAGTACAAATCTTCAAGTTCTAATTTGCAATCACAATTTGAAGGTATCAATTCTAAGTTCTGTATTTGAAAGTTACAAGTTCAGATCTTCAAGTTATAACTTGAAATAATAATTAGTATTTAACAAATCTAAGTTCTGTAATTCACTATTACTAGTTCAGATCTTCAAGTTATAATTTGCAATAATAATTAGAAGCTATCAATTTTAAGTTCTGTATTTGACAATTACAAGTTCAGATCTTCAAGTTATAATTTGCACTAATAATTTGTATTTAACAATTCGAAGTTCTGTATTTGACTATTACAAGTCCAGATCTTCAAATTATTATTTACAATCTTAGTTTGTATTTAACAATTCGAAGTTCTGTATTTACCTACTACAAGTTCAGATATTTAAGTTATAATTTGCAATAATAATTAGAAGCTATCAATTTTAAGTTCTGTAGTTGACAATTACAAGTTCAGATCTTCAAGTTATAATTTGCAATAATAATTTGTATTTAACAATTCGAAGTTCTGTATTTGACTAGTACAAGTTCAGATCTTCAAATTATTATTTGCAGTCTTAGTTTGTATTTAACAATTCGAAGTTCTGTATTTACCTACTACAAGTTCAGATCTTGAAGTTATAATTTGCAATTATAATTCGAAGCTATCAATTTTAAGTTCTGTATTTGACAATTACAAGTTCAGATCTTCAAGTAATAATTTGCAATAATAATTTGTATTTAAAAATTCGAAGTTCTGTATTTGACTATTACAAGTTCAGATCTTCAAATTATTATTTACAATCTTAGTTTGTATTTAACAATTCGAAGTTCTGTATTTACCTACTACAAGTTCAGATCTTCAAGTTATAATTTGCAATAATAATTAGAAGCTCTCAATTTTAAGCTCTGTATTTGACAATTACAAGTTCAGATCTTCAAGTTATAACTTGCAATAATAATTTGTATTTAACAATTCGAAGTTCTGTATTTGACTATTACAAGTTCAGATCTTCAAATTATTATTTGCAATCCTAGTTTGAATTTAACAATTCGAAGTTCTGTATTTACCTACTACAAGTTCAGATCTTCAAGTTATAATTTGAAATAATAATTTATATTTAACAAATCTAAGTTCTGTAATTCACTATTACAAGTTCAGATCTTCAAATTAATATTTGCAATCTTAGTTTGAATTTAACAATTCGAAGTTCTGTATTTACCTAATACAAGTTAAGATCTTCAAGTTATAATGTGTACTAATAATTTGGATTTAACAATTCCAAGTTCTGTATTTGACTATTACAAGTTCAGATCTTCAAATTATTATTTGCAGTCTTAGTTTGTATTTAACAATTCATAGTTCTGTATTTACCTACTACAAGTTCAGATCTTCAAGTTATAATTTGCAATAATAATTAGAAGCTATCAATTTTAAGTTCTGTATTTGACAATTACAAGTTCAGATCTTCAAGTTATAATTTGCAATAATAATTTGTATTTAACAATTCGAAGTTCTGTATTTGACTATTACAAGTTCAGATCTTCAAATTATTATTTGCAATCCTAGTTTGAATTTAACAATTCGAAGTTCTGTATTTACCTACTACAAGTTCAGATCTTCAAGTTATAATTTGCAATAATAATTAGAAGCTCTCAATTTTAAGCTCTGTATTTGACAATTACAAGTTCAGATCTTCAAGTTATAACTTGCAATAATAATTTGTATTTAACAATTCGAAGTTCTGTATTTGACTATTACAAGTTCAGATCTTCAATTTATTATTTGCAATCCTAGTTTGAATTTAACAATTCGAAGTTCTGTATTTACCTACTACAAGTTCAGATCTTCAAGTTATAATTTGAAATAATAATTTATATTTAACAAATCTAAGTTCTGTAATTCACTATTACAAGTTCAGATCTTTTAATTAATATTTGCAATCTTAGTTTGAATTTAACAATTCGAAGTTCTGTATTTACCTAATACTAGTTAAGATCTTCAAGTTATAATTTGTACTAATAATTTGGATTTAACAATTCGAAGTTCTGTATTTGACTATTACAAGTTCAGATCTTCAAATTATTATTTGCAGTCTTAGTTTGTATTTAACAATTCGAAGTTCTGTATTTACCTACTACAAGTTCAGATCTTCAAGTTATAATTTGCAATAATAATTAGAAGCTATCAATTTTAAGTTCTGTATTTGACAATTACAAGTTCAGATCTTCAAGTTATAATTTGCAATAATAATTTGTATTTAACAATTCGAAGTTCTGTATTTGACTATTACAAGTTCAAATCTTCAAATTATTATTTGCAATCCTAGTTTGAATTTAACAATTCGAAGTTCTGTATTTACCTACTACAAGTTCAGTTCTTCAAGTTATAATTTGAAATAATAATTTGTATTTAAAAATTCGAAGTTCTGTATTTGACTATTACAAGTTCAGATCTTCAAATTATTATTTACAATCTTAGTTAGTATTTAACAATTCGAAGTTCTGTATTTACCTACTACAAGTTCAGATCTTCAAGTTATAATTTGCAATAATAATTAGAAGCTCTCAATTTTAAGCTCTGTATTTGACAATTACAAGTTCAGATCTTCAAGTTATAACTTGCAATAATAATTTGTATTTAACAATTCGAAGTTCTGTATTTGACTATTACAAGTTCAGATCTTCAAATTATTATTTGCAATCCTAGTTTGAATTTAACAATTCGAAGTTCTGTATTTACCTACTACAAGTTCAGATCTTCAAGTTATAATTTGAAATAATAAATTATATTTAACAAATTTAAGTTCTGTAATTCACTATTACAAGTTCAGATCTTCAAATTAATATTTGCAATCTTAGTTTGAATTTAACAATTCGAAGTTCTGTATTTACCTAATACTAGTTAAGATCTTCAAGTTATAATTTGTACTAATAATTTGGATTTAACAATTCGAAGTTCTGTATTTGACTATTACAAGTTCAGATCTTCAAATTATTATTTGCAGTCTTAGTTTGTATTTAACAATTCGAAGTTCTGTATTTACCTACTACAAGTTCAGATCTTCAAGTTATAATTTGCAATAATAATTAGAAGCTATCAATTTTAAGTTCTGTATTTGACAATTACAAGTTCAGATCTTCAAGTTATAATTTGCAATAATAATTTGTATTTAACAATTCGAAGTTCTGTATTTGACTATTACAAGTTCAAATCTTCAAATTATTATTTGCAATCCTAGTTTGAATTTTACAATTCGAAGTTCTGTATTTACCTACTACAAGTTCAGATCTTCAAGTTATAATTTGAAATAATAATTTATATTTAACAAATCTAAGTTCTGTAATTCACTATTACAAGTTCAGATCTTCAAGTTATAATTTGCAATAATAATTAGAAGCTATCAATTTTAAGTTCTGTATTTGACAATTACAAGTTCAGAACTTCAAGTTATAATTTGCACTAATAATTTGTATTTAACAATTCGAAGTTCTGTATGTGACTATTACAAGTCCAGATCTTCAAATTATTATTTACAATCTTAGTTTGTATTTAACAATTCGAAGTTCTGTATTTACCCACTACAAGTTCAGATCTTTAAGTTATAATTTGCAATAATAATTAGAAGCTATCAATTTTAAGTTCTATAGTTGACAATTACAAGTTCATATCTTCAAGTTATAATTAGCAAATAATAATTTGTATTTAACAATTCGAAGTTCCTTATTTGACTATTACAAGTACAGATCTTCAATTTATTATTTGCAAACTTAGTTTGAATTTAACAATGCGAAGTTCTGTATTTACCCTCTACAAGTACAGATCTTCAAGTTCTAATTTGCAATCACAATTTGAAGGTATCAATTCTAAGTTCTGTATTTGAAAGTTACAAGTTCAGATCTTCAAGTTATAACTTGAAATAATAATTTATATTTAACAAATCTAAGTTCTGTAATTCACTATTACAAGTTCAGATCTTCAAGTTATAATTTGCAATAATAATTAGAAGCTATCAATTTTAAGTTCTGTATTTGACAATTACAAGTTCAGATCTTCAAGTTATAATTTGCACTAATAATTTGTATTTAACAATTCGAAGTTCTGTATTTGACTATTACAAGTCCAGATCTTCAAATTATTATTTACAATCTTAGTTTGTATTTAACAATTCGAAGTTCTGTATTTACCCACTACAAGTTCAGATCTTTAAGTTATAATTTGCAATAATAATTAGAAGCTATCAATTTTAAGTTCTGTAGTTGACAATTACAAGTTCATATCTTCAAGTTATAATTAGCAAATAATAATTTGTATTTAACAATTCGAAGTTTCTTATTTGACTATTACAAGTACAGATCTTCAATTTATTATTTGCAAACTTAGTTTGAATTTAACAATGCGAAGTTCTGTATTTACCCTCTACAAGTACAAATCTTCAAGTTCTAATTTGCAATCACAATTTGAAGGTATCAATTCTAAGTTCTGTATTTGAAAGTTACAAGTTCAGATCTTCAAGTTATAACTTGAAATAATAATTAGTATTTAACAAATCTAAGTTCTGTAATTCACTATTACTAGTTCCGATCTTCAAGTTATAATTTGCAATAATAATTAGAAGCTATCAATTTTAAGTTCTGTATTTGACAATTACAAGTTCAGATCTTCAAGTTATAATTTGCACTAATAATTTGTATTTAACAATTCGAAGTTCTGTATTTGACTATTACAAGTCCAGATCTTCAAATTATTATTTACAATCTTAGTTTGTATTTAACAATTCGAAGTTCTGTATTTACCTACTACAAGTTCAGATATTTAAGTTATAATTTGCAATAATAATTAGAAGCTATCAATTTTAAGTTCTGTAGTTGACAATTACAAGTTCAGATCTTCAAGTTATAATTTGCAATAATAATTTGTATTTAACAATTCGAAGTTCTGTATTTGACTAGTACAAGTTCAGATCTTCAAATTATTATTTGCAGTCTTAGTTTGTATTTAACAATTCGAAGTTCTGTATTTACCTACTACAAGTTCAGATCTTGAAGTTATAATTTGCAATTATAATTCGAAGCTATCAATTTTAAGTTCTGTATTTGACAATTACAAGTTCAGATCTTCAAGTAATAATTTGCAATAATAATTTGTATTTAAAAATTCGAAGTTCTGTATTTGACTATTACAAGTTCAGATCTTCAAATTATTATTTACAATCTTAGTTTGTATTTAACAATTCGAAGTTCTGTATTTACCTACTACAAGTTCAGATCTTCAAGTTATAATTTGCAATAATAATTAGAAGCTCTCAATTTTAAGCTCTGTATTTGACAATTACAAGTTCAGATCTTCAAGTTATAACTTGCAATAATAATTTGTATTTAACAATTCGAAGTTCTGTATTTGACTATTACAAGTTCAGATCTTCAAATTATTATTTGCAATCCTAGTTTGAATTTAACAATTCGAAGTTCTGTATTTACCTACTACAAGTTCAGATCTTCAAGTTATAATTTGAAATAATAATTTATATTTAACAAATCTAAGTTCTGTAATTCACTATTACAAGTTCAGATCTTCAAATTAATATTTGCAATCTTAGTTTGAATTTAACAATTCGAAGTTCTGCATTTACCTAATACAAGTTAAGATCTTCAAGTTATAATGTGTACTAATAATTTGGATTTAACAATTCCAAGTTCTGTATTTGACTATTACAAGTTCAGATCTTCAAATTATTATTTGCAGTCTTAGTTTGTATTTAACAATTCATAGTTCTGTATTTACCTACTACAAGTTCAGATCTTCAAGTTATAATTTGCAATAATAATTAGAAGCTATCAATTTTAAGTTCTGTATTTGACAATTACAAGTTCAGATCTTCAAGTTATAATTTGCAATAATAATTTGTATTTAACAATTCGAAGTTCTGTATTTGACTATTACAAGTTCAGATCTTCAAATTATTATTTGCAATCCTAGTTTGAATTTAACAATTCGAAGTTCTGTATTTACCTACTACAAGTTCAGATCTTCAAGTTATAATTTGCAATAATAATTAGAAGCTCTCAATTTTAAGCTCTGTATTTGACAATTACAAGTTCAGATCTTCAAGTTATAACTTGCAATAATAATTTGTATTTAACAATTCGAAGTTCTGTATTTGACTATTACAAGTTCAGATCTTCAATTTATTATTTGCAATCCTAGTTTGAATTTAACAATTCGAAGTTCTGTATTTACCTACTACAAGTTCAGATCTTCAAGTTATAATTTGAAATAATAATTTATATTTAACAAATCTAAGTTCTGTAATTCACTATTACAAGTTCAGATCTTTTAATTAATATTTGCAATCTTAGTTTGAATTTAACAATTCGAAGTTCTGTATTTACCTAATACTAGTTAAGATCTTCAAGTTATAATTTGTACTAATAATTTGGATTTAACAATTCGAAGTTCTGTATTTGACTATTACAAGTTCAGATCTTCAAATTATTATTTGCAGTCTTAGTTTGTATTTAACAATTCGAAGTTCTGTATTTACCTACTACAAGTTCAGATCTTCAAGTTATAATTTGCAATAATAATTAGAAGCTATCAATTTTAAGTTCTGTATTTGACAATTACAAGTTCAGATCTTCAAGTTATAATTTGCAATAATAATTTGTATTTAACAATTCGAAGTTCTGTATTTGACTATTACAAGTTCAAATCTTCAAATTATTATTTGCAATCCTAGTTTGAATTTAACAATTCGAAGTTCTGTATTTACCTACTACAAGTTCAGTTCTTCAAGTTATAATTTGAAATAATAATTTGTATTTAAAAATTCGAAGTTCTGTATTTGACTATTACAAGTTCAGATCTTCAAATTATTATTTACAATCTTAGTTAGTATTTAACAATTCGAAGTTCTGTATTTACCTACTACAAGTTCAGATCTTCAAGTTATAATTTGCAATAATAATTAGAAGCTCTCAATTTTAAGCTCTGTATTTGACAATTACAAGTTCAGATCTTCAAGTTATAACTTGCAATAATAATTTGTATTTAACAATTCGAAGTTCTGTATTTGACTATTACAAGTTCAGATCTTCAAATTATTATTTGCAATCCTAGTTTGAATTTAACAATTCGAAGTTCTGTATTTACCTACTACAAGTTCAGATCTTCAAGTTATAATTTGAAATAATAAATTATATTTAACAAATTTAAGTTCTGTAATTCACTATTACAAGTTCAGATCTTCAAATTAATATTTGCAATCTTAGTTTGAATTTAACAATTCGAAGTTCTGTATTTACCTAATACTAGTTAAGATCTTCAAGTTATAATTTGTACTAATAATTTGGATTTAACAATTCGAAGTTCTGTATTTGACTATTACAAGTTCAGATCTTCAAATTATTATTTGCAGTCTTAGTTTGTATTTAACAATTCGAAGTTCTGTATTTACCTACTACAAGTTCAGATCTTCAAGTTATAATTTGCAATAATAATTAGAAGCTATCAATTTTAAGTTCTGTATTTGACAATTACAAGTTCAGATCTTCAAGTTATAATTTGCAATAATAATTTGTATTTAACAATTCGAAGTTCTGTATTTGACTATTACAAGTTCAAATCTTCAAATTATTATTTGCAATCCTAGTTTGAATTTTACAATTCGAAGTTCTGTATTTACCTACTACAAGTTCAGATCTTCAAGTTATAATTTGAAATAATAATTTATATTTAACAAATCTAAGTTCTGTAATTCACTATTACAAGTTCAGATCTTCAAGTTATAATTTACAATAATAATTAGAAGCTATCAATTTTAAGTTCTGTATTTGACAATTACAAGTTCAGAACTTCAAGTTATAATTTGCACTAATAATTTGTATTTAACAATTCGAAGTTCTGTATGTGACTATTACAAGTCCAGATCTTCAAATTATTATTTACAATCTTAGTTTGTATTTAACAATTCGAAGTTCTGTATTTACCCACTACAAGTTCAGATCTTTAAGTTATAATTTGCAATAATAATTAGAAGCTATCAATTTTAAGTTCTATAGTTGACAATTACAAGTTCATATCTTCAAGTTATAATTAGCAAATAATAATTTGTATTTAACAATTCGAAGTTCCTTATTTGACTATTACAAGTACAGATCTTCAATTTATTATTTGCAAACTTAGTTTGAATTTAACAATGCGAAGTTCTGTATTTACCCTCTACAAGTACAGATCTTCAAGTTCTAATTTGCAATCACAATTTGAAGGTATCAATTCTAAGTTCTGTATTTGAAAGTTACAAGTTCAGATCTTCAAGTTATAACTTGAAATAATAATTAGTATTTAACAAATCTAAGTTCTGTAATTCACTATTACTAGTTCAGATCTTCAAGTTATAATTTGCAATAATAATTAGAAGCTATCAATTTTAAGTTCTGTAGTTGACAATTACAAGTTCAGATCTTCAAGTTATAATTTGCAATAATAATTTGTATTTAACAATTCGAAGTTCTGTATTTGACTAGTACAAGTTCAGATCTTCAAATTATTATTTGCAGTCTTAGTTTGTATTTAACAATTCGAAGTTCTGTATTTACCTACTACAAGTTCAGATCTTGAAGTTATAATTTGCAATTATAATTAGAAGCTATCAATTTTAAGTTCTGTATTTGACAATTACAAGTGCAGATCTTCAAGTTATAATTTGCAATAATAATTTGTATTTAAAAATTCGAAGTTCTGTATTTGACTATTACAAGTTCAGATCTTCAAATTATTATTTACAATCTTAGTTAGTATTTAACAATTCGAAGTTCTGTATTTACCTACTACAAGTTCAGATCTTCAAGTTATAATTTGCAATAATAATTAGAAGCTCTCAATTTTAAGCTCTGTATTTGACAATTACAAGTTCAGATCTTCAAGTTCTAATTTGCAATCACAATTTGAAGGTATCAATTCTAAGTTCTGTATTTGAAAGTTACAAGTTCAGATCTTCAAGTTATAACTTGAAATAATAATTTATATTTAACAAATCTAAGTTCTGTAATTCACTATTACAAGTTCAGATCTTCAAGTTATAATTTGCAATAATAATTAGAAGCTATCAATTTTAAGTTCTGTATTTGACAATTACAAGTTCAGATCTTCAAGTTATAATTTGCACTAATAATTTGTATTTAACAATTCGAAGTTCTGTATTTGACTATTACAAGTCCAGATCTTCAAATTATTATTTACAATCTTAGTTTGTATTTAACAATTCGAAGTTCTGTATTTACCCACTACAAGTTCAGATCTTTAAGTTATAATTTGCAATAATAATTAGAAGCTATCAATTTTAAGTTCTGTAGTTGACAATTACAAGTTCATATCTTCAAGTTATAATTAGCAAATAATAATTTGTATTTAACAATTCGAAGTTTCTTATTTGACTATTACAAGTACAGATCTTCAATTTATTATTTGCAAACTTAGTTTGAATTTAACAATGCGAAGTTCTGTATTTACCCTCTACAAGTACAAATCTTCAAGTTCTAATTTGCAATCACAATTTGAAGGTATCAATTCTAAGTTCTGTATTTGAAAGTTACAAGTTCAGATCTTCAAGTTATAACTTGAAATAATAATTAGTATTTAACAAATCTAAGTTCTGTAATTCACTATTACTAGTTCCGATCTTCAAGTTATAATTTGCAATAATAATTAGAAGCTATCAATTTTAAGTTCTGTATTTGACAATTACAAGTTCAGATCTTCAAGTTATAATTTGCACTAATAATTTGTATTTAACAATTCGAAGTTCTGTATTTGACTATTACAAGTCCAGATCTTCAAATTATTATTTACAATCTTAGTTTGTATTTAACAATTCGAAGTTCTGTATTTACCTACTACAAGTTCAGATATTTAAGTTATAATTTGCAATAATAATTAGAAGCTATCAATTTTAAGTTCTGTAGTTGACAATTACAAGTTCAGATCTTCAAGTTATAATTTGCAATAATAATTTGTATTTAACAATTCGAAGTTCTGTATTTGACTAGTACAAGTTCAGATCTTCAAATTATTATTTGCAGTCTTAGTTTGTATTTAACAATTCGAAGTTCTGTATTTACCTACTACAAGTTCAGATCTTGAAGTTATAATTTGCAATTATAATTCGAAGCTATCAATTTTAAGTTCTGTATTTGACAATTACAAGTTCAGATCTTCAAGTAATAATTTGCAATAATAATTTGTATTTAAAAATTCGAAGTTCTGTATTTGACTATTACAAGTTCAGATCTTCAAATTATTATTTACAATCTTAGTTTGTATTTAACAATTCGAAGTTCTGTATTTACCTACTACAAGTTCAGATCTTCAAGTTATAATTTGCAATAATAATTAGAAGCTCTCAATTTTAAGCTCTGTATTTGACAATTACAAGTTCAGATCTTCAAGTTATAACTTGCAATAATAATTTGTATTTAACAATTCGAAGTTCTGTATTTGACTATTACAAGTTCAGATCTTCAAATTATTATTTGCAATCCTAGTTTGAATTTAACAATTCGAAGTTCTGTATTTACCTACTACAAGTTCAGATCTTCAAGTTATAATTTGAAATAATAATTTATATTTAACAAATCTAAGTTCTGTAATTCACTATTACAAGTTCAGATCTTCAAATTAATATTTGCAATCTTAGTTTGAATTTAACAATTCGAAGTTCTGCATTTACCTAATACAAGTTAAGATCTTCAAGTTATAATGTGTACTAATAATTTGGATTTAACAATTCCAAGTTCTGTATTTGACTATTACAAGTTCAGATCTTCAAATTATTATTTGCAGTCTTAGTTTGTATTTAACAATTCATAGTTCTGTATTTACCTACTACAAGTTCAGATCTTCAAGTTATAATTTGCAATAATAATTAGAAGCTATCAATTTTAAGTTCTGTATTTGACAATTACAAGTTCAGATCTTCAAGTTATAATTTGCAATAATAATTTGTATTTAACAATTCGAAGTTCTGTATTTGACTATTACAAGTTCAGATCTTCAAATTATTATTTGCAATCCTAGTTTGAATTTAACAATTCGAAGTTCTGTATTTACCTACTACAAGTTCAGATCTTCAAGTTATAATTTGCAATAATAATTAGAAGCTCTCAATTTTAAGCTCTGTATTTGACAATTACAAGTTCAGATCTTCAAGTTATAACTTGCAATAATAATTTGTATTTAACAATTCGAAGTTCTGTATTTGACTATTACAAGTTCAGATCTTCAATTTATTATTTGCAATCCTAGTTTGAATTTAACAATTCGAAGTTCTGTATTTACCTACTACAAGTTCAGATCTTCAAGTTATAATTTGAAATAATAATTTATATTTAACAAATCTAAGTTCTGTAATTCACTATTACAAGTTCAGATCTTTTAATTAATATTTGCAATCTTAGTTTGAATTTAACAATTCGAAGTTCTGTATTTACCTAATACTAGTTAAGATCTTCAAGTTATAATTTGTACTAATAATTTGGATTTAACAATTCGAAGTTCTGTATTTGACTATTACAAGTTCAGATCTTCAAATTATTATTTGCAGTCTTAGTTTGTATTTAACAATTCGAAGTTCTGTATTTACCTACTACAAGTTCAGATCTTCAAGTTATAATTTGCAATAATAATTAGAAGCTATCAATTTTAAGTTCTGTATTTGACAATTACAAGTTCAGATCTTCAAGTTATAATTTGCAATAATAATTTGTATTTAACAATTCGAAGTTCTGTATTTGACTATTACAAGTTCAAATCTTCAAATTATTATTTGCAATCCTAGTTTGAATTTAACAATTCGAAGTTCTGTATTTACCTACTACAAGTTCAGATCTTCAAGTTATAATTTGAAATAATAAATTATATTTAACAAATTTAAGTTCTGTAATTCACTATTACAAGTTCAGATCTTCAAATTAATATTTGCAATCTTAGTTTGAATTTAACAATTCGAAGTTCTGTATTTACCTAATACTAGTTAAGATCTTCAAGTTATAATTTGTACTAATAATTTGGATTTAACAATTCGAAGTTCTGTATTTGACTATTACAAGTTCAGATCTTCAAATTATTATTTGCAGTCTTAGTTTGTATTTAACAATTCGAAGTTCTGTATTTACCTACTACAAGTTCAGATCTTCAAGTTATAATTTGCAATAATAATTAGAAGCTATCAATTTTAAGTTCTGTATTTGACAATTACAAGTTCAGATCTTCAAGTTATAATTTGCAATAATAATTTGTATTTAACAATTCGAAGTTCTGTATTTGACTATTACAAGTTCAAATCTTCAAATTATTATTTGCAATCCTAGTTTGAATTTTACAATTCGAAGTTCTGTATTTACCTACTACAAGTTCAGATCTTCAAGTTATAATTTGAAATAATAATTTATATTTAACAAATCTAAGTTCTGTAATTCACTATTACAAGTTCAGATCTTCAAGTTATAATTTACAATAATAATTAGAAGCTATCAATTTTAAGTTCTGTATTTGACAATTACAAGTTCAGAACTTCAAGTTATAATTTGCACTAATAATTTGTATTTAACAATTCGAAGTTCTGTATGTGACTATTACAAGTCCAGATCTTCAAATTATTATTTACAATCTTAGTTTGTATTTAACAATTCGAAGTTCTGTATTTACCCACTACAAGTTCAGATCTTTAAGTTATAATTTGCAATAATAATTAGAAGCTATCAATTTTAAGTTCTATAGTTGACAATTACAAGTTCATATCTTCAAGTTATAATTAGCAAATAATAATTTGTATTTAACAATTCGAAGTTCCTTATTTGACTATTACAAGTACAGATCTTCAATTTATTATTTGCAAACTTAGTTTGAATTTAACAATGCGAAGTTCTGTATTTACCCTCTACAAGTACAGATCTTCAAGTTCTAATTTGCAATCACAATTTGAAGGTATCAATTCTAAGTTCTGTATTTGAAAGTTACAAGTTCAGATCTTCAAGTTATAACTTGAAATAATAATTAGTATTTAACAAATCTAAGTTCTGTAATTCACTATTACTAGTTCAGATCTTCAAGTTATAATTTGCAATAATAATTAGAAGCTATCAATTTTAAGTTCTGTAGTTGACAATTACAAGTTCAGATCTTCAAGTTATAATTTGCAATAATAATTTGTATTTAACAATTCGAAGTTCTGTATTTGACTAGTACAAGTTCAGATCTTCAAATTATTATTTGCAGTCTTAGTTTGTATTTAACAATTCGAAGTTCTGTATTTACCTACTACAAGTTCAGATCTTGAAGTTATAATTTGCAATTATAATTAGAAGCTATCAATTTTAAGTTCTGTATTTGACAATTACAAGTGCAGATCTTCAAGTTATAATTTGCAATAATAATTTGTATTTAAAAATTCGAAGTTCTGTATTTGACTATTACAAGTTCAGATCTTCAAATTATTATTTACAATCTTAGTTAGTATTTAACAATTCGAAGTTCTGTATTTACCTACTACAAGTTCAGATCTTCAAGTTATAATTTGCAATAATAATTAGAAGCTCTCAATTTTAAGCTCTGTATTTGACAATTACAAGTTCAGATCTTCAAGTTATAACTTGCAATAATAATTTGTATTTAACAATTCGAAGTTCTGTATTTGACTATTACAAGTTCAGATCTTCAAATTATTATTTGCAATCCTAGTTTGAATTTAACAATTCGAAGTTCTGTATTTACCTACTACAAGTTCAGATCTTCAAGTTATAATTTGAAATAATAATTTATATTTAGCAAATCTAAGTTCTGTAATTCACTATTACAAGTTCAGATCTTTTAATTAATATTTGCAATCTTAGTTTGAATTTAACAATTCGAAGTTCTGTATTTACCTAATACTAGTTAAGATCTTCAAGTTATAATTTGTACTAATAATTTGGATTTAACAATTCGAAGTTCTGTATTTGACTATTACAAGTTCAGATCTTCAAATTATTATTTGCAGTCTTAGTTTGTATTTAACAATTCGAAGTTCTGTATTTACCTACTACAAGTTCAGATCTTCAAGTTATAATTTGCAATAATAATTAGAAGCTATCAATTTTAAGTTCTGTATTTGACAATTACAAGTTCAAATCTTCAAGTTATAATTTGCAATAATAATTTGTATTTAACAATTCGAAGTTCTGTATTTGACTATTACAAGTTCAAATCTTCAAATTATTATTTGCAATCCTAGTTTGAATTTAACAATTCGAAGTTCTGTATTTACCTACTACAAGTTCAGATCTTCAAGTTATAATTTGAAATAATAATTTATATTTAACAAATCTAAGTTCTGTAATTCACTATTACAAGTTCAGATCTTCAAGTTATAATTTGCAATAATAATTAGAAGCTATCAATTTTAAGTTCTGTATTTGACAATTACAAGTTCAGATCTTCAAGTTATAATTTGTACTAATAATTTGGATTTAACAATTCGAAGTTCTGTATTTGACTATTACAAGTTCAGATCTTCAAATTATTATTTGCAGTCTTAGTTTGTATTTAACAATTCGAAGTTCTGTATTTACCTACTACAAGTTCAGATCTTCAAGTTATAATTTGCAATAATAATTAGAAGCTATCAATTTTAAGTTCTGTATTTGACAATTACAAGTTCAGATCTTCAAGTTATAATTTGCAATAATAATTTGTATTTAACAATTCGAAGTTCTGTATTTGACTATTACAAGTTCAAATCTTCAAATTATTATTTGCAATCCTAGTTTGAATTTTACAATTCGAAGTTCTGTATTTACCTACTACAAGTTCAGATCTTCAAGTTATAATTTGAAATAATAATTTATATTTAACAAATCTAAGTTCTGTAATTCACTATTACAAGTTCAGATCTTCAAGTTATAATTTACAATAATAATTAGAAGCTATCAATTTTAAGTTCTGTATTTGACAATTACAAGTTCAGAACTTCAAGTTATAATTTGCACTAATAATTTGTATTTAACAATTCGAAGTTCTGTATGTGACTATTACAAGTCCAGATCTTCAAATTATTATTTACAATCTTAGTTTGTATTTAACAATTCGAAGTTCTGTATTTACCCACTACAAGTTCAGATCTTTAAGTTATAATTTGCAATAATAATTAGAAGCTATCAATTTTAAGTTCTATAGTTGACAATTACAAGTTCATATCTTCAAGTTATAATTAGCAAATAATAATTTGTATTTAACAATTCGAAGTTCCTTATTTGACTATTACAAGTACAGATCTTCAATTTATTATTTGCAAACTTAGTTTGAATTTAACAATGCGAAGTTCTGTATTTACCCTCTACAAGTACAGATCTTCAAGTTCTAATTTGCAATCACAATTTGAAGGTATCAATTCTAAGTTCTGTATTTGAAAGTTACAAGTTCAGATCTTCAAGTTATAACTTGAAATAATAATTAGTATTTAACAAATCTAAGTTCTGTAATTCACTATTACTAGTTCAGATCTTCAAGTTATAATTTGCAATAATAATTAGAAGCTATCAATTTTAAGTTCTGTAGTTGACAATTACAAGTTCAGATCTTCAAGTTATAATTTGCAATAATAATTTGTATTTAACAATTCGAAGTTCTGTATTTGACTAGTACAAGTTCAGATCTTCAAATTATTATTTGCAGTCTTAGTTTGTATTTAACAATTCGAAGTTCTGTATTTACCTACTACAAGTTCAGATCTTGAAGTTATAATTTGCAATTATAATTAGAAGCTATCAATTTTAAGTTCTGTATTTGACAATTACAAGTGCAGATCTTCAAGTTATAATTTGCAATAATAATTTGTATTTAAAAATTCGAAGTTCTGTATTTGACTATTACAAGTTCAGATCTTCAAATTATTATTTACAATCTTAGTTAGTATTTAACAATTCGAAGTTCTGTATTTACCTACTACAAGTTCAGATCTTCAAGTTATAATTTGCAATAATAATTAGAAGCTCTCAATTTTAAGCTCTGTATTTGACAATTACAAGTTCAGATCTTCAAGTTATAACTTGCAATAATAATTTGTATTTAACAATTCGAAGTTCTGTATTTGACTATTACAAGTTCAGATCTTCAAATTATTATTTGCAATCCTAGTTTGAATTTAACAATTCGAAGTTCTGTATTTACCTACTACAAGTTCAGATCTTCAAGTTATAATTTGAAATAATAATTTATATTTAGCAAATCTAAGTTCTGTAATTCACTATTACAAGTTCAGATCTTTTAATTAATATTTGCAATCTTAGTTTGAATTTAACAATTCGAAGTTCTGTATTTACCTAATACTAGTTAAGATCTTCAAGTTATAATTTGTACTAATAATTTGGATTTAACAATTCGAAGTTCTGTATTTGACTATTACAAGTTCAGATCTTCAAATTATTATTTGCAGTCTTAGTTTGTATTTAACAATTCGAAGTTCTGTATTTACCTACTACAAGTTCAGATCTTCAAGTTATAATTTGCAATAATAATTAGAAGCTATCAATTTTAAGTTCTGTATTTGACAATTACAAGTTCAAATCTTCAAGTAATAATTTGCAATAATAATTTGTATTTAACAATTCGAAGTTCTGTATTTGACTATTACAAGTTCAAATCTTCAAATTATTATTTGCAATCCTAGTTTGAATTTAACAATTCGAAGTTCTGTATTTACCTACTACAAGTTCAGATCTTCAAGTTATAATTTGAAATAATAATTTATATTTAACAAATCTAAGTTCTGTAATTCACTATTACAAGTTCAGATCTTCAAGTTATAATTTGCAATAATAATTAGAAGCTATCAATTTTAAGTTCTGTATTTGACAATTACAAGTTCAGATCTTCAAGTTATAATTTGCACTAATAATTTGTATTTAACAATTCGAAGTTCTGTATTTGACTATTACAAGTCCAGATCTTCAAATTATTATTTACAATCTTAGTTTGTATTTAACAATTCGAAGTTCTGTATTTACCCACTACAAGTTCAGATCTTTAAGTTATAATTTGCAATAATAATTTGAAGGTATCAATTCAAAGTTCTGTATTTGAAAGTTACAAGTTCAGATCTTCAAGTTATAACTTGAAATAATAATTAGTATTTAACAAATCTAAGTTCTGTAATTCACTATTACTAGTTCAGATCTTCAAGTTATAATTTGCAATAATAATTAGAAGCTATCAATTTTAAGTTCTGTATTTGACAATTACAAGTTCAGATCTTCAAGTTATAATTTGCACTAATAATTTGTATTTAACAATTCGTAGTTCTGTATTTGACTATTACAAGTCCAGATCTTCAAATTATTATTTACAATCTTAGTTTGTATTTAACAATTCGAAGTTCTGTATTTACCTACTACAAGTTCAGATCTTTAAGTTATAATTTGCAATAATAATTAGAAGCTATCAATTTTAAGTTCTGTAGTTGACAATTACAAGTTCAGATCTTCAAGTTATAATTTGCAATAATAATTTGTATTTAACAATTCGAAGTTCTGTATTTGACTAGTACAAGTTCAGATCTTCAAATTATTATTTGCAGTCTTAGTTTGTATTTAACAATTCGAAGTTCTGTATTTACCTACTACAAGTTCAGATCTTGAAGTTATAATTTGCAATTATAATTAGAAGCTATCAATTTTAAGTTCTGTATTTGACAATTACAAGTTCAGATCTTCAAGTTATAATTTGCAATAATAATTTGTATTTAAAAATTCGAAGTTCTGTATTTGACTATTACAAGTTCAGATCTTCAAATTATTATTTACAATCTTAGTTTGTATTTAACAATTCGAAGTTCTGTATTTACCTACTACAAGTTCAGATCTTCAAGTTATAATTTGCAATTATAATTAGAAGCTCTCAATTTTAAGCTCTGTATTTGACAATTACAAGTTCAGATCTTCAAGTTATAACTTGCAATAATAATTTGTATTTAACAATTCGAAGTTCTGTATTTGACTATTACAAGTTCAGATCTTCAAATTATTATTTGCAATCCTAGTTTGAATTTAACAATTCGAAGTTCTGTATTTACCTACTACAAGTTCAGATCTTCAAGTTATAATTTGAAATAATAATTTATATTTAACAAATCTAAGTTCTGTAATTCACTATTACAAGTGCAGATCTTCAAATTAATATTTGCAATCTTAGTTTGAATTTAACAATTCGAAGTTCTGTATTTACCTAATACAAGTTAAGATCTTCAAGTTATAATGTGTACTAATAATTTGGATTTAACAATTCCAAGTTCTGTATTTGACTATTACAAGTTCAGATCTTCAAATTATTATTTGCAGTCTTAGTTTGTATTTAACAATTCAAAGTTCTGTATTTACCTACTACAAGTTCAGATCTTCAAGTTATAATTTGCAATAATAATTTGTATTTAACAATTCGAAGTTCTGTATTTGACTATTACAAGTTCAGATCTTCAAATTATTATTTGCAATCCTAGTTTGAATTTAACAATTCGAAGTTCTGTATTTACCTACTACAAGTTCAGATCTTCAAGTTATAATTTGAAATAATAATTTATATTTAACAGATCTAAGTTCTGTAATTCACTATTACAAGTTCAGATCTTCAAGTTATAATTTGCAATAATAATTAGAAGCTATCAATTTTAAGTTCTGGATTTGACAATTACAAGTTCAGATCTTCAAGTTATAATTTGCACTAATAATTTGTATTTAACAATTCGAAGTTCTGTATTTACCTACTACAAGTTCAGATCTTTAAGTTATAATTTGCAATAATAATTAGAAGCTAACAATTTTAAGTTCTGTAGTTGACAATTACAAGTTCATATCTTCAAGTTATAATTAGCAAATAATAATTTGTATTTAACAATTCGAAGTTCTGTATTTGACTATTACAAGTACAGATCTTCAATTTATTATTTGCAAACTTAGTTTGAATTTAACAATGCGAAGTTCTGTATTTACCCTCTACAAGTACAGATCTTCAAGTTCTAATTTGCAATCACAATTTGAAGGTATCAATTCTAAGTTCTGTATTTGAAAGTTACAAATTCAGATCTCCAAGTTATAACTTGAAATAATAATTAGTATTTAACAAATCTAAGTTCTGTAATTCACTATTACTAGTTCAGATCTTCAAGTTATAATTTGCAATAATAATTAGAAGCTATCAATTTTAAGTTCTGTATTTGACAATTACAAGTTCAGATCTTCAAGTTATAATTTGCAATAATAATTTGTATTTAACAATTCGAAGTTCTGTATTTGACTAGTACAAGTTCAGATCTTCAAATTATTATTTGCAGTCTTAGTTTGTATTTAACAATTCGAAGTTCTGTATTTACCTACTACAAGTTCAGATCTTGAAGTTATAATTTGCAATTATAATTAGAAGCTATCAATTTTAAGTTCTGTATTTGACAATTACAAGTTCAGATCTTCAAGTTATAATTTGCAATAATAATTTGTATTTAAAAATTCGAAGTTCTGTATTTGACTATTACAAGTTCAGATCTTCAAATTATTATTTACAATCTTAGTTAGTATTTAACAATTCGAAGTTCTGTATTTCGCTACTACAAGTTCAGATCTTCAAGTTATAATTTGCAATAATAATTAGAAGCTCTCAATTTTAAGCTCTGTATTTGACAATTACAAGTTCAGATCTTCATGTTATAACTTGCAATAATAATTTGTATTTAACAAATCTAAGTTCTGTAATTCACTATTACTAGTTCAGATCTTCAAGTTATAATTTGCAATAATAATTAGAAGCTATCAATTTTAAGTTCTGTATTTGACAATTACAAGTTCAGATCTTCAAGTTATAATTTGCACTAATAATTTGTATTTAACAATTCGTAGTTCTGTATTTGACTATTACAAGTCCAGATCTTCAAATTATTATTTACAATCTTAGTTTGTATTTAACAATTCGAAGTTCTGTATTTACCTACTACAAGTTCAGATCTTTAAGTTATAATTTGCAATAATAATTAGAAGCTATCAATTTTAAGTTCTGTAGTTGACAATTACAAGTTCAGATCTTCAAGTTATAATTTGCAATAATAATTTGTATTTAACAATTCGAAGTTCTGTATTTGACTAGTACAAGTTCAGATCTTCAAATTATTATTTGCAGTCTTAGTTTGTATTTAACAATTCGAAGTTCTGTATTTACCTACTACAAGTTCAGATCTTGAAGTTATAATTTGCAATTATAATTAGAAGCTATCAATTTTAAGTTCTGTATTTGACAATTACAAGTTCAGATCTTCAAGTTATAATTTGCAATAATAATTTGTATTTAAAAATTCGAAGTTCTGTATTTGACTATTACAAGTTCAGATCTTCAAATTATTATTTACAATCTTAGTTTGTATTTAACAATTCGAAGTTCTGTATTTACCTACTACAAGTTCAGATCTTCAAGTTATAATTTGCAATTATAATTAGAAGCTCTCAATTTTAAGCTCTGTATTTGACAATTACAAGTTCAGATCTTCAAGTTATAACTTGCAATAATAATTTGTATTTAACAATTCGAAGTTCTGTATTTGACTATTACAAGTTCAGATCTTCAAATTATTATTTGCAATCCTAGTTTGAATTTAACAATTCGAAGTTCTGTATTTACCTACTACAAGTTCAGATCTTTAAGTTATAATTTGCAATAATAATTTGAAGGTATCAATTCAAAGTTCTGTATTTGAAAGTTACAAGTTCAGATCTTCAAGTTATAACTTGAAATAATAATTAGTATTTAACAAATCTAAGTTCTGTAATTCACTATTACTAGTTCAGATCTTCAAGTTATAATTTGCAATAATAATTAGAAGCTATCAATTTTAAGTTCTGTATTTGACAATTACAAGTTCAGATCTTCAAGTTATAATTTGCACTAATAATTTGTATTTAACAATTCGTAGTTCTGTATTTGACTATTACAAGTCCAGATCTTCAAATTATTATTTACAATCTTAGTTTGTATTTAACAATTCGAAGTTCTGTATTTACCTACTACAAGTTCAGATCTTTAAGTTATAATTTGCAATAATAATTAGAAGCTATCAATTTTAAGTTCTGTAGTTGACAATTACAAGTTCAGATCTTCAAGTTATAATTTGCAATAATAATTTGTATTTAACAATTCGAAGTTCTGTATTTGACTAGTACAAGTTCAGATCTTCAAATTATTATTTGCAGTCTTAGTTTGTATTTAACAATTCGAAGTTCTGTATTTACCTACTACAAGTTCAGATCTTGAAGTTATAATTTGCAATTATAATTAGAAGCTATCAATTTTAAGTTCTGTATTTGACAATTACAAGTTCAGATCTTCAAGTTATAATTTGCAATAATAATTTGTATTTAAAAATTCGAAGTTCTGTATTTGACTATTACAAGTTCAGATCTTCAAATTATTATTTACAATCTTAGTTTGTATTTAACAATTCGAAGTTCTGTATTTACCTACTACAAGTTCAGATCTTCAAGTTATAATTTGCAATTATAATTAGAAGCTCTCAATTTTAAGCTCTGTATTTGACAATTACAAGTTCAGATCTTCAAGTTATAACTTGCAATAATAATTTGTATTTAACAATTCGAAGTTCTGTATTTGACTATTACAAGTTCAGATCTTCAAATTATTATTTGCAATCCTAGTTTGAATTTAACAATTCGAAGTTCTGTATTTACCTACTACAAGTTCAGATCTTCAAGTTATAATTTGAAATAATAATTTATATTTAACAAATCTAAGTTCTGTAATTCACTATTACAAGTGCAGATCTTCAAATTAATATTTGCAATCTTAGTTTGAATTTAACAATTCGAAGTTCTGTATTTACCTAATACAAGTTAAGATCTTCAAGTTATAATGTGTACTAATAATTTGGATTTAACAATTCCAAGTTCTGTATTTGACTATTACAAGTTCAGATCTTCAAATTATTATTTGCAGTCTTAGTTTGTATTTAACAATTCAAAGTTCTGTATTTACCTACTACAAGTTCAGATCTTCAAGTTATAATTTGCAATAATAATTTGTATTTAACAATTCGAAGTTCTGTATTTGACTATTACAAGTTCAGATCTTCAAATTATTATTTGCAATCCTAGTTTGAATTTAACAATTCGAAGTTCTGTATTTACCTACTACAAGTTCAGATCTTCAAGTTATAATTTGAAATAATAATTTATATTTAACAGATCTAAGTTCTGTAATTCACTATTACAAGTTCAGATCTTCAAGTTATAATTTGCAATAATAATTAGAAGCTATCAATTTTAAGTTCTGGATTTGACAATTACAAGTTCAGATCTTCAAGTTATAATTTGCACTAATAATTTGTATTTAACAATTCGAAGTTCTGTATTTACCTACTACAAGTTCAGATCTTTAAGTTATAATTTGCAATAATAATTAGAAGCTAACAATTTTAAGTTCTGTAGTTGACAATTACAAGTTCATATCTTCA
Source organism: Cantharis lateralis (assembly GCA_963170105.1). Taxonomy (NCBI): domain Eukaryota; kingdom Metazoa; phylum Arthropoda; class Insecta; order Coleoptera; family Cantharidae; genus Cantharis; species Cantharis lateralis. The sequence goes on along the minus strand of OY720630.1, from coordinate 8,108,528 downwards.
AGTTATAATTAGCAAATAATAATTTGTATTTAACAATTCGAAGTTCTGTATTTGACTATTACAAGTACAGATCTTCAATTTATTATTTGCAAACTTAGTTTGAATTTAACAATGCGAAGTTCTGTATTTACCCTCTACAAGTACAGATCTTCAAGTTCTAATTTGCAATCACAATTTGAAGGTATCAATTCTAAGTTCTGTATTTGAAAGTTACAAATTCAGATCTCCAAGTTATAACTTGAAATAATAATTAGTATTTAACAAATCTAAGTTCTGTAATTCACTATTACTAGTTCAGATCTTCAAGTTATAATTTGCAATAATAATTAGAAGCTATCAATTTTAAGTTCTGTATTTGACAATTACAAGTTCAGATCTTCAAGTTATAATTTGCAATAATAATTTGTATTTAACAATTCGAAGTTCTGTATTTGACTAGTACAAGTTCAGATCTTCAAATTATTATTTGCAGTCTTAGTTTGTATTTAACAATTCGAAGTTCTGTATTTACCTACTACAAGTTCAGATCTTGAAGTTATAATTTGCAATTATAATTAGAAGCTATCAATTTTAAGTTCTGTATTTGACAATTACAAGTTCAGATCTTCAAGTTATAATTTGCAATAATAATTTGTATTTAAAAATTCGAAGTTCTGTATTTGACTATTACAAGTTCAGATCTTCAAATTATTATTTACAATCTTAGTTAGTATTTAACAATTCGAAGTTCTGTATTTCGCTACTACAAGTTCAGATCTTCAAGTTATAATTTGCAATAATAATTAGAAGCTCTCAATTTTAAGCTCTGTATTTGACAATTACAAGTTCAGATCTTCATGTTATAACTTGCAATAATAATTTGTATTTAACAAATCTAAGTTCTGTAATTCACTATTACTAGTTCAGATCTTCAAGTTATAATTTGCAATAATAATTAGAAGCTATCAATTTTAAGTTCTGTATTTGACAATTACAAGTTCAGATCTTCAAGTTATAATTTGCACTAATAATTTGTATTTAACAATTCGTAGTTCTGTATTTGACTATTACAAGTCCAGATCTTCAAATTATTATTTACAATCTTAGTTTGTATTTAACAATTCGAAGTTCTGTATTTACCTACTACAAGTTCAGATCTTTAAGTTATAATTTGCAATAATAATTAGAAGCTATCAATTTTAAGTTCTGTAGTTGACAATTACAAGTTCAGATCTTCAAGTTATAATTTGCAATAATAATTTGTATTTAACAATTCGAAGTTCTGTATTTGACTAGTACAAGTTCAGATCTTCAAATTATTATTTGCAGTCTTAGTTTGTATTTAACAATTCGAAGTTCTGTATTTACCTACTACAAGTTCAGATCTTGAAGTTATAATTTGCAATTATAATTAGAAGCTATCAATTTTAAGTTCTGTATTTGACAATTACAAGTTCAGATCTTCAAGTTATAATTTGCAATAATAATTTGTATTTAAAAATTCGAAGTTCTGTATTTGACTATTACAAGTTCAGATCTTCAAATTATTATTTACAATCTTAGTTTGTATTTAACAATTCGAAGTTCTGTATTTACCTACTACAAGTTCAGATCTTCAAGTTATAATTTGCAATTATAATTAGAAGCTCTCAATTTTAAGCTCTGTATTTGACAATTACAAGTTCAGATCTTCAAGTTATAACTTGCAATAATAATTTGTATTTAACAATTCGAAGTTCTGTATTTGACTATTACAAGTTCAGATCTTCAAATTATTATTTGCAATCCTAGTTTGAATTTAACAATTCGAAGTTCTGTATTTACCTACTACAAGTTCAGATCTTCAAGTTATAATTTGAAATAATAATTTATATTTAACAAATCTAAGTTCTGTAATTCACTATTACAAGTGCAGATCTTCAAATTAATATTTGCAATCTTAGTTTGAATTTAACAATTCGAAGTTCTGTATTTACCTAATACAAGTTAAGATCTTCAAGTTATAATGTGTACTAATAATTTGGATTTAACAATTCCAAGTTCTGTATTTGTCTATTACAAGTTCAGATCTTCAAATTATTATTTGCAGTCTTAGTTTGTATTTAACAATTCAAAGTTCTGTATTTACCTACTACAAGTTCAGATCTTCAAGTTATAATTTGCAATAATAATTAGAAGCTATCAATTTTAAGTTCTGTATTTGACAATTACAAGTTCAGATCTTCAAGTTATAATTTGCAATAATAATTTGTATTTAACAATTCGAAGTTCTGTATTTGACTATTACAAGTTCAGATCTTCAAATTATTATTTGCAATCCTAGTTTGAATTTAACAATTCGAAGTTCTGTATTTACCTACTACAAGTTCAGATCTACAAGTTATAATTTGAAATAATAATTTATATTTAACAGATCTAAGTTCTGTAATTCACTATTACAAGTTCAGATCTTCAAGTTATAATTTGCAATAATAATTAGAAGCTATCAATTTTAAGTTCTGGATTTGACAATTACAAGTTCAGATCTTCAAGTTATAATTTGCACTAATAATTTGTATTTAACAATTCGAAGTTCTGTATTTACCTACTACAAGTTCAGATCTTTAAGTTATAATTTGCAATAATAATTAGAAGCTAACAATTTTAAGTTCTGTAGTTGACAATTACAAGTTCATATCTTCAAGTTATAATTAGCAAATAATAATTTGTATTTAACAATTCGAAGTTCTGTATTTGACTATTACAAGTACAGATCTTCAATTTATTATTTGCAAACTTAGTTTGAATTTAACAATGCGAAGTTCTGTATTTACCCTCTACAAGTACAGATCTTCAAGTTCTAATTTGCAATCACAATTTGAAGGTATCAATTCTAAGTTCTGTATTTGAAAGTTACAAATTCAGATCTCCAAGTTATAACTTGAAATAATAATTAGTATTTAACAAATCTAAGTTCTGTAATTCACTATTACTAGTTCAGATCTTCAAGTTATAATTTGCAATAATAATTAGAAGCTATCAATTTTAAGTTCTGTATTTGACAATTACAAGTTCAGATCTTCAAGTTATAATTTGCAATAATAATTTGTATTTAACAATTCGAAGTTCTGTATTTGACTAGTACAAGTTCAGATCTTCAAATTATTATTTGCAGTCTTAGTTTGTATTTAACAATTCGAAGTTCTGTATTTACCTACTACAAGTTCAGATCTTGAAGTTATAATTTGCAATTATAATTAGAAGCTATCAATTTTAAGTTCTGTATTTGACAATTACAAGTTCAGATCTTCAAGTTATAATTTGCAATAATAATTTGTATTTAAAAATTCGAAGTTCTGTATTTGACTATTACAAGTTCAGATCTTCAAATTATTATTTACAATCTTAGTTAGTATTTAACAATTCGAAGTTCTGTATTTCCCTACTACAAGTTCAGATCTTCAAGTTATAATTTGCAATAATAATTAGAAGCTCTCAATTTTAAGCTCTGTATTTGACAATTACAAGTTCAGATCTTCAAGTTATAACTTGCAATAATAATTTGTATTTAACAATTCGAAGTTCTGTATTTGACTATTACAAGTTCAGATCTTCAAATTATTATTTGCAATCCTAGTTTGAATTTAACAATTCGAAGTTCTGTATTTACCTACTACAAGTTCAGATCTTCAAGTTATAATTTGAAATAATAAATTATATTTATCAATTCGAAGTTCTGTATTTGACTATTACAAGTTCAGATCTTCAAATTATTATTTGCAATCCTAGTTTGAATTTAACAATTCGAAGTTCTGTATTTACCTACTACAAGTTCAGATCTTCAAGTTATAATTTGAAATAATAAATTATATTTAACAAATCTAAGTTCTGTAATTCACTATTACAAGTTCAGATCTTCAAATTAATATTTGCAATCTTAGTTTGAATTTAACAATTCGAAGTTCTGTATTTACCTAATACTAGTTAAGATCTTCAAGTTATAATTTGTACTAATAATTTGGATTTAACAATTCGAAGTTCTGTATTTGACTATTACAAGTTCAGATCTTCAAATTATTATTTGCAGTCTTAGTTTGTATTTAACAATTCGAAGTTCTGTATTTACCTACTACAAGTTCAGATCTTCAAGTTATAATTTGCAATAATAATTAGAAGCTATCAATTTTAAGTTCTGTATTTGACAATTACAAGTTCAGATCTTCAAGTTATAATTTGCAATAATAATTTGTATTTAACAATTCGAAGTTCTGTATTTGACTATTACAAGTTCAAATCTTCAAATTATTATTTGCAATCCTAGTTTGAATTTTACAATTCGAAGTTCTGTATTTACCTACTACAAGTTCAGATCTTCAAGTTATAATTTGAAATAATAATTTATATTTAACAAATCTAAGTTCTGTAATTCACTATTACAAGTTCAGATCTTCAAGTTATAATTTGCAATAATAATTAGAAGCTATCAATTTTAAGTTCTGTATTTGACAATTACAAGTTCAGAACTTCAAGTTATAATTTGCACTAATAATTTGTATTTAACAATTCGAAGTTCTGTATTTGACTATTACAAGTCCAGATCTTCAAATTATTATTTACAATCTTAGTTTGTATTTAACAATTCGAAGTTCTGTATTTACCCACTACAAGTTCAGATCTATAAGTTATAATTTGCAATAATAATTAGAAGCTATCAATTTTAAGTTCTATAGTTGACAATTACAAGTTCATATCTTCAAGTTATAATTAGCAAATAATAATTTGTATTTAACAATTCGAAGTTCCTTATTTGACTATTACAAGTACAGATCTTCAATTTATTATTTGCAAACTTAGTTTGAATTTAACAATGCGAAGTTCTGTATTTACCCTCTACAAGTTCAGATCTTCAAGTTATAATTTGAAATAATAATTTATATTTAACAGATCTAAGTTCTGTAATTCACTATTACAAGTTCAGATCTTCAAGTTATAATTTGCAATAATAATTAGAAGCTATCAATTTTAAGTTCTGGATTTGACAATTACAAGTTCAGATCTTCAAGTTATAATTTGCACTAATAATTTGTATTTAACAATTCGAAGTTCTGTATTTACCTACTACAAGTTCAGATCTTTAAGTTATAATTTGCAATAATAATTAGAAGCTAACAATTTTAAGTTCTGTAGTTGACAATTACAAGTTCATATCTTCAAGTTATAATTAGCAAATAATAATTTGTATTTAACAATTCGAAGTTCTGTATTTGACTATTACAAGTACAGATCTTCAATTTATTATTTGCAAACTTAGTTTGAATTTAACAATGCGAAGTTCTGTATTTACCCTCTACAAGTACAGATCTTCAAGTTCTAATTTGCAATCACAATTTGAAGGTATCAATTCTAAGTTCTGTATTTGAAAGTTACAAATTCAGATCTCCAAGTTATAACTTGAAATAATAATTAGTATTTAACAAATCTAAGTTCTGTAATTCACTATTACTAGTTCAGATCTTCAAGTTATAATTTGCAATAATAATTAGAAGCTATCAATTTTAAGTTCTGTATTTGACAATTACAAGTTCAGATCTTCAAGTTATAATTTGCAATAATAATTTGTATTTAACAATTCGAAGTTCTGTATTTGACTAGTACAAGTTCAGATCTTCAAATTATTATTTGCAGTCTTAGTTTGTATTTAACAATTCGAAGTTCTGTATTTACCTACTACAAGTTCAGATCTTGAAGTTATAATTTGCAATTATAATTAGAAGCTATCAATTTTAAGTTCTGTATTTGACAATTACAAGTTCAGATCTTCAAGTTATAATTTGCAATAATAATTTGTATTTAAAAATTCGAAGTTCTGTATTTGACTATTACAAGTTCAGATCTTCAAATTATTATTTACAATCTTAGTTAGTATTTAACAATTCGAAGTTCTGTATTTCGCTACTACAAGTTCAGATCTTCAAGTTATAATTTGCAATAATAATTAGAAGCTCTCAATTTTAAGCTCTGTATTTGACAATTACAAGTTCAGATCTTCATGTTATAACTTGCAATAATAATTTGTATTTAACAAATCTAAGTTCTGTAATTCACTATTACTAGTTCAGATCTTCAAGTTATAATTTGCAATAATAATTAGAAGCTATCAATTTTAAGTTCTGTATTTGACAATTACAAGTTCAGATCTTCAAGTTATAATTTGCACTAATAATTTGTATTTAACAATTCGTAGTTCTGTATTTGACTATTACAAGTCCAGATCTTCAAATTATTATTTACAATCTTAGTTTGTATTTAACAATTCGAAGTTCTGTATTTACCTACTACAAGTTCAGATCTTTAAGTTATAATTTGCAATAATAATTAGAAGCTATCAATTTTAAGTTCTGTAGTTGACAATTACAAGTTCAGATCTTCAAGTTATAATTTGCAATAATAATTTGTATTTAACAATTCGAAGTTCTGTATTTGACTAGTACAAGTTCAGATCTTCAAATTATTATTTGCAGTCTTAGTTTGTATTTAACAATTCGAAGTTCTGTATTTACCTACTACAAGTTCAGATCTTGAAGTTATAATTTGCAATTATAATTAGAAGCTATCAATTTTAAGTTCTGTATTTGACAATTACAAGTTCAGATCTTCAAGTTATAATTTGCAATAATAATTTGTATTTAAAAATTCGAAGTTCTGTATTTGACTATTACAAGTTCAGATCTTCAAATTATTATTTACAATCTTAGTTTGTATTTAACAATTCGAAGTTCTGTATTTACCTACTACAAGTTCAGATCTTCAAGTTATAATTTGCAATTATAATTAGAAGCTCTCAATTTTAAGCTCTGTATTTGACAATTACAAGTTCAGATCTTCAAGTTATAACTTGCAATAATAATTTGTATTTAACAATTCGAAGTTCTGTATTTGACTATTACAAGTTCAGATCTTCAAATTATTATTTGCAATCCTAGTTTGAATTTAACAATTCGAAGTTCTGTATTTACCTACTACAAGTTCAGATCTTCAAGTTATAATTTGAAATAATAAATTATATTTATCAATTCGAAGTTCTGTATTTGACTATTACAAGTTCAGATCTTCAAATTATTATTTGCAATCCTAGTTTGAATTTAACAATTCGAAGTTCTGTATTTACCTACTACAAGTTCAGATCTTCAAGTTATAATTTGAAATAATAAATTATATTTAACAAATCTAAGTTCTGTAATTCACTATTACAAGTTCAGATCTTCAAATTAATATTTGCAATCTTAGTTTGAATTTAACAATTCGAAGTTCTGTATTTACCTAATACTAGTTAAGATCTTCAAGTTATAATTTGTACTAATAATTTGGATTTAACAATTCGAAGTTCTGTATTTGACTATTACAAGTTCAGATCTTCAAATTATTATTTGCAGTCTTAGTTTGTATTTAACAATTCGAAGTTCTGTATTTACCTACTACAAGTTCAGATCTTCAAGTTATAATTTGCAATAATAATTAGAAGCTATCAATTTTAAGTTCTGTATTTGACAATTACAAGTTCAGATCTTCAAGTTATAATTTGCAATAATAATTTGTATTTAACAATTCGAAGTTCTGTATTTGACTATTACAAGTTCAAATCTTCAAATTATTATTTGCAATCCTAGTTTGAATTTTACAATTCGAAGTTCTGTATTTACCTACTACAAGTTCAGATCTTCAAGTTATAATTTGAAATAATAATTTATATTTAACAAATCTAAGTTCTGTAATTCACTATTACAAGTTCAGATCTTCAAGTTATAATTTGCAATAATAATTAGAAGCTATCAATTTTAAGTTCTGTATTTGACAATTACAAGTTCAGAACTTCAAGTTATAATTTGCACTAATAATTTGTATTTAACAATTCGAAGTTCTGTATTTGACTATTACAAGTCCAGATCTTCAAATTATTATTTACAATCTTAGTTTGTATTTAACAATTCGAAGTTCTGTATTTACCCACTACAAGTTCAGATCTATAAGTTATAATTTGCAATAATAATTAGAAGCTATCAATTTTAAGTTCTATAGTTGACAATTACAAGTTCATATCTTCAAGTTATAATTAGCAAATAATAATTTGTATTTAACAATTCGAAGTTCCTTATTTGACTATTACAAGTACAGATCTTCAATTTATTATTTGCAAACTTAGTTTGAATTTAACAATGCGAAGTTCTGTATTTACCCTCTACAAGTTCAGATCTTCAAGTTATAATTTGAAATAATAATTTATATTTAACAGATCTAAGTTCTGTAATTCACTATTACAAGTTCAGATCTTCAAGTTATAATTTGCAATAATAATTAGAAGCTATCAATTTTAAGTTCTGGATTTGACAATTACAAGTTCAGATCTTCAAGTTATAATTTGCACTAATAATTTGTATTTAACAATTCGAAGTTCTGTATTTACCTACTACAAGTTCAGATCTTTAAGTTATAATTTGCAATAATAATTAGAAGCTAACAATTTTAAGTTCTGTAGTTGACAATTACAAGTTCATATCTTCAAGTTATAATTAGCAAATAATAATTTGTATTTAACAATTCGAAGTTCTGTATTTGACTATTACAAGTACAGATCTTCAATTTATTATTTGCAAACTTTATTTGAAATTAACAATGCGAAGTTCTGTATTTACCCTCTACAAGTACAGATCTTCAATTTCTAATTTGCAATCACAATTTGAAGGTATCAATTCTAAGTTCTGTATTTGAAAGTTACAAATTCAGATCTCCAAGTTATAACTTGAAATAATAATTAGTATTTAACAAATCTAAGTTCTGTAATTCACTATTACTAGTTCAGATCTTCAAGTTATAATTTGCAATAATAATTAGAAGCTATCAATTTTAAGTTCTGTATTTGACAATTACAAGTTCAGATCTTCAAGTTATAATTTGCACTAATAATTTGTATTTAACAATTCGAAGTTCTGTATTTGACTATTACAAGTCCAGATCTTCAAATTATTATTTGCAGTCTTAGTTTGTATTTAACAATTCGAAGTTCTGTATTTACCTACTACAAGTTCAGATCTTCAAGTTATAATTTGCAATAATAATTTGTATTTAAAAATTCGAAGTTCTATAGTTGACAATTACAAGTTCATATCTTCAAGTTATAATTAGCAAATAATAATTTGTATTTAACAATTCGAAGTTCCTTATTTGACTATTACAAGTACAGATCTTCAATTTATTATTTGCAAACTTAGTTTGAATTTAACAATGCGAAGTTCTGTATTTACCCTCTACAAGTACAGATCTTCAAGTTCTACTTTGCAATCACAATTTGAAGGTATCAATTCTAAGTTCTGTATTTGAAAGTTACAAGTTCAGATCTTCAAGTTATAACTTGAAATAATAATTAGTATTTAACAAATCTAAGTTCTGTAATTCACTATTACTAGTTCAGATCTTCAAGTTATAATTTGCAATAATAATTAGAAGCTATCAATTTTAAGTTCTGTATTTGACAATTACAAGTTCAGATCTTCAAGTTATAATTTGCACTAATAATTTGTATTTAACAATTCGAAGTTCTGTATTTGACTATTACAAGTCCAGATCTTCAAATTATTATTTACAATCTTAGTTTGTATTTAACAATTCGAAGTTCTGTATTTACCTACTACAAGTTCAGATCTTTAAGTTATAATTTGCAATAATAATTAGAAGCTATCAATTTTAAGTTCTGTAGTTGACAATTACAAGTTCAGATCTTCAAGTTATAATTTGCAATAATAATTTGTATTTAACAATTCGAAGTTCTGTATTTGACTAGTACAAGTTCAGATCTTCAAATTATTATTTGCAGTCTTAGTTTGTATTTAACAATTCGAAGTTCTGTATTTACCTACTACAAGTTCAGATCTTGAAGTTATAATTTGCAATTATAATTAGAAGCTATCAATTTTAAGTTCTGTATTTGACAATTACAAGTGCAGATCTTCAAGTTATAATTTGCAATAATAATTTGTATTTAAAAATTCGAAGTTCTGTATTTGACTATTACAAGTTCAGATCTTCAAATTATTATTTACAATCTTAGTTAGTATTTAACAATTCGAAGTTCTGCATTTACCTACTACAAGTCCAGATCTTCAAGTTATAATTTGCAATAATAATTAGAAGCTCTCAATTTTAAGCTCTGTATTTGACAATTACAAGTTCAGATCTTCAAGTTATAACTTGCAATAATAATTTGTATTTAACAATTCGAAGTTCTGTATTTGACTATTGCAAGTTCAGATCTTCAAATTATTATTTGCAATCCTAGTTTGAATTTAGCAATTCGAAGTTCTGTATTTACCTACTACAAGTTCAGATCTTCAAGTTATAATTTGAAATAATAATTTATATTTAAAAAATCTAAGTTCTGTAATTCACTATTACAAGTTCAGATCTTTTAATTAATATTTGCAATCTTAGTTTGAATTTAACAATTCGAAGTTCTGTATTTACCTAATACTAGTTAAGATCTTCAAGTTATAATTTGTACTAATAATTTGGATTTAACAATTCGAAGTTCTGTATTTGACTATTACAAGTTCAGATCTTCAAATTATTATTTGCAGTCTTAGTTTGTATTTAACAATTCGAAGTTCTGTATTTACCTACTACAAGTTCAGATCTTCAAGTTATAATTTGCAATAATAATTAGAAGCTATCAATTTTAAGTTCTGTATTTGACAATTACAAGTTCAGATCTTCAAGTTATAATTTGCAATAATAATTTGTATTTAACAATTCGAAGTTCTGTATTTGACTATTACAAGTTCAAATCTTCAAATTATTATTTGCAATCCTAGTTTGAATTTAACAATTCGAAGTTCTGTATTTACCTACTACAAGTTCAGATCTTCAAGTTATAATTTGAAATAATAATTTATATTTAACAAATCTAAGTTCTGTAATTCACTATTACAAGTTCAGATCTTCAAGTTATAATTTGCAATAATAATTAGAAGCTATCAATTTTAAGTTCTGTATTTGACAATTACAAGTTCAGATCTTCAAGTTATAATTTGCACTAATAATTTGTATTTAACAATTCGAAGTTCTGTATTTGACTATTACAAGTCCAGATCTTCAAATTATTATTTACAATCTTAGTTTGTATTTAACAATTCGAAGTTCTGTATTTACCCACTACAAGTTCAGATCTTTAAGTTATAATTTGCAATAATAATTAGAAGCTATCAATTTTAAGTTCTGTAGTTGACAATTACAAGTTCATATCTTCAAGTTATAATTAGCAAATAATAATTTGTATTTAACAATTCGAACTTTCTTATTTGACTATTACAAGTACAGATCTTCAATTTATTATTTGCAAACTTAGTTTGAATTTAACAATGCGAAGTTCTGTATTTACCCTCTACAAGTACAAATCTTCAAGTTCTAATTTGCAATCACAATTTGAAGGTATCAATTCTAAGTTCTGTATTTGAAAGTTACAAGTTCAGATCTTCAAGTTATAACTTGAAATAATAATTAGTATTTAACAAATCTAAGTTCTGTAATTCACTATTACTAGTTCAGATCTTCAAGTTATAATTTGCAATAATAATTAGAAGCTATCAATTTTAAGTTCTGTATTTGACAATTACAAGTTCAGATCTTCAAGTTATAATTTGCACTAATAATTTGTATTTAACAATTCGAAGTTCTGTATTTGACTATTACAAGTCCAGATCTTCAAATTATTATTTACAATCTTAGTTTGTATTTAACAATTCGAAGTTCTGTATTTACCTACTACAAGTTCAGATCTTTAAGTTATAATTTGCAATAATAATTAGAAGCTATCAATTTTAAGTTCTGTAGTTGACAATTACAAGTTCAGATCTTCAAGTTATAATTTGCAATAATAATTTGTATTTAACAATTCGAAGTTCTGTATTTGACTAGTACAAGTTCAGATCTTCAAATTATTATTTGCAGTCTTAGTTTGTATTTAACAATTCGAAGTTCTGTATTTACCTACTACAAGTTCAGATCTTGAAGTTATAATTTGCAATTATAATTAGAAGCTATCAATTTTAAGTTCTGTATTTGACAATTACAAGTGCAGATCTTCAAGTTATAATTTGCAATAATAATTTGTATTTAAAAATTCGAAGTTCTGTATTTGACTATTACAAGTTCAGATCTTCAAATTATTATTTACAATCTTAGTTAGTATTTAACAATTCGAAGTTCTGTATTTACCTACTACAAGTTCAGATCTTCTAGTTATAATTTGCAATAATAATTAGAAGCTCTCAATTTTAAGCTCTGTATTTGACAATTACAAGTTCAGATCTTCAAGTTATAACTTGCAATAATAATTTGTATTTAACAATTCGAAGTTCTGTATTTGACTATTACAAGTTCAGATCTTCAAATTATTATTTGCAATCCTAGTTTGAATTTAACAATTCGAAGTTCTGTATTTACCTACTACAAGTTCAGATCTTCAAGTTATAATTTGAAATAATAATTTATATTTAACAAATCTAAGTTCTGTAATTCACTATTACAAGTTCAGATCTTTTAATTAATATTTGCAATCTTAGTTTGAATTTAACAATTCGAAGTTCTGTATTTACCTAATACTAGTTAAGATCTTCAAGTTATAATTTGTACTAATAATTTGGATTTAACAATTCGAAGTTCTGTATTTGACTATTACAAGTTCAGATCTTCAAATTATTATTTGCAGTCTTAGTTTGTATTTAACAATTCGAAGTTCTGTATTTACCTACTACAAGTTCAGATCTTCAAGTTATAATTTGCAATAATAATTAGAAGCTATCAATTTTAAGTTCTGTATTTGACAATTACAAGTTCAGATCTTCAAGTTATAATTTGCAATAATAATTTGTATTTAACAATTCGAAGTTCTGTATTTGACTATTACAAGTTCAAATCTTCAAATTATTATTTGCAATCCTAGTTTGAATTTAACAATTCGAAGTTCTGTATTTACCTACTACAAGTTCAGATCTTCAAGTTATAATTTGAAATAATAATTTATATTTAACAAATCTAAGTTCTGTAATTCACTATTACAAGTTCAGATCTTCAAGTTATAATTTGCAATAATAATTAGAAGCTATCAATTTTAAGTTCTGTATTTGACAATTACAAGTTCAGATCTTCAAGTTATAATTTGCACTAATAATTTGTATTTAACAATTCGAAGTTCTGTATTTGACTATTACAAGTCCAGATCTTCAAATTATTATTTACAATCTTAGTTTGTATTTAACAATTCGAAGTTCTGTATTTACCCACTACAAGTTCAGATCTTTAAGTTATAATTTGCAATAATAATTAGAAGCTATCAATTTTAAGTTCTGTAGTTGACAATTACAAGTTCATATCTTCAAGTTATAATTAGCAAATAATAATTTGTATTTAACAATTCGAAGTTCTGTATTTGACTATTACAAGTACAGATCTTCAATTTATTATTTGCAAACTTAGTTTGAATTTAACAATGCGAAGTTCTGTATTTACCCTCTACAAGTACAAATCTTCAAGTTCTAATTTGCAATCACAATTTGAAGGTATCAATTCTAAGTTCTGTATTTGAAAGTTACAAGTTCAGATCTTCAAGTTATAACTTGAAATAATAATTAGTATTTAACAAATCTAAGTTCTGTAATTCACTATTACTAGTTCAGATCTTCAAGTTATAATTTGCAATAATAATTAGAAGCTATCAATTTTAAGTTCTGTATTTGACAATTACAAGTTCAGATCTTCAAGTTATAGTTTGCACTAATAATTTGTATTTAACAATTCGAAGTTCTGTATTTGACTATTACAAGTCCAGATCTTCAAATTATTATTTACAATCTTAGTTTGTATTTAACAATTCGAAGTTCTGTATTTACCTACTACAAGTTCAGATCTTTAAGTTATAATTTGCAATAATAATTAGAAGCTATCAATTTTAAGTTCTGTAGTTGACAATTACAAGTTCAGATCTTCAAGTTATAATTTGCAATAATAATTTGTATTTAACAATTCGAAGTTCTGTATTTGACTAGTACAAGTTCAGATCTTCAAATTATTATTTGCAGTCTTAGTTTGTATTTAACAATTCGAAGTTCTGTATTTACCTACTACAAGTTCAGATCTTGAAGTTATAATTTGCAATTATAATTAGAAGCTATCAATTTTAAGTTCTGTATTTGACAATTACAAGTTCAGATCTTCAAGTTATAATTTGCAATAATAATTTGTATTTAAAAATTCGAAGTTCTGTATTTGACTATTACAAGTTCAGATCTTCAAATTATTATTTACAATCTTAGTTTGTATTTAACAATTCGAAGTTCTGTATTTACCTACTACAAGTTCAGATCTTCAAGTTATAATTTGCAATAATAATTAGAAGCTCTCAATTTTAAGCTCTGTATTTGACAATTACAAGTTCAGATCTTCAAGTTATAACTTGCAATAATAATTTGTATTTAACAATTCGAAGTTCTGTATTTGACTATTACAAGTTCAGATCTTCAAATTATTATTTGCAATCCTAGTTTGAATTTAACAATTCGAAGTTCTGTATTTACCTACTACAAGTTCAGATCTTCAAGTTATAATTTGAAATAATAATTTATATTTAACAAATCTAAGTTCTGTAATTCACTATTACAAGTTCAGATCTTCAAATTAATATTTGCAATCTTAGTTTGAATTTAACAATTCGAAGTTCTGTATTTACCTAATACAAGTTAAGATCTTCAAGTTATAATGTGTACTAATAATTTGGATTTAACAATTCCAAGTTCTGTATTTGACTATTACAAGTTCAGATCTTCAAATTATTATTTGCAGTCTTAGTTTGTATTTAACAATTCGAAGTTCTGTATTTACCTACTACAAGTTCAGATCTTCAAGTTATAATTTGAAATAATAATTAGAAGCTATCAATTTTAAGTTCTGTATTTGACAATTACAAGTTCAGATCTTCAAGTTATAATTTGCAATAATAATTTGTATTTAACAATTCGAAGTTCTGTATTTGACTATTACAAGTTCAGATCTTCAAATTATTATTTGCAATCCTAGTTTGAATTTAACAATTCGAAGTTCTGTATTTACCTACTACAAGTTCAGATCTTCAAGTTATAATTTGAAATAATAATTTATATTTAACAGATCTAAGTTCTGTAATTCACTATTACAAGTTCAGATCTTCAAGTTATAATTTGCAATAATAATTAGAAGCTATCAATTTTAAGTTCTGGATTTGACAATTACAAGTTCAGATCTTCAAGTTATAATTTGCACTAATAATTTGTATTTAACAATTCGAAGTTCTGTATTTACCTACTACAAGTTCAGATCTTTAAGTTATAATTTGCAATAATAATTAGAAGCTAACAATTTTAAGTTCTGTAGTTGACAATTACAAGTTCATATCTTCAAGTTGTAATTAGCAAATAATAATTTGTATTTAACAATTCGAAGTTCTGTATTTGACTATTACAAGTACAGATCTTCAATTTATTATTTGCAAACTTAGTTTGAATTTAACAATGCGAAGTTCTGTATTTACCCTCTACAAGTACAGATCTTCAAGTTCTAATTTGCAATCACAATTTGAAGGTATCAATTCTAAGTTCTGTATTTGAAAGTTACAAATTCAGATCTCCAAGTTATAACTTGAAATAATAATTAGTATTTAACAAATCTAAGTTCTGTAATTCACTATTACTAGTTCAGATCTTCAAGTTATAATTTGCAATAATAATTAGAAGCTATCAATTTTAAGTTCTGTATTTGACAATTACAAGTTCAGATCTTCAAGTTATAATTTGCAATAATAATTTGTATTTAAAAATTCGAAGTTCTGTATTTGACTATTACAAGTTCAGATCTTTAAGTTATAATTTGCAATAATAATTAGAAGCTATCAATTTTAAGTTCTGTAGTTGACAATTACAAGTTCATATCTTCAAGTTATAATTAGCAAATAATAATTTGTATTTAACAATTCGAACTTTCTTATTTGACTATTACAAGTACAGATCTTCAATTTATTATTTGCAAACTTAGTTTGAATTTAACAATGCGAAGTTCTGTATTTACCCTCTACAAGTACAAATCTTCAAGTTCTAATTTGCAATCACAATTTGAAGGTATCAATTCTAAGTTCTGTATTTGAAAGTTACAAGTTCAGATCTTCAAGTTATAACTTGAAATAATAATTAGTATTTAACAAATCTAAGTTCTGTAATTCACTATTACTAGTTCAGATCTTCAAGTTATAATTTGCAATAATAATTAGAAGCTATCAATTTTAAGTTCTGTATTTGACAATTACAAGTTCAGATCTTCAAGTTATAATTTGCACTAATAATTTGTATTTAACAATTCGAAGTTCTGTATTTGACTATTACAAGTCCAGATCTTCAAATTATTATTTACAATCTTAGTTTGTATTTAACAATTCGAAGTTCTGTATTTACCTACTACAAGTTCAGATCTTTAAGTTATAATTTGCAATAATAATTAGAAGCTATCAATTTTAAGTTCTGTAGTTGACAATTACAAGTTCAGATCTTCAAGTTATAATTTGCAATAATAATTTGTATTTAACAATTCGAAGTTCTGTATTTGACTAGTACAAGTTCAGATCTTCAAATTATTATTTGCAGTCTTAGTTTGTATTTAACAATTCGAAGTTCTGTATTTACCTACTACAAGTTCAGATCTTGAAGTTATAATTTGCAATTATAATTAGAAGCTATCAATTTTAAGTTCTGTATTTGACAATTACAAGTTCAGATCTTCAAGTTATAATTTGCAATAATAATTTGTATTTAAAAATTCGAAGTTCTGTATTTGACTATTACAAGTTCAGATCTTCAAATTATTATTTACAATCTTAGTTTGTATTTAACAATTCGAAGTTCTGTATTTACCTACTACAAGTTCAGATCTTCAAGTTATAATTTGCAATAATAATTAGAAGCTCTCAATTTTAAGCTCTGTATTTGACAATTACAAGTTCAGATCTTCAAGTTATAACTTGCAATAATAATTTGTATTTAACAATTCGAAGTTCTGTATTTGACTATTACAAGTTCAGATCTTCAAATTATTATTTGCAATCCTAGTTTGAATTTAACAATTCGAAGTTCTGTATTTACCTACTACAAGTTCAGATCTTCAAGTTATAATTTGAAATAATAATTTATATTTAACAAATCTAAGTTCTGTAATTCACTATTACAAGTTCAGATCTTCAAATTAATATTTGCAATCTTAGTTTGAATTTAACAATTCGAAGTTCTGTATTTACCTAATACAAGTTAAGATCTTCAAGTTATAATGTGTACTAATAATTTGGATTTAACAATTCCAAGTTCTGTATTTGACTATTACAAGTTCAGATCTTCAAATTATTATTTGCAGTCTTAGTTTGTATTTAACAATTCAAAGTTCTGTATTTACCTACTACAAGTTCAGATCTTCAAGTTATAATTTGCAATAATAATTAGAAGCTATCAATTTTAAGTTCTGTATTTGACAATTACAAGTTCAGATCTTCAAGTTATAATTTGCAATAATAATTTGTATTTAACAAGTCGAAGTTCTGTATTTGACTATTACAAGTTCAGATCTTCAAATTATTATTTGCAATCCTAGTTTGAATTTAACAATTCGAAGTTCTGTATTTACCTACTACAAGTTCAGATCTTCAAGTTATAATTTGAAATAATAATTTATATTTAACAGATCTAAGTTCTGTAATTCACTATTACAAGTTCAGATCTTCAAGTTATAATTTGCAATAATAATTAGAAGCTATCAATTTTAAGTTCTGGATTTGACAATTACAAGTTCAGATCTTCAAGTTATAATTTGCACTAATAATTTGTATTTAACAATTCGAAGTTCTGTATTTACCTACTACAAGTTCAGATCTTTAAGTTATAATTTGCAATAATAATTAGAAGCTAACAATTTTAAGTTCTGTAGTTGACAATTACAAGTTCATATCTTCAAGTTATAATTAGCAAATAATAATTTGTATTTAACAATTCGAAGTTCTGTATTTGACTATTACAAGTACAGATCTTCAATTTATTATTTGCAAACTTAGTTTGAATTTAACAATGCGAAGTTCTGTATTTACCCTCTACAAGTACAGATCTTCAAGTTCTAATTTGCAATCACAATTTGAAGGTATCAATTCTAAGTTCTGTATTTGAAAGTTACAAATTCAGATCTCCAAGTTATAACTTGAAATAATAATTAGTATTTAACAAATCTAAGTTCTGTAATTCACTATTACTAGTTCAGATCTTCAAGTTATAATTTGCAATAATAATTAGAAGCTATCAATTTTAAGTTCTGTATTTGACAATTACAAGTTCACATCTTCAAGTTATAATTTGCAATAATAATTTGTATTTAAAAATTCGAAGTTCTGTATTTGACTATTACAAGTTCAGATCTTCAAATTATTATTTACAATCTTAGTTTGTATTTAACAATTCGAAGTTCTGTATTTACCTACTGCAAGTTCAGATCTTTAAGTTATAATTTGCAATAATAATTAGAAGCTATCAATTTTAAGTTCTGTAGTTGACAATTACAAGTTCATATCTTCAAGTTATAATTAGCAAATAATAATTTGTATTTAACAATTCGAAGTTCTGTATTTGACTATTACAAGTTCAGATCTTCAATTTATTATTTGCAAACTTAGTTTGAATTTAACAATGCGAAGTTCTGTATTTACCCACTACAAGTACAGATCTTCAAGTTCTAATTTGCAATCAGAATTTGATGGTATCAATTCTAAGTTCTGTATTTCACAGTTACAAGTTCAGATCTTCAAGTTATAACTTGAAATAATAATTAGTATTTAACAAATCTAAGTTCTGTAATTCACTATTACTAGTTCAGATCTTCAAGTTATAATTTGCAATAATAATTAGAAGCTATCAATTTTAAGTTCTGTATTTGACAATTACAAGTTCAGATCTTCAAGTTATAATTTGCACTAATAATTTGTATTTAACAATTCGAAGTTCTGTATTTGACTATTACAAGTCCAGATCTTCAAATTATTATTTACAATCTTAGTTTGTATTTAACAATTCGAAGTTCTGTATTTACCTACTACAAGTTCAGATCTTTAAGTTATAATTTGCAATAATAATATACAGAAATTAAAATTGGTAGCTTCTAATTATTATTGCAAATTATAACTTGAAGATCCTAACTTGTAATTGTCAAATACAGAACTTCTAATTGTTAAATACAAATTATTAGTGCAAATTATAACTTGAAGATCTGACCTTGTAATTGTCAAATACAGAACTTAAAATTGATAGCTTCTAATTATTATTGCAAATTATAACTTGAAGATCTGAACGTGTAATTGTCAAATACAGAACTTCTAATTGATAGCTTCTAATTATTATTGTAAATTATAACTTGAAGATCTGAGCTTGTAATAGTGAATTACAGAACTTAGATTTGTTAAATTCAAATTATTATTTCAAATTATAACTTGAAGATCTGAACTAGTAATTGTCAAATACAGAACTTAAAATTGATAGCTTCTAATTATTATTGCAAATTATAACTTGAAGATCTGAACTTGTACTAGTGAATTACAGAACTTAGATTTGTTAAATTCAAATTATTATTTCAAATTATAACTTGGAGATCTGAACTTGTAATTGTCAAATACAGAACTTAAAATTGATAGCTTCTAATTATTATTGCAAATTATAACTTGAAGATCTGAACTTGTAATTGTCAAATACAGAACTTAAAATTGATAGCTTCTAATTATTATTGCAAATTATAACTTGAAGATCTGAACTTTTAATTGTCAAATACAGAACTTAAAATTGAGAGCTTCTAATTATTATTGCAAATTATAACTTGTAGATCTGAACTTGTAATTGTCAAATACAGAACTTAAAATTGATAGCTTCTAATTATTATTGCAAATTATAACTTGAAGATCTGAACTTTTAATTGTCAAATACAGAACTTAAAATTGATAGCTTCTAATTATTATTGTAAATTATAACTTGAAGATCTGAACTTGTAATTGTCAAATACAGAACTTAAAATTGAGAGCTTCTAATTATTATTGCAAATTATAACTTGTAGATCTGAACTTGTAATTGTCAAATACAGAACTTAAAATTGATAGCTTCTAATTATTATTTCAAATTATAACTTGAAGATCTGAACTTGTAATTGTCAAATACAGAACTTAAAATTGACAGCTTCTAATTATTATTTCAAATTATAACTTGAAGATCTTAACTTGTAATTGTCAAATACAGAACTTAAAATTGATAGCTTCTAATTATTATTGCAAATTATAACTTGAAGATCTGAACTTGTAATTGTCAAATACAGAACTTCTAATTGTTAAATACAAATTATTAGTGCAAATTATAACTTGAAGATCTGAACTTATAATTGTCAAATACAGAACTTAAAATTGATAGCTTCTAATTATTATTTCAAATTATAACTTGGAGATCTGAACTTGTAATTGTCAAATACAGAACTTAAAATTGATAGCTTCTAATTATTATTGCAAATAATAACTTGAAGATCTGAACTTGTAATTGTCAAATACAGAACTTAAAATTGATAGCTTCTAATTATTATTGCAAATTATAATTTGAAGATCTGAACTTGTAATAGTGTAAATAAAAATTCTTCTTCCCTTGCGGGAAAATTGAATTTCTTCCACACGCTGGGATAAAAAAACCAGCTTTATTTCAGTGTAGAATGCCCACGATGTTAAAACTAGCTGGTGAGTGCGGAAGCGAGAGAGTGGCTTCAGCAAAACAATCACTGCAGGAGTAGCTTCCCCGAAAGAAAACAACAGTTTAATAAACAACAATGTATTTAAATTTACTCTTAAATAAAAGATATCAAAAAAATATAAAAACGTAAATGTTGTCGATCCTTGCCAATCTTCGGTGGTGTTGAAAATAATAAAGAACAGCTCAAACAACTGTCCGAGTGCGTTGATAAAAATCGCGAAGAATGAACACCTAAGTATTCCACAATGACACACAAAACTGCTTCAAAAAAAATGTATGGCCCGATGAGTTAGAAAAAAATAAAAAACTTACCACGGTAGCTACCAGCAAGTGTACAAAATCAAACTTATACAGGGTAATTCCAACCCAACGGAACCAGCAGTACCAAAATAAACTAACTTCGGATTCTCCACCCACACTCGAACACTCGGAGGATAGTGAAACCAAAACGTTCAGGAAATTCACCTTGGCTCCTGCACTTAGGTTGGAACTCCGCCGCTTCAATCTCGAGACCAATCCAAAAAGAAATAACTCACGTTGAATTATAAGCAACTGAAGCTAAGTAACAAATCTTCCAAAAAAGGATCTCTAAAGCGCTTCTGCTTCCAAATATTAAATTGCTTAAAATCGCCAAACGTGCAAATGTCCAAAAAAACGATGGATAAGAAAAATATGTCACCAAACAGCGCAAAACTTATATTTAGGCAAATATAAAAAAGTAAGGTGAAAGGTGCTTCCTAAAACGTTTCAAATTAACAAAATTTAACCAAAAATCAAATAATAAATTACCCAAATAACAGATCGGAATTTCTCTAAATTTTACAACTTTTCAATTTTTCGCTACGGGCTATCAAAATCGTAATCTCTCATGAGATTACATGCGCAACGAAATGCACAAAATGAAAATAAAGGCAGTGGCTCACGTATAACAAAATAAAATATTAAAAATTTTGTTACACTGCCCCCCCCTAAAATGTCTGACCCGAGTCAAGACGATAAATCGACTAGTCAAAAACAAGGCCCGTCCTACCATTTAGGTTGGCAAAAGAGTGTGTACGTAGTTAAAACCGCTACCGCCACTACTGCAGTAATAAAAAAATAAAAACTAGACCAACTTGGTCATAAAGTCATGATACGCAATCAGACTGCCAAAACAATAACCCAAAAACTAAACAAAAGGTAAGAATTCACTAGAATTACGTGAACGTAATTCTATATCCGCCTAAGCGTGAATCTCGAATTGACTGAGCGCATAGCACTTCTACTAGCCAAGCAAAAAAACTCGCGACCTAAAGGGGTTAACCAATAGCATCGACTATGCAAAATGAATACAGCACCGCATCGGACCTGTATTCTACTCAAAAAAACGCAAGACAACACCATGGTAAATACGCGTCATTTACCACAAGTGCTAAGAAAGAAATGAACCACATAGGACCCATTTCACACGGCTCGCAAGAGTAACCAAACCCTACCCCCAGCAGCACAAAAAAATGTTTCCGACCAAGGCAATCAGTGTCCTTGGAACATAGAAACTTTTTAATAAAAAATAAAAAATTATTCAATAGCTCGACTCTTAATGAATCAACAAATCTAAACTACAGTGGTATTGGCAACTATTATGTACATGAGATGTAATCTCAGATCGCGCAATTAGGAACTTACGGTGGTATGATCCTAAGTTGAAAATAAAAATACAAGACAAAACAATAATTAATAAAAAAAATAAAAAACTTGGTAAAGGTATCTTACACCCCATAACCGAGGTTTTACTCATCCCTCACGTCCGTCTCGCCTAAACAATCCCGAGGATGCTGTTTTAAATCCTTGACATGGAATACTCCCACATCTTTACCCCGCTCGTTAACCAGACGGTATGTTAACGGACCTGTGACTTCACGAACCCTACACTTGACATACTTAGGGGCTAATTTACTATTAAAACTATCCGCCGCTTTAGATAAAACAAAATTTCTACGCCAGACGACGTCTCCCACACTAAAGCGGATAGTGCGCTTCCTCAAATTGTAATGCGATGCATTACGCTGGTAAGCAGCGTTCAAACGTTTAGTAACATCAGAGTAGAGCTCGTTTAATCTATTCATGTCCTGAGCAAGCTTTTCACGGTCAGCAATGGACAAATCCTCCTCCCCTAAATTTCGGACGCGATCATAATAATCTCCCTTAGCGGGTACGGTACGACCTAGATTAAGAAAAGAAGGAGTAAAGCCCGTCACCTCATGAGTAGCTGAGCGTATAGCGTGAGCTATCTTGTGTATGTGTTCGTCCCAAGTGCGGTGGTTTTCTTTTACGTACGACCGTATGGCTGTCCCTAACACGCGATTGTACCTTTCCACAAAATTTACTTGGGGGTGGTAAGAGGCGTTATACCATAAGTGATTCACGTTGTAAGCAACCATCAGCTTTCTAAACTCCTTGCTGATAAACTGTGGGCCGTTGTCCACCATACAAATCTGCGGTACCCCAAATATCAGAAAAACCTGATTTTCTACAAACTCGCAAATTTTCTTAGAAGTAGCCTTACGCATAGGCTGTACCAGCAGGAATTTAGAGAACCAATCGCACACAACAAGTAACATGGCATTTCCGTTTGTTGATCTCGGAAACGGTCCCATTAAGTCAACCGAAATGCATTGGAAGGGAAAACGTACTTTCTTTTCGCTGCCCATCAACCCGTACCGTCCCCCCTGTGAAGCTTTAGAAGCTAAACATATCTGACATCGGCGCACATACCTCCCCACATCCGCACGCATTTTTGGCCAATAATACAACTCTAAGATCTTGTTGAAAGTTTTGGAAGTACCCAAGTGAGCCGAGGTCGGATCATGTTGAAGTGAAGCCACTCTCTCGCTTCCGCACTCACCAGCTAGTTTTAACATCGTGGGCATTCTACACTGAAATAAAGCTGGTTTTTTTATCCCAGCGTGTGGAAGAAATTCAATTTTCCCGCAAGGGAAGAAGAATTTTTATTTACACTGGCGCCCAACGTGCAAATGTCCAAAAAAAACGATGGATAAGAAAAATATGTCACCAAACAGCGCAAAACTTATATTTAGGCAAATATAAAAAAGTAAGGTGAAAGGTGCTTCCTAAAACGTTTCAAATTAACAAAATTTAACCAAAAATCAAATAATAAATTACCCAAATAACAGATCGGAATTTCTCTAAATTTTACAACTTTTCAATTTTTCGCTACGGGCTATCAAAATCGTAATCTCTCATGAGATTACATGCGCAACGAAATGCACAAAATGAAAATAAAGGCAGTGGCTCACGTATAACAAAATAAAATATTAAAAATTTTGTTACAATAGACAAATACGCAACTTAGCATTGTTAAATACAAATTGTGATTGCAAATTATAACTTGAAGATCTGAACCTGTAATAGGTAAATACAGAACTTCGAATGATTAAATTCAAACTAAGATTGCAAATAATAATTTGAAGATCTGAACTTGTAATTGTCAAATGCAGAACTTAAAATTGATAGCTTCTAATTATATTGCAAATAATAGTTTGAAGATCTGTACTTGTAATTGTCAAATACAGAACTTAAAATTGATAGCTTATAATTATAATTCAAATTATAACTTGAAGATCTGAACTTGTAATTGTCAAATACAGAACTTAAAATTGATAGCTTATAATTATAATTCAAATTATAACTTGAAGATCTGAACCTGTAATAGGTAAATACAGAACTTCGAATGATTAAATTCAAACTAAGATTGCAAATAATAATTTGAAGATCTGAACTTGTAATAGTCAAATACAGAACTTCTAATTGTTAAATACAAATTATTAGTGAAAATTATTACTTGAAGATCTGACCTTGTAATTGTCAAATACAGAACTTAAAATTGATAGCTTCTAATTATTATTTCAAATTATAACTTGGAGATCTGAACTTGTAATTGTCAAATACAGAACTTAAAATTGGTAGCTTCTAATTATTATTGCAAATTATAACTTGAAGATCCTAACTTGTAATTGTCAAATACAGAACTTCTAATTGTTAAATACAAATTATTAGTGCAAATTATAACTTGAAGATCTGACCTTGTAATTGTCAAATACAGAACTTAAAATTGATAGCTTCTAATTATTATTGCAAATTATAACTTGAAGATCTGAACGTGTAATTGTCAAATACAGAACTTGTAATTGTTAAATACAAATTATTAGTGCAAATTATAACTTGAAGATCTGAACTTGTAATTATCAAAGACAGAACTTAAAATTGATAGCTTCTAATTATTATTTCAAATTATAACTTGAAGATCTAAACTTGAAATTGTCAAATAAAGAACTTAAAATTAATAGCTTCTAATTATTATTGCAAATAATAACTTGAAGATCTGAACTAGTAATTGTCAAATGCAGCACTTAAAATTGATAGATTCTAATTATTATTGCAAATAATAGTTTGAAGATCTGTACTTGTAATTGTCAAATACAGAACTTAAAATTGATAGCTTATTATTATAATTCAAACTATAACTTGCAGATCTGAACTTGTAATAGTCAAATACTGAACTTCGAATTGTTAAATACAAATTATTAGTGCAAATTATTAGTTGAAGATCTGAACCTGTAATAGGTAAATACAGAACTTCGAATGATTAAATTCAAACTAAGATTGCAAATAATAATTTGAAGATCTGAACTTGTAATAGTCAAATACAGAACTTCTAATTGTTAAATACAAATTATTAGTGTAAAATTATTACTTGAAGATCAGAACTAGTAATTGTCAAATACAGCACTTAAAATTGATAGCTTCTAATTATTATTGCAAATTATAACTTGAAGATCTGAACTTGTAATTGTCAAATACAGAACTTAAAATTGATAGCTTCTAAATATTATTGCTAATTATAACTTGAAGATCTGAACTTGTAATTGTCAAATACAGAACTTAAAATTGATAGCTTCTAATTATTATTGCAAATTATAACTTGAAGATCTGAACTTGTAATTGTCAAATACAGAACTTCTAATTGTTAAATACAAATTATTAGTGCAAATTATAACTTGAAGATCTGACCTTGTAATTGTCAAATACAGAACTTAAAATTGATAGCTTCTAATTATTATTGTAAATTATAACTTGAAGATCTGAACTTGTAATAGTGAATTACAGAACTTAAAATTGATAGCTTCTAATTATTATTTCAAATTATAACTTGAAGATCTGAACTTGTAATTGTCAAATACAGAACTTAAAATTGATAGCTTCTAATTATTATTGCAAATTATAACTTGAAGATCTGAACTTGTCAAATACAGAACTTAAAATTGATAGCTTCTAATTATTATTGCAAATTATAACTTGAAGATCTGAACTTGTAATAGTCAAATACAGAACTTCTAATTGTTAAATACAAATTATTAGTGCAAATTATAACTTGAAGATCTGAACTAGTAATTGTCAAATACAGAACTTAAAATTGATAGCTTCTAATTATTATTGCAAATTATAACTTGAAGATCTGAACTTGTAATTGTCAAATACAGAACTTAAAATTGATAGCTTCTAATTATTATTTCAAATTATAACTTGAAGATCTTAACTTGTAATTGTCAAATACAGAACTTAAAATTGATAGCTTCTAATTATTATTGCAAATTATAACTTGAAGATCTGAACTTGTAATTGTCAAATACAGAACTTCTAATTGTTAAATACACATTATTAGTGCAAATTATAACTTGAAGATCTGAACTTGTAATTGTCAAATACAGAACTTAAAATTGATAGCTTCTAATTATTATTTCAAATTATAACTTGGAGATCTGAACTTGTAATTGTCAAATACAGAACTTAAAATTGATAGCTTCTAATTATTATTGCAAATAATAATTTGAAGATCTGAACTTGTAATTGTCAAATACAGAACTTCTAATTGTTAAATACAAATTATTAGTGCAAATTATAACTTGAAGATCTGACCTTGTAATTGTCAAATACAGAAATTAAAATTGATAGCTTCTAATTATTATTGTAAATTATAACTTGAAGATCTGAACTTGTAATTGTCAAATACAGAACTTAAAATTGATAGCTTCTAATTATTATTGCAAATAATAACTTGAAGATCTGAACTTGTAATTGTCAAATACAGAACTTAAAATTGATAGCTTCTAATTATTATTGCAAATTATAATTTGAAGATCTGAACTTGTAATAGACAAATACGCAACTTAGCATTGTTAAATACAAATTGTGATTGCAAATTATAACTTGAAGATCTGAACCTGTAATAGGTAAATACAGAACTTCGAATGATTAAATTCAAACTAAGATTGCAAATAATAATTTGAAGATCTGAACTTGTAATTGTCAAATGCAGAACTTAAAATTGATAGCTTCTAATTATATTGCAAATAATAGTTTGAAGATCTGTACTTGTAATTGTCAAATACAGAACTTAAAATTGATAGCTTATAATTATAATTCAAATTATAACTTGAAGATCTGAACCTGTAATAGGTAAATACAGAACTTCGAATGATTAAATTCAAACTAAGATTGCAAATAATAATTTGAAGATCTGAACTTGTAATAGTCAAATACAGAACTTCTAATTGTTAAATACACATTATTAGTGAAAATTATTACTTGAAGATCTGAACTAGTAATTGTCAAATACAGCACTTAAAATTGATAGCTTCTAATTATTATTGCAAATTATAACTTGAAGATCTGAACTTGTAATTGTCAAATACAGAACTTAAAATTGATAGCTTCTAATTATTATTTCAAATTATAACTTGGAGATCTGAACTTGTAATTGTCAAATACAGAACTCAAAATTGGTAGCTTCTAATTATTATTGCAAATTATAACTTGAAGATCCTAACTTGTAATTGTCAAATACAGAAGTTCTAATTGTTAAATACAAATTATTAGTGCAAATTATAACTTGAAGATCTGACCTTGTAATTGTCAAATACAGAACTTAAAATTGATAGCTTCTAATTATTATTGCAAATTATAACTTGAAGATCTGAACGTGTAATTGTCAAATACAGAACTTCTAATTGTTAAATACAAATTATTAGTGCAAATTATAACTTGAAGATCTGAACTTGTAATTATCAAAGACAGAACTTAAAATTGATAGCTTCTAATTATTATTACAAATTATAACTTGAAGATCTGAACTTGAAATTGTCAAATAAAGAACTTAAAATTAATAGCTTCTAATTATTATGGCAAATAATAACTTGAAGATCTGAACTAGTAATTGTCAAATGCAGCACTTAAAATTGATAGCTTCTAATTATTATTGGAAATAATAGTTTGAAGATCTGTACTTGTAATTGTCAAATACAGAACTTAAAATTGATAGCTTATTATTATAATTCAAACTATAACTTGCAGATCTGAACTTGTAATAGTCAAATACTGAACTTCGAATTGTTAAATACAAATTATTAGTGCAAATTATTAGTTGAAGATCTGAACCTGTAATAGGTAAATACAGAACTTCGAATGATTAAATTCAAAGTAAGATTGCAAATAATAATTTGAAGATCTGAACTTGTAATAGTCAAATACAGAACTTCTAATTGTTAAATACAAATTATTAGTGTAAAATTATTACTTGAAGATCAGAACTAGTAATTGTCAAATACAGAAATTAAAATTGATAGCTTCTAATTATTATTGTAAATTATAACTTGAAGATCTGAACTTGTAATAGTGAATTACAGAACTTAAAATTGATAGCTTCTAATTATTATTTCAAATTATAACTTGAAGATCTGAACTTGTAATTGTCAAATACAGAACTTAAAATTGATAGCTTCTAATTATTATTGCAAATTATAACTTGAAGATCTGAACTTGTCAAATACAGAACTTAAAATTGATAGCTTCTAATTATTATTGCAAATTATAACTTGAAGATCTGAACTTGTAATAGTCAAATACAGAACTTCTAATTGTTAAATACAAATTATTAGTGCAAATTATAACTTGAAGATCTGAACTAGTAATTGTCAAATACAGAACTTAAAATTGATAGCTTCTAATTATTATTGCAAATTATAACTTGTAGATCTGAACTTGTAATTGTCAAATACAGAACTTAAAATTGATAGCTTCTAATTATTATTTCAAATTATAACTTGAAGATCTTAACTTGTAATTGTCAAATACAGAACTTAAAATTGATAGCTTCTAATTATTATTGCAAATTATAACTTGAAGTTCTGAACTTGTAATTGTCAAATACAGAACTTAAAATTGATAGCTTCTAATTATTATTGCAAATTATAACTTGAAGATCTGAACTTGTAATAGGTAAATACAGAACTTCGAATTGTTAAATTCAAACTAAGATTGCAAATAATAATTTGAAGATCTGAACTTGTAATAGTCAAATACAGAACTTAAAATTGATAGCTTCTAATTATTATTGCAAAATATAACTTGAAGATCTGTACTTGTAATTGTCAAATACAGAACTTAAAATTGATAGCTTCTAATTATTATTTCAAATTATAACTTGAAGATCTGAACTTGTAATTGTCAAATACAGAACTTAAAATTGATAGCTTCTAATTATTATTGCTAATTATAACTTGAAGATCTGAACTTGTAATTGTCAAATACAGAACTTAAAATTGTTAAATACAAATTATTAGTGTAAAATTATTACTTGAAGATCAGAACTAGTAATTGGCAAATACAGCACTTAAAATTGATAGCTTCTAATTATTATTGCAAATTATAACTTGAAGATCTGAACTTGTAATTGTCAAATACAGAACTTAAAATTGATAGCTTCTAATTATTATTGCAAATTATAACTTGAAGATCTGAACTTGTAATTGTCAAATACAGAACTTCTAATTGTTAAATACAAATTATTAGTGCAAATTATAACTTGAAGATCTGACCTTGTAATTGTCAAATACAGAACTTAAAATTGATAGCTTCTAATTATTATTGTAAATTATAACTTGAAGATCTGAACTTGTAATAGTGAATTACAGAACTTAAAATTGATAGCTTCTAATTATTATTTCAAATTATAACTTGAAGATCTGAACTTGTAATTGTCAAATACAGAACTTAAAATTGATAGCTTCTAATTATTATTGCAAATTATAACTTGAAGATCTGAACTTGTCAAATACAGAACTTAAAATTGATAGCTTCTAATTATTATTGCAAATTATAACTTGAAGATCTGAACTTGTAATAGTCAAATACAGAACTTCTAATTGTTAAATACAAATTATTAGTGCAAATTATAACTTGAAGATCTGAACTAGTAATTGTCAAATACAGAACTTAAAATTGATAGCTTCTAATTATTATTGCAAATTATAACTTGTAGATCTGAACTTGTAATTGTCAAATACAGAACTTAAAATTGATAGCTTCTAATTATTATTTCAAATTATAACTTGAAGATCTTAACTTGTAATTGTCAAATACAGAACTTAAAATTGATAGCTTCTAATTATTATTGCAAATTATAACTTGAAGTTCTGAACTTGTAATTGTCAAATACAGAACTTAAAATTGATAGCTTCTAATTATTATTGCAAATTATAACTTGAAGATCTGAACTTGTAATAGGTAAATACAGAACTTCGCATTGTTAAATTCAAACTAAGATTGCAAATAATAATTTGAAGATCTGAACTTGTAATAGTCAAATACAGAACTTAAAATTGATAGCTTCTAATTATTATTGCAAAATATAACTTGAAGATCTGTACTTGTAATTGTCAAATACAGAACTTAAAATTGATAGCTTCTAATTATTATTTCAAATTATAACTTGAAGATCTGAACTTGTAATTGTCAAATACAGAACTTAAAATTGATAGCTTCTAATTATTATTGCTAATTATAACTTGAAGATCTGAACTTGTAATTGTCAAATACAGAACTTAAAATTGTTAAATACAAATTATTAGTGTAAAATTATTACTTGAAGATCAGAACTAGTAATTGTCAAATACAGCACTTAAAATTGATAGCTTCTAATTATTATTGCAAAATATAACTTGAAGATCTGTACTTGTAATTGTCAAATACAGAACTTAAAATTGATAGCTTCTAATTATTATTTCAAATTATAACTTGAAGATCTGACCTTGTAATTGTCAAATACAGAACTTAAAATTGATAGCTTCTAATTATTATTGTAAATTATAACTTGAAGATCTGAACTTGTAATAGTGAATTACAGAACTTAAAATTGATAGCTTCTAATTATTATTTCAAATTATAACTTGAAGATCTGAACTTGTCAAATACAGAACTTAAAATTGATAGCTTCTAATTATTATTGCAAATTATAACTTGAAGATCTGAACTTGTAATAGTCAAATACAGAACTTCTAATTGTTAAATACAAATTATTAGTGCAAATTATAACTTGAAGATCTGAACTAGTAATTGTCAAATACAGAACTTAAAATTGATAGCTTCTAATTATTATTGCAAATTATAACTTGAAGATCTGAACTTGTAATTGTCAAATACAGAACTTAAAATTGATAGCTTCTAATTATTATTTCAAATTATAACTTGAAGATCTTAACTAGTAATTGTCAAATACAGAACTTAAAATTGATAGCTTCTAATTATTATTGCAAATTATAACTTGAAGATCTGAACTTGTAATTGTCAAATACAGAACTTCTAATTGTTAAATACACATTATTAGTGCAAATTATAACTTGAAGATCTGAACTTGTAATTGTCAAATACAGAACTTAAAATTGATAGCTTCTAATTATTATTTCAAATTATAACTTGGAGATCTGAACTTGTAATTGTCAAATACAGAACTTAAAATTGATAGCTTCTAATTATTATTGCAAATAATAATTTGAAGATCTGAACTTGTAATAGTCAAATACAGAACTTCTAATTGTTAAATACAAATTATTAGTGCAAATTATTACTTGAAGATCTGAACTAGTAATTGTCAAATACAGCACTTAAAATTGATAGCTTCTAATTATTATTGCAAATTATAACTTGAAGATCTGAACTTGTAATTGTCAAATACAGAACTTAAAATTGATAGCTTCTAATTATTATTTCAAATTATAACTTGGAGATCTGAACTTGTAATTGTCAAATACAGAACTTAAAATTGATAGCTTCTAATTATTATTGCAAATTATAACTTGAAGATCTGAACTTGTAATTGTCAAATACAGAACTTCTAATTGTTAAATACAAATTACTAGTGCAAATTATAACTTGAAGATCTGACCTTGTAATTGTCAAATACAGAAATTAAAATTGATAGCTTCTAATTATTATTGTAAATTATAACTTGAAGATCTGAACTTGTAATTGTCAAATACAGAACTTAAAATTGATAGCTTCTAATTATTATTGCAAATAATAACTTGAAGATCTGAACTTGGTATTGTCAAATACAGAACTTAAAATTGATAGCTTCTAATTATTATTGCAAATTATAATTTGAAGATCTGAACTTGTAATAGACAAATACGCAACTTAGCATTGTTAAATACAAATTGTGATTGCAAATTATAACTTGAAGATCTGAACCTGTAATAGGTAAATACAGAACTTCGAATGATTAAATTCAAACTAAGATTGCAAATAATAATTTGAAGATCTGAACTTGTAATTGTCAAATGCAGAACTTAAAATTGATAGCTTCTAATTATATTGCAAATAATAGTTTGAAGATCTGTACTTGTAATTGTCAAATACAGAACTTAAAATTGATAGCTTATAATTATAATTCAAATTATAACTTGAAGATCTGAACCTGTAATAGGTAAATACAGAACTTCGAATGATTAAATTCAAACTAAGATTGCAAATAATAATTTGAAGATCTGAACTTGTAATAGTCAAATACAGAACTTCTAATTGTTAAATACACATTATTAGTGAAAATTATTACTTGAAGATCTGAACTAGTAATTGTCAAATACAGCACTTAAAATTGATAGCTTCTAATTATTATTGCAAATTATAACTTGAAGATCTGAACTTGTAATTGTCAAATACAGAACTTAAAATTGATAGCTTCTAATTATTATTTCAAATTATAACTTGGAGATCTGAACTTGTAATTGTCAAATACAGAACTTAAAATTGGTAGCTTCTAATTATTATTGCAAATTATAACTTGAAGATCCTAACTTGTAATTGTCAAATACAGAAGTTCTAATTGTTAAATACAAATTATTAGTGCAAATTATAACTTGAAGATCTGACCTTGTAATTGTCAAATACAGAACTTAAAATTGATAGCTTCTAATTATTATTGCAAATTATAACTTGAAGATCTGAACGTGTAATTGTCAAATACAGAACTTCTAATTGTTAAATACAAATTATTAGTGCAAATTATAACTTGAAGATCTGAACTTGTAATTATCAAAGACAGAACTTAAAATTGATAGCTTCTAATTATTATTACAAATTATAACTTGAAGATCTGAACTTGAAATTGTCAAATAAAGAACTTAAAATTAATAGCTTCTAATTATTATTGCAAATAATAACTTGAAGATCTGAACTAGTAATTGTCAAATGCAGCACTTAAAATTGATAGCTTCTAATTATTATTGGAAATAATAGTTTGAAGATCTGTACTTGTAATTGTCAAATACAGAACTTAAAATTGATAGCTTATTATTATAATTCAAACTATAACTTGCAGATCTGAACTTGTAATAGTCAAATACTGAACTTCGAATTGTTAAATACAAATTATTAGTGCAAATTATTAGTTGAAGATCTGAACCTGTAATAGGTAAATACAGAACTTCGAATGATTAAATTCAAAGTAAGATTGCAAATAATAATTTGAAGATCTGAACTTGTAATAGTCAAATACAGATCTTCTAATTGTTAAATACAAATTATTAGTGTAAAATTATTACTTGAAGATCAGAACTAGTAATTGTCAAATACAGAAATTAAAATTGATAGCTACTAATTATTATTGTAAATTATAACTTGAAGATCTGAACTTGTAATAGTGAATTACAGAACTTAAAATTGATAGCTTCTAATTATTATTTCAAATTATAACTTGAAGATCTGAACTTGTAATTGTCAAATACAGAACTTAAAATTGATAGCTTCTAATTATTATTGCAAATTATAACTTGAAGATCTGAACTTGTCAAATACAGAACTTAAAATTGATAGCTTCTAATTATTATTGCAAATTATAACTTGAAGATCTGAACTTGTAATAGTCAAATACAGAACTTCTAATTGTTAAATACAAATTATTAGTGCAAATTATAACTTGAAGATCTGAACTAGTAATTGTCAAATACAGAACTTAAAATTGATAGCTTCTAATTATTATTGCAAATTATAACTTGTAGATCTGAACTTGTAATTGTCAAATACAGAACTTAAAATTGATAGCTTCTAATTATTATTTCAAATTATAACTTGAAGATCTTAACTTGTAATTGTCAAATACAGAACTTAAAATTGATAGCTTCTAATTATTATTGCAAATTATAACTTGAAGTTCTGAACTTGTAATTGTCAAATACAGAACTTAAAATTGATAGCTTCTAATTATTATTGCAAATTATAACTTGAAGATCTGAACTTGTAATAGGTAAATACAGAACTTCGAATTGTTAAATTCAAACTAAGATTGCAAATAATAATTTGAAGATCTGAACTTGTAATAGTCAAATACAGAACTTAAAATTGATAGCTTCTAATTATTATTGCAAAATATAACTTGAAGATCTGTACTTGTAATTGTCAAATACAGAACTTAAAATTGATAGCTTCTAATTATTATTTCAAATTATAACTTGAAGATCTGAACTTGTAATTGTCAAATACAGAACTTAAAATT
The DNA here is from genome assembly GCA_963170105.1 of Cantharis lateralis. Classification (NCBI taxonomy): domain Eukaryota; kingdom Metazoa; phylum Arthropoda; class Insecta; order Coleoptera; family Cantharidae; genus Cantharis; species Cantharis lateralis. The sequence goes on along the minus strand of OY720630.1, from coordinate 8,073,815 downwards.
GATAGCTTCTAATTATTATTGCTAATTATAACTTGAAGATCTGAACTTGTAATTGTCAAATACAGAACTTAAAATTGATAGCTTCTAATTATTATTGCAAATAATAACTTGAAGATCTGAACTTGTAATTATCAAATGCAGAACTTAAAATTGATAGCTTCTAATTATTATTGCAAATAATAATTTGAAGATCTGTACTTGCAATTGTCAAATACAGAACTTAAAATTGATAGCTTATAATTATAATTCAAATTATAACTTGAAGATCTGAACTTGTAATAGACAAATACAGAACTTCGAATTGCTAAATACAAATTATTAGTGCAAATTATAACTTGAAGATTTGAACTTGTAATAGGTAAATACAGAACTTCGAATTGTTAAATTCAAACTAAGATTGCAAATAATAATTTGAAGATCTGAACTTGTAATAGTCAAATACAGAACTTAAAATTGATAGCTTCTAATTATTATTGTAAATTATAACTTGAAGATCTGAACTTGTAATAGTGAATTACAGAACTTAGATTTGTTAAATTCAAATTATTATTTCAAATTATAACTTGAAGATCTGAACTTGTAATTGTCAAATACAGAACTTAAAATTGATAGCTTCTAATTATTATTGTAAATAATAACTTGAAGATCTGTACTTGTAATTGTCAAATACAGAACTTAAAATAGAAAGCTTATAATTATAGTTCAAATTATAACTTGAAGATCTGAACTTGTAATAGTCAAATACAGAACTTCGAATTGTTAAATACAAATTATTAGTGCAAATTATAACTTGAAGATCTGAACTTGTAATTGTCAAATTCAGAACTTCAAATTGATAGCTTCTAATTATTATTGCAAATAATAACTTGAAGATCTGAACTTGTAATTGTCAAATGCAGAACTTAAAATTGATAGCTTCTAATTATTATTGCAAATAATAACTTGAAGATCTGAACTTGTAATTGTCAAATGCAGAACTTAAAATTGATAGCTTCTAATTATTATTGCAAATAATAATTTGAAGATCTGTACTTGCAATTGTCAAATACAGAACTTAAAATTGATAGCTTATAATTATAATTCAAATTATAACTTGAAGATCTGAACTTGTAATAGACAAATACAGAACTTCGAATTGCTAAATACAAATTATTAGTGCAAATTATAACTTGAAGATCTGAACTAGTAATTGTCAAATACAGAACCTAAAATTGATAGCTTCTAATTATTATTGCAAATTATAACTTGAAGATCTGAACTTGTAATTGTCAAATACAGAACTTAAAATTGATAGCTTCTAATTATTATTTCAAATTATAACTTGAAGATCTGAACTTGTAATTGTCAAATACAGAACTTAAAATTGATAGCTTCTAATTATTATTGCAAATTATAACTTGAAGATCTGAACTTGTAATTGTCAAATACAGAACTTAAAATTGATAGCTACTAATTATAATTGTAAATTATAACTTGAAGATCTGAACTTGTAATTGTCAAATACAGAACTTAAAATTGATAGCTTCTAATTATTATTGCAAATAATAACTTGAAGATCTGAACTTGTAATTGTCAAATGCAGAACTTAAAATTGATAGCTTCTAATTATTATTGTAAATTATAACTTGAAGATCTGAACTTGTAATAGTGAATTACAGAACTTAGATTTGCTAAATTCAAATTATTATTTCAAATTATAACTTGAAGATCTGAACTTGCAATTGTCAAATACAGAACTTAAAATTGATAGCTTATAATTATAATTCAAATTATAACTTGAAGATCTGAACTTGTAATAGACAAATACAGAACTTCGAATTGCTAAATACAAATTATTAGTGCAAATTATAATTTGAAGATCTGAACTTGTAATAGGTAAATACAGAACTTCGAATTGTTAAATTCAAACTAAGATTGCAAATAATAATTTGAAGATCTGAACTTGTAATAGTCAAATACAGAACTTAAAATTTATAGCTTCTAATTATTATTGTAAATTATAACTTGAAGATCTGAACTTGTAATAGTGAATTACAGAACTTAGATTTGCTAAATTCAAATTATTATTTCAAATTATAACTTGAAGATCTGAACTTGTAATTGTCAAATACAGAACTTACAATTGATAGCTTCTAATTATTATTGTAAATAATAACTTGAAGATCTGTACTTGTAATTGTCAAATACAGAACTTAAAATTGATAGCTTATAATTATAGTTCAAATTATAACTTGAAGATCTGAACTTGTAATAGTGAATTACAAAACTTAGATTTGTTAAATTCAAATTATTATTTCAAATTATAACTTGAAGATCTGAACTAGTAATTGTCAAATACAGAATTTAAATTGATAGCTTATAATTATTATTGCAAATAATTATTTGAAGATCTGAACTTGTAATAGTCAAATACAGAACTTCTAAATGAGTAATACAAATTATTAGTGCAAATTATAACTTGAAGATCTGAACTAGTAATTGTCAAATACAGAACTTAAAATTGATAGCTTCTAATTATTATTGCAAATTATAACTTGAAGATCTGAACTTGTAATAGTCAAATACAGAACTTCTAATTGTTAAATACAAATTATTAGTGCAAATTATAACTTGAAGATCTGAACTAGTAATTGTCAAATACAGAACTTAAAATTGATAGCTTCTAATTATTATTGCAAATTATAACTTGAAGATCTGAACTTGTAATTGTCAAATACAGAACTTAAAATTGATAGCTTCTAATTATTATTTCAAATTATAACTTGAAGATCTTAACTTGTAATTGTCAATTACAGAACTTAAAATTGATAGCTTCTAATTATTATTGCAAATTATAACTTGAAGATCTGAACTTGTAATTGTCAAATACAGAACTTAAAATTGATAGATTCTATTTATTATTGTAAATTATAACTTGAAGATCTGAACTTGTAATAGTGCATTACAGAACTTAGATTTGTTAAATTCAAATTATTATTTCAAATTATAACTTGAAGATCTGAACTTGTAATTGTCAAATACAGAACTTACAATTGATAGCTACTAATTATTATTGCAAATAATAACTTGAAGATCTGTACTTCTAATTGTCAAATACAGAACTTAAAATTGATAGCTTATAATTATAGTTCAAATTATAACTTGAAGATCTGAACTTGTAATAGACAAATACAGAACTTCGAATTGCTAAATACAAATTATTAGTGAAAATTATAACTTGAAGATCTGAACTTGTAATAGGTAAATACAGAACTTCGAATTGTTAAATTCAAACTAAGATTGCAAATAATAATTTGAAGATCTGAACTTGTAATAGTCAAATACAGAACTTGAAATTGATAGCTTCTAATTATTATTGTAAATTATAACTTGAACATCTGAACTTGTAATAGTGAATTACAGAACTTAGATTTGTTAAATTCAAATTATTATTTCAAATTATAACTTGAAGATCTGAACTTGTAATTGTCAAATACAGAACTTAAAATTGATAGCTTCTAATTATTATTGCAAATAATAACTTGAAGATCTGAACTTGTAATTGTCAAATACAGAACTTAAAATTAATAGCTTCTAATTATTATTGCAAATAATAACTTGAAGATCTGAACTAGTAATTGTCAAATGCAGAACTTAAAATTGATAGCTTCTAATTATTATTGCAAATAATAGTTTGAAGATCTGTACTTGTAATTGTCAAATACAGAACTTAAAATTGAAAGCTTATAATTATAATTCAAACTATAACTTGCAGATCTGAACTTGTAATAGTCAAATACAGAACTTCTAATTGTTAAATACAAATTATTAGTGCAAATTATAACTTGAAGATCTGAACTTGTAATTGTCAAATACAGAACTTAAAATTGATAGCTTCTAATTATTATTGCAAATAATAATTTGAAGATCTGAACTTGTAATAGTCAAATACAGAACTTCTAATTGTTAAATACAAATTATTAGTGTAAAATTATTACTTGAAGATCAGAACTAGTAATTGTCAAATACAGTAATTAAAATTGATAGCTTCTAATTATTATTGTAAATTATAACTTGAAGATCTGAACTTGTAATAGTGAATTACAGAACTTAAAATTGATAGCTTCTAATTATTATTTCAAATTATAACTTGAAGATCTGAACTTGTAATTGTCAAATACAGAACTTAAAATTGATAGCTTCTAATTATTATTGCAAATTATAACTTGAAGATCTGAACTTGTCAAATACAGAACTTAAAATTGATAGCTTCTAATTATTATTGCAAATTATAACTTGAAGATCTGAACTTGTAATAGTCAAATACAGAACTTCTAATTGTTAAATACTAATTATTAGTGCAAATTATAACTTGAAGATCTGAACTAGTAATTGTCAAATACAGAACTTAAAATTGATAGCTTCTAATTATTATTGCAAATTATAACTTGTAGATCTGAACTTGTAATTGTCAAATACAGAACTTAAAATTGATAGCTTCTAATTATTATTTCAAATTATAACTTGAAGATCTTAACTTGTAATTGTCAAATACAGAACTTAAAATTGATAGCTTCTAATTATTATTGCAAATTATAACTTGAAGTTCTGAACTTGTAATTGTCAAATACAGAACTTAAAATTGATAGCTTCTAATTATTATTGCAAATTATAACTTGAAGATCTGAACTTGTAATAGGTAAATACAGAACTTCGAATTGTTAAATTCAAACTAAGATTGCAAATAATAATTTGAAGATCTGAACTTGTAATAGTCAAATACAGAACTTAAAATTGATAGCTTCTAATTATTATTGCAAAATATAACTTGAAGATCTGTACTTGTAATTGTCAAATACAGAACTTAAAATTGATAGCTTCTAATTATTATTTCAAATTATAACTTGAAGATCTGAACTTGTAATTGTCAAATACAGAACTTAAAATTGATAGCTTCTAATTATTATTGCTAATTATAACTTGAAGATCTGAACTTGTAATTGTCAAATACAGAACTTAAAATTGTTAAATACAAATTATTAGTGTAAAATTATTACTTGAAGATCAGAACTAGTAATTGGCAAATACAGCACTTAAAATTGATAGCTTCTAATTATTATTGCAAATTATAACTTGAAGATCTGAACTTGTAATTGTCAAATACAGAACTTAAAATTGATAGCTTCTAAATATTATTGCTAATTATAACTTGAAGATCTGAACTTGTAATTGTCAAATACAGAACTTAAAATTGATAGCTTCTAATTATTATTGCAAATTATAACTTGAAGATCTGAACTTGTAATTGTCAAATACAGAACTTCTAATTGTTAAATACAAATTATTAGTGCAAATTATAACTTGAAGATCTGACCTTGTAATTGTCAAATACAGAACTTAAAATTGATAGCTTCTAATTATTATTGTAAATTATAACTTGAAGATCTGAACTTGTAATAGTGAATTACAGAACTTAAAATTGATAGCTTCTAATTATTATTGCAAATTATAACTTGAAGATCTGAACTTGTAATTGTCAAATACAGAACTTAAAATTGATAGCTTCTAAATATTATTGCTAATTATAACTTGAAGATCTGAACTTGTAATTGTCAAATACAGAACTTAAAATTGATAGCTTCTAATTATTATTGCAAATTATAACTTGAAGATCTGAACTTGTAATTGTCAAATACAGAACTTCTAATTGTTAAATACAAATTATTAGTGCAAATTATAACTTGAAGATCTGACCTTGTAATTGTCAAATACAGAACTTAAAATTGATAGCTTCTAATTATTATTGTAAATTATAACTTGAACATCTGAACTTGTAATAGTGAATTACAGAACTTAGATTTGTTAAATTCAAATTATTATTTCAAATTATAACTTGAAGATCTGAACTTGTAATTGTCAAATACAGAACTTAAAATTGATAGCTTCTAATTATTATTGCAAATAATAACTTGAAGATCTGTACTTGTAATTGCCAAATACAGAACTTATAATTGATAGCTTATAATTATAGTTCAAATTATAACTTGAAGATCTGAACTTGTAATAGTCATATACAGAACTTCGAATTGTTAAATACAAATTATTAGTGCAATTTATAACTTGAAGATCTGAACTTGTAATAGGTAAATACAGAACTTCTAATTGTTAAATTCAAATTATTAGAGCAAATTATAACTTGAAGATCTGAACTTGTAATTATCAAATACAGAACTTAAAATTGATAGCTTCTAATTATTATTTCAAATTATAACTTGAAGATCTGAACTTGTAATTGTCAAATACAGAACTTAAAATTAATAGCTTCTAATTATTATTGCAAATAATAACTTGAAGATCTGAACTAGTAATTGTCAAATGCAGAACTTAAAATTGATAGCTTCTAATTATTATTGCAAATTATAACTTGAAGATCTGAACTTGTAATTGTCAAATACAGAACTTAAAATTGATAGATTCTATTTATTATTGTAAATTATAACTTGAAGATCTGAACTTGTAATAGTGCATTACAGAACTTAGATTTGTTAAATTCAAATTATTATTTCAAATTATAACTTGAAGATCTGAACTTGTAATTGTCAAATACAGAACTTACAATTGATAGCTACTAATTATTATTGCAAATAATAACTTGAAGATCTGTACTTCTAATTGTCAAATACAGAACTTAAAATTGATAGCTTATAATTATAGTTCAAATTATAACTTGAAGATCTGAACTTGTAATAGACAAATACAGAACTTCGAATTGCTAAATACAAATTATTAGTGAAAATTATAACTTGAAGATCTGAACTTGTAATAGGTAAATACAGAACTTCGAATTGTTAAATTCAAACTAAGATTGCAAATAATAATTTGAAGATCTGAACTTGTAATAGTCAAATACAGAACTTGAAATTGATAGCTTCTAATTATTATTGTAAATTATAACTTGAACATCTGAACTTGTAATAGTGAATTACAGAACTTAGATTTGTTAAATTCAAATTATTATTTCAAATTATAACTTGAAGATCTGAACTTGTAATTGTCAAATACAGAACTTAAAATTGATAGCTTCTAATTATTATTGCAAATAATAACTTGAAGATCTGAACTTGTAATTGTCAAATACAGAACTTAAAATTAATAGCTTCTAATTATTATTGCAAATAATAACTTGAAGATCTGAACTAGTAATTGTCAAATGCAGAACTTAAAATTGATAGCTTCTAATTATTATTGCAAATAATAGTTTGAAGATCTGTACTTGTAATTGTCAAATACAGAACTTAAAATTGAAAGCTTATAATTATAATTCAAACTATAACTTGCAGATCTGAACTTGTAATAGTCAAATACAGAACTTCTAATTGTTAAATACAAATTATTAGTGCAAATTATAACTTGAAGATCTGAACTTGTAATTGTCAAATACAGAACTTAAAATTGATAGCTTCTAATTATTATTGCAAATAATAATTTGAAGATCTGAACTTGTAATAGTCAAATACAGAACTTCTAATTGTTAAATACAAATTATTAGTGTAAAATTATTACTTGAAGATCAGAACTAGTAATTGTCAAATACAGTAATTAAAATTGATAGCTTCTAATTATTATTGTAAATTATAACTTGAAGATCTGAACTTGTAATAGTGAATTACAGAACTTAAAATTGATAGCTTCTAATTATTATTTCAAATTATAACTTGAAGATCTGAACTTGTAATTGTCAAATACAGAACTTAAAATTGATAGCTTCTAATTATTATTGCAAATTATAACTTGAAGATCTGAACTTGTCAAATACAGAACTTAAAATTGATAGCTTCTAATTATTATTGCAAATTATAACTTGAAGATCTGAACTTGTAATAGTCAAATACAGAACTTCTAATTGTTAAATACTAATTATTAGTGCAAATTATAACTTGAAGATCTGAACTAGTAATTGTCAAATACAGAACTTAAAATTGATAGCTTCTAATTATTATTGCAAATTATAACTTGTAGATCTGAACTTGTAATTGTCAAATACAGAACTTAAAATTGATAGCTTCTAATTATTATTTCAAATTATAACTTGAAGATCTTAACTTGTAATTGTCAAATACAGAACTTAAAATTGATAGCTTCTAATTATTATTGCAAATTATAACTTGAAGTTCTGAACTTGTAATTGTCAAATACAGAACTTAAAATTGATAGCTTCTAATTATTATTGCAAATTATAACTTGAAGATCTGAACTTGTAATAGGTAAATACAGAACTTCGAATTGTTAAATTCAAACTAAGATTGCAAATAATAATTTGAAGATCTGAACTTGTAATAGTCAAATACAGAACTTAAAATTGATAGCTTCTAATTATTATTGCAAAATATAACTTGAAGATCTGTACTTGTAATTGTCAAATACAGAACTTAAAATTGATAGCTTCTAATTATTATTTCAAATTATAACTTGAAGATCTGAACTTGTAATTGTCAAATACAGAACTTAAAATTGATAGCTTCTAATTATTATTGCTAATTATAACTTGAAGATCTGAACTTGTAATTGTCAAATACAGAACTTAAAATTGTTAAATACAAATTATTAGTGTAAAATTATTACTTGAAGATCAGAACTAGTAATTGGCAAATACAGCACTTAAAATTGATAGCTTCTAATTATTATTGCAAATTATAACTTGAAGATCTGAACTTGTAATTGTCAAATACAGAACTTAAAATTGATAGCTTCTAAATATTATTGCTAATTATAACTTGAAGATCTGAACTTGTAATTGTCAAATACAGAACTTAAAATTGATAGCTTCTAATTATTATTGCAAATTATAACTTGAAGATCTGAACTTGTAATTGTCAAATACAGAACTTCTAATTGTTAAATACAAATTATTAGTGCAAATTATAACTTGAAGATCTGACCTTGTAATTGTCAAATACAGAACTTAAAATTGATAGCTTCTAATTATTATTGTAAATTATAACTTGAAGATCTGAACTTGTAATAGTGAATTACAGAACTTAAAATTGATAGCTTCTAATTATTATTGCAAATTATAACTTGAAGATCTGAACTTGTAATTGTCAAATACAGAACTTAAAATTGATAGCTTCTAAATATTATTGCTAATTATAACTTGAAGATCTGAACTTGTAATTGTCAAATACAGAACTTAAAATTGATAGCTTCTAATTATTATTGCAAATTATAACTTGAAGATCTGAACTTGTAATTGTCAAATACAGAACTTCTAATTGTTAAATACAAATTATTAGTGCAAATTATAACTTGAAGATCTGACCTTGTAATTGTCAAATACAGAACTTAAAATTGATAGCTTCTAATTATTATTGTAAATTATAACTTGAACATCTGAACTTGTAATAGTGAATTACAGAACTTAGATTTGTTAAATTCAAATTATTATTTCAAATTATAACTTGAAGATCTGAACTTGTAATTGTCAAATACAGAACTTAAAATTGATAGCTTCTAATTATTATTGCAAATAATAACTTGAAGATCTGTACTTGTAATTGCCAAATACAGAACTTATAATTGATAGCTTATAATTATAGTTCAAATTATAACTTGAAGATCTGAACTTGTAATAGTCATATACAGAACTTCGAATTGTTAAATACAAATTATTAGTGCAATTTATAACTTGAAGATCTGAACTTGTAATAGGTAAATACAGAACTTCTAATTGTTAAATTCAAATTATTAGAGCAAATTATAACTTGAAGATCTGAACTTGTAATTATCAAATACAGAACTTAAAATTGATAGCTTCTAATTATTATTTCAAATTATAACTTGAAGATCTGAACTTGTAATTGTCAAATACAGAACTTAAAATTAATAGCTTCTAATTATTATTGCAAATAATAACTTGAAGATCTGAACTAGTAATTGTCAAATGCAGAACTTAAAATTGATAGCTTCTAATTATTATTGCAAATAATAGTTTGAAGATCTGTACTTGTAATTGTCAAATACAGAACTTAAAATTGAAAGCTTATAATTATAATTCAAACTATAACTTGCAGATCTGAACTTGTAATAGTCAAATACAGAACTTCTAATTGTTAAATACAAATTAATAGTGCAAATTATAACTTGAAGATCTGAACTTGTAATTGTCAAATACAGAACTTAAAATTGATAGCTTCTAATTATTATTGCAAATAATAATTTGAACATCTGAACTTGTAATAGTCAAATACAGAACTTCTAATTGTTAAATACAAATTATTAGTGTAAAATTATTACTTGAAGATCAGAACTAGTAATTGTCAAATACAGAAATTAAAATTGATAGCTTCTAATTATTATTGTAAATTATAACTTGAAGATCTGAACTTGTAATAGTGAATTACAGAACTTAAAATTGATAGCTTCTAATTATTATTTCAAATTATAACTTGAAGATCTGAACTTGTAATTGTCAAATACAGAACTTAAAATTGATAGCTTCTAATTATTATTGCAAATTATAACTTGAAGATCTGAACTTGTCAAATACAGAACTTAAAATTGATAGCTTCTAATTATTATTGCAAATTATAACTTGAAGATCTGAACTTGTAATAGTCAAATACAGAACTTCTAATTGTTAAATACAAATTATTAGTGCAAATTATAACTTGAAGATCTGAACTAGTAATTGTCAAATACAGAACTTAAAATTGATAGCTTCTAATTATTATTGCAAATTATAACTTGAAGATCTGAACTTGTAATAGGTAAATACAGAACTTCGAATTGTTAAATTCAAACTAAGATTGCAAATAATAATTTGAAGATCTGAACTTGTAATAGTCAAATACAGAACTTAAAATTGATAGCTTCTAATTATTATTGCAAAATATAACTTGAAGATCTGTACTTGTAATTGTCAAATACAGAACTTAAAATTGATAGCTTCTAATTATTATTTCAAATTATAACTTGAAGATCTGAACTTGTAATTGTCAAATACAGAACTTAAAATTGATAGCTTCTAATTATTATTGCAAATTATAACTTGAAGTTCTGAACTAGTAATTGTCAAATACAGAACTTAAAATTGATAGCTTCTAATTATTATTGCAAATTATAACTTGAAGATCTGAACTTGTAATAGGTAAATACAGAACTTCGAATTGTTAAATTCAAACTAAGATTGCAAATAATAATTTGAAGATCTGAACTTGTAATAGTCAAATACAGAACTTAAAATTGATAGCTTCTAATTATTATTGCAAAATATAACTTGAAGATCTGTACTTGTAATTGTCAAATACAGAACTTAAAATTGATAGCTTCTAATTATTATTTCAAATTATAACTTGAAGATCTGAACTTGTAATTGTCAAATACAGAACTTAAAATTGATAGCTTCTAATTATTATTGCTAATTATAACTTGAAGATCTGAACTTGTAATTGTCAAATACAGAACTTAAAATTGTTAAATACAAATTATTAGTGTAAAATTATTACTTGAAGATCAGAACTAGTAATTGGCAAATACAGCACTTAAAATTGATAGCTTCTAATTATTATTGCAAATTATAACTTGAAGATCTGAACTTGTAATTGTCAAATACAGAACTTAAAATTGATAGCTTCTAAATATTATTGCTAATTATAACTTGAAGATCTGAACTTGTAATTGTCAAATACAGAACTTAAAATTGATAGCTTCTAATTATTATTGCAAATTATAACTTGAAGATCTGAACTTGTAATTGTCAAATACAGAACTTCTAATTGTTAAATACAAATTATTAGTGCAAATTATAACTTGAAGATCTGACCTTGTAATTGTCAAATACAGAACTTAAAATTGATAGCTTCTAATTATTATTGTAAATTATAACTTGAAGATCTGAACTTGTAATAGTGAATTACAGAACTTAAAATTGATAGCTTCTAATTATTATTTCAAATTATAACTTGAAGATCTGAACTTGTAATTGTCAAATACAGAACTTAAAATTGATAGCTTCTAATTATTATTGCAAATTATAACTTGAAGATCTGAACTTGTCAAATACAGAACTTAAAATTGATAGCTTCTAATTATTACTGCAAATTATAACTTGAAGATCTGAACTTGTAATAGTCAAATACAGAACTTCTAATTGTTAAATACAAATTATTAGTGCAAATTATAACTTGAAGATCTGAACTAGTAATTGTCAAATACAGAACTTAAAATTGATAGCTTCTAATTATTATTGCAAATTATAACTTGTAGATCTGAACTTGTAATTGTCAAATACAGAACTTAAAATTGATAGCTTCTAATTATTATTTCAAATTATAACTTGAAGATCTTAACTTGTAATTGTCAAATACAGAACTTAAAATTGATAGCTTCTAATTATTATTGCAAATTATAACTTGAAGTTCTGAACTTGTAATTGTCAAATACAGAACTTAAAATTGATAGCTTCTAATTATTATTGCAAATTATAACTTGAAGATCTGAACTTGTAATAGGTAAATACAGAACTTCGAATTGTTAAATTCAAACTAAGATTGCAAATAATAATTTGAAGATCTGAACTTGTAATAGTCAAATACAGAACTTAAAATTGATAGCTTCTAATTATTATTGCAAAATATAACTTGAAGATCTGTACTTGTAATTGTCAAATACAGAACTTAAAATTGATAGCTTCTAATTATTATTTCAAATTATAACTTGAAGATCTGAACTTGTAATTGTCAAATACAGAACTTAAAATTGATAGCTTCTAATTATTATTGCTAATTATAACTTGAAGATCTGAACTTGTAATTGTCAAATACAGAACTTAAAATTGTTAAATACAAATTATTAGTGTAAAATTATTACTTGAAGATCAGAACTAGTAATTGTCAAATACAGCACTTAAAATTGATAGCTTCTAATTATTATTGCAAATTATAACTTGAAGATCTGAACTTGTAATTGTCAAATACAGAACTTAAAATTGATAGCTTCTAAATATTATTGCTAATTATAACTTGAAGATCTGAACTTGTAATTGTCAAATACAGAACTTAAAATTGATAGCTTCTAATTACTATTACAAATTATAACTTGAAGATCTGAACTTGTAATTGTCAAATACAGAACTTCTAATTGTTAAATACAAATTATTAGTGCAAATTATAACTTGAAGATCTGACCTTGTAATTGTCAAATACAGAACTTAAAATTGATAGCTTCTAATTATTATTGTAAATTATAACTTGAAGATCTGAACTTGTAATAGTGAATTACAGAACTTAAAATTGATAGCTTCTAATTATTATTTCAAATTATAACTTGAAGATCTGAACTTGTAATTGTCAAATACAGAACTTAAAATTGATAGCTTCTAATTATTATTGCAAATTATAACTTGAAGATCTGAACTTGTCAAATACAGAACTTAAAATTGATAGCTTCTAATTATTATTGCAAATTATAACTTGAAGATCTGAACTTGTAATAGTCAAATACAGAACTTCTAATTGTTAAATACAAATTATTAGTGCAAATTATAACTTGAAGATCTGAACTAGTAATTGTCAAATACAGAACTTAAAATTGATAGCTTCTAATTATTATTGCAAATTATAACTTGAAGATCTGAACTTGTAATTGTCAAATACAGAACTTAAAATTGATAGCTTCTAATTATTATTTCAAATTATAACTTGAAGATCTTAACTTGTAATTGTCAAATACAGAACTTAAAATTGATAGCTTCTAATTATTATTGCAAATTATAACTTGAAGATCTGAACTTGTAATTGTCAAATACAGAACTTCTAATTGTTAAATACACATTATTAGTGCAAATTATAACTTGAAGATCTGAACTTGTAATTGTCAAATACAGAACTTAAAATTGATAGCTTCTAATTATTATTTCAAATTATAACTTGGAGATCTGAACTTGTAATTGTCAAATACAGAACTTAAAATTGATAGCTTCTAATTATTATTGCAAATAATAATTTGAAGATCTGAACTTGTAATAGTCAAATACAGAACTTCTAATTGTTAAATACAAATTATTAGTGCAAATTATTACTTGAAGATCTGAACTAGTAATTGTCAAATACAGCACTTAAAATTGATAGCTTCTAATTATTATTGCAAATTATAACTTGAAGATCTGAACTTGTAATTGTCAAATACAGAACTTAAAATTGATAGCTTCTAATTATTATTTCAAATTATAACTTGGAGATCTGAACTTGTAATTGTCAAATACAGAATTTAAATTGATAGCTTCTAATTATTATTGCAAATTATAACTTGAAGATCTGAACTTGTAATTGTCAAATACAGAACTTCTAATTGTTAAATACAAATTATTAGTGCAAATTATAACTTGAAGATCTGACCTTGTAATTGTCAAATACAGAAATTAAAATTGATAGCTTCTAATTATTATTGTAAATTATAACTTGAAGATCTGAACTTGTAATTGTCAAATACAGAACTTAAAATTGATAGCTTCTAATTATTATTGCAAATAATAACTTGAAGATCTGAACTTGTAATTGTCAAATACAGAACTTAAAATTGATAGCTTCTAATTATTATTGCAAATTATAATTTGAAGATCTGAACTTGTAATAGACAAATACGCAACTTAGCATTGTTAAATACAAATTGTGATTGCAAATTATAACTTGAAGATCTGAACTTGTAATTGTCAAATACAGAACTTAAAATTGATAGCTTCTAAATATTATTGCTAATTATAACTTGAAGATCTGAACTTGTAATTGTCAAATACAGAACTTAAAATTGATAGCTTCTAATTATTATTGCAAATTATAACTTGAAGATCTGAACTTGTAATTGTCAAATACAGAACTTCTAATTGTTAAATACAAATTATTAGTGCAAATTATAACTTGAAGATCTGACCTTGTAATTGTCAAATACAGAACTTAAAATTGATAGCTTCTAATTATTATTGTAAATTATAACTTGAACATCTGAACTTGTAATAGTGAATTACAGAACTTAGATTTGTTAAATTCAAATTATTATTTCAAATTATAACTTGAAGATCTGAACTTGTAATTGTCAAATACAGAACTTAAAATTGATAGCTTCTAATTATTATTGCAAATAATAACTTGAAGATCTGTACTTGTAATTGCCAAATACAGAACTTATAATTGATAGCTTATAATTATAGTTCAAATTATAACTTGAAGATCTGAACTTGTAATAGTCATATACAGAACTTCGAATTGTTAAATACAAATTATTAGTGCAATTTATAACTTGAAGATCTGAACTTGTAATAGGTAAATACAGAACTTCTAATTGTTAAATTCAAATTATTAGTGCAAATTATAACTTGAAGATCTGAACTTGTAATTATCAAATACAGAACTTAAAATTGATAGCTTCTAATTATTATTTCAAATTATAACTTGAAGATCTGAACTTGTAATTGTCAAATACAGAACTTAAAATTAATAGCTTCTAATTATTATTGCAAATAATAACTTGAAGATCTGAACTAGTAATTGTCAAATGCAGAACTTAAAATTGATAGCTTCTAATTATTATTGCAAATAATAGTTTGAAGATCTGTACTTGTAATTGTCAAATACAGAACTTAAAATTGAAAGCTTATAATTATTATTGCAAATTATAACTTGAAGATCTGAACTTGTAATTGTCAAATACAGAACTTAAAATTGATAGCTTCTAAATATTATTGCTAATTATAACTTGAAGATCTGAACTTGTAATTGTCAAATACAGAACTTAAAATTGATAGCTTCTAATTATTATTGCAAATTATAACTTGAAGATCTGAACTTGTAATTGTCAAATACAGAACTTCTAATTGTTAAATACAAATTATTAGTGCAAATTATAACTTGAAGATCTGACCTTGTAATTGTCAAATACAGAACTTAAAATTGATAGCTTCTAATTATTATTGTAAATTATAACTTGAACATCTGAACTTGTAATAGTGAATTACAGAACTTAGATTTGTTAAATTCAAATTATTATTACAAATTATAACTTGAAGATCTGAACTTGTAATTGTCAAATACAGAACTTAAAATTGATAGCTTCTAATTATTATTGCAAATAATAACTTGAAGATCTGTACTTGTAATTGCCAAATACAGAACTTATAATTGATAGCTTATAATTATAGTTCAAATTATAACTTGAAGATCTGAACTTGTAATAGTCATATACAGAACTTCGAATTGTTAAATACAAATTATTAGTGCAATTTATAACTTGAAGATCTGAACTTGTAATAGGTAAATACAGAACTTCTAATTGTTAAATTCAAATTATTAGTGCAAATTATAACTTGAAGATCTGAACTTGTAATTATCAAATACAGAACTTAAAATTGATAGCTTCTAATTATTATTTCAAATTATAACTTGAAGATCTGAACTTGTAATTGTCAAATACAGAACTTAAAATTAATAGCTTCTAATTATTATTGCAAATAATAACTTGAAG
This sequence comes from Cantharis lateralis, assembly GCA_963170105.1. Classification (NCBI taxonomy): domain Eukaryota; kingdom Metazoa; phylum Arthropoda; class Insecta; order Coleoptera; family Cantharidae; genus Cantharis; species Cantharis lateralis. Next base: position 8,057,324 of record OY720630.1, on the reverse strand, counting down.
ATCTGAACTAGTAATTGTCAAATGCAGAACTTAAAATTGATAGCTTCTAATTATTATTGCAAATAATAGTTTGAAGATCTGTACTTGTAATTGTCAAATACAGAACTTAAAATTGAAAGCTTATAATTATAATTCAAACTATAACTTGCAGATCTGAACTTGTAATAGTCAAATACAGAACTTCTAATTGTTAAATACAAATTAATAGTGCAAATTATAACTTGAAGATCTGAACTTGTAATTGTCAAATACAGAACTTAAAATTGATAGCTTCTAATTATTATTGCAAATAATAATTTGAAGATCTGAACTTGTAATAGTCAAATACAGAACTTCTAATTGTTAAATACAAATTATTAGTGTAAAATTATTACTTGAAGATCAGAACTAGTAATTGTCAAATACAGAAATTAAAATTGATAGCTTCTAATTATTATTGTAAATTATAACTTGAAGATCTGAACTTGTAATAGTGAATTACAGAACTTAAAATTGATAGCTTCTAATTATTATTTCAAATTATAACTTGAAGATCTGAACTTGTAATTGTCAAATACAGAACTTAAAATTGATAGCTTCTAATTATTATTGCAAATTATAACTTGAAGATCTGAACTTGTCAAATACAGAACTTAAAATTGATAGCTTCTAATTATTATTGCAAATTATAACTTGAAGATCTGAACTTGTAATAGTCAAATACAGAACTTCTAATTGTTAAATACAAATTATTAGTGCAAATTATAACTTGAAGATCTGAACTAGTAATTGTCAAATACAGAACTTAAAATTGATAGCTTCTAATTATTATTGCAAATTATAACTTGTAGATCTGAACTTGTAATTGTCAAATACAGAACTTAAAATTGATAGCTTCTAATTATTATTTCAAATTATAACTTGAAGATCTTAACTTGTAATTGTCAAATACAGAACTTAAAATTGATAGCTTCTAATTATTATTGCAAATTATAACTTGAAGTTCTGAACTTGTAATTGTCAAATACAGAACTTAAAATTGATAGCTTCTAATTATTATTGCAAATTATAACTTGAAGATCTGAACTTGTAATAGGTAAATACAGAACTTCGAATTGTTAAATTCAAACTAAGATTGCAAATAATAATTTGAAGATCTGAACTTGTAATAGTCAAATACAGAACTTAAAATTGATAGCTTCTAATTATTATTGCAAAATATAACTTGAAGATCTGTACTTGTAATTGTCAAATACAGAACTTAAAATTGATAGCTTCTAATTATTATTTCAAATTATAACTTGAAGATCTGAACTTGTAATTGTCAAATACAGAACTTAAAATTGATAGCTTCTAATTATTATTGCTAATTATAACTTGAAGATCTGAACTTGTAATTGTCAAATACAGAACTTAAAATTGTTAAATACAAATTATTAGTGTAAAATTATTACTTGAAGATCAGAACTAGTAATTGGCAAATACAGCACTTAAAATTGATAGCTTCTAATTATTATTGCAAATTATAACTTGAAGATCTGAACTTGTAATTGTCAAATACAGAACTTAAAATTGATAGCTTCTAAATATTATTGCTAATTATAACTTGAAGATCTGAACTTGTAATTGTCAAATACAGAACTTAAAATTGATAGCTTCTAATTATTATTGCAAATTATAACTTGAAGATCTGAACTTGTAATTGTCAAATACAGAACTTCTAATTGTTAAATACAAATTATTAGTGCAAATTATAACTTGAAGATCTGACCTTGTAATTGTCAAATACAGAACTTAAAATTGATAGCTTCTAATTATTATTGTAAATTATAACTTGAAGATCTGAACTTGTAATAGTGAATTACAGAACTTAAAATTGATAGCTTCTAATTATTATTTCAAATTATAACTTGAAGATCTGAACTTGTAATTGTCAAATACAGAACTTAAAATTGATAGCTTCTAATTATTATTGCAAATTATAACTTGAAGATCTGAACTTGTCAAATACAGAACTTAAAATTGATAGCTTCTAATTATTATTGCAAATTATAACTTGAAGATCTGAACTTGTAATAGTCAAATACAGAACTTCTAATTGTTAAATACAAATTATTAGTGCAAATTATAACTTGAAGATCTGAACTAGTAATTGTCAAATACAGAACTTAAAATTGATAGCTTCTAATTATTATTGCAAATTATAACTTGTAGATCTGAACTTGTAATTGTCAAATACAGAACTTAAAATTGATAGCTTCTAATTATTATTTCAAATTATAACTTGAAGATCTTAACTTGTAATTGTCAAATACAGAACTTAAAATTGATAGCTTCTAATTATTATTGCAAATTATAACTTGAAGTTCTGAACTTGTAATTGTCAAATACAGAACTTAAAATTGATAGCTTCTAATTATTATTGCAAATTATAACTTGAAGATCTGAACTTGTAATAGGTAAATACAGAACTTCGAATTGTTAAATTCAAACTAAGATTGCAAATAATAATTTGAAGATCTGAACTTGTAATAGTCAAATACAGAACTTAAAATTGATAGCTTCTAATTATTATTGCAAAATATAACTTGAAGATCTGTACTTGTAATTGTCAAATACAGAACTTAAAATTGATAGCTTCTAATTATTATTTCAAATTATAACTTGAAGATCTGAACTTGCAATTGTCAAATACAGAACTTAAAATTGATAGCTTCTAATTATTATTGCTAATTATAACTTGAAGATCTGAACTTGTAATTGTCAAATACAGAACTTAAAATTGTTAAATACAAATTATTAGTGTAAAATTATTACTTGAAGATCAGAACTAGTAATTGTCAAATACAGCACTTAAAATTGATAGCTTCTAATTATTATTTCAAATTATAACTTGAAGATCTGAACTTGTTATTGTCAAATACAGAACTTAAAATTGATAGCTTCTAATTATTATTGCAAATTATAACTTGAAGATCTGAACTTGTCAAATACAGAACTTAAAATTGATAGCTTCTAATTATTATTGCAAATTATAACTTGAAGATCTGAACTTGTAATAGTCAAATACAGAACTTCTAATTGTTAAATACAAATTATTAGTGCAAATTATAACTTGAAGATCTGAACTAGTAATTGTCAAATACAGAACTTAAAATTGATAGCTTCTAATTATTATTGCAAATTATAACTTGAAGATCTGAACTTGTAATTGTCAAATACAGAACTTAAAATTGATAGCTTCTAATTATTATTTCAAATTATAACTTGAAGATCTTAACTTGTAATTGTCAAATACAGAACTTAAAATTGATAGCTTCTAATTATTATTGCAAATTATAACTTGAAGATCTGAACTTGTAATTGTCAAATACAGAACTTCTAATTGTTAAATACACATTATTAGTGCAAATTATAACTTGAAGATCTGAACTTGTAATTGTCAAATACAGAACTTAAAATTGATAGCTTCTAATTATTATTTCAAATTATAACTTGGAGATCTGAACTTGTAATTGTCAAATACAGAACTTAAAAATGATAGCTTCTAATTATTATTGCAAATAATAATTTGAAGATCTGAACTTGTAATAGTCAAATACAGAACTTCTAATTGTTAAATACAAATTATTAGTGCAAATTATTACTTGAAGATCTGAACTAGTAATTGTCAAATACAGCACTTAAAATTGATAGCTTCTAATTATTATTGCAAATTATAACTTGAAGATCTGAACTTGTAATTGTCAAATACAGAACTTAAAATTGATAGCTTCTAATTATTATTTCAAATTATAACTTGGAGATCTGAACTTGTAATTGTCAAATACAGAACTTAAAATTGATAGCTTCTAATTATTATTGCAAATTATAACTTGCAGATCTGAACTTGTAATTGTCAAATACAGAACTTAAAATTGATAGCTTCTAATTATTATTTCAAATTATAACTTGGAGATCTGAACTTGTAATTGTCAAATACAGAACTTAAAATTGGTAGCTTCTAATTATTATTGCAAATTATAACTTGAAGATCCTAACTTGTAATTGTCAAATACAGAAGTTCTAATTGTTAAATACAAATTATTAGTGCAAATTATAACTTGAAGATCTGACCTTGTAATTGTCAAATACAGAACTTAAAATTGATAGCTTCTAATTATTATTGCAAATTATAACTTGAAGATCTGAACGTGTAATTGTCAAATACAGAACTTCTAATTGTTAAATACAAATTATTAGTGCAAATTATAACTTGAAGATCTGAACTTGTAATTATCAAAGACAGAACTTAAAATTGATAGCTTCTAATTATTATTACAAATTATAACTTGAAGATCTGAACTTGAAATTGTCAAATAAAGAACTTAAAATTAATAGCTTCTAATTATTATTGCAAATAATAACTTGAAGATCTGAACTAGTAATTGTCAAATGCAGCACTTAAAATTGATAGCTTCTAATTATTATTGGAAATAATAGTTTGAAGATCTGTACTTGTAATTGTCAAATACAGAACTTAAAATTGATAGCTTATTATTATAATTCAAACTATAACTTGCAGATCTGAACTTGTAATAGTCAAATACTGAACTTCGAATTGTTAAATACAAATTATTAGTGCAAATTATTAGTTGAAGATCTGAACCTGTAATAGGTAAATACAGAACTTCGAATGATTAAATTCAAAGTAAGATTGCAAATAATAATTTGAAGATCTGAACTTGTAATAGTCAAATACAGAACTTCTAATTGTTAAATACAAATTATTAGTGTAAAATTATTACTTGAAGATCAGAACTAGTAATTGTCCAATACAGAAATTAAAATTGATAGCTTCTAATTATTATTGCAAATTATAACTTGAAGTTCTGAACTTGTAATTGTCAAATACAGAACTTAAAATTGATAGCTTCTAATTATTATTGCAAATTATAACTTGAAGATCTGAACTTGTAATAGGTAAATACAGAACTTCGAATTGTTAAATTCAAACTAAGATTGCAAATAATAATTTGAAGATCTGAACTTGTAATAGTCAAATACAGAACTTAAAATTGATAGCTTCTAATTATTATTGCAAAATATAACTTGAAGATCTGTACTTGTAATTGTCAAATACAGAACTTAAAATTGATAGCTTCTAATTATTATTTCAAATTATAACTTGAAGATCTGAACTTGTAATTGTCAAATACAGAACTTAAAATTGATAGCTTCTAATTATTATTGCTAATTATAACTTGAAGATCTGAACTTGTAATTGTCAAATACAGAACTTAAAATTGTTAAATACAAATTATTAGTGTAAAATTATTACTTGAAGATCAGAACTAGTAATTGTCAAATACAGCACTTAAAATTGATAGCTTCTAATTATTATTTCAAATTATAACTTGAAGATCTGAACTTGTAATTGTCAAATACAGAACTTAAAATTGATAGCTTCTAATTATTATTGCAAATTATAACTTGAAGATCTGAACGTGTAATTGTCAAATACAGAACTTCTAATTGTTAAATACAAATTATTAGTGCAAATTATAACTTGAAGATCTGAACTTGTAATTATCAAAGACAGAACTTAAAATTGATAGCTTCTAATTATTATTACAAATTATAACTTGAAGATCTGAACTTGAAATTGTCAAATAAAGAACTTAAAATTAATAGCTTCTAATTATTATTGCAAATAATAACTTGAAGATCTGAACTAGTAATTGTCAAATGCAGCACTTAAAATTGATAGCTTCTAATTATTATTGGAAATAATAGTTTGAAGATCTGTACTTGTAATTGTCAAATACAGAACTTAAAATTGATAGCTTATTATTATAATTCAAACTATAACTTGCAGATCTGAACTTGTAATAGTCAAATACTGAACTTCGAATTGTTAAATACAAATTATTAGTGCAAATTATTAGTTGAAGATCTGAACCTGTAATAGGTAAATACAGAACTTCGAATGATTAAATTCAAAGTAAGATTGCAAATAATAATTTGAAGATCTGAACTTGTAATAGTCAAATACAGAACTTCTAATTGTTAAATACAAATTATTAGTGTAAAATTATTACTTGAAGATCAGAACTAGTAATTGTCCAATACAGAAATTAAAATTGATAGCTTCTAATTATTATTGCAAATTATAACTTGAAGTTCTGAACTTGTAATTGTCAAATACAGAACTTAAAATTGATAGCTTCTAATTATTATTGCAAATTATAACTTGAAGATCTGAACTTGTAATAGGTAAATACAGAACTTCGAATTGTTAAATTCAAACTAAGATTGCAAATAATAATTTGAAGATCTGAACTTGTAATAGTCAAATACAGAACTTAAAATTGATAGCTTCTAATTATTATTGCAAAATATAACTTGAAGATCTGTACTTGTAATTGTCAAATACAGAACTTAAAATTGATAGCTTCTAATTATTATTTCAAATTATAACTTGAAGATCTGAACTTGTAATTGTCAAATACAGAACTTAAAATTGATAGCTTCTAATTATTATTGCTAATTATAACTTGAAGATCTGAACTTGTAATTGTCAAATACAGAACTTAAAATTGTTAAATACAAATTATTAGTGTAAAATTATTACTTGAAGATCAGAACTAGTAATTGTCAAATACAGCACTTAAAATTGATAGCTTCTAATTATTATTTCAAATTATAACTTGAAGATCTGAACTTGTAATTGTCAAATACAGAACTTAAAATTGATAGCTTCTAATTATTATTGCAAATTATAACTTGAAGATCTGAACTTGTCAAATACAGAACTTAAAATTGATAGCTTCTAATTATTATTGCAAATTATAACTTGAAGATCTGAACTTGTAATAGTCAAATACAGAACTTCTAATTGTTAAATACAAATTATTAGTGCAAATTATAACTTGAAGATCTGAACTAGTAATTGTCAAATACAGAACTTAAAATTGATAGCTTCTAATTATTATTGCAAATTATAACTTGAAGATCTGAACTTGTAATTGTCAAATACAGAACTTAAAATTGATAGCTTCTAATTATTATTTCAAATTATAACTTGAAGATCTTAACTTGTAATTGTCAAATACAGAACTTACAATTGATAGCTACTAATTATTATTGCAAATAATAACTTGAAGATCTGTACTTCTAATTGTCAAATACAGAACTTAAAATTGATAGCTTATAATTATAGTTCAAATTATAACTTGAAGATCTGAACTTGTAATAGACAAATACAGAACTTCGAATTGCTAAATACAAATTATTAGTGAAAATTATAACTTGAAGATCTGAACTTGTAATAGGTAAATACAGAACTTCGAATTGTTAAATTCAAACTAAGATTGCAAATAATAATTTGAAGATCTGAACTTGTAATAGTCAAATACAGAACTTAAAATTGATAGCTTCTAATTATTATTGTAAATTATAACTTGAACATCTGAACTTGTAATAGTGAATTACAGAACTTAGATTTGTTAAATTCAAATTATTATTTCAAATTATAACTTGAAGATCTGAACTTGTAATTGTCAAATACAGAACTTAAAATTGATAGCTTCTAATTATTATTGCAAATAATAACTTGAAGATCTGTACTTGTAATTGCCAAATACAGAACTTATAATTGATAGCTTATAATTATAGTTCAAATTATAACTTGAAGATCTGAACTTGTAATAGTCATATACAGAACTTCGAATTGTTAAATACAAATTATTAGTGCAAATTATAACTTGAAGATCTGAACTTGTAATAGGTAAATACAGAACTTCTAATTGTTAAATTCAAATTATTAGTGCAAATTATAACTTGAAGATCTGAACTTGTAATTATCAAATACAGAACTTAAAATTGATAGCTTCTAATTATTATTTCAAATTATAACTTGAAGATCTGAACTTGTAATTGTCAAATACAGAACTTAAAATTAATAGCTTCTAATTATTATTGCAAATAATAACTTGAAGATCTGAACTAGTAATTGTCAAATGCAGAACTTAAAATTGATAGCTTCTAATTATTATTGCAAATAATAGTTTGAAGATCTGTACTTGTAATTGTCAAATACAGAACTTAAAATTGAAAGCTTATAATTATAATTCAAACTATAACTTGCAGATCTGAACTTGTAATAGTCAAATACAGAACTTCTAATTGTTAAATACAAATTATTAGTGCAAATTATAACTTGAAGATCTGAACTTGTAATTGTCAAATACAGAACTTAAAATTGATAGCTTCTAATTATTATTGCAAATTATAACTTGAAGATCTGAACTTGTAATAGTGAATTACAAAACTTAGATTTGTTAAATTCAAATTATTATTTGAAATTATAACTTGAAGATCTGAACTAGTAATTGTCAAATACAGAATTTAAATTGATAGCTTATAATTATTATTGCAAATAATAATTTGAAGATCTGAACTTGTAATTGTCAAATACAGAACTTAAAATTGATAGCTTCTAATTATAATTTAAAATTATAACTTGGAGATCTGAACTTGTAATTGTCAAATACAGAACTTAAAATTGATAGCTTCTAATTATTATTGCAAATTATAACTTGAAGATCTGAACTTGTAATTGTCAAATACAGTACTTCAAATTGTTAAATACAAATTATTAGTGCAAATTATAACTTGAAGATCTGACCTTGTAATTGTCAAATACAGAACTTAAAATTGATAGCTTCTAATTATTATTGCCAATTATAACTTGAAGATCTGAACGTGTAATTGTCAAATACAGAACTTCTAATTGTTAAATACAAATTATTAGTGCAAATTATAACTTGAAGATCTGAACTTGTAATTATCAAATACAGAACTTAAAATTCATAGCTTCTAATTATTATTTCAAATTATAACTTGAAGATCTGAACTTGTAATTGTCAAATACAGAACTTAAAATTAATAGCTTCTAATTATTATTGCAAATAATAACTTGAAGATCTGAACTTGTAATTGTCAAATGCAGAACTTAAAATTGATAGCTTCTAATTATTATTGCATATAATAGTTTGAAGATCTGTACTTGTAATTGTCAAATACAGAACTTAAAATTGATAGCTTATAATTATAATTCAAATTATAACTTGAAGATCTGAACTTGTAATTGTCAAATACAGAACTTAAAATTGATAGCTTCTAATTATTATTGCAAATAATAAGTTGAAGATCTGAACTTGTAATTGTCAAATGCAGAACTTAAAATTGATAGCTTCTAATTATTATTGCAAATAATAATTTGAAGATCTGTACTTGCAATTGTCAAATACAGAACTTAAAATTGATAGCTTATAATTATAATTCAAATTATAACTTGAAGATCTGAACTTGTAATAGACAAATACAGAACTTCGAATTGCTAAATACAAATTATTAGTGCAAATTATAACTTGAAGATCTGAACTTGTAATAGGTAAATACAGAACTTCGAATTGTTAAATTCAAACTAAGATTGCAAATAATAATTTGAAGATCTGAACTTGTAATAGTCAAATACAGAACTTAAAATTGATAGCTTCCAATTATTATTGTAAATTATAACTTGAAGATCTGAACTTGTAATAGTGAATTACAGAACTTAGATTTGTTAAATTCAAATTATTATTTCAAATTATAACTTGAAGATCTGAACTTGTAATTGTCAAATACAGAACTTAAAATTGATAGCTTCTAATTATTATTGCAAATAATAACTTGAAGATCTGTACTTGTAATTGCCAAATACAGAACTTAAAATTGATAGCTTATAATTTTAGTTCAAATTATAACTTGAAGATCTGAACTTGTAATAGTCAAATACAGAACTTCGAATTGTTAAATACAAATTATTAGTGCAAATTATAACTTGAAGATCTGAACTTGTAATAGGTAAATACAGAACTTCTAATTGTTAAATTCAAACTAAGATTGCAAATAATTATTTGAAGATCTGAACTTGTAATAGTCAAATACAGAACTTCTAATTGTTAAATACAAATTATTAGTGCAAATTATAACTTGAAGATCTGAACTTGTAATTGTCAAATACAGAACTTAAAATTGATAGCTTCTAATTATTATTGCAAATTATAACTTGAAGATCTGTACTTGTAATTGTCAAATACAGAACTTAATATTGATAGCTTCTAATTATTATTTCAAATTATAACTTGAAGATCTGAACTTGTAATTGTCAAATACAGAACTTAAAATTGATAGCTTCTAATTATTATTGCAAATTATAACTTGAAGATCTGAACTTGTAATTGTCAAATACAGAACTTAAAATTGATGGCTTCTAATTATAATTGTAAATTATAACTTGAAGATCTGAACTTGTAATTGTCAAATACAGAACTTAAAATTGATAGCTTCTAATTACTATTGCAAATAATAACTTGAAGATCTGAACTTGTAATTGTCAAATGCAGAACTTAAAATTGATAGCTTCTAATTATTATTGCAAATAATAATTTGAAGATCTGTACTTGCAATTGTCAAATACAGAACTTAAAATTGATAGCTTATAATTATAATTCAAATTATAACTTGAAGATCTGAACTTGTAATAGACAAATACAGAACTTCGAATTGCTAAATACAAATTATTAGTGCAAATTATAACTTGAAGATCTGAACTTGTAATAGGTAAATACAGAACTTCGAATTGTTAAATTCAAACTAAGATTGCAAATAATAATTTGAAGATCTGAACTTGTAATAGTCAAATACAGAACTTAAAATTTTTAGCTTCGAATTATTATTGTAAATTATAATTTGAAGATCTGAACTTGTAATAGTGAATTACAGAACTTAGATTTGTTAAATTCAAATTATTATTTCAAATTATAACTTGAAGATCTGAACTTGTAATAGTCAAATACAGAACTTCTAATTGTTAAATACAAATTATTAGTGTAAAATTATTACTTGAAGATCAGAACTAGTAATTGTCATATACAGCACTTAAAATTGATAGCTTCTAATTATTATTGCTAATTATAACTTGAAGATCTGAACTTGTAATTGTCAAATACAGAACTTAAAATTGATAGCTTCTAATTATTATTTCAAATTATAACTTGGAGATCTGAACTTGTAATTGTCAAATTCAGAACTTAAAATTGATAGCTTCTAATTATTATTGCAAATTATAACTTGAAGATCTGAACTTGTAATTGTCAAATACAGAACTTCTAATTGTTAAATACAAATTATTAGTGCAAATTATAACTTGAGGATCTGACCTTGTAATTGTCAAATACAGAACTTAAAATTGATAGCTTCTAATTATTATTGCAAATTATAACTTGAAGATCTGAACTTGTAATAGTCAAATACAGAACTTCTAATTGTTAAATACAAATTATTAGTGCAAATTATAACTTGAAGATCTGAACTAGTAATTGTCAAATACAGAACTTAAAATTGATAGCTTCTAATTATTATTGCAAATTATAACTTGAAGATCTGAACTTGTAATTGTCAAATACAGAACTTAAAATTGATAGCTTCTAATTATTATTTCAAATTATAACTTGAAGATCTTAACTTGTAATTGTCAAATACAGAACTTAAAATTGATAGCTTCTAATTATTATTGCAAATTATAACTTGAAGATCTGAACTTGTAATTGTCAAATACAGAACTTCTAATTGTTAAATACAAATTATTAGTGCAAATTATAACTTGGAGATCTGAACTTGTAATTGTCAAATACAGAACTTAAAATTGATAGATTCTATTTATTATTGTAAATTATAACTTGAAGATCTGAACTTGTAATAGTGCATTACAGAACTTAGATTTGTTAAATTCAAATTATTATTTCAAATTATAACTTGAAGATCTGCACTAGTAATTGTCAAATACAGAACTTCTAATTGTTAAATACAAATTATTAGTGCAAATTATTACTTGAAGATCTGAACTAGTAATTGTCAAATACAGCACTTAAAATTGATAGCTTCTTATTATTAGTGCAAATTATAACTTGAAGATCTGAACTTGTAATTGTCAAATACAGAACTTAAAATTGATAGCTTCTAATTATTATTTCAAATTATAACTTGGAGATCTGAACTTGTAATTGTCAAATACAGAACTTACAATTGATAGCTTCTAATTATTATTGCAAATTATAACTTGAAGATCTGAACTTGTAATTGTCAAATACAGAACTTAAAATTGATAGCTTCTAATTATTATTGCAAATTATAACTTGAAGATCTGAACGTGTAATTGTCAAATACAGAACTTCTAATTGTTAAATACAAATTATTAGTGCAAATTATAACTTGAAGATCTGAACTTGTAATTTTCAAATACAGGACTTAAAATTGATAGCTTCTAATTATTATTTCAAATTATAACTTGAAGATCTGAACTTGTAATTGTCAAATACAGAACGTAAAATTAATAGCTTCTAATTATTATTGCAAATAATAACTTGAAGATCTGAACTAGTAATTGTCAAATGCAGAACTTAAAATTGATAGCTTCTAATTATTATTGCAAATAATAGTTTGAAGATCTGTACTTGTAATTGTCAAATATAGAACTTAAAATTGATAGCTTCTAATTATTATTTCAAATTATAACTTGGAGATCTGAACTTGTAATTGTCAAATTCAGAACTTAAAATTGATAGCTTCTAATTATTATTGCAAATTATAACTTGAAGATCTGAACTTGTAATTGTCAAATACAGAACTTCTAATTGTTAAATACAAATTATTAGTGCAAATTATAACTTGAAGATCTGACCTTGTAATTGTCAAATACAGAACTTAAAATTGATAGCTTCTAATTATTATTGCAAATTATAACTTGAAGATCTGAACTTGTAATAGTCAAATACAGAACTTCTAATTGTTAAATACAAATTATTAGTGCAAATTATAACTTGAAGATCTGAACTAGTAATTGTCAAATACAGAACTTAAAATTGATAGCTTCAAATTATTATTGCAAATTATAACTTGAAGATCTGAACTTGTAATTGTCAAATACAGAACTTAAAATTGATAGCTTCTAATTATTATTTCAAATTATAACTTGAAGATCTTAACTTGTAATTGTCAAATACAGAACTTAAAATTGATAGCTTCTAATTATTATTGCAAATTATAACTTGAAGATCTGAACTTGTAATTGTCAAATACAGAACTTCTAATTGTTAAATACAAATTATTAGTGCAAATTATAACTTGGAGATCTGAACTTGTAATTGTCAAATACAGAACTTAAAATTGATAGATTCTATTTATTATTGTAAATTATAACTTGAAGATCTGAACTTGTAATAGTGCATTACAGAACTTAGATTTGTTAAATTCAAATTATTATTTCAAATTATAACTTGAAGATCTGCACTAGTAATTGTCAAATACAGAACTTCTAATTGTTAAATACAAATTATTAGTGCAAATTATTACTTGAAGATCTGAAATAGTAATTGTCAAATACAGCACTTAAAATTGATAGCTTCTAATTATTATTTCAAATTATAACTTGGAGATCTGAACTTGTAATTGTCAAATACAGAACTTACAATTGATAGCTTCTAATTATTATTGCAAATTATAACTTGAAGATCTGAACTTGTAATTGTCAAATACAGAACTTAAAATTGATAGCTTCTAATTATTATTGCATATTATAACTTGAAGATCTGAACTTGTAATAGTGAATTACAGAACTTAGATTTGTTAAATACAAATTATTATTTCAAATTATAACTTGAAGATCTGAACTAGGAATTGTCAAATACAGAACTTAAAATTGTTAAATACAAATTATTACTGCAAATTATAACTTGAAGATCTGAACTTGTAATTGTCAAATACAGAACTTAAAATTGATACCTTTTAATTATTATTGCAAATTATAACTTGAAGATCTGAACTTGTAATAGTGAATTACAGAACTTAGATTTGTTAAATTCAAATTATTAGTTCAAATTATAACTTGACGATCTGAACTAGTAATTGTCAAATACGGAACTTAAAATTGATAGCTTATAATTATTATTCAAATTATAACTGGAAGATCTGAGCTTGTAATAGTCAAATACAGAACTTAAAATTGATAGCTTCTAATTATTATTGTAAATTATAACTTGAAGATCTGAACTTGTAATAGTGAATTACAGAACTTAGATTTGTTAAATTCAAATTATTATTTCAAATTATAACTTGAAGATCTGAACTAGTAATTGTCAAATACAGAACTTCTAATTGTTAAATACAAATTATTAGTGCAAATTATACCTTGTAGATCTGAACTTGTAATTGTCAAATACAGAACTTAAAATTGATAGCTTCTAATTATTATTGTAAATTATAACTTGAAGATCTGAACTAGTAATTGTCAAATACAGAACTTAAAATTGATAACTTCTAATTATTATTGCAAATTATAACTTGAAGATCTGAACTTGTAATTGTCAAATACAGAACTTAAAATTGATAGCTTATAATTATTATTGTAAATTATAACTTGAAGATCTGAACTTTTAATTGTGAATTACAGAACTTAGATTTGTTAAATTCAAATTATTATTTCAAATTATAACTTGAAGATCTAAACTTGTAATTGTCAAATACAGAACTTAAAATTGATAGCTTCTAATTATTATTGCAAATAATAACTTGAAGATCTGAACTTGTAATTTTGTCAAATGCATAACTTAAAATTGATAGCTTCTAATTATTATTGCAAATAATAATTTGAAGATCTGTACTTGTAATATTGTCAAATACAGAACTTAAAATTGATAGCTTATAATTATAATTCAAATTAAAACCAGAAGATCTGAACTTGTAATAGTCAAATACAGAACTTCGAATTGTTAAATACAAATTATTAGTGCAAATTATAACTTGAAGATCTGAACTTGTAATTGTCAAATACAGAACTTAAAATTGATAGCTTCTAATTATTATTGCATATTATAACTTGAAGATCTGAACTTGTAATAGTGAATTACAGAACTTAGATTTGTTAAATACAAATTATTACTTCAAATTATAACTTAAAGATCTGAACTAGTAATTGTCAAATACAGAACTTAAAATTGTTAAATACAAATTATTAGTGCAAATTATAACTAGAAGATCTGAACTTGTAATTGTCAAATACAGAACTTAAAATTGATAGCTTCTAATTTTTATTGCAAATTATAACTTGAAGATCTGAACTTGTAATAGTCAAATACACAACTTCGAATTGTTAAATACAAATTATTAGTGCAAATTATAACTTGAAGATCTGAACTAGTAATTGTCAAATACAGAACTTAAAATTGTTAAATACAAATTATTAATGCAAATTATAACTTGAAGATCTGAGCTTGTAATAGTCAAATACATAACTTCGAATTGTTAAATACAAATTATTAGTGCAAATTATAACTTGTAGATTTGAACTTGTAATAGGTAAATACAGAACTTCAAATTGTTAAATTAAAACTAAGATTGCAAATAATAACTTGAAGATCTGAACTTGTAATTGTCAAATACAGAACTTAAAATTGATAGCTTCTAATTATTATTTCAAATTATAACTTGAAGATCTGAACTTGTAATTGTCAAATACAGAACTTAAAATTAATAGCTTCTAATTATTATTGCAAATAATAATTTGAAGATCTGTACTTGTAATTGTCAAATACAGAACTTAAAATTGATAGCTTATAATTATTATTGCAAATAATAATTTGAAGATCTGAACTTGTAATAGTGAATTACAAAACTTAGATTTGTTAAATTCAAATTATTATTTCTAATTATAACTTGAAGATCTGAACTAGTAATTCTCAAATACAGAACTTAAAATTGACAGCTTATAATTATAATTCAAATTATAACTTGAAGATCTGAACTTGTAATAGTCAAATACAGAACTTCGAATTGTTAAATTCAAATTATTATTTCAAATTATAACTTGAAGATCTGAACTAGTAATTGTCAAATACAGAACTTCTAATTGTTAAATACAAATTATTAGTGCAAATTATAACTTGTAGATCTGAACTTGTAATTGTCAAATACAGAACTTAAAATTGATAGCTTCTAATTATTATTGTAAATTATAACTTGAAGATCTAAACTTGTAATTGTCAAATACAGAACTTAAAATTGATAGCTTCTAATTATTATTGCAAATAATAACTTGAAGATCTGAACTTGTAATTTTGTCAAATGCATAACTTAAAATTGATAGCTTCTAATTATTATTGCAAATAATAATTTGAAGATCTGTACTTGTAATATTGTCAAATACAGAACTTAAAAGTGATAGCTTATAATTATAATTCAAATTATAACTTGAAGATCTGAACTTGTAATTGTCAAATACAGAACTTAAAATTGATAGCTTCTAATTATTATTGCATATTATAACTTGAAGATCTGAACTTGTAATAGTGAATTACAGAACTTAGATTTGTTAAATACAAATTATTACTTCAAATTATAACTTAAAGATCTGAACTAGTAATTGTCAAATACAGAACTTAAAATTGTTAAATACAAATTATTAGTGCAAATTATAACTTGAAGATCTGAACTTGTAATTGTCAAATACAGAACTTAAAATTGATAGCTTATAATTATAATTCAAATTATAACTTGAACATCTGAACTTGTAATAGTCAAATACACAACTTCGAATTGTTAAATACAAATTATTAGTGCAAATTATAACTTGAAGATCTGAACTTGTAATTGTCAAATACAGAACTTAAAATTGATAGCTTCTAATTATTATTGCATATTATAACTTGAAGATCTGAACTAGTAATTGTCAAATACAGAACTTAAAATTGTTAAATACAAATTATTAATGCAAATTATAACTTGAAGATCTGAGCTTGTAATAGTCAAATACATAACTTCGAATTGTTAAATACAAATTATTAGTGCAAATTATAACTTGTAGATTTGAACTTGTAATAGGTAAATACAGAACTTCAAATTGTTAAATTAAAACTAAGATTGCAAATAATAACTTGAAGATCTGAACTTGTAATTGTCAAATACAGAACTTAAAATTGATAGCTTCTAATTATTATTTCAAATTATAACTTGAAGATCTGATCTTGTAATAGTCAAATACAGAACTTCGAATTGTTAAATTCAAATTATTATTTCAAATTATAACTTGAAGATCTGAACTAGTAATTGTCAAATACAGAACTTCTAATTGTTAAATACAAATTATTAGTGCAAATTGTAACTTGTAGATCTGAACTTGTAATTGTCAAACACAGAACTTAAAATTGATAGCTTATAATTATTATTGCAAATAATAATTTGAAGATCTGAACTTGTAATAGTGAATTACAAAACTTAGATTTGTTAAATTCTAATTATTATTTCTAATTATAACTTGAAGATCTGAACTAGTAATTCTCAAATACAGAACTTAAAATTGATAGCTTATAATTATAATTCAAATTATAACTTGAAGATCTGAACTTGTAATAGTCAAATACAGAACTTCGAATTGTTAAATTCAAATTATTATTTCAAATTATAACTTGAAGATCTGAACTAGTAATTGTCAAATACAGAACTTCTAATTGTTAAATACAAATTATTGGTGCAAATTATAACTTGTAGATCTGAACTTGTAATTGTCAAATACAGAACTTAAAATTGATAGCTTCTAATTATTATTGTAAATTATAACTTGAAGATCTGAACTTGTAATAGTGAATTACATAACTTCAATTTGTCAAATTCAAATTATTATTTCTAATTATAACTTGAAGATCTGAACTAGTAATTCTCAAATACAGAACTTAAAATTGATAGCTTCTAATTATTATTGCATATTATAACTTGAAGATCTGAACTTGTAATAGTGAATTACAGAACTTAGATTTGTTAAATACAAATTATTATTTCAAATTATAACTTGAAGATCTGAACTAGGAATTGTCAAATACAGAACTTAAAATTGTTAAATACAAATTATTACTGCAAATTATAACTTGAAGATCTGAACTTGTAATAGTGAATTACAGAACTTAGATTTGTTAAATACAAATTATTATTTCAAATTATAACTTGAAGATCTGAACTAGGAATTGTCAAATACAGAACTTAAAATTGTTAAATACAAATTATTACTGCAAATTATAACTTGAAGATCTGAACTTGTAATTGTCAAATACAGAACTTAAAATTGATACCTTTTAATTATTATTGCAAATTATAACTTGAAGATCTGAACTTGTAATAGTGAATTACAGAACTTAGATTTGTTAAATTCAAATTATTAGTTCAAATTATAACTTGACGATCTGAACTAGTAATTGTCAAATACGGAACTTAAAATTGATAGCTTATAATTATTATTCAAATTATAACTGGAAGATCTGAGCTTGTAATAGTGAATAACAGAACTTAGATTTGTTAAATTCAAATTATTATTTCAAAATATAACTTGAAGATCTGAACTAGTAATTTTCAAATACAGAACTTAAAATTGATAGCTTCTAATTATTATTGTAAATAATAACTTGAAGATCTGAACTTGTAATTGTCAAATGCAGAACTTAAAATTGATAGCTTCTAATTATTATTGCAAATAATAATTTGAAGATCTGTACTTGTAATTGTCAAATACAGAACTTAAAATTGATAGCTTATAATTATAATTCAAATTATAACTTGAAGATCTGAGCTTGTAATAGTCAAATACAGAACTTAAAATTGATAGCTTCTAATTATTATTGCCAATTATAACTTGAAGATCTGAACTTGTAATAGTGAATTACAGAACTTAGATTTGTTAAATTCAAATTATTATTTCAAATTTTAACTTGAAGATCTGAACTAGTAATTGTCAAATACAGAACTTAAAATTGATAGCTTCTAATTATTATTGCAAATCATAACTTGAAGATCTGAACTTGTAATTGTCAAATACAGAATTTAAAATTGATAGCTTCTAATTATTATTTCAAATTATAACTTGAAGATCTGATCTTGTAATTGTCAAATACAGAACTTCTAATTGTTAAATACAAATTATTAGTGCAAATTATAACTTGTAGATCTGAACTAGTAATTGTCAAATACAGAACTTAAAATTGATAGCTTATAATTATAATTCAAATTATAACTTGCAGATCTGAGCTTGTAATAGTCAAATACAGAGCTTCGAATTGTTAAATACAAATTATTAGTGCAAATTATAACTTGTAGATCTGAACTTGTAATAGGTAAATACAGAACTTCAAATTGTTAAATTAAAACTAAGATTGCAAATAATAATTTGAAGATCTGAACTTGTAATAGTCAAATACAGAACCTCTAATTGCTAAATACAAATTATTAGTGCAAATTATAACTTGTAGATTTGAACTTGTAATTGTCAAATACAGAACTTAAAATTGATAGCTTCTAATTATTATTGCAAATTATAATTTGAAGATCTGAAATTGTAATTGTCAAATACAGAACTTCTAATTGTTAAAAACAAATTATAAGAGCAAATTATAACTTGAAGATCTGACCTTGTAATTGTCAAATACAGAACTTCTAATTGTTAAATACAAATTATTAGTGCAAATTATAACTTGAAGATCTGAACTAGTAATTATCAAATACAGAACTTAAAATTGTTAAATACAAATTATTAGTGCAAATTATAACTTGAAGATCTGAACTTGTAATTGTCAAATACAGAACTTAAAATTGATAGCTTCTAATTATTATTGCAAATTATAACATGAAGATCTGAACTTGTAATAGTGAATTACAGAACTTAGATTTGTTAAATTCAAATTATTATTTCAAATTATAACTTGAAGATCTGAACTAGTAATTGTCAAATACAGAACTTAAAATTGATAGCTTCTAATTATTATTGCAAATCATAACTTGAAGATCTGAGCTTGTAATAGTCAAATACAGAACTTAAAATTGTTAAATTCAAACTAAGATTGCAAATAATAATTTGAAGATCTGAACTTGTAATAGTCAAATACAGAACTTCTAACTGTTAAATACAAATTATTAGTGCAAATTATAACTTGTAGATCTGAACTTGTAATAGTGAATTACAGAACTTAGATTTGTTAAATTCAAATTATTAGTACAAATTATAACTTGAAGATCTGAACTAGTAATTGTCAAATACAGAACTTAAAATTGATAGCTTCTAATTATTATTGCAAATTATAACTTGAAGATCTGAACTTGTATTAGTGAATTACAGAACTTAGATTTCTTAAATTCAAATTATTAGTGCAAATTATAACTTGTAGATCTGAACTTGTAATAGGTAATTACAGAACTTCAAATTGTTAAATTCTAACTAAGATTGCAAATAATAATTTGAAGATCTGAACTTGTAATAGTCAAATACAGAACTTCTAATTGTTAAATACAAATTATTAGTGCAAATTATAACTTGAAGATCTGAACTTGTAATAGTGAATGACAGAACTTAGATTTGTTAAATTCAAATTATTATTTCAAATTATAACTTGAAGATCTGAACTAGTAATTGTCAAATACAGAACTTAAAATTGTTAAATACAAATTATTAGTGCAAATTATAACTTGTTGATCTGAACTTGTAATTGTCAAATTCAGAGCTTAAAATTGATAGCTTCTAATTATTATTGCAAATTATAACTTGAAGATCTGAACTTGTAATAGTGAATTACAGAACTTAGATTTGTTAAATTCAAATTATTATTTCAAATTATAACTTGAAGATCTGAACTAGTAATTGTCAAATACAGAACTTAAAATTGTTAAATACAAATATTAGTGCAAATTATAACTTGAGGATTGTAATTGTCAAATACAGAACTTAAAATTGATAGCTTATAATTATAATTCAAATTATAACTTGTAGATCTGAGCTTGTAATAGTCAAATACAGAACTTAAAATTGAAAGCTTCTAATTATTATTGCAAATTATAACTTGAAGATCTGAACTTGTAATAGTGAATTACAGACCTTAGATTTGTTAAATTCAAATTATTATTTCAAATTATAACTTGAAGATCTGAACTAGTAATTGTCAAATACAGAACTTAAAATTGATAGCTTATAATTATAATTAAAATTATAACTTGAAGATCTGAGCTTGTAATAGTCAAATACAGAACTTCGAATTGTTCAATACAAATTATTAGTGCAAATTATAACTTGTAGATCTGAACTTGTAATAGGTAAATACAGAACTTCAAATTGTTAAATTCAAACTAAGATTGCAAATAATAATTTGAAGATCTGAACTTCTAATAGTCAAATACAGAACTTCTAATTGTTAAATTCAAATTATTAGTGCAAATTATAACTTGAAGATCTGAACTTGTAATTGTCAAATACAGAACTTCTAATTGTTAAATACAAATTATTAGTGCAAATTATAACTTGTAGATCTGAACTTGTAATAGGTAAATACAGAACTTCAAATTGTTAAATTCAAACTAAGATTGCAAATAATAATTTGAAGATCTGAACTTGTAATAGTCAGATACAGAACTTCTAATTGTTAAATACAAATTATTAGTGCAAATTATAACTTGAAGATCTGAACTTGTAATTGTCAAATACAGAACTTCTAATTGTTAAAGACAAATTATTAGTGCAAATTATAACTTGTAGATCTGAACTTGTAATTGTCAAATACAGAACTTAAAATTGATAGCTTATAATTATAATTCAAATTATAACTTCAAGATCTGAACTTGTAATTGTCAAATACAGAACTTCTAATTGTTAAATACAAATTATTAGTGCAAATTATAACTTGAAGATCTGAACTTGTAATTGTCAAATACTGAACTTAAAATTGATAGCTTCTAATTCTTATTGCAAATTATAACTTGAAGATCTGAACTAGTAATTGTCAAATACAGAACTTAAAATTGTTAAATACAAATTATTAGTGCAAATTATAACTTGTAGATCTGAACTTGTAATTGTCAAATACAGAACTTAAAATTGATAGCTTATAATTATTATTGTAAATTATAACTTGAAGATCTGAACTTGTAATGGTGAATTACAGAACTTAGTTTTGTTAAATTCAAATTATTATTTCAGATTATAACTTGAAGATCTGAACTAGTAATTGTCAAATACAGAACTTAAACTTGATAGCTTCTAATTATTATTGCAAATCATAACTTGAAGATCTGAACTTGTAATTGTCAAAAACAGAACTTAAAATTGATAGCTTCTAATTATTATTTCTAATTATAACTTGAAGATCTGAACTTGTAATTGTCAAATACAGAACTTCTAATTGTTAAATACAAATTATTAGTGCAAATTATAACTCGTAGATCTGTACTTGTAATTGTCAAATACAGAACTTCAAATTGATAGCTTCTAATTATTATTGTAAATTATAACTTGAAGATCTGAACTTGTAATAGTGAATTACTGAAGTTAGATTTGTCAAATTCAAATTATTATTTCTAATTATAACTTGAAGATCTGAACTAGTAATTATCAAATACAGAACTTAAAATTGATAGCTTATAATTATTATTGTAAATTATAACTTGAAGATCTGCACTTGTAATAGTGAACTACAGAACTTACATTTGTTAAATTCAAATTATTATTTCAAATTATAACTTGAAGATCTGAACTTGTAATTGTCATATACAGAACTTCTAATTGTTAAATACAAATTATTAGTGCAAATTATAACTTGTAGATCTGAACTTGTAATAGGTAAATACAGAACTTCAAATTGTTAAATTAAAACTAAGATTGCAAATAATAATTTGAAGATCTGAACTTGTAATAGTCAAATACAGAACTTCAAATTGTTAAATTAAAACTAAGATTGCAAATAATAATTTGAAGATCTGAACTTGTAATAGTCAAATACAGAACTTCTAATTGTTAAATACAAATTATTAGTGCAAATTATAACTTGAAGATCTGAACTTGTAATAGTGAATTACAGAACTTAGATTTGTTAAATTCAAATTATTATTTCAAATTATAACTTGAAGATCTGAACTAGTAATTGTCAAATACAGAACTTAAAATTGTTAAATACAAATTTTTAGTGCAAATTATAACTTGTTGATCTGAACTTGTAATTGTCAAATACAGAACTTAAAATTGATAGCTTCTAATTATTATTTCAAATTATAACTTGTAGATCTGAACTTGTAATAGTGAATTACAGAACTTAGATTTGTTAAATTCAAATTATAACTTGTAGATCTGAACTAGTAATTGTCAAATACAGAACTTAAAATTGTTAAATACAAATATTAGTGCAAATTATAACTTGAAGATCTGAACTTGTAATTGTCAAATACAGAACTTAAAATTGATAGCTTCTAATTATTATTGGAAATTATAACTTGAAAATCTGAACTTGTAATAGTGAATTACAGAACTTAGATTTGTTAAATTCAAATTATTAGTGCAAATTATAACTTGAAGATTGTAATTGTCAAATACAGAACTTAAAATTGATAGCTTATAATTATAATTCAAATTATAACTTGTAGATCTGAGCTTGTAATAGTCAAATACAGAACTTAAAATTGATAGCTTCTAATTATTATTGCAAATTGTAACTTGAAGATCTGAACTTGTAATAGTGAATTACAGAACTTAGATTTGTTAAATTCAAATTATTAGTTCAAATTATAACTTGAAGATCTGAACTAGTAATTGTCAAATACGGAACTTAAAATTGATAGCTTATAATTATTATTGTAATTTATAACTCGAAGATCTGCACTTGTAATAGTGAATTACAGAACTTAGATTTGTTAAATTCAAATTATTATTTCAAATTATAACTTGAAGATCTGAACTTAAAATAGTCAAATACAGAACTTCGAATTGTTAAATACAAATTATTAGTGCAAATTATAACTTGAAGATCTGAACTAGTAATTGTCAAATACAGAACTTGAAAATGATAGCTTCTAATTATTATTGCAAATTATAACTTGAAGATCTGAACTTGTAATAGTGAATTACAGAACTAAGATTTGTAAAATTCAAATTATTAGTTCAAATTATAACTTGAAGATCTGAACTAGTAATTGTCAAATAGAGAACTTAAATTTGATAGCTTATAATTATATTCAAATTATAACTTGAAGATCTGAGCTTGTAATAGTCAAATACAGAACTTAAACTTGATAGCTTCTAATTATTATTGCAAATTATAACTTGAAGATCTGAACTTGTAATAGTGAATTACAGAACTTAGATTTGTTAAATTCAAATTATTATTTCAAATTATAACTTGAAGATCTGAACTAGTAATTGTCAAATACAGAACTTAAAATTGATAGCTTCTAATTATTATTGCAAATCATAACTTGAAGATCTGAACTTGTAATTGTCAAATACAGAACTTAGAATTGATAGCTTATAATTATTATTGTAATTTATAACTCGAAGATCTGCACTTGTAATAGTGAATTACAGAACTTAGATTTGTTAAATTCAAATTATTATTTCAAATTATAACTTGAAGATCTGAACTATAAATTGTCAAATACAGAACTTAAAATTGATAGCTTCTAATTATTATTGCAAATAATAACTTGAAGATCTGAACTTGTAATTGTCAAATGCAGAACTTAAAATTGATAGCTTCTAATTATTATTGCAAATATTAATTTGAAGATCTGTACTTGTAATTGTCAAATACAGATCTTAAAATTGATAGCTTATAATTATAATTCAAATTATAACTTGAAGATCTGAACTTGTAATAGTCAAATACAGAACTTCGAATTGTTGAATACAAATTATTAGTGCAAATTATAACTAGAAGATCTGAACTTGTAATTGTCAAATACTGAACTTAAAATTGATAGCTTCTAATTATTATTGCATATTATAACTTGTAGATCTGAACTTGTAATAGTGAATTACAGAACTTAGATTTGTTAAATTCAAATTATTAGTTCAAATTATAACTTGAAGATCTCAACTAGTAATTGTCAAATACAGAACTTGAAATTGATAGCTTCTAATTATTATTGCAAATTATAACTTGAAGATCTGAACTTGTAATTGTCAAATGCAGAACTTAAAATTGATAGCTTCTAATTATTATTGCAAATATTAATTTGAAGATCTGTACTTGTAATTGTCAAATACAGATCTTAAAATTGATAGCTTATAATTATAATTCAAATTATAACTTGAAGATCTGAACTTGTAATTGTCAAATACAGAACTTCTAATTGTTAAATACAAATTATTAGTGCAAATTATAACTCGTAGATCTGTACTTGTAATTGTCAAATACAGAACTTCAAATTGATAGCTTCTAATTATTATTGTAAATTATAACTTGAAGATCTGAACTTGTAATAGTGAATTACTGAAGTTAGATTTGTCAAATTCAAATTATTATTTCTAATTATAACTTGAAGATCTGAACTAGTAATTGTCAAATACAGAACTTAAAATTGATAGCTTCTAATTATTATTGGAAATTATAACTTGAAAATCTGAACTTGTAATAGTGAATTACAGAACTTAGATTTGTTAAATTCAAATTATTAGTGCAAATTATAACTTGAAGATTGTAATTGTCAAATACAGAACTTAAAATTGATAGCTTATAATTATAATTCAAATTATAACTTGTAGATCTGAGCTTGTAATAGTCAAATACAGAACTTAAAATTGATAGCTTCTAATTATTATTGCAAATTGTAACTTGAAGATCTGAACTTGTAATAGTGAATTACAGAACTTAGATTTGTTAAATTCAAATTATTAGTTCAAATTATAACTTGAAGATCTGAACTAGTAATTGTCAAATACGGAACTTAAAATTGATAGCTTATAATTATTATTGTAATTTATAACTCGAAGATCTGCACTTGTAATAGTGAATTACAGAACTTAGATTTGTTAAATTCAAATTATTATTTCAAATTATAACTTGAAGATCTGAACTTAAAATAGTCAAATACAGAACTTCGAATTGTTAAATACAAATTATTAGTGCAAATTATAACTTGAAGATCTGAACTAGTAATTGTCAAATACAGAACTTGAAAATGATAGCTTCTAATTATTATTGCAAATTATAACTTGAAGATCTGAACTTGTAATAGTGAATTACAGAACTAAGATTTGTAAAATTCAAATTATTAGTTCAAATTATAACTTGAAGATCTGAACTAGTAATTGTCAAATAGAGAACTTAAATTTGATAGCTTATAATTATATTCAAATTATAACTTGAAGATCTGAGCTTGTAATAGTCAAATACAGAACTTAAACTTGATAGCTTCTAATTATTATTGCAAATTATAACTTGAAGATCTGAACTTGTAATAGTGAATTACAGAACTTAGATTTGTTAAATTCAAATTATTATTTCAAATTATAACTTGAAGATCTGA
This sequence comes from Cantharis lateralis, assembly GCA_963170105.1. Lineage (NCBI taxonomy): Eukaryota > Metazoa > Arthropoda > Insecta > Coleoptera > Cantharidae > Cantharis > Cantharis lateralis. Next base: position 8,030,945 of record OY720630.1, on the reverse strand, counting down.
ACTAGTAATTGTCAAATACAGAACTTAAAATTGATAGCTTCTAATTATTATTGCAAATCATAACTTGAAGATCTGAACTTGTAATTGTCAAATACAGAACTTAGAATTGATAGCTTATAATTATTATTGTAATTTATAACTCGAAGATCTGCACTTGTAATAGTGAATTACAGAACTTAGATTTGTTAAATTCAAATTATTATTTCAAATTATAACTTGAAGATCTGAACTATAAATTGTCAAATACAGAACTTAAAATTGATAGCTTCTAATTATTATTGCAAATAATAACTTGAAGATCTGAACTTGTAATTGTCAAATGCAGAACTTAAAATTGATAGCTTCTAATTATTATTGCAAATATTAATTTGAAGATCTGTACTTGTAATTGTCAAATACAGATCTTAAAATTGATAGCTTATAATTATAATTCAAATTATAACTTGAAGATCTGAACTTGTAATAGTCAAATACAGAACTTCGAATTGTTGAATACAAATTATTAGTGCAAATTATAACTAGAAGATCTGAACTTGTAATTGTCAAATACTGAACTTAAAATTGATAGCTTCTAATTATTATTGCATATTATAACTTGTAGATCTGAACTTGTAATAGTGAATTACAGAACTTAGATTTGTTAAATTCAAATTATTAGTTCAAATTATAACTTGAAGATCTCAACTAGTAATTGTCAAATACAGAACTTGAAATTGATAGCTTCTAATTATTATTGCAAATTATAACTTGAAGATCTGAACTTGTAATTGTCAAATGCAGAACTTAAAATTGATAGCTTCTAATTATTATTGCAAATATTAATTTGAAGATCTGTACTTGTAATTGTCAAATACAGATCTTAAAATTGATAGCTTATAATTATAATTCAAATTATAACTTGAAGATCTGAACTTGTAATTGTCAAATACAGAACTTCTAATTGTTAAATACAAATTATTAGTGCAAATTATAACTCGTAGATCTGTACTTGTAATTGTCAAATACAGAACTTCAAATTGATAGCTTCTAATTATTATTGTAAATTATAACTTGAAGATCTGAACTTGTAATAGTGAATTACTGAAGTTAGATTTGTCAAATTCAAATTATTATTTCTAATTATAACTTGAAGATCTGAACTAGTAATTGTCAAATACAGAACTTAAAATTGATAGCTTATAATTATTATTGTAAATTATAACTTGAAGATCTGCACTTGTAATAGTGAACTACAGAACTTACATTTGTTAAATTCAAATTATTATTTCAAATTATAACTTGAAGATCTGAACTAGTAATTTTCAAATACAGAACTTAAAATTGATAGCTTCTAATTATTATTGCAAATAATAACTTGAAGATCTGAACTTGTAATTGTCAAATGCAGAACTTAAAATTGATAGCTTCTAATTATTATTGCAAATAATAATTTGAAGATCTGTACTTGTAATTGTCAAATACAGAACTTAAAATTGATAGCTTATAATTATAATTCAAATTATAACTTGAAGATCTGAGCTTGTAATAGTCAAATACAGAACTTAAAATTGATAGCTTCAAATTATTATTGCCAATTATAACTTGAAGATCTGAACTTGTAATAGTGAATTACAGAACTTAGATTTGTTAAATTCTAATTATTATTTCAAATTTTAACTTGAAGATCTGAACTAGTAATTGTCAAATACAGAACTTAAAATTGATAGCTTCTAATTATTATTGCAAATCATAACTTGAAGATCTGAACTTGTAATTGTCAAATACAGAACTTAAAATTGATAGCTTCTAATTATTATTTCAAATTATAACTTGAAGATCTGATCTTGTAATTGTCAAATACAGAACTTCTAATTGTTAAATACAAATTATTAGTGCAAATTATAACTTGTAGATCTGAACTAGTAATTGTCAAATACAGAACTTAAAATTGATAGCTTATAATTATAATTCAAATTATAACTTGCAGATCTGAGCTTGTAATAGTCAAATACAGAACTTCGAATTGTTAAATACAAATTATTAGTGCAAATTATAACTTGTAGATCTGAACTTGTAATAGGTAAATACAGAACTTCAAATTGTTAAATTAAAACTAAGATTGCAAATAATAATTTGAAGATCTGAACTTGTAATAGTCAAATACAGAACTTCAAATTGTTAAATTAAAACTAAGATTGCTAATAATAATTTGAAGATCTGGACTTGTAATAGTCAAATACAGAAATTCTAATTGTTAAATACAAATTATTAGTGCTAATTATAACTTGAAGATCTGAACTTGTAATTGTCAAATACAGAACTTAAAATTGATAGCTTCTAATTATTATTTCAAATTATAACTTGAAGATCTGAACTTGTAATTGTCATATACAGAACTTCTAATTGTTAAATACAAATTATTAGTGCAAATTATAACTTGTAGATCTGAACTTGTAATAGGTAAATACAGAACTTCAAATTGTTAAATTAAAACTAAGATTGCAAATAATAATTTGAAGATCTGAACTTGTAATAGTCAAATACAGAACTTCAAATTGTTAAATTAAAACTAAGATTGCAAATAATAATTTGAAGATCTGAACTTGTAATAGTCAAATACAGAACTTCTAATTGTTAAATACAAATTATTAGTGCAAATTATAACTTGAAGATCTGAACTTGTAATAGTGAATTACAGAACTTAGATTTGTTAAATTCAAATTATTATTTCAAATTATAACTTGAAGATCTGAACTAGTAATTGTCAAATACAGAACTTAAAATTGTTAAATACAAATTTTTAGTGCAAATTATAACTTGTTGATCTGAACTTGTAATTGTCAAATACAGAACTTAAAATTGATAGCTTCTAATTATTATTTCAAATTATAACTTGTAGATCTGAACTTGTAATAGTGAATTACAGAACTTAGATTTGTTAAATTCAAATTATAACTTGTAGATCTGAACTAGTAATTGTCAAATACAGAACTTAAAATTGTTAAATACAAATATTAGTGCAAATTATAACTTGAAGATCTGAACTTGTAATTGTCAAATACAGAACTTAAAATTGATAGCTTCTAATTATTATTGGAAATTATAACTTGAAAATCTGAACTTGTAATAGTGAATTACAGAACTTAGATTTGTTAAATTCAAATTATTAGTTCAAATTATAACTTGAAGATTGTAATTGTCAAATACAGAACTTAAAATTGATAGCTTATAATTATAATTCAAATTATAACTTGTAGATCTGAGCTTGTAATAGTCAAATACAGAACTTAAAATTGATAGCTTCTAATTATTATTGCAAATTGTAACTTGAAGATCTGAACTTGTAATAGTGAATTACAGAACTTAGATTTGTTAAATTCAAATTATTAGTTCAAATTATAACTTGAAGATCTGAACTAGTAATTGTCAAATACGGAACTTAAAATTGATAGCTTATAATTATTATTGTAATTTATAACTCGAAGATCTGCACTTGTAATAGTGAATTACAGAACTTAGATTTGTTAAATTCAAATTATTATTTCAAATTATAACTTGAAGATCTGAACTTAAAATAGTCAAATACAGAACTTCGAATTGTTAAATACAAATTATTAGTGCAAATTATAACTTGAAGATCTGAACTAGTAATTGTCAAATACAGAACTTGAAAATGATAGCTTCTAATTATTATTGCAAATTATAACTTGAAGATCTGAACTTGTAATAGTGAATTACAGAACTAAGATTTGTAAAATTCAAATTATTAGTTCAAATTATAACTTGAAGATCTGAACTAGTAATTGTCAAATAGAGAACTTAAATTTGATAGCTTATAATTATATTCAAATTATAACTTGAAGATCTGAGCTTGTAATAGTCAAATACAGAACTTAAACTTGATAGCTTCTAATTATTATTGCAAATTATAACTTGAAGATCTGAACTTGTAATAGTGAATTACAGAACTTAGATTTGTTAAATTCAAATTATTATTTCAAATTATAACTTGAAGATCTGAACTAGTAATTGTCAAATACAGAACTTAAAATTGATAGCTTCTAATTATTATTGCAAATCATAACTTGAAGATCTGAACTTGTAATTGTCAAATACAGAACTTAGAATTGATAGCTTATAATTATTATTGTAATTTATAACTCGAAGATCTGCACTTGTAATAGTGAATTACAGAACTTAGATTTGTTAAATTCAAATTTTTATTTCAAATTATAACTTGAAGATCTGAACTATAAATTGTCAAATACAGAACTTAAAATTGATAGCTTCTAATTATTATTGCAAATAATAACTTGAAGATCTGAACTTGTAATTGTCAAATGCAGAACTTAAAATTGATAGCTTCTAATTATTATTGCAAATATTAATTTGAAGATCTGTACTTGTAATTGTCAAATACAGATCTTAAAATTGATAGCTTATAATTATAATTCAAATTATAACTTGAAGATCTGAACTTGTAATAGTCAAATACAGAACTTCGAATTGTTGAATACAAATTATTAGTGCAAATTATAACTAGAAGATCTGAACTTGTAATTGTCAAATACTGAACTTAAAATTGATAGCTTCTAATTATTATTGCATATTATAACTTGTAGATCTGAACTTGTAATAGTGAATTACAGAACTTAGATTTGTTAAATTCAAATTATTAGTTCAAATTATAACTTGAAGATCTCAACTAGTAATTGTCAAATACAGAACTTGAAATTGATAGCTTCTAATTATTATTGCAAATTATAACTTGAAGATCTGAACTTGTAATTGTCAAATGCAGAACTTAAAATTGATAGCTTCTAATTATTATTGCAAATAATAATTTGAAGATCTGTACTTGTAATTGTCAAATACAGAACTTAAAATTGATAGCTTATAATTATAATTCAAATTATAACTTCAAGATCTGAACTTGTAATTGTCAAATACAGAACTTCTAATTGTTAAATACAAATTATTAGTGCAAATTATAACTTGAAGATCTGAACTTGTAATTGTCAAATACAGAACTTAAAATTGATAGCTTCTAATTCTTATTGCAAATTATAACCTGTAGATCTGAACTAGTAATTGTCAAATACAGAACTTAAAATTGTTAAATACAAATTATTAGTGCAAATTATAACTTGTAGATCTGAACTTGTAATTGTCAAATACAGAACTTAAAATTGATAGCTTATAATTATTATTGTAAATTATAACTTGAAGATCTGAACTTGTAATGGTGAATTACAGAACTTAGTTTTGTTAAATTCAAATTATTATTTCAGATTATAACTTGAAGATCTGAACTAGTAATTGTCAAATACAGAACTTAAACTTGATAGCTTCTAATTATTATTGCAAATCATAACTTGAAGATCTGAACTTGTAATTGTCAAATACAGAACTTATAATTGATAGCTTCTAATTATTATTTCTAATTATAACTTGAAGATCTGAACTTGTAATTGTCAAATACAGAACTTCTAATTGTTAAATACAAATTATTAGTGCAAATTATAACTCGTAGATCTGTACTTGTAATTGTCAAATACAGAACTTCAAATTGATAGCTTCTAATTATTATTGTAAATTATAACTTGAAGATCTGAACTTGTAATAGTGAATTACTGAAGTTAGATTTGTCAAATTCAAATTATTATTTCTAATTATAACTTGAAGATCTGAACTAGTAATTGTCAAATACAGAACTTAAAATTGATAGCTTATAATTATTATTGTAAATTATAACTTGAAGATCTGCACTTGTAATAGTGAATTACAGAACTTAGATTTGTTAAATTCAAATTATTATTTCAAATTATAACTTGAAGATCTTAACTAGTAATTTTCAAATACAGAACTTAAAATTGATAGCTTCTAATTATTATTGCAAATAATAACTTGAAGATCTGAACTTGTAATTGTCAAATGCAGAACTTAATATTGATAGCTTCTAATTATTATTGCAAATAATAATTTGAAGATCTGTACTTGTAATTGTCAAATACAGAACTTAAAATTGATAGCTTATAATTATAATTCAAATTATAACTTGAAGATCTGAGCTTGTAATAGTCAAATACAGAACTTAAAATTGATAGCTTCTAATTATTATTGCCAATTATAACTTGAAGATCTGAACTTGTAATAGTGAATTACAGAACTTAGATTTGTTAAATTCAAATTATTATTTCAAATTTTAACTTGAAGATCTGAACTAGTAATTGTCAAATACAGAACTTAAAATTGATAGCTTCGAATTATTATTGCAAATCATAACTTGAAGATCTGAACTTGTAATTGTCAAATACAGAACTTAAAATTGATAGCTTCTAATTATTATTTCAAATTATAACTTGAAGATCTGATCTTGTAATTGTCAAATACAGAACTTCTAATTGTTAAATACAAATTATTAGTGCAAATTATAACTTGTAGATCTGAACTAGTAATTGTCAAATACAGAACTTAAAATTGATAGCTTATAATTATAATTCAAATTATAACTTGCAGATCTGAGCTTGTAATAGTCAAATACAGAACTTCGAATTGTTAAATACAAATTATTAGTGCAAATTATAACTTGTAGATCTGAACTTGTAATAGGTAAATACAGAACTTAAAATTGATAGCTTATAACTATTATTGCAAATTATAACTTGAAGATCTGAACTTGTAATAGTGAATTACAGAACTAAGATTTGTTAAATTCAAATTATTAGTTCAAATTGTAACTTGAAGATCTGAACTAGTAATTGTCAAATAGAGAACTTAAATTTGATAGCTTATAATTATATTCAAATTATAACTTGAAGATCTGAGCTTGTAATAGTCAAATACAGAACTTAAAATTGATAGCTTCTAATTATTATTGCAAATTATAACTTGAAGATCTGAACTTGTAATAGTGAATTACAGAACTTAGATTTGTTAAATTCAAATTATTATTTCAAATTATAACTTGAAGATCTGAACTAGTAATTTTCAAATACAGAACTTAAAATTGATAGCTTCTAATTATTATTGCAAATAATAACTTGAAGATCTGAACTTGTAATTGTCAAATGCAGAACTTAAAATTGATAGCTTCTAATTATTATTGCAAATAATAATTTGAAGATCTGTACTTGTAATTGTCAAATACAGAACTTAAAATTGATAGCTTATAATTATAATTCAAATTATAACTTGAAGATCTGAGCTTGTAATAGTCAAATACAGAACTTAAAATTGATAGCTTCTAATTATTATTGCCAATTATAACTTGAAGATCTGAACTTGTAATAGTGAATTACAGAACTTAGATTTGTTAAATTCAAATTATTATTTCAAATTTTAACTTGAAGATCTGAACTAGTAATTGTCAAATACAGAACTTAAAATTGATAGCTTCGAATCATTATTGCAAATCATAACTTGAAGATCTGAACTTATAATTGTCAAATACAGAACTTAAAATTGATAGCTTCTGATTATTATTTCAAATTATAACTTGAAGATCTGATCTTGTAATTGTCAAATACAGAACTTCTAATTGTTAAATACAAATTATTAGTGCAAATTATAACTTGTAGATCTGAACTAGTAATTGTCAAATACAGAACTTAAAATTGATAGCTTATAATTATAATTCAAATTATAACTTGCAGATCTGAGCTTGTAATTGTCAAATACAGAACTTAAAATTGTTAAATACAAATTATTAGTGCAAATTATAACTTGTAGATCTGAACTTGTAATTGTCAAATACAGAACTTAAAATTGATAGCTTATAATTATTATTGCAAATTATAACTTGAAGATCTGAACTTGTAATAGTGAATTACAGAACTAAGATTTGTTAAATTCAAATTATTAGTTCAAATTATAACTTGAAGATCTGAACTAGTAATTGTCAAATAGAGAACTTAAATTTGATAGCTTATAATTATATTCAAATTATAACTTGAAGATCTGAGCTTGTAATAGTCAAATACAGAACTTAAAATTGATAGCTTCTAATTATTATTGCAAATTATAACTTGAAGATCTGAACTTGTAATAGTGAATTACAGAACTTAGATTTGTTAAATTCAAATTATTATTTCAAATTATAACTTGAAGATCTGAACTAGTAATTGTCAAATACAGAACTTAAAATCGATAGCTTCTAATTATTATTGCAAATCATAACTTGAAGATCTGAACTTGTAATTGTCAAATACAGAACTTAGAATTGATAGCTTATAATTATTATTGTAATTTATAACTCGAAGATCTGCACTTGTAATAGTGAATTACAGAACTTAGATTTGTTAAATTCAAATTATTATTTCAAATTATAACTTGAAGATCTGAACTATAAATTGTCAAATACAGAACTTAAAATTGATAGCTTCTAATTATTATTGCAAATAATAACTTGAAGATCTGAACTTGTAATTGTCAAATGCAGAACTTAAAATTGATAGCTTCTAATTATTATTGCAAATATTAATTTGAAGATCTGTACTTGTAATTGTCAAATACAGATCTTAAAATTGATAGCTTATAATTATAATTCAAATTATAACTTGAAGATCTGAACTTGTAATAGTCAAATACAGAACTTCGAATTGTTGAATACAAATTATTAGTGCAAATTATAACTAGAAGATCTGTACTTGTAATTGTCAAATACAGAACTTAAAATTGATAAGCTTCTAATTATTATTGCATATTATAACTTGAAGATCTGAACTTGTAATTGTCAAATACTGAACTTAAAATTGATAGCTTCTAATTATTATTGCATATTATAACTTGTAGATCTGAACTTGTAATAGTGAATTACAGAACTTAGATTTGTTAAATTCAAATTATTAGTTCAAATTATAACTTGAAGATCTCAACTAGTAATTGTCAAATACAGAACTTGAAATTGATAGCTTCTAATTATTATTGCAAATTATAACTTGAAGATCTGAACTTGTAATTGTCAAATGCAGAACTTAAAATTGATAGCTTCTAATTATTATTGCAAATAATAATTTGAAGATCTGTACTTGTAATTGTCAAATACAGAACTTAAAATTGATAGCTTATAATTATAATTCAAATTATAACTTCAAGATCTGAACTTGTAATTGTCAAATACAGAACTTCTAATTGTTAAATACAAATTATTAGTGCAAATTATAACTTGAAGATCTGAACTTGTAATTGTCAAATACAGAACTTAAAATTGATAGCTTCTAATTCTTATTGCAAATTATAACCTGTAGATCTGAACTAGTAATTGTCAAATACAGAACTTAAAATTGTTAAATACAAATTATTAGTGCAAATTATAACTTGTAGATCTGAACTTGTAATTGTCAAATACAGAACTTAAAATTGATAGCTTATAATTATTAATGTAAATTATAACTTGAAGATCTGAACTTGTCAAATATAGAACTTAAAATTGATAGCTTCTAATTATTATTGCAAATTATAACTTGAAGATCTGAACTAGTAATTGTCAAATACAGAACTTCTAATTGTTAAATACAAATTATTAGTGCAAATTATAACTTGAAGATCTGAACTAGTAATTGTCAAATACAGAACTTAAAATTGATAGCTTCTAATTATTATTGTAAATTATAACTTGAAGATCTGAACTTGTAATAGTGAATTACTGAAGTTAGATTTGTCAAATTCAAATTATTATTTCTAATTATAACTTGAAGATCTGAACTAGTAATTGTCAAATACAGAACTTAAAATTGATAGCTTATAATTATTATTGTAAATTATAACTTGAAGATCTGCACTTGTAATAGTGAATTACAGAACTTAGATTTGTTAAATTCAAATTATTATTTCAAATTATAACTTGAAGATCTGAACTAGTAATTTTCAAATACAGAACTTAAAATTGATAGCTTCTAATTATTATTGCAAATAATAACTTGAAGATCTGAACTTGTAATTGTCAAATGCAGAACTTAAAATTGATAGCTTCTAGTTATTATTGCAAATAATAATTTGAAGATCTGTACTTGTAATTGTCAAATACAGAACTTAAAATTGATAGCTTATAATTATAATTCAAATTATAACTTGAAGATCTGAGCTTGTAATAGTCAAATACAGAACTTAAAATTGATAGCTTCTAATTATTATTGCCAATTATAACTTGAAGATCTGAACTTGTAATAGTGAATTACAGAACTTAGATTTGTTAAATTCAAATTATTATTTCAAATTTTAACTTGAAGATCTGAACTAGTAATTGTCAAATACAGAACTTAAAATTGATAGCTTCGAATTATTATTGCAAATCATAACTTGTAGATCTGAACTTGTAATAGGTAAATACAGAACTTCAAATTGTTAAATTAAAACTAAGATTGCAAATAATAATTTGAAGATCTGAACTTGTAATAGTCAAATACAGAACTTCAAATTGTTAAATTAAAACTAAGATTGCTAATAATAATTTGAAGATCTGGACTTGTAATAGTCAAATACAGAAATTCTAATTGTTAAATACAAATTATTAGTGCTAATTATAACTTGAAGATCTGAACTTGTAATTGTCAAATACAGAACTTAAAATTGATAGCTTCTAATTATTATTTCAAATTATAACTTGAAGATCTGAACTTGTAATTGTCATATACAGAACTTCTAATTGTTAAATACAAATTATTAGTGCTAATTATAACTTGTAGATCTGAACTTGTAATAGGTAAATACAGAACTTCAAATTGTTAAATTAAAACTAAGATTGCAAATAATAATTTGAAGATCTGAACTTGTAATAGTCAAATACAGAACTTCAAATTGTTAAATTAAAACTAAGATTGCTAATAATAATTTGAAGATCTGGACTTGTAATAGTCAAACACAGAAATTCTAATTGTTAAATACAAATTATTAGTGCTAATTATAACTTGAAGATCTGAACTTGTAATTGTCAAATACAGAACTTAAAATTGATAGCTTCTAATTATTATTTCAAATTATAACTTGAAGATCTGAACTTATAATTGTCATATACAGAACTTCTAATTGTTAAATACAAATTATTAGTGCAAATTATAACTTGTAGATCTGAACTTGTAATAGGTAATTACAGAACTTCAAATTTTTAAATTCTAACTAAGATTGCAAATAATAATTTGAAGATCTGAACTTGTAATAGTCAAATACAGAACTTCTAATTGTTAAATACAAATTATTAGTGCAAATTATAACTTCAAGATCTGAACTTGTAATAGTGAATTACAGAACCTAGATTTGTTAAATTCAAATTATTATTTCAAATTATAACTTGAAGATCTGAACTAGTAATTGTCAAATACAGAACTTAAAATTGTTAAATACAAATTTTTAGTGCAAATTATAACTTGTTGATCTGAACTTGTAATTGTCAAATACAGAACTTAAAATTGATAGCTTCTAATTATTATTTCAAATTATAACTTGTAGATCTGAACTTGTAATAGTGAATTACAGAACTTAGATTTGTTAAATTCAAATTATAACTTGTAGATCTGAACTAGTAATTGTCAAATACAGAACTTAAAATTGTTAAATACAAATATTAGTGCAAATTATAACTTGAAGATCTGAGCATGTAATAGTCAAATACAGAACTTCGAATTGTTAAATACAAATTATTAGTACAAATTATAACTTGTAGATCTGAACTTGTAATAGGTAAATACAGAACTTCAAATTGTTAAATTCAAACTAAGATTGCAAATAATAATTTGAAGATCTGAACTTGTAATAGTCAGATACAGAACTTCTAATTGTTAAATACAAATTATTAGTGCAAATTATAACTTGAAGATCTGAACTTGTAATTGTCAAATACAGAACTTCTAATTGTTAAATACAAATTATTAGTGCAAATTATAACTTGTAGATCTGAACTTGTAATAGGTAAATACAGAACTTCAAATTGTTAAATTCAAACTAAGATTGCAAATAATAATTTGAAGATCTGAACTTGTAATAGTCAAATACAGAACTTCAAATTGTTAAATTAAAACTAAGATTGCTAATAATAATTAGAAAATCTGGACTTGTAATAGTCAAATACAGAAATTCTAATTGTTAAATACAAATTATTAGTGCTAATTATAACTTGAAGATCTGAACTTGTAATTGTCAAATACAGAACTTAAAATTGATAGCTTCTAATTATTATTTCAATTTATAACTTGAAGATCTGAACTTGTAATTGTCATATACAGAACTTCTAATTGTTAAATACAAATTATTAGTGCAAATTATAACTTGAAGATCTGAACTTGTAATTGTCAAATACAGAACTTAAAATTGATAGCTCCTAATTATTATTGTAAATTATAACTTGAAGATCTGAACTTGTAATAGTGAATTACAGAACTTAGATTTGTTAAATTCAAATTATTATTTCAAATTATAACTTGAAGATCTCAACTAGTAATTGTCAAATACAGAACTTGAAATTGATAGCTTCTAATTATTATTGCAAATTATAACTTGAAGATCTGAACTTGTAATTGTCAAATGCAGAACTTAAAATTGATAGCTTCTAATTATTATTGCAAATAATAATTTGAAGATCTGTACTTGTAATTGTCAAATACAGAACTTAAAATTGATAGCTTATAATTATAATTCAAATTATAACTTCAAGATCTGAACTTGTAATTGTCAAATACAGAACTTCTAATTGTTAAATACAAATTATTAGTGCAAATTATAACTTGTAGATCTGAACTAGTAATTGTCAAATACAGAACTTAAAATTGATAGCTTATAATTATAATTCAAATTATAACTTGCAGATCTGAGCTTGTAATAGTCAAATACAGAACTTCGAATTGTTAAATACAAATTATTAGTGCAAATTATAACTTGTAGATCTGAACTTGTAATAGGTAAATACAGAACTTCAAATTGTTAAATTAAAACTAAGATTGCAAATAATAATTTGAAGATCTGAACTTGTAATAGTCAAATACAGAACTTCTAATTATTAAATACAAATTATTGGTGCAAATTATAACTTGCAGATCTGAACTTGTAATAGTGAATTACAGAACTTAGATTTGTTAAATTCAAATTTATATTTCAAATTATAACTTGAAGATCTGAACTAGTAATTGTCAAATACAGAACTTAAAATTGTTAAATACAAATTATTAGTGCAAATTATAACTTGAAGATCTGAACTTGCAATTGTCAAATACAGAACTTAAAATTGATAGCTTCAAATTATTATTGCAAATAATAACTTGAAGATCTGAACTTGTAATTGTCAAATGCAGAACTTAAAATTGATAGCTTCTAATTATTATTACAAATTATAACTTGAAGATCTGAACTAGTAATTGTCAAATACAGAACTTAAAATTTCTAGCTTATAATTATTATTGTAAATTATAACTTGAAGATCTGAACTTGTAATAGTGAATTACAGAAATTAGATTTGTTAAATTCAAATTATTATTTCAAATTATAACTTGAAGATCTGAACTAGTAATTGTCAAATACAGAACTTAAAATTGATAGCTTCTAATTATTATTGCAAATTATAAATTGAAGATCTGAACTTGTAATTGTCAAAAACAGAACTTAAAATTGATAGCTTCTAATTATTATTTCAAATTATAACTTGAAGATCTGAACATGTAATTGTCAAATGCAGAACTTCTAATTGTTAAATACAAATTATTAGTGCAAATTAAAACTTGTAGATCTGAACTAGTAATTGTCAAATACAGAACTTAAAATTGATAGCTTATAATTATAATTCAAATTATAACTTGCAGATCTGAGCTTGTAATAGTCAAATACAGAACTTCGAATTGTTAAATACAAATTATTAGTGCAAATTATAACTTGTAGATCTGAACTTGTAATAGGTAAATACAGAACTTCAAATTGTTAAATTAAAACTAAGATTGCAAATAATAATTTGAAGATCTGAACTTGTAATAGTCAAATACAGAACTTCAAATTGTTAAATTAAAACTAAGATTGCTAATAATAATTTGAAGATCTGGACTTGTAATAGTCAAATACAGAAATTCTAATTGTTAAATACAAATTATTAGTGCTAATTATAACTTGAAGATCTGAACTTGTAATTGTCAAATACAGAACTTAAAATTGATAGCTTCTAATTATTATTTCAATTTATAACTTGAAGATCTGAACTTGTAATTGTCATATACAGAACTTCTAATTGTTAAATACAAATTATTAGTGCAAATTATAACTTGAAGATCTGAACTTGTAATTGTCAAATACAGAACTTAAAATTGATAGCTCCTAATTATTATTGTAAATTATAACTTGAAGATCTGAACTTGTAATAGTGAATTACAGAACTTAGATTTGTTAAATTCAAATTATTATTTCAAATTATAACTTGTAGATCTCAACTAGTAATTGTCAAATACAGAACTTGAAATTGATAGCTTCTAATTATTATTGCAAATTATAACTTGAAGATCTGAACTTGTAATTGTCAAATGCAGAACTTAAAATTGATAGCTTCTAATTATTAGTGCAAATTATAACTTGAAGATCTGAACTTGTAATTGTCAAATACAGAACTTAAAATTGATAGCTTCTAATTCTTATTGCAAATTATAACTTGAAGATCTAAACTAGTAATTGTCAAATACAGAACTTAAAATTGTTAAATACAAATTATTAGTGCAAATTATAACTTGTAGATCTGAACTTGTAATTGTCAAATACAGAACTTAAAATTGATAGCTTATAATTATTATTGTAAATTATAACTTGAAGATCTGAACTTGTAATGGTGAATTACAGAACTTAGTTTTGTTAAACTCAAATTATTATTTCAGATTATAACTTGAAGATCTGGACTAGTAATTGTCAAATACAGAACTTAAAATTGATAGCTTCTAATTATTATTGCAAATCATAACTTGAAGATCTGAACTTGTAATTGTCAAATACAGAACTTAACATTGATAGCTTCTAATTATTATTTCAAATTATAACTTAAAGATCTGAACTTGTAATTGTCAAATACAGAACTTCTAATTGTTAAATACAAATTATTAGTGCAAATTATAACTTGTAGATCTGAACTTGTAATTGTCAAATACAGAACTTCAAATTGATACGTTCTAATTATTATTGTAAATTATAACTTGAAGATCTGAACTTGTAATAGTGAATTACTGAACTTAGATTTGTCAAATTCAAATTATTATTTCTAATTATAACTTGAAGATCTGAACTAGTAATTGTCAAATACAGAACTTAAAATTGATAGCTTATAATTATTATTGTAAATTATAACTTGAAGATCTGAACTTGTAATAGTGAATTATAGAACTTAGATTTGTGAAATTCAAATTATTATTTCAAATTATAACTTGAAGATCTGAACTAGTAATTGTCAAATACAGAACTTAAAATTGATAGCTTCTAATT
The DNA here is from genome assembly GCA_963170105.1 of Cantharis lateralis. NCBI lineage: Eukaryota > Metazoa > Arthropoda > Insecta > Coleoptera > Cantharidae > Cantharis > Cantharis lateralis. The sequence continues at coordinate 8,015,534 of OY720630.1, read as the reverse complement.
ATTATTGCAAATAATAACTTGAAGATCTGAACTTGTAATTGTCAAATGCAGAACTTAAAATTGATAGCTTCTAATTATTATTGCAAATAATAATTTGAAGATCTGTACTTGTAATTGTCAAATACAGAACTTAAAATTAATAGCTTATAATTATAATTCAAATTATTACTTGAAGATCTGAACTTTATAATAGTCAAATACAGAACTTCGAATTGTTAAATACAAATTATTAGTGCAAATTATAACTTGACGATCTGAACTTGTAATTGTGAAATACAGAACTTAAAATTGATAGCTTCTAATTATTATTGCATATTAAAACTTGTAGATCTGAACTTGTAATAGTGAATTACAGAACTTAGATTTGTTAAATTCAAATTATTATTTCAAATTATAACTTGAAGATCTGAACTAGTAATTGTCAAATACAGAACTTAAAATTGATAGCTTCTAATTATTATTGCAAATCATAACTTGAAGATCTGAACTTATAATTGTCAAATACAGAACTTAAAATTGATAGCTTCTAATTATTATTGCAATTCATAACTTGAAGATCTGAACTTGTAATTGTCAAATACTGAACTTAAAATTGATAGCTTCTAATTATTATTTCAAATTATAACTAGAAGATCTGAACTTGTAATTGTCAAATACAGAACTTCTAATTGTTAAATACAAATTATTAGTGCAAATTATAACTTGTAGATCTGAACTAGTAATTGTCAAATGCAGAACTTAAAATTGATAGCTTCTAATTATTATTGCAAATAATAACTTGAAGATCTGAACTTGTAATTGTCAAATGCAGAACTTAAAATTGATAGCTTCTAATTATTATTGCAAATCATAACTTGAAGATCTGAACTTATAATTGTCAAATACAGAACTTAAAATTGATAGCTTCTAATTATTATTGCAATTCATAACTTGAAGATCTGAACTTGTAATTGTCAAATACTGAACTTAAAATTGATAGCTTCTAATTATTATTTCAAATTATAACTAGAAGATCTGAACTTGTAATTGTCAAATACAGAACTTCTAATTGTTAAATACAAATTATTAGTGCAAATTATAACTTGTAGATCTGAACTAGTAATTGTCAAATACAGAACTTAAAATTGATAGCTTATAATTATAATTCAAATTATAACTTGCAGATCTGAGCTTGTAATAGTCAAATACAGAACTTCGAATTGTTAAATACAAATTATTAGTGCAAATTATAACTTGTAGATCTGAACTTGTAATAGGTAAATACAGAACTTCAAATTGTTAAATTAAAACTAAGATTGCAAATAATAATTTGAAGATCTGAACTTGTAATAGTCAAATACAGAACTTCTAATTATTAAATACAAATTATTGGTGCAAATTATAACTTGCAGATCTGAACTTGTAATAGTGAATTACAGAACTTAGATTTGTTAAATTCAAATTTATATTTCAAATTATAACTTGAAGATCTGAACTAGTAATTGTCAAATACAGAACTTAAAATTGTTAAATACAAATTATTAGTGCAAATTATAACTTGAAGATCTGAACTTGCAATTGTCAAATACAGAACTTAAAATTGATAGCTTCAAATTATTATTGCAAATAATAACTTGAAGATCTGAACTTGTAATTGTCAAATGCAGAACTTAAAATTGATAGCTTCTAATTATTATTGCAAATTATAACTTGAAGATCTGAACTAGTAATTGTCAAATACAGAACTTAAAATTTCTAGCTTATAATTATTATTGTAAATTATAACTTGAAGATCTGAACTTGTAATAGTGAATTACAGAAATTAGATTTGTTAAATTCAAATTATTATTTCAAATTATAACTTGAAGATCTGAACTAGTAATTGTCAAATACAGAACTTAAAATTGATAGCTTCTAATTATTATTGCAAATTATAACTTGAAGATCTGAACTTGTAATAGTCAAATACAGAACTTCTAGTTGTTAAATACAAATTATTAGTGCAAATTATAACTTGAAGATCTGAACTTGTAATTGTCAAATACAGAACTTCTAATTGTTAAATACAAATTATTAGTGCAAATTATAACTTGAAGATCTGAACTTGTAATTGTCAAATACAGAACTTAAAATTGATAGCTTCTAATTATTATTGTAAATTATAACTCGAAGATTTGAACTTGTAATAGTGAAATACAGAACTTAGATTTGTTAAATTCAAATTATTATTTCAAATTATAACTTGAAGATCTGAACTAGTAATTGTCAAAAACAGAACTTAAAATTGATAGCTTCTAATTATTATTGCAAATTATAACTTGAAGATCTGAACTTGTAATAGTGAATTACAGAACTTAGATTTGTTAAATTCAAATTATTATTTCAAATTATAACTTGAAGATCTGAACTAGTAATTGTCAAAAACAGAACTTAAAATTGATAGCTTCTAATTATTATTGCAAATTATAAATTGAAGATCTGAACTTGTAATTGTCAAAAACAGAACTTAAAATTGATAGCTTCTAATTATTATTTCAAATTATAACTTGAAGATCTGAACTTGTAATTGTCAAATACAGAACTTCTAATTGTTAAATACAAATTATTAGTGCAAATTAAAACTTGTAGATCTGAACTAGTAATTGTCAAATACAGAACTTAAAATTGATAGCTTATAATTATAATTCAAATTATAACTTGCAGATCTGAGCTTGTAATAGTCAAATACAGAACTTCGAATTGTTAAATACAAATTATTAGTGCAAATTATAACTTGTAGATCTGAACTTGTAATAGGTAAATACAGAACTTCAAATTGTTAAATTAAAACTAAGATTGCTAATAATAATTTGAAGATCTGGACTTGTAATAGTCAAATACAGAAATTCTAATTGTTAAATACAAATTATTAGTGCTAATTATAACTTGAAGATCTGAACTTGTAATTGTCAAATACAGAACTTAAAATTGATAGCTTCTAATTATTATTTCAATTTATAACTTGAAGATCTGAACTTGTAATTGTCATATACAGAACTTCTAATTGTTAAATACAAATTATTAGTGCAAATTATAACTTGAAGATCTGAACTTGTAATTGTCAAATACAGAACTTAAAATTGATAGCTCCTAATTATTATTGTAAATTATAACTTGAAGATCTGAACTTGTAATAGTGAATTACAGAACTTAGATTTGTTAAATTCAAATTATTATTTCAAATTATAACTTGTAGATCTCAACTAGTAATTGTCAAATACAGAACTTGAAATTGATAGCTTCTAATTATTATTGCAAATTATAACTTGAAGATCTGAACTTGTAATTGTCAAATGCAGAACTTAAAATTGATAGCTTCTAATTATTAGTGCAAATTATAACTTGAAGATCTGAACTTGTAATTGTCAAATACAGAACTTAAAATTGATAGCTTCTAATTCTTATTGCAAATTATAACTTGAAGATCTAAACTAGTAATTGTCAAATACAGAACTTAAAATTGTTAAATACAAATTATTAGTGCAAATTATAACTTGTAGATCTGAACTTGTAATTGTCAAATACAGAACTTAAAATTGATAGCTTATAATTATTATTGTAAATTATAACTTGAAGATCTGAACTTGTAATGGTGAATTACAGAACTTAGTTTTGTTAAACTCAAATTATTATTTCAGATTATAACTTGAAGATCTGGACTAGTAATTGTCAAATACAGAACTTAAAATTGATAGCTTCTAATTATTATTGCAAATCATAACTTGAAGATCTGAACTTGTAATTGTCAAATACGGAACTTAACATTGATAGCTTCTAATTATTATTTCAAATTATAACTTAAAGATCTGAACTTGTAATTGTCAAATACAGAACTTCTAATTGTTAAATACAAATTATTAGTGCAAATTATAACTTGTAGATCTGAACTTGTAATTGTCAAATACAGAACTTCAAATTGATACGTTCTAATTATTATTGTAAATTATAACTTGAAGATCTGAACTTGTAATAGTGAATTACTGAACTTAGATTTGTCAAATTCAAATTATTATTTCTAATTATAACTTGAAGATCTGAACTAGTAATTGTCAAATACAGAACTTAAAATTGATAGCTTATAATTATTATTGTAAATTATAACTTGAAGATCTGAACTTGTAATAGTGAATTATAGAACTTAGATTTGTGAAATTCAAATTATTATTTCAAATTATAACTTGAAGATCTGAACTAGTAATTGTCAAATACAGAACTTAAAATTGATAGCTTCTAATTATTATTGCAAATAATAACTTGAAGATCTGAACTTGTAATTGTCAAATGCAGAACTTAAAATTGATAGCTTCTAATTATTATTGCAAATAATAATTTGAAGATCTGTACTTGTAATTGTCAAATACAGAACTTAAAATTAATAGCTTATAATTATAATTCAAATTATTACTTGAAGATCTGAACTTTATAATAGTCAAATACAGAACTTCGAATTGTTAAATACAAATTATTAGTGCAAATTATAACTTGAAGATCTGAACTTGTAATTGTGAAATACAGAACTTAAAATTGATAGCTTCTAATTATTATTGCATATTAAAACTTGTAGATCTGAACTTGTAATAGTGAATTACAGAACTTAGATTTGTTAAATTCAAATTATTATTTCAAATTATAACTTGAAGATCTGAACTAGTAATTGTCAAATACAGAACTTAAAATTGATAGCTTCTAATTATTATTGCAAATCATAACTTGAAGATCTGAACTTATAATTGTCAAATACAGAACTTAAAATTGATAGCTTCTAATTATTATTGCAATTCATAACTTGAAGATCTGATCTTGTAATTGTCAAATACTGAACTTAAAATTGATAGCTTCTAATTATTATTTCAAATTATAACTAGAAGATCTGAACTTGTAATTGTCAAATACAGAACTTCTAATTGTTAAATACAAATTATTAGTGCAAATTATAACTTGTAGATCTGAACTAGTAATTGTCAAATACAGAACTTAAAATTGATAGCTTATAATTATAATTCAAATTATAACTTGCAGATCTGAGCTTGTAATAGTCAAATACAGAACTTCTAATTATTAAATACAAATTATTGGTGCAAATTATAACTTGCAGATCTGAACTTGTAATAGTGAATTACAGAACTTAGATTTGTTAAATTCAAATTTAAATTTCAAATTATAACTTGAAGATCTGAACTAGTAATTGTCAAATACAGAACTTAAAATTGTTAAATACAAATTATTAGTGCAAATTATAACTTGAAGATCTGAACTTGTAATAGTGAATTACAGAACTTAGATTTGTCAAATTCAAATTATTATTTCTAATTATAACTTGAAGATCTGAACTAGTAATTGTCAAATACAGAACTTAAAATTGATAGCTTCGAATTATTATTGCAAATTATAACTTGAAGATCTGAACTTGTAATAGTGAATTACAGAACTTAGATTTGTTAAATTCAAATTATTATTTCAAATTATAACTTGAAGATCTGAACTAGTAATTGTCAAATACAGAACTTAAAATTGATAGCTTCTAATTATTATTGCAAATTATAACTTGAAGATCTGAACTTGTAATTGTCAAATACAGAACTTAAAATTGATAGCTTCTAATTATTATTTCAAATTATATCTTGAAGATCTGAACTTGTAATTGTCAAATACAGAACTTCTAATTGTTAAATACAAATTATTAGTGCAAATTCTAACTTGTAAATCTGAACTTGTAATTGACACATACAGAACTTAAAATTCATAGCTTCTAATTATTATTGTAAATTATAACTTGAAGATCTGAACTAGTAATAGTGAATTACAGAACTTAGATTTGTCAAATTCAAATTATTATTTCTAATTATAACTTGAAGATCTGAACTAGTAATTGTCAAATACAGAACTTAAAATTGATAGCTTCTAATTATTATTGCAAATTATAACTTGAAGATCTGAACTTGTAATAGTGAATTACAGAACTTAGATTTGTTAAATTCAAATTATTAGTTCAAATTATAACTTGAAGATCTGAACTAGTAATTGTCAAATAGAGAACTTAAAATTGATAGCTTCTAATTATTATTTCAAATTATAACTAGAAGATCTGAACTTGTAATTGTCAAATACAGAACTTCTAATTGTTAAATACAAATTATTAGTGCAAATTATAACTTGTAGATCTGAACTAGTAATTGTCAAATACAGAACTTAAAATTGATAGCTTATAATTATAATTCAAATTATAACTTGCAGATCTGAGCTTGTAATAGTCAAATACAGAACTTCGAATTGTTAAATACAAATTATTAGTGCAAATTATAACTTGTAGATCTGAACTTGTAATAGGTAAATACAGAACTTCAAATTGTTAAATTAAAACTAAGATTGCAAATAATAATTTGAAGATCTGAACTTGTAATAGTCAAATACAGAACTTCTAATTATTAAATACAAATTATTGGTGCAAATTATAACTTGCAGATCTGAACTTGTAATAGTGAATTACAGAACTTAGATTTGTTAAATTCAAATTTATATTTCAAATTATAACTTGAAGATCTGAACTAGTAATTGTCAAATACAGAACTTAAAATTGTTAAATACAAATTATTAGTGCAAATTATAACTTGAAGATCTGAACTTGCAATTGTCAAATACAGAACTTAAAATTGATAGCTTCAAATTATTATTGCAAATAATAACTTGAAGATCTGAACTTGTAATTGTCAAATGCAGAACTTAAAATTGATAGCTTCTAATTATTATTGCAAATTATAACTTGAAGATCTGAACTAGTAATTGTCAAATACAGAACTTAAAATTTCTAGCTTATAATTATTATTGTAAATTATAACTTGAAGATCTGAACTTGTAATAGTGAATTACAGAAATTAGATTTGTTAAATTCAAATTATTATTTCAAATTATAACTTGAAGATCTGAACTAGTAATTGTCAAATACAGAACTTAAAATTGATAGCTTCTAATTATTATTGCAAATTATAACTTGAAGATCTGAACTTGTAATAGTCAAATACAGAACTTCTAGTTGTTAAATACAAATTATTAGTGCAAATTATAACTTGAAGATCTGAACTTGTAATTGTCAAATACAGAACTTCTTATTGTTAAATACAAATTATTAGTGCAAATTATAACTTGAAGATCTGAACTTGTAATTGTCAAATACAGAACTTAAAATTGATAGCTTCTAATTATTATTGTAAATTATAACTCGAAGATTTGAACTTGTAATAGTGAAATACAGAACTTAGATTTGTTAAATTCAAATTATTATTTCAAATTATAACTTGAAGATCTGAACTAGTAATTGTCAAAAACAGAACTTAAAATTGATAGCTTCTAATTATTATTGCAAATTATAACTTGAAGATCTGAACTTGTAATAGTGAATTACAGAACTTAGATTTGTTAAATTCAAATTATTATTTCAAATTATAACTTGAAGATCTGAACTAGTAATTGTCAAAAACAGAACTTAAAATTGATAGCTTCTAATTATTATTGCAAATTATAAATTGAAGATCTGAACTTGTAATTGTCAAAAACAGAACTTAAAATTGATAGCTTCTAATTATTATTTCAAATTATAACTTGAAGATCTGAACTTGTAATTGTCAAATACAGAACTTCTAATTGTTAAATACAAATTATTAGTGCAAATTAAAACTTGTAGATCTGAACTAGTAATTGTCAAATACAGAACTTAAAATTGATAGCTTATAATTATAATTCAAATTATAACTTGCAGATCTGAGCTTGTAATAGTCAAATACAGAACTTCGAATTGTTAAATACAAATTATTAGTGCAAATTATAACTTGTAGATCTGAACTTGTAATAGGTAAATACAGAACTTCAAATTGTTAAATTAAAACTAAGATTGCAAATAATAATTTGAAGATCTGAACTTGTAATAGTCAAATACAGAACTTCAAATTGTTAAATTAAAACTAAGATTGCTAATAATAATTTGAAGATCTGGACTTGTAATAGTCAAATACAGAAATTCTAATTGTTAAATTCAAATTATTAGTGCTAATTATAACTTGAAGATCTGAACTTGTAATTGTCAAATACAGAACTTATAATTGATAGCTTCTAATTATTATTTCAATTTATAACTTGAAGATCTGAACTTGTAATTGTCATATACAGAACTTCTAATTGTTAAATACAAATTATTAGTGCAAATTATAACTTGAAGATCTGAACTTGTAATTGTCAAATACAGAACTTAAAATTGATAGCTCCTAATTATTATTGTAAATTATAACTTGAAGATCTGAACTTGTAATAGTGAATTACAGAACTTAGATTTGTTAAATTCAAATTATTATTTCAAATTATAACTTGTAGATCTCAACTAGTAATTGTCAAATACAGAACTTGAAATTGATAGCTTCTAATTATTATTGCAAATTATAACTTGAAGATCTGAACTTGTAATTGTCAAATGCAGAACTTAAAATTGATAGCTTCTAATTATTAGTGCAAATTATAACTTGAAGATCTGAACTTGTAATTGTCAAATACAGAACTTCTAATTGTTAAATACAAATTATTAGTGCAAATTATAACTTGTAGATCTGAACTAGTAATTGTCAAATACAGAACTTAAAATTGATAGCTTATAATTATAATTCAAATTATAACTTGCAGATCTGAGCTTGTAATAGTCAAATACAGAACTTCGAATTGTTAAATACAAATTATTAGTGCAAATTATAACTTGTAGATCTGAACTTGTAATAGGTAAATACAGAACTTCAAATTGTTAAATTAAAACTAAGATTGCAAATAATAATTTGAAGATCTGAACTTGTAATAGTCAAATACAGAACTTCTAATTATTAAATACAAATTATTGGTGCAAATTATAACTTGCAGATCTGAACTTGTAATAGTGAATTACAGAACTTAGATTTGTTAAATTCAAATTTATATTTCAAATTATAACTTGAAGATCTGAACTAGTAATTGTCAAATACAGAACTTAAAATTGTTAAATACAAATTATTAGTGCAAATTATAACTTGAAGATCTGAACTTGCAATTGTCAAATACAGAACTTAAAATTGATAGCTTCAAATTATTATTGCAAATAATAACTTGAAGATCTGAACTTGTAATTGTCAAATGCAGAACTTAAAATTGATAGCTTCTAATTATTATTGCAAATTATAACTTGAAGATCTGAACTAGTAATTGTCAAATACAGAACTTAAAATTTCTAGCTTATAATTATTATTGTAAATTATAACTTGAAGATCTGAACTTGTAATAGTGAATTACAGAAATTAGATTTGTTAAATTCAAATTATTATTTCAAATTATAACTTGAAGATCTGAACTAGTAATTGTCAAATACAGAACTTAAAATTGATAGCTTCTAATTATTATTGCAAATTATAAATTGAAGATCTGAACTTGTAATTGTCAAAAACAGAACTTAAAATTGATAGCTTCTAATTATTATTTCAAATTATAACTTGAAGATCTGAACATGTAATTGTCAAATGCAGAACTTCTAATTGTTAAATACAAATTATTAGTGCAAATTAAAACTTGTAGATCTGAACTAGTAATTGTCAAATACAGAACTTAAAATTGATAGCTTATAATTATAATTCAAATTATAACTTGCAGATCTGAGCTTGTAATAGTCAAATACAGAACTTCGAATTGTTAAATACAAATTATTAGTGCAAATTATAACTTGTAGATCTGAACTTGTAATAGGTAAATACAGAACTTCAAATTGTTAAATTAAAACTAAGATTGCAAATAATAATTTGAAGATCTGAACTTGTAATAGTCAAATACAGAACTTCAAATTGTTAAATTAAAACTAAGATTGCTAATAATAATTTGAAGATCTGGACTTGTAATAGTCAAATACAGAAATTCTAATTGTTAAATACAAATTATTAGTGCTAATTATAACTTGAAGATCTGAACTTGTAATTGTCAAATACAGAACTTAAAATTGATAGCTTCTAATTATTATTTCAATTTATAACTTGAAGATCTGAACTTGTAATTGTCATATACAGAACTTCTAATTGTTAAATACAAATTATTAGTGCAAATTATAACTTGAAGATCTGAACTTGTAATTGTCAAATACAGAACTTAAAATTGATAGCTCCTAATTATTATTGTAAATTATAACTTGAAGATCTGAACTTGTAATAGTGAATTACAGAACTTAGATTTGTTAAATTCAAATTATTATTTCAAATTATAACTTGTAGATCTCAACTAGTAATTGTCAAATACAGAACTTGAAATTGATAGCTTCTAATTATTATTGCAAATTATAACTTGAAGATCTGAACTTGTAATTGTCAAATGCAGAACTTAAAATTGATAGCTTCTAATTATTAGTGCAAATTATAACTTGAAGATCTGAACTTGTAATTGTCAAATACAGAACTTAAAATTGATAGCTTCTAATTCTTATTGCAAATTATAACTTGAAGATCTAAACTAGTAATTGTCAAATACAGAACTTAAAATTGTTAAATACAAATTATTAGTGCAAATTATAACTTGTAGATCTGAACTTGTAATTGTCAAATACAGAACTTAAAATTGATAGCTTATAATTATTATTGTAAATTATAACTTGAAGATCTGAACTTGTAATGGTGAATTACAGAACTTAGTTTTGTTAAACTCAAATTATTATTTCAGATTATAACTTGAAGATCTGGACTAGTAATTGTCAAATACAGAACTTAAAATTGATAGCTTCTAATTATTATTGCAAATCATAACTTGAAGATCTGAACTTGTAATTGTCAAATACAGAACTTAACATTGATAGCTTCTAATTATTATTTCAAATTATAACTTAAAGATCTGAACTTGTAATTGTCAAATACAGAACTTCTAATTGTTAAATACAAATTATTAGTGCAAATTATAACTTGTAGATCTGAACTTGTAATTGTCAAATACAGAACTTCAAATTGATACGTTCTAATTATTATTGTAAATTATAACTTGAAGATCTGAACTTGTAATAGTGAATTACTGAACTTAGATTTGTCAAATTCAAATTATTATTTCTAATTATAACTTGAAGATCTGAACTAGTAATTGTCAAATACAGAACTTAAAATTGATAGCTTATAATTATTATTGTAAATTATAACTTGAAGATCTGAACTTGTAATAGTGAATTATAGAACTTAGATTTGTGAAATTCAAATTATTATTTCAAATTATAACTTGAAGATCTGAACTAGTAATTGTCAAATACAGAACTTAAAATTGATAGCTTCTAATTATTATTGCAAATAATAACTTGAAGATCTGAACTTGTAATTGTCAAATGCAGAACTTAAAATTGATAGCTTCTAATTATTATTGCAAATAATAATTTGAAGATCTGTACTTGTAATTGTCAAATACAGAACTTAAAATTAATAGCTTATAATTATAATTCAAATTATTACTTGAAGATCTGAACTTTATAATAGTCAAATACAGAACTTCGAATTGTTAAATACAAATTATTAGTGCAAATTATAACTTGAAGATCTGAACTTGTAATTGTGAAATACAGAACTTAAAATTGATAGCTTCTAATTATTATTGCATATTAAAACTTGTAGATCTGAACTTGTAATAGTGAATTACAGAACTTAGATTTGTTAAATTCAAATTATTATTTCAAATTATAACTTGAAGATCTGAACTAGTAATTGTCAAATACAGAACTTAAAATTGATAGCTTCTAATTATTATTGCAAATCATAACTTGAAGATCTGAACTTATAATTGTCAAATACAGAACTTAAAATTGATAGCTTCTAATTATTATTGCAATTCATAACTTGAAGATCTGAACTTGTAATTGTCAAATACTGAACTTAAAATTGATAGCTTCTAATTATTATTGCAAATAATAACTTGAAGATCTGAACTTGTAATTGTCAAATACAGAACTTCTAATTGTTAAATACAAATTATTAGTGCAAATTATAACTTGTAGATCTGAACTAGTAATTGTCAAATGCAGAACTTAAAATTGATAGCTTCTAATTATTATTGCAAATAATAACTTGAAGATCTGAACTTGTAATTGTCAAATGCAGAACTTAAAATTGATAGCTTCTAATTATTATTGCAAATCATAACTTGAAGATCTGAACTTATAATTGTCAAATACAGAACTTAAAATTGATAGCTTCTAATTATTATTGCAATTCATAACTTGAAGATCTGAACTTGTAATTGTCAAATACTGAACTTAAAATTGATAGCTTCTAATTATTATTTCAAATTATAACTAGAAGATCTGAACTTGTAATTGTCAAATACAGAACTTCTAATTGTTAAATACAAATTATTAGTGCAAATTATAACTTGTAGATCTGAACTAGTAATTGTCAAATACAGAACTTAAAATTGATAGCTTATAATTATAATTCAAATTATAACTTGCAGATCTGAGCTTGTAATAGTCAAATACAGAACTTCGAATTGTTAAATACAAATTATTAGTGCAAATTATAACTTGTAGATCTGAACTTGTAATAGGTAAATACAGAACTTCAAATTGTTAAATTAAAACTAAGATTGCAAATAATAATTTGAAGATCTGAACTTGTAATAGTCAAATACAGAACTTCTAATTATTAAATACAAATTATTGGTGCAAATTATAACTTGCAGATCTGAACTTGTAATAGTGAATTACAGAACTTAGATTTGTTAAATTCAAATTTATATTTCAAATTATAACTTGAAGATCTGAACTAGTAATTGTCAAATACAGAACTTAAAATTGTTAAATACAAATTATTAGTGCAAATTATAACTTGAAGATCTGAACTTGCAATTGTCAAATACAGAACTTAAAATTGATAGCTTCAAATTATTATTGCAAATAATAACTTGAAGATCTGAACTTGTAATTGTCAAATGCAGAACTTAAAATTGATAGCTTCTAATTATTATTGCAAATTATAACTTGAAGATCTGAACTAGTAATTGTCAAATACAGAACTTAAAATTTCTAGCTTATAATTATTATTGTAAATTATAACTTGAAGATCTGAACTTGTAATAGTGAATTACAGAAATTAGATTTGTTAAATTCAAATTATTATTTCAAATTATAACTTGAAGATCTGAACTAGTAATTGTCAAATACAGAACTTAAAATTGATAGCTTCTAATTATTATTGCAAATTATAACTTGAAGATCTGAACTTGTAATAGTCAAATACAGAACTTCTAGTTGTTAAATACAAATTATTAGTGCAAATTATAACTTGAAGATCTGAACTTGTAATTGTCAAATACAGAACTTCTAATTGTTAAATACAAATTATTAGTGCAAATTATAACTTGAAGATCTGAACTTGTAATTGTCAAATACAGAACTTAAAATTGATAGCTTCTAATTATTATTGTAAATTATAACTCGAAGATTTGAACTTGTAATAGTGAAATACAGAACTTAGATTTGTTAAATTCAAATTATTATTTCAAATTATAACTTGAAGATCTGAACTAGTAATTGTCAAAAACAGAACTTAAAATTGATAGCTTCTAATTATTATTGCAAATTATAACTTGAAGATCTGAACTTGTAATAGTGAATTACAGAACTTAGATTTGTTAAATTCAAATTATTATTTCAAATTATAACTTGAAGATCTGAACTAGTAATTGTCAAAAACAGAACTTAAAATTGATAGCTTCTAATTATTATTGCAAATTATAAATTGAAGATCTGAACTTGTAATTGTCAAAAACAGAACTTAAAATTGATAGCTTCTAATTATTATTTCAAATTATAACTTGAAGATCTGAACTTGTAATTGTCAAATACAGAACTTCTAATTGTTAAATACAAATTATTAGTGCAAATTAAAACTTGTAGATCTGAACTAGTAATTGTCAAATACAGAACTTAAAATTGATAGCTTATAATTATAATTCAAATTATAACTTGCAGATCTGAGCTTGTAATAGTCAAATACAGAACTTCGAATTGTTAAATACAAATTATTAGTGCAAATTATAACTTGTAGATCTGAACTTGTAATAGGTAAATACAGAACTTCAAATTGTTAAATTAAAACTAAGATTGCAAATAATAATTTGAAGATCTGAACTTGTAATAGTCAAATACAGAACTTCAAATTGTTAAATTAAAACTAAGATTGCTAATAATAATTTGAAGATCTGGACTTGTAATAGTCAAATACAGAAATTCTAATTGTTAAATACAAATTATTAGTGCTAATTATAACTTGAAGATCTGAACTTGTAATTGTCAAATACAGAACTTAAAATTGATAGCTTCTAATTATTATTTCAATTTATAACTTGAAGATCTGAACTTGTAATTGTCATATACAGAACTTCTAATTGTTAAATACAAATTATTAGTGCAAATTATAACTTGAAGATCTGAAATTGTAATTGTCAAATACAGAACTTAAAATTGATAGCTCCTAATTATTATTGTAAATTATAACTTGAAGATCTGAACTTGTAATAGTGAATTACAGAACTTAGATTTGTTAAATTCAAATTATTATTTCAAATTATAACTTGTAGATCTCAACTAGTAATTGTCAAATACAGAACTTGAAATTGATAGCTTCTAATTATTATTGCAAATTATAACTTGAAGATCTGAACTTGTAATTGTCAAATGCAGAACTTAAAATTGATAGCTTCTAATTATTAGTGCAAATTATAACTTGAAGATCTGAACTTGTAATTGTCAAATACAGAACTTAAAATTGATAGCTTCTAATTCTTATTGCAAATTATAACTTGAAGATCTAAACTAGTAATTGTCAAATACAGAACTTAAAATTGTTAAATACAAATTATTAGTGCAAATTATAACTTGTAGATCTGAACTTGTAATTGTCAAATACAGAACTTAAAATTGATAGCTTATAATTATTATTGTAAATTATAACTTGAAGATCTGAACTTGTAATGGTGAATTACAGAACTTAGTTTTGTTAAACTCAAATTATTATTTCAGATTATAACTTGAAGATCTGGACTAGTAATTGTCAAATACAGAACTTAAAATTGATAGCTTCTAATTATTATTGCAAATCATAACTTGAAGATCTGAACTTGTAATTGTCAAATACAGAACTTAACATTGATAGCTTCTAATTATTATTTCAAATTATAACTTAAAGATCTGAACTTGTAATTGTCAAATACAGAACTTCTAATTGTTAAATACAAATTATTAGTGCAAATTATAACTTGTAGATCTGAACTTGTAATTGTCAAATACAGAACTTCAAATTGATACGTTCTAATTATTATTGTAAATTATAACTTGAAGATCTGAACTTGTAATAGTGAATTACTGAACTTAGATTTGTCAAATTCAAATTATTATTTCTAATTATAACTTGAAGATCTGAACTAGTAATTGTCAAATACAGAACTTAAAATTGATAGCTTATAATTATTATTGTAAATTATAACTTGAAGATCTGAACTTGTAATAGTGAATTATAGAACTTAGATTTGTGAAATTCAAATTATTATTTCAAATTATAACTTGAAGATCTGAACTAGTAATTTTCAAATACAGAACTTAAAATTGATAGCTTCTAATTATTATTGCAAATAATAACTTGAAGATCTGAACTTGTAATTGTCAAATGCAGAACTTAAAATTGATAGCTTCTAATTATTATTGCAAATAATAATTTGAAGATCTGTACTTGTAATTGTCAAATACAGAACTTAAAATTAATAGCTTATAATTATAATTCAAATTATTACTTGAAGATCTGAACTTTATAATAGTCAAATACAGAACTTCGAATTGTTAAATACAAATTATTAGTGCAAATTATAACTTGAAGATCTGAACTTGTAATTGTGAAATACAGAACTTAAAATTGATAGCTTCTAATTATTATTGCATATTAAAACTTGTAGATCTGAACTTGTAATAGTGAATTACAGAACTTAGTTTTGTTAAATTCAAATTATTATTTCAAATTATAACTTGAAGATCTGAACTAGTAATTGTCAAATACAGAACTTAAAATTGATAGCTTCTAATTATTATTGCAAATCATAACTTGAAGATCTGAACTTATAATTGTCAAATACAGAACTTAAAATTGATAGCTTCTAATTATTATTGCAATTCATAACTTGAAGATCTGAACTTGTAATTGTCAAATACTGAACTTAAAATTGATAGCTTCTAATTATTATTTCAAATTATAACTAGAAGATCTGAACTTGTAATTGTCAAATACAGAACTTCTAATTGTTAAATACAAATTATTAGTGCAAATTATAACTTGTAGATCTGAACTAGTAATTGTCAAATACAGAACTTAAAATTGATAGCTTATAATTATAATTCAAATTATAACTTGCAGATCTGAGCTTGTAATAGTCAAATACAGAACTTCTAATTATTAAATACAAATTATTGGTGCAAATTATAACTTGCAGATCTGAACTTGTAATAGTGAATTACAGAACTTAGATTTGTTAAATTCAAATTTAAATTTCAAATTATAACTTGAAGATCTGAACTAGTAATTGTCAAATACAGAACTTAAAATTGTTAAATACAAATTATTAGTGCAAATTATAACTTGAAGATCTGAACTTGTAATAGTGAATTACAGAACTTAGATTTGTCAAATTCAAATTATTATTTCTAATTATAACTTGAAGATCTGAACTAGTAATTGTCAAATACAGAACTTAAAATTGATAGCTTCGAATTATTATTGCAAATTATAACTTGAAGATCTGAACTTGTAATAGTGAATTACAGAACTTAGATTTGTTAAATTCAAATTATTATTTCAAATTATAACTTGAAGATCTGAACTAGTAATTGTCAAATACAGAACTTAAAATTGATAGCTTCTAATTATTATTGCAAATTATAACTTGAAGATCTGAACTTGTAATTGTCAAATACAGAACTTAAAATTGATAGCTTCTAATTATTATTTCAAATTATATCTTGAAGATCTGAACTTGTAATTGTCAAATACAGAACTTCTAATTGTTAAATACAAATTATTAGTGCAAATTCTAACTTGTAAATCTGAACTTGTAATTGACACATACAGAACTTAAAATTCATAGCTTCTAATTATTATTGTAAATTATAACTTGAAGATCTGAACTAGTAATAGTGAATTACAGAACTTAGATTTGTCAAATTCAAATTATTATTTCTAATTATAACTTGAAGATCTGAACTAGTAATTGTCAAATACAGAACTTAAAATTGATAGCTTCTAATTATTATTGCAAATTATAACTTGAAGATCTGAACTTGTAATAGTGAATTACAGAACTTAGATTTGTTAAATTCAAATTATTAGTTCAAATTATAACTTGAAGATCTGAACTAGTAATTGTCAAATAGAGAACTTAAAATTGATAGCTTATAATTATATTCAAATTATAACTTGAAGATCTGAGCTTGTAATAGTCAAATACAGAACTTAAAATTGATAGCTTCTAATTATTATTGCAAATTATAACTTGAAGATCTGAACTTGTAATAGTGAATTACAGAACTTAGATTTGTTAAATTCAAATTATTATTTCAAATTAAAACTTGAAGATCTGAACTAGTAATTGTCAAATACAGAACTTAAAATTGATAGCTTCTAATTATTATTTCAAATTATAACTTGAAGATCTGAACTTGTAAATGTCAAATACAGAACTTCCAATTGTTAAATACAAATTATTAGTGCAAATTATAACTTGTAGATCTGAACTTGTAATTGTTAAATACAGAACTTAAAATTGATAGCTTCTAATTATTATTGTAAATTATAACTTAAAGATCTGAACTTGTAATAGTGAATTACAGAACTTAGATTTGTCAAATTTAAACTATTATTTCTAATTATAACTTGAAGATCTGAGCTTGTAATAGTCAAATACAGAACTTAAAATTGATAGCTTCTAATTATTATTGCAAATTATAACTTGAAGATCTGAACTTGTAATAGTGAATTACAGAACTTAGATTTGTTAAATTCAAATTATTATTTCAAATTATAACTTGAAGATCTGAACTAGTAATTGTCAAAAACAGAACTTAAAATTGATAGCTTCTAATTATTATTGCAAATTATAACTTGAAGATCTGAACTTGTAATTGTCAAAAACAGAACTTAAAATTGATAGCTTCTAATTATTATTTCAAATTATAACTTGAAGATCTGAACTTGTAATTGTCTAATACAGAACTTCTAATTGTTAAATACAAATTATAAGTGCAAATTATAACTTGTAGATCTGAACTTGTAATTGTCAAATACAGAACTTAAAATTGATAGCTTCTAATTATTATTGTAAGTTATAACTTGAAGATCTGAACTTGTAATAGTGAATTACAGAACTTAGATTTGTTAAATTCAAATTATTATTTCAAATTATAACTTGAAGATCTGAACTAGTAATTGTCAAATACAGAACTTAAAATTGTTAAATACAAATTATTAGTGCAAATTATAACTTGAAGATCTGAACTTGTAATTGTCAAATACAGAACTTAAAATTGATAGCTTATAATTATTATTGTAAATTATAACTTGAAGATCTGAACTTGTAATAGTGAATTACAGAACTTAGATTTGTTAAATTCAAATTATTATTTCAAATTATAACTTGAAGATCTGAACTTGTAATTGTCAAATACAGAACTTAAAATTGATAGCTTCAAATTATTATTGCAAATAATAACTTGAAGATCTGAACTTGTAATTGTCAAATGCAGAACTTAAAATTGATAGCTTCTAACTATTATTGCAAATTATATCTAGAAGATCTGAACTAGTAATTGTCAAATACAGAACTTAAAATTGATAGCTTATAATTATTATTGTAAATTATAACTTGAAGATCTGAACTTGTAATAGTGAATTACAGAACTTAGATTTGTTAAATTCAAATTATTATTTCAAATTATAACTTGAAGATCTGAACTTGTAATTGTCAAATACAGAACTTAAAATTGATAGCTTCTAATTATTATTGTAAATTATAACTTGAAGATCTGAACTTGTAATAGTGAATTACAGAACTTAGATTTATTAAATTCAAAGTATTATTTCAAATTATAACTTGAAGATCTGAACTAGTAATTGTCAAATACAGAACTTAAAAGAGTTAAATACAAATTATTAGTGCTAATTATAACTTGAAGATCTGAACTTGTAATTGTCAAATACAGAACTTAAAATTGATAGCTTCAAATTATTATTGCAAATAACAACTTGAAGATCTGAACTTGTAATTGTCAAATGCAGAACTTAAAATTGATAGCTTCTAATTATTATTTCAAATTATAACTTGAAGATCTGAACTAGTAATTGTCAAATACAGAACTTAAAATTGATAGCTTCTAATTATTATTGCAAATTATAACTTGAAGATCTGAACTTGTAATTGTCAAATACAGAACTTAAAATTGATAGCTTCTAATTATTATTTCAAATTATATCTTGAAGATCTGAACTTGTAATTGTCAAATACAGAACTTAAAATTGATAGCTTCTAATTATTATTGTAAATTATAACTTGAAGATCTGAACTAGTAATTGTCAAATACAGAACTTAAAATTGATAGCTTCTAATTATTATTGTAAATTATAACTTGAAGATCTGAACTTGTAATTGTCAAATGCAGAACTTAAAATTGATAGCTTCTAACTATTATTGCAAATTAGATCTTGAAGATCTGAACTAGTAATTGTCAAATACAGAACTTAAAATTGATAGCTTATAATTATTATTGTAAATTATAACTTGAAGATCTGAACTTGTAATAGTGAATTACAGAACTTAGATTTGTTAAATTCAAATTATTATTTCAAATTATAACTTGAAGATCTGAACTTGTAATTGTCAAATACAGAACTTAAAATTGATAGCTTCAAATTATTATTGCAAATAATAACTTGAAGATCTGAACTAGTAATTGTCAAATGCAGAACTTAAAATTGATAGCTTCTAACTATTATTGCAAATTATATCTAGAAGATCTGAACTAGTAATTGTCAAATACAGAACTTAAAATTGATAGCTTATAATTATTATTGTAAATTATAACTTGAAGATCTGAACTTGTAATAGTGAATTACAGAACTTAGATTTGTTAAATTCAAATTATTATTTCAAATTATAACTTGAAGATCTGAACTTGTAATTGTCAAATACAGAACTTAAAATTGATAGCTTCTAATTATTATTGTAAATTATAACTTGAAGATCTGAACTTGTAATAGTGAATTACAGAACTTAGATTTATTAAATTCAAAGTATTATTTCAAATTATAACTTGAAGATCTGAACTAGTAATTGTCAAATACAGAACTTATAAGAGTTAAATACAAATTATTAGTGCTAATTATAACTTGAAGATCTGAACTTGTAATTGTCAAATACAGAACTTAAAATTGATAGCTTCAAATTATTATTGCAAATAACAACTTGAAGATCTGAACTTGTAATTGTCAAATGCAGAACTTAAAATTGATAGCTTCTAATTATTATTTCAAATTATAACTTGAAGATCTGAACTAGTAATTGTCAAATACAGAACTTAAAATTGATAGCTTCTAATTATTATTGCAAATTATAACTTGAAGATCTGAACTTGTAATTGTCAAATACAGAACTTAAAATTGATAGCTTCTAATTATTATTTCAAATTATATCTTGAAGATCTGAACTTGTAATTGTCAAATACAGAACTTAAAATTGATAGCTTCTAATTATTATTGTAAATTATAACTTGAAGATCTGAACTTGTAATAGTGAACTACAGAACTTAGATTTGTCAAATTCAAATTATTATTTCTAATTATAACTTGAAGATCTGAACTAGTAATTGTCAAATACAGAACCTAAAATTGATAGCTTCGAATTATTATTGCAAATTATAACTTGAAGATCTGAACTTGTAATAGTGAATTACAGAACTTAGATTTGTTAAATTCAAATTATTATTTCATATTATAACTTGAAGATCTGAACTAGTAATTGTCAAAAACAGACCTTAAAATTGATAGCTTCTAAGTATTATTGCAAATTATAACTTGAAGATCTGAACTTGTAATTGTCAAATACAGAACTTAAAATTGATAGCTTCTAATTATTATTTCAAATTATAACTTGAAGATCTGAACTTGTAATTGTCAAATACAGAACTTAAAATTGATAGCTTCAAATTAGTATTGCAAATAATAACTTGAAGATCTGAACTTGTAATTGTCAAATGCAGAACTTAAAATTGATAGCTTATAATTATTATTGTAAATTATAACTTGAAGATCTGAACTTGTAATAGTGAATTACAGAACTTAGATTTGTTAAATTCAAATTATTATTTCAAATTATAACTTGAAGATCTGAACTTGTAATTGTCAAATACAGAACTTAAAATTGATAGCTTCTAATTATTATTGTAAATTATAACTTGAAGATCTGAACTTGTAATAGTGAATTACAGAACTTAGATTTATTAAATTCAAATTATTATTTCAAATTATAACTTGAAGATCTGAACTAGTAATTGTCAAATACAGAACTTAAAAGAGTTAAATACAAATTATTAGTGCAAATTATAACTTGAAGATCTGAACTTGTAATTGTCAAATACAGAACTTAAAATTTATAGCTTCAAATTATTATTGCAAATAATAACTTGAAGATCTGAACTTGTAATTGTCAAATGCAGAACTTAAAATTGATAGCTTCTAATTATTATTTCAAATTATAACTTGAAGATCTGAACTAGTAATTGTCAAATACAGAACTTAAAATTGATAGCTTCTAATTATTATTGCAAATTATAACTTGAAGATCTGAACTTGTAATAGTGAATTACAGCACTTAGATTTGTTAAATTCAAATTATTATTTCAAATTATAACTTGAAGATCTGAACTTGTAATAGTCAAATACAGAACTTCTAATTGTTAAATACATATTATTAGTGCAAATTATAACTTGAAGATCTGAACTTGTAATTGTCAAATACAGAACTTAAAATTTATAGCTTCAAATTATTATTGCAAATAATAACTTGAAGATCTGAACTTGTAATTGTCAAATGCAGAACTTAAAACTGATAGCTTCTAATTATTATTTCAAATTATAACTTGAAGATCTGAACTAGTAATTGTCAAATACAGAACTTAAAATTGATAGCTTCTAATTATTATTGCAAATTATAACTTGAAGATCTGAACTTGTAATAGTGAATTACAGAACTTAGATTTGTTAAATTCAAATTATTATTTCAAATTATAACTTGAAGATCTGAACTTGTAATAGTCAAATACAGAACTTCTAATTGTTAAATACATATTATTAGTGCAAATTATAACTTGAAGATCTGAACTTGTAATTGTCAAATACAGAACTTAAAATTGATAGCTTCTAATTATTATTGCAAATTATAATTTGAAGATGTGAACTTGTAATAGATAAATACGCAACTTAGCATTGTTAAATACTAATTATGATTGCAAATTATAACTTGAAGATCTGAACCTGTAATAGGTAATAGTCAAATACAGAACTTCTAATTGTTAAATACTAATTGTTAGTGCAAATTATAACTTGAAGATATGAACTTGTAATTGTCAAATACAGAACTTAAAATTGATAGCTTCTAATTATTATTGCAAATAATAACTTGAAGATCTGAACTTGTAATTGTCAAATGCAGAACTTAAAATTGATAGCTTCTAATTATTATTGCAAATAATAATTTGAAGATCTGTACTTGTAATTGTCAAGTACAGAACTTAAAATTAATAGCTTATAATTATAATTCAATTTATAACTTGAAGATCTGAACTTGTAATAGTCAAATACAGAACTTCGAATTGTTAAATGCAAATTATTAGTGCAAATTATAACTTGAAGATCTGAACTTGTAATTGTAAAATACAGAACTTAAAATTGATAGCTTATAATTATAATTCAATTTATAACTTGAAGATCTGACCTTGTAATAGTCAAATACAGAACTTCGGATTGTTAAATGCAAATTATTATTGCATATTATAACTTGAAGATCTGAACTTGTAATAGTGCATTACAGAACTTAGATTTGTTAAATTCAAATTATTATTTCAAATTATAACTTGAAGATCTGAACTAGTCATTGTCAAATACAGAACTTAAAATTGTTAAATACAAATTATTAGTGCAAATTCTAACTTGAAGATCTGAACTTGTAATTGTCAAATACAGAACTTAAAATTGATATTTTCTAATTATTATTGCAAATTATAACTTGAAGATCTGAACCTGTAATAGTGAATTACAAAACTTAGATTTGTGAAATGCAAATTATTAGTTCAAATTAGAACTTGAAGATCAGAACTAGTCATTGTCAAATACAGAACTTAAAATTGTTAAATACAAATTATAAGTGCAAATTATAACTTGAAGATCTGAACTTGTAATTGTCAAATACAGAACTTAAAATTGATAGCTTCTAATTATTATTGCAAATTATAACTTGAAGATCTGAACCTGTAATAGTGAATTACAAAACTTAGATTTTTTAAATTCAAATTATTATTTCAAATTATAACTTGAAGATCTGAGCTTGTAATAGTCAAATACAGAACTTCGAATTGTTAAATACAAATTATTATTGCAAATTATAACTTGTAGATCTGAACTTGTAATAGGTAAATACCGAACTTCAAATTGTTAAATTAAAACTAAGATTGCAAATAATAATTTGAAGATCTGAACTTGTAATAGTCAAATACAGAACTTAGATTTGTTAAATTCAAATTATTATTTCAAATTATAACTTGAAGATCTGAACTTGTAATAGTCAAATACAGAACTTCGAATTGTTAAATGCAAATTATTAGTGCAAATTATAACTTGAAGATCTGAACTTGTAATTGTAAAATACAGAACTTAAAATTGATAGCTTATAATTATAATTCAATTTATAACTTGAAGATCTGACCTTGTAATAGTCAAATACAGAACTTCGAATTGTTAAATGCAAATTATTATTGCATATTATAACTTGAAGATCTGAACTTGTAATAGTGCATTACAGAACTTAGATTTGTTAAATTCAAATTATTATTTCAAATTATAACTTGAAGATCTGAACTAGTCATTGTCAAATACAGAACTTAAAATTGTTAAATACAAATTATTAGTGCAAATTATAACTTGAAGATCTGAACTTGTAATTGTCAAATACAGAACTTAAAATTGATAGCTTCTAATTATTATTGCAAATTATAACTTGAAGATCTGAACCTGTAATAGTGAATTACAAAACTTAGATTTGTGAAATGCAAATTATTAGTTCAAATTAGAACCTGAAGATCTGAACTAGTAATTGCCAAATACAGAACTTAAAATTGATAGCTTATAATTATAATTCATATTATAACTTGAAGATCTGAGCTTGTAATAGTCAAATACAGAACTTAAAATTGATAGCTTCTAATTATTATTGCAAATTATAACTTGAAGATCTGCACTTGAAATAGTGAATTACAGAACTTAGATTTTTTAAATTCAAATTATTATTTCAAATTATAACTTGAAGATCTGAGCTTGTAATAGTCAAATACAGAACTTCGAATTGTTAAATACAAATTATTAGTGCAAATTATAACTTGTAGATCTGAACTTGTAATAGGTAAATACAGAACTTCAAATTGTTAAATTAATACTAAGATTGCAAATAATAATTTGAAGATCTGAACTTGTAATAGTCAAATACAGAACTTCTAATTGTTAAATACATATTATTAGTGCAAATTATAACTTGAAGATCTGAACTTGTAATTGTCAAATACAGAACTTAAAATTGTTAAATACAAATTATTAGTGCAAATTATAACTTGAAGATCTGAACTTTTAATTGTCAAATACAGAACTTAAAATTGATAGCTTCTAATTATTATTGCAAATTATAACTTGAAGATCTGAACTTGTAATAGTGAATTACAGAACTTAGATTTGTTAAATTCAAATTATTAGTTCAAATTATAACTTGAAGATCTGAGCTTGTAATAGTCAAATACAGAACTTCGAATTGTTAAATACAAATTATTAGTGCAAATTATAACTTGTAGATCTGAACTTGTAATAGGTAAATACAGAACTTCAAATTGTTAAATTAAAACTAAGATTGCAAATAATAATTTGAAGATCTGAACTTGTAATAGTCAAATACAGAACTTCTAATTGTTAAATACATATTATTAGTGCAAATTATTACTTGAAGATCTGAACTTGTAATTGTCAAATACAGAACTTAAAATTGATAGCTATTAATTATAATTCAAATTATAACTTGAAGATCTAAACTTGTAATTGTCAAATACAGAACTTAAAATTGATAGCTATTAATTATAATTCAAATTATAACTTGAAGATCTGAGCTTGTAATAGTCAAATACAGAACTTCGAATTGTTAAATACATATTATTAGTGCAAGTTATAATATGAAGATCTGAACTAGTAATAGTCAAATACAGAACTACTAATTGTTAAATACAAATTATTAGTGCAAATTATAACTTGAAGATCTGAACTTGTAATTGTCAAATACAGAACTTAAAATTGATAGCTTATAATTATAATTCATATTATAACTTGAAGATCTGAGCTTGTAATAGTCAAATACAGAACTTAAAATTGATAGCTTCTAATTATTATTGCAAATTATAACTTGAAGATCTGCACTTGAAATAGTGAATTACAGAACTTAGATTTTTTAAATTCAAATTATTATTTCAAATTATAACTTGAAGATCTGAGCTTGTAATAGTCAAATACAGAACTTGGAATTGTTAAATACAAATTATTAGTGCAAATTATAACTTGTAGATCTGAACTTGTAATAGGTAAATACAGAACTTCATATTGTTAAATTAAAACTAAGATTGCAAATAATAATTTGAAGATCTGAACTTGTAATAGTCAAATACAGAACTTCTAATTGTTAAATACATATTATTAGTGCAAATTATAACTTGAAGATCTGAACTTGTAATTGTCAAATACAGAACTTAAAATTGTTAAATACAAATTATTAGTGCAAATTATAACTTGAAGATCTGAACTTGTAATTGTCAAATACAGAACTTAAAATTGATAGCTTCTAATTATTATTGCAAATTATAACTTGAAGATCTGAACTTGTAATAGTGAATTACAGAACTTAGATTTGTTAAATTCAAATTATTAGTTCAAATTATAACTTGAAGATCTGAGCTTGTAATAGTCAAATACAGAACTTCGAATTGTTAAATACAAATTATTAGTGCAAATTATAACTTGTAGATCTGAACTTGTAATAGGTAAATACAGAACTTCAAATTGTTAAATTAAAACTAAGATTGCAAATAATAATTTGAAGATCTGAACTTGTAATAGTCAAATACAGAACTTCTAATTGTTAAATCCATATTATTAGTGCAAATTATTACTTGAAGATCTGAACTTGTAATTGTCAAATACAGAACTTAAAATTGATAGCCATTAATTATAATTCAAATTATAACTTGAAGATCTAAACTTGTAATTGTCAAATACAGAACTTAAAATTGATAGCTATTAATTATAATTCAAATTATAACTTGAAGATCTGAGCTTGTAATAGTCAAATACAGAACTTAAAATTGATAGCTTCTAATTATTATTGCAAATTATAACTTGAAGATCTGAACTTGTAATAGTGAATTACAGAACTTAGATTTGTTAAATTCAAATTATTATTTCAAATTATAACTTGAAGATCTGAGCTTGTAATAGTCAAATACAGAACTTCGAATTGTTAAATACAAATTATTAGTGCAAATTATAACTTGTAGATCTGAACTTGTAATAGGTAAATACAGAACTTCAAATTGTTAAATTAAAACTAAGATTGCAAATAATAATTTGAAGATCTGAACTTGTAATAGTCAAATACAGACCTTCTAATTGTTAAATACATATTATTAGTGCAAGTTATAACATGAAGATCTGAACTTGTAATAGTCAAATACAGAACTTCTAATTGTTAAATACATATTATTAGTGCAAGTTATAACATGAAGATCTGAACTTGTAATAGTCAAATACAGAACTTCTAATTGTTAAATACAAATTATTAGTGCATATTATAACTTGAAGATCTGAACTTGTAATAGTGCATTACAGAACTTAGATTTGTTAAATTCAAATTATTATTTCAAATTATAACTTGAAGATCTGAACTAGTCATTGTCAAATACAGAACTTAAAATTGTTAAATACAAATTATTAGTGCAAATTATAACTTGAAGATCTGAACTTGTAATTGTCAAATACAGAACTTAAAATTGATAGCTTCTAATTATTATTGCAAATTATAACTTGAAGATCTGAACCTGTAATAGTGAATTACAAAACTTAGATTTTTTAAATTCAAATTATTATTTCAAATTATAACTTGAAGATGTGAGCTTGTAATAGTCAAATACAGAACTTCGAATTGTTAAATACAAATTATTATTGCAAATTATAACTTGAAGATCTGAACTTGTAATTGTCAAATACAGAACTTAAAATTGTTAAATACAAATTATTAGTGCAAATTATAACTTGAAGATCTGAACTTGTAATTGTCAAATACAGAACTTAAAATTGATAGCTTCTAATTATTATTGCAAATTATAACTTGAAGATCTGAACTTGTAATAGTGAATTACAGAACTTAGATTTGTTAAATACAAATTATTAGTTCAAATTATAACTTGAAGATCTGAGCTTGTAATACTCAAATACAGAACTTCGAATTGTTAAATACAAATTATTAGTGCAAATTATAACTTGTAGATCTGAACTTGTAATAGGTAAATACAGAACTTCAAATTGTTAAATTAAAACTAAGATTGCAAATAATAATTTGAAGATCTGAACTTGTAATAGTCAAATACAGAACTTCTAATTGTTAAATACATTTATTAGTGCAAATTATTACTTGAAGATCTGAACTTGTAATTGTCAAATACAGAACTTAAAATTGATAGCTATTAATTATAATTCAAATTATAACTTGAAGATCTAAACTTGTAATTGTCAAATACAGAACTTAAAATTGATAGCTATTAATTATAATTCAAATTATAACTTGAAGATCTGGGCTTGTAATAGTCAAATACAGAACTTCGAATTGTTAAATACATATTATTAGTGCAAGTTATAATATGAAGATCTGAACTAGTAATAGTCAAATACAGAACTACTAATTGTTAAATACAAATTATTAGTGCAAATTATAACTTGAAGATCTGAACTTGTAATTGTCAAATACAGAACTTAAAATTGATAGCTTATAATTATAATTCATATTATAACTTGAAGATCTGAGCTTGTAATAGTCAAATACAGAACTTAAAATTGATAGCTTCTAATTATTATTGCAAATTATAACTTGAAGATCTGCACTTGAAATAGTGAATTACAGAACTTAGATTTTTTAAATTCAAATTATTATTTCAAATTATAACTTGAAGATCTGAGCTTGTAATAGTCAAATACAGAACTTGGAATTGTTAAATACAAATTATTAGTGCAAATTATAATTTGTAGATCTGAACTTGTAATAGGTAAATACAGAACTTCATATTGTTAAATTAAAACTAAGATTGCAAATAATAATTTGAAGATCTGAACTTGTAATAGTCAAATACAGAACTTCTAATTGTTAAATACATATTATTAGTGCAAATTATAACTTGAAGATCTGAACTTGTAATTGTCAAATACAGAACTTAAAATTGTTAAATACAAATTATTAGTGGAAATTATAACTTGAAGATCTGAACTTGTAATTGTCAAATACAGAACTTAAAATTGATAGCTTCTAATTATTATTGCAAATTATAACTTGAAGATCTGAACTTGTAATAGTGAATTACAGAACTTAGATTTGTTAAATTCAAATTATTAGTTCAAATTATAACTTGAAGATCTGAGCTTGTAATAGTCAAATACAGAACTTCGAATTGTTAAATACAAATTATTAGTGCAAATTATAACTTGTAGATCTGAACTTGTAATAGGTAAATACAGAACTTCAAATTGTTAAATTAAAACTAAGATTGCAAATAATAATTTGAAGATCTGAACTTGTAATAGTCAAATACAGAACTTCTAATTGTTAAATCCATATTATTAGTGCAAATTATTACTTGAAGATCTGAACTTGTAATTGTCAAATACAGAACTTAAAATTGATAGCTATTAATTATAATTCAAATTATAACTTGAAGATCTAAACTTGTAATTGTCAAATACAGAACTTAAAATTGATAGCTATTAATTATAATTCAAATTATAACTTGAAGATCTGAGCTTGTAATAGTCAAATACAGAACTTAAAATTGATAGCTTCTAATTATTATTGCAAATTATAACTTGAAGATCTGAACTTGTAATAGTGAATTACAGAACTTAGATTTGTTAAATTCAAATTATTATTTCAAATTATAACTTGAAGATCTGAGCTTGTAATAGTCAAATACAGAACTTCGAATTGTTAAATACAAATTATTAGTGCAAATTATAACTTGTAGATCTGAACTTGTAATAGGTAAATACAGAACTTCAAATTGTTAAATTAAAACTAAGATTGCAAATAATAATTTGAAGATCTGAACTTGTAATAGTCAAATACAGACCTTCTAATTGTTAAATACATATTATTAGTGCAAGTTATAACATGAAGATCTGAACTTGTAATAGTCAAATACAGAACTTCTAATTGTTAAATACATATTATTAGTGCAAGTTATAATATGAAGATCTGAACTAGTAATAGTCAAATACAGAACTTCTAATTGTCAAATACAAATTATTAGTGCAAATTATAACTTGAAGATCTGAACTTGTAATTGTCAAATACAGAACTTAAAATTGATAGCTTCTAATTATTATTGCAAATTATAACTTGAAGATCTGCACTTGAAATAGTGAATTACAGAACTTAGATTTATTACATTCA
Source organism: Cantharis lateralis (assembly GCA_963170105.1). Classification (NCBI taxonomy): domain Eukaryota; kingdom Metazoa; phylum Arthropoda; class Insecta; order Coleoptera; family Cantharidae; genus Cantharis; species Cantharis lateralis. The sequence goes on along the minus strand of OY720630.1, from coordinate 7,985,462 downwards.
AATTATTATTTCAAATTATAACTTGAAGATCTGAACTAGTAATTGTCAAATACAGAACTTAAAATTAATAGCTTCTAATTATTATTGCAAATTATAACTTGAAGATCTGCACTTGAAATAGTGAATTACAGAACTTAGATTTTTTAAATTCAAATTATTATTTCAAATTATAACTTGAAGATCTGAGCTTGTAATAGTCAAATACAGAACTTCGAATTGTTAAATACAAATTATTAGTGCAAATTATAACTTGTAGATCTGAACTTGTAATAGGTAAATACAGAACTTCAAATTGTTAAATTAAAACTAAGATTGCAAATAATAATTTTAAGATCTGAACTAGTAATAGTCAAATACAGAACTTCTAATTGTTAAATACAAATTATTAGTGCAAATTATAACTTGAAGATCTGAACTTGTAATTGTCAAATACAGAACTTAAAATTGATAGCTTCTGATAATTATTGCAAATAAAAAACTTGAAGATCTGAACTAGTAATTGTCAAATACAGAACTTCTAATTGTTAAATACAAATTACTAGTGCAAATTATAACTTGAAGTTCTGAACTTGTAATTGTCAAATACAGAACTTAAAATTGATAGCTTCTAATTATTATTGCAAATTATAACATGAAGATCTGAACTTGTAATAGTGAATTACAGAACTTAGATTTGTTAAATTCAAATTATTATTTCAAATTATAACTTGAAGATCTGAACTAGTAATTGTCAAATGCAGAACTTAAAATTGTTAAATACCAATTATTAGTGCAAATTATGACTTGAAGATCTGACCTTGTAATTGTCAAATACAGAACTTAAAATTGATAGCTTCTAATCATAATTGCAAATAATAACTTGAAGATCTGAACTTGTAATTGTCAAATGCAGAACTTAAAATTGATAGCTTCTAATTATTATTGCAAATAATAATTTGAAGATCTGTACTTGTTATTGTCAAATACAGAACTTAAAATTGATAGCTTATAATTATAATTCAAATTATAACTTGAAGATCTGAACTTGTAATAGTCAAATACAGAACTTCGAATTGTTAAATACAAATTATTAGTGCAAATTATAACTTGAAGATCTGAACTTGTAATAGGTAAATACAGAACTTCGAATAGTTAAATTCAAAGTAAGTTTGCAAATAATAATTTGAAGATCTAAACTTGTAATAGTCAAATACAGAACTTCTAATTGTTAAATACAAATTATTAGTGCAAATTATAACTTGAAGATCTGAACTTGTAATTATCAAATACAGAACTTCTTATTGTTAAATACAAATTATTAGTGCAAATTATAACTTGAAAATCTGAACTTGTAATTGTCAAATACAGAACTTAAAATTGATAGCTTCTAATTATTATTGCAAATTATAACTTGAAGATCTGAACTTGTAATTGTCAAATACAGAACTTAAAATTGATAGCTTCTAATTATTATTGTAAATTATAACTTGAAGATCTGAACTGGTAATAGTGAATTACAGAACTTAGATTTGTTAAATTCAAATTATTATTTCAAATAATAACTTGAAGATCTCAACTAGTAATTGACAAATACGGAACTTAAAATTGATAGCTTCTAATTATTATTTCAAATTATAACTTGAACATCTGAACTTGTAATTGTCAAATACAGAACTTAAAATTGATAGCTTCTAATTATTATTGCAAATAATAACTTGAAGATCTGAACTTGTAATTGTCAAATACAGAACTTAAAATTGATAGTTTCTAATTATTATTTCAAATTATAACTTGAAGATCTGAACTTGTAATTGTCAAATACAGAACTTATAGTTGTTAAATACAAATTAATAGTGCAAATTATAACTTGAAGATCTGAACTTGTAGTTGTCAAATACAGAACTTAAAATTGATAGCTTCTAATTATTATTGGAAATTATAACTCGAAGATCTGAACTTGTAATAGTGAATTACAGAACTTAGATTTGTTAAATTCTAATTATTATTACAAATTATAACTTGTAGATCTCAACTAGTAATTGTCAAACACAGAACTTAAAATTGATAGCTTCTAATTATTATTGCAAATTATAACTTGAAGATCTGAACTTGTAATTGTCAAATACAGAACTTAAAATTGATAGCTTCTAATTATTATTTCAAATTATAACTTGAAGATCTGAACTTGTAATTGTCAAATACAGAACTTAAAATTGATAGCTTCTAATTATTATTGCAAATAATAACTTGAAGATCTGAACTTGTAATTGTCAAATGCAGAACTTAAAATTGATAGCTTCTAATTATTATTGCAAATAATAATTTTGAAGATCTGTACTTGTAATTGTCAAATACAGAACTTAAAATTGATAGCTTATAATTATAATTCAAATTATAACTTCAAGATCTGAACTTGTAATTGTCAAATACAGAACCTCTAATTGTTAAATACAAATATTTAGTCCAAATTATAACTTGAAGATCTGAACTTGTAATTGTCAAATACAGAACTTAAAATTGATAGCTTCTAATTATTATTGCAAATTATAACTTGAAGATCTGAACTTGTAATAGTGAATTACAGAACTTAGATTTGTTAAATTCAAATTATTATTTCAAATTATAACTTGAAGATCTGAACTAGTAATTATCAAATACAGAACTTAAAATTGATAGCTTCTAATTATTATTGCAAATAATAACTTGAAGATCTGAACTTGTAATTGTCAAATGCAGAACTTAAAATTGATAGCTTCTAATTATTATTGCAAATAATAATTTGAAGATCTGTACTTGTAATTGTCAAATACAGAACTTAAAATTGATAGCTTATAATTATAATTCAAATTATAACTTGAAGATCTGAACTTGTAATAGTCAAATACAGAACTTCGAATTGTTAAATACAAATTATTATTGCAAATAATAACTTGAAGATCTGAACTTGTAATTGTCAAATACAGAACTTCTAATTGTTAAATACAAATTATTAGTGCAAATTATAACTTGAAAATCTGAACTTGTAATTGTCAAATACAGAAATTAAAATTGATAGCTTCTAATTATTATTGCAAATTATAACTTGAAGATCTGAACTTGTAATTGTCAAATACAGAACTTATAGTTGTTAAATACAAATTATTAGTGCAAATTATAACTTGAAGATCTGAACTTGTAGTTGTCAAATACAGAACTTAAAATTGATAGCTTCTAATTATTATTGGAAATTATAACTCGAAGATCTGAACTTGTAATAGTGAATTGCAGAACTTAGATTTGTTAAATTCTAATTATTATTACAAATTATAACTTGTAGATCTCAACTAGTAATTGTCAAACACAGAACTTAAAATTGATAGCTTCTAATTATTATTGCAAATTATAACTTGAAGATCTGAACTTGTAATTGTCAAATACAGAACTTAAAATTGATAGCTTCTAATTATTATTTCAAATTATAACTTGAAGATCTGAACTTGTAATTGTCAAATACAGAACTTAAAATTGATAGCTTCTAATTATTATTGCAAATAATAACTTGAAGATCTGAACTTGTAATTGTCAAATGCAGAACTTAAAATTGATAGCTTCTAATTATTATTGCAAATAATAATTTTGAAGATCTGTACTTGTAATTGTCAAATACAGAACTTAAAATTGATAGCTTATAATTATAATTCAAATTATAACTTCAAGATCTGAACTTGTAATTGTCAAATACAGAACCTCTAATTGTTAAATACAAATATTTAGTCCAAATTATAACTTGAAGATCTGAACTTGTAATTGTCAAATACAGAACTTAAAATTGATAGCTTCTAATTATTATTGCAAATTATAACTTGAAGATCTGAACTTGTAATAGTGAATTACAGAACTTAGATTTGTTAAATTCAAATTATTATTTCAAATTATAACTTGAAGATCTGAACTAGTAATTGTCAAATACAGAACTTAAAATTGATAGCTTCTAATTATTATTGCAAATAATAACTTGAAGATCTGAACTTGTAATTGTCAAATGCAGAACTTAAAATTGATAGCTTCTAATTATTATTGCAAATAATAATTTGAAGATCTGTACTTGTAATTGTCAAATACAGAACTTAAAATTGATAGCTTATAATTATAATTCAAATTATAACTTGAAGATCTGAACTTGTAATAGTCAAATACAGAACTTCGAATTGTTAAATACAAATTATTATTGCAAATAATAACTTGAAGATCTGAACTTGTAATTGTCAAATACAGAACTTCTAATTGTTAAATACAAATTATTAGTGCAAATTATAACTTGAAAATCTGAACTTGTAATTGTCAAATACAGAAATTAAAATTGATAGCTTCTAATTATTATTGCAAATTATAACTTGAAGATCTGAACTTGTAATTGTCAAATACAGAACTTAAAATTGATAGCTTCTAATTATTATTGTAAATTATAACTTGAAGATCTGAACTTGTAATAGTGAATTACAGAACTAAGATTTGTTAAATTCAAATTATTATTTCAAATTATAACTTGAAGATCTCAACTAGTAATTGACAAATACGGAACTTAAAATTGATAGCTTCTAATTATTATTACAAATTATAACTTGAAGATCTGAACTTGTAATTGTCAAATACAGAACTTAAAATTGATAGCTTCTAATTATTATTGCAAATAATAACTTGAAGATCTGAACTTGTAATAGTCAAATGCAGAATTTAAAATTGATAGCTTCTAATTATTATTGCAAATAATAATTTGAAGATCTGTACTTGTAATTGTCAAATACAGAACTTAAAATTGATAGCTTATAATTATTATTGTAATTTATAACTTGAAGATCTGAACTTGTAATAGTGAATTACAGAACTTACATTTGTTAAATTCAAATTATTATTTCAAATTATAACTTGAAGATCTGAACTAGTAATTTTCAAATACAGAACTTAAAATTGATAGCTTCTAATTATTATTGCAAATTATAACTTGAAGATCTGAACTTGTAATTGTCAAATACAGAACTTAAAATTGATAGCTTCTAATTATTATTTAAAATTATAACTTGAAGATCTGAACTTGTAATTGTCAAATACAGAACTTAAAATTGATAGCTTATAATTATTATTGCAAATAATAACTTGAAGATCTGAACTTGTAATTGTCAAATGCAGAACTTAAAATTGATAGCTTATAATTATTATTGTAAATTATAACTTGAAGATCTGAACTTGTAATAGTGAATAACAGTACTTAGATTTGTTAAATTCAAATTATTATTTCAAATTATAACTTGAAGATCTGAACTAGTAATTGTCAAATATAGAACTTAAAATTGATAGCTTCTAATTATTATTGCAAATTATAACTTGAAGATCTTAACTTGTAATTGTCAAATACAGAACTTAAAATTGATAGCTTCTAATTATTATTTCAAATTATAACTTGAAGATCTGAACTTGTAATTGTCAAATACAGAACTTAAAATTGATAGCTTCTAATTATTATTGCAAATAATAACTTGAAGATCTGAACTTGTAATTGTCAAATGCAGAACTTAGATTTGTTAAATTCAAATTATTATTTCAAATTATAACTTGAAGATCTGAACTAGTAATTGTCAAATACAGAACTTAAAATTGATAGCTTATAATTATTATTGTAAATTATAACTTGAAGATCTTAACTTGTAATAGTGAATTACAGAACTTAGATTTGTTAAATTCAAATTATTATTTCAAATTATAACTTGAAGATCTGAACTAGTAATTGTCAAATATAGAACTTAAAATTGATAGCTTCTAATTATTATTGCAAATTATAACTTGAAGATCTTAACTTGTAATTGTCAAATACAGAACTTAAAATTGATAGCTTCTAATTATTATTTCAAATTATAACTTGAAGATCTGAACTTGTAATTGTCAAATACAGAACTTAAAATTGATAGCTTCTAATTATTATTGCAAATAATAACTTGAAGATCTGAACTTGTAATTGTCAAATGCAGAACTTAAAATTGATAGCTTCTAATTATTATTGCAAATAATAATTTGAAGATCTGTACTTGTAATTGTCAAATACAGAACTTAAAATTGATAGCTTATAATTATAATTCAAATTATAACTTGAAGATCTGAACTTGTAATAGTCAAATACAGAACTTCGAATTGTTAAATACAAATTATTATTGCAAATAATAACTTGAAGATCTGAACTTGTAATTGTCAAATACAGAACTTCTAATTGTTAAATACAAATTATTAGTGCAAATTATAACTTGAAAATCTGAACTTGTAATTGTCAAATACAGAAATTAAAATTGATAGCTTCTAATTATTATTGCAAATTATAACTTGAAGATCTGAACTTGTAATTGTCAAATACAGAACTTATAGTTGTTAAATACAAATTATTAGTGCAAATTATAACTTGAAGATCTGAACTTGTAGTTGTCAAATACAGAACTTAAAATTGATAGCTTCTAATTATTATTGGAAATTATAACTCGAAGATCTGAACTTGTAATAGTGAATTACAGAACTTAGATTTGTTAAATTCTAATTATTATTACAAATTATAACTTGTAGATCTCAACTAGTAATTGTCAAACACAGAACTTAAAATTGATAGCTTCTAATTATTATTGCAAATTATAACTTGAAGATCTGAACTTGTAATTGTCAAATACAGAACTTAAAATTGATAGCTTCTAATTATTATTTCAAATTATAACTTGAAGATCTGAACTTGTAATTGTCAAATACAGAACTTAAAATTGATAGCTTCTAATTATTATTGCAAATAATAACTTGAAGATCTGAACTTGTAATTGTCAAATGCAGAACTTAAAATTGATAGCTTCTAATTATTATTGCAAATAATAATTTTGAAGATCTGTACTTGTAATTGTCAAATACAGAACTTAAAATTGATAGCTTATAATTATAATTCAAATTATAACTTCAAGATCTGAACTTGTAATTGTCAAATACAGAACCTCTAATTGTTAAATACAAATATTTAGTCCAAATTATAACTTGAAGATCTGAACTTGTAATTGTCAAATACAGAACTTAAAATTGATAGCTTCTAATTATTATTGCAAATTATAACTTGAAGATCTGAACTTGTAATAGTGAATTACAGAACTTAGATTTGTTAAATTCAAATTATTATTTCAAATTATAACTTGAAGATCTGAACTAGTAATTGTCAAATACAGAACTTAAAATTGATAGCTTCTAATTATTATTGCAAATAATAACTTGAAGATCTGAACTTGTAATTGTCAAATGCAGAACTTAAAATTGATAGCTTCTAATTATTATTGCAAATAATAATTTGAAGATCTGTACTTGTAATTGTCAAATACAGAACTTAAAATTGATAGCTTATAATTATAATTCAAATTATAACTTGAAGATCTGAACTTGTAATAGTCAAATACAGAACTTCGAATTGTTAAATACAAATTATTATTGCAAATAATAACTTGAAGATCTGAACTTGTAATTGTCAAATACAGAACTTCTAATTGTTAAATACAAATTATTAGTGCAAATTATAACTTGAAAATCTGAACTTGTAATTGTCAAATACAGAAATTAAAATTGATAGCTTCTAATTATTATTGCAAATTATAACTTGAAGATCTGAACTTGTAATTGTCAAATACAGAACTTAAAATTGATAGCTTCTAATTATTATTGTAAATTATAACTTGAAGATCTGAACTTGTAATAGTGAATTACAGAACTAAGATTTGTTAAATTCAAATTATTATTTCAAATTATAACTTGAAGATCTCAACTAGTAATTGACAAATACGGAACTTAAAATTGATAGCTTCTAATTATTATTACAAATTATAACTTGAAGATCTGAACTTGTAATTGTCAAATACAGAACTTAAAATTGATAGCTTCTAATTATTATTGCAAATAATAACTTGAAGATCTGAACTTGTAATAGTCAAATGCAGAATTTAAAATTGATAGCTTCTAATTATTATTGCAAATAATAATTTGAAGATCTGTACTTGTAATTGTCAAATACAGAACTTAAAATTGATAGCTTATAATTATTATTGTAATTTATAACTTGAAGATCTGAACTTGTAATAGTGAATTACAGAACTTACATTTGTTAAATTCAAATTATTATTTCAAATTATAACTTGAAGATCTGAACTAGTAATTTTCAAATACAGAACTTAAAATTGATAGCTTATAATTATTATTGTAAATTATAACTTGAAGATCTGAACTTGTAATAGTGAATAACAGTACTTAGATTTGTTAAATTCAAATTATTATTTCAAATTATAACTTGAAGATCTGAACTAGTAATTGTCAAATATAGAACTTAAAATTGATAGCTTCTAATTATTATTGCAAATTATAACTTGAAGATCTTAACTTGTAATTGTCAAATACAGAACTTAAAATTGATAGCTTCTAATTATTATTTCAAATTATAACTTGAAGATCTGAACTTGTAATTGTCAAATACAGAACTTAAAATTGATAGCTTCTAATTATTATTGCAAATAATAACTTGAAGATCTGAACTTGTAATTGTCAAATGCAGAACTTAGATTTGTTAAATTCAAATTATTATTTCAAATTATAACTTGAAGATCTGAACTAGTAATTGTCAAATACAGAACTTAAAATTGATAGCTTATAATTATTATTGTAAATTATAACTTGAAGATCTTAACTTGTAATAGTGAATTACAGAACTTAGATTTGTTAAATTCAAATAATTATTTCAAATTATAACTTGAAGATCTGAACTAGTAATTGTCAAATACAGAACTTAAAATTGATAGCTTCTAATTATTATTGCAAATTATAACTTGAAGATCTGAACTTGTAATTGTCAAATTCAGAACTTAAAATTGATAGCTTCTAATTATTATTTCAAATTATAACTTGAAGATCTGAACTTGTAATTGTCAAATACAGAACTTAAAATTGATAGCTTCTAATTATTATTGCAAATAATAACTTGAAGATCTGAACTTGTAATTGTCAAATGCAGAACTTAAAATTGATAGCTTCTAATTATTATTGCAAATAATAATTTGAAGATCTGTACTTGTAATTGTCAAATACAGAACTAAAAAATTGATAGCTTATAATTATAATTCAAATTATAACTTGAAGATCTGAACTTGTAATAGTCAAATACAGAACTTCGAATTTTTAAATACAAATTATTAGTGCAAATTATAACTTGAAGATCTGAACTTGTAATTGTCAAATACAGAACTTCTAATTGTTAAATACAAATTATTAGTGCAAATTATAACTTGAAAATCTGAACTTGTAATTGTCAAATACAGAAATTAAAATTGATAGCTTCTAATTATTATTGCAAATTATAACTTGAAGATCTGAACTTGTAATTGTCAAATACAGAACTTAAAATTGATAGCTTCTAATTATTATTGTAAATTATAACTTGAAGATCTGAACTTGTAATAGTGAATTACAGAACTTAGATTTGTTAAATTCAAATTATTATTTCAAATTATAACTTGAAGATCTCAACTAGTAGTTGACAAATACGGAACTTAAAATTGATAGCTTCTAATTGTTATTGCAAATTATAACTTGAAGATCTGAACTTGTAACTGTAAAATACAGAACTTAAAATTGATAGCTTCTAATTATTATTGCAAATAATAACTTGAAGATCTGAACTTGTAATTGTCAAATGCAGAACTTAAAATTGATAGCTTCTAATTATTATTGCAAATAATAATTTGAAGATCTGTACTTGAAATTGTCAAATACAGAACTTAAAATTGATAGCTTATAATTATTATTGTAATTTATAACTTGAAGATCTGAACTTGTAATAGTGAATTACAGAACTTAGATTTGTTAAATTCAAATTATTATTTCAAATTATAACTTGAAGATCTGAACTAGTAATTTTCAAATACAGAACTTAAAATTGATAGCTTCTAATTATTATTGCAAATTATAACTTGAAGATCTGAACTTGTAATTGTCAAATACAGAACTTAAAATTTATAGCTTCTAATTATTATTTAAAATTATAACTTGAAGATCTGAACTTGTAATTGTCAAATACAGAACTTAAAATTGATAGCTTCTAATTATTATTGCAAATAATAACTTGAAGATCTGAACTTGTAATTGTCAAATACAGAACTTAAAATTGATAGCTTCTAATTATTATTGCAAATTATAACTTGAAGATCTAAACTTGTAATTGTGAATTACAGAACTTAGATTTGTTAAATTCAAATTATTATTTCAAATTATAACTTGAAGATCTGAACTAGTAATTGTCAAATAGAGAACTTAAAATTGATAGCTTATAATTATTATTGTAATTTATAACTTGAAGATCTGAACTTGTAATAATGAATTACAGAACTTAGATTTGTTAAATTCAAATTATTATTTCAAATTATAACTTGAAGATCTGAACTAGTAATTGTCAAATACAGAACTTAAAATTGATAGCTTCTAATTATTATTGCAAATTATAACTTGAAGATCTGAACTTGTAATTGTCAAATACAGAACTTAAAATTGATAGCTTCTAATTATTATTTAAAATTATAACTTGAAGATCTGAACTTGTAATTGTCAAATACAGAACTTAAAATTGATAGCTTATAATTATTATTGCAAATAATAACTTGAAGATCTGAACTTGTAATTGTCAAATGCAGAACTTAAAATTGATAGCTTATAATTATTATTGTAAATTATAACTTGAAGATCTGAACTTGTAATAGTGAATAACAGTACTTAGATTTGTTAAATTCAAATTATTATTTCAAATTATAACTTGAAGATCTGAACTAGTAATTGTCAAATATAGAACTTAAAATTGATAGCTTCTAATTATTATTGCAAATTATAACTTGAAGATCTTAACTTGTAATTGTCAAATACAGAACTTAAAATTGATAGCTTCTAATTATTATTTCAAATTATAACTTGAAGATCTGAACTTGTAATTGTCAAATACAGAACTTAAAATTGATAGCTTCTAATTATTATTGCAAATAATAACTTGAAGATCTGAACTTGTAATTGTCAAATGCAGAACTTAGATTTGTTAAATTCAAATTATTATTTCAAATTATAACTTGAAGATCTGAACTAGTAATTGTCAAATACAGAACTTAAAATTGATAGCTTATAATTATTATTGTAAATTATAACTTGAAGATCTTAACTTGTAATAGTGAATTACTGAACTTAGATTTGTCAAATTCAAATTATTATTTCTAATTATAACTTGAAGATCTGAACTAGTAATTGTCAAATACAGAACTTAAAATTGATAGCTTATAATTATTATTGTAAATTATAACTTGAAGATCTGAACTTGTAATAGTGAATTATAGAACTTAGATTTGTGAAATTCAAATTATTATTTCAAATTATAACTTGAAGATCTGAACTAGTAATTTTCAAATACAGAACTTAAAATTGATAGCTTCTAATTATTATTGCAAATAATAACTTGAAGATCTGAACTTGTAATTGTCAAATGCAGAACTTAAAATTGATAGCTTCTAATTATTATTGCAAATAATAATTTGAAGATCTGTACTTGTAATTGTCAAATACAGAACTTAAAATTAATAGCTTATAATTATAATTCAAATTATTACTTGAAGATCTGAACTTTATAATAGTCAAATACAGAACTTCGAATTGTTAAATACAAATTATTAGTGCAAATTATAACTTGAAGATCTGAACTTGTAATTGTGAAATACAGAACTTAAAATTGATAGCTTCTAATTATTATTGCATATTAAAACTTGTAGATCTGAACTTGTAATAGTGAATTACAGAACTTAGTTTTGTTAAATTCAAATTATTATTTCAAATTATAACTTGAAGATCTGAACTAGTAATTGTCAAATACAGAACTTAAAATTGATAGCTTCTAATTATTATTGCAAATCATAACTTGAAGATCTGAACTTATAATTGTCAAATACAGAACTTAAAATTGATAGCTTCTAATTATTATTGCAATTCATAACTTGAAGATCTGAACTTGTAATTGTCAAATACTGAACTTAAAATTGATAGCTTCTAATTATTATTTCAAATTATAACTAGAAGATCTGAACTTGTAATTGTCAAATACAGAACTTCTAATTGTTAAATACAAATTATTAGTGCAAATTATAACTTGTAGATCTGAACTAGTAATTGTCAAATACAGAACTTAAAATTGATAGCTTATAATTATAATTCAAATTATAACTTGCAGATCTGAGCTTGTAATAGTCAAATACAGAACTTCTAATTATTAAATACAAATTATTGGTGCAAATTATAACTTGCAGATCTGAACTTGTAATAGTGAATTACAGAACTTAGATTTGTTAAATTCAAATTTAAATTTCAAATTATAACTTGAAGATCTGAACTAGTAATTGTCAAATACAGAACTTAAAATTGTTAAATACAAATTATTAGTGCAAATTATAACTTGAAGATCTGAACTTGTAATAGTGAATTACAGAACTTAGATTTGTCAAATTCAAATTATTATTTCTAATTATAACTTGAAGATCTGAACTAGTAATTGTCAAATACAGAACTTAAAATTGATAGCTTCGAATTATTATTGCAAATTATAACTTGAAGATCTGAACTTGTAATAGTGAATTACAGAACTTAGATTTGTTAAATTCAAATTATTATTTCAAATTATAACTTGAAGATCTGAACTAGTAATTGTCAAATACAGAACTTAAAATTGATAGCTTCTAATTATTATTGCAAATTATAACTTGAAGATCTGAACTTGTAATTGTCAAATACAGAACTTAAAATTGATAGCTTCTAATTATTATTTCAAATTATATCTTGAAGATCTGAACTTGTAATTGTCAAATACAGAACTTCTAATTGTTAAATACAAATTATTAGTGCAAATTCTAACTTGTAAATCTGAACTTGTAATTGACACATACAGAACTTAAAATTCATAGCTTCTAATTATTATTGTAAATTATAACTTGAAGATCTGAACTAGTAATAGTGAATTACAGAACTTAGATTTGTCAAATTCAAATTATTATTTCTAATTATAACTTGAAGATCTGAACTAGTAATTGTCAAATACAGAACTTAAAATTGATAGCTTCTAATTATTATTGCAAATTATAACTTGAAGATCTGAACTTGTAATAGTGAATTACAGAACTTAGATTTGTTAAATTCAAATTATTAGTTCAAATTATAACTTGAAGATCTGAACTAGTAATTGTCAAATAGAGAACTTAAAATTGATAGCTTATAATTATATTCAAATTATAACTTGAAGATCTGAGCTTGTAATAGTCAAATACAGAACTTAAAATTGATAGCTTCTAATTATTATTGCAAATTATAACTTGAAGATCTGAACTTGTAATAGTGAATTACAGAACTTAGATTTGTTAAATTCAAATTATTATTTCAAATTAAAACTTGAAGATCTGAACTAGTAATTGTCAAATACAGAACTTAAAATTGATAGCTTCTAATTATTATTTCAAATTATAACTTGAAGATCTGAACTTGTAAATGTCAAATACAGAACTTCCAATTGTTAAATACAAATTATTAGTGCAAATTATAACTTGTAGATCTGAACTTGTAATTGTTAAATACAGAACTTAAAATTGATAGCTTCTAATTATTATTGTAAATTATAACTTAAAGATCTGAACTTGTAATAGTGAATTACAGAACTTAGATTTGTCAAATTTAAACTATTATTTCTAATTATAACTTGAAGATCTGAGCTTGTAATAGTCAAATACAGAACTTAAAATTGATAGCTTCTAATTATTATTGCAAATTATAACTTGAAGATCTGAACTTGTAATAGTGAATTACAGAACTTAGATTTGTTAAATTCAAATTATTATTTCAAATTATAACTTGAAGATCTGAACTAGTAATTGTCAAAAACAGAACTTAAAATTGATAGCTTCTAATTATTATTGCAAATTATAACTTGAAGATCTGAACTTGTAATTGTCAAAAACAGAACTTAAAATTGATAGCTTCTAATTATTATTTCAAATTATAACTTGAAGATCTGAACTTGTAATTGTCTAATACAGAACTTCTAATTGTTAAATACAAATTATAAGTGCAAATTATAACTTGTAGATCTGAACTTGTAATTGTCAAATACAGAACTTAAAATTGATAGCTTCTAATTATTATTGTAAGTTATAACTTGAAGATCTGAACTTGTAATAGTGAATTACAGAACTTAGATTTGTTAAATTCAAATTATTATTTCAAATTATAACTTGAAGATCTGAACTAGTAATTGTCAAATACAGAACTTAAAATTGTTAAATACAAATTATTAGTGCAAATTATAACTTGAAGATCTGAACTTGTAATTGTCAAATACAGAACTTAAAATTGATAGCTTATAATTATTATTGTAAATTATAACTTGAAGATCTGAACTTGTAATAGTGAATTACAGAACTTAGATTTGTTAAATTCAAATTATTATTTCAAATTATAACTTGAAGATCTGAACTTGTAATTGTCAAATACAGAACTTAAAATTGATAGCTTCAAATTATTATTGCAAATAATAACTTGAAGATCTGAACTTGTAATTGTCAAATACAGAACTTAAAATTGATAGCTTATAATTATTATTGTAAATTATAACTTGAAGATCTGAACTTGTAATAGTGAATTACAGAACTTAGATTTGTTAAATTCAAATTATTATTTCAAATTATAACTTGAAGATCTGAACTTGTAATTGTCAAATACAGAACTTAAAATTGATAGCTTCTAATTATTATTGTAAATTATAACTTGAAGATCTGAACTTGTAATAGTGAATTACAGAACTTAGATTTATTAAATTCAAAGTATTATTTCAAATTATAACTTGAAGATCTGAACTAGTAATTGTCAAATACAGAACTTAAAAGAGTTAAATACAAATTATTAGTGCTAATTATAACTTGAAGATCTGAACTTGTAATTGTCAAATACAGAACTTAAAATTGATAGCTTCAAATTATTATTGCAAATAACAACTTGAAGATCTGAACTTGTAATTGTCAAATGCAGAACTTAAAATTGATAGCTTCTAATTATTATTTCAAATTATAACTTGAAGATCTGAACTAGTAATTGTCAAATACAGAACTTAAAATTGATAGCTTCTAATTATTATTGCAAATTATAACTTGAAGATCTGAACTTGTAATTGTCAAATACAGAACTTAAAATTGATAGCTTCTAATTATTATTTCAAATTATATCTTGAAGATCTGAACTTGTAATTGTCAAATACAGAACTTAAAATTGATAGCTTCTAATTATTATTGTAAATTATAACTTGAAGATCTGAACTAGTAATTGTCAAATACAGAACTTAAAATTGATAGCTTCTAATTATTATTGTAAATTATAACTTGAAGATCTGAACTTGTAATAGTGAATTACAGAACTTAGATTTATTAAATTCAAAGTATTATTTCAAATTATAACTTGAAGATCTGAACTAGTAATTGTCAAATACAGAACTTAAAAGAGTTAAATACAAATTATTAGTGCTAATTATAACTTGAAGATCTGAACTTGTAATTGTCAAATACAGAACTTAAAATTGATAGCTTCAAATTATTATTGCAAATAACAACTTGAAGATCTGAACTTGTAATTGTCAAATGCAGAACTTAAAATTGATAGCTTCTAATTATTATTTCAAATTATAACTTGAAGATCTGAACTAGTAATTGTCAAATACAGAACTTAAAATTGATAGCTTCTAATTATTATTGCAAATTATAACTTGAAGATCTGAACTTGTAATAGTGAATTACAGAACTTAGATTTGTTAAATTCAAATTATTAGTTCAAATTATAACTTGAAGATCTGAACTAGTAATTGTCAAATAGAGAACTTAAAATTGATAGCTTATAATTATATTCAAATTATAACTTGAAGATCTGAGCTTGTAATAGTCAAATACAGAACTTAAAATTGATAGCTTCTAATTATTATTGCAAATTATAACTTGAAGATCTGAACTTGTAATAGTGAATTACAGAACTTAGATTTGTTAAATTCAAATTATTATTTCAAATTAAAACTTGAAGATCTGAACTAGTAATTGTCAAATACAGAACTTAAAATTGATAGCTTCTAATTATTATTTCAAATTATAACTTGAAGATCTGAACTTGTAAATGTCAAATACAGAACTTCCAATTGTTAAATACAAATTATTAGTGCAAATTATAACTTGTAGATCTGAACTTGTAATTGTTAAATACAGAACTTAAAATTGATAGCTTCTAATTATTATTGTAAATTATAACTTGAAGATCTGAACTTGTAATTGTCTAATACAGAACTTCTAATTGTTAAATACAAATTATAAGTGCAAATTATAACTTGTAGATCTGAACTTGTAATTGTCAAATACAGAACTTAAAATTGATAGCTTCTAATTATTATTGTAAGTTATAACTTGAAGATCTGAACTTGTAATAGTGAATTACAGAACTTAGATTTGTTAAATTCAAATTATTATTTCAAATTATAACTTGAAGATCTGAACTAGTAATTGTCAAATACAGAACTTAAAATTGTTAAATACAAATTATTAGTGCAAATTATAACTTGAAGATCTGAACTTGTAATTGTCAAATACAGAACTTAAAATTGATAGCTTCAAATTATTATTGCAAATAATAACTTGAAGATCTGAACTTGTAATTGTCAAATGCAGAACTTAAAATTGATAGCTTCTAACTATTATTGCAAATTAGATCTTGAAGATCTGAACTAGTAATTGTCAAATACAGAACTTAAAATTGATAGCTTATAATTATTATTGTAAATTATAACTTGAAGATCTGAACTTGTAATAGTGAATTACAGAACTTAGATTTGTTAAATTCAAATTATTATTTCAAATTATAACTTGAAGATCTGAACTTGTAATTGTCAAATACAGAACTTAAAATTGATAGCTTCAAATTATTATTGCAAATAATAACTTGAAGATCTGAACTAGTAATTGTCAAATGCAGAACTTAAAATTGATAGCTTCTAACTATTATTGCAAATTATATCTAGAAGATCTGAACTAGTAATTGTCAAATACAGAACTTAAAATTGATAGCTTATAATTATTATTGTAAATTATAACTTGAAGATCTGAACTTGTAATAGTGAATTACAGAACTTAGATTTGTTAAATTCAAATTATTATTTCAAATTATAACTTGAAGATCTGAACTTGTAATTGTCAAATACAGAACTTAAAATTGATAGCTTCTAATTATTATTGTAAATTATAACTTGAAGATCTGAACTTGTAATAGTGAATTACAGAACTTAGATTTATTAAATTCAAAGTATTATTTCAAATTATAACTTGAAGATCTGAACTAGTAATTGTCAAATACAGAACTTATAAGAGTTAAATACAAATTATTAGTGCTAATTATAACTTGAAGATCTGAACTTGTAATTGTCAAATACAGAACTTAAAATTGATAGCTTCAAATTATTATTGCAAATAACAACTTGAAGATCTGAACTTGTAATTGTCAAATGCAGAACTTAAAATTGATAGCTTCTAATTATTATTTCAAATTATAACTTGAAGATCTGAACTAGTAATTGTCAAATACAGAACTTAAAATTGATAGCTTCTAATTATTATTGCAAATTATAACTTGAAGATCTGAACTTGTAATTGTCAAATACAGAACTTAAAATTGATAGCTTCTAATTATTATTTCAAATTATATCTTGAAGATCTGAACTTGTAATTGTCAAATACAGAACTTAAAATTGATAGCTTCTAATTATTATTGTAAATTATAACTTGAAGATCTG
This sequence comes from Cantharis lateralis, assembly GCA_963170105.1. Lineage (NCBI taxonomy): Eukaryota > Metazoa > Arthropoda > Insecta > Coleoptera > Cantharidae > Cantharis > Cantharis lateralis. Next base: position 7,967,578 of record OY720630.1, on the reverse strand, counting down.
AACTTGTAATAGTGAACTACAGAACTTAGATTTGTCAAATTCAAATTATTATTTCTAATTATAACTTGAAGATCTGAACTAGTAATTGTCAAATACAGAACCTAAAATTGATAGCTTCGAATTATTATTGCAAATTATAACTTGAAGATCTGAACTTGTAATAGTGAATTACAGAACTTAGATTTGTTAAATTCAAATTATTATTTCATATTATAACTTGAAGATCTGAACTAGTAATTGTCAAAAACAGACCTTAAAATTGATAGCTTCTAAGTATTATTGCAAATTATAACTTGAAGATCTGAACTTGTAATTGTCAAATACAGAACTTAAAATTGATAGCTTCTAATTATTATTTCAAATTATAACTTGAAGATCTGAACTTGTAATTGTCAAATACAGAACTTAAAATTGATAGCTTCAAATTAGTATTGCAAATAATAACTTGAAGATCTGAACTTGTAATTGTCAAATGCAGAACTTAAAATTGATAGCTTATAATTATTATTGTAAATTATAACTTGAAGATCTGAACTTGTAATAGTGAATTACAGAACTTAGATTTGTTAAATTCAAATTATTATTTCAAATTATAACTTGAAGATCTGAACTTGTAATTGTCAAATACAGAACTTAAAATTGATAGCTTCTAATTATTATTGTAAATTATAACTTGAAGATCTGAACTTGTAATAGTGAATTACAGAACTTAGATTTATTAAATTCAAATTATTATTTCAAATTATAACTTGAAGATCTGAACTAGTAATTGTCAAATACAGAACTTAAAAGAGTTAAATACAAATTATTAGTGCAAATTATAACTTGAAGATCTGAACTTGTAATTGTCAAATACAGAACTTAAAATTTATAGCTTCAAATTATTATTGCAAATAATAACTTGAAGATCTGAACTTGTAATTGTCAAATGCAGAACTTAAAATTGATAGCTTCTAATTATTATTTCAAATTATAACTTGAAGATCTGAACTAGTAATTGTCAAATACAGAACTTAAAATTGATAGCTTCTAATTATTATTGCAAATTATAACTTGAAGATCTGAACTTGTAATAGTGAATTACAGCACTTAGATTTGTTAAATTCAAATTATTATTTCAAATTATAACTTGAAGATCTGAACTTGTAATAGTCAAATACAGAACTTCTAATTGTTAAATACATATTATTAGTGCAAATTATAACTTGAAGATCTGAACTTGTAATTGTCAAATACAGAACTTAAAATTTATAGCTTCAAATTATTATTGCAAATAATAACTTGAAGATCTGAACTTGTAATTGTCAAATGCAGAACTTAAAACTGATAGCTTCTAATTATTATTTCAAATTATAACTTGAAGATCTGAACTAGTAATTGTCAAATACAGAACTTAAAATTGATAGCTTCTAATTATTATTGCAAATTATAACTTGAAGATCTGAACTTGTAATAGTGAATTACAGAACTTAGATTTGTTAAATTCAAATTATTATTTCAAATTATAACTTGAAGATCTGAACTTGTAATAGTCAAATACAGAACTTCTAATTGTTAAATACATATTATTAGTGCAAATTATAACTTGAAGATCTGAACTTGTAATTGTCAAATACAGAACTTAAAATTGATAGCTTCTAATTATTATTGCAAATTATAATTTGAAGATGTGAACTTGTAATAGATAAATACGCAACTTAGCATTGTTAAATACTAATTATGATTGCAAATTATAACTTGAAGATCTGAACCTGTAATAGGTAATAGTCAAATACAGAACTTCTAATTGTTAAATACTAATTGTTAGTGCAAATTATAACTTGAAGATATGAACTTGTAATTGTCAAATACAGAACTTAAAATTGATAGCTTCTAATTATTATTGCAAATAATAACTTGAAGATCTGAACTTGTAATTGTCAAATGCAGAACTTAAAATTGATAGCTTCTAATTATTATTGCAAATAATAATTTGAAGATCTGTACTTGTAATTGTCAAGTACAGAACTTAAAATTAATAGCTTATAATTATAATTCAATTTATAACTTGAAGATCTGAACTTGTAATAGTCAAATACAGAACTTCGAATTGTTAAATGCAAATTATTAGTGCAAATTATAACTTGAAGATCTGAACTTGTAATTGTAAAATACAGAACTTAAAATTGATAGCTTATAATTATAATTCAATTTATAACTTGAAGATCTGACCTTGTAATAGTCAAATACAGAACTTCGGATTGTTAAATGCAAATTATTATTGCATATTATAACTTGAAGATCTGAACTTGTAATAGTGCATTACAGAACTTAGATTTGTTAAATTCAAATTATTATTTCAAATTATAACTTGAAGATCTGAACTAGTCATTGTCAAATACAGAACTTAAAATTGTTAAATACAAATTATTAGTGCAAATTCTAACTTGAAGATCTGAACTTGTAATTGTCAAATACAGAACTTAAAATTGATATTTTCTAATTATTATTGCAAATTATAACTTGAAGATCTGAACCTGTAATAGTGAATTACAAAACTTAGATTTGTGAAATGCAAATTATTAGTTCAAATTAGAACTTGAAGATCAGAACTAGTCATTGTCAAATACAGAACTTAAAATTGTTAAATACAAATTATAAGTGCAAATTATAACTTGAAGATCTGAACTTGTAATTGTCAAATACAGAACTTAAAATTGATAGCTTCTAATTATTATTGCAAATTATAACTTGAAGATCTGAACCTGTAATAGTGAATTACAAAACTTAGATTTTTTAAATTCAAATTATTATTTCAAATTATAACTTGAAGATCTGAGCTTGTAATAGTCAAATACAGAACTTCGAATTGTTAAATACAAATTATTATTGCAAATTATAACTTGTAGATCTGAACTTGTAATAGGTAAATACCGAACTTCAAATTGTTAAATTAAAACTAAGATTGCAAATAATAATTTGAAGATCTGAACTTGTAATAGTCAAATACAGAACTTAGATTTGTTAAATTCAAATTATTATTTCAAATTATAACTTGAAGATCTGAACTTGTAATAGTCAAATACAGAACTTCGAATTGTTAAATGCAAATTATTAGTGCAAATTATAACTTGAAGATCTGAACTTGTAATTGTAAAATACAGAACTTAAAATTGATAGCTTATAATTATAATTCAGTTTATAACTTGAAGATCTGACCTTGTAATAGTCAAATACAGAACTTCGAATTGTTAAATGCAAATTATTATTGCATATTATAACTTGAAGATCTGAACTTGTAATAGTGCATTACAGAACTTAGATTTGTTAAATTCAAATTATTATTTCAAATTATAACTTGAAGATCTGAACTAGTCATTGTCAAATACAGAACTTAAAATTGTTAAATACAAATTATTAGTGCAAATTATAACTTGAAGATCTGAACTTGTAATTGTCAAATACAGAACTTAAAATTGATAGCTTCTAATTATTATTGCAAATTATAACTTGAAGATCTGAACCTGTAATAGTGAATTACAAAACTTAGATTTGTGAAATGCAAATTATTAGTTCAAATTAGAACCTGAAGATCTGAACTAGTAATTGCCAAATACAGAACTTAAAATTGATAGCTTATAATTATAATTCATATTATAACTTGAAGATCTGAGCTTGTAATAGTCAAATACAGAACTTAAAATTGATAGCTTCTAATTATTATTGCAAATTATAACTTGAAGATCTGCACTTGAAATAGTGAATTACAGAACTTAGATTTTTTAAATTCAAATTATTATTTCAAATTATAACTTGAAGATCTGAGCTTGTAATAGTCAAATACAGAACTTCGAATTGTTAAATACAAATTATTAGTGCAAATTATAACTTGTAGATCTGAACTTGTAATAGGTAAATACAGAACTTCAAATTGTTAAATTAATACTAAGATTGCAAATAATAATTTGAAGATCTGAACTTGTAATAGTCAAATACAGAACTTCTAATTGTTAAATACATATTATTAGTGCAAATTATAACTTGAAGATCTGAACTTGTAATTGTCAAATACAGAACTTAAAATTGTTAAATACAAATTATTAGTGCAAATTATAACTTGAAGATCTGAACTTTTAATTGTCAAATACAGAACTTAAAATTGATAGCTTCTAATTATTATTGCAAATTATAACTTGAAGATCTGAACTTGTAATAGTGAATTACAGAACTTAGATTTGTTAAATTCAAATTATTAGTTCAAATTATAACTTGAAGATCTGAGCTTGTAATAGTCAAATACAGAACTTCGAATTGTTAAATACAAATTATTAGTGCAAATTATAACTTGTAGATCTGAACTTGTAATAGGTAAATACAGAACTTCAAATTGTTAAATTAAAACTAAGATTGCAAATAATAATTTGAAGATCTGAACTTGTAATAGTCAAATACAGAACTTCTAATTGTTAAATACATATTATTAGTGCAAATTATTACTTGAAGATCTGAACTTGTAATTGTCAAATACAGAACTTAAAATTGATAGCTATTAATTATAATTCAAATTATAACTTGAAGATCTAAACTTGTAATTGTCAAATACAGAACTTAAAATTGATAGCTATTAATTATAATTCAAATTATAACTTGAAGATCTGAGCTTGTAATAGTCAAATACAGAACTTCGAATTGTTAAATACATATTATTAGTGCAAGTTATAATATGAAGATCTGAACTAGTAATAGTCAAATACAGAACTACTAATTGTTAAATACAAATTATTAGTGCAAATTATAACTTGAAGATCTGAACTTGTAATTGTCAAATACAGAACTTAAAATTGATAGCTTATAATTATAATTCATATTATAACTTGAAGATCTGAGCTTGTAATAGTCAAATACAGAACTTAAAATTGATAGCTTCTAATTATTATTGCAAATTATAACTTGAAGATCTGCACTTGAAATAGTGAATTACAGAACTTAGATTTTTTAAATTCAAATTATTATTTCAAATTATAACTTGAAGATCTGAGCTTGTAATAGTCAAATACAGAACTTGGAATTGTTAAATACAAATTATTAGTGCAAATTATAACTTGTAGATCTGAACTTGTAATAGGTAAATACAGAACTTCATATTGTTAAATTAAAACTAAGATTGCAAATAATAATTTGAAGATCTGAACTTGTAATAGTCAAATACAGAACTTCTAATTGTTAAATACATATTATTAGTGCAAATTATAACTTGAAGATCTGAACTTGTAATTGTCAAATACAGAACTTAAAATTGTTAAATACAAATTATTAGTGCAAATTATAACTTGAAGATCTGAACTTGTAATTGTCAAATACAGAACTTAAAATTGATAGCTTCTAATTATTATTGCAAATTATAACTTGAAGATCTGAACTTGTAATAGTGAATTACAGAACTTAGATTTGTTAAATTCAAATTATTAGTTCAAATTATAACTTGAAGATCTGAGCTTGTAATAGTCAAATACAGAACTTCGAATTGTTAAATACAAATTATTAGTGCAAATTATAACTTGTAGATCTGAACTTGTAATAGGTAAATACAGAACTTCAAATTGTTAAATTAAAACTAAGATTGCAAATAATAATTTGAAGATCTGAACTTGTAATAGTCAAATACAGAACTTCTAATTGTTAAATCCATATTATTAGTGCAAATTATTACTTGAAGATCTGAACTTGTAATTGTCAAATACAGAACTTAAAATTGATAGCCATTAATTATAATTCAAATTATAACTTGAAGATCTAAACTTGTAATTGTCAAATACAGAACTTAAAATTGATAGCTATTAATTATAATTCAAATTATAACTTGAAGATCTGAGCTTGTAATAGTCAAATACAGAACTTAAAATTGATAGCTTCTAATTATTATTGCAAATTATAACTTGAAGATCTGAACTTGTAATAGTGAATTACAGAACTTAGATTTGTTAAATTCAAATTATTATTTCAAATTATAACTTGAAGATCTGAGCTTGTAATAGTCAAATACAGAACTTCGAATTGTTAAATACAAATTATTAGTGCAAATTATAACTTGTAGATCTGAACTTGTAATAGGTAAATACAGAACTTCAAATTGTTAAATTAAAACTAAGATTGCAAATAATAATTTGAAGATCTGAACTTGTAATAGTCAAATACAGACCTTCTAATTGTTAAATACATATTATTAGTGCAAGTTATAACATGAAGATCTGAACTTGTAATAGTCAAATACAGAACTTCTAATTGTTAAATACATATTATTAGTGCAAGTTATAACATGAAGATCTGAACTTGTAATAGTCAAATACAGAACTTCTAATTGTTAAATACAAATTATTAGTGCATATTATAACTTGAAGATCTGAACTTGTAATAGTGCATTACAGAACTTAGATTTGTTAAATTCAAATTATTATTTCAAATTATAACTTGAAGATCTGAACTAGTCATTGTCAAATACAGAACTTAAAATTGTTAAATACAAATTATTAGTGCAAATTATAACTTGAAGATCTGAACTTGTAATTGTCAAATACAGAACTTAAAATTGATAGCTTCTAATTATTATTGCAAATTATAACTTGAAGATCTGAACCTGTAATAGTGAATTACAAAACTTAGATTTTTTAAATTCAAATTATTATTTCAAATTATAACTTGAAGATGTGAGCTTGTAATAGTCAAATACAGAACTTCGAATTGTTAAATACAAATTATTATTGCAAATTATAACTTGAAGATCTGAACTTGTAATTGTCAAATACAGAACTTAAAATTGTTAAATACAAATTATTAGTGCAAATTATAACTTGAAGATCTGAACTTGTAATTGTCAAATACAGAACTTAAAATTGATAGCTTCTAATTATTATTGCAAATTATAACTTGAAGATCTGAACTTGTAATAGTGAATTACAGAACTTAGATTTGTTAAATACAAATTATTAGTTCAAATTATAACTTGAAGATCTGAGCTTGTAATACTCAAATACAGAACTTCGAATTGTTAAATACAAATTATTAGTGCAAATTATAACTTGTAGATCTGAACTTGTAATAGGTAAATACAGAACTTCAAATTGTTAAATTAAAACTAAGATTGCAAATAATAATTTGAAGATCTGAACTTGTAATAGTCAAATACAGAACTTCTAATTGTTAAATACATTTATTAGTGCAAATTATTACTTGAAGATCTGAACTTGTAATTGTCAAATACAGAACTTAAAATTGATAGCTATTAATTATAATTCAAATTATAACTTGAAGATCTAAACTTGTAATTGTCAAATACAGAACTTAAAATTGATAGCTATTAATTATAATTCAAATTATAACTTGAAGATCTGGGCTTGTAATAGTCAAATACAGAACTTCGAATTGTTAAATACATATTATTAGTGCAAGTTATAATATGAAGATCTGAACTAGTAATAGTCAAATACAGAACTACTAATTGTTAAATACAAATTATTAGTGCAAATTATAACTTGAAGATCTGAACTTGTAATTGTCAAATACAGAACTTAAAATTGATAGCTTATAATTATAATTCATATTATAACTTGAAGATCTGAGCTTGTAATAGTCAAATACAGAACTTAAAATTGATAGCTTCTAATTATTATTGCAAATTATAACTTGAAGATCTGCACTTGAAATAGTGAATTACAGAACTTAGATTTTTTAAATTCAAATTATTATTTCAAATTATAACTTGAAGATCTGAGCTTGTAATAGTCAAATACAGAACTTGGAATTGTTAAATACAAATTATTAGTGCAAATTATAATTTGTAGATCTGAACTTGTAATAGGTAAATACAGAACTTCATATTGTTAAATTAAAACTAAGATTGCAAATAATAATTTGAAGATCTGAACTTGTAATAGTCAAATACAGAACTTCTAATTGTTAAATACATATTATTAGTGCAAATTATAACTTGAAGATCTGAACTTGTAATTGTCAAATACAGAACTTAAAATTGTTAAATACAAATTATTAGTGGAAATTATAACTTGAAGATCTGAACTTGTAATTGTCAAATACAGAACTTAAAATTGATAGCTTCTAATTATTATTGCAAATTATAACTTGAAGATCTGAACTTGTAATAGTGAATTACAGAACTTAGATTTGTTAAATTCAAATTATTAGTTCAAATTATAACTTGAAGATCTGAGCTTGTAATAGTCAAATACAGAACTTCGAATTGTTAAATACAAATTATTAGTGCAAATTATAACTTGTAGATCTGAACTTGTAATAGGTAAATACAGAACTTCAAATTGTTAAATTAAAACTAAGATTGCAAATAATAATTTGAAGATCTGAACTTGTAATAGTCAAATACAGAACTTCTAATTGTTAAATCCATATTATTAGTGCAAATTATTACTTGAAGATCTGAACTTGTAATTGTCAAATACAGAACTTAAAATTGATAGCTATTAATTATAATTCAAATTATAACTTGAAGATCTAAACTTGTAATTGTCAAATACAGAACTTAAAATTGATAGCTATTAATTATAATTCAAATTATAACTTGAAGATCTGAGCTTGTAATAGTCAAATACAGAACTTAAAATTGATAGCTTCTAATTATTATTGCAAATTATAACTTGAAGATCTGAACTTGTAATAGTGAATTACAGAACTTAGATTTGTTAAATTCAAATTATTATTTCAAATTATAACTTGAAGATCTGAGCTTGTAATAGTCAAATACAGAACTTCGAATTGTTAAATACAAATTATTAGTGCAAATTATAACTTGTAGATCTGAACTTGTAATAGGTAAATACAGAACTTCAAATTGTTAAATTAAAACTAAGATTGCAAATAATAATTTGAAGATCTGAACTTGTAATAGTCAAATACAGACCTTCTAATTGTTAAATACATATTATTAGTGCAAGTTATAACATGAAGATCTGAACTTGTAATAGTCAAATACAGAACTTCTAATTGTTAAATACATATTATTAGTGCAAGTTATAATATGAAGATCTGAACTAGTAATAGTCAAATACAGAACTTCTAATTGTCAAATACAAATTATTAGTGCAAATTATAACTTGAAGATCTGAACTTGTAATTGTCAAATACAGAACTTAAAATTGATAGCTTCTAATTATTATTGCAAATTATAACTTGAAGATCTGCACTTGAAATAGTGAATTACAGAACTTAGATTTATTACATTCAAATTATTATTTCAAATTATAACTTGAAGATCTGAACTAGTAATTGTCAAATACAGAACTTAAAATTAATAGCTTCTAATTATTATTGCAAATTATAACTTGAAGATCTGCACTTGAAATAGTGAATTACAGAACTTAGATTTTTTAAATTCAAATTATTATTTCAAATTATAACTTGAAGATCTGAGCTTGTAATAGTCAAATACAGAACTTCGAATTGTTAAATACAAATTATTAGTGCAAATTATAACTTGTAGATCTGAACTTGTAATAGGTAAATACAGAACTTCAAATTGTTAAATTAAAACTAAGATTGCAAATAATAATTTTAAGATCTGAACTAGTAATAGTCAAATACAGAACTTCTAATTGTTAAATACAAATTATTAGTGCAAATTATAACTTGAAGATCTGAACTTGTAATTGTCAAATACAGAACTTAAAATTGATAGCTTCTGATAATTATTGCAAATAAAAAACTTGAAGATCTGAACTAGTAATTGTCAAATACAGAACTTCTAATTGTTAAATACAAATTACTAGTGCAAATTATAACTTGAAGTTCTGAACTTGTAATTGTCAAATACAGAACTTAAAATTGATAGCTTCTAATTATTATTGCAAATTATAACATGAAGATCTGAACTTGTAATAGTGAATTACAGAACTTAGATTTGTTAAATTCAAATTATTATTTCAAATTATAACTTGAAGATCTGAACTAGTAATTGTCAAATGCAGAACTTAAAATTGTTAAATACCAATTATTAGTGCAAATTATGACTTGAAGATCTGACCTTGTAATTGTCAAATACAGAACTTAAAATTGATAGCTTCTAATCATAATTGCAAATAATAACTTGAAGATCTGAACTTGTAATTGTCAAATGCAGAACTTAAAATTGATAGCTTCTAATTATTATTGCAAATAATAATTTGAAGATCTGTACTTGTTATTGTCAAATACAGAACTTAAAATTGATAGCTTATAATTATAATTCAAATTATAACTTGAAGATCTGAACTTGTAATAGTCAAATACAGAACTTCGAATTGTTAAATACAAATTATTAGTGCAAATTATAACTTGAAGATCTGAACTTGTAATAGGTAAATACAGAACTTCGAATAGTTAAATTCAAAGTAAGTTTGCAAATAATAATTTGAAGATCTAAACTTGTAATAGTCAAATACAGAACTTCTAATTGTTAAATACAAATTATTAGTGCAAATTATAACTTGAAGATCTGAACTTGTAATTGTCAAATACAGAACTTCTTATTGTTAAATACAAATTATTAGTGCAAATTATAACTTGAAAATCTGAACTTGTAATTGTCAAATACAGAACTTAAAATTGATAGCTTCTAATTATTATTGCAAATTATAACTTGAAGATCTGAACTTGTAATTGTCAAATACAGAACTTAAAATTGATAGCTTCTAATTATTATTGTAAATTATAACTTGAAGATCTGAACTTGTAATAGTGAATTACAGAACTTAGATTTGTTAAATTCAAATTATTATTTCAAATAATAACTTGAAGATCTCAACTAGTAATTGACAAATACGGAACTTAAAATTGATAGCTTCTAATTATTATTTCAAATTATAACTTGAACATCTGAACTTGTAATTGTCAAATACAGAACTTAAAATTGATAGCTTCTAATTATTATTGCAAATAATAACTTGAAGATCTGAACTTGTAATTGTCAAATACAGAACTTAAAATTGATAGTTTCTAATTATTATTTCAAATTATAACTTGAAGATCTGAACTTGTAATTGTCAAATACAGAACTTATAGTTGTTAAATACAAATTAATAGTGCAAATTATAACTTGAAGATCTGAACTTGTAGTTGTCAAATACAGAACTTAAAATTGATAGCTTCTAATTATTATTGGAAATTATAACTCGAAGATCTGAACTTGTAATAGTGAATTACAGAACTTAGATTTGTTAAATTCTAATTATTATTACAAATTATAACTTGTAGATCTCAACTAGTAATTGTCAAACACAGAACTTAAAATTGATAGCTTCTAATTATTATTGCAAATTATAACTTGAAGATCTGAACTTGTAATTGTCAAATACAGAACTTAAAATTGATAGCTTCTAATTATTATTTCAAATTATAACTTGAAGATCTGAACTTGTAATTGTCAAATACAGAACTTAAAATTGATAGCTTCTAATTATTATTGCAAATAATAACTTGAAGATCTGAACTTGTAATTGTCAAATGCAGAACTTAAAATTGATAGCTTCTAATTATTATTGCAAATAATAATTTTGAAGATCTGTACTTGTAATTGTCAAATACAGAACTTAAAATTGATAGCTTATAATTATAATTCAAATTATAACTTCAAGATCTGAACTTGTAATTGTCAAATACAGAACCTCTAATTGTTAAATACAAATATTTAGTCCAAATTATAACTTGAAGATCTGAACTTGTAATTGTCAAATACAGAACTTAAAATTGATAGCTTCTAATTATTATTGCAAATTATAACTTGAAGATCTGAACTTGTAATAGTGAATTACAGAACTTAGATTTGTTAAATTCAAATTATTATTTCAAATTATAACTTGAAGATCTGAACTAGTAATTATCAAATACAGAACTTAAAATTGATAGCTTCTAATTATTATTGCAAATAATAACTTGAAGATCTGAACTTGTAATTGTCAAATGCAGAACTTAAAATTGATAGCTTCTAATTATTATTGCAAATAATAATTTGAAGATCTGTACTTGTAATTGTCAAATACAGAACTTAAAATTGATAGCTTATAATTATAATTCAAATTATAACTTGAAGATCTGAACTTGTAATAGTCAAATACAGAACTTCGAATTGTTAAATACAAATTATTATTGCAAATAATAACTTGAAGATCTGAACTTGTAATTGTCAAATACAGAACTTCTAATTGTTAAATACAAATTATTAGTGCAAATTATAACTTGAAAATCTGAACTTGTAATTGTCAAATACAGAAATTAAAATTGATAGCTTCTAATTATTATTGCAAATTATAACTTGAAGATCTGAACTTGTAATTGTCAAATACAGAACTTATAGTTGTTAAATACAAATTATTAGTGCAAATTATAACTTGAAGATCTGAACTTGTAGTTGTCAAATACAGAACTTAAAATTGATAGCTTCTAATTATTATTGGAAATTATAACTCGAAGATCTGAACTTGTAATAGTGAATTGCAGAACTTAGATTTGTTAAATTCTAATTATTATTACAAATTATAACTTGTAGATCTCAACTAGTAATTGTCAAACACAGAACTTAAAATTGATAGCTTCTAATTATTATTGCAAATTATAACTTGAAGATCTGAACTTGTAATTGTCAAATACAGAACTTAAAATTGATAGCTTCTAATTATTATTTCAAATTATAACTTGAAGATCTGAACTTGTAATTGTCAAATACAGAACTTAAAATTGATAGCTTCTAATTATTATTGCAAATAATAACTTGAAGATCTGAACTTGTAATTGTCAAATGCAGAACTTAAAATTGATAGCTTCTAATTATTATTGCAAATAATAATTTTGAAGATCTGTACTTGTAATTGTCAAATACAGAACTTAAAATTGATAGCTTATAATTATAATTCAAATTATAACTTCAAGATCTGAACTTGTAATTGTCAAATACAGAACCTCTAATTGTTAAATACAAATATTTAGTCCAAATTATAACTTGAAGATCTGAACTTGTAATTGTCAAATACAGAACTTAAAATTGATAGCTTCTAATTATTATTGCAAATTATAACTTGAAGATCTGAACTTGTAATAGTGAATTACAGAACTTAGATTTGTTAAATTCAAATTATTATTTCAAATTATAACTTGAAGATCTGAACTAGTAATTGTCAAATACAGAACTTAAAATTGATAGCTTCTAATTATTATTGCAAATAATAACTTGAAGATCTGAACTTGTAATTGTCAAATGCAGAACTTAAAATTGATAGCTTCTAATTATTATTGCAAATAATAATTTGAAGATCTGTACTTGTAATTGTCAAATACAGAACTTAAAATTGATAGCTTATAATTATAATTCAAATTATAACTTGAAGATCTGAACTTGTAATAGTCAAATACAGAACTTCGAATTGTTAAATACAAATTATTATTGCAAATAATAACTTGAAGATCTGAACTTGTAATTGTCAAATACAGAACTTCTAATTGTTAAATACAAATTATTAGTGCAAATTATAACTTGAAAATCTGAACTTGTAATTGTCAAATACAGAAATTAAAATTGATAGCTTCTAATTATTATTGCAAATTATAACTTGAAGATCTGAACTTGTAATTGTCAAATACAGAACTTAAAATTGATAGCTTCTAATTATTATTGTAAATTATAACTTGAAGATCTGAACTTGTAATAGTGAATTACAGAACTAAGATTTGTTAAATTCAAATTATTATTTCAAATTATAACTTGAAGATCTCAACTAGTAATTGACAAATACGGAACTTAAAATTGATAGCTTCTAATTATTATTACAAATTATAACTTGAAGATCTGAACTTGTAATTGTCAAATACAGAACTTAAAATTGATAGCTTCTAATTATTATTGCAAATAATAACTTGAAGATCTGAACTTGTAATAGTCAAATGCAGAATTTAAAATTGATAGCTTCTAATTATTATTGCAAATAATAATTTGAAGATCTGTACTTGTAATTGTCAAATACAGAACTTAAAATTGATAGCTTATAATTATTATTGTAATTTATAACTTGAAGATCTGAACTTGTAATAGTGAATTACAGAACTTACATTTGTTAAATTCAAATTATTATTTCAAATTATAACTTGAAGATCTGAACTAGTAATTTTCAAATACAGAACTTAAAATTGATAGCTTCTAATTATTATTGCAAATTATAACTTGAAGATCTGAACTTGTAATTGTCAAATACAGAACTTAAAATTGATAGCTTCTAATTATTATTTAAAATTATAACTTGAAGATCTGAACTTGTAATTGTCAAATACAGAACTTAAAATTGATAGCTTATAATTATTATTGCAAATAATAACTTGAAGATCTGAACTTGTAATTGTCAAATGCAGAACTTAAAATTGATAGCTTATAATTATTATTGTAAATTATAACTTGAAGATCTGAACTTGTAATAGTGAATAACAGTACTTAGATTTGTTAAATTCAAATTATTATTTCAAATTATAACTTGAAGATCTGAACTAGTAATTGTCAAATATAGAACTTAAAATTGATAGCTTCTAATTATTATTGCAAATTATAACTTGAAGATCTTAACTTGTAATTGTCAAATACAGAACTTAAAATTGATAGCTTCTAATTATTATTTCAAATTATAACTTGAAGATCTGAACTTGTAATTGTCAAATACAGAACTTAAAATTGATAGCTTCTAATTATTATTGCAAATAATAACTTGAAGATCTGAACTTGTAATTGTCAAATGCAGAACTTAGATTTGTTAAATTCAAATTATTATTTCAAATTATAACTTGAAGATCTGAACTAGTAATTGTCAAATACAGAACTTAAAATTGATAGCTTATAATTATTATTGTAAATTATAACTTGAAGATCTTAACTTGTAATAGTGAATTACAGAACTTAGATTTGTTAAATTCAAATTATTATTTCAAATTATAACTTGAAGATCTGAACTAGTAATTGTCAAATATAGAACTTAAAATTGATAGCTTCTAATTATTATTGCAAATTATAACTTGAAGATCTTAACTTGTAATTGTCAAATACAGAACTTAAAATTGATAGCTTCTAATTATTATTTCAAATTATAACTTGAAGATCTGAACTTGTAATTGTCAAATACAGAACTTAAAATTGATAGCTTCTAATTATTATTGCAAATAATAACTTGAAGATCTGAACTTGTAATTGTCAAATGCAGAACTTAAAATTGATAGCTTCTAATTATTATTGCAAATAATAATTTGAAGATCTGTACTTGTAATTGTCAAATACAGAACTTAAAATTGATAGCTTATAATTATAATTCAAATTATAACTTGAAGATCTGAACTTGTAATAGTCAAATACAGAACTTCGAATTGTTAAATACAAATTATTATTGCAAATAATAACTTGAAGATCTGAACTTGTAATTGTCAAATACAGAACTTCTAATTGTTAAATACAAATTATTAGTGCAAATTATAACTTGAAAATCTGAACTTGTAATTGTCAAATACAGAAATTAAAATTGATAGCTTCTAATTATTATTGCAAATTATAACTTGAAGATCTGAACTTGTAATTGTCAAATACAGAACTTATAGTTGTTAAATACAAATTATTAGTGCAAATTATAACTTGAAGATCTGAACTTGTAGTTGTCAAATACAGAACTTAAAATTGATAGCTTCTAATTATTATTGGAAATTATAACTCGAAGATCTGAACTTGTAATAGTGAATTACAGAACTTAGATTTGTTAAATTCTAATTATTATTACAAATTATAACTTGTAGATCTCAACTAGTAATTGTCAAACACAGAACTTAAAATTGATAGCTTCTAATTATTATTGCAAATTATAACTTGAAGATCTGAACTTGTAATTGTCAAATACAGAACTTAAAATTGATAGCTTCTAATTATTATTTCAAATTATAACTTGAAGATCTGAACTTGTAATTGTCAAATACAGAACTTAAAATTGATAGCTTCTAATTATTATTGCAAATAATAACTTGAAGATCTGAACTTGTAATTGTCAAATGCAGAACTTAAAATTGATAGCTTCTAATTATTATTGCAAATAATAATTTTGAAGATCTGTACTTGTAATTGTCAAATACAGAACTTAAAATTGATAGCTTATAATTATAATTCAAATTATAACTTCAAGATCTGAACTTGTAATTGTCAAATACAGAACCTCTAATTGTTAAATACAAATATTTAGTCCAAATTATAACTTGAAGATCTGAACTTGTAATTGTCAAATACAGAACTTAAAATTGATAGCTTCTAATTATTATTGCAAATTATAACTTGAAGATCTGAACTTGTAATAGTGAATTACAGAACTTAGATTTGTTAAATTCAAATTATTATTTCAAATTATAACTTGAAGATCTGAACTAGTAATTGTCAAATACAGAACTTAAAATTGATAGCTTCTAATTATTATTGCAAATAATAACTTGAAGATCTGAACTTGTAATTGTCAAATGCAGAACTTAAAATTGATAGCTTCTAATTATTATTGCAAATAATAATTTGAAGATCTGTACTTGTAATTGTCAAATACAGAACTTAAAATTGATAGCTTATAATTATAATTCAAATTATAACTTGAAGATCTGAACTTGTAATAGTCAAATACAGAACTTCGAATTGTTAAATACAAATTATTATTGCAAATAATAACTTGAAGATCTGAACTTGTAATTGTCAAATACAGAACTTCTAATTGTTAAATACAAATTATTAGTGCAAATTATAACTTGAAAATCTGAACTTGTAATTGTCAAATACAGAAATTAAAATTGATAGCTTCTAATTATTATTGCAAATTATAACTTGAAGATCTGAACTTGTAATTGTCAAATACAGAACTTAAAATTGATAGCTTCTAATTATTATTGTAAATTATAACTTGAAGATCTGAACTTGTAATAGTGAATTACAGAACTAAGATTTGTTAAATTCAAATTATTATTTCAAATTATAACTTGAAGATCTCAACTAGTAATTGACAAATACGGAACTTAAAATTGATAGCTTCTAATTATTATTACAAATTATAACTTGAAGATCTGAACTTGTAATTGTCAAATACAGAACTTAAAATTGATAGCTTCTAATTATTATTGCAAATAATAACTTGAAGATCTGAACTTGTAATAGTCAAATGCAGAATTTAAAATTGATAGCTTCTAATTATTATTGCAAATAATAATTTGAAGATCTGTACTTGTAATTGTCAAATACAGAACTTAAAATTGATAGCTTATAATTATTATTGTAATTTATAACTTGAAGATCTGAACTTGTAATAGTGAATTACAGAACTTACATTTGTTAAATTCAAATTATTATTTCAAATTATAACTTGAAGATCTGAACTAGTAATTTTCAAATACAGAACTTAAAATTGATAGCTTATAATTATTATTGTAAATTATAACTTGAAGATCTGAACTTGTAATAGTGAATAACAGTACTTAGATTTGTTAAATTCAAATTATTATTTCAAATTATAACTTGAAGATCTGAACTAGTAATTGTCAAATATAGAACTTAAAATTGATAGCTTCTAATTATTATTGCAAATTATAACTTGAAGATCTTAACTTGTAATTGTCAAATACAGAACTTAAAATTGATAGCTTCTAATTATTATTTCAAATTATAACTTGAAGATCTGAACTTGTAATTGTCAAATACAGAACTTAAAATTGATAGCTTCTAATTATTATTGCAAATAATAACTTGAAGATCTGAACTTGTAATTGTCAAATGCAGAACTTAGATTTGTTAAATTCAAATTATTATTTCAAATTATAACTTGAAGATCTGAACTAGTAATTGTCAAATACAGAACTTAAAATTGATAGCTTATAATTATTATTGTAAATTATAACTTGAAGATCTTAACTTGTAATAGTGAATTACAGAACTTAGATTTGTTAAATTCAAATAATTATTTCAAATTATAACTTGAAGATCTGAACTAGTAATTGTCAAATACAGAACTTAAAATTGATAGCTTCTAATTATTATTGCAAATTATAACTTGAAGATCTGAACTTGTAATTGTCAAATTCAGAACTTAAAATTGATAGCTTCTAATTATTATTTCAAATTATAACTTGAAGATCTGAACTTGTAATTGTCAAATACAGAACTTAAAATTGATAGCTTCTAATTATTATTGCAAATAATAACTTGAAGATCTGAACTTGTAATTGTCAAATGCAGAACTTAAAATTGATAGCTTCTAATTATTATTGCAAATAATAATTTGAAGATCTGTACTTGTAATTGTCAAATACAGAACTAAAAAATTGATAGCTTATAATTATAATTCAAATTATAACTTGAAGATCTGAACTTGTAATAGTCAAATACAGAACTTCGAATTTTTAAATACAAATTATTAGTGCAAATTATAACTTGAAGATCTGAACTTGTAATTGTCAAATACAGAACTTCTAATTGTTAAATACAAATTATTAGTGCAAATTATAACTTGAAAATCTGAACTTGTAATTGTCAAATACAGAAATTAAAATTGATAGCTTCTAATTATTATTGCAAATTATAACTTGAAGATCTGAACTTGTAATTGTCAAATACAGAACTTAAAATTGATAGCTTCTAATTATTATTGTAAATTATAACTTGAAGATCTGAACTTGTAATAGTGAATTACAGAACTTAGATTTGTTAAATTCAAATTATTATTTCAAATTATAACTTGAAGATCTCAACTAGTAGTTGACAAATACGGAACTTAAAATTGATAGCTTCTAATTGTTATTGCAAATTATAACTTGAAGATCTGAACTTGTAACTGTAAAATACAGAACTTAAAATTGATAGCTTCTAATTATTATTGCAAATAATAACTTGAAGATCTGAACTTGTAATTGTCAAATGCAGAACTTAAAATTGATAGCTTCTAATTATTATTGCAAATAATAATTTGAAGATCTGTACTTGAAATTGTCAAATACAGAACTTAAAATTGATAGCTTATAATTATTATTGTAATTTATAACTTGAAGATCTGAACTTGTAATAGTGAATTACAGAACTTAGATTTGTTAAATTCAAATTATTATTTCAAATTATAACTTGAAGATCTGAACTAGTAATTTTCAAATACAGAACTTAAAATTGATAGCTTCTAATTATTATTGCAAATTATAACTTGAAGATCTGAACTTGTAATTGTCAAATACAGAACTTAAAATTTATAGCTTCTAATTATTATTTAAAATTATAACTTGAAGATCTGAACTTGTAATTGTCAAATACAGAACTTAAAATTGATAGCTTCTAATTATTATTGCAAATAATAACTTGAAGATCTGAACTTGTAATTGTCAAATACAGAACTTAAAATTGATAGCTTCTAATTATTATTGCAAATTATAACTTGAAGATCTAAACTTGTAATTGTGAATTACAGAACTTAGATTTGTTAAATTCAAATTATTATTTCAAATTATAACTTGAAGATCTGAACTAGTAATTGTCAAATAGAGAACTTAAAATTGATAGCTTATAATTATTATTGTAATTTATAACTTGAAGATCTGAACTTGTAATAATGAATTACAGAACTTAGATTTGTTAAATTCAAATTATTATTTCAAATTATAACTTGAAGATCTGAACTAGTAATTGTCAAATACAGAACTTAAAATTGATAGCTTCTAATTATTATTGCAAATTATAACTTGAAGATCTGAACTTGTAATTGTCAAATACAGAACTTAAAATTGATAGCTTCTAATTATTATTTAAAATTATAACTTGAAGATCTGAACTTGTAATTGTCAAATACAGAACTTAAAATTGATAGCTTATAATTATTAT
Organism: Cantharis lateralis; assembly: GCA_963170105.1. NCBI lineage: Eukaryota > Metazoa > Arthropoda > Insecta > Coleoptera > Cantharidae > Cantharis > Cantharis lateralis. The sequence continues at coordinate 7,947,702 of OY720630.1, read as the reverse complement.
TGCAAATAATAACTTGAAGATCTGAACTTGTAATTGTCAAATGCAGAACTTAAAATTGATAGCTTATAATTATTATTGTAAATTATAACTTGAAGATCTGAACTTGTAATAGTGAATAACAGTACTTAGATTTGTTAAATTCAAATTATTATTTCAAATTATAACTTGAAGATCTGAACTAGTAATTGTCAAATATAGAACTTAAAATTGATAGCTTCTAATTATTATTGCAAATTATAACTTGAAGATCTTAACTTGTAATTGTCAAATACAGAACTTAAAATTGATAGCTTCTAATTATTATTTCAAATTATAACTTGAAGATCTGAACTTGTAATTGTCAAATACAGAACTTAAAATTGATAGCTTCTAATTATTATTGCAAATAATAACTTGAAGATCTGAACTTGTAATTGTCAAATGCAGAACTTAGATTTGTTAAATTCAAATTATTATTTCAAATTATAACTTGAAGATCTGAACTAGTAATTGTCAAATACAGAACTTAAAATTGATAGCTTATAATTATTATTGTAAATTATAACTTGAAGATCTTAACTTGTAATAGTGAATTACAGAACTTAGATTTGTTAAATTCAAATAATTATTTCAAATTATAACTTGAAGATCTGAACTAGTAATTGTCAAATACAGAACTTAAAATTGATAGCTTCTAATTATTATTGCAAATTATAACTTGAAGATCTGAACTTGTAATTGTCAAATTCAGAACTTAAAATTGATAGCTTCTAATTATTATTTCAAATTATAACTTGAAGATCTGAACTTGTAATTGTCAAATACAGAACTTAAAATTGATAGCTTCTAATTATTATTGCAAATAATAACTTGAAGATCTGAACTTGTAATTGTCAAATGCAGAACTTAAAATTGATAGCTTCTAATTATTATTGCAAATAATAATTTGAAGATCTGTACTTGTAATTGTCAAATACAGAACTAAAAAATTGATAGCTTATAATTATAATTCAAATTATAACTTGAAGATCTGAACTTGTAATAGTCAAATACAGAACTTCGAATTTTTAAATACAAATTATTAGTGCAAATTATAACTTGAAGATCTGAACTTGTAATTGTCAAATACAGAACTTCTAATTGTTAAATACAAATTATTAGTGCAAATTATAACTTGAAAATCTGAACTTGTAATTGTCAAATACAGAAATTAAAATTGATAGCTTCTAATTATTATTGCAAATTATAACTTGAAGATCTGAACTTGTAATTGTCAAATACAGAACTTAAAATTGATAGCTTCTAATTATTATTGTAAATTATAACTTGAAGATCTGAACTTGTAATAGTGAATTACAGAACTTAGATTTGTTAAATTCAAATTATTATTTCAAATTATAACTTGAAGATCTCAACTAGTAGTTGACAAATACGGAACTTAAAATTGATAGCTTCTAATTGTTATTGCAAATTATAACTTGAAGATCTGAACTTGTAACTGTAAAATACAGAACTTAAAATTGATAGCTTCTAATTATTATTGCAAATAATAACTTGAAGATCTGAACTTGTAATTGTCAAATGCAGAACTTAAAATTGATAGCTTCTAATTATTATTGCAAATAATAATTTGAAGATCTGTACTTGAAATTGTCAAATACAGAACTTAAAATTGATAGCTTATAATTATTATTGTAATTTATAACTTGAAGATCTGAACTTGTAATAGTGAATTACAGAACTTAGATTTGTTAAATTCAAATTATTATTTCAAATTATAACTTGAAGATCTGAACTAGTAATTTTCAAATACAGAACTTAAAATTGATAGCTTCTAATTATTATTGCAAATTATAACTTGAAGATCTGAACTTGTAATTGTCAAATACAGAACTTAAAATTTATAGCTTCTAATTATTATTTAAAATTATAACTTGAAGATCTGAACTTGTAATTGTCAAATACAGAACTTAAAATTGATAGCTTCTAATTATTATTGCAAATAATAACTTGAAGATCTGAACTTGTAATTGTCAAATACAGAACTTAAAATTGATAGCTTCTAATTATTATTGCAAATTATAACTTGAAGATCTAAACTTGTTATAGTGAATTACAGAACTTAGATTTGTTAAATTCAAATTATTATTTCAAATTATAACTTGAAGATCTGAACTAGTAATTGTCAAATAGAGAACTTAAAATTGATAGCTTATAATTATTATTGTAATTTATAACTTGAAGATCTGAACTTGTAATAATGAATTACAGAACTTAGATTTGTTAAATTCAAATTATTATTTCAAATTATAACTTGAAGATCTGAACTAGTAATTGTCAAATACAGAACTTAAAATTGATAGCTTCTAATTATTATTGCAAATTATAACTTGAAGATCTGAACTTGTAATTGTCAAATACAGAACTTAAAATGGATAGCTTCTAATTATTATTTCAAATTATAACTTGAAGATCTGAACTTGTAATTGTCAAATACAGAACTTCTAATTGTTAAATACAAATTATTATTTCAAATTATAGCTTGAAGATCTGAACTTGTAATTGTCAAATACAGAACTTAAAATTGATAGCTTCTAATTATTATTGCAAATTATAACTTGAAGATCTAAACTTGTAATAGTGAATTACAGAACTTGGATTTGTTAAATTCAAATTATTATTTCAAATTATAACTTGAAGACCTCAACTAGTAATTGACAAATACGGAACATAAAATTAATAGCTTCTAATTATTATTGTAAATTATAACTTGAAGATCTGAACTTGTAATAGTGAATTACAGAACTTAGATTTGTTAAATTCAAATTATTATTTCAAATTATAACTTCAAGATCTGAACTAGTAATTGTCAAATACAGAACTTAAAAGTGATAGCTTCTAATTATTATTGCAAATTATAACTTGAAGATCTGAACTTGTAATTGTCAAATTCAGAACTTAAAATTGATAGCTCTAATTATTATTTCAAATTATAACTTGAAGATCTGAACTTTTAATTGTCAAATACAGAACTTCTAATTGTTAAATACAAATTATTAGTGCAAATTATAACTTGAAGATCTGAACTTGTAATTGTCAAATACAGAACTTAAAATTGATAGCTTCTAATTATTATTGCAAATAATAACTTGAAGATCTGAACTTGTAATTGTCAAATGCAGAACTTAAAATTGATAGCTTCTAATTATTATTGCAAATAATAATTTGAAGATCTGTACTTGTAATTGTCAAATACAGAACTTAAAATTATACTTAAAATAGCTTATAATTATAATTCAAATTATAACTTGAAGATCTGAACTTGTAATAGTCAAATACAGAACTTCGAATTGTTAAATACATATTATTAGTGCAAATTATAACTTGAAGATCTGAACTTGTAATAGTCAAATACAGAACTTCGAATTATTAAATACATATTATTAGTGCAAATTATAACTTGAAGATCTGAACTTGTAATTGTCAAATACAGAACTTCTAATTGTTAAATACAAATTATTAGTGCAAATTATAACTTGAAAATCTGAACTTGTAATTGTCAAATACAGAAATTAAAATTGATAGCTTCTAATTATTATTGCAAATTATAACTTGAAGATCTGAACTTGTAATTGTCAAATACAGAACTTAAAATTGATAGCTTCTAATTATTATTGTAAATTATAACTTGAAGATCTGAACTTGTAATAGTGAATTACAGAACTTAGATTTGTTAAATTCAAATTATTATTTCAAATTATAACTTGAAGATCTCAACTAGTAATTGACAAATACGGAACTTAAAATTGATAGCTTCTAATTATTATTGCAAATTATAACTTGAAGATCTGAACTTGTAATTGTCAAATACTGAACTTAAAATTGATAGCTTCTAATTATTATTTCAAATTAGAACTTGAACTTCTGAACTTGTAATTGTCAAATACAGAACTTAAAATTGATAGCTTCTAATTATTATTGCAAATAATAACTTGAAGACCTGAACTTGTAATTGTCAAATGCAGAACTTAAAATTGATAGGTTCTAATTATTATTGCCAATAATAATTTGAAGATCTGTACTTGAAATTGTCAAATTCAGAACTTAAAATTGATAGCTTATAATTATAATTCAAATTATAACTTGAAGATCTGAACTTGTAATTGTCAAATACAGAACTTCTAATTGTTAAACACAAATTATTAGTGCAAATTATAACTCGAAGATCTGAACTTGTAATTGTCAAATACAGAACTTAAAATTGATAGCTTCTAATTATTATTGCAAATTATAACTTGAAGATCTAAACTTGTAATAGTGAATTTCAGAACTTAGATTTGTTAAATTCAAATTATTATTTGAAATTATAACTTGAAGATCTGAACTTGTAATTGTCAAATACAGAACTTAAAACTGATAGCTTCTAATTATTATTTCCAATTATAACTTGAAGATCTGAACTTGTAATAATTGTCAAATACAGAACTTAAAATTGATAGCTTCTAATTATTATTGCAAATAATAACTTGCAGATCTGAACTTGTAATTGTCAAATGCAGAACTTAAAATTGATAGCTTCTAATTATTATTGCAATTAATAATTTGAAGATCTGTACTTGTAATTGTCAAATACAGAACTTAAAATTGATAGCTTATAATTATAATTCAAATTATAACTTCAAGATCTGAACTTGTAATTGTCAAATACAGAACTTCTAATTGTTAAATACAAATTATTAGTGCAAATTATAACTTGAAGATCTGAACTTGTAATTGTCAAATACAGAACTTAAAATTGATAGCTTCTAATTATTATTGCAAATTATAACTTGAAGATCTGAACTTGTAATTGTCAAATACAGAACTTAAAATTGATAGCTTCTAATTATTATTTCAAATTATAACTTGAAGATCTGAACTTGTAATAATTGTCAAATACAGAACTTAAAATTGATAGCTTCTAATTATTATTGCAAATAATAACTTGAAGATCTGAACTTGTAATTGTCAAATGCAGAACTTAAAATTGATAGCTTCTAATTATTATTGCAAATTATAACTTGAAGATCTGAACTTGTAATAGTGAATTAAAGAATTTAGATTTGTTAAATTCAAATTATTAGTTCAAATTATAACTTGAAGTTCTGAACTAGTAATTGTCAAATACAGAACTTAAAATTGATAGCTTATAATTATAATTCTAATTATAACTTGAAGATCTGAGCTTGTAATAGTCAAATACAGAACTTAAAATTGATAGCTTCTAATTATTATTGCAAATTATAACTTGAAGATCTGAACTTGTAATAGTGAATTACAGAACTTAGATTTGTTAAATTCAAATTATTATTTCAAATTATAACTTGAAGATCTGAACTAGTAATTGTCAAATACAGAACTTAAAATTGATAGCTTCTAATTATTATTGCAAATTATAACTTGAAAATCTGAACTTGTAATTGTCAAATTCAGAACTTCTAATTGTTAAATACAAATTATTAGTGCAAATTATAACTTGAAAATCTGAACTTGTAATTGTCAAATACAGAAATTAAAATTGATAGCTTCTAATTATAATTGCAAATTATAACTTGAACATCTGAACTTGTAATTGTCAAATACAGAACTTAAAATTGATCGCTTCTAATTATTATTGCAAATAATAACTTGAGGACCTCAACTTGTAATTGTCAAATGCAGAACTTAAAATTGATAGCTTCTAATTATTATTGCAAATAATAATTTGAAGATCTATACTTGAAATTGTCAAATTCAGAACTTAAAATTGATAGCTTATAATTATAATTCAAATTATAACTTCAAGATCTGAACTTGTAATTGTCAAATACAGAACTTCTAATTGTTAAATACAAATTATTAGTGCAAATTATAACTTGAAGATCTGAACTTGTAATAGGTAAATACAGAACTTCGAATTGTTAAATTCAAACTAAGATTGCAAATAATAATTTGAAGATCTAAACTTGTAATAGTCAAATACAGAACTTCTAATTGTTAAATACAATATATTTGTGCAAATTATAACTTGAAGAACTGAACATGTAATTGTCAAATACAGAACTTCTAATTGTTAAATACAAATTAATAGTGCAAATTATAACTCGAAGATCTAAACTTGTAATGGTCAAATACAGAACTTAAAATTGATAGCTTCTAATTATTGTTGCAAATTATAACTTGAAGATCTGAACTTGTAATTGTCAAATACAGAACTTAAAATGGATAGCTTCTAATTATTATTTCAAATTATAACTTGAAGATCTGAACTTGTAATTGTCAAATACAGAACTTCTAATTGTTAAATACAAATTATTAGTGCAAATTATAACTTGAAGATCTGAACTTGTAATTGTCAAATACAGAAGTTAAAATTGATAGCTTCTAATTATTATTGCAAATTATAACTAGAAGATCTAAACTTGCAATATAGAATTACAGAACTTACATTTGTTAAATTCAAATTATTATTTCAAATTATAACTTGAAGATCTGAACTAGTAATTGTCAAATACAGAACTTAAAATTGATAGCTTATAATTATTATTGTAATTTATAACTTGAAGATCTGAACTTGTAATAGTGAATTACAGAACTTATATTTGTTAAATTCAAATTATTATTTCAATTTATAACTTGAAGATCTGAACTAGTAATTGTCAAATACAGAACTTAAAATTGATAGCTTCTAATTATTATTGCAAATTATAACTTGAAGATCTAAACTTGTAATTGTCAAATACAGAACTTAAAATTGATAGCTTCTAATTATTATTTCAAATTATAACTTGAAGATCTGAACTTGTAATTGTCAAATACAGAACTTAAAATTGATAGCTTCTAATTATTATTGCAAATAATAACTTGAAGATCTGAACTTGTAATTGTCAAATGCAGAACTTAAAATTGATAGCTTCTAATTATTATTGCAAATAATAATTTGAAGATCTGTACTTGTAATTGTCAAATACAGAACTTAAAATTGATAGCTTATAATTATAATTCAAATTATAACTTCAAGATCTGAACTTGTAATCGTCAAATACAGAACTTCTAATTGTTAAATACAAATTATTAGTGCAAATTATAACTTGAAGATCTGAACTTGTAATAGTCAAATACAGAACTTCGAATTGTTAAATTCAAATTATTAGTGCAAATTATAACTTGAAGATCTGAACTTGTAATAGGTAAATACAGAACTTCGAATTGTTAAATTCATACTAAGATTGCAAATAATAATTTGAAGATCTAAACTTGTAATAGTCAAATACAGAACTTCTAATTGTTAAATACAAATTATTAGTGCAAATTATAACTTGAAGATCTGAACTTGTAATTGTCAAATACAGAACTTCTAATTGTTAAATGCAAATTATTAGTGCAAATTATAACTTGAAGATCTGAACTTGTAATTGTCAAATACAGAACTTAAAATTGATAGCTTCTAATTATTATTGCAAATAATAACTTGAAGATCTGAACTTGTAATTGTCAAATGCAGAACTTAAAATTGATAGCTTCTAATTATTATTGCAAATAATAATTTGTAGATCTGTACTTGTAATTGTCAAATACAGAACTTAAAATTGATAGCTTATAATTATAATTCAAATTATAACTTGAAGATCTGAACTTGTAATAGTCAAATACAGAACTTCGAATTGTTAAATACAAATTATTAGTGGAAATTATAACTTGAAGATCTGAACTTGTAATTTTCAAATACAGAACTTAAAATTGATAGCTTCTATTTATTATTGCAAATTATAACTTGAAGATCTGAACTTGTAATTGTCAAATACAGACCTTAAAATTGATAGCTTCTAATTATTATTGTAAATTATAACTTGAAGATCTGAACTTGTAATAGTGAATTACAGAACTTATATTTGTTAAATTCAAATTATTATTTCAAATTATAACTTGAAGATCTGAACTAGTAATTGTCAAATACAGAACTTAAAATTGATAGCTTCTAATTATTATTGGAAATTATAACTTGAAGATATGAACTTGTAATAGGGAATTACAGAACTTGGATTTGTTAAATTCAATTTATTATTTCAAATTATAACTTGAAGATTTCAACTAGTAATTGTCAAATGCAGAACTTAAAATTGATAGCTTCTAATTATTATTGCAAATTATAACTTGAAGATGTGAACTTGTAATTGTCAAATACAGAACTTAAAATTGATAGCTTCTAATTATTATTTCAAATTATAACTTGAAGATCTGAACTTGTAATTGTCAAATACAGAACTTAAATTTGATAGCTTCTAATTATTATTGCAAATAATAACTTGAAGATCTGAACTTGTAATTGTCAAATGCAGAACTTAAAATTGATAGCTTCTAATTATTATTGCAAATAATAATTTGAAGATCTGTACTTGTAATTGTCAACTACAGAACTTAAAATTGATAGCTTATAATTATAATTCAAATTATAACTTCAAGATCTGAACTTGTAATTGTCAAATACAGAACTTATAATTGTTAAATACAAATTATTAGTGCAAATTATAACTTGAAGATCTGAACTTGTAATTGTCAAATACAGAACTTAAAATTGATAGCTTCTAATTATTATTGCAAATTATAACTTGAAGATCTGCACTTGTAATAGTGAATTACAGAACTTAGATTTGTTAAATTCAAATTATTATTACAAATTATAACTTGAAGATCTGAACTAGTAATTGTCAAATACACAACTTAAAATTGATAGCTTCTAATTATTATTTCAAATTATAACTTGAAGATCTGAACTTGTAATTGTCAAATACAGAACTTAAATTTGATAGCTTCTAATTATTATTGCAAATAATAACTTGAAGATCTGAACTTGTAATTGTCAAATGCAGAACTTAAAATTGATAGCTTCTAATTATTATTGCAAATAATAATTTGAAGATGTGTACTTGTAATTGTCAACTACAGAACTTAAAATTGATAGCTTATAATTATAATTCAAATTATAACTTCAAGATCTGAACTTGTAATTGTCAAATACAGAACTTCTAATTGTTAAATACAAATTATTAGTGCAAATTATAACTTGAAGATCTGAACTTGTAATTGTCAAATACAGAACTTAAAATTGATAGCTTCTAATTATTATTGCAAATAATAATTTGAAGATCTGTACTTGTTATTGTCAAATACAGAACTTAAAATTGATAGCTTATAATTATAATTCAAATTATAACTTGAAGATCTGAACTTGTAATAGTCAACTACAGAACTTCGAATTGTTAAATACAAATTATTAGTGCAAATTATAACTTGAAGATCTGAACTTGTAATTGTCAAATACAGAACTTAAAATTGATAGCTTCTAATTATTATTGCAAATTATAACTTGAAGATCTAAACTTGTAATTGTCAAATACAAAACTTAAAATTGATAGCTTCTAATTATTATTGTAAATTATAACTTGAAGATCTGGACTTGAAATAGTGAATTACAGAACTTAGATTTGTTAAATTCAAATTATTAATTCAAATAATAACTTGAAGATCTCAACTAGTAATTGACAAATACGGAACTTAAAATTGATAGCTTCTAATTATTATTGCAAATTATAACTTGAAGAACTGAACTTGTAATAGTCAAATACAGAACTTCGAATTGTTAAATTCAAATTATTAGTGCAAATTATAACTTGAAGATCTGAACTTGTAATTGTCAAATACAGAACTTAAAATTGATAGCTTCTAATTATTATTGCAAATTATAACTTGAAGATCTAAACTTGTAATTGTCAAATACAAAACTTAAAATTGATAGCTTCTAATTATTATTGTAAATTATAACTTGAAGATCTGAACTTGTAATATTGAATTACAGAACTTAGATTTGTTAAATTCAAATTATTATTTCAAATAATAACTTGAAGATCTCAACTAGTACTTGACAAATACGGAACTTAAAATTGATAGCTTCTAATTATTATTGCAAATTATAACTTGAAGATCTGAACTTGTACTTGTCAAATACAGAACTTAAAATTGATAGCTTCTAATTATTATTTCAAATTATAACTTGAACATCTGAACTTGTAATTGTCAAATACAGAATTTAAAATTGATAGCTTCTAATTATTATTGCAAATAATAACTTGAAGACCTGAACTTGTAATTGTCAAATGCAGAACTTAAAATTGATAGCTTCTAATTATTATTGCAAATAATAATTTGTAGATCTGTACTTGAAATTGTCAAATACAGAACTTAAAATTGATAGCTTATAATTATAATTCAAATAATAACTTCAAGATCTGAACTTGTAATTGTCAAATACAGAACTTCTAATTGTTAAATACAAATTATTAGTGCAAATTATAACTTGAAGATCTGAACTTGTAATAGGTAAATACAGAACTTCGAATTGTTAAATTCATACTAAGATTGCAAATAATAATTTGAAGATCTAAACTTGTAATAGTCAAATACAGAACTTCTAATTGTTAAATACAAATTATTAGTGCAAATTATAACTTGAAGATCTGAACTTGTAATTGTCAAATACAGAACTTCTAATTGTTAAATGCAAATTATTAGTGCAAATTATAACTTGAAGATCTGAACTTGTAATTGTCAAATACAGAACTTAAAATTGATAGCTTCTAATTATTATTGCAAATAATAACTTGAAGATCTGAACTTGTAATTGTCAAATGCAGAACTTAAAATTGATAGCTTCTAATTATTATTGTAAATTATAACTTGAAGATCTGAACTTGTAATAGTGAATTACAGAACTTATATTTGTTAAATTCAAATTATTATTTCAAATTATAACTTGAAGATCTGAACTAGTAATTGTCAAATACAGAACTTAAAATTGATAGCTTCTAATTATTATTGGAAATTATAACTTGAAGATATGAACTTGTAATAGGGAATTACAGAACTTGGATTTGTTAAATTCAATTTATTATTTCAAATTATAACTTGAAGATTTCAACTAGTAATTGTCAAATGCAGAACTTAAAATTGATAGCTTCTAATTATTATTGCAAATTATAACTTGAAGATGTGAACTTGTAATTGTCAAATACAGAACTAAAAAATTGATAGCTTCTAATTATTATTTCAAATTATAACTTGAAGATCTGAACTTGTAATTGTCAAATACAGAACTTAAATTTGATAGCTTCTAATTATTATTGCAAATAATAACTTGAAGATCTGAACTTGTAATTGTCAAATGCAGAACTTAAAATTGATAGCTTCTAATTATTATTGCAAATAATAATTTGAAGATCTGTACTTGTAATTGTCAACTACAGAACTTAAAATTGATAGCTTATAATTATAATTCAAATTATAACTTCAAGATCTGAACTTGTAATTGTCAAATACAGAACTTATAATTGTTAAATACAAATTATTAGTGCAAATTATAACTTGAAGATCTGAACTTGTAATTGTCAAATACAGAACTTAAAATTGATAGCTTCTAATTATTATTGCAAATTATAACTTGAAGATCTGCACTTGTAATAGTGAATTACAGAACTTAGATTTGTTAAATTCAAATTATTATTACAAATTATAACTTGAAGATCTGAACTAGTAATTGTCAAATACACAACTTAAAATTGATAGCTTCTAATTATTATTTCAAATTATAACTTGAAGATCTGAACTTGTAATTGTCAAATACAGAACTTAAATTTGATAGCTTCTAATTATTATTGCAAATAATAACTTGAAGATCTGAACTTGTAATTGTCAAATGCAGAACTTAAAATTGATAGCTTCTAATTATTATTGCAAATAATAATTTGAAGATGTGTACTTGTAATTGTCAACTACAGAACTTAAAATTGATAGCTTATAATTATAATTCAAATTATAACTTGAAGATCTGAACTTGTAATTGTCAAATACAGAACTTAAAATTGATAGCTTCTAATTATTATTGCAAATAATAATTTGAAGATCTGTACTTGTTATTGTCAAATACAGAACTTAAAATTGATAGCTTATAATTATAATTCAAATTATAACTTGAAGATCTGAACTTGTAATAGTCAACTACAGAACTTCGAATTGTTAAATACAAATTATTAGTGCAAATTATAACTTGAAGATCTGAACTTGTAATTGTCAAATACAGAACTTAAAATTGATAGCTTCTAATTATTATTGCAAATTATAACTTGAAGATCTAAACTTGTAATTGTCAAATACAAAACTTAAAATTGATAGCTTCTAATTATTATTGTAAATTATAACTTGAAGATCTGGACTTGAAATAGTGAATTACAGAACTTAGATTTGTTAAATTCAAATTATTAATTCAAATAATAACTTGAAGATCTCAACTAGTAATTGACAAATACGGAACTTAAAATTGATAGCTTCTAATTATTATTGCAAATTATAACTTGAAGATCTGAACTTGTAATTGTCAAATACAGAACTTAAAATTGATAGCTTCTAATTATTATTTCAAATATAACTTGAACATCTGAACTTGTAATTGTCAAATACAGAACTTAAAATTGATAGCTTCTAATTATTATTGCAAATTATAACTTGAAGATCTAAACTTGTAATAGTGAATTACAGAACTTAGATTTGTTAAATTCAAATTATTATTTCAAATTATAACTTGAAGATCTGAACTAGTAATTGTCAAATACAGAACTTAAAATTGATAGCTTATAATTATTATTGTAATTTATAACTTGAAGATCTGAACTTGTAATAATGAATTACAGAACTTAGATTTGTTAAATTCAAATTATTATTTCAAATTATAACTTGAAGATCTGAACTAGTAATTTTCAAATACAGAACTTAAAATCGATAGCTTCTAATTATTATTGCAAATTATAACTTGAAGATCTGAACTTGTAATTGTCAAATACAGAACTTAAAATTGATAGCTTCTAATTATTATTTAAAATTATAACTTGAAGATCTGAACTTGTAATTGTCAAATACAGAACTTCTAATTGTTAAATACAAATTATTATTGCAAATTATAACTTGAAGATCTGAACTTGTAGTTGTCAAATACAGAACTTAAAATTGATAGCTTCTAATTATTATTGGAAATTATAACTTGAAGATCTGAACTTGTAATAGTGAATTACAGAACTTAGATTTGTTAAATTTAATTTATTATTTCAAATTATAACTTGAAGATCTCATCTAGTAATTGTCAAATACAGAACTTAAAATTGATAGCTTCTAATTATTATAGCAAATTATAACTTGAAGATATGAACTTGTAATTGTCAAATACAGAACTTAAAATTGATAGCTTCTAATTATTATTTCAAATTATATCTTGAAGATCTGAACTTGTAATTGACAAATACAGAACTTAAAATTGATAGCTTCTAATTATTATTGCAAATAATAACTTGAAGATCTGAACTTGTAATTGTCAAATGCAGAACTTAAAATTGATAGCTTCTAATTATTATTGCAAATAATAATTTGAAGATCTGTACTTGAAATTGTCAACTACAGAACTTAAAATTGATAGCTTATAATTATAATTCAAATTATAACGTGAAGATCTGAACTTGTAATTGTCAATAACAGAACTTAAAATTGATAGCTTCTAATTATTATTGCAAATAATAACTTGATGATCTGAACTTGTAATTGTCAAATGCAGAACTTAAAATTGATAGCTTCTAATTATTATTGCAAATAATAATTTGTAGATCTGTACTTGTAATTGTCAAATACAGAACATAAAATTGATAGCTTATAATTATAATTCAAATTATAACTTGAAGATCTGAACTTGTAATAGTCAAATACAGAACTTCGAATTGTTAAATACAAATTATTAGTGCAAATTATAACTTGAAGATCTGAACTTGTAATTGTCAAATACAGAACTTCGAATTGTTAAATACAAATTATTAGTGCAAATTATAACTTGAAGATCTGAACTTGTAATTGTCAAATACAGAACTTAAAATTGATAGCTTCTAATTATTATTGCAAATAATAACTTGAAGATCTGAACTTGTAATTGTCAAATGCAGAACTTAAAATTGATAGCTTCTAATTATTATTGCAAATAATAATTTGTAGATCTGTACTTGTAATTGTCAAATACAGAACTTAAAATTGATAGCTTCTAATTATTATTGTAAATTATAACTTGAAGATCTGAACTTGTAATAGTGAATTACAGAACTTATATTTGTTAAATTCAAATTATTATTTCAAATTATAACTTGAAGATCTGAACTAGTAATTGTCAAATACAGAACTTAAAATTGATAGCTTCTAATTATTATTGCAAATTATAACTTGAAGATCTGAACTTGTAATTGTCAAATACAGAACTTAAAATGGATAGCTTCTAATTATTATTTCAAATTATAACTTGAAGATCTGAACTTGTAATTGTCAAATACAGAACTTCTAAGTGTTAAATACAAATTATTAGTGCAAATTATAACTTGAAAATCTGAACTTGTAATTGTCAAATACAGAACTTAAAATTTATAGCTTCTAATTATTATTGCAAATAATAACTTGAAGTTCTGAAGTTGTAATTGTCAAATGCAGAACTTAAAATTGATAGCTTCTAATTATTATTGCAAATAATAATTTGTAGAAATGTACTTGTAATTGTCAAATACAGAACTTAAAATTGATAGCTTCTAATTATTATTGTAAATTATAACTTGAAGATCTGAACTTGTAATAGTGAATTACAGAACTTATATTTGTTAAATTCAAATTATTATTTCAAATTATAACTTGAAGATCTGAACTAGTAATTGTCAAATACAGAACTTAAAATTGATAGCTTCTAATTATTAATGCAAATTATAACTTGAAGATCTAAACTTGTAATAGTGAATTACAGAACTTAGATTTGTTAAATTCAAATTATTATTTCAAATTATAACTTGAAGATCTGAACTAGTAATTGTCAAATACAGAACTTAAAATTGATAGCTTCTAATTATTATTGCAAATTATAACTTGAAGATCTGAACTTGTAATTGTCAAATACAGAACTTAAAATTGATAGCTTCTAATTATTATTTAAAATTATAACTTGAAGATCTGAACTTGTAATTGTCAAATACAGAACTTCTAATTGTTAAATACAAATTATTAGTGCAAATTATAACTTGAAGATCTGAACTTGTAGTTGTCAAATACAGAACTTAAAATTGATAGCTTCTAATTATTATTGGAAATTATAACTTGAAGATCTGAACTTGTAATAGTGATTACAGAACTTAGATTTGTTAAATTCAACTTATTATTTCAAATTATAACTTGAAGATCTCAACTAGTAATTGTCAAATACAGAACTTAAAATTGATAGCTTCTAATTATTATTGCAAATTATAACTTGAAGATCTGAACTTGTAATTGTCAAATACAGAACTTAAAATTGATAGCTTCTAATTATTATTTCAAATTATAACTTGAAGATCTGAACTTGTAATTGTCAAATACAGAACTTAAATTTGATAGCTTCTAATTATTATTGCAAATAATAACTTGAAGATTTGAACTTGTAATTGTCAAATGCAGAACTTAAAATTGATAGCTTCTAATTATTATTGCAAATAATAATTTGAAGATCTGTACTTGTAATTGTCAACTACAGAACTTAAAATTGATAGCTTATAATTATAATTCAAATTATAACTACAAGATCTGAACTTGTAATTGTCAAATACTGAACTTCTAATTGTTAAATACAAATTATTAGTGCAAATTATAACTTGAAGATCTGAACTTGTAATTGTCAAATACAGAACTTAAAATTGATAGCTTCTAATTATTACTGCAAATTATAACTTGAAGATCTGAACTTGTAATTGTCAAATACAGAACTTAAAATTGATAGCTTCTAATTATTATTGTAAATTATAACTTGAAGATCTGAACTTGTAATAGTGAATTACAGAACTTAGATTTGTTAAATTCAAATTATTATTTCAAATAATAACTTGAAGATCTCAACTAGTAATTGACAAATACGGAACTTAAAATTGATAGCTTCTAATTATTATTGCAAATTATAACTTGAAGATCTGAACTTGTAATTGTCAAATACAGAAGTTAAAATTGATAGCTTCTAATTATTATTTCAAATTATAACTTGAACATCTGAACTTGTAATTGTCAAATACAGAACTTAAAATTGATAGCTTCTAATTATTATTGCAAATAATAACTTGAAGACCTGAACTTGTAATTGTCAAATGCAGAACTTAAAATTGATAGCTTCTAATTATTATTGCAAATAATAATTTGAAGATCTGTACTTGAAATTGTCAAATACAACACTTAAAATTGATAGCTTATAATTACAATTCAAATTATAACTTCAAGATCTGAACTTGTAATTGTCAAATACAGAACTTCTAATTGTTAAATACAAATTATTAGTGCAAATTACAACTTGAAGATCTGAACTTGTAATAGGTAAATACAGAACTTCGAATTGTTAAATTCAAACTAAGATTGCAAATAATAATTTGAAGATCTAAACTTGTAATAGTCAAATACAGAACTTCTAATTGTTAAATATAAATTATTTGTGCAAATTAAAACTTGAAGAACTGAACTTGTAATTGTCAAATACAGAACTTCTAATTGTTAAATACAAATTATTAGTGCAAATTATAACTTGAAGATCTGAACTTGTAATAGGTAAATACAGAACTTCGAATTGTTAAATTCAAACTAAGATTGCAAATAATAATTTGAAGATCTAAACTTGTAATAGTCAAATACAGAACTTCTAATTGTTAAATACAAATTATTAGTGCAAATTATA
Source organism: Cantharis lateralis (assembly GCA_963170105.1). Lineage (NCBI taxonomy): Eukaryota > Metazoa > Arthropoda > Insecta > Coleoptera > Cantharidae > Cantharis > Cantharis lateralis. The sequence goes on along the minus strand of OY720630.1, from coordinate 7,930,901 downwards.
ACTTGAAGATCTGAACTTGTAATTGTCAAATACAGAACTTCTAATTGTTAAATACAAATTATTAGTGCAAATTATAACTCGAAGTTCTGAACTTGTAATTGTCAAATACAGAACTTAAAATTGATAGCTTCTAATTATTATTGCAAATTATAACTTGAAGATCTAAACTAGTAATAGTGAATTACAGAACTTAGATTTGTAAAATTCAAATTTTTATTTCAAATTATAACTTGAAGATCTGAACTAGTAATTGTCAAATACAGAACTTAAAATTGATAGCTTCTAATTATTATTTAAAATTATAACTTGAAGATCTGAACTTGTAATTGTCAAATACAGAACTTCTAATTGTTAAATACAAATTATTAGTGCAAATTATAACTTGAAGATCTGAACTTGTAGTTGTCAAATACAGAACTTAAAATTGATAGCTTCTAATTATTATTGGAAATTATAACTTGAAGATCTGAACTTGTAATAGTGAATTACAGAACTTAGATTTGTTAAATTCAACTTATTATTTCAAATTATAACTTGAAGATCTCAACTAGTAATTGTCAAATACAGAACTTAAAATTGATAGCTTCTAATTATTATTGCAAATTATAACTTGAAGATCTGAACTTGTAATTGTCAAATACAGAACTTAAAATTGATAGCTTCTAATTATTATTTCAAATTATAACTTGAAGATCTGAACTTGTAATTGTCAAATACAGAACTTAAATTTGATAGCTTCTAATTATTATTGCAAATAATAACTTGAAGATTTGAACTTGTAATTGTCAAATGCAGAACTTAAAATTGATAGCTTCTAATTATTATTGCAAATAATAATTTGAAGATCTGTACTTGTAATTGTCAACTACAGAACTTAAAATTGATAGCTTATAATTATAATTCAAATTATAACTACAAGATCTGAACTTGTAATTGTCAAATACTGAACTTCTAATTGTTAAATACAAATTTTTAGTGCAAATTATAACTTGAAGATCTGAACTTGTAATTGTCAAATACAGAACTTCTAATTGTTAAATACAAATTATTAGTGCAAATTATAACTCGAAGATCTGAACTTGTAATTGTCAAATACAGAACTTAAAATTGATAGCTTCTAATTATTATTGCAAATTATAACTTGAAGATCTAAACTTGTAATAGTGAATTACAGAACTTAGATTTGTTAAATTCAAATTATTATTTCAAATTATAACTTGAAGATCTGAACTAGTAATTGTCAAATACAGAACTTAAAATTGATAGCTTATAATTATTATTGTAATTTATAACTTGAAGATCTGAACTTGTAATAGTGAATTACAGAACTTATATTTGTTAAATTCAAATTATTATTTCAAATTATAACTTGAAGATCTGAACTAGTAATTTTCAAATACAGAACTTAAAATCGATAGCTTCTAATTATTATTGCAAATTATAACTTGAAGATCTGAACTTGTAATTGTCAAATACAGAACTTAAAATTGATAGCTTCTAATTATTATTTAAAATTATAACTTGAAGCTCTGAACTTGTAATTGTCAAATACAGAACTTCTAATTGTTAAATACAAATTATTATTGCAAATTATAACTTGAAGATCTGAACTTGTAGTTGTCAAATACAGAACTTAAAATTGATAGCTTCTAATTATTATTGGAAATTATAACTTGAAGATCTGAACTTGTAATAGTGAATTACAGAACTTAGATTTGTTAAATTTAATTTATTATTTCAAATTATAACTTGAAGATCTCATCTAGTAATTGTCAAATACAGAACTTAAAATTGATAGCTTCTAATTATTATAGCAAATTATAACTTGAAGATATGAACTTGTAATTGTCAAATACAGAACTTAAAATTGATAGCTTCTAATTATTATTTCAAATTATATCTTGAAGATCTGAACTTGTAATTGACAAATACAGAACTTAAAATTGATAGCTTCTAATTATTATTGCAAATAATAACTTGAAGATCTGAACTTGTAATTGTCAAATGCAGAACTTACAATTGATAGCTTCTAATTATTATTGCAAATAATAATTTGAAGATCTGTACTTGAAATTGTCAACTACAGAACTTAAAATTGATAGCTTATAATTATAATTCAAATTATAACGTGAAGATCTGAACTTGTAATTGTCAATAACAGAACTTAAAATTGATAGCTTCTAATTATTATAGCAAATAATAACTTGAAGATCTGAACTTGTAATTGTCAAATGCAGAACTTAAAATTGATAGCTTCTAATTATTATTGCAAATAATAATTTGTAGATCTGTACTTGTAATTGTCAAATACAGAACTTAAAATTGATAGCTTATAATTATAATTCAAATTATAACTTGAAGATCTGAACTTGTAATAGTCAAATACAGAACTTCGAATTGTTAAATACAAATTATTAGTGCAAATTATAACTTGAAGATCTGAACTTGTAATTGTCAAATACAGAACTTCGAATTGTTAAATACAAATTATTAGTGCAAATTATACCTTGAAGATCTGAACTTGTAATTGTCAAATACAGAACTTAAAATTGATAGCTTCTAATTATTATTGCAAATAATAACTTGAAGATCTGAACTTGTAATTGTCAAATGCAGAACTTAAAATTGATAGCTTCTAATTATTATTGCAAATAATAATTTGTAGATCTGTACTTGTAATTGTCAAATACAGAACTTAAAATTGATAGCTTCTAATTATTATTGTAAATTATAACTTGAAGATCTGAACTTGTAATAGTGAATTACAGAACTTATATTTGTTAAATTCAAATTATTATTTCAAATTATAACTTGAAGATATGAACTTGTAATTGTCAAATACAGAACTTAAAATTGATAGCTTCTAATTATTATTTCAAATTATATCTTGAAGATCTGAACTTGTAATTGACAAATACAGAACTTAAAATTGATAGCTTCTAATTATTATTGCAAATAATAACTTGAAGATCTGAACTTGTAATTGTCAAATGCAGAACTTACAATTGATAGCTTCTAATTATTATTGCAAATAATAATTTGAAGATCTGTACTTGAAATTGTCAACTACAGAACTTAAAATTGATAGCTTATAATTATAATTCAAATTATAACGTGAAGATCTGAACTTGTAATTGTCAATAACAGAACTTAAAATTGATAGCTTCTAATTATTATAGCAAATAATAACTTGAAGATCTGAACTTGTAATTGTCAAATGCAGAACTTAAAATTGATAGCTTCTAATTATTATTGCAAATAATAATTTGTAGATCTGTACTTGTAATTGTCAAATACAGAACTTAAAATTGATAGCTTATAATTATAATTCAAATTATAACTTGAAGATCTGAACTTGTAATAGTCAAATACAGAACTTCGAATTGTTAAATACAAATTATTAGTGCAAATTATAACTTGAAGATCTGAACTTGTAATTGTCAAATACAGAACTTCGAATTGTTAAATACAAATTATTAGTGCAAATTATAACTTGAAGATCTGAACTTGTAATTGTCAAATACAGAACTTAAAATGGATAGCTTCTAATTATTATTTCAAATTATAACTTGAAGATCTGAACATGTAATTGTCAAATACAGAACTTCTAATTGTTAAATACAAATTATTAGTGCAAATTATAACTTGAAAATCTGAACTTGTAATTGTCAAATACAGAACTTAAAATTGATAGCTTCTAATTATTATTGCAAATAATAACTTGAAGATCTGAAGTTGTAATTGTCAAATGCAGAACTTAAAATTGATAGCTTCTAATTATTATTGCAAATAATAATTTGTAGAAATGTACTTGTAATTGTCAAATACAGAACTTAAAATTGATAGCTTCTAATTATTATTGTAAATTATAACTTGAAGATCTGAACTTGTAATAGTGAATTACAGAACTTATATTTGTTAAATTCAAATTATTATTTCAAATTATAACTTGAAGATCTGAACTAGTAATTGTCAAATACAGAACTTAAAATTGATAGCTTCTAATTATTAATGCAAATTATAACTTGAAGATCTAAACTTGTAATAGTGAATTACAGAACTTAGATTTGTTAAATTCAAATTATTATTTCAAATTATAACTTGAAGATCTGAACTAGTAATTGTCAAATACAGAACTTAAAATTGATAGCTTCTAATTATTATTGCAAATTATAACTTGAAGATCTGAACTTGTAATTGTCAAATACAGAACTTAAAATTGATAGCTTCTAATTATTATTTAAAATTATAACTTGAAGATCTGAACTTGTAATTGTCAAATACAGAACTTCTAATTGTTAAATACAAATTATTAGTGCAAATTATAACTTGAAGATCTGAACTTGTAGTTGTCAAATACAGAACTTAAAATTGATAGCTTCTAATTATTATTGGAAATTATAACTTGAAGATCTGAACTTGTAATAGTGATTACAGAACTTAGATTTGTTAAATTCAACTTATTATTTCAAATTATAACTTGAAGATCTCAACTAGTAATTGTCAAATACAGAACTTAAAATTGATAGCTTCTAATTATTATTGCAAATTATAACTTGAAGATCTGAACTTGTAATTGTCAAATACAGAACTTAAAATTGATAGCTTCTAATTATTATTTCAAATTATAACTTGAAGATCTGAACTTGTAATTGTCAAATACAGAACTTAAATTTGATAGCTTCTAATTATTATTGCAAATAATAACTTGAAGATTTGAACTTGTAATTGTCAAATGCAGAACTTAAAATTGATAGCTTCTAATTATTATTGCAAATAATAATTTGAAGATCTGTACTTGTAATTGTCAACTACAGAACTTAAAATTGATAGCTTATAATTATAATTCAAATTATAACTACAAGATCTGAACTTGTAATTGTCAAATACTGAACTTCTAATTGTTAAATACAAATTATTAGTGCAAATTATAACTTGAAGATCTGAACTTGTAATTGTCAAATACAGAACTTAAAATTGATAGCTTCTAATTATTATTGCAAATTATAACTTGAAGATCTGAACTTGTAATTGTCAAATACAGAACTTAAAATTGATAGCTTCTAATTATTATTGTAAATTATAACTTGAAGATCTGAACTTGTAATAGTGAATTACAGAACTTAGATTTGTTAAATTCAAATTATTATTTCAAATAATAACTTGAAGATCTCAACTAGTAATTGACAAATACGGAACTTAAAATTGATAGCTTCTAATTATTATTGCAAATTATAACTTGAAGATCTGAACTTGTAATTGTCAAATACAGAAGTTAAAATTGATAGCTTCTAATTATTATTTCAAATTATAACTTGAACATCTGAACTTGTAATTGTCAAATACAGAACTTAAAATTGATAGCTTCTAATTATTATTGCAAATAATAACTTGAAGACCTGAACTTGTAATTGTCAAATGCAGAACTTAAAATTGATAGCTTCTAATTATTATTGCAAATAATAATTTGAAGATCTGTACTTGAAATTGTCAAATACAAAACTTAAAATTGATAGCTTATAATTACAATTCAAATTATAACTTCAAGATCTGAACTTGTAATTGTCAAATACAGAACTTTTAATTGTTAAATACAAATTATTAGTGCAAATTACAACTTGAAGATCTGAACTTGTAATAGGTAAATACAGAACTTCGAATTGTTAAATTCAAACTAAGATTGCAAATAATAATTTGAAGATCTAAACTTGTAATAGTCAAATACAGAACTTCTAATTGTTAAATACAAATTATTTGTGCAAATTAAAACTTGAAGAACTGAACTTGTAATTGTCAAATACAGAACTTCTAATTGTTAAATACAAATTATTAGTGCAAATTATAACTTGAAGATCTGAACTTGTAATTGTCAAATACAGAACTTCTAATTGTTAAATACAAATTATTAGTGCAAATTATAACTCGAAGATCTGAACTTGTAATTGTCAAATACAGAACTTAAAATTGATAGCTTCTAATTATTATTGCAAATTATAACTTGAAGATCTAAACTAGTAATAGTGAATTACAGAACTTAGATTTGTAAAATTCAAATTTTTATTTCAAATTATAACTTGAAGATCTGAACTAGTAATTGTCAAATACAGAACTTAAAATTGATAGCTTCTAATTATTATTTAAAATTATAACTTGAAGATCTGAACTTGTAATTGTCAAATACAGAACTTCTAATTGTTAAATACAAATTATTAGTGCAAATTATAACTTGAAGATCTGAACTTGTAGTTGTCAAATACAGAACTTAAAATTGATAGCTTCTAATTATTATTGGAAATTATAACTTGAAGATCTGAACTTGTAATAGTGAATTACAGAACTTAGATTTGTTAAATTCAACTTATTATTTCAAATTATAACTTGAAGATCTCAACTAGTAATTGTCAAATACAGAACTTAAAATTGATAGCTTCTAATTATTATTGCAAATTATAACTTGAAGATCTGAACTTGTAATTGTCAAATACAGAACTTAAAATTGATAGCTTCTAATTATTATTTCAAATTATAACTTGAAGATCTGAACTTGTAATTGTCAAATACAGAACTTAAATTTGATAGCTTCTAATTATTATTGCAAATAATAACTTGAAGATTTGAACTTGTAATTGTCAAATGCAGAACTTAAAATTGATAGCTTCTAATTATTATTGCAAATAATAATTTGAAGATCTGTACTTGTAATTGTCAACTACAGAACTTAAAATTGATAGCTTATAATTATAATTCAAATTATAACTACAAGATCTGAACTTGTAATTGTCAAATACTGAACTTCTAATTGTTAAATACAAATTATTAGTGCAAATTATAACTTGAAGATCTGAACTTGTAATTGTCAAATACAGAACTTAAAATTGATAGCTTCTAATTATTATTGCAAATTATAACTTGAAGATCTGAACTTGTAATTGTCAAATACAGAACTTAAAATTGATAGCTTCTAATTATTATTGTAAATTATAACTTGAAGATCTGAACTTGTAATAGTGAATTACAGAACTTAGATTTGTTAAATTCAAATTATTATTTCAAATAATAACTTGAAGATCTCAACTAGTAATTGACAAATACGGAACTTAAAATTGATAGCTTCTAATTATTATTGCAAATTATAACTTGAAGATCTGAACTTGTAATTGTCAAATACAGAAGTTAAAATTGATAGCTTCTAATTATTATTTCAAATTATAACTTGAACATCTGAACTTGTAATTGTCAAATACAGAACTTAAAATTGATAGCTTCTAATTATTATTGCAAATAATAACTTGAAGACCTGAACTTGTAATTGTCAAATGCAGAACTTAAAATTGATAGCTTCTAATTATTATTGCAAATAATAATTTGAAGATCTGTACTTGAAATTGTCAAATACAAAACTTAAAATTGATAGCTTATAATTACAATTCAAATTATAACTTCAAGATCTGAACTTGTAATTGTCAAATACAGAACTTCTAATTGTTAAATACAAATTATTAGTGCAAATTACAACTTGAAGATCTGAACTTGTAATAGGTAAATACAGAACTTCGAATTGTTAAATTCAAACTAAGATTGCAAATAATAATTTGAAGATCTAAACTTGTAATAGTCAAATACAGAACTTCTAATTGTTAAATACAAATTATTTGTGCAAATTAAAACTTGAAGAACTGAACTTGTAATTGTCAAATACAGAACTTCTAATTGTTAAATACAAATTATTAGTGCAAATTATAACTTGAAGATCTGAACTTGTAATAGGTAAATACAGAACTTCGAATTGTTAAATTCAAACTAAGATTGCAAATAATAATTTGAAGATCTAAACTTGTAATAGTCAAATACAGAACTTCTAATTGTTAAATACAAATTATTAGTGCAAATTATAACTTGAAGATCTGAACTTGTAATTGTCAAATACAGAACTTCTAATTGTTAAATACAAATTATTAGTGCAAGTTATAACTCGAAGATCTGAACTTGTAATTGTCAAATACAGAACTTAAAATTGATAGCTTCTAATTATTATTGCAAATTATAACTTGAAGATCTAAACTAGTAATAGTGAATTACAGAACTTAGATTTGTAAAATTCAAATTTTTATTTCAAATTATAACTTGAAGATCTGAACTAGTAATTGTCAAATACAGAACTTAATATTGATAGCTTATGATTATTATTGTAATTTATAACTTGAAGATCTGAACTTGTAATAGTGAATTACAGAACTTATATTTGTTAAATTCAAATTATTATTTCAAATTATAACTTGAAGATCTGAACTAGTAATTGTCAAATACAGAACTTAAAATTGATAGCTTCTAATTATTATTGCAAATTATAACTTGAAGATTTGAACTTGTAATTGTCAAATACAGAACTTAAAATTGATAGCTTCTAATTATTATTTCAAATTATAACTTGAACATCTGAACTTGTAATTGTCAAATACAGAACTTAAAATTGATAGCTTATAATTATAATTCAAATTATAACTTCAAGATCTGAACTTGTAATTGTCAAATACAGAACTTCTAATTGTTAAATACAAATTATTAGTGCAAATTATAACTTGAAGATCTGAACTTGTAATAGGTAAATACAGAACTTCGAATTGTTAAATTCAAACTAAGATTGCAAATAATAAATTGAAGATCTAAACTTGTAATAGTCAAATACAGAACTTCTAATTGTTAAATACAAATTATTTGTGCAAATTATAACTTGAAGATCTGAACTTGTAATTGTCAAATACAGAACTTCTAATTGTTAAATACAAATTATTAGTGCAAATTATAACTCGAAGATCTGAACTTGTAATTGTCAAATACAGAACTTAAAATTGATAGCTTCTAATTATTATTGCAAATTATAACTTGAAGATCTAAACTTGTAATAGTGAATTACAGAACTTAGATTTGTTAAATTCAAATTATTATTTCAAATTATAACTTGAAGATCTGAACTAGTAATTGTCAAATACAGAACTTAAAATTGATAGCTTATAATTATTATTGTAAGTTATAACTTGAAGATCTGAACTTGTAATAGTGAATTACAGAACTTATATTTATTAAATTCAAATTATTATTTCAAATTATAACTTGAAGATCTGAACTAGTAATTGTCAAATACAGAACTTAAAATTGATAGTTTCTAATTATTATTGCAAATTATAACTTGAAGATCTGAACTAGTAATTGTCAAATACAGAACTTAAAATGGATAGCTTCTAATTATTATTTCAAATTATAACTTGATGATCTGAACTTGTAATTGTCAAATACAGAACTTCTAATTGTTAAATACAAATTATTAGTGCAAATTATAACTTGAAGTTCTGAACTTGTAATTGTCAAATACAGAACTTAAAATTGATAGCTTCTAATTATTATTGCAAATTATAACTTGAAGATCTAAACTTGTAATAGTGAATTACAGAACTTAGATTTGTTAAATTCAAATTATTATTTCAAATTATAACTTGAAGATCTGAACTAGTAATTGTCAAATACAGAACTTAAAATTGATAGCTTATAATTATTATTGTAATTTATACCTTGAAGATCTGAACTTGTAATAATGAATTACAGAACTTAGATTTGTTAAATTCAAATTATTATTTCAAATTATAACTTGAAGATCTGAACTAGTAATTTTCAAATACAGAACTTAAAATCGATAGCTTCTAATTATTATTGCAAATTATAACTTGAAGATCTGAACTTGTAATTGTCAAATACAGAACTTAAAATTGATAGCTTCTAATTATTATTTAAAATTATAACTTGAAGATCTGAACTTGTAATTGTCAAATACAGAACTTCTAATTGTTAAATACAAATTATTATTGCAAATTATAACTTGAAGATCTGAACTTGTAGTTGTCAAATACAGAACTTAAAATTGATAGCTTATAATTATAATTCAAATTATAACTTGAAGATCTGAACTTGTAATAGTCAAATACAGAACTTCGAATTGTTAAATGCAAATTATTAGTGCAAATTATAACTTGAAGATCTGAACTTGTAATTGTCAAATACAGAACTTAAAATTGATAGCTTCTAATTATTATTGCAAATTATAACTTGAAGATATGAACTTGTAATTGTCAAATACAGAACTTAAAATTGATAGCTTCTAATTATTATTTCAAATTATAACTTGAAGATCTGAACTTGTAATTGACAAATACAGAACTTAAAATTGATAGCTTCTAATTATTATTGCAAATAATAACTTGAAGATCTGAACTTGTAATTGTCAAATGCAGAACTTAAAATTGATAGCTTCTAATTATTATTGCAAATAATAATTTGAAGATCTGTACTTGTAATTGTCAACTACAGAACTTAAAATTGATAGCTTATAATTATAATTCAAATTATAACTTGAAGATCTGAACTTGTAATTGTCAAATACAGAACTTAAAATTGATAGCTTCTAATTATTATTGCAAATAATAACTTGAAGTTCTGAACTTGTAATTGTCAAATGCAGAACTTAAAATTGATAGCTTCTAATTAAAATTGCAAATAATAATTTGTAGATCTGTACTTGTAATTGTCAAATACAGAACTTAAAATTGATAGCTTATAATTATAATTCAAATTATAACTTGAAGATCTGAACTTGTAATAGTCAAATACAGAATTTCGAATTGTTAAATACAAATTATTAGTGCAAATTATAACTTGAAGATCTGAACTTGTAATTGTCAAATACAGAACTTCGAATTGTTAAATACAAATTATTAGTGCAAATTATAACTTGTAGATCTGAACTTGTAATTGTCAAATACAGAACTTAAAATTGATAGCTTCTAATTATTATTGCAAATAATAACTTGAAGATCTGAACTTGTAATTGTCAAATGCAGAACTTAAAATTGATAGCTTCTAATTATTATTGCAAATAATAATTTGTAGATCTGTACTTGTAATTGTCAAATACAGAACTTAAAATTGATAGCTTCTAATTATTATTGTAAATTATAACTTGAAGATCTGAACTTGTAATAGTGAATTACAGAACTTATATTTGTTAAATTCAAATTATTATTTCAAATTATAACTTGAAGAACTGAACTAGTAATTGTCAAATACAGAACTTAAAATTGATAGCTTCTAATTATTATTTCAAATTATAACTTGAAGATCTGAACTTGTAATTGTCAAATACAGAACTTAAAATGGATAGCTTCTAATTATTATTTCAAATTATAACTTGCAGATCTGAACTTGTAATTGTCAAATACAGAACTTCTAATTGTTAAATACAAATTATTAGTGCAAATTATAACTTGAAAATCTGAACTTGTAATTGTCAAATACAGAACTTAAAATTGATAGCTTCTAATTATTATTGCAAATTATAACTTGAAGATCTGAACTTGTAATTGTCAAATACAGAACTTAAAATGAATAGCTTCTAATTATTATTTCAAATTATAACTTGAAGATCTGAACTTGTAATTGTCAAATACAGAACTTCTAATTGTTAAATACAAATTATTAGTGCAAATTATAACTTGAAGATCTGAACTTGTAATAGGTAAATACAGAACTTCGAATTGTTAAATTCAAACTAAGATTGCAAATAATAAATTGAAGATCTAAACTTGTAATAGTCAAATACAGAACTTCTAATTGTTAAATACAAATTATTTGTGCAAATTATAACTTGAAGATCTGAACTTGTAATTGTCAAATACAGAACTTCTAATTGTTAAATACAAATTATTAGTGCAAATTATAACTCGAAGATCTGAACTTGTAATTGTCAAATACAGAACTTAAAATTGATAGCTTCTAATTATTATTGCAAATTATAACTTGAAGATCTAAACTTGTAATAGTAAATTACAGAACTTAGATTTGTTAAATTCAAATTATTATTTCAAATTATAACTTGAAGATCTGAACTAGTAATTGTCAAATACAGAACTTAAAATTGATAGCTTATAATTATTATTGTAATTTATAACTTGAAGATCTGAACTTGTAATAGTGAATTACAGAACTTATATTTATTAAATTCAAATTATTATTTCAAATTATAACTTGAAGATCTGAACTAGTAATTGTCAAATACAGAACTTAAAATTGATAGCTTCTAATTATTATTGCAAATTATAACTTGAAGATCTGAACTAGTAATTGTCAAATACAGAACTTAAAATGGATAGCTTCTAATTATTATTTCAAATTATAACTTGATGATCTGAACTTGTAATTGTCAAATACAGAACTTCTAATTGTTAAATACAAATTATTAGTGCAAATTATAACTTGAAGTTCTGAACTTGTAATTGTCAAATACAGAACTTAAAATTGATAGCTTCTAATTATTATTGCAAATTATAACTTGAAGATCTAAACTTGTAATAGTGAATTACAGAACTTAGATTTGTTAAATTCAAATTATTATTTCAAATTATAACTTGAAGATCTGAACTAGTAATTGTCAAATACAGAACTTAAAATTGATAGCTTCTAATTATTATTGCAAATTATAACTTGAAGATCTGAACTTTTAATTGTCAAATACAGAACTTAAAATTGATAGCTTCTAATTATTATTGTAAATTATAACTTGAAGATCTGAACTTGTAATTGTCAAATACAGAACTTAAAATTGAGAGCTTCTAATTATTATTGCAAATTATAACTTGAAGATCTGAACTTGTAATTGTCAAATACAGAACTTAAAATTGATAGCTTCTAATTATTATTTCAAATTATAACTTGAAGATCTGAACTTGTAATTGTCAAATACAGAACTTAAAATTGATAGCTTCTAATTATTATTGCAAATTATAACTTGAAGATCTAAACTTGTAATAGTCAAATACAGAACTTCTAATTGTTAAATACAAATTATTAGTGCAAATTATAACTTGAAGATCTGAACTAGTAATTGTCAAATACAGAACTTAAAATTGATAGCTTATAATTATTATTGTAATTTATAACTTGAAGATCTGAACTTGTAATAATGAATTACAGAACTTAGATTTGTTAAATTCAAATTATTATTTCAAATTATAACTTGAAGATCTGAACTAGTAATTTTCAAATACAGAACTTAAAATTGATAGCTTCTAATTATTATTGCAAATTATAACTTGAAGATCTAAACTTGTAATAGTGAATTACAGAACTTAGATTTGTTAAATTCAAATTATTATTTCAAATTATAACTTGAAGATCTGAACTAGTAATTGTCAAATACAGAACTTAAAATTGATAGCTTATAATTATTATTGTAATTTATACCTTGAAGATCTGAACTTGTAATAATGAATTACAGAACTTAGATTTGTTAAATTCAAATTATTATTTCAAATTATAACTTGAAGATCTGAACTTGTAATTGTCAAATACAGAACTTAAAATCGATAGCTTCTAATTATTATTGCAAATTATAACTTGAAGATCTGAACTTGTAATTGTCAAATACAGAACTTAAAATTGATAGCTTCTAATTATTATTTATAATTATAACTTGAAGATCTGAACTTGTAATTGTCAAATACAGAACTTCTAATTGTTAAATACAAATTATTATTGCAAATTATAACTTGAAGATCTGAACTTGTAGTTGTCAAATACAGAACTTAAAATTGATAGCTTATAATTATAATTCAAATTATAACTTGAAGATCTGAACTTGTAATAGTCAAATACAGAACTTCGAATTGTTAAATGCAAATTATTAGTGCAAATTATAACTTGAAGATCTGAACTTTTAATTGTCAAATACAGAACTTAAAATTGATAGCTTCTAATTATTATTGCAAATTATAACTTGAAGATATGAACTTGTAATTGTCAAATACAGAACTTAAAATTGATAGCTTCTAATTATTATTTCAAATTATAACTTGAAGATCTGAACTTGTAATTGACAAATACAGAACTTAAAATTGATAGCTTCTAATTATTATTGCAAATAATAACTTGAAGATCTGAACTTGTAATTGTCAAATGCAGAACTTAAAATTGATAGCTTCTAATTATTATTGCAAATAATAATTTGAAGATCTGTACTTGTAATTGTCAACTACAGAATTTAAAATTGATAGCTTATAATTATAATTCAAATTATAACTTGAAGATCTGAACTTGTAATTGTCAAATACAGAACTTAAAATTGATAGCTTCTAATTATTATTGCAAATAATAACTTGAAGTTCTGAACTTGTAATTGTCAAATGCAGAACTTAAAATTGATAGCTTCTTATTATTATTGCAAATAATAATTTGTAGATCTGTACTTGTAATTGTCAAATACAGAACTTAAAATTGATAGCTTATAATTATAATTCAAATTATAACTTGAAGATCTAAACTTGTAATAGTCAAATACAGAATTTCGAATTGTTAAATACAAATTATTAGTGCAAATTATAACTTGAAGATCTGAACTTGTAATTGTCAAATACAGAACTTCGAATTGTTAAATACAAATTATTAGTGCAAATTATAACTTGAAGATCTGAACTTGTAATTGTCAAATACAGAACTTAAAATTGATAGCTTCTAATTATTATTGCAAATAATAACTTGAAGATCTGAACTTGTAATTGTCAAATGCAGAACTTAAAATTGATAGCTTCTAATTATTATTGCAAATAATAATTTGTAGATCTGTACTTGTAATTGTCAAATACAGAACTTAAAATTGATAGCTTCTAATTATTATTGTAAATTATAACTTGAAGATCTGAACTTGTAATAGTGAATTACAGAACTTATATTTGTTAAATTCAAATTATTATTTCAAATTATAACTTGAAGAACTGAACTAGTAATTGTCAAATACAGAACTTAAAATTGATAGCTTCTAATTATTATTTCAAATTATAACTTGAAGATCTGAACTTGTAATTGTCAAATACAGAACTTAAAATGGATAGCTTCTAATTATTATTTCAAATTATAACTTGAAGATCTGAACTTGTAATTGTCAAATACAGAACTTCTAATTGTTAAATACAAATTATTAGTGCAAATTATAACTTGAAAATCTGAACTTGTAATTGTCAAATACAGAACTTAAAATTGATAGCTTCTAATTATTATTGCAAATTATAACTTGAAGATCTGAACTTGTAATTGTCAAATACAGAACTTAAAATGAATAGCTTCTAATTATTATTTCAAATTATAACTTGAAGATCTGAACTTGTAATTGTCAAATACAGAACTTCTAGTAGTAAAAGAATGGGGGTGCCGCCATCTTGAAAGAGGAGCCGCGCCCATTTTCCAAGGTCAAGGTCGACCACACCCTCTTTCAAGGTCAGACACACCCACTTTTCAAGGTCGATCTCCTATTGGTTGAAAACCACACCCACTTTTCAAGGTCGATCTCCTATTGGTTGAAAACCACACCCACTTTTCAAGGTCAATCTCCTATTGGTCGAAAGCCACCCACCACATCATAAAATGTAATGTATTCTTTTATATTTTATGTGGTCGTATAATAATTGCTATACACTATAAATAAGTTTAATATTTTGCATTAATATAAGTTCCACATTTGGACTGCATTTACTAAAGTTGTTTTGATATTATAATCATATTAATTAAAAAATATCACTTTGAATATACAATGTATTCAACAGGTTCGAATAACTTTTATGCATTTAGGATGTTATTATAATAAAAATTACCATTTTTAATGAAATGGAATGTATTCTTCCATGCACGTAGTCGTATATTTATATTAATTGCACTAATATAATATTATGTTATTTCTCCATATACGGAATACAATTATTACTTAAAGTTGTTTGACATTATAAAAAATATCGAGATTTACACATTTTTTACTCTTATAGTAATAAGTTTATAGCAAACCCAGTTTGCTATAAATAGCCTGCAATTATATGCAGTTAGTCAGTTTAAAATCAACTGCGACAACAATATCTAATTTCAAGATGTTTAAATGTGAAAAATGTTCAAAGGTTTTTAGTAAAAAATATAATTTAACGCGCCATCAACAGATCACCTGTCAGAAACAAAATCAAGAAATGCAAGGTAAATTACCACTTGATTTTATAAATTGTGTATTTTATTATTTCACATAATTTTAGATTTTCATAATGCATCATCAAGCACAGCAAAAAAAATTAAAATAAATAGTAAGTTAAATAAACTTCTTTCAATATTTTTTATAGTAATATATTTTTTTCAGCGTGCATTACTTGCGGTGTAAATACATCGAATATATCTAACCACAGTAATTCAATACAACATAAAAATAAACACTTAAAAATACACTCAGATAGGGTAATGTTAATAAATACATCATTTAAATGTCGAATTCAATCATTTAGAATCTTTAGTCCTTATAAAAGAATTAGTTTAATAGATTTTATTCAAGATATCAAAATCGATTTACTGCAATTAATAAAATATACACTTGAAAATTTTTGCTCATTGAAAATTAACTTCCAATTATTTGGGATGTATATCCAACAGACTAAAGGTGAATCAGAAATAAAAAGTTTTAATACCAGAAATTTCATAACTACGCAATCATCAAATTTAGATGATCTGTTATTATTAATTTCCGATATTTTAAATAGTAAGATGAGTGAATTTCAAGAACGGGATTCGGGGTGGAGCTTAAAAGAAATTTTATACATCGAAGTCAATTTTAATAAATATAACCCACTACATGGTGGAAACAGCTCTTTTTTGGAACTACCGAATTCAATTAAAATTAAACAAGCTGTTCTAAATATTAGAAATAATGATAATTATTGTTTTGCTTATTGTATTTTAGCTGCTTTTCATAAACCAAAAGGGCATGACATGATGCCAACTTCATACCCAAATTATTCTGAAATACTTAATTTTGAGGGTATAGATTTTCCGGTTAAATTAACCGACATTGAAAAATTTGAGAAATTAAATCAAATTAGTTGTAATGTTTTTGGACTTAAACAAGATGAAATTACTGGTAAAATGGTTATAATAGGACCTTACCACCACACAAAATTAAAACGTGTAGCTCATGTTAATCTTTTACTTTTAAATGATAATAATAATTGTGGTAAATTTCACTATTGTTTAATAAAAGACATGTCTCGACTGGTCTCAACTCAATTAAGCAAACGAAATTGTTCAAAATATATTTGCGATGGATGTCTCCAGTTTTTTAATACAAAATGTAAATTAGAAAGACATTCCGAATACGATTGTGGACATGTGCGCGCTAATTTACGCTCAAATGATAAAGTTCGAATTGATAAGTTTGGTAATATTGCAGTCGAAAACATTTTAAAATTTGAAAATATTCAACATCAACTTGCAAGTCCTTTTGTTATATATGCAGACTTTGAGAGTTTATTAGAACCTATCACAACTGTAAAACCTGATTCATCACAATCATACACTGTGAAAACCGAACATCATACACCATACTCATTTGGCTACTATATTAAATGTAATTTTGATGATTCATTTTCAGCTTATAAAACATATCGTGGAGTAAATTGTGCTTCAAAATTTATGGAATATTTAGAATCGGATGTAAAATATTTATATGATAAATGTTTAAAATTTATAAAACCGATGAATGATCTTACTCTAAATCAATTAATTGAATACAATGCTTGTGTAGTTTGTCATATCTGTGAAAAACCATTTTCAACTCTCAATGGTAAAGTCAAAGATCACTGTCATTTAACAGGAAACTATCGCGGTGCAGCTCACTCAATTTGTAACTTGCATTTTAAAAATCAAAACGTGATTCCAATTTTTATGCATAATATGAGTAATTACGATGTGCATTTGTTCATCAAAAACTTAGCTATGAATAATGAAAAAGTCGAGGTCATCGCCAAAAATAAGGAGAAATATATTTCATTTACAAAATATGTTTTAGTCGATACAATTATCAATCGCACGGGCGTTAAAAATATTAATGTAAAACTTAGATTTCTGGATTCATTTAAATTTATGCCCACTTCTTTAGAAAAACTATCTGAAAATTTAACTAATAAAGATTGTGTTGAAATTAGAAAATTGTTTGCTGATGATAATAAATTTAACCTTATTCGTCAAAAAGGAGTTTTTCCATATTCATATGTTAATTGCTTTTCAAAATTAGATGAAACAAAGTTACCCCCTATACATGAGTTTTACAATAATTTAAAAGTTGAATCAATAACAATGGATGATTATCAGCGTGCGATCAATGTTTGGAATTCCTTTAATTGTAAAACTTTGGGGGACTATTCGGACGTATATTTAAAATCTGATGTTCTTCTTTTGACAGATTGTTTTGAAAAATTTCGCAGTTCAACATTTAAATGTTACGGGTTAGATGCAGCCAAATATTTTACATTACCATCATTGAGTTGGTCTAGTATGTTAAAGATGACTAAAATTGAGATAGAACTTTTAACAGATATCGATATGCTACACTTTTTCAAAAAAGGAGTTCGCGGAGGAGTCTCTGTCTGTGTTAAGCGAAAAGCTATTTCAAACAATATGTATATGAAAGATTATGACTCCTTAAAGCCATCATCATATATTTTATATTTGGATGCAACCAATTTGTACGGCTATGCTATGCAACAATATTTACCATATGGAGAATTTGTTTGGCTAGATACTGATGAAATTGAAAATTTAAATATTATGGATATTTCCGACACCTCTGATGTGGGTTATGCATTAGATGTTGATTTAGATTATCCGATAACTTTACATGATCAACATAATGATTATCCCTTCTGTTCGGAAAACATGGTTCCACCTAATGGAAAAACACCGAAATTGATTCCAAATTTATATAATAAAAAAAATTATATAATTCATTATAGAGCCTTAAAACAATGTTTGAAATATGGATTAATTTTGCATAAAATTCACCGCGTTGTGAAGTTTAAACAATCTCCATGGTTGGCTCCTTATATAAATTTAAACACCACATTTCGTAATAATGCAACCTCTGCATTTGAGAAAGATTTTTTTAAATTATTAAATAACTCAATTTTTGGTAAAACCATGGAAAATGTTGAAAAACGAAAAGATATCAAATTATTAACACATTGGAAAAATAATAACAGCTGGGGTATTGAAACGTATGTTGCTAGACCAAATTTTAAAAGTATGAGTGTATTTACAGAGAACTTAGCTGCGGTAGAAATGAAAAAGTTAGAAGTATTATTTGATAAACCGATATATATCGGATTCTCAATATTAGATATTGCAAAAACTGTGATGTATGAATTTTATTATGGATTTTTAATTCAGAAATATAAACAAAACGTTTCACTACTCTACACTGACACTGATTCGCTAATTATTCAAATACAAACAGAGAATGTTTATCGCGATATTAAGCAAAATTTAAATAAATTTGATACATCTAATTTTGATGATTTTAATATTTTCGAGATTCCGCGTAATCAATCTATATTGGGAAACATGAAACTGGAATATCCATCTCAAATTATTAAAGAATTTTATGGAACGGGGGCTAAAGCATATTGTGTGATTTTGGATGGTGCTGATAATGATAAAGCAATTAAAAAGGCTAAAGGAATTTCCAAATATACAATAACAAAAGATTTACATCCAATAGATTATAAGAATGCTGTAGAAAATAAAATTGATAAATATTGCAAGATGAGTGTTTTTCAATCAACACTCCACGAAGTGTATACCGAATTACGAAATAAGGTAGCGTTGTCATACTTTGATGATAAGCGCTATCTTAAATCGAATTCACATTCTACGCTAGCATGGGGTCACGAATCCATTAAACTACATGAACTTGTTAAACAGTTGAACGAGTTTGAATAACACCATCTTATTATGTCCATAAAAATTTTAATTTGAAATTTCATTTTTGCAAAATACCCAAGTAACACACCTTCGAATATTAGACGTATAATAATGGTCTAGACCAAACGTAAATTACGTCTACAATTCGTATGATGAAAACTGATATTAGACGTCAAAATGTCCGCGGCGGACCCTCAAATATAGACGTATATAATATACATCTAATAAACGTACATTACTACGTATAATATTGGTAGTATGTTACGTCTATAATCCAATGATCAAAACGTATATTAGACGTTAAAATGTCCGCGGCGGACCCTCAAATATAGACGTATATAATATACATCTAATAAACGTACATTACTACGTATAATATTGGTAGTATGTTACGTCTATAATCCAATGATCAAAACGTATATTAGACGTTAAAATGTCCGCGGCGGACCCTCAAATATAGACGTATATAATATACATCTAATAAATGTATATTACTACGTATATTATAGGTAGTATGTTACGTCTATAATCCAATGATCAAAACGTATATTAGACGTTAAAATGTCCTCGGCGGACCCTCAACTATAGACGTATATAATATACCTCTAATAAACGTATATTAACTATGCATATTATTGGTAGTATGTTACGTCTATAATTCGTATGATGAAAACGTATATTGGACGTTAAAATGTCCTCGGCGGACCCTCAACTATAGACGTATATAATGTACATCTAATAAACGTATATTACTACATATATTATTGGTAGTATGTTACGTCTATAACTCGTATGATGAAAACGTATATTAGACGAATATAAAATTATAAGCATAAATAAAAGAAATTACTTTTGAATTATATATTTTAATTTCTTAAGATTGTTAAACTTTGCAATTGTAAGTTTGTTGTATGTTATAAATTTATCTCATATTTCGTCTTATATACCTTGAACTTTCCACCTTCGTATATCTATAAAGTTAAATTATTAATTATTTGTACATTTATTTTAAATTTACTTACCTTTTTTTTTCTAAACAAACCCACCCGGGAAGCGAACGCTAGACCTTCGGCCCTTGAAACCTAACGCTGTAACCATTGAGCCACGGCGGGACATATAGAAAGTTTTATTTTTTAATCTTGTTCTTCTATCCCTGTTTCGTATTTAGATATTTTATTTTCAGCAGCCAAATTTATTTAAATTTTTTCACAATCCAAACTCAATTACCAATTATCCCTAAGCTAATTTTTTAAATTTTATATCCAAATTTAAATTATTTCCATTGCAACGCTTTAAAATTATTTTCTTTTATTTTTATTCAATATAATGAAACACATCAAAAACTTTATAAAACACCTTTTATTATTTTAAATTCTATAACTTTTATAAATTTAAAAAACTTTGCAGACCATTTTATGGTCCATAACTACTTGAGCACGGCCGGCTGGTGGAAATACGTCACGTTCTACCTATTCTTGCGCGCCAGTTTCATTTTCAAAATTACCGACACAAATTTACAAAATTAAAATTTACCACAAACATTGACATTTACAACTTTTAAATAAATATAAATAAAAACAATTCCAAACAAAAAAAATCCATGACAATATATTAACAATAATAATTAATAAAATAATAAAGCTGAAAAATAATCATTTTTAAATGAAAAATATTTTTATTAATTTGCCAAAAATATGTACAAAATTGTTTATTACAGTTTCTTTTTTTAATTGTCCGACAATATTTACAACTTATCTTCTAATTTAATACAAAATGGGAAAAATTGCATAACCATTTTTGTAATCAATAGCAATGCATTTATGAGATATTTCTGCTATAGAAAAATTTTCGTGCTTGCTTTCTCGGCATACATAATAAATATTGAGTTTCGATGATTCCAATGGGACATCGTACAAATTAAACATGTATTTAAATGAAATGCCTAAACACCTATATTCTCCATTTAAAAAATAAATTGATTGTATGAAATAAACTTTATTATTGGCAAACACAACATTGTTTGAACTTTTAGTAGATACACTAAATTTGTTTGTAGTTAGTTTATTACATTTAAAATATCCTGCTTCTTCGGCATATTTTCCTTCAACGGTTACTTCATGTTCGTTAACAACTTCACATTGATTCTTGGTATCAAAATCCATTTCTTGAATGCGATTATAAATTTGTTGTAACGGTAAATGTTTCCCTCTTATTTTTCGCTTTAGTTTACCTAAACAATTTTCGAAAGGAAAGCAACTATAACTTTCTAATGGGCCATATTTTTCCACATCACTACATATATGTATTAAAGAATGAACATTATAAACTACAAAATGCTGATCATAAATATTGGGGCTTGAATTGACAAATTCAAGTAAGGCACTTTTTGCAACATTTATAAATTGTGCTGAAAAATTAGCATTTGTCAAAATAAATACAGCTGCGTGGAATAACAGAAAATGTTTGTAAATGTCGGCACGAACATTATTTTTTAATAATATGGGTCCACCATATAATAAAAAGAATCTAAATTCAGTGGCTTTCCATCTTTTAAGATCATCAATTGATCGTAACTTTCTTGAAAAGTCGTCAGGAATTTTCAAATTTCGAATTTTAATATTAATTTTATTAATAGAAATTCTGGACATTTTAATCTGGCGATTATTGCCTTCTACTAAATACTTAACTAACAATCGCTTGGTAACACCCAAGTACAACATGTGCATGGGATCTAGCACAAATTGCGTAACTAGCCCTATATTTAATTGTAGTAATGGAGATTGCCGTTTAATATGAATGTCAGAGTTTTCAGTTTTTAAAAAATCTGCGTCTTTGCGATCTTCAAAATATTCATTCACAGGAAAGAAATGTTTTTTATTTGCATATACTGCCTTAATGGTACATCTTTCACATGCAACCTTACTTGTATGACCCATAATTTCCTTTAAGTATGATCTTGCAGGAGAATCACATGTAAAAAAACTAATTTCTATTTTATAAATAGTACCGTTAAATTCAAAACCATTTTGAAAAAGTTCTTTGTATTCTGCAATAAATCTACTAAAGTAGGCATCTAGCGAATCTGGTTTGCTTCTTCCACAAAAAATTGCGATTATTATAGGAGATTTATCTATAAATTCACTACATTTTCCTAGAATTGGCCAAAATTGAATTGTACTGTTATTATAGAGAGGTATTCCATCAACATTAATTTGCAGAAATAGTTTAGAGCTAGAAATAATACGTTCGTTTTTCAATTTCTTTATAAGTGCATTTTTAATGCCCAAATAAACCATTTCTCCATTTTCTAATTTAATAGTACTTACAGTTCTAGGAGTACCTAAAATCGAACGAGCATCTTTCTTCAAGAATGCATATTTGGGACGAATAAGCACTAACAACTGATTCAAGGCAGTATGTGTCAATTGATTTGATATTGCCCATTCTTTAAAACTTTTAAAAACAAGCTTTGTTCCTGTTCCTCGATGTCATCGTTAGATTTAACAAAGGGTGGCGAAGGTATACAGTTTTTCATATAATCTTTATTATAAATGTTAGAAGTTTCAGAGCTAATGTCATTATAATCAATCGCACCACTTTCATCACATAAATTCACTTCACTTTCAAGATCATCAATACCTTTTCTTTCTTCGTTTAAATTCTTTTCACTTTCATTAACATGATTACGATGTACTGGTAATATTGGATGCTCAATATCAACAGATGGTTTGCTTTGAATTAAATTTAACACTTTTTTATCGGAACCACTAAATATACCTGCAAGAACTTTGTCTGTACCAGCTTTAATGTTACGTCGTAATTGCCGTTTAGATAATATTTTTCTAGACATTATGTATTAATAAAATTTGCGAATTCTTATTGAGTCAAATTGTAAATTAATTGATGGTTTCTGTAGATTGTTGATTGTAGAATAGATTGTTTCGACAAATTTCTGAAGTTTTAAAGTTTTCCTTTAACGTCGGTTCGTTTGGTTTAAGCAGATAGCACTAGACTAGTCAAGAATAGTTTAAATTGCTTTATTACCTAAAAAATTTTGCCGAGGTTAGTTTGCAAAATAAAGCATTAAAAAACAGATGCCGTTTATTGGGGTGCAGCCGACTTGGGCTAGAAGTCGGGGTACAATTAAATAACATTTTCTTAGTGACAAAATCGTGAACAGTGCAGTATGTACGCAGCAGTAGAATTTCCTGATAAAGAAATTGCCGTAGTTTCCATGTCATGGGTAATCGGAGCTTCACAGTGTTATTGGCCAAACATTAAATCCAACGAAGCTTTGATAAGGCTTGTAAAGAATTTAACCCCACCGAAAAAATGGCCAATATATACATTAAAAAAAATTTTATTTACGCACGGTAAGTAAATAATAACGTAGCTAATAATTGTCAAATAACTTGTACTATTGCCTATAGAGAATTATGACATTGCTGAAGAAAGATGCAATAAAATTATATCTGAGTCGGAAAGTTCATCGAATAATGGGAATTCAAACTCATTGGTTTTCAAAGGCATTACTGTTGATAAGGACATGCCAAGTTCAACAGACAGGTTTGTATTAATATTCAAAAAATTCAATATATTGTTCTACTTCTATTCTAATTTTAGTTATTCTGAAGATAGCTTTAGTGAAGATGATTTAATAAAAAGTATTGGTAGCCGAAAAAGGAAACATAGGTAAAATGTTTAACTGCTGTAACTAATTATATTCATTGAACATTTTTTTTACAGACCTGAAGTTAATGTTTCAAAAAAAACTAAATTAGTACTAATCAATTGTTTCTTGATGCATCAACTAGTACACCGCGTTCCACGCGTGCTGAAAGTATGATTCAAAATAATATATTGACATCAGCAGCAATGGACAGAACAATCGACATAAATGAAGATAGAAATAACGGCGAAATGTTAAAAAAAATATTTACTGCACTTCAGCAGATAAAAAATAACGTCGATCAAAATACTATCAAAATTGATCAACTATATTATGATATGGTAAAAAAAAATAAAAATTTGGTTATTAATCATACTGTACCGGAAAATTTTCCTAATCTGCCATTAACAAAAGGGGATGGTCTCATTATTCTGGAAACCTTTTTAGGTGACAAGAACAATTTTAGTTATTTGGTAAGTCATAGTTCATAGATAACATTAAAACTAAAATAAATTGCTATTTTTTTAAATTTTAGATACACCGATTATCTGTTGTCGGGGGCACAGACGTAAGAAGTACAACAATGAATATTTTGAAATTTTTACTCTCCGACCAGTTGGCATCGCAATATAATTGGGAAGGACGCGATAGAGCGCATACCGCCGATGCGGAAAGAAAATTGGCTTTTAAAAACACGAAAGTAATGGAAGCTATTTATGGTAATAACCTCAAATGATATTTCATTAATTAATTAGGATAATCAATTTGCCATTTTTTTAGATTCAGTCAAATTGGCATATGCCAATAATTCTCAACGAAGTGACTTGAGTGATAAAGATATAGCTGCCGCAGTAAAATCATGGCTGAAACTAGCGCCACAGCGTTCTAAGAAAAAATAAATTGTATTTTCTCTAAATTTGTAAATATTTTAATAAATAGATTACTTATTTAAAATTATTTAAAGTTTTGTTTTGTCGGTTTTGTTTAATTATTACTAATATACCGGTTGACTAACCGAACATGTAGTACAAAATAACATGAGAAACTGACTTATTTAAATTTCTGTTTAAAAACCTGCTAAAAGTATCAATTTGAAGAGAGTTTTATTCAGCGTTTAAACATACCAAGTACTTGATATTTTGTTTTTTAATTATTGTTAAAAAAATTTAATAAAAAAAAAGAATTTTATAGCGCTTTTAAAAATAACTAATAGTTGACTTGTTTGAATTATGATTAGAAACAATGGCAATGAAATTCAAATAAGGCCATTGTTACTTTTAAAAATCGATATTTTTAACATTTATTCTAATTGAGGTTTTACCAATCAATAATAAAAAACAAAATATTAAGTATTAGGTATATCTTTAAACGCGGAAGAAAATTTCTGTAAATTCATACCTTTTTAATTTTTAGTTCCTTATAATGGAAGAAGGAATTTAAGAATAATTAATTTCCTATTTTAATTCTGTGTATGTTCACTTCTTCGGACGGTTACCCGTCTGCGGTACATACCTACATACAATTATAATAACAATAAGAAATGAAAATTACAAAATGTCATAACTGCTAAAATTGGGATTTCCAAGCAATTATGGCGTTTGCAATGGTATAATGGAATTGGCATATCTGGATTAAATCAATGTGAAACCGACGTATTCTTGTTTTCTATCTTTGTTCTGTTAGTTACTTTTTTTGAAATATGACAAAGATAATCAAATGTCTTACGTCAAATGTCATTGCAAGTCAGACGCGACTTAAAATGAATTCGACTATACGTGTTATTTTCGAATTCATTTTAAGTTGGGTATGACAATTGGCATAATCTGGATTAAATCAATGTGACACCGACGCGACGTATTCTTGTTTTCTGTCTCTTTTCTGATAGTTACTTTTGTCGAAATATGACAACGAAACAACGATAACCAAATATCTTGCGTTAATTCGACTATTACAATGCCTAAATTCTTTAATAATAACGTTTAATATCATTGTATTTAAAATTTAATTTTTAACTTAAAAAAAATTTATTTTTACTATTTAGGGCTCGATTTATGGCTTCAGGGTAAAACATTTACAGTTATACTAGAAAATTTAAGCACCAGATGTGCTAGAAACGATGAAGGTCAGTTTTTAGCCAAAACAAACAAAAAGAATATAGTTTACGCATTTTGTTATGATTATGAGTTGGGACCATTGGTTAGGGCACACAGAGTCTGACCGCCATTTATATTATTCAACCGAGTTCAGCTCTTCGCAGAAAATAAAATAATTGAGGACTGCCGACAGAAGTTAAAACTTAAAACTCTAAAATATTATAATGTAATATATAAAATATATTATTATGCAATAAAACAAACGTTTCATAAGTCCAATCGTTTCCTCCTAAATTTTGTAATAAATAAATATTAAAAATTTGTGCAAGCACGCGGTGTTCCCGAGCGGTCACACCCATCCAGTTACTAACCGCGCCAAACATTGCTTGACTTCCTTGATCGGGTATTCTTAATAATGGTATGGTCGTTGCAACGCACATAACATATATCGTAGATATAATATCTACTACTTTGTGTATGTAAATTTATACGTATAAAGTATAAGTCTATTAAATGAATTTCAGAGGCCAAAATTTTACCTGTCATGTTTAATTTATAAAAGACAATTAATATTGAGTATTTACGTTTAGATCAAACGTTTAGATCAAACGTTTATTAAACATATACCGTAGATTATAAAATATACTATTTTGAATTTGGTTAATTTATTCGTATACCATATTAGTCTATTAAACGTATTTTCGAGACCAAAATTCTTCTTGCCAGTTTAGCTTAAAAACAATTTTTTTTGAGTATTTACGTTTATAACACGTTTATTAAACTTAATATCGAAGATATAAAATATACTATTTTCTGTATGGTAAATTTATACGTATAACATATAAGTCTATTAAACGCATTTTAAAGACCAAAATTCTCTTTTTCATGTTTAACTGAAATAAAATTTATATATTGAGTATTTACGTTTCGATCAAACGTTTATTAAACATTTATCGTAGATATAAAATATACTATTATGAATATGGTAAATTTATACGTATAACATATAAGTCTATTAAACGTATTTTTAAGACCAATAATCTACTTGTCATGTTTAGCTTAAAAAAAATTATTTTGAGTATTTATGTTTATAACAAACGTTTATTAAACTTATATCGCAGATATAAAATAATACTATTTTCTGTATGGTAAATTTATACGTACTATAACATATAAGTCTATTAAACGTATTTTAAAAACCAAAATTCTCCTTTTCATGTTTAACTTTAAATTAAATTTTATATTGAGTATTTACGTTTCGATCAAACGTTTATTAAACATTTATCGTAGATATAAAATATACTATTATGAATATGGTAAATTTATACATATAACATATAAGTCTATTAAACGTATTTTCAAGACCGAAAATCTACTTGTCATGTCTAGCTTAAAAAAAAATTATTTTGAATATTTACGTTTATAATAAACATTTATTAAACTTATATCAAAGATATAAAATATACTATTTTCTGTATGGTAAATTTATACGTATAACATATAAGTCTATTAAACGTATTTTAAAGACCAAAATTCTCCTCTTCATGTTTAACTTAAATAAAATTTTATATTGACTATTTACGTTTCGATCAAACGTTTATTAAACATTTATCGTAGATATAAAATATACTATTATGAATATGGTAAATTTATACGTATAACATATAAGTCTATTAAACGTATTTTCAAGACCAAAAATCTACTTGTCATGTTTAGCTTAAAAAAAATTATTTTGAGTATTTACGTTTATATCAAACGTTTATTAAACATATATCGAAGATATAAAATAGACCATTTTGTGTATGGTAAATTTATACGTATAACATTATAAGTCTATTAAACGTATTTTCAAGACCAAAATTCTACTTGTCTTGTTTAACTTACAAAAAAAAATATTTTGAGTGTTTACGTTAATATCAATCGTTTATTAAACATGTATCGTAGATTCAAAATATACCATTTTGTATATGGTAAATTTATACGTATACCATATACGTCTATGAAACGTATAATATTAGATTAATTTAGAAATGGTACATAAAGGGTCTATGATATACGTATATACGTATACCAAAATTAGACATAGACCAAAATTATTCCATATATCTCAATTATATACGTCTAATATACGATCGTGTGTTACCTGGGTATAATTAAAATATCTGGTTTTAAAATTTACCCCCTCTTTTATACATATAATATACGTACATACATACTACCTACATATAAATATGAGAGCAAATTGAATGCTGCTATAGTAATACAATGACAATCAAAGAAAATGGCTAATATTCTACAACATATCCAAATTAAAAATGGAATATTAAGAGATATGTTGGAAAACAATATAACGTTTGAAGGTATGAAAATTATATATATTAATTTTAGAATAGAAAATTTTTATTTTTTGTTATTTTAGAATATCGATCAATGCAAGGAAACAATTTCAAAATTGAAGAGGATGTTTGCAAGATCGAAGAAGAATTTTTAGAATTAATTCGTGACAATAGTCAGCGAATAGTAAATAACATATATTATGATAAAATAGATGAAGAAGATAATAAAATGGATGATGAAGATAATAAAATGGATGATCTTTTGAGTGATGGAATGGATGATTATTTTGAAATAGAAGATTCCATCATTCAAAATATATGGAATGAAAAAAAAAAAAATAATAATAATAAAGCTAAACATAGGATAATAAATAAAATAAATAATTATCATGTGCAAATAGATAGGGATAAAATAAAAATAGAAAATTTGAAAAAAAAAGTAGAACGTAAAAAACTAATCCTAACAAATCTAAAAAGTTTAATTGAAGAAATGTAAATAATAATGGTAAATAAAAATTAATTATATATAACTTTCTTTATTTAAAATTGTGTCATACAATTAAAAAAACAAAAAAAAAAAAAGTCAGATTGATATGATATTATGGGTACATATATCACACAACTTGATCAACATTGAGCCAGGAGTTGTGTCTCTTATCTAATCCTAACCACTTTACGAATATTTTATTTTTCTGTCTTTTTAAAACCTTTTCCACTAAATAAACATCAGGATGTGTAACTTTTTGCAATTCTTGTTCGTAAAAACCACCTTTAATTTCCTCGTTGTTAATATCGGTAAGAAGATATGTTCTTGGCAGAGTCATTTTAACTTGTGAAATTTTAAATATTTCATTAGACCAAGCGGGCGTGTATCCTTTCGAGAACGCATGTCGGTATTTGCTTATTCTAACACTATCTCCGATTTTAAATTTGGGTTTTTTCGGATCCACAACTTTTGGATGATTATATATAGTAGTTAAAAGTAATTTCTCATTCTTCTTGGTTACATTATTTGGTTTTAATCCGGTTGTTGAGTGTTTAGTTGAATTATATACATCCACCAGTTTTTGTAATATATCTATCCATCGATAGTTTCCACGATAACTAAATTCCTTCCACATTAAATTTTTAAGTGTGCGATTAACTCTTTCTACTACAGAAGCTTTCTTAATTGAGTATGTGCTATAATGATTTATTTTATATTTCTTCATCAATTCTTGAAACTCCTTATTGTAAAATTCTTTCCCCAAATCAGTTTGCAAATTTGTGGGGATACTTTCTTTAAGAATCATCTTCATAGCAGCGGTCACCTCTCGCCCACTTTTATTCTTTAAAGGTTTTGCCCATACATATTTGGAAAACACATTAATGACGACCAATATAAATTTGAATCCTTTGTTTATAGTTGATAATTGTGCTATATCTACTAAATCTGCTTGAAATAAGTCGTTCAATCCAGTAACCAAAACTGGTCTCCGTTGATAATTTCGGCGGGCAGGTTTATGTAATTCATTTACAACATCTCTCTTTATATCCATCTTTCAATAATTTCTTATGCGATAATTTTAGCTTCTCGTAATTCTTCTTCTATGGATGCGATCTCGTTTACATGACCGTCGTGACCAGCAGATCGGGATGCTATTAAAAGTTTCAATCGCTCGATTATCTCATTTACATCGTCAAAATACACAAAATCTTTTTTCTTATTGTTGTATTGTAAAAATAGTGGAGATTCTAGAAAACCACCACCCTTATGTTTATTTCCAATTATACCTTTATCTTTTAATTGTGGTTTAATTATTCTTTTATACTTGGTTGTGGCATTACCAGTAATTTGATTAGTAGATGAATAATTTCTACGAAATAAATTGGTTCTATTTCCAATATCAATATAGTTATCTAAATCATCTGTTTTATACCCCACCGGATTTTTTTTAAATAAGAGCTCGTAAAGACCGGGCGTCCCTTTATATTTTAAAGATTTATTAGCATTCGGTATTTTAATTATAATGTCGTCTTCATTAAAATCGAGTAATGAATCACCAATTGCAAATTTTGCAGTTTTTAAGTCATGATGAACTCCATAGTTAAAATCAAAATTATCATCCGTATCTCTTATCATATCTTCTATATATTGTCTAGGTAGTGGTGTAAAATTATCTAAATAATCTTGAAATGCTTTCGAACCCAACATATCGCTCACTTCTTTAGCTGTTTCATTAAAAGCATGGCTATATTCTTCTTCTTCGGTAAACATAGGATGTAAAATTGTTCGATTTAAATCAACATCATCAGGCTCATGTTGATAAACTGCATCGTCCATTAAAAAATTTGGTGGTGATTTATAAATTTTTGGCTCGACCTCTGATTTACGTCCATATTTCTTTTTTTTTGGAGTGTGTGGTATATCAATTTCCGGTTTTGATATATTGAAATCAATTTCCGGCTTGATTTCAGGTTTTATGTTATGCACTTGATTGAATTGCGAAGCTATTTTTTGCAATGGTTCAGTGATGGGTTTATACATTTTAAATAAATCTAAGTTTGATTGTGCTATGTCCGATTTTAAACTTTTATATTTCATTTTTACAGCTTTTCTCGCTTGAACAAGATCGTGAGTTAAACGTTTATTCATCGTGGACACATGTATACTAACAATTATTTTAATACCTTATATTCTTATATAATAATAAATGTATCGAAACCCTGTCTATAGCGACCGCTGTTAATATCACAAGCTTTATCAATAACTAGCATTCCATATTTATTTTGCCAACAATTATTACATAAAGTCTTAAATTGATTAAAACTCATATCCACTCCAACATGATCATCATAAACATGCTTTAAATTGGTATTATCTTGTTTAAACAAAACTATGAAATTTGCATTGTCTCTTATTAATTGTTTAGGAATTTTACTATATGTTTGACATAAGTAAAAAGAATCAATATTTTTATGTCTACCAAAACTGAAATACTCTCTCATGATATCTTGATTGGTGCAAGCCACATCATCAAAGATAAATATCGAGTTTCGTTTGATATCAATTGGCGATGGCACATCTTTTTCGCTTTCATATTCAAAATAACCAACCCCCTTTATAGGTGTCAAAACTTCTTTCAAAAATTTGTATTTTGGTTGAAATACTGATTTGGAATATAAATAAATATTTTCAAAACGAAGTCCGTTGGGGTGAAGAAGTAAACAGAGAAGAGCATTAGTTTTGCCACAGCCAGAATAACCAACAATCAAGCCCATTTTTGATGAAAACCCCAACAAAACACCATGTTTAGGAAAAGTAATAGTTTCAACATCGTGGTTTGATATGGGGAGTTGATGATGTTGTTTCACTAAACGCATTTTTACTTATGCTTTTGTTTATAAAGAAAGCAGTATTATGTATTTAAATTATGATCTAAATTGTTTTAAAGCATTAATTACTACAAGGTGTAGCATTAATTAACACCGTGGTGTAGCGTTAAGTACCGGTACACCACCGGGTGATTAGGGGTATATACCGCTAAATACCGCTATATACTGCTAAATACCACCGCAGTATACTGTATTTTGAGATACATCATAAATACTGTGATACCGTAGTATACACAGTATAGATGGCGTACTGTGAATACCGTGTATACTATAGTATCGCAGTATTTGCGGTACACGGTATATAAAGAGAGATCTTATTCATTTAGCTGTAGAATAAAATGACTTGTGCAATTTGCTTAGAAGAACTAAGTGATTACTTAGGGGTTCTAAATTGCGGTCATTCGTTTTGTGAAACCTGCATAGTGGCCTGGTCGGTGAGCAGCAACACCTGTCCAATAGGTAGAGAGGAGTTTTTAGAAATTGAAGTATATAACTTCAAAATTTGGAATAAAACACTTTATTTAGTGAAAGAAGAAGAAGACGAAGAAGAAGACGAAGAAGAAGACGAAGAAGAAGAAGAAGAACGTATTGCACCTATTTTTTTTATTGATGTGTTATACGATTTGGGCGAGTTAAGCGAAGATTATGACTATGAAGACGATGACGAATATGAAGACGATGATGAATATGAAGACGATGACGAATATGAAGACGATGACGAATATGAAGACTATGGCGACTATGAAATATTTTAAAACTATGTGAAAATCATATGTATTAGGATGTAAATATAATATAGCGGTATATAGCAGTATTTAGTAGTATATAGCGGTATACAGCGGTATATAGCGATATTTAACAGTACATATATAGCGGTATATAGCGGTATTTAACAGTACATATATAGCGGTATATAGCAGTATTTAGTAGTATATAGCGGTATACAGCGGTATCTAGCGGTATTTAGTGGTATATAACCGTATATCACTATACCGTTAAATACCGCTGTACACCGCTATATGGTTACACTGCAGCGCTGATTGGCGTTCATTTGCAATACCACGTTGGAAATCGTAATCTATAATTTATTATTATAAATATTGTTAGTCAACCAACATAAATTTCAGTTAGAGTTTGTAATACAATGCTGATACATCGTAGACGTGGTGCTGGACTTGTTAATAGTATAATAAATAAGCTACCATTTGAATTACATATTCCGGGGTATAGGTATCTACTCTATAATAAGTAAATTAAGAAAAATATTAATTTAATTTTTTAAAGATTTTGTGGTCCCGGTACGAAGTTAAACCAACGTTTAGCGAGAGGCGATTCTGGTATTAACCCTCTAGACGAAGCTTGTAAAGAGCACGATATTGCCTATTCAAATATTAAAGATATACCTGGAAGACATAAAGCAGATAAAATACTAGCCGATAAAGCTTTACATAGAATACATTCGAAGGATTCATCACTTGCAGAAAAAATCGCTGCTATTGGTGTAACAGGAGTTATGAAAGCCAAAGTAAAAA
The DNA here is from genome assembly GCA_963170105.1 of Cantharis lateralis. Taxonomy (NCBI): domain Eukaryota; kingdom Metazoa; phylum Arthropoda; class Insecta; order Coleoptera; family Cantharidae; genus Cantharis; species Cantharis lateralis. The sequence continues at coordinate 7,897,078 of OY720630.1, read as the reverse complement.
TGGGGATGGGTTGTAAAAGATCTAAAAAACCATCGTTTAAACAGACGTTGAAAAAAACCACAGACGTTTTACGTCGAAGTAAAAGCTCAGATTTATTAACTAATGCGAAAATCGCTCTTTCAACCATTAAGCAGAAACCTAAAAAACCACGAGTTATTCCATTACCAAAAACTGGTGGCATCATACCTCTAATCCCCATATTTGCCGCTCTAAGTGCTTTAGGAGCTTTGGGTGGGGGTGCCGCAGGAATCGTTAAAGCCGTTAACGATTCAAAAAGTGCCAGCGAAAATTTAAAAGAGGCCCAACGACATAATAAAAACATGGAAGCCATTGCCATAGGCAAAGGTCTTTATTTAAAACCATATAAAAGTGGACTTGGATTATATCTAAAGCCATATTCAAAAAACTAATAGCATCGCTACCGAAAAAACCACTGACAAACATCGATTTACTTCGAATAGTTAAAAAATTAAAAATTCCACATTTTAAAGGAGTGTTTATGAAAAATACTTTACCTAAAAAAATATGCAAATTTGAATGTGGTATAGTTAATTTGGAGGAAGATTTTAAATCCGGTTCTCATTGGACTGCATATGTTAAACATCACAATGATATTTTATATTTCGATAGTTATGGAAATCTAGCACCACCTCCACAATTAATCAAATATTTCGGTAGCAATAAGAAAATCAAATATAATTATGACAGATACCAAAAGTATAACTCATTCAATTGTGGACATCTGTGTTTAGACTTTTTATATAGACATTCCACTAATTATTTACATCAGTGTTAAGTCAACCACCCATGAAATGTCATATGTAATCAGTGTAAGCGGTAATAGCTCCGAATTGTATTCGGAAATTAATCCGACTATATATGCTGATGATGGACAATATGTACTAGCTTTAACAAATTTTGAAACTTATAACACCATACATAATGTTAGGGTTGGCTGTAATAAATTTTACTATGGTGATGATGTTGTTTACTCGGCACCCGCTGGTGCGATGAGTATTGAAAAGTTGGTTCAAAATGTGCAAGCACATTTAAAAAATCCCGATGCTATTTCCATTGTTTCGACGAATAATAATAAAATAGTACTAAAATGTGCATCCTCAGCAAATTCTGAGAGAGATGATAGTGTATTAAAAGGTCTTATATTCAAGACAACAAACATAAAATCAAAACAATACGCATTAGAGTTAAAAGATGTAATTTTCGAAAACACCCAAAAAGTGAATAAGTTTTATTATGATAATGAAAAAAGTTTAAACTTTAACCTTGAAATAGGCTCTTATGAACTCTATCAAATTCTATCATCACTACAAAAAAAAATAGATAAACTAGTGCCTAATAAGTTCATTATTACAGATTTTGAGGTGCGTTTAAAATCACTACCAAAATCACTCAATAACGACAAAGAAATTGATGGCGATATTAAACCACTCTTGGGTTTTATAAAAGAAGAAAATGGTGATTATGTATTAGATTTATCTAAAACGCAAACCAAAATATTGAAGACTTACAATAAGTTTTATACGGATTTGGAAAAAATTATTGAAATTCCTAGTGGGGCTTATGAAATCAGTGATATTCAATCATATTTACAAACACAGTTAAGTGCCACTAATACCTCCCTAGAACTCACAGCTAATGCTAATACTTCAAAAGTGAACATTAAATGTACAGAACGTATTAATTTTAACAAACCCGATAGTATAGGACCATTATTGGGTTTTGATAAGAAATACATTATTAAAAATACTTCAACAGTATCTGATCATGGTGTCAATATTTTATCTGCTAACACTATCTGTATTGAGTGTAATATTACGACCGGTTCTTATAGAAATGGAAAGCTGAGTCACGTAGTGCATGAGTTTTTTCCATTAGTTCCACGCGGGTATAAAATAGTTGAAACCCCATCTAATGTCATTTATTTACCTATAACCACTCAATTTATAACAAATATTTCAGTTAGAATAATAGATCAGAACGATCAGGTTATAGATTTTAACGGGGAAGAAATATCAATAAGGTTTCATTTAAAAAAACTCTAAAGATGGTAATCCAATATTCTAGAAATACACGTCAACAATATAAGCATCTGTCTAACATAAAAAACATCAGTCGAAAACCTTCAACGGGTGTGATAACACCAATTAATAGAGCGTTTTTGAAAGCTTTAGGTTATAAAGTACTTGTGTGAAGATGGGGATTTTGGATATTGCAGAAAAAATTATAGAAGATAATTCGATTACAAATGCAGAATTTCATACACATCAACCATATGCTTCCACATCATTTGCTAATAACGATGAAATTAGAATCCCTATTCAACAGCTGGATGCATATACAGCACCTAGTCTTAGCTATCTTTATATTGAAGGCTCGCTAAAAACAGATGGTGGAATTACTTCACAGACAGCCCATTTCGTTAACAATGGTGTAGCATTTTTATTCAGCGAAGTTAGATATGAATTAAACGGGGTTGTAATGGATTCCTCTAGAAATCCAGGTGTTACCACTACCATGAAATCATATACATCATACTCCGAAAACGAATGCTTGAAATTAAAAAACGCTGGGTGGAATCCAAAAGCAAATAAAGAAATGGTACTAAATCAAGGTGTCGATGGACATTTTAATGCTTGCATACCATTAAAGATGCTTTTGGGTTTTTGTGAGGATTATAATAAAATCATATTGAATGCAAAGCAAGAACTGGTATTGATAAGAAGTAACAGCGATGTAAACGCATTGGAATCTTCAAAGGTTGATGAAAAGCTTCAGGTTACTATTAATAAACTATTTTGGAAAGTACCACACATAACGGTTTCGTTGGAGGAACAGCTACGTTTAACAAAGTACATCGATAAAAACATAGAAATCCCCATAGCATTTAGATCGTGGGAACTTCACGAATATCCGCAATTACCTTTAACAAATCGTCATTCATGGACCGTAAAAACTTCCACTCAAGTAGAAACACCTAGAATGATAATAATAGCATTTTCAACAAATAGAAAAAACAAAATTAATAAAGATATGAGTAAATTTGACTATTGCAATTTGGTAAATTTAAACGTTTATTTAAATTCAGAGCGTTACCCCTATGATAATTTAAATATAAACTATCAAAAGAATTCATTTTCAATTTTATATGAAATGTTTGCAAATTTTCAACAAACATATTATGGTAAAGAAAACGAACCAATGTTTACTCCTGAAGAATTTAAAGCTAACGCTCCAATGGTGGTGGTAGATTGCACTCGTCAGAAAGAGGGTCTTAGTAAAGGACCAATAGAAGTGAGGGTAGAATTTGAATGTGCGGATAATATAAAAGAAAACACAACAGCTTATTGTTTACTTCTACACGATCGTGTGTTTAATTATAATCCACTTACAAACTCAGTGAAGCAAATATGAGCAATATAATAGTTTTGGATGTGCAAGGGTTTAAAACTTCCAACCTAGTATTTTCACCGAAGGAGTTAGCTGTTTATGATGGTTTCAAAACAGCTCATTACATATTTAAATCACCTTTTCGATTTAATTGTTTACCACTGGAATTCCAAAAACAAGCAAATTATTTAATGAAAAACCACCATGGAATACTATGGGAGAGTGGATTTACACCAGTTTATAAATTTAATGATATTGTGAGAAATTTAACATCATCTGTTGATGTTGTATATGTGAAAGGGCGCGAGAAGACATTATTCATTCAAAACATAATTGGCAAATCGGTGACAGAATTCGATGAACAACCAGCGCTACCAATGAGGAAACCTTCGTGTTTTTATCATTCACTAACAGATTGTATTTGCGCTCTCACTAATGTATTTTATTTGTATAACGAGTATCTTATGCGTGAATAAATTGATTTTTTTTTACATTGTTTTTTTATTGTGGGGTTAGTTTGTTATAGTTAGTACATGAAGAGCAGTTACGTGATAACCATGTGGGTATATGCTAAAGAAGAAGGTCGCCTTTTTTCGTTTAGAGATTGGAAGCACCCCTTTGTAGAATCGAAGGAGTTGGTAAAAGCTGGGTTTTACAATTTATACGATGACGATAATGTGCGGTGTGCGTATTGTGCAATCATTATTGGTAGATGGGAAGAAGGGGATAATCCTATAGAGGAACATAAAAAATGGTCTCCAAGTTGTCCTTTTATTATAGAAGGAGAATCGCTTATTAAAATGTATTCGGATGAAGAAGGTCGACTTATTTCGTTTAAAAATTGGAGTTATACCTTTATAGACCCTAACGAATTAGCAAAAAACGGATTTTACAGCTTAGGAATTGGTGATATTGTTCGGTGTGCGTTTTGTGCAATCGTTATAGGAAATTGGAAGAATGGGGATATTCCAAGAGTAAAACATGAAAAAATATCTCCAAAATGCCCCATGAATGGACATGATGTTTGTGGGATATACGAAGTTTTACCTAATTCAACACCAGAAAATTACCTAAATATAACTACAAAAGTTGAAGATCTAAATGATTCCGATGATAGTGAAGATGTTTATGAAAATTTTTCTGATGGTGATGGGGGGGGTGTTTGTGGAATACATAAAGTTTTACCTAATTCAATACATGAAAATTATTCGAAGATATCTATAAAAGCTAACAATAAGTTCCCTTGTCCATCTTGTATATTACAATAGTTGTAAAATCAAGATTTTGTGCGAATAATAAAAAGAAATTAAAAAAATTATTTTGTTGATTTATTTGTTTTTACAGGAAAAGTTTACATTGTCTCAATTTAACTCTTAAACTAATATATACAACCGTTAGAATATATAGCACAATACTTGTGAAAAATAAAAATTCGAAAACGATTGCATTGATATGCAGGGTGTTGTAGTTATGTCTGAGTTCGTTCAATTTGAGTACCAAATATTCACCTGGATTTCTTATTTGACTTGCATCTTGAAATTCAAAGATGGTCTCATAATATAAAACCAATTTGTCATTCTGAATTAATAATGGGTGTGTAATGATGAATTGATCACTTTGCATGATATCAATAGACATTTTATCAAATTTTTCACAATGTTTAGACTCCTCGGTAATATCCAGATATTGAGTGCAAATCATGGCGTTTTTTAGATTTCTTGGGCATGTCAATATAATTGTGTTGTTCCATATCACTGCTATGAAATAAATTAAAGTTGAATTCATTTTATTTCATATGCTTGCTTTTGCACACATCTACTTTGTTGAAGATACTAAGTACTAATAAACAAAACATTAAATACATACATAGTTTTATATTCATTTTTATTATATTTCACCATCGTTAATACATTCTACTAATTTATTTTCTATTACAAGACCATATGGTAGAAAATCTATTATTTCACGTATAATATCTTTAAAATTTTTATTTTTTAATATTCTACAAAATGCTTCTAATGTTATTAACTTTTTTAAAAATTTATCACATAACTCCACTTGAATTCCATACTTCTCTGCCATAACTTCAGCCTCCTGCAAGTTTGGATATCCTGACTTCATATATACAGCACCATGTTCAACATCGAATGCCATATCTGTTAAAGTACACTTCAATCGTTCGATGGATGAATTTAAATCTACAGCTTTTGGATAATGTTGTTCAGCGTATGCCATCCACATCCTATAATTTAATTGCATTAGCAATTTCCACATCAACCATAATTTTTTCAGGGAAAAAATACGCCATCTCCATAAGTGTATATGCTTTGAATCCATCAGTTTCCATATTGATTAATTTTATAATATTATTTGGGTTTGCTAATAGGTTTACATTATTTTTAATAATGTTGGAGTAAAATACATCAAACGTTTGTTTATGCAATACTGATAAATATGCGCTTATTAAATCAATTAATCCCCATAGCCCAGTGATTGATTCAATCCCCAAATAAACCCAAGTGTCATTAACTTGATACAATTTGATAAGTTTCTTGTTTTTAAAATTATGAAATTCAATCGTAAACACATCATATACTGCAGACAATTTCAAGTCATCGTCATTAAAATACGATGTTAGCATTGGTTTGTAAAAAATAAATCGTTTCCAACTGTCTTCACTTAATACCACTTTCTGTTTTACGCCGGTAATTGTAATGCTAGGTTGCAAATTCAATTTAGATAAACCGATTGAGATGTTCTTAGAGTGAGATTTGTTTAGTGGATAAGATTTTTCATTTAACAATTCCACTGTAACAAAAGTATTTATCAATTATTATAAAAATTAATTAATAAACACTTTACTTACTTGTTTCAAGTTGATTTCTGTTTGGTTGAGTAATAGAATACTTTGATCATTTACTGTGTATATATTGTAATATACTTAAAATAATATGCGCAATGCATTCAATATATACTATCCGTGCTGACCTTCAAGCTTACATCAACCAATAGTATCGATTAACAGCACATCTTTCCACTTACCCCTTCTCAAATTTTCTAATGACTTTGGTCTGTCCTCTAAAAACTTAACCTTGAGAATTGAATGTACTTGACCTAGGATATTGGGTGTGGTTTTCAACCAATAGGAGATCGACCTTGAAAAGTGGGTGTGGTTTTCAACCAATAGGAGATCGACCTTGAAAAGTGGGTGTGGTTTTCAACCAATAGGAGATCGACCTTGAAAAGTGGGTGTGGTTTTCAACCAATAGGAGATCGACCTTGAAAAGTGGGTGTGGTTTTCAACCAATAGGAGATCGACCTTGAAAAGTGGGTGTGTCTGACCTTGAAAGAGGGTGTGGTCGACCTTGACCTTGGAAAATGGGCGCGGCTCCTCTTTCAAGATGGCGGCACCCCCATTCTTTTACTACTACTTCTAATTGTTAAATACAAATTATTAGTGCAAATTATAACTTGAAGATCTGAACTTGTAATAGGTAAATACAGAACTTCGAATTGTTAAATTCAAACTAAGATTGCAAATAATAAATTGAAGATCTAAACTTGTAATAGTCAAATACAGAACTTCTAATTGTTAAATACAAATTATTTGTGCAAATTATAACTTGAAGATCTGAACTTGTAATTGTCAAATACAGAACTTCTAATTGTTAAATACAAATTATTAGTGCAAATTATAACTCGAAGATCTGAACTTGTAATTGTCAAATACAGAACAAAAAATTGATAGCTTCTAATTATTATTGCAAATTATAACTTGAAGATCTAAACTTGTAATAGTGAATTACAGAACTTAGATTTGTTAAATTCAAATTATTATTTCAAATTATAACTTGAAGATCTGAACTAGTAATTGTCAAATACAGAACTTAAAATTGATAGCTTATAATTATTATTGTAATTTATAACTTGAAGATCTGAACTTGTAATAGTGAATTACAGAACTTATATTTATTAAATTCAAATTATTATTTCAAATTATAACTTGAAGATCTGAACTAGTAATTGTCAAATACAGAACTTAAAATTGATAGCTTCTAATTATTATTGCAAATTATAACTTGAAGATCTGAACTAGTAATTGTCAAATACAGAACTTAAAATGGATAGCTTCTAATTATTATTTCAAATTATAACTTGATGATCTGAACTTGTAATTGTCAAATACAGAACTTCTAATTGTTAAATACAAATTATTAGTGCAAATTATAACTTGAAGTTCTGAACTTGTAATTGTCAAATACAGAACTTAAAATTGATAGCTTCTAATTATTATTGCAAATTATAACTTGAAGATCTAAACTTGTAATAGTGAATTACAGAACTTAGATTTGTTAAATTCAAATTATTATTTCAAATTATAACTTGAAGATCTGAACTAGTAATTGTCAAATACAGAACTTAAAATTGATAGCTTCTAATTATTATTGCAAATTATAAGTTGAAGATCTGAACTTTTAATTGTCAAATACAGAACTTAAAATTGATAGCTTCTAATTATTATTGTAAATTATAACTTGAAGATCTGAACTTGTAATTGTCAAATACAGAACTTAAAATTGAGAGCTTCTAATTATTATTGCAAATTATAACTTGAAGATCTGAACTTGTAATTGTCAAATATAGAACTTAAAATTGATAGCTTCTAATTATTATTTCAAATTATAACTTGAAGATCTGAACTTGTAATTGTCAAATACAGAACTTAAAATTGATAGCTTCTAATTATTATTGCAAATTATAACTTGAAGATCTGAACTTGTAATAGTCAAATACAGAACTTCTAATTGTTAAATACAAATTATTAGTGCAAATTATAACTTGAAGATCTGAACTAGTAATTGTCAAATACAGAACTTAAAATTGATAGCTTATAATTATTATTGTAATTTATAACTTGAAGATCTGAACTTGTAATAATGAATTACAGAACTTAGATTTGTTAAATTCAAATTATTATTTCAAATTATAACTAGAAGATCTGAACTAGTAATTTTCAAATACAGAACTTAAAATCGATAGCTTCTAATTATTATTGCAAATTATAACTTGAAGATCTGAACTTGTAATTGTCAAATACAGAACTTAAAATTGATAGCTTCTAATTATTATTTAAAATTATAACTTGAAGATCTGAACTTGTAATAGTCAAATACAGAACTTCGAATTGTTAAATGCAAATTATTAGTGCAAATTATAACTTGAAGATCTGAACTTGTAATTGTCAAATACAGAACTTAAAATTGATAGCTTCTAATTATTATTGCAAATTATAACTTGAAGATATGAACTTGTAATTGTCAAATACAGAACTTAAAATTGATAGCTTCTAATTATTATTTCAAATTATAACTTGAAGATCTGAACTTGTAATTGACAAATACAGAACTTAAAATTGATAGCTTCTAATTATTATTGCAAATAATAACTTGAAGATCTGAACTTGTAATTGTCAAATGCAGAACTTAAAATTGATAGCTTCTAATTATTATTGCAAATAATAATTTGAAGATCTGTACTTGTAATTGTCAACTACAGAACTTAAAATTGATAGCTTATAATTATAATTCAAATTATAACTTGAAGATCTGAACTTGTAATTGTCAAATACAGAACTTAAAATTGATAGCTTCTAATTATTATTGCAAATAATAACTTGAAGATCTGAACTTGTAATTGTCAAATGCAGAACTTAAAATTGATAGCTTCTAATTATTATTGCAAATAATAATTTGTAGATCTGTACTTGTAATTGTCAAATACAGAACTTAAAATTGATAGCTTATAATTATAATTCAAATTATAACTTGAAGATCTGAACTTGTAATAGTCAAATACAGAATTTCGAATTGTTAAATACAAATTATTAGTGCAAATTATAACTTGAAGATCTGAACTTGTAATTGTCAAATACAGAACTTCGAATTGTTAAATACAAATTATTAGTGCAAATTATAACTTGAAGATCTGAACTTGTAATTGTCAAATACAGAACTTAATATTGATAGCTTCTAATTATTATTGCAAATAATAACTTGAAGATCTGAACTTGTAATTGTCAAATACAGAACTTCTAATTGTTAAATACAAATTATTAGTGCAAATTATAACTTGAAAATCTGAACTTGTAATTGTCAAATACAGAACTTAAAATTGATAGCTTCTAATTATAATTGCAAATAATAACTTGAAGATCTGAACTTGTAATTGTCAAATGCAGAACTTAAAATTGATAGCTTCTAATTATTATTGCAAATAATAATTTGTAGATCTGTACTTGTAATTGTCAAATATAGAACTTAAAATTAATAGCTTCGAATTATTATTGTAAATTATAACTTGAAGATCTGAACTTGTAATAGTGAATTACAGAACTTATATTTGTTAAATTCAAATTATTATTTCAAATTATAACTTGAAGATCTGAACTAGTAATTGTCAAATACAGAACTTAAAATTGATAGCTTCTAATTATTATTGCAAATTATAACTTGCAGATCTGAACTTGTAATTGTCAAATACAGAACTTAAAATGAATAGCTTCTAATTATTATTTCAAATTATAACTTGAAGATCTGAACTTGTAATTGTCAAATACAGAACTTCTAATTGTTAAATACAAATTATTAGTGCAAATTATAACTTGTAAATCTGAACTTGTAATTGTCAAATACAGAACTTAAAATTGATAGCTTCTAATTATTATTGCAAATTATAACTTGAAGATCTAAACTTGTAATAGTGAATTACAGAACTTAGATTTGTTAAATTCAAATTATTATTTCAAATTATAACTTGAAGATCTGAACTAGTAATTGTCAAATACAGAACTTAAAATTGATAGCTTCTAATTATTATTGCAAATTATAACTTGAAGATCTGAACTTGTAATTGTCAAATACAGAACTTAAAATTGATAGCTTCTAATTATTATTTAAAATTATAACTTGAAGATCTGAACTTGTAATTGTCAAATACAGAACTTCTAATTGTTAAATACAAATTATTAGTGCAAATTATAACTTGAAGATCTGAACTTGTAATAGTGAATTACAGAACTTAGATTTGTTAAATTCAATTTATTATTTCAAATTATAACTTGAAGATCTCAACTAGTAATTGTCAAATACAGAACTTAAAATTGATAGCTTCTAATTATTATTGCAAATTATAACTTGAAGATCTGAACTTGTAATTGTCAAATACAGAACTTAAAATTGATAGCTTCTAATTATTATTGCAAATTATAACTTGAAGATCTGAACTAGTAATTGTCAAATACAGAACTTAAAATTGATAGCTTCTAATTATTATTGTAAATTATAACTTGAAGATCTGAACTTGTAATAGTGAATTACAGAACTTAGATTTGTTAAATTCAAATTATTATTTCAAATAATAACTTGAAGATCGCAACTAGTAATTGACATATACGGAACTTAAAATTGATAGCTTCTAATTATTATTGCAAATTATAACTTGAAGATCTGAACTTGTAATTGTCAAATACAGAAGTTAAAATTGATAGCTTCTAATTATTATTTCAAATTATAACTTGAAGATCTGAACTTGTAATTGTCAAATACAGAAGTTAAAATTGATAGCTTCTAATTATTATTTCAAATTATAACTTGAACATCTGAACTTGTAATTGTCAAATACAGAACTTAAATTTGATAGCTTCTAATTATTATTGCAAATAATAACTTGAAGATCTGAACTTGTAATTGTCAAATACAGAACTTAAAATTGATAGCTTCTAATTATTATTGCAAATTATAACTTGAAGATCTGAACTAGTAATTGTCAAATACAGAACTTAAAATTGATAGCTTCTAATTATTATTGTAAATTATAACTTGAAGATCTGAACTTGTAATAGTGAATTACAGAACTTAGATTTGTTAAATTCAAATTATTATTTCAAATAATAACTTGAAGATCTCAACTAGTAATTGACAAATACGGAACTTAAAATTGATAGCTTCTAATTATTATTGCAAATTATAACTTGAAGATCTGAACTTGTAATTGTCAAATACAGAAGTTAAAATTGATAGCTTATAATTATTATTGTAATTTATAACTTGAAGATCTGAACTTGTAATAGTGAATTACAGAACTTATATTTATTAAATTCAAATTATTATTTCAAATTATAACTTGAAGATCTGAACTAGTAATTGTCAAATACAGAACTTAAAATTGATAGCTTCTAATTATTATTGCAAATTATAACTTGAAGATCTGAACTAGTAATTGTCAAATACAGAACTTAAAATGGATAGCTTCTAATTATTATTTCAAATTATAACTTGATGATCTGAACTTGTAATTGTCAAATACAGAACTTCTAATTGTTAAATACAAATTATTAGTGCAAATTATAACTTGAAGTTCTGAACTTGTAATTGTCAAATACAGAACTTAAAATTGATAGCTTCTAATTATTATTGCAAATTATAACTTGAAGATCTAAACTTGTAATAGTGAATTACAGAACTTAGATTTGTTAAATTCAAATTATTATTTCAAATTATAACTTGAAGATCTGAACTAGTAATTGTCAAATACAGAACTTAAAATTGATAGCTTATAATTATTATTGTAATTTATAACTTGAAGATCTGAACTTGTAATAATGAATTACAGAACTTAGATTTGTAAAAATTCAAATTATTATTTCAAATTATAACTTGAAGATCTAAACTAGTAATTTTCAAATACAGAACTTAAAATCGATAGCTTCTAATTATTATTGCAAATTATAACTTGAAGATCTGAACTTGTAATTGTCAAATACAGAACTTAAAATTGATAGCTTCTAATTATTATTTAAAATTATAACTTGAAGATCTGAACTTGTAATTGTCAAATACAGAACTTCTAATTGTTAAATACAAATTATTATTGCAAATTATAACTTGAAGATCTGAACTTGTAATAGTCAAATACAGAACCTCGCATTGTTAAATGCAAATTATTAGTGCAAATTATAACTTGAAGATCTGAACTTGTAATTGTCAAATACAGAAATTAAAATTGATAGCTTCTATTTATTATTTCAAATTATAACTTGAAGATCTGAACTTGTAATTGACAAATACAGAACTTAAAATTGATAGCTTCTAATTATTATTGCAAATAATAACTTGAAGATCTGAACTTGTAATTGTCAAATGCAGAACTTAAAATTGATAGCTTCTAATTATTATTGCAAATAATAATTTGAAGATCTGTACTTGTAATTGTCAACTACAGAACTTAAAATTGATAGCTTATAATTATAATTCAAATTATAACTTGAAGATCTGAACTTGTAATTGTCAAATACAGAACTTAAAATTGATAGCTTCTAATTATTATTGCAAATAATAACTTGAAGATCTGAACTTGTAATTGTCAAATGCAGAACTTAAAATTGATAGCTTCTAATTATTATTGCAAATAATAATTTGTAGATCTGTACTTGTAATTGTCAAATACAGAACTTAAAATTGATAGCTTATAATTATAATTCAAATTATAACTTGAAGATCTGAACTTGTAATAGTCAAATACAGAATTTCGAATTGTTAAATACAAATTATTAGTGCAAATTATAACTTGGAGCTCTGAACTTGTAATTGTCAAATACAGAACTTCGAATTGTTAAATACAAATTATTAGTGCAAATTATAACTTGAAGATCTGAACTTGTAATTGTCAAATACAGAACTTAAAATTGATAGCTTCTAATTATTATTGCAAATAATAACTTGAAGATCTGAACTTGTAATTGTCAAATGCAGAACTTAAAATTGATAGCTTCTAATTATTATTGCAAATAATAATTTGTAGATCTGTACTTGTAATTGTCAAATACAGAACTTAAAATTGATAGCTTCTAATTATTATTGTAAATTATAACTTGAAGATCTGAACTTGTAATAGTGAATTACAGAACTTATATTTGTTAAATTCAAATTATTATTTCAAATTATAACTTGAAGATCTGAACTAGGAATTGTCAAATACAGAACTTAAAATTGATAGCTTCTAATTATTATTGCAAATTATAACTTGAAGATCTGAACTTGTAATTGTCAAATACAGAACTTAAAATGGATAGCTTCTAATTATTATTTCAAATTATAACTTGAAGATCTGAACTTGTAATTGTCAAATACAGAACTTCTAATTGTTAAATACAAATTATTAGTGCAAATTATAACTTGAAAATCTGAACTTGTAATTGTCAAATACAGAACTTAAAATTGATAGCTTCTAATTATTATTGCAAATAATAACTTGAAGATCGGAACTTGTAATTGTCAAATGCAGAACTTAAAATTGATAGCTTCTAATTATTATTGCAAATAATAATTTGTAGATCTGTACTTGTAATTGTCAAATACAGAACTTAAAATTGATAGCTTCGAATTTTTATTGTAAATTATAACTTGAAGATCTGAACTTGTAATAGTGAATTACAGAACTTATATTTGTTAAATTCAAATTATTATTTCAAATTATAACTTGAAGATCTGAACTAGTAATTGTCAAATACAGAACTTAAAATTGATAGCTTCTAATTATTATTGCAAATTATAACTTGCAGATCTGAACTTGTAATTGTCAAATACAGAACTTAAAATGAATAGCTTCTAATTATTATTTCAAATTATAACTTGAAGATCTGAACTTGTAATTGTCAAATACAGAACTTCTAATTGTTAAATACAAATTATTAGTGCAAATTATAACTTGTAAATCTGAACTTGTAATTGTCAAATACAGAACTTAAAATTGATAGCTTCTAATTATTATTGCAAATTATAACTTGAAGATCTAAACTTGTAATAGTGAATTACAGAACTTAGATTTGTTAAATTCAAATTATTATTTCAAATTATAACTTGAAGATCTGAACTAGTAATTGTCAAATACAGAACTTAAAATTGATAGCTTCTAATTATTATTGCAAATTATAACTTGAAGATCTGAACTTGTAATTGTCAAATACAGAACTTAAAATTGATAGCTTCTAATTATTATTTAAAATTATAACTTGAAGATCTGAACTTGTAATTGTCAAATACAGAACTTCTAATTGTTAAATACAAATTATTAGTGCAAATTATAACTTGAAGATCTGAACTTGTAATAGTGAATTACAGAACTTAGATTTGTTAAATTCAATTTATTATTTCAAATTATAACTTGAAGATCTCAACTAGTAATTGTCAAATACAGAACTTAAAATTGATAGCTTCTAATTATTATTGCAAATTATAACTTAATGATCTGAACTTGTAATTGTCAAATACAGAACTTAAAATTGATAGCTTCTAATTATTATTTCAAATTATAACTTGAAGATCTGAACTTGTAATTGTCAAATACAGAACTTAAATTTGATAGCTTCTAATTATTATTGCAAATAATAACTTGAAGATCTGAACTTGTAATTGTCAAATGCAGAACTTAAAATTGATAGCTTCTAATTATTATTGCAAATAATAATTTGAAGATCTGTACTTGTAATTGTCAACTACAGAACTTAAAATTGATAGCTTATAATTATAATTCAAATTATAACTACAAGATCTGAACTTGTAATTGTCAAATACAGAACTTCTAATTGTTAAATACAAATTATTAGTGCAAATTATAACTTGAAGATCTGAACTTGTAATTGTCAAATACAGAACTTAAAATTGATAGCTTCTAATTATTATTGCAAATTATAACTTGAAGATCTGAACTAGTAATTGTCAAATACAGAACTTAAAATTGATAGCTTCTAATTATTATTGTAAATTATAACTTGAAGATCTGAACTTGTAATAGTGAATTACAGAACTTAGATTTGTTAAATTCAAATTATTATTTCAAATAATAACTTGAAGATCGCAACTAGTAATTGACAAATACGGAACTTAAAATTGATAGCTACTAATTATTATTGCAAATTATAACTTGAAGATCTGAACTTGTAATTGTCAAATACAGAAGTTAAAATTGATAGCTTCTAATTATTATTTCAAATTATAACTTGAAGATCTGAACTTGTAATTGTCAAATACAGAAGTTAAAATTGATAGCTTCTAATTATTATTTCAAATTATAACTTGAACATCTGAACTTGTAATTGTCAAATACAGAACTTAAATTTGATAGCTTCTAATTATTATTGCAAATAATAACTTGAAGATCTGAACTTGTAATTGTCAAATACAGAACTTAAAATTGATAGCTTCTAATTATTATTGCAAATTATAACTTGAAGATCTGAACTAGTAATTGTCAAATACAGAACTTAAAATTGATAGCTTCTAATTATTATTGTAAATTATAACTTGAAGATCTGAACTTGTAATAGTGAATTACAGAACTTAGATTTGTTAAATTCAAATTATTATTTCAAATAATAACTTGAAGATCTCAACTAGTAATTGACAAATACGGAACTTAAAATTGATAGCTTCTAATTATTATTGCAAATTATAACTTGAAGATCTGAACTTGTAATTGTCAAATACAGAAGTTAAAATTGAGAGCTTCTAATTATTATTTCAAATTATAACTTGAACATCTGAACTTGTAATTGTCAAATACAGAACTTAAAATTGATAGCTTCTAATTATTATTGCAAATAATAACTTGAAGACCTGAACTTGTAATTGTCAAATGCAGAACTTAAAATTGATAGCTTCTAATTATTATTGCAAATAATAATTTGAAGATCTGTACTTGAAATTGTCAAATACAGAACTTAAAATTGATAGCTTATAATTACAATTCAAATTATAACTTCAAGATCTGAACTTGTAATTGTCAAATACAGAACTTCTAATTGTTAAATACAAATTATTAGTGCAAATTACAACTTGAAGATCTGAACTTGTAATAGGTAAATACAGAACTTCGAATTGTTAAATTCAAACTAAGATTGCAAATAATAATTTGAAGATCTAAATTTGTAATAGTCAAATACAGAACTTCTAATTGTTAAACACAAATTATTTGTGCAAATTAAAACTTGAAGAACTGAACTTGTAATTGTCAAATACAGAACTTCTAATTGTTAAATACAAATTATTAGTGCAAATTATAACTTGAAGATCTGAACTTGTAATAGGTAAATACAGAACTTCGAATTGTTAAATTCAAACTAAGATTGCAAATAATAATTTGAAGATCTAAACTTTAAATAGTCAAATACAGAACTTCTAATTGTTAAATACAAATTATTAGTGCAAATTATAACTTGAAGAACTGAACTTGTAATTGTCAAATACAGAACTTCTAATTGTTAAATACAAATTATTAGTGCAAATTATAACTTGAAGATCTGAACTTGTAATTGTCAAATACAGAACTTCTAATTGTTAAATACAAATTATTATTGCAAATTATAACGTGAAGATCAGAACTTGTAATTGTCAAATACAGAACTTAAAATTGATAGCTTCTAATTATTATTTCAAATTATAACTTGAACATCTGAACTTGTAATTGTCAAATACAGAACTTAAAATTGATAGCTTCTAATTATTATTGCAAATAATAACTTGAAGACCTGAACTTGTAATTGTCAAATGCAGAACTTAAAATTGATAGCTTCTAATTATTATTGCAAATAATAATTTGAAGATCTGTACTTGAAATTGTCAAATACAGAACTTAAAATTGATAGCTTATAATTATAATTCAAATTATAACTTGAAGATCTGAACTTGTAATAGGTAAATACAGAACTTCGAATTGTTAAATTCAAACTAAGATTGCAAATAATAAATTGAAGTTCTAAACTTGTAATAGTCAAATACAGAACTTCTAATTGTTAAATACAAATTATTTGTGCAAATTATAACTTGAAGATCTGAACTTGTAATTGTCAAATACAGAACTTCTAATTGTTAAATACAAATTATTAGTGCAAATTATAACTCGAAGATCTGAACTTGTAATTGTCAAATACAGAACTTAAAATTGATAGCTTCTAATTATTATTGCAAATTATAACTTGAAGATCTAAACTTGTAATAGTGAATTACAGAACTTAGATTTGTTAAATTCAAATTATTATTTAAAATTATAACTTGAAGATCTGAACTAGTAATTGTCAAATACAGAACTTAAAATGGATAGCTTCTAATTATTATTTCAAATTATAACTTGACGATCTGAACTTGTAATTGTCAAATACAGAACTTCTAATTGTTAAATACAAATTTTTAGTGCAAATTATAACTTGAAGTTCTGAACTTGTAATTGTCAAATACAGAACTTAAAATTGATAGCTTCTAATTATTATTGCAAATTATAACTTGAAGATCTAAACTTGTAATAGTGAATTACAGAACTTAGATTTGTTAAATTCAAATTATTATTTCAAATTATAACTTGAAGATCTGAACTAGTAATTGTCAAATACAGAACTTAAAATTGATAGCTTATAATTATTATTGTAACTTATAACTTGAAGATCTGAACTTGTAATAATGAATTACAGAACTTAGATTTGTTAAATTCAAATTATTATTTCAAATTATAACTTGAAGATCTGAACTAGTAATTTTCAAATACAGAACTTAAAATCGATAGCTTCTAATTATTATTGCAAATTATAACTTGAAGATCTGAACTTGTAATTGTCAAATACAGAACTTAAAATTGATAGCTTCTAATTATTATTGCAAATTATAACTTGAAGATCTGAACTTGTAATTGTCAAATACAGAACTTAAAATTGATAGCTTCTAATTATTATTGTAAATTATAACTTGAAGACCTGAACTTGTAATTGTCAAAAGCAGAACTTAAAATTGATAGCTTCTAATTATTATTGCAAATAATAATTTGAAGATCTGTACTTGAAATTGTCAAATACAGAACTTAAAATTGATAGCTTATAATTACAATTCAAATTATAACTTCAAGATCTGAACTTGTAATTGTCAAATACAGAACTTGTAATTGTTAAATACAAATTATTAGTGCAAATTACAACTTGAAGATCTGAACTTGTAATAGGTAAATACAGAACTTCGAATTGTTAAATTCAAACTAAGATTGCAAATAATAATTTGAAGATCTAAACTTGTAATAGTCAAATACAGAACTTCTAATTGTTAAATACAATTTATTTGTGCAAATTAAAACTTGAAGAACTGAACTTGTAATTGTCAAATACAGAACTTCTAATTGTTAAATACAAATTATTAGTGCAAATTATAACTTGAAGATCTGAACTTGTAATAGGTAAATACAGAACTTCGAATTGTTAAATTCAAACTAAGATTGCAAATAATAATTTGAAGATCTAAACTTGTAATAGTCAAATACAGAACTTCTAATTGTTAAATACATATTATTAGTGCAAATTATAACTTGAAGATCTGAACTTGTAATTGTCAAATACAGAACTTCTAATTGTTAAATACAAATTATTCGTGCAAATTATAACTTGAAGATCTGAACTTGTAATTGTCAAATACAGAACTTCAAATTGTTAAATACAAATTATTATTGCAAATTATAACGTGAAGATCTGAACTTGTAATTGTCAAATACAGAACTTAAAATTGATAGCTTCTAATTATTATTTCAAATTATTACTTGAACATCTGAACTTGTAATTGTCAAATACAGAACTTAAAATTGATAGCTTCTAATTATTATTGCTAATAATAACTTGAAGACCTGAACTTGTAATTGTCAAATGCAGAACTTAAAATTGATAGCTTCTAATTATTATTGCAAATAATAATTTGAAGATCTGTACTTGAAATTGTCAAATACAGAACTTAAAATTGATAGCTTATAATTATAATTCAAATTATAACTTCAAGATCTGAACTTGTAATTGTCAAATACAGAACTTCTAATTGTTAAATACAAATTATTAGTGCAAATTATAACTTGAAGATCTGAACTTGTAATAGGTAAATACAGAACTTCGAATTGTTAAATTCAAACTAAGATTGCAAATAATAAATTGAAGATCTAAACTTGTAATAGTCAAATACAGAACTTCTAATTGTTAAATACAAATTATTTGTGCAAATTATAACTTGAAGATCTGAACTTGTAATTGTCAAATACAGAACTTCTAATTGTTAAATACAAATTATTAGTGCAAATTATAACTTGAAGTTCTGAACTTGTAATTGTCAAATACAGAACTTAAAATTGATAGCTTCTAATTATTATTGCAAATTATAACTTGAAGATATGAACTTGTAATTGTCAAATACAGAACTTAAAATTGATAGCTTCTAATTATTATTTCAAATTATAACTTGAAGATCTGAACTTGTAATTGACAAATACAGAACTTAAAATTGATAGCTTCTAATTATTATTGCAAATAATAACTTGAAGATCTGAACTTGTAATTATCAAATGCAGAATTAAAATTGATAGCTTCTAATTATTATTGCAAATAAAAATTTGAAGATCTGTACTTGTAATTGTCAACTACAGAACTTAAAATTGATAGCTTATAATTATAATTCAAATTATAACTTGAAGATCTGAACTTGGAATTGTCAAATACAGAACTTAAAATTGATAGCTTCTAATTATTATTGCAAATAATAACTTGAAGATCTGAACTTGTAATTGTCAAATGCAGAACTTAAAATTGATAGCTTCTAATTATTATTGCAAATAATAATTTGTAGATCTGTACTTGTAATTGTCAAATACAGAACTTAAAATTGATAGCTTATAATTATAATTCAAATTATAACTTGAAGATCTGAACTTGTAATAGTCAAATACAGAACTTCGAATTGTTAAATACAAATTATTAGTGCAAATTATAACTTGAAGATCTGAACTTGTAATTGTCAAATACAGAACTTAAAATTGATAGCTTCTAATTATTATTGTAAATTATAACTTAAAGATCTGAACTTGTAATAGTGAATTACAGAACTTATATTTGTTATATTCAAATTATTATTTCAAATTATAACTTGAAGATCTGAACTAGTAATTGTCAAATACAGAACTTAAAATTGATAGCTTCTAATTATTATTGCAAATTATAACTTGAAGATCTGAACTTGTAATTGTCAAATACAGAACTTCTAATTGTTAAATACAAATTATTAGTGCAAATTAAAACTTGAAGATCTGAACTTGTAGTTGTCAAATACAGAACTTAAAATTGATAGCTTATAATTATTATTGTAATTTATAACTTGAAGATCTGAACTTGTAATAGTGAATTACAGAACTTATATTTGTTAAATTCTAATTATTATTTCAAATTATAACTTGAAGATCTGAACTAGTAATTGTCAAATACAGAACTTAAAATTGATAGCTTCTAATTATTATTGTAAATTATAACTTGAAGATCTGAACTAGTAATTGTCAAATACAGAACTTAAAATGGATAGCTTCTAATTATTATTTCAAATTATAACTTGAAGATCTGAACTTGTAATAAGTAAATACAGAACTTCGAATTGTTAAATTCAAACTAAGATTGCAAATAATAATTTGAAGATCTAAACTTGTAATAGTCAAATACAGAACTTCTAATTGTTAAATACAAATTATTAGTGCAAATTATAACTTGAAGATCTGAACTTGTAATTGTCAAATACAGAACTTCTAATTGTTAAATACAAATTATTAGAGCAAATTATAACTTGAAGATCTGAACTAGTAATTGTCAAATACAGAACTTAAAATTGATAGCTTCTAATTATTATTGCAAATTATAACTTGAAGATTTGAACTTGTAATTGTCAAATACAGAACTTAAAATTGATAGCTTCTAATTATTATTGTAAATTATAACTTGAAGATCTGAACTTGTAATAGTGAATTACAGAACTTAGATTTGTTAAATTCTAATTATTATTTCAAATAATAACTTGCAGATCTCAACTAGTAATTGACAAATACGGAGCTTAAAATTGATAGCTTCTAATTATTATTGCAAATTATAACGTGAAGATCTGAACTTGTAATTGTCAAATACAGAACTTAAAATTGATAGCTTCTAATTATTATTTCAAATTATAACTTGAACATCTGAACTTGTAATTGTCAAATACAGAACTTAAAATTGATAGCTTCTAATTATTATTGCAAATAATAACTTGAAGATCTGAACTTGTAATTGTCAAATACAGAACTTCTAATTGTTAAATACAAATTATTAGTGCAAATTATAACTCGAAGATCTGAACTTGTAATTGTCAAATACAGAACTTAAAATTGATAGCTTCTAATTATTATTGCAAATTATAACTTGAAGATCTAAACTTGTAATAGTGATTTACAGAACTTAGATTTGTTAAATTCAAATTATTATTTCAAATTATAACCTGAAGATCTGAACTAGTAATTGTCAAATACAGAACTTAAAATTGATAGCTTATAATTATTATTGTAATTTATAACTTGAAGATCTGAACTTGTAATAGTGAATTACAGAACTTATATTTGTTAAATTCAAATTATTATTTCAAATTATAACTTGAAGATCTGAACTAGTAATTGTCAAATACAGAACTTAAAATTGATAGCTGCTAATTATTATTGCAAATTATAACTTGAAGATCTGAACTAGTAATTGTCAAATACAGAACTTATATTTGTTAAATTCTAATTATTATTTCAAATTATAACTTGAAGATCTGAACTAGTAATTGTCAAATACAGAACTTAAAATTGATAGCTTCTAATTATTATTTCAAATTATAACTTGATGATCTGAACTTGTAATTGTCAAATACAGAACTTCTAATTGTTAAATACAAATTATTAGAGCAAATTATAACTTGAAGTTCTGAACTTGTAATTGTCAAATACAGAACTTAAAATTGATAGCTTCTAATTATTATTGCAAATTATAACTTGAAGATCTAAACTTGTAATAGTGAATTACAGAACTTAGATTTGTTAAATTCAAATTATTATTTCAAATTATAACTTGAAGATCTGAACTAGTAATTTTCAAATACAGAACTTAAAATCGATAGCTTCTAATTATTATTGCAAATTATAACTTGAAGATCTGAACTTGTAGTTGTCAAATACAGAACTTAAAATTGATAGCTTCTAATTATTATTGGAAATTATAACTTGAAGATCTGAACTTGTAATAGTGAATTACAGAACTTAGATTTGTTAAATTTAATTTATTATTTCAAATTATAACTTGAAGATCTCATCTAGTAATTGTCAAATACAGAACTTAAAATTGAAAGCTTCTAATTATTATTGCAAATTATAACTTGAAGATATGAACTTGTAATTGTCAAATACAGAACTTAAAATTGATAGCTTCTAATTATTATTTCAAATTATAACTTGAAGATCTGAACTTATAATTGACAAATACAGAACTTAAAATTGATAGCTTCTAATTATTATTGCAAATAATAACTTGAAGATCTGAACTTGTAATTGTCAAATGCAGAACTTAAAATTGATAGCTTCTAATTATTATTGCAAATAATAATTTGAAGATCTGTACTTGTAATTGTCAACTACAGAACTTATAATTGATAGCTTCTAATTATTATTTAAAATTATAACTTGAAGATCAGAACTTGTAATTGTCAAATACAGAACTTCTAATCGTTAAATACAAATTATTAGTTCAAATTATAACTTGAAGATCTGAACTTGTAGTTGTCAAATACAGAACTTAAAATTGATAGCTTCTAATTATTATTGGAAATTATAACTTGAAGATCTGAACTTGTAATACTGAATTACAGAACTTAGATTTGTAAAATTCAATTTATTATTTCAAATTTTAACTTGAAGATCTCAACTAGTAATTGTCAAATACAGAACTTAAAATTGATAGCTTCTAATTATTATTGCAAATTATAACTTGAAGATCTGAACTTGTAATTGTCAAATACAGAACTTAAAATTGATAGCTTCTAATTATTATTTCAAATTATAACTTGAAGATCTGAACTTGTAATTGTCAAATACAGAACTTAAATTTGATAGCTTCTAATTATTATTGCAAATAATAACTTGAAGATCTGAACTTGTAATTGTCAAATGCAGAACTTAAAATTGATAGCTTCTAATTATTAGTGCAAATTATAACTTGAAGATCTGAACTTGTAATTGTCAAATACAGAACTTAAAATTGATAGCTTCTAATTATTATTGTAAATTATAACTTGAAGATCTGAACTTGTAATAGTGAATTACAGAACTTAGATTTGTTAAATTCAAATTATTATTTCAAATAATAACTTGAAGATCTCAACTAGTAATTGACAAATACGGAACTTAAAATTGATAGCTTCTAATTATTATTGCAAATTATAACTTGAAGATCTGAACTTGTAATTGTCAAATACAGAACTTAAAATTGATAGCTTCTAATTATTATTGTAAATTATAACTTGAAGATCTGAACTTGTAATAGTGAATTACAGCACTTAGATTTGTTAAATTCAAATTATTATTTCAAATAATAACTTGAAGATCTCAACTAGTAATTGACAAATACGGAACTTAAAATTGATAGCTTCTAATTATTATTGCAAATTATAACTTGAAGATCTGAACTTGTAATTGTCAAATACAGAAGTTAAAATTGATAGCTTCTAATTATTATTTCAAATTATAACTTGAACATCTGAACTTGTAATTGTCAAATACAGAACTTAAAATTGATAGCTTCTAATTATTATTGCAAATAATAATTTGAAGATCTGTACTTGAAATTGTCAAATACAGAACTTCTAATTGTTAAATACAAATTATTAGTGCAAATTACAACTTGAAGATCTGAACTTGTAATAGGTAAATACAGAACTTCGAATTGTTAAATTCAAACTAAGATTGCAAATAATAATTTGAAGAACTAAACTTGTAATAGTCAAATACAGAACTTCTAATTGTTAAATACAAATTATTTGTGCAAATTAAAACTTGAAGAACCGAACTTGTAATTGTCAAATACAGAACTTCTAATTGTTAAATACAAATTATTAGTGCAAATTATAACTTGAAGATCTGCACTTGTAATAGGTAAATACAGAACTTCGAATTGTTAAATTCAAACTAAGATTGCAAATAATAATTTGAAGATCTAAACTTGTAATAGTCAAATACAGAACTTCTAATTGTTAAATACAAATTATTAGTGCAAATTATAACTTGAAGATCTGAACTTGTAATTGTCAAATACAGAACTTCTAATTGTTAAATACAAATTATTAGTGCAAATTATAACTTGAAGATCTGAACTTGTAATTGTCAAATACAGAACTTAAAATTGATAGCTTCTAATTATTATTGCAAATAATAACTTGAAGATCTGAACTTGCAATTGTCAAATGCAGAACCTAAAATTGATAGCTTCTAATTATTATTGCAAATAATAATTTGTAGATCTGTACTTGTAATTGTCAAATACAGAACTTAAAATTGATAGCTTCTAATTATTGTTGCAAAGTATAACTTGTAGATCTGAACTTGTAATTGTCAAATACAGAACTTAAAATTGATAGCTTCTAATTATTATTGCAAATTATAACTTGTAGAACTGAACTTGTAATAGTGAATTACAGAACTTAGATTAGTAAAATTCAAATTATTATTACAAATTATAACTTGAAGATCTGAACTAGTAATTGTCAAATACAGAACTTAAAATTGTTAAATACCAATTATTAGTGCAAATTATAACTTGAAGATCTGACCTTGTAATTGCCAAATACAGAACTTAAAATTGATAGCTTCTAATCATAATTGCAAATAATAACTTGAAGATCTGAACTTGTAATTGTCAAATGCAGAACTTAAAATTGATAGCTTCTAATTATTATTGCAAATAATAATTTGAAGATCTGTACTTGTTATTGTCAAATACAGAACTTAAAATTGATAGCTTATAATTATAATTCAAATTATAACTTGAAGATCTGAACTTGTAATAGTCAAATACAGAACTTCGAATTGTTAAATACAAATTATTAGTGCAAATTATAACTTGAAAATATGGACTTGTTATTGTCAAATACAGAACTTAAAATTGATAGCTTCTAATTATTATTGTAAATTATAACTTGAAGATCTGAACTTGTAATAGTGAATTACAGAACTTAGATTTGTTAAATTCAAATTATTATTTCAAATAATAACTTGAAGATCTCAACTAGTAATTGACAAGTACGGAACTTAAAATTGATAGCTTCTAATTATTATTGCAAATTATAACGTGAAGATCTGAACTTGTAATTGTCAAATACAGAACTTAAAATTGATAGCTTCTAATTATTATTTCAAATTATAACTTGAACATCTGAACTTGTAATTGTCAAATACAGAACTTAAAATTGATAGCTGCTAATTATTATTGCAAATAATAATTTGAAGATCTGTACTTGAAATTGTCAAATACAGAACTTAAAATTGATAGCTTATAATTATAATTCAACTTATAACTTCAAGATCTGAACTTGTAATTGTCAAATACAGAACTTCTAATTGTTAAATACAAATTATTAGTGCAAATTATAACTTGAAGATCTGAACTTGTAATAGGTAAATACAGAACTTCGAATTGTTAAATTCAAACTAAGATTGCAAATAATAAATTGAAGATCTAAACTTGTAATAGTCAAATACAGAACTTCTAATTGTTAAATACAAATTATTTGTGCAAATTATAACTTGAAGATCTGAACTTGTAATTGTCAAATACAGAACTTCTAATTGTTAAATACAAATTATTAGTGCAAATTATAACTCGAAGATCTGAACTTGTAATTGTCAAATACAGAACTTAAAATTGATAGCTTCTAATTATTATTGCAAATTATAACTTGAAGATCTAAACTTGTAATAGTGAATTACAGAACTTATATTTGTTAAATTCAAATTATTATTTCAAATTATAACTTGAAGATCTGAACTAGTAATTGTCACATACAGAACTTAAAATTGATAGCTTCTAATTATTATTGCAAATTATAACTTGAAGATCTGAACTAGTAATTGTCAAATACAGAACTTAAAATGGATAGCTCCTAATTATTATTTCAAATTATAACTTGATGATCTGAACTTGTAATTGTCAAATACAGAACTTCTAATTGTTAAATACAAATTATTAGTGCAAATTATAACTTGAAGTTCTGAACTTATAATTGTCAAATACAGAACTTAAAATTGATAGCTTCTAATTTTTATTGCAAATTATAACTTGAAGATCTAAACTTGTAATAGTGAATTACAGAACTTAGATTTGTTAAATTCAAATTATTATTTCAAATTATAACTTGAAGATCTGAACTAGTAATTGTCAAATACAGAACTTAAAATTGATAGCTTATAATTGTTATTGTAATTTATAACTTGAAGATCTGAACTTGTAATAATGAATTACAGAACTTAGATTTGTTAAATTCAAATTATTATTTCAAATTATAACTTGAAGATCTGAACTAGTAATTTTCAAATACAGAACTTAAAATCGATAGCTTCTAATTATTATTGCAAATTATAACTTGAAGATCTGAACTTGTAATTGTCAAATACAGAACTTAAAATTGATAGCTTCTAATTATTATTTCAAATTATAACTTGAAGATCTGAACTTGTAATTGTCAAATACAGAACTTCTAATTGTTAAATACAAATTATTATTGCAAATTATAACTTGAAGATCTGATCTTGTAGTTGTCAAATACAGAACTTAAAATTGATAGCTTCTAATTATTATTGCAAATTATAACTTGAAGATATGAACTTGTAATTGTCAAATACAGAACTTAAAATTGATAGCTTCTAATTATTATTTAAAATTATAACTTGAAGATCTGAACTTGTAATTGTCAAATACAGAACTTCTAATTGTTAAATACAAATTATTATTGCAAATTATAACTTGAAGATCTGAACTTGTAGTTATCAAATACAGAACTTAAAATTGATAGCTTCTAATTATTATTGGAAATTATAACTTGAAGATCTGAACTTGTAATAGTGAATTACAGAACTTAGATTTGTTAAATTCAATTTATTATTTCAAATTATAACTTGAAGATCTCATCTAGTAATTGTCAAATACAGAACTTAAAATTGATAGCTTCTAATTATTATTGCAAATTATAACTTGAAGATATGAACTTGTAATTGTCAAATACAGAACTTAAAATTGATAGCTTCTAATTATTATTTCAAATTTTATTACTTGAAGATCTGAACTTGTAATTGACAAATACAGAACTTAAAATTGATAGCTTCTAATTATTATTGCAAATAATAACTTGAAGATCTGAACTTGTAATTGTCAAATGCAGAACTTAAAATTGATAGCTTCTAATTATTATTGCAAATAATAATTTGAAGATCTGTACTTGTAATTGTCAACTACAGAACTTAAAATTGATAGCTTATAATTATAATTCAAATTATAACTTCAAGATCTGAACTTGTAATTGTCAAATACAGAACTTCTAATTGTTAAATACAAATTATTAGTACAAAGTATAACTTGTAGATCTGAACTTGTAATTGTCAAATACAGAACTTAAAATTGATAGCTTCTAATTATTATTGCAAATTATAACTTGAAGATCTGAACTTGTAATTGTCAAATACAGAACTTAAAATTGATAGCTTCTAATTATTATTGTAAATTATAACTTGAAGATCTGAACTTGTAATAGTGAATTACAGAACTTAGATTTGTTAAATTCAAATTATTATTTCAAATAATAACTTGAAGATCTCAACTAGTAATTGACAAATACAGAACTTAAATTTGATAGCTTCTAATTATTATTTCAAATTATAACTTGAAGATCTGGACTTGTAATAGGTAAATACAGAATTTCGAATTGTTAAATTCAAACTAAGATTGCAAATAATAATTTGAAGATCTAAACTTGTAATAGTCAAATACAGAACTTCTAATTGTTAAATACAAATTATTTGTGCAAATTATAACTTGAAGATCTGAACTTGTAATTGTCAAATACAGAACTTCTAATTGTTAAATACAAATTATTAGTGCAAATTATAACTCGAAGATCTGAACTTGTAATTGTCAAATACAGAACTTAAAATTGATAGCTTCTAATTATTATTTCAAATTATAACTTGAAGATCTGAACTTGTAATTGTCAAATACAGAACTTCTAATTGTTAAATACAAATTATTAGTGCAAATTATAACTTGAAGATCTGAACTTGTAGTTGTCAAATACAGAACTTAAAATTGATAGCTTCTAATTATTATTGGAAATTATAACTTGAAGATCTGAACTTGTAAGTAGTGAAGAATTGAGAGTATCCCCCCACCACTTTTTTCTAAACCACACCTCTACGCCCCTGACCACACCTCCACGCCCCTGACCACGCCCCCAAGACCACGCCCACCCAAGGTCATATCACAAGGTCACATCGCTAGGTCACCCCAAGGTCACATCGGAAGGTCACCCCAAGGTCATATCGCAAGGTTACCCCAAGGTTACGCTCCATCATGCTCAAGGTTATCCGCACGCCCATTCTGAAGATTATTCTCAAGGTCGTTCCCAAATGTATCAAAATACATAAATAAATTAATATAAATCAATTTGATATTTTAAGAATTAAAATTATGTAAGGAACCGCTATATTTTGGTAAATAATTGAAATTAAAATTGAATTATTATATTAGGATTACATAAGAATGTAAGAGGAATATTAATTTTATCATGCGTTAAGAAGTTACAATTAATTCTATATAATCTACATATTATATAAGGTAGAAGAATATCTAATTTCATCATTCGTCAAGAAGTTAGTTGATTATAATAACTGCATTTATCGCGGTTGTAAAATCTATAAATTATAAAAATTTAAACATTGTGTTATAAATTTGATACATCCAATTTTAAAGATTCCAACATTTTTGGGTTACCACGAAATAAATCAATATTGGGAAAAATGAAGGTGGAACATCCAACCAAAATTATTAAAGAATTTTACGGAACAGGGGCTAAAGCCTATTGTGTGATTTTAGATGATGATGATATAATTAAAAAAGCAAAAGGAATTTCCAAAAATACATTAAAAATACAAAAAAAATACATGTTTTAGATTACATTAACGCGGTAGAAAATAAAAAAAATAAATTTTGCAAAATGTATGTTTTCAGTCATCGCTTCACACTATGTATACTGAGATGCGGAATAAAGTAGCGCTATCATATTTTGATGATAAACGTTATCTTACCGCTAATTCTCATAGTACATTAGCGTGGGGTCATGAAACTATTCAATTGCATGAACTTATTAACGAACTGGATGAAGTTGAATAACATCACCTTGTCTTATTTACCCACATAATATTTTTATTGAAATTATATAGTTTTTAATTGTTAAGTATAATATAAACTTACATTTCACTATAGCATTAATATTACAGTGTCCAATCTCCATACGATTCAATTTACATTGATAGCGTACATAGGTAAATATACAATATTGTATGGACACTGGACACTGTAATATTTATGTGACGGTTTCATATAAAGATGATCCTCTTATAGAAAAAAAAGATTTTATAGAATAAGTTGAATATTTTTATATTAAGCAATCTAGATAAATAATTATGCAGTGGTAATTGTATCCTGTAGTAAGCATCATTACAATAATAATAATAATAATAACGCCACTTTTGTTTTTATAAGTAATAGAAGCTTTTAAAGTATAATATTTTCAAATTTAATATTTGGAGAACTGCAATATGGCTTATATTCATCAACATTTCCAAATCAAAGATGGGGTATTACGGAATATGCTTGAAAACAATGTAACGTTTGAGGGTAAGAAAATTTCGTATTAAGTTTTGGAATGTGAAATTTTTATTTTGTTTTATTTTATTTTAGAATATCCATCAAATATAATAAAAGATGTGAAAGAGGAGAAAAAGAATTCTATAGGAGAAGAAAAGAGCAAAATTTCTAAGGACGTTGAAATGATCGAAGAAGATTTAGTGAAATTAATTGGACAAATTATGGAATGTGAGAAAGTGGATGGCGATATCGAAAAGCATACAATGAATGATGGGAATGACGAATATTTTGATATCGAAGACTTTGTAATTCATGAGGCGGAGAAATTAAAATATGATAAGAGAGAAAAAGAAATAAAATATATAGAAAATCAGATTATAAAATATAATATGCAAATTTATAGGGATCAGTCACAATTAGAAAATTTAATCGAAAAATTAGAACGTAAGAAACAAATTGTAAAAAATTTAGAACATTTAATACAATCAATGTAGATTTAGAATACTTCTTAAATATTATAAATAATAATACTAATAATTGTAAATAAAAAAATTAATTATATATATTACTTTCTCTATTTATTTAAAAATTTAAAAAAAAACAAACAGATTGATATAAAATTATATCACACAAGTTGGTCAGCATCGATCCAACAATTGTGATTTTTATTAAGTCCAAGCCATTTAATAAACAGTTTCTTTTTCTGTCTTTTTAAAACTTTTTCCACTAAATAAACATTGGGATGTGTTACTTTTTGCAATTCTTGTTCATAAAATCCACCTTTAATTTCATCATTGTTAATATCAGTAAGTAAATATGTTCTTGGCAGAGTCACTTTAACTTGTGAGATTTTAAATATTTCATTAGACCAAGCGGGGGTATATCCTTTCGAAAACGCATGTCGGTACTTGCTTATTCTAACGCTATCACCGATTTTAAATTTGGGTTTCTTTGGATCTACAACTTTTGGATGATTGTACACCGTCTTTAAAAGTAGTGGAACATGTTTTTCAGTAACATCTATCGGTTTTAACCTGGTTGTTGAATGTTTTTTCGAATTATATACATCTACTAGTTTTTGTAATATATCTACCCATCGGTAATTTCCACGATAACTAAATTCTTTCCACATTAAATTTTTAAGTGTGCGATTGACTCTTTCTACTACCGAAGCTTTTTTGATGGAATATGTGCTATAATGATTTATTTTATATTTTTTCATTAATTCTTGAAACTCTTTATTGTAAAATTCTTTTCCCAAATCTGTTTGCAAATTTTCAGGTTTATTTTCTTTAAGAATCATTTTCATTGCAGCAGTCACCTCACGCCCGCTTTTATTCTTTAAAGGTTTTGCCCATACATACTTAGAGAATACGTTAATCACAACCAATATAAATTTGAATCCTTTGTTTATAGTAGATAATTGAGCTATATCTACTAAATCTGCTTGAAATAAGTCGTTCAATCCTTTAACTAAAACTGGTCTACGTTGATAATTTCGCCGAGCAGCTCTATGTAATTCATTTACAACATCTCTTTTTATGTCCATCATTCAATGATTTTTTATTTGATAATTTTTGCCTCTCGTAATTCTTCTTCTATGGATGCGATTTCGTTTACATGACCATCATGACCAGCAGATCGGGATGCTATTAAGAGTTTTAATCTTTCAATTATCTCATTTACATCATTAAAATACACAAACTCTTTTTTCTTGTTGTTATATTGTAAAAATAATGGAGATTCTAATAAACCACATCCTTTTTTTGTTCTTCCAATCACACCACTACTTCTTAATAAAGGTTCAATTATTCCTCTATATTTGGTTGAGGGGTTACCATTAACTTGAGCAGTAGATGAATAATTTCTACGAAATAGATTGGTTTTAATTCCAATATCGATGTAGTTTTTTTCATCGTTCACACTATACCGCACCGGTTGCTTTTTAAATAAGAGCTCGTAAAGACCAGGGGTTCCTTCATATATTAAAGGCTGATTAGCGTTCGGTGTTTTGATTATAATATCGGATCCTTCAAAATCAACTAACGAATCACCAATATGAAATTTAGCAGTTTCCAAATTATGTCTAACCCCATGATTAAAATCGAAAACACCTTCCGTATCTCTTATCATATTCTCAACATATTGTCTAGGTAAAGGTTCATTAAAATTTTCTAAATAATCTTGAAATGCATTCGATCTCAACATATTATCCACTTCTTGAACTGTTTCATTATGAATTCGGCTATATTCTTCATCGGCAAACATAGGATGCATAATTGTTTGATTTAAATTAATATCATCAGGCTCGTGATGGTAAACATCACCATCCATTAAATATTTTGGTTCTACTTCAGATTTGCGTCCATATTTTTTTATTTTGTTTGGTATATCAATATTATCAATTGTCGGTGTTATTTCAGGTTTTATTTTATTTATTTTAGATTCTTGATCGATTTGTGAAACTATTTTTTGCAAAGGTTCCGTGATGGGTTTATACTTTTTAAATAAATCTGAATTTGATTGCATCATGTCTGATTTAAAATTTTTATATTTCATTTTAACAGATCTTCTCGCTCGAATAAGATCGTGAGTTAACCTTTTATTCATTGCTATTATCTGAATACTAAAATTATTCAATTAAATTTTATCTTTTATATATAAATAAATGTATCGAAACCCTTTCTATAACGACCATTGTTAATATCACAAGCTTTATCGATCACTAGCATTCCATATTTATCTTTCCAACAGATATTGCACAAAGTTTTAAATTGATTAAAAGTCATATCAACTCCCACATGATCATCATAAACATGCTTCAAATTTGTATTATCCTGTTTAAACAAAACTAGAAAATTTGCATTATCTCTTATTAGTTGTTTAGGAATTTTACTATATGTTTGACATAAGTAAAAAGAATCGAGATTCTTATGTCTACCAAAACTGAAGTACTCTCTCTTAACATCTTGATTGGTGCAAACCACATCATCAAAAATAAATATCGAATTTGGTTTGACATCCATAGGTGGAGGCACCTCTTTTTCGTTTTCATATTCAAAATAACCGATCTCCTTTATAGGTTTTAACACTTGTTTTAAATATTCATATTTTGGTTGAAATACTGATTTGGAATATAGGTAAATATTTTCAAAACGGAGTCCGTTGGGGTGAAGAAGTAAACACAGGAGAGCATTTGTTTTACCACAACCAGAATAACCAACTATCAACCCCATTTTTGAGTAACACCCCAATAAAACACCATGCTTAGGAAAGGTGTGTGTTTGAACATCGTGGTTTGATATAGGTAGCTGATGATGTTGTTTCTCTAAACGCATTTTTACATATGATTCTGTTTTACAAATAATATAACAGAAAACCGCTACGTTATAATAGCGCTTTTTAAAAAAACCGTTTTAATACCGTCGCGGTATATAACGCTTTTTTAAAATACCGTTTTAATACCGCTTCGGTATATAACGCTTTTTTTTAAAATACCGTTTAAATACCGTAACACTACACTCAAACGCGTTTAAAAGAAAAAATATTAAGTAAATGATTTCAGTTAAAAGTTGTATCGACATGCTGATACATCGTAAACGTGGCGCAGGACTTGTTAACAATATTATAAATAATTTACCCTTTGAATTACATATTCCGGGTTATAGGTATTAAATCTATATTAATCTATATCAATAAATTCATTTAATTTTTCTAAGATTTTGCGGTCCTGGTACGAAGTTAAATAAGCGTTTAGCGAGAGGCGATTCTGGTATTAACCCTCTAGACGAAGCCTGTAAAGAGCACGATATTGCCTATTCAAATATAAAAGATATACCTGGAAGACATAAAGCAGATAAAATACTAGTCGATAAAGCTATACATAGGGCGATTTCAAGAGATTCATCGTTTACAGAAAAACTTGCAGCGTTGGGTGTCGCTGGAGTGATGAAGGCTAAAGTAAAAGCTGGGATGGGTTTGAAAAGATATAAAAAACCATCGTTTAGACAGGTGTTGAAAAAAACCGCAAATGTTTTACGTCGAAGTAAAAGTTCAGATTTATTAACTAATGCGAGAATCGCTCTTTCGACCATTAAGCAGAAACCTAAAAAACCACGAATTATTCCAATCCCAAAATCTGGAGGCTTCTTACCACTAATTCCCATATTTGCCGCTCTAAGTGCTTTAGGAGCTTTAGGGGGTGGTGCTGCAGGAATTGTAAAAGCTGTTAATGATTCTAAAAATGCTAAAGAAAATTTTAAAGAAGCTCAAAGACATAATAAAAGCATGGAAGCTATTGCGTTAGGCAAAGGTCTTCATTTAAAACCATATAAAAGTGGACTCGGTCTATATCTGAAACCTTACTCAAAAAACTATTAACGTCACTACCGAAAAAACCCTTAACAAATATCGATTTACTTCGATATGTTAAAAAATTTAAAATTCGACATTTTAGAGGGGTTTTTATGAAAAATACTTTACCGAAAAAAATACATTCATTTGAGAGTGGAGTAGTTAATTTGGAGGAAGATTTCAAATCCGGTTCTCATTGGACTGCATACGTTAAGCATCATGATAATATTTTATATTTTGATAGTTATGGAAATTTACCTCCACCCCCACAATTAATAAAATATTTCGGTAGTGATAAGAACATTAAATACAATTATGATAGATATCAAAAGTTTAACTCCATCAATTGCGGACATTTATGTTTAGACTTTTTATATAGATATTCTACTAATAAATTTACCTCAGTGTTAAATCAACCATCCGCATCATGTCATATGTAATCAGTGTAAGCGGTAATAGTTCCGAATTTTATTCAGAAATTGATCCCATTATACATGCCGATGATGGTCAATATGTTTTAGCATTAACAAACTTTGAAACTTATAACACGATACATAATGTTAAGCCTGGATGTAATAAATTTTATTATGGAGATGATACTTATCTGACTATTCCTAATGGTCAGATAAGTATTGAAACGCTTATTAAAAAAATACAAACAGAAGATAGTGATGCTATAACGATTGTTTCGACAAATAATAATAATAATAAAATTGTTCTAAAGTGTGCATCCTCTGCTAACTCGATGAAAGATGATAGTGTATTGAGAGGGCTCATGTTCAAAACGAGCAAAGAAAAAACTAATGAATATATATTGGAATTAAAAGATGTAACAATTTACATTCCTGAAAAATATAATAATAAGTTTTACTTTGATGGCATTAAACATGTGGACTTTAAAGTTCCACCAGGATTTTATAAACTCAATGATGTTCTAAAGGCCTTACAAGTAGAAGTTAATATGGAGGTACCTAATAAGTTTATCATTACGGAAAATGAAGTACGTTTAAAATTATCAGGAGATCCCGCTCATGTATTAATGAATGATTTCAAAAATGATTTAGGATTTATTGAGCAACATAATGGAGATTATGTATTAGATTTATCTAAAACTAAACTAAACATATCGAGTAATAACAATAAATTCTATTTAGGATTAGAAAAATTTATTGAAATTCCTTCGGGGGCATATGAAATCACCGATATTCAATCATATTTACAAACACAATTAAGTAATGACAATGTCTCTTTAGAACTCACGGCGAATGCTAATACTTCAAAAGTAAATATTAAATGCACAGAACCCATTAATTTTAACAAAACCGATAGTATAGGACCTTTATTGGGTTTTGATAAACAATTCATCGCAAAAAATTGTTTGAAATTATCTGATCGCAGCGTAAATATTTTATCGGTAAACTCTATTGGTATTGAATGTAATATCACCACCGGTTCTTATAAAAATGGAAAATTAAGTCACATAGTACACGAGTTTTTTCCGATAGTTCCACGCGGCTATAAAATTGTTGAAACCCCATCTAATGTCATTTATTTACCTATAAATGTCCGATTTATATCAAATATTTCAGTTAGAATAATAGATCAGAACGATCGGGTTGTAGATTTCAATGGAGAAGAAATATCAATAAGGTTTCATTTAAAAAAGCTCTAGATAATAATAATATGGTAATCCAGTATTCAAGAAGTGCGCGTCAAAATTATTATAAGCGTCTGTCTAACATAAAAAGAGTCAGTCAAAAATCTTCAGAGGCTTTAGTAACACCAAGCAATAGAGCGTTAACACCAATCAATAGAGCGTTTTTAAAAGCCTTAGGTTACAAAGTGCTCGTGTGAAAATGGGGATTTTGGATATTGCAGAAAAAATTATAGAAGATAATTCGATTACAAATGCCGAATTTCATACACATCAGCCATATGCTTCCACATCATTTGATAATAATGATGAAATTAGAATTCCTATTCAACAGTTGGATGCGTATACGGCACCTAGCCTTAGCTATCTTTATGTAGAGGGCACATTAAAAACAGATGGCAATACTACCTCTGCTACTGGCCATTTCATTAACAATGGTGTAGCTTTTTTATTCAGTGAAATTAGATATGAGTTAAACGGAGTTGTGATCGATTCTTCCAGAAATCCAGGTATTACCTCTACTATGAAAGCATATCCATCCTACTCAGAAAACGAATGCTTAAAATTAAAAAATGCTGGATGGGAATCAAAAAATAATAAAGATATGGTATTAAATCAGGGTATCGATGGACATTTTAACGTCTGTATTCCCTTAAAAATGCTTTTGGGATTTTGTGAGGATTATAATAAAATAATATTGAACGCCAAACAAGAATTAGTATTAGTAAGATGTAATAGCGATATTAATGCGTTGGAATCGTCAAAGGCCGACGAAAAATTACGAGTTACTATTAATAAACTTTTTTGGAAGGTGCCGCACATATCGGTTTCTTTAGAAGAGCAGCTACGTTTAACAAAATGCATCGAACAAAACTTAGAAATTCCCATAGCATTTAGATCGTGGGAACTTCACGAATATCCCCAATTACCATTAACGAATCGCCACTCATGGGCCGTGAAAACTACTACCCAAGTAGAAACACCTAGAATGATAATAATCGCATTTTCAACAAATAGAAAAAACAAAAATGATAAGGATATGAGTAAATTTGATTCTTGCGATTTGGTAAATTTAAGTGTTTACTTAAATTCGGAGCGCTATCCATACGATAATTTAAATATAAACTATAAAAAGAATTCTTTTTCAATTTTATATGAAATGTTTGCAAATTTTCAACAAACATATTACGGTAAAGAAAACGAACCGATGTTTACACCTGAAGATTTTAAAAACAACATTGATAGTAGTAGATTGTACGCGCCAGAAAGATACTCTAAGTAAAGGTGCAATAGAAGTTAGAGTGGAATTTGAAGCCGGTGCTAATATAACAGAAAACACAACCGCATACTGTTTAATTCTCCACGACCGCATGTTTGGTTATAGTCCGCTAACAAAATCTGTGAAGCAAATATGAGTAACAAAATTATTGTATTGGATGTGCAAGGTTTTATGACTTCCCATAAAGTGTTTTCACCTAAGGAATTAGCTGCTTATGATGGTTTTAAGACAGCCCATTACGTCTTTAAACCACCTTTTCGGTTTAATTGTTTAACTACAGATTTCCAAAAACAAGCAAACTACTTAATGAAAAATCACCACGGGATATTATGGGAAAGCGGATTTACACCTGTTCATAAATTTGCTGAAATTGTAAAACAATTAACTACATCTGCTGACGTTGTGTATATCAAAGGATGTGAAAAAACATTATTCATCAAAAATATAATTGGCACACCTATTGTAGAGTTGGCTGAGCAACCCAAACTACCAATGGGGAACCCATATTGTTTTTATCATTCGCTATCAGATTGCATTTGTGCGCTGACTAACGTATTTTATTTGTATCACAATTTTATTATGAATGAATAAATAAAAAAAAGTAAAAAAAATTTCTATTTTTGTTTTTTTATTAAAATTATATTACAGTATTATATTATAGTATTAGAAATGTAGGTCATTGATATTGGTAACACCATACTATTCACATGATTTTATTAAATAGTGTATAAACAGTTACTATCAGATCATGAGTATATATGCAGAAGAAGAAGGTCGTCTGATTTCGTTTAGAGATTGGAATTACTCATTTTTAGATTCAAATGAGTTAGTAAAAGCCGGATTTTACCATTTAAGAAATGGTGATAATGTGCGGTGTGCATTTTGTGCAATCGTTATAGGTAATTGGAAAAAAGGAGATATTCCTACAGTAGAACATAAAAAATTTTCTCCAAACTGTCCCTTCATTAAAGAAGATATTTGCATTAAGACTTTAATTGCGTATGCAAAAGAAGAAGGTCGCATTACTTCATTTAAAGATTGGAAACATCCGTTTGTAGATTCACAAGAGTTGGCCAAAGCTGGATTTTACAATTTAAGAAGTGGTGATAATGTGCGGTGTGCGTCTTGTGCGATCGTTATTGGTAATTGGATAAGAGGGAGTAACCCTATGGAAGAACATAGAAAACTTTCTCCAAATTGTTCCTTTGTTGGAGAAGACGTTTGTGGGATATACGAATTTTTACCTAATTCAATACCGGAAAATTATTCGATGATATCTACACAAGTATCGGATTCAAATGATTCTGATGATCCTGATGAATCTGATGATTCTGATGAAAATTCCACCGAAATTACCCCATTATTGGAATACAAAGTTTTACCTAATTCAATACATAAAAATTACTCGAAGACATCTACAAAAGTTGAGGATCTCAATAATTCCGATATCACTAAGCTCTCTTATTGTCGTTCTTGTATTTTACAATAATGTTAATTATTAAAAATATAATATGAAATATCAATAAAAAATTGTTTTTTAATGTTTATTTATTTCGATTTACAGAAGCAGATTTTTAGGTTTTACAAAAAAATATGTAAATATATACAATATAAAGATTATAAAAAATAAAAATGTGTAAATTATGATTCTGGCAACTCGGTTGTAGTTTCTAAATTTGTTCAAATTTAGCACTAAATATTCTCCGGGGTTACTTATTTGACTTGTATCTTGAAGCTCAAAGTTGACCTCATAATATAAAATGGGTTTATCATTATCAATTACTAATTGTAGCGTCAACACGTGTTGTCCACTTTGCATGATTTCAACGTGCATTTCATGGAATTTTTCACAAGTTACGGGTGTACCATTAAAGTCCAAATATTGAGTACAAGTCATAGCGCTTTTAAGATTTCTTGGAGATGTTAAAATTAGAGTGTTGTTCATTATTGCTCCAATGTAATAAATTAGAGTGGTATTCATTTTTACGTTATGATCTACTTGCTTTCACACACGTCTACTATGTTGAAAATATTGAAGATTAATAATGGATTGTACAAAATCCACTCACTTTATATGACAATAATGTTTACACATTAAATAATATAACATAATAGTTTTTAATCAATTTTATTATTATTATATATTATCAAATAAATTATAATCTTTCACAATATAATAAGGTAGAAAATCTCTTATTTCATATAGTACATTTTTAAAATCTTTTTCTATTAACATTTGACAAAACATTTCTAATGATATTGTTTTTTTAAAAAATTTTTCACATATTTCATATTGAGCTTCATATTTCTGTGCCATCACTTCTGCTTCATCCATGTCGGGGTAGCCTGGTTTCATGTATACCGCTCCATGTCTAACATCGAAAGTCATAGCACTCAACTGACTCATCTGCCGTTCTACAGCTGAAATGACATCCATAGCTTTCGGCCAATGTTGCTCACTGTATGCCATCCACATCCTATAATTTGATAGTATTAGCAATTTCCACGTCTACTATAACTTTTTCCGGGTAGAATTGTGCCATCTCCATCAATGTATAAGCATTATCTCCATCGGTTTCGATGTTTGCAAAATGGACAATATTAGATGTGTTTTCTAACAGATTTGAATTATTAATTTTAATTATATTTGAATAATATGATGCAAACGATTGTTTATGTAAAATCGATAAATAGCTGTTTATCAAATGAACTAATCCCCATAACCCCGTGATAGTTTCCAACGCCAAATAAACACATAGTTCTTTATCTTTATACAATTTTATAATTTTTTTCGATTTAAAACTTTGAAATTCAATAGTAAATGAATCAAATATTGGCGACCATACTGAATCTTCCTCTGTAAAATATGCTGAAAGCAGTGGCTTGTAAAAAATAATGCGTTTCCAATCATCTTCATTGAATATTACTTTTTGTTTTAAACCGATAATAGCAATAGTGGGTTGTAAACTAATTTTAGATAATCCGATGGAGATGCTTTTAGATTTAGATTTATTTAATGAATAGGTTTTTTCATTTAAAAATTCCACTGTAAGAAAACTTAATTAGTATTATAATGTAAAATAAAAATCAATACATAACTTACTTGTTTAATTTGATTAGTAATAAGTCGTCTCGTAAGTGTTGTAGTACGTTTAATTTGCTTTATAAACATATAACAAAGAAACTATACATTGATTATCACTTTTATATAGAGATTATAAACAATCCCCTTTATCATTTTCAAGGTTGTTAGTGTAAGACAATAAGATTGCATACATTTACAGTTTGCTACTTATTTAACCTCGAAGTTAGACCTTGGGGTAATTATTAAGTTTTTCAAATTTTTCGATATCGATTAATTTCACCGGAAAATCGATACCATCAAAATTTAAAGATTGAAATATATCTGGATATGAGCTCGGAATGTTGTCATATGTTTTTGGTTTAAAAAAAGCAGCTAAAATAGAATAAGCAAAACAATAATTATCTCGATCATTTCTTATATTCAAAACAGCCTACTATTATATTAAAACAACACAATGTTTAAATTTTTATAATTTATAGATTTTACAACCGCGATAAATGCAGTTATTATAATCAACTAACTTCTTGACGAATGATGAAATTAGATATTCTTCTACCTTATATAATATGTAGATATATAGAATTAATTGTAACTTCTTAACGCATGATAAAATTAATATGCCTCTTACATTGTTATGCAATCCTAATATAATAATTCAATTTTAATTTCAATTATTTACCAAAATATAGCGGTTCCTTACATAATTTTAATTCTTAAAATATCAAATTGATTTATATTAATTTATTTATGTATTTTGATACATTTGGGAACGACCTTGAGAATAATCTTCAGAATGGGCGTGCGGATAACCTTGAGCATGATGGAGCGTAACCTTGGGGTAACCTTGCGATATGACCTTGGGGTGACCTTCCGATGTGACCTTGGGGTGACCTAGCGATGTGACCTTGTGATATGACCTTGGGTGGGCGTGGTCTTGGGGGCGTGGTCAGGGGCGTGGAGGTGTGGTCAGGGGCGTAGAGGTGTGGTTTAGAAAAAAAGTGGTGGGGGGAGCAAAAGTGGTGGGGGGATACTCTCAATTCTTCACTACTCTTGTAATAGTGAATTACAGAACTTAGATTTGTTAAATTCAAATTATTATTTCAAATTATAACTTGTAGATCTCAACTAGTAATTGTCAAATACAGAACTTAAAATTGATAGCTTCTAATTATTATTGCAAATTATAACTTGAAGATCTGAACTTGTAATTGTCAAATACAGAACTTAAAATTGATAGCTTCTAATTATTATTTCAAATTATAACTTGAAGATCTGAACTTGTAATTGTCAAATGCAGAACTTAAAATTGATAGCTTCTAATTATTATTGCAAATAATAATTTGAAGATCTGTACTTGTAATTGTCAAATACAGAACTTAAAATTGATAGCTTATAATTATAATTCAAATTATAACTTCAAGATCTGAACTTGTAATTGTCAAATACAGAACCTCTAATTGTTAAATACAAATTTTTAGTCCCAATTATAACTTGAAGATCTGAACTTGTAATTGTCAAATACAGAACTTAAAATTGATAGCTTCTAATTATAATTGCAAATTATAACTTGAAGATCTGAACTTGTAATAGTGAATTACAGAACTTAGATTTGTTAAATTCAAATTATTATTACAAATTATAACTTGAAGATCTGACCTTGTAATTGTCAAATACAGAACTTAAAATTGATAGCTTCTAAGTATTATTTGGGCGCCAAATTTAGTTGTGCTATTCTTCCACTAACTATTAAAACACCTAATACTTTCAGAAAACAAAAAAAAACGAAATGCCTACTTATGTGCCACTGAAAAATAAAATTTATGTTCCAAAAATAAAATTTTTAAATTAAAAATGTGTGAGCTGCGATATCAATTTCGCCGATACGCAACTTTCAATGTGCGCTCAATACCAGAAATAAATTTACATGCGTTTAATTTTTCAAATAAAATTCCTTTTAATATTATTGCAAATTATACCTAATATAAAAAAAAATAAAAATAATTTAGCACTTAGCTTTACAATAATTGCTGCTGTAGAGAAAACCTCTAACCAAATTCCAGCTTTCAAAAATTCGCCTGGAATCTTCGATTCTTCCCAAAATAATACTCAAAAGAGATTTCACCTTTTCCCAAAATTTAAACAATTTGGGAAAATTCAAACACTTTTCACCCCTGGCCTGTCTCTTACTGAAAATCCGAGGACACAATATTTGCACCTGCAATATCTACCTCGTTTAGATTGGAACTTACCACATTTACATTTGCGTTAACTGGTACATTCCTGTTCTCTCTATTGTTAACGTCGCGACGTACATTTGCATTATATGCCCCTCTTCCACTATTCCCTTCATTAAATCCCAGTCCTTCCCTTCTACTGGTATTATTATAACCCCCTTGTTCGTTATTATTGTTTCCGTTGTTCCTATGGTTTTGACTTCCATAGTTGTAATTTCCATAATTACTATT
The DNA here is from genome assembly GCA_963170105.1 of Cantharis lateralis. Classification (NCBI taxonomy): domain Eukaryota; kingdom Metazoa; phylum Arthropoda; class Insecta; order Coleoptera; family Cantharidae; genus Cantharis; species Cantharis lateralis. Next base: position 7,854,037 of record OY720630.1, on the reverse strand, counting down.
ATTTTGAAATCCCCTATAACTATTATTGTTACAATTACGTGGTAGTTCATCGAATCTCTTTAATAACGTTAGGAATTTTTCAATCGTTCTAATATCTTCTATAATAACTCTATCTATGACGTAATCATCAAAATGTCGCGATAACCCGTTTACCAATTCCCACTCTGAATAAGGAGGATCAATTTGTTTAGCCGCATTGATTTTTCTCATTGCGTAATTTGTCATAGATTGATCCATAAACCCCCTATACTTGCCGTTCCTAATATTACTCCTTACTTTTTCCTGTTCCATTTCCCCCCAAAATTGTCTCAAAAACATTTCCCTAAACTCCCCAAACGTACTGAACCCATCCTCTACGATCCCGTACCAATTCTCTGCATCTCCTTCCATTGCATTACGAATGATTGATTTTAATTTTGTAATATCATTTATTTTTAAAGTGATACTTACTAGGTTTTTAATAAATAATTTTGGATTGTATTTTCCATCACCTTTAAATTTTTTCAACTTTTCCGAACTGAGACTTAGATTCAAATCCGCTACCCAACTACTTAACAAGGATGAATCTGAATTGGAAGTCTGACTAACTCTCCCTGGGTCTGTATTAAAATGCATATTACTATTATCTACCTGTTTTTTATTCACCGCCTCTTCAATTTTGAGACTTAATTTGTTTGCAAATGATTCGTCTTTAAATAATTCTTCCCCTATTTTTGTAACCTGACTTTTATCCGATAATTCCTTTATCGCTTTATCTAAATTCCGCATGTGCATACGGAATTCATTTTGAGAATCCACATTGCTTTTATTTGTTTTCTCTAACATCTCTATTAATGCTGAAAAAGCAAACGCTTCAGCACCAGCTATTTCAAGGGTACCTCTACGGGTACTTTGAAAGTTACGCTCCGGGTCAAATTCCGGGCTACCCTCCCCTATTAGATTTTTATCCTGTTCATTCATTATAGTAAATTTTAATCCCAGGGTAACGGTCGGTTCATAAAATTTTTGCCTCCACGTATGGGCGCCAAATTATAACTTGAAGATCTGAACTTGTAATAGTGAATTAAAGAACTTAGATTTGTTAAATTCAAATTATTAGTTCAAATTATAACTTGAAGATCTCAACTAGTAATTGTCAAATACAGAACTTAAAATTGATAGCTTATAATTATAATTCTAATTATAACTTGAAGATCTGAGCTTGTAATAGTCAAATACAGAACTTAAAATTGATAGCTTCTAATTATTATTGCAAATTATAACTTGAAGATCTGAACTTGTAATGGTGAATTACAGAATTTAGATTTGTTAAATTCAAATTATTATTTCAAATTATAATTTGAAGATCTGAACTAGTAATTGTCAAATACAGAACTTAAAATTGATAGCTTATAATTATAATTCAAATTATAACTTGAAGATCTGAGCTTGTAATAGTCAAATACAGAACTTCTAATTGTTAAATACAAATCATTAGTGCAAATTATAACTTGAAAATCTGAACTTGTAATTGTCAAATACAGAACTTAAAATTGATAGCTTCTAATTATTATTGCAAATTATAACTTGAAGATCTGAACTTGTAATAGAGAATTACAGAACTTAGCTTTGTTAAATTCAAATTATTATTTCAAATTATAACTTGAAGATCTGAACTAGTAATTGTCAAATACAGAACTTAAAATTGATAGCTTCTAATTATTATTGCAAATTATAACTTGAAGATCTGAACTTGTAATTGTCAAATACAGAACTTAAAATTGATAGCTTCTAATTATTATTTCAAATTATAACTTGAAGATCTGAACTTGTAATTGTCAAATACAGAACTTCTAATTGTTAAATACAAATTATTAGTGCAAATTATAACTTGAAGATCTGAACTTGTAATTGTCAAATACAGAACTTAAAATTGATAGCTTCTAATTATTATTGTAAATTATAACTTGAAGATCTGAACTAGTAATTCTCAAATACAGAACTTAAAATTGATACCTTCTAATTATTATTGCAAATTATAACTTGAAGATCTGAACTTGTAATTGTCAAATACAGAACTTAAAATTGATAGCTTATAATTATAATTCAAATTATAACTTGAAGATCTGAACTTGTAATTGTCAAATACAGAACTTAAAATTGATAGCTTATAATTATTATTGTAAATTATAACTTGAAGATCTGAACTTGTAATAGTGAATTACAGAACTTAGATTTGTTAAATTCAAATTATTATTTCAAATTATAACTTGAAGATCTGAACTAGTAATTGTCAAATACAGAACTTAAAATTGATACCTTCTAATTATTATTGCAAATTATAACTTGAAGATCTGAACTTGTAATTGTCAAATACAGAACTTAAAATTGATAGCTTCTAATTATTATTTCAAATTATAACTTGAAGATCTGAACTTGTAATTGTCAAATACAGAACTTAAAATTGATAGCTTCTAATTATTATTGCAAATAATAACTTGAAGATCTGAACTTGTAATTGTCAAATGCAGAACTCAGATTTGTTAAATTCAAATTATTATTTCAAATTATAACTTGAAGATCTGAACTAGTAATTGTCAAATACAGAACTTAAAATTGATAGCTTATAATTATTATTGTAAATTATAACTTGAAGATCTGAACTTGTAATAGTGAATTACAGAACTTAGATTTGTTAAATTCAAATTATTATTTCAAATTATAACTTGAAGATCTGAACCTTTAATTGTCAAATACAGAACTTCTAATTGTTAAATACAAATTATTAGTGCAAATTATAACTTGAAGATCTGACCTTGTAATTGTCAAATACAGAACTTAAAATTGATAGCTTCTAATCATAATTGCAAATAATAACTTGAAGATCTGAACTTGTAATTGTCAAATGCAGAACTTAAAATTGATAGCTTCCAATTATTATTGCAAATAATAATTTGAAGATCTGTACTTGTTATTGTCAAATACAGAACTTAAAATTGATAGCTTATAATTATTATTGTAATTTATAACTTGAAGATCTGAACTTGTAATAGTGAATTACAGAACTTAGATTTGTTAAATTCAAATTATTATTTCAATTTATAACTTGAAGATCTGAACTAGTAATTTTCAAATACAGAACTTAAAATCGATAGCTTCTAATTATTATTGCAAATTATAACTTGAAGATCTGAACTTATAATTGTCAAATACAGAACTTAAAATTGAGAGCTTCTAATTATTATTTAAAATTATAACTTGAAGATCTGAACTTGTAATTGTCAAATACAGAACTTCTAATTGTTAAATACAAATTATTATTGCAAATTATAACTTGAAGATCTGAACTTGTAGTTGTCAAATACAGAACTTAAAATTGATAGCTTCTAATTATTATTGGAAATTATAACTTGAAGATCTGAACTTGTAATAGTGAATTACAGAACTTAGATTTGTTAAATTCAATTTATTATTTCAAATTATAACTTGAAGATCTCAACTAGTAATTGTCAAATACAGAACTTAAAATTGATAGCTTCTAATTATTATTGCAAATTATAACTTGAAGATATGAACTTGTAATTGTCAAATACAGAACTTAAAATTGATAGCTTCTAATTATTATTTCAAATTATAAGTTGAAGATCTGACTTGTAATTGACAAATACAGAACTTAAAATTGATAGCTTCTAATTATTATTGCAAATAATAACTTGAAGATCTGAACTTGTAATTGTCAAATGTAGAACTTAAAATTAATAGCTTCTAATTATTATTGCAAATAATAATTTGAAGATCTGTACTTGCAATTGTCAACTACAGAACTTAAAATTGATAGCTTATAATTATAATTCAAATTATAACTTCAAGATCTGAACTTGTAATTGTCAAATACAGAACTTCTAATTGTTAAATACAAATTATTAGTACAAAGTATAACTTGTAGATCTGAACTTGTAATTGTCAAATACAGAACTTAAAATTGATAGCTTATAATTATAATTCAAATTATAACCTGAAGATCTGAGCTTGTAATAGTCAAATACAGAACTTCGAATTGTTAAATACAAATTATTAGTGCAAATTATAACTTGTAGATCTGAACTTGTAATAGGTAAATACAGAACTTGGAATTGTTAAATACAAATTATTATTTCAAATTATAACTTGAAGATCTGAACTAGTAATTGTCAAATACAGAACTTAAAATTGATAGCTTATAATTATAATTCAAATTATAACTTGAAGATCTGAACTTGTAATAGGTAAATACAGAACTTCGAATTGTTAATTCAAACAAGGATTGCAAATGATAATTTGAAGATCTAAACTTGTAATAGTCAAATACAGAACTTCTAATTGTTAAAAACACATTATTAGTGCAAATTATAACTAGAAAATCTGAACTTGTAATTGTCAAATACAGAACTTAAAATTGATAGCTTCTAATTATTATTGCAAATTATAACTTGAAGATCTGAACTTGTAATAGAGAATTACAGAACTTAGATTTGTTAAATTCAAATTATTATTTCCAATTATAACTTGAAGATCTGAACTTGTAATTGTCAAATACAGAACTTAAAATTGATAGCTTATAATTATAATTCAAATTATAACTTGAAGATCTGAACTTGTAATAGGTAAATACAGAACTTCGAATTGTTAATTCAAACAAGGATTGCAAATGATAATTTGCAGATCTAAACTTGTAATAGTCAAATACAGAACTACTAATTGTTAAAAACACATTATTAGTGCAAATTATAACTAGAAAATCTGAACTTGTAGTTGTCAAATACAGAACTTAAAATTGATAGCTTCTAATTATTATTGCAAATTATAACTTGAAGATCTGAACTTGTAATAGAGAATTACAGAACTTAGATTTATTAAATTCAAATTATTATTTCAAATTATAACTTGAAGATGTGAACTAGTAATTGTCAAATACAGAACTTATAATTGATAGCTTCTAATTATTATTGCAAATTATAACTTGAAGATCTGAACTTGTAATTGTCAAATACAGAACTTAAAATTGATAGCTTCTAATTATTATTTCAAATTATAACTTGAAGATCTGAACTTGTAATTGTCAAATACAGAACTTCTAATTGTTAAATACAAATTATTAGTGCAAATTATAACTTGAAGATCTGAACTTGTAATTGTCAAATACAGATCTTCTAATTGTTAAATACAAATTATTAGTGCAAGTTATAACTTGAAGATCTGAACTTGTAATTGTCAAATACAGAACTTAAAATTGATAGCTTCTAATAATTATTGCAAATTATAACTTGAAGATCTGAACTAGTAATTGTCAAATACAGAACTTAAACTTGATAGCTTATAATTATTATTGTAAATTATAACTTGAAGATCTGAACTTGTAATAGTGAATTACAGAACTTAGATTTGTTAAATTCAAATTATTATTTCAAATTATAACTTGAAGATCTGAACTTGTAATTGTCAAATACAGAACTTAAAATTGATAGCTTCTAATTATTATTGCAAATTATAACTTGAAAATCTGAACTTGTAATTGTCAAATACAGAAATTAAAATTGATAGTTTCTAATTATTATTGCAAATAATAACTTGAAGATCCTTACTTGTAATTGTCAAATGCAGAACTTAGATTTGTTAAATTCAAATTATTATTTCAAATTATAACTTGAAGATCTGAACTAGTAATTGTCAAATACAGAACTTAAAATTGATAGCATATAATTATTATTGTAAATTATAACTTGAAGATCTGAACTTGTAATAGTGAATTACAGAACTTACATTTGTTAAATTCAAATTATTATTTCTAATTATAACTTGAAGATCTGAACTAGTAATTGTCAAATACAGAACTTAAAATTGATAGCTTCTAATTATTATTGCAAATTATAACTTGAAGATCTGAACTTGTAATTGTCAAATACAGAACTTCTAATTGTTAAATACAAATTATTAGTGCAAATTATAACTTGAAGATCTGAACTTGTAATTGTCAAATACAGAACTTAAAATTGATAGCTACTAATTATTATTGCAAATAATAACTTGAAGATCTGAACTTGTAATTGTCAAATGCAGAACTTAAAATTGATAGCTTATAATTATAATTCAAATTATAACTTGAAGATCTGAACTTGCAATAGTCAAATACAGAACTTCGAATTGTTAAATACAAATTATTAGTGCAAATTATAACTTGAAGATCTGAACTTGTAATAGGTAAATACAGAACTTAAAATTGATAGCTTCTAATTATTATTTCAAATTATAAGTTGAAGATCTGACTTGTAATTGACAAATACAGAACTTAAAATTGATAGCTTCTAATTATTATTGCAAATAATAACTTGAAGATCTGAACTTGTAATTGTCAAATGTAGAACTTAAAATTGATAGCTTCTAATTATTATTGCAAATAATAATTTGAAGATCTGTACTTGTAATTGTCAACTACAGAACTTAAAATTGATAGCTTATAATTATAATTCAAATTATAACTTCAAGATCTGAACTTGTAATTGTCAAATACAGAACTTCTAATTGTTAAATACAAATTATTAGTACAAAGTATAACTTGTAGATCTGAACTTGTAATTGTCAAATACAGAACTTAAAATTGATAGCTTATAATTATAATTCAAATTATAACTTGAAGATCTGAGCTTGTAATAGTCAAATACAGAACTTCGAATTGTTAAATACAAATTATTAGTGCAAATTATAACTTGTAGATCTGAACTTGTAATAGGTAAATACAGAACTTGGAATTGTTAAATACAAATTATTATTTCAAATTATAACTTGAAGATCTGAACTAGTAATTGTCAAATACAGAACTTAAAATTGATAGCTTATAATTATAATTCAAATTATAACTTGAAGATCTGAACTTGTAATAGGTAAATACAGAACTTCGAATTGTTAATTCAAACAAGGATTGCAAATGATAATTTGAAGATCTAAACTTGTAATAGTCAAATACAGAACTTCTAATTGTTAAAAACACATTATTAGTGCAAATTATAACTAGAAAATCTGAACTTGTAATTGTCAAATACAGAACTTAAAATTGATAGCTTCTAATTATTATTGCAAATTATAACTTGAAGATCTGAACTTGTAATAGAGAATTACAGAACTTAGATTTGTTAAATTCAAATTATTATTTCCAATTATAACTTGAAGATCTGAACTTGTAATTGTCAAATACAGAACTTAAAATTGATAGCTTATAATTATAATTCAAATTATAACTTGAAGATCTGAACTTGTAATAGGTAAATACAGAACTTCGAATTGTTAAATTCAAACTAAGATTGCAAATAATAATTTTAAGATCTAAACTTGTAATAGTCAAATACAGAACTTCTAATTGTTAAATACAAATTATTAGTGCAAATTATAACTTGAAGATCTGAACTTGTAATAGAGAATTACAGAACTTAGATTTGTTAAATTCAAATTATTATTTCCAATTATAACTTGAAGATCTGAACTTGTAATTGTCAAATACAGAACTTAAAATTGATAGCTTATAATTATAATTCAAATTATAACTTGAAGATCTGAACTTGTAATAGGTAAATACAGAACTTCGAATTGTTAATTCAAACAAGGATTACAAATGATAATTTGAAGATCTAAACTTGTAATAGTCAAATACAGAACTACTAATTGTTAAAAACACATTATTAGTGCAAATTATAACTAGAAAATCTGAACTTGTAGTTGTCAAATACAGAACTTAAAATTGATAGCTTCTAATTATTATTGCAAATTATAACTTGAAGATCTGAACTTGTAATAGAGAATTACAGAACTTAGATTTATTAAATTCAAATTATTATTTCAAATTATAACTTTGAGATGTGAACTAGTAGTTGTCAAATACAGAACTTATAATTGATAGCTTCTAATTATTATTGCAAATTATAACTTGAAGATCTGAACTTGTAATTGTCAAATACAGAACTTAAAATTGATAGCTTCTAATTATTATTTCAAATTATAACTTGAAGATCTGAACTTGTAATTGTCAAATACAGAACTTCGAATTGTTAAATACAAATTATTAGTGCAAATTATAACTTGAAGATCTGAACTTGTAATAGGTAAATACAGAACTTCGAATTGTTAAATTCAAACTAAGATTGCAAATAATAATTTTAAGATCTAAACTTGTAATAGTCAAATACAGAACTTCTAATTGTTAAATACAAATTATTAGTGCAAATTATAATTTGAAGATCTGAACTTGTAATTGTCAAATACAGAACTTCTAATTGTTAAATACAAATTATTAGTGCAAGTTATAACTTGAAGATCTGAACTTGTAATTGTCAAATACAGAACTTAAAATTGATAGCTTCTAATTATTATTGCAAATTATAACTTGAAGATCTGAACTAGTAATTGTCAAATACAGAACTTAAACTTGATAGCTTATAATTATTATTGTAAATTATAACTTGAAGATCTGAACTTGTAATAGTGAATTACAGAACTTAGATTTGTTAAATTCAAATTATTATTTCAAATTATAACTTGAAGATCTGAACTAGTAATTGTCAAATACAGAACTTAAAATTGATAGCTTCTAATTATTATTGCAAATTATAACTTGAAAATCTGAACTTGTAATTGTCAAATACAGAAATTAAAATTGATAGTTTCTAATTATTATTGCAAATAATAACTTGAAGATCCTTACTTGTAATTGTCAAATGCAGAACTTAGATTTGTTAAATTCAAATTATTATTTCAAATTATAACTTGAAGATCTGAACTAGTAATTGTCAAATACAGAACTTAAAATTGATAGCTTCTAATTATTATTGCAAATTATAACTTGAAGATCTGAACTTGTAATAGAGAATTACAGAACTTAGATTTATTAAATTCAAATTATTATTTCAAATTATAACTTGAAGATGTGAACTAGTAGTTGTCAAATACAGAACTTATAATTGATAGCTTCTAATTATTATTGCAAATTATAACTTGAAGATCTGAACTTGTAATTGTCAAATACAGAACTTAAAATTGATAGCTTCTAATTATTATTTCAAATTATAACTTGAAGATCTGAACTTGTAATTGTCAAATACAGAACTTCGAATTGTTAAATACAAATTATTAGTGCAAATTATAACTTGAAGATCTGAACTTGTAATAGGTAAATACAGAACTTCGAATTGTTAAATTCAAACTAAGATTGCAAATAATAATTTTAAGATCTAAACTTGTAATAGTCAAATACAGAACTTCTAATTGTTAAATACAAATTATTAGTGCAAATTATAACTTGAAGATCTGAACTTGTAATTGTCAAATACAGAACTTCTAATTGTTAAATACAAATTATTAGTGCAAGTTATAACTTGAAGATCTGAACTTGTAATTGTCAAATACAGAACTTAAAATTGATAGCTTCTAATTATTATTGCAAATTATAACTTGAAGATCTGAACTAGTAATTGTCAAATACAGAACTTAAACTTGATAGCTTATAATTATTATTGTAAATTATAACTTGAAGATCTGAACTTGTAATAGTGAATTACAGAACTTAGATTTGTTAAATTCAAATTATTATTTCAAATTATAACTTGAAGATCTGAACTAGTAATTGTCAAATACAGAACTTAAAATTGATAGCTACTAATTATTATTGCAAATAATAACTTGAAGATCTGAACTTGTAATTGTCAAATACAGAACTTCTATTTGTTAAATACAAATTATTAGTGCAAATTATAACTTGAAGATCTGAACTTGTAATTGTCAAATACAGAACTTAAAATTGATAGCTACTAATTATTATTGCAAATAATAACTTGAAGATCTGAACTTGTAATTGTCAAATACAGAACTTAAAATTGATAGCTTCTAATTATTATTTCAAATTATAACTTGAAGATCTGAACTTGTAATTGTCAAATACAGAACTTCGAATTGTTAAATACAAATTATTAGTGCAAATTATAACTTGAAGATCTGAACTTGTAATAGGTAAATACAGAACTTCGAATTGTTAAATTCAAACTAAGATTGCAAATAATAATTTTAAGATCTAAACTTGTAATAGTCAAATACAGAACTTCTAATTGTTAAATACAAATTATTAGTGCAAATTATAACTTGAAGATCTGAACTTGTAATTGTCAAATACAGAACTTCTAATTGTTAAATACAAATTATTAGTGCAAGTTATAACTTGAAGATCTGAACTTGTAATTGTCAAATACAGAACTTAAAATTGATAGCTTCTAATTATTATTGCAAATTATAACTTGAAGATCTGAACTAGTAATTGTCAAATACAGAACTTAAACTTGATAGCTTATAATTATTATTGTAAATTATAACTTGAAGATCTGAACTTGTAATAGTGAATTACAGAACTTAGATTTTTTAAATTCAAATTATTATTTCAAATTATAACTTGAAGATCTGAACTAGTAATTGTCAAATACAGAACTTAAAATTGATAGCTTCTAATTATTATTGCAAATTATAACTTGAAAATCTGAACTTGTAATTGTCAAATACAGAAATTAAAATTGATAGTTTCTAATTATTATTGCAAATAATAACTTGAAGATCCTTACTTGTAATTGTCAAATGCAGAACTTAGATTTGTTAAATTCAAATTATTATTTCAAATTATAACTTGAAGATCTGAACTAGTAATTGTCAAATACAGAACTTAAAATTGATAGCTTCTAATTATTATTGCAAATTATAACTTGAAGATCTGAACTTGTAATAGAGAATTACAGAACTTAGATTTATTAAATTCAAATTATTATTTCAAATTATAACTTGAAGATGTGAACTAGTAGTTGTCAAATACAGAACTTATAATTGATAGCTTCTAATTATTATTGCAAATTATAACTTGAAGATCTGAACTTGTAATTGTCAAATACAGAACTTAAAATTGATAGCTTCTAATTATTATTTCAAATTATAACTTGAAGATCTGAACTTGTAATTGTCAAATACAGAACTTCGAATTGTTAAATACAAATTATTAGTGCAAATTATAACTTGAAGATCTGAACTTGTAATAGGTAAATACAGAACTTCGAATTGTTAAATTCAAACTAAGATTGCAAATAATAATTTTAAGATCTAAACTTGTAATAGTCAAATACAGAACTTCTAATTGTTAAATACAAATTATTAGTGCAAATTATAACTTGAAGATCTGAACTTGTAATTGTCAAATACAGAACTTCTAATTGTTAAATACAAATTATTAGTGCAAGTTATAACTTGAAGATCTGAACTTGTAATTGTCAAATACAGAACTTAAAATTGATAGCTTCTAATTATTATTGCAAATTATAACTTGAAGATCTGAACTAGTAATTGTCAAATACAGAACTTAAACTTGATAGCTTATAATTATTATTGTAAATTATAACTTGAAGATCTGAACTTGTAATAGTGAATTACAGAACTTAGATTTGTTAAATTCAAATTATTATTTCAAATTATAACTTGAAGATCTGAACTAGTAATTGTCAAATACAGAACTTAAAATTGATAGCTTCTAATTATTATTGCAAATTATAACTTGAAAATCTGAACTTGTAATTGTCAAATACAGAAATTAAAATTGATAGTTTCTAATTATTATTGCAAATAATAACTTGAAGATCCTTACTTGTAATTGTCAAATGCAGAACTTAGATTTGTTAAATTCAAATTATTATTTCAAATTATAACTTGAAGATCTGAACTAGTAATTGTCAAATACAGAACTTAAAATTGATAGCATATAATTATTATTGTAAATTATAACTTGAAGATCTGAACTTGTAATAGTGAATTACAGAACTTACATTTGTTAAATTCAAATTATTATTTCTAATTATAACTTGAAGATCTGAACTAGTAATTGTCAAATACAGAACTTAAAATTGATAGCTTCTAATTATTATTGCAAATTATAACTTGAAGATCTGAACTTGTAATTGTCAAATACAGAACTTCTATTTGTTAAATACAAATTATTAGTGCAAATTATAACTTGAAGATCTGAACTTGTAATTGTCAAATACAGAACTTAAAATTGATAGCTACTAATTATTATTGCAAATAATAACTTGAAGATCTGAACTTGTAATTGTCAAATGCAGAACTTAAAATTGATAGCTTATAATTATAATTCAAATTATAACTTGAAGATCTGAACTTGCAATAGTCAAATACAGAACTTCGAATTGTTAAATACAAATTATTAGTGCAAATTATAACTTGAAGATCTGAACTTGTAATAGGTAAATACAGAACTTCGAATTGTTAAATTCAAACTAAGATTGCAAATAATAATTTGAAGATCTAAACTTGTAATAGTCAAATACAGAACTTCTAATTGTTAAATACAAATTATTAGTGCAAATTATGACTTGAAGATCTGAACTTGTAATTGTCAAATACAGAACTTCTAATTGATAGCTTATAATTATAATTCAAATTATAACTTGAAGATCTGAACTTGTAATAGGTAAATACAGAACTTCGAATTGTTAATTCAAACAAGGATTGCAAATGATAATTTGAAGATCTAAACTTGTAATAGTCAAATAAAGAACTTCTAATTGTTAAAAACACATTATTAGTGCAAATTATAACTAGAAAATCTGAACTTGTAATTGTCAAATACAGAACTTAAAATTGATAGCTTCTAATTATTATTGCAAATTATAACTTGAAGATCTGAACTTGTAATAGAGAATTACAGAACTTAGATTTGTTAAATTCAAATTATTATTTCCAATTATAACTTGAAGATCTGAACTTGTAATTGTCAAATACAGAACTTAAAATTGATAGCTTATAATTATAATTCAAATTATAACTTGAAGATCTGAACTTGTAATAGGTAAATACAGAACTTCGAATTGTTAATTCAAACAAGGATTGCAAATGATAATTTGAAGATCTAAACTTGTAATAGTCAAATACAGAACTACTAATTGTTAAAAACACATTATTAGTGCAAATTATAACTAGAAAATCTGAACTTGTAGTTGTCAAATACAGAACTTAAAATTGATAGCTTCTAATTATTATTGCAAATTATAACTTGAAGATCTGAACTTGTAATAGAGAATTACAGAACTTAGATTTATTAAATTCAAATTATTATTTCAAATTATAACTTGAAGATGTGAACTAGTAGTTGTCAAATACAGAACTTATAATTGATAGCTTCTAATTATTATTGCAAATTATAACTTGAAGATCTGAACTTGTAATTGTCAAATACAGAACTTAAAATTGATAGCTTCTAATTATTATTTCAAATTATAACTTGAAGATCTGAACTTGTAATTGTCAAATACAGAACTTCGAATTGTTAAATACAAATTATTAGTGCAAATTATAACTTGAAGATCTGAACTTGTAATAGGTAAATACAGAACTTCGAATTGTTAAATTCAAACTAAGATTGCAAATAATAATTTTAAGATCTAAACTTGTAATAGTCAAATACAGAACTTCTAATTGTTAAATACAAATTAATAGTGCAAATTATAACTTGAAGATCTGAACTTGTAATTGTCAAATACAGAACTTCTAATTGTTAAATACAAATTATTAGTGCAAGTTATAACTTGAAGATCTGAACTTGTAATTGTCAAATACAGAACTTAAAATTGATAGCTTCTAATTATTATTGCAAATTATAACTTGAAGATCTGAACTAGTAATTGTCAAATACAGAACTTAAACTTGATAGCTTATAATTATTATTGTAAATTATAACTTGAAGATCTGAACTTGTAATAGTGAATTACAGAACTTAGATTTGTTAAATTCAAATTATTATTTCAAATTATAACTTGCAGATCTGAACTAGTAATTGTCAAATACAGAACTTAAAATTGATAGCTTCTAATTATTATTGCAAATTATAACTTGAAAATCTGAACTTGTAATTGTCAAATACAGAAATTAAAATTGATAGTTTCTAATTATTATTGCAAATAATAACTTGAAGATCCTTACTTGTAATTGTCAAATGCAGAACTTAGATTTGTTAAATTCAAATTATTATTTCAAATTATAACTTGAAGATCTGAACTAGTAATTGTCAAATACAGAACTTAAAATTGATAGCATATAATTATTATTGTAAATTATAACTTGAAGATCTGAACTTGTAATAGTGAATTACAGAACTTACATTTGTTAAATTCAAATTATTATTTCTAATTATAACTTGAAGATCTGAACTAGTAATTGTCAAATACAGAACTTAAAATTGATAGCTTCTAATTATTATTGCAAATTATAACTTGAAGATCTGAACTTGTAATTGTCAAATACAGAACTTCTAATTGTTAAATACAAATTATTAGTGCAAATTATAACTTGAAGATCTGAACTTGTAATTGTCAAATACAGAACTTAAAATTGATAGCTACTAATTATTATTGCAAATAATAACTTGAAGATCTGAACTTGTAATTGTCAAATGCAGAACTTAAAATTGATAGCTTATAATTATAATTCAAATTATAACTTGAAGATCTGAACTTGCAATAGTCAAATACAGAACTTCGAATTGTTAAATACAAATTATTAGTGCAAATTATAACTTGAAGATCTGAACTTGTAATAGGTAAATACAGAACTTCGAATTGTTAAATTCAAACTAAGATTGCAAATAATAATTTGAAGATCTAAACTTGTAATAGTCAAATTAAGAACTTCTAATTGTTAAATACAAATTATTAGTGCAAATTTTGACTTGAAGATCTGAACTTGTAATTGTCAAATACAGAACTTCTAATTGTTAAATACAAATTATTAGTGCAAATTATAACTTGAAGATCTGAACTTGTAATTGTCAAATACAGAACTTAAAATTGATAGCTACTAATTATTATTGCAAATAATAACTTGAAGATCTGAACTTGTAATTGTCAAATGCAGAACTTAAAATTGGTAGCTTATAATTATAATTCAAATTATAACTTGAAGATCTGAACTTGCAATAGTCAAATACAGAACTTCGAATTGTTAAATACAAATTATTAGTGCAAATTATAACTTGAAGATCTGAACTTGTAATAGGTAAATACAGAACTTCGAAATGTTAAATTCAAACTAAGATTGCAAATAATAATTTGAAGATCTAAACTTGTAATAGTCAAATACAGAACTTCTAATTGTTAAATACAAATTATTAGTGCAAATTATAACTTAAAGATCTGAACTTGTAATTGTCAAATACAGAACTTAAAATTGGTAGCTTATAATTCTAATTCTAATTATAACTTGAAGATCTGAGCTTGTAATAGTCAAATACAGAACTTAAAATTGATAGCTTCTAATTATTATTGCAAATTATAACTTGAAGATCTGAACTTGTAATAGTGAATTATAGAACTTAGATTTGTTAAATTCAAATTATTATTTCAAATTATAACTTGAAGATCTGAACTAGTAATTGTCAAATACAGAACTTAAAATTGATAGCTTCTAATTATTATTGCAAATTATAACTTGTAGATCTGAACTTGTAATAGGTAAATACAGAACTTTGAATTGTTAAATACAAATTATTATTTCAAATTATAACTTGAAGATCTGAACTAGTAATTGTCAAATACAGAACTTAAAATTGATAGCTTATAATTATAATTCAAATTATAACTTGAAGATCTGAACTTGTAATAGTGAATTACAGAACTTACATTTGTTAAATTCAAATTATTATTTCTAATTATAACTTGAAGATCTGAACTAGTAATTGTCAAATACAGAACTTAAAATTGATAGCTTCTAATTATTATTGCAAATTATAACTTGAAGATCTGAACTTGTAATTGTCAAATACAGAACTTCTAATTGTTAAATACAAATTATTAGTGCAAATTATAACTTGAAGATCTGAACTTGTAATTGTCAAATACAGAACTTAAAATTGATAGCTACTAATTATTATTGCAAATAATAACTTGAAGATCTGAACTTGTAATTGTCAAATGCAGAACTTAAAATTGATAGCTTATAATTATAATTCAAATTATAACTTGAAGATCTGAACTTGCAATAGTCAAATACAGAACTTCGAATTGTTAAATACAAATTATTAGTGCAAATTATAACTTGAAGATCTGAACTTGTAATAGGTAAATACAGAACTTAAAATTGATAGCTTCTAATTATTATTTCAAATTATAAGTTGAAGATCTGACTTGTAATTGACAAATACAGAACTTAAAATTGATAGCTTCTAATTATTATTGCAAATAATAACTTGAAGATCTGAACTTGTAATTGTCAAATGTAGAACTTAAAATTGATAGCTTCTAATTATTATTGCAAATAATAATTTGAAGATCTGTACTTGTAATTGTCAACTACAGAACTTAAAATTGATAGCTTATAATTATAATTCAAATTATAACTTCAAGATCTGAACTTGTAATTGTCAAATACAGAACTTCTAATTGTTAAATACAAATTATTAGTACAAAGTATAACTTGTAGATCTGAACTTGTAATTGTCAAATACAGAACTTAAAATTGATAGCTTATAATTATAATTCAAATTATAACTTGAAGATCTGAGCTTGTAATAGTCAAATACAGAACTTCGAATTGTTAAATACAAATTATTAGTGCAAATTATAACTTGTAGATCTGAACTTGTAATTGTCAAATACAGAACTTCTAATTGTTAAATACAAATTATTAGTGCAAATTATAACTTGAAGATCTGAACTTGTAATTGTCAAATACAGAACTTAAAATTGATAGCTACTAATTATTATTGCAAATAATAACTTGAAGATCTGAACTTGTAATTGTCAAATGCAGAACTTAAAATTGATAGCTTATAATTATAATTCAAATTATAACTTGAAGATCTGAACTTGCAATAGTCAAATACAGAACTTCGAATTGTTAAATACAAATTATTAGTGCAAATTATAACTTGAAGATCTGAACTTGTAATAGGTAAATACAGAACTTAAAATTGATAGCTTCTAATTATTATTTCAAATTATAAGTTGAAGATCTGACTTGTAATTGACAAATACAGAACTTAAAATTGATAGCTTCTAATTATTATTGCAAATAATAACTTGAAGATCTGAACTTGTAATTGTCAAATGTAGAACTTAAAATTGATAGCTTATAATTATTATTGCAAATAATAATTTGAAGATCTGTACTTGTAATTGTCAACTACAGAACTTAAAATTGATAGCTTATAATTATAATTCAAATTATAACTTCAAGATCTGAACTTGTAATTGTCAAATACAGAACTTCTAATTGTTAAATACAAATTATTAGTACAAAGTATAACTTGTAGATCTGAACTTGTAATTGTCAAATACAGAACTTAAAATTGATAGCTTATAATTATAATTCAAATTATAACTTGAAGATCTGAGCTTGTAATAGTCAAATACAGAACTTCGAATTGTTAAATACAAATTATTAGTGCAAATTATAACTTGTAGATCTGAACTTGTAATATGTAAATACAGAACTTGGAATTGTTAAATACAAATTATTATTTCAAATTATAACTTGAAGATCTGAACTAGTAATTGTCAAATACAGAACTTAAAATTGATAGCTTATAATTATAATTCAAATTATAACTTGAAGATCTGAACTTGTAATAGGTAAATACAGAACTTCGAATTGTTAATTCAAACAAGGATTGCAAATGATAATTTGAAGATCTAAACTTGTAATAGTCAAATACAGAACTTCTAATTGTTAAAAACACATTATTAGTGCAAATTATAACTAGAAAATCTGAACTTGTAATTGTCAAATACAGAACTTAAAATTGATAGCTTCTAATTATTATTGCAAATCATAACTTGAAGATCTGAACTTGTAATAGAGAATTACAGAACTTAGATTTGTTAAATTCAAATTATTATTTCCAATTATAACTTGAAGATCTGAACTTGTAATTGTCAAATACAGAACTTAAAATTGATAGCTTATAATTATAATTCAAATTATAACTTGAAGATCTGAACTTGTAATAGGTAAATACAGAACTTCGAATTGTTAATTCAAACAAGGATTGCAAATGATAATTTGAAGATCTAAACTTGTAATAGTCAAATACAGAACTACTAATTGTTAAAAACACATTATTAGTGCAAATTATAACTAGAAAATCTGAACTTGTAGTTGTCAAATACAGAACCGTAAATTGATAGCTTCTAATTATTATTGCAAATTATAACTTGAAGATCTGAACTTGTAATAGAGAATTACAGAACTTAGATTTATTAAATTCAAATTATTATTTAAAATTATAACTTGAAGATGTGAACTAGTAGTTGTCAAATACAGAACTTATAATTGATAGCTTCTAATTATTATTGCAAATTATAACTTGAAGATCTGAACTTGTAATTGTCAAATACAGAACTTAAAATTGATAGCTTCTAATTATTATTTCAAATTATAACTTGAAGATCTGAACTTGTAATTGTCAAATACAGAACTTCTAATTGTTAAATACAAATTATTAGTGCAAATTATAACTTGAAGATCTGAACTTGTAATTGTCAAATACAGAACTTCTAATTGTTAAATACAAATTATTAGTGCAAGTTATAACTTGAAGATCTGAACTTGTAATTGTCAAATACAGAACTTAAAATTGATAGCTTCTAATAATTATTGCAAATTATAACTTGAAGATCTGAACTAGTAATTGTCAAATACAGAACTTAAACTTGATAGCTTATAATTATTATTGTAAATTATAACTTGAAGATCTGAACTTGTAATAGTGAATTACAGAACTTAGATTTGTTAAATTCAAATTATTATTTCAAATTATAACTTGAAGATCTGAACTAGTAATTGTCAAATACAGAACTTAAAATTGATAGCATATAATTATTATTGTAAATTATAACTTGAAGATCTGAACTTGTAATAGTGAATTACAGAACTTACATTTGTTAAATTCAAATTATTATTTCTAATTATAACTTGAAGATCTGAACTAGTAATTGTCAAATACAGAACTTATAATTGATAGCTTCTAATTATTATTGCAAATTATAACTTGAAGATCTGAACTTGTAATTGTCAAATACAGAACTTCTAATTGTTAAATACAAATTATTAGTGCAAATTATAACTTGAAGATCTGAACTTGTAATTGTCAAATACAGAACTTAAAATTGATAGCTACTAATTATTATTGCAAATAATAACTTGAAGATCTGAACTTGCAATTGTCAAATGCAGAACTTAAAATTGATAGCTTATAATTATAATTCAAATTATAACTTGAAGAT
The DNA here is from genome assembly GCA_963170105.1 of Cantharis lateralis. Taxonomy (NCBI): domain Eukaryota; kingdom Metazoa; phylum Arthropoda; class Insecta; order Coleoptera; family Cantharidae; genus Cantharis; species Cantharis lateralis. The sequence goes on along the minus strand of OY720630.1, from coordinate 7,834,718 downwards.
CTGAACTTGCAATAGTCAAATACAGAACTTCGAATTGTTAAATACAAATTATTAGTGCAAATTATAACTTGAAGATCTGAACTTGTAATAGGTAAATACAGAACTTAAAATTGATAGCTTCTAATTATTATTTCAAATTATAAGTTGAAGATCTGACTTGTAATTGACAAATACAGAACTTAAAATTGATAGCTTCTAATTATTATTGCAAATAATAACTTGAAGATCTGAACTTGTAATTGTCAAATGTAGAACTTAAAATTGATAGCTTCTAATTATTATTGCAAATAATAATTTGAAGATCTGTACTTGTAATTGTCAACTACAGAACTTAAAATTGATAGCTTATAATTATAATTCAAATTATAACTTCAAGATCTGAACTTGTAATTGTCAAATACAGAACTTCTAATTGTTAAATACAAATTATTAGTACAAAGTATAACTTGTAGATCTGAACTTGTAATTGTCAAATACAGAACTTAAAATTGATAGCTTATAATTATAATTCAAATTATAACTTGAAGATCTGAGCTTGTAATAGTCAAATACAGAACTTCGAATTGTTAAATACAAATTATTAGTGCAAATTATAACTTGTAGATCTGAACTTGTAATAGGTAAATACAGAACTTGGAATTGTTAAATACAAATTATTATTTCAAATTATAACTTGAAGATCTGAACTAGTAATTGTCAAATACAGAACTTAAAATTGATAGCTTATAATTATAATTCAAATTATAACTTGAAGATCTGAACTTGTAATAGGTAAATACAGAACTTCGAATTGTTAATTCAAACAAGGATTGCAAATGATAATTTGAAGATCTAAACTTGTAATAGTCAAATACAGAACTTCTAATTGTTAAAAACACATTATTAGTGCAAATTATAACTAGAAAATCTGAACTTGTAATTGTCAAATACAGAACTTAAAATTGATAGCTTCTCATTATTATTGCAAATTATAACTTGAAGATCTGAACTTGTAATAGAGAATTACAGAACTTAGATTTGTTAAATTCAAATTATTATTTCCAATTATAACTTGAAGATCTGAACTTGTAATTGTCAAATACAGAACTTAAAATTGATAGCTTATAATTATAATTCAAATTATAACTTGAAGATCTGAACTTGTAATAGGTAAATACAGAACTTCGAATTGTTAATTCAAACAAGGATTGCAAATGATAATTTGAAGATCTAAACTTGTAATAGTCAAATACAGAACTACTAATTGTTAAAAACACATTATTAGTGCAAATTATAACTTGAAAATCTGAACTTGTAGTTGTCAAATACAGAACTTAAAATTGATAGCTTCTAATTATTATTGCAAATTATAACTTGAAGATCTGAACTTGTAATAGAGAATTACAGAACTTAGATTTATTAAATTCAAATTATTATTTCAAATTATAACTTGAAGATGTGAACTAGTAGTTGTCAAATACAGAACTTATAATCGATAGCTTCTAATTATTATTGCAAATTATAACTTGAAGATCTGAACTTGTAATTGTCAAATACAGAACTTAAAATTGATAGCTTCTAATTATTATTTCAAATTATAACTTGAAGATCTGAACTTGTAATTGTCAAATACAGAACTTCGAATTGTTAAATACAAATTATTAGTGCAAATTATAACTTGAAGATCTGAACTTGTAATAGGTAAATACAGAACTTCGAATTGTTAAATTCAAACTAAGATTGCAAATAATAATTTTAAGATCTAAACTTGTAATAGTCAAATACAGAACTTCTAATTGTTAAATACAAATTATTAGTGCAAATTATAACTTGAAGATCTGAACTTGTAATAGAGAATTACAGAACTTAGATTTGTTAAATTCAAATTATTATTTCCAATTATAACTTGAAGATCTGAACTTGTAATTGTCAAATACAGAACTTAAAATTGATAGCTTATAATTATAATTCAAATTATAACTTGAAGATTTGAACTTGTAATAGGTAAATACAGAACTTCGAATTGTTAATTCAAACAAGGATTACAAATGATAATTTGAAGATCTAAACTTGTAATAGTCAAATACAGAACTACTAATTGTTAAAAACACATTATTAGTGCAAATTATAACTAGAAAATCTGAACTTGTAGTTGTCAAATACAGAACTTAAAATTGATAGCTTCTAATTATTATTGCAAATTATAACTTGAAGATCTGAACTTGTAATAGAGAATTACAGAACTTAGATTTATTAAATTCAAATTATTATTTCAAATTATAACTTGAAGATGTGAACTAGTAGTTGTCAAATACAGAACTTATAATTGATAGCTTCTAATTATTATTGCAAATTATAACTTGAAGATCTGAACTTGTAATTGTCAAATACAGAACTTAAAATTGATAGCTTCTAATTATTATTTCAAATTATAACTTGAAGATCTGAACTTGTAATTGTCAAATACAGAACTTCGAATTGTTAAATACAAATTATTAGTGCAAATTATAACTTGAAGATCTGAACTTGTAATAGGTAAATACAGAACTTCGAATTGTTAAATTCAAACTAAGATTGCAAATAATAATTTTAAGATCTAAACTTGTAATAGTCAAATACAGAACTTCTAATTGTTAAATACAAATTATTAGTGCAAATTATAACTTGAAGATCTGAACTTGTAATTGTCAAATACAGAACTTCTAATTGTTAAATACAAATTATTAGTGCAAGTTATAACTTGAAGATCTGAACTTGTAATTGTCAAATACAGAACTTAAAATTGATAGCTTCTAATTATTATTGCAAATTATAACTTGAAGATCTGAACTAGTAATTGTCAAATACAGAACTTAAACTTGATAGCTTATAATTATTATTGTAAATTATAACTTGAAGATCTGAACTTGTAATAGTGAATTACAGAACTTAGATTTGTTAAATTCAAATTATTATTTCAAATTATAACTTGAAGATCTGAACTAGTAATTGTCAAATACAGAACTTAAAATTGATAGCTTCTAATTATTATTGCAAATTATAACTTGAAAATCTGAACTTGTAATTGTCAAATACAGAAATTAAAATTGATAGTTTCTAATTATTATTGCAAATAATAACTTGAAGATCCTTACTTGTAATTGTCAAATGCAGAACTTAGATTTGTTAAATTCAAATTATTATTTCAAATTATAACTTGAAGATCTGAACTAGTAATTGTCAAATACAGAACTTAAAATTGATAGCTTCTAATTATTATTGCAAATTATAACTTGAAGATCTGAACTTGTAATAGAGAATTACAGAACTTAGATTTATTAAATTCAAATTATTATTTCAAATTATAACTTGAAGATGTGAACTAGTAGTTGTCAAATACAGAACTTATAATTGATAGCTTCTAATTATTATTGCAAATTATAACTTGAAGATCTGAACTTGTAATTGTCAAATACAGAACTTAAAATTGATAGCTTCTAATTATTATTTCAAATTATAACTTGAAGATCTGAACTTGTAATTGTCAAATACAGAACTTCGAATTGTTAAATACAAATTATTAGTGCAAATTATAACTTGAAGATCTGAACTTGTAATAGGTAAATACAGAACTTCGAATTGTTAAATTCAAACTAAGATTGCAAATAATAATTTTAAGATCTAAACTTGTAATAGTCAAATACAGAACTTCTAATTGTTAAATACAAATTATTAGTGCAAATTATAACTTGAAGATCTGAACTTGTAATTGTCAAATACAGAACTTCTAATTGTTAAATACAAATTATTAGTGCAAGTTATAACTCGAAGATCTGAACTTGTAATTGTCAAATACAGAACTTAAAATTGATAGCTTCTAATTATTATTGCAAATTATAACTTGAAGATCTGAACTAGTAATTGTCAAATACAGAACTTAAAATTGATAGCTTCTAATTATTATTGCAAATTATAACTTGAAGATCTGAACTTGTAATTGTCAAATACAGAACTTCTATTTGTTAAATACAAATTATTAGTGCAAATTATAACTTGAAGATCTGAACTTGTAATTGTCAAATACAGAACTTAAAATTGATAGCTACTAATTATTATTGCAAATAATAACTTGAAGATCTGAACTTGTAATTGTCAAATGCAGAACTTAAAATTGATAGCTTATAATTATAATTCAAATTATAACTTGAATATCTGAACTTGCAATAGTCAAATACAGAACTTCGAATTGTTAAATACAAATTATTAGTGCAAATTATAACTTGAAGTTCTGAACTTGTAATAGGTAAATACAGAACTTCGAATTGTTAAATTCAAACTAAGATTGCAAATAATAATTTGAAGATCTAAACTTGTAATAGTCAAATACAGAACTTCTAATTGTTAAATACAAATTATTAGTGCAAATTATGACTTGAAGATCTGAACTTGTAATTGTCAAATACAGAACTTCTAATTGATAGCTTATAATTATAATTCAAATTATAACTTGAAGATCTGAACTTGTAATAGGTAAATACAGAACTTCGAATTGTTAATTCAAACAAGGATTGCAAATGATAATTTGAAGATCTAAACTTGTAATAGTCAAATACAGAACTTCTAATTGTTAAAAACACATTATTAGTGCAAATTATAACTAGAAAATCTGAACTTGTAATTGTCAAATACAGAACTTAAAATTGATAGCTTCTAATTATTATTGCAAATTATAACTTGAAGATCTGAACTTGTAATAGAGAATTACAGAACTTAGATTTGTTAAATTCAAATTATTATTTCCAATTATAACTTGAAGATCTGAACTTGTAATTGTCAAATACAGAACTTAAAATTGATAGCTTATAATTATAATTCAAATTATAACTTGAAGATCTGAACTTGTAATAGGTAAATACAGAACTTCGAATTGTTAATTCAAACAAGGATTGCAAATGATAATTTGAAGATCTAAACTTGTAATAGTCAAATACAGAACTACTAATTGTTAAAAACACATTATTAGTGCAAATTATAACTAGAAAATCTGAACTTGTAGTTGTCAAATACAGAACTTAAAATTGATAGCTTCTAATTATTATTGCAAATTATAACTTGAAGATCTGAACTTGTAATAGAGAATTACAGAACTTAGATTTATTAAATTCAAATTATTATTTCAAATTATAACTTGAAGATGTGAACTAGTAGTTGTCAAATACAGAACTTATAATTGATAGCTTCTAATTATTATTGCAAATTATAACTTGAAGATCTGAACTTGTAATTGTCAAATACAGAACTTAAAATTGATAGCTTCTAATTATTATTTCAAATTATAACTTGAAGATCTGAACTTGTAATTGTCAAATACAGAACTTCGAATTGTTAAATACAAATTATTAGTGCAAATTATAACTTGAAGATCTGAACTTGTAATAGGTAAATACAGAACTTCGAATTGTTAAATTCAAACTAAGATTGCAAATAATAATTTTAAGATCTAAACTTGTAATAGTCAAATACAGAACTTCTAATTGTTAAATACAAATTAATAGTGCAAATTATAACTTGAAGATCTGAACTTGTAATTGTCAAATACAGAACTTCTAATTGTTAAATACAAATTATTAGTGCAAGTTATAACTTGAAGATCTGAACTTGTAATTGTCAAATACAGAACTTAAAATTGATAGCTTCTAATTATTATTGCAAATTATAACTTGAAGATCTGAACTAGTAATTGTCAAATACAGAACTTAAACTTGATAGCTTATAATTATTATTGTAAATTATAACTTGAAGATCTGAACTTGTAATAGTGAATTACAGAACTTAGATTTGTTAAATTCAAATTATTATTTCAAATTATAACTTGCAGATCTGAACTAGTAATTGTCAAATACAGAACTTAAAATTGATAGCTTCTAATTATTATTGCAAATTATAACTTGAAAATCTGAACTTGTAATTGTCAAATACAGAAATTAAAATTGATAGTTTCTAATTATTATTGCAAATAATAACTTGAAGATCCTTACTTGTAATTGTCAAATGCAGAACTTAGATTTGTTAAATTCAAATTATTATTTCAAATTATAACTTGAAGATCTGAACTAGTAATTGTCAAATACAGAACTTAAAATTGATAGCATATAATTATTATTGTAAATTATAACTTGAAGATCTGAACTTGTAATAGTGAATTACAGAACTTACATTTGTTAAATTCAAATTATTATTTCTAATTATAACTTGAAGATCTGAACTAGTAATTGTCAAATACAGAACTTAAAATTGATAGCTTCTAATTATTATTGCAAATTATAACTTGAAGATCTGAACTTGTAATTGTCAAATACAGAACTTCTAATTGTTAAATACAAATTATTAGTGCAAATTATAACTTGAAGATCTGAACTTGTAATTGTCAAATACAGAACTTAAAATTGATAGCTACTAATTATTATTGCAAATAATAACTTGAAGATCTGAACTTGTAATTGTCAAATGCAGAACTTAAAATTGATAGCTTATAATTATAATTCAAATTATAACTTGAAGATCTGAACTTGCAATAGTCAAATACAGAACTTCGAATTGTTAAATACAAATTATTAGTGCAAATTATAACTTGAAGATCTGAACTTGTAATAGGTAAATACAGAACTTCGAATTGTTAAATTCAAACTAAGATTGCAAATAATAATTTGAAGATCTAAACTTGTAATAGTCAAATTAAGAACTTCTAATTGTTAAATACAAATTATTAGTGCAAATTATGACTTGAAGATCTGAACTTGTAATTGTCAAATACAGAACTTCTAATTGTTAAATACAAATTATTAGTGCAAATTATAACTTGAAGATCTGAACTTGTAATTGTCAAATACAGAACTTAAAATTGATAGCTACTAATTATTATTGCAAATAATAACTTGAAGATCTGAACTTGTAATTGTCAAATGCAGAACTTAAAATTGATAGCTTATAATTATAATTCAAATTATAACTTGAAGATCTGAACTTGCAATAGTCAAATACAGAACTTCGAATTGTTAAATACAAATTATTAGTGCAAATTATAACTTGAAGATCTGAACTTGTAATAGGTAAATACAGAACTTCGAATTGTTAAATTCAAACTAAGATTGCAAATAATAATTTGAAGATCTAAACTTGTAATAGTCAAATACAGAACTTCTAATTGTTAAATACAAATTATTAGTGCAAATTATAACTTAAAGATCTGAACTTGTAATTGTCAAATACAAAACTTAAAATTGGTAGCTTATAATTCTAATTCTAATTATAACTTGAAGATCTGAGCTTGTAATAGTCAAATACAGAACTTAAAATTGATAGCTTCTAATTATTATTGCAAATTATAACTTGAAGATCTGAACTTGTAATAGTGAATTATAGAACTTAGATTTGTTAAATTCAAATTATTATTTCAAATTATAACTTGAAGATCTGAACTAGTAATTGTCAAATACAGAACTTAAAATTGATAGCTTCTAATTATTATTGCAAATTATAACTTGTAGATCTGAACTTGTAATAGGTAAATACAGAACTTTGAATTGTTAAATACAAATTATTATTTCAAATTATAACTTGAAGATCTGAACTAGTAATTGTCAAATACAGAACTTAAAATTGATAGCTTATAATTATAATTCAAATTATAACTTGAAGATCTGAACTTGTAATAGGTAAATACAGAACTTCGAATTGTTAATTCAAACAAGGATTGCAAATGATAATTTGAAGATCTAAACTTGTAATAGTCAAATACAGAACTTCTAATTGTTAAAAACACATTATTAGTGCAAATTATAACTAGAAAATCTGAACTTGTAATTGTCAAATACAGAACTTAAAATTGATAGCTTCTAATTATTATTGCAAATTATAACTTGAAGATCTGAACTTGTAATAGAGAATTACAGATCTTAGATTTGTTAAATTCAAATTATTATTTCCAATTATAACTTGAAGATCTGAACTTGTAATTGTCAAATACAGAACTTAAAAATGATAGCTTCTAATTATTATTGCAAATTATAACTTGAAGATCTGAACTTGTAATTGTCAAATACAGAACTTAAAATTGATAGCTTATAATTATAATTCAAATTATAACTTGAAGATCTGAACTTGTAATAGTGAATTACAGAACTTACATTTGTTAAATTCAAATTATTATTTCTAATTATAACTTGAAGATCTGAACTAGTAATTGTCAAATACAGAACTTAAAATTGATAGCTTCTAATTATTATTGCAAATTATAACTTGAAGATCTGAACTTGTAATTGTCAAATACAGAACTTCTAATTGTTAAATACAAATTATTAGTGCAAATTATAACTTGAAGATCTGAACTTGTAATTGTCAAATCCGGGACTTAAAATTGATAGCTACTAATTATTATTGCAAATAATAACTTGAAGATCTGAACTTGTAATTGTCAAATGCAGAACTTAAAATTGATAGCTTATAATTATAATTCAAATTATAACTTGAAGATCTGAACTTGCAATAGTCAAATACAGAACTTCGAATTGTTCAATACAAATTATTAGTGCAAATTATGACTTGAAGATCTGAACTTGTAATTGTCAAATACAGAACTTCTAATTGTTAAATACAAATTATTAGTGCAAATTATAACTTGAAAATCTGAACTTGTAATTGTCAAATACAGAAATTAAAATTGATAGCTTCTAATTAATATTGCAAATTATAACTTGAAGATCTGAACTTGTAATTGTCAAATACAGAACTTAAAATTGATAGCTTCTAATTATTATTTCAAATTATAACTTGAAGATCTGAACTTGTAATTGTCTAATACAGAACATAAAATTAATAGCTTCTAATTATTATTGCAAATAATAACTTGAAGATCCTTACTTGTAATTGTCAAATGCAGAACTTAGATTTGTTAAATTCAAATTATTATTTCAAATTATAACTTGAAGATCTGAACTAGTAATTGTCAAATACAGAACTTCTAATTGTTAAATACAAATTATTAGTGCAAGTTATAACTTGAAGATCTGAACTTGTAATTGTCAAATACAGAACTTAAAATTGATAGCTTCTAATTATAATTGCAAATTATAACTTGAAGATCTGAACTAGTAATTGTCAAATACAGAAATTAAACTTGATAGCTTATAATTATTATTGTAAATTATAACTTGAAGATCTGAACTTGTAATAGTGAATTACAGAACTTAGATTTGTTAAATTCAAATTATTATTTCAAATTATAACTTGCAGATCTGAACTAGTAATTGTCAAATACAGAACTTAAAATTGATAGCTTCTAATTATTATTGCAAATTATAACTTGAAAATCTGAACTTGTAATTGTCAAATACAGAAATTAAAATTGATAGTTTCTAATTATTATTGCAAATAATAACTTGAAGATCCTTACTTGTAATTGTCAAATGCAGAACTTAGATTTGTTAAATTCAAATTATTATTTCAAATTATAACTTGAAGATCTGAACTAGTAATTGTCAAATACAGAACTTAAAATTGATAGCATATAATTATTATTGTAAATTATAACTTGAAGATCTGAACTTGTAATAGTGAATTACAGAACTTACATTTGTTAAATTCAAATTATTATTTCTAATTATAACTTGAAGATCTGAACTAGTAATTGTCAAATACAGAACTTAAAATTGATAGCTTCTAATTATTATTGCAAATTATAACTTGTAGATCTGAACTTGTAATAGGTAAATACAGAACTTCGAATTGTTAAATACAAATTATTATTTCAAATTATAACTTGAAGATCTGAACTAGTAATTGTCAAATACAGAACTTAAAATTGTTAAATACAAATTATTAGTGCAAATTATAACTTGAAAATCTGAACTTGTAATTGTCAAATACAGAAATTAAAATTGATAGCTTCTAATTAATATTGCAAATTATAACTTGAAGATCTGAACTTGTAATTGTCAAATACAGAACTTAAAATTGATAGCTTCTAATTATTATTTCAAATTATAACTTGAAGATCTGAACTTGTAATTGTCTAATACAGAACATAAAATTAATAGCTTCTAATTATTATTGCAAATAATAACTTGAAGATCCTTACTTGTAATTGTCAAATGCAGAACTTAGATTTGTTAAATTCAAATTATTATTTCAAATTATAACTTGAAGATCTGAACTAGTAATTGTCAAATACAGAACTTCTAATTGTTAAATACAAATTATTAGTGCAAGTTATAACTTGAAGATCTGAACTTGTAATTGTCAAATACAGAACTTAAAATTGATAGCTTCTAATTATAATTGCAAATTATAACTTGAAGATCTGAACTAGTAATTGTCAAATACAGAAATTAAACTTGATAGCTTATAATTATTATTGTAAATTATAACTTGAAGATCTGAACTTGTAATAGTGAATTACAGAACTTAGATTTGTTAAATTCAAATTATTATTTCAAATTATAACTTGCAGATCTGAACTAGTAATTGTCAAATACAGAACTTAAAATTGATAGCTTCTAATTATTATTGCAAATTATAACTTGAAAATCTGAACTTGTAATTGTCAAATACAGAAATTAAAATTGATAGTTTCTAATTATTATTGCAAATAATAACTTGAAGATCCTTACTTGTAATTGTCAAATGCAGAACTTAGATTTGTTAAATTCAAATTATTATTTCAAATTATAACTTGAAGATCTGAACTAGTAATTGTCAAATACAGAACTTAAAATTGATAGCATATAATTATTATTGTAAATTATAACTTGAAGATCTGAACTTGTAATAGTGAATTACAGAACTTACATTTGTTAAATTCAAATTATTATTTCTAATTATAACTTGAAGATCTGAACTAGTAATTGTCAAATACAGAACTTAAAATTGATAGCTTCTAATTATTATTGCAAATTATAACTTGCAGATCTGAACTTGTAATAGGTAAATACAGAACTTCGAATTGTTAAATACAAATTATTATTTCAAATTATAACTTGAAGATCTGAACTAGTAATTGTCAAATACAGAACTTAAAATTGATAGCTTATAATTATAATTCAAATTATAACTTGAAGATCTGAACTTGTAATAGGTAAATACAGAACTTCGAATTGTTAATTCAAACAAGGATTGCAAATGATAATTTGAAGATCTAAACTTGTAATAGTCAAATACAGAACTTCTAATTGTTAAAAACACATTATTAGTGCAAATTATAACTAGAAAATCTGAACTTGTAATTGTCAAATACAGAACTTAAAATTGATAGCTTCTAATTATTATTGCAAATTATAACTTGAAGATCTGAACTTGTAATAGAGAATTACAGAACTTAGATTTATGAAATTCAAATTATTATTTCAAATTATAACTTGAAGATGTGAACTAGTAGTTGTCAAATACAGAACTTATAATTGATAGCTTCTAATTATTATTGCAAATTATAACTTGAAGATCTGAACTTGTAATTGTCAAATACAGAACTTAAAATTGATAGCTTCTAATTATTATTTCAAATTATAACTTGAAGATCTGAACTTGTAATTGTCAAATACAGAACTTCGAATTGTTAAATACAAATTATTAGTGCAAATTATAACTTGAAGATCTGAACTTGTAATAGGTAAATACAGAACTTCGAATTGTTAAATTCAAACTAAGATTGCAAATAATAATTTTAAGATCTAAACTTGTAATAGTCAAATACAGAACTTCTAATTGTTAAATACAAATTATTAGTGCAAATTATAACTTGAAGATCTGAACTTGTAATTGTCAAATACAGAACTTCTAATTGTTAAATACAAATTATTAGTGCAAGTTATAACTTGAAGATCTGAACTTGTAATTGTCAAATACAGAACTTAAAATTGATAGCTTCTAATTATTATTGCAAATTATAACTTGAAGATCTGAACTAGTAATTGTCAAATACAGAACTTAAACTTGATAGCTTATAATTATTATTGTAAATTATAACTTGAAGATCTGAACTTGTAATAGTGAATTACAGAACTTAGATTTGTTAAATTCAAATTATTATTTCAAATTATAACTTGCAGATCTGAACTAGTAATTGTCAAATACAGAACTTAAAATTGATAGCTTCTAATTATTATTGCAAATTATAACTTGAAAATCTGAACTTGTAATTGTCAAATACAGAAATTAAAATTGATAGTTTCTAATTATTATTGCAAATAATAACTTGAAGATCCTTACTTGTAATTGTCAAATGCAGAACTTAGATTTGTTAAATTCAAATTATTATTTCAAATTATAACTTGAAGATCTGAACTAGTAATTGTCAAATACAGAACTTAAAATTGATAGCATATAATTATTATTGTAAATTATAACTTGAAGATCTGAACTTGTAATAGTGAATTACAGAACTTACATTTGTTAAATTCAAATTATTATTTCTAATTATAACTTGAAGATCTGAACTAGTAATTGTCAAATACAGAACTTAAAATTGATAGCTTCTAATTATTATTGCAAATTATAACTTGAAGATCTGAACTTGTAATTGTCAAATACAGAACTTCTAATTGTTAAATACAAATTATTAGTGCAAATTATAACTTGAAGATCTGAACTTGTAATTGTCAAATACAGAACTTAAAATTGATAGCTACTAATTATTATTGCAAATAATAACTTGAAGATCTGAACTTGTAATTGTCAAATGCAGAACTTAAAATTGATAGCTTATAATTATAATTCAAATTATAACTTGAAGATCTGAACTTGCAATAGTCAAATACAGAACTTCGAATTGTTAAATACAAATTATTAGTGCAAATTATAACTTGAAGATCTGAACTTGTAATAGGTAAATACAGAACTTCGAATTGTTAAATTCAAACTAAGATTGCAAATAATAATTTGAAGATCTAAACTTGTAATAGTCAAATACAGAACTTCTAATTGTTAAATACAAATTATTAGTGCAAATTATAACTTAAAGATCTGAACTTGTAATTGTCAAATACAGAACTTAAAATTGGCAGCTTATAATTCTAATTCTAATTATAACTTGAAGATCTGAACTTGTAATTGTCAAATACAGAACTTAAAATTGGTAGCTTATAATTCTAATTCTAATTATAACTTGAAGATCTGAGCTTGTAATAGTCAAATACAGAACTTAAAATTGATAGCTTATAATTATTATTGCAAATTATAACTTGTAGATCTGAACTTGTAATAGGTAAATACAGAACTTCGAATTGTTAAATACAAATTATTATTTCAAATTATAACTTGAAGATCTGAACTAGTAATTGTCAAATACAGAACTTAAAATTGATAGCTTATAATTATAATTCAAATTATAACTTGAAGATCTGAACTTGTAATAGGTAAATACAGAACTTCGAATTGTTAATTCAAACAAGGATTGCAAATGATAATTTGAAGATCTAACCTTGTAATAGTCAAATACAGAACTTCTAATTGTTAAAAACACATTATTAGTGCAAATTATAACTAGAAAATCTGAACTTGTAATTGTCAAATACAGAACTTAAAATTGATAGCTTCTAATTATTATTGCAAATTATAACTTGAAGATCTGAACTTGTAATAGAGAATTACAGAACTTAGATTTATTAAATTCAAATTATTATTTCAAATTATAACTTGAAGATGTGAACTAGTAGTTGTCAAATACAGAACTTATAATTGATAGCTTCTAATTATTATTGCAAATTATAACTTGAAGATCTGAACTTGTAATTGTCAAATACAGAACTTAAAATTGATAGCTTCTAATTATTATTGCAAATTATAACTTGAAAATCTGAACTTGTAATTGTCAAATACAGAAATTAAAATTGATAGTTTCTAATTATTATTGCAAATAATAACTTGAAGATCCTTACTTGTAATTGTCAAATGCAGAACTTAGATTTGTTAAATTCAAATTATTATTTCAAATTATAACTTGAAGATCTGAACTAGTAATTGTCAAATACAGAACTTAAAATTGATAGCATATAATTATTATTGTAAATTATAACTTGAAGATCTGAACTTGTAATAGTGAATTACAGAACTTACATTTGTTAAATTCAAATTATTATTTCTAATTATAACTTGAAGATCTGAACTAGTAATTGTCAAATACAGAACTTAAAATTGATAGCTTCTAATTATTATTGCAAATTATAACTTGAAGATCTGAACTTGTAATTGTCAAATACAGAACTTCTAATTGTTAAATACAAATTATTAGTGCAAATTATAACTTGAAGATCTGAACTTGTAATTGTCAAATACAGAACTTAAAATTGATAGCTACTAATTATTATTGCAAATAATAACTTGAAGATCTGAACTTGTAATTGTCAAATGCAGAACTTAAAATTGATAGCTTATAATTATAATTCAAATTACAACTTGAAGATCTGAACTTGCAATTGTCAAATACAGAACTTCGAATTGTTAAATACAAATTATTAGTGCAAATTATAACTTGAAGATCTGAACTTGTAATAGGTAAATACAGAACTTCGAATTGTTAAATTCAAACTAAGATTGCAAATAATAATTTGAAGATCTAAACTTGTAATAGTCAAATTAAGAACTTCTAATTGTTAAATACAAATTATTAGTGCAAATTATGACTTGAAGATCTGAACTTGTAATTGTCAAATACAGAACTTCTAATTGTTAAATACAAATTATTAGTGCAAATTATAACTTGAAGATCTGAACTTGTAATTGTCAAATACAGAACTTAAAATTGATAGCTACTAATTATTATTGCAAATAATAACTTGAAGATCTGAACTTGTAATTGTCAAATGCAGAACTTAAAATTGATAGCTTATAATTATAATTCAAATTATAACTTGAAGATCTGAACTTGCAATAGTCAAATACAGAACTTCGAATTGTTAAATACAAATTATTAGTGCAAATTATAACTTGAAGATCTGAACTTGTAATAGGTAAATACAGAACTTCGAATTGTTAAATTCAAACTAAGATTGCAAATAATAATTTGAAGATCTAAACTTGTAATAGTCAAATACAGAACTTCTAATTGTTAAATACAAATTATTAGTGCAAATTATAACTTAAAGATCTGAACTTGTAATTGTCAAATACAGAACTTAAAATTGGTAGCTTATAATTCTAATTCTAATTATAACTTGAAGATCTGAGCTTGTAATAGTCAAATACAGAACTTAAAATTGATAGCTTCTAATTATTATTGCAAATTATAACTTGAAGATCTGAACTTGTAATAGTGAATTATAGAACTTAGATTTGTTAAATTCAAATTATTATTTCAAATTATAACTTGAAGATCTGAACTAGTAATTGTCAAATACAGAACTTAAAATTGATAGCTTCTAATTATTATTGCAAATTATAACTTGTAGATCTGAACTTGTAATAGGTAAATACAGAACTTCGAATTGTTAAATACAAATTATTATTTCAAATTATAACTTGAAGATCTGAACTAGTAATTGTCAAATACAGAACTTAAAATTGATAGCTTATAATTATAATTCAAATTATAACTTGAAGATCTGAACTTGTAATAGGTAAATACAGAACTTCGCATTGTTAATTCAAACAAGGATTGCAAATGATAATTTGAAGATCTAAACTTGTAATAGTCAAATACAGAACTTCTAATTGTTAAAAACACATTATTAGTGCAAATTATAACTAGAAAATCTGAACTTGTAATTGTCAAATACAGAACTTAAAATTGATAGCTTCTAATTATTATTGCAAATTATAACTTGAAGATCTGAACTTGTAATAGAGAATTACAGAACTTAGATTTGTTAAATTAAAATTATTATTTCCAATTATAACTTGAAGATCTGAACTTGTAATTGTCAAATACAGAACTTAAAAATGATAGCTTCTAATTATTATTGCAAATTATAACTTGAAGATCTGAACTTGTAATTGTCAAATACAGAACTTAAAATTGATAGCTTATAATTATAATTCAAATTATAACTTGAAGATCTGAACTTGTAATAGTGAATTACAGAACTTACATTTGTTAAATTCAAATTATTATTTCTAATTATAACTTGAAGATCTGAACTAGTAATTGTCAAATACAGAACTTAAAATTGATAGCTTCTAATTATTATTGCAAATTATAACTTGAAGATCTGAACTTGTAATTGTCAAATACAGAACTTCTAATTGTTAAATACAAATTATTAGTGCAAATTATAACTTGAAGATCTGAACTTGTAATTGTCAAATCCGGGACTTAAAATTGATAGCTACTAATTATTATTGCAAATAATAACTTGAAGATCTGAACTTGTAATTGTCAAATGCAGAACTTAAAATTGATAGCTTATAATTATAATTCAAATTATAACTTGAAGATCTGAACTTGCAATAGTCAAATACAGAACTTCGAATTGTTCAATACAAATTATTAGTGCAAATTATGACTTGAAGATCTGAACTTGTAATTGTCAAATACAGAACTTCTAATTGTTAAATACAAATTATTAGTGCAAATTATAACTTGAAAATCTGAACTTGTAATTGTCAAATACAGAAATTAAAATTGATAGCTTCTAATTAATATTGCAAATTATAACTTGAAGATCTGAACTTGTAATTGTCAAATACAGAACTTAAAATTGATAGCTTCTAATTATTATTTCAAATTATAACTTGAAGATCTGAACTTGTAATTGTCTAATGCAGAACATAAAATTAATAGCTTCTAATTATTATTGCAAATAATAACTTGAAGATCCTTACTTGTAATTGTCAAATGCAGAACTTAGATTTGTTAAATTCAAATTATTATTTCAAATTATAACTTGAAGATCTGAACTAGTAATTGTCAAATACAGAACTTCTAATTGTTAAATACAAATTATTAGTGCAAGTTATAACTTGAAGATCTGAACTTGTAATTGTCAAATACAGAACTTAAAATTGATAGCTTCTAATTATAATTGCAAATTATAACTTGAAGATCTGAACTAGTAATTGTCAAATACAGAAATTAAACTTGATAGCTTATAATTATTATTGTAAATTATAACTTGAAGATCTGAACTTGTAATAGTGAATTACAGAACTTAGATTTGTTAAATTCAAATTATTATTTCAAATTATAACTTGAAGATCTGAACTAGTAATTGTCAAATACGGAACTTAAAATTGATAGCTTCTAATTATTATTGCAAATTATAACTTGAAGATCTGAACTTGTAATTGTCAAATACAGAACTTAAAATTGATAGCTTCAAATTATTATTTCAAATTATAACTTGAAGATCTGAACTTGTAATTGTCTAATACAGAACATAAAATTAATAGCTTCTAATTATTATTGCAAATAATAACTTGAAGATCCTTACTTGTAATTGTCAAATGCAGAACTTAGATTTGTTAAATTCAAATTATTATTTCAAATTATAACTTGAAGATCTGAACTAGTAATTGTCAAATACAGAACTTAAAATTGATAGCATATAATTATTATTGTAAATTATAACTTGAAGATCTGAACTTGTAATTGTAAAATACAGAACTTAGATTTGTTAAATTCAAATTATTATTTCTAATTATAACTTGAAGATCTGAACTAGTAATTGTCAAATACAGAACTTAAAATTGATAGCTTCTAATTATTATTGCAAATTATAACTTGAAGATCTGAACTTGTAATTGTCAAATACAGAACTTCTAATTGTTAAATACAAATTATTAGTGCAAATTATAACTTGAAGATCTGAACTTGTAATTGTCAAATACAGAACTTAAAATTGATAGCTTCTAATTATTATTGCAAATAATAACTCGAAGATCTGTACTTGTAATTGTCAAATACAGAACTTAAAATTGATAGCTTATAATTATAATTCAAATTATAACTCCAAGATCTGAACTTGTAATTGTCAAATACAGAACTTCTAACTGTTAAATACAAATTATTAGTGCAAATTATAACTTGAAGATCTGAACTTGTAATTGTCAAATACAGAACTTAAAATTGATAGCTTCTAATTATTATTGCTAATTATAACTTGAAGATCTGAACTTGTAATAGTGAATTACAAAACTTAGATTTGTGATTTTCAAATTATTATTACAAATTATAACTTGAAGATCTGAACTAGTAATTGTCAAATACAGAACTTAAAATTGTTAAATACCAATTATTAGTGCAAATTATAATTTGTAGATCCGACCTTGTAATTGTCAAATACAGAACTTAAAATTGATAGCTTCTAAGTATTATTGCTAATTATAACTTGAAGATCTGAACTTGTAATAGGGAATTAAAGAACTTAGATTTGTTAAATTCAAATTATTAGTTCAAATTATTACTTGAAGATCTGAACTAGTAATTTTCAAATACAGAACTTAAAATTGGTAGCTTATAATTATAATTCTAATTATAACTTGAAGATCTGAGCTTGTAATAGTCAAATACAGAACTTAAAATTGATAGCTTCTAATTATTATTGCAAATTATAACTTGAAGATCTGAACTTGTAATAGTGAATTATAGAACTTAGATTTGTTAAATACAAATTATTATTTCAAATTATAACTTGAAGATCTGAACTAGTAATTGTCAAATACAGAACTTAAAATTGATAGCTTATAATTATAATTCAAATTATAACTTGAAGATCTGAGCTTGTAATAGTCAAATACAGAACTTCGAATTGTTAAATACAAATTATTAGTGCAAATTATAACTTGTAGATCTGAACTTGTAATAGGTAAATACAGAACTTCGAATTGTTAAATACAAATTATTATTTCAAATTATAACTTGAAGATCTGAACTAGTAATTGTCAAATACAGAACTTAAAATTGATAGCTTATAATTATAATTCAAATTATAACTTGAAGATCTGAACTTGTAATAGGTAAATACAGAACTTCGAATTGTTAATTCAAACAAGGATTGCAAATGATAATTTGAAGATCTAAACTTGTAATAGTCAAATACAGAACTTCTAATTGTTAAAAACACATTATTAGTGCAAATTATAACTAGAAAATCTGAACTTGTAATTGTCAAATACAGAACTTAAAATTGATAGCTTCTAATTATTATTGCAAATTATAACTTGAAGATCTGAACTTGTAATAGAGAATTACAGAACTTAGATTTGTTAAATTCAAATTATTATTTCCAATTATAACTTGAAGATCTGAACTTGTAATTGTCAAATACAGAACTTAAAAATGATAGCTTCTAATTATTATTGCAAATTATAACTTGAAGATCTGAACTTGTAATTGTCAAATACAGAACTTAAAATTGATAGCTTATAATTATAATTCAAATTATAACTTGAAGATCTGAACTTGTAATAGGTAAATACAGAACTTCGAATTGTTAATTCAAACAAGGATTGCAAATGATAATTTGAAGATCTAAACTTGTAATTGTCAAATGCAGAACTTAGATTTGTTAAATTCAAATTATTATTTCAAATTATAACTTGAAGATCTGAACTAGCAATTGTCAAATACAGAACTTAAAATTGATAGCATATAATTATTATTGTAAATTATAACTTGAAGATCTGAACTTGTAATAGTGAATTACAGAACTTACATTTGTTAAATTCAAATTATTATTTCTAATTATAACTTGAAGATCTGAACTAGTAATTGTCAAATACAGAACTTAAAATTGATAGCTTCTAATTATTATTGCAAATTATAACTTGAAGATCTGAACTTGTAATTGTCAAATACAGAACTTCTAATTGTTAAATACAAATTATTAGTGCAAATTATAACTTGAAGATCTGAACTTGTAATTGTCAAATCCAGAACTTAAAATTGATAGCTACTAATTATTATTGCAAATAATAACTTGAAGATCTGAACTTGTAATTGTCAAATGCAGAACTTAAAATTGATAGCTTATAATTATAATTCAAATTATAACTTGAAGATCTGAACTTGCAATAGTCAAATACAGAACTTCGAATTGTTAAATACAAATTATTAGTGCAAATTATAACTTGAAGATCTGAACTTGTAATAGGTAAATACAGAACTTCGAATTGTTAAATTCAAACTAAGATTGCAAATAAAACTTTGAAGATCTAAACTTGTAATAGTCAAATACAGAACTTCTAATTGTTAAATACAAATTATTAGTGCAAATTATAACTTGAAGATCTGAACTTGTAATTGTCAAATACAGAACTTCTAATTGTTAAATACAAATTATTAGTGCAAGTTATAACTTGAAGATCTGAACTTGTAATTGTCAAATACAGAACTTAAAATTGATAGCTTCTAATTATTATTGCAAATTATAACTTGAAGATCTGAACTAGTAATTGTCAAATACAGAAATTAAACTTGATAGCTTATAATTATTATTGTAAATTATAACTTGAAGATCTGAACTTGTAATAGTGAATTACAGAACTTAGATTTGTTAAATTCAAATTATTATTTCAAATTATAACTTGAAGATCTGAACTAGTAATTGTCAAATACGGAACTTAAAATTGATAGCTTCTAATTATTATTGCAAATTATAACTTGAAGATCTGAACTTGTAATTGTCAAATACAGAACTTAAAATTGATAGCTTCTAATTATTATTTCAAATTATAACTTGAAGATCTGACCTTGTAATTGTCTAATACAGAACATAAAATTAATAGCTTCTAATTATTATTGCAAATAATAACTTGAAGATCCTTACTTGTAATTGTCAAATGCAGAACTTAGATTTGTAAAAAATTCAAATTATTATTTCAAATTATAACTTGAAGATCTGAACTAGTAATTGTCAAATACAGAACTTAAAATTGATAGCATATAATTATTATTGTAAATTATAACTTGAAGATCTGAACTTGTAATAGTGAATTACAGAACTTAGATTTGTTAAATTCAAATTATTATTTCTAATTATAACTTGAAGATCTGAACTAGTAATTGTCAAATACAGAACTTAGAATTGATAGCTTCTAATTATTATTGCAAATAATAACTTGAAGATCTGAACTTGTAATTGTCAAATACAGAACTTCTAATTGTTAAATACAAATTATTAGTGCAAATTATAACTTGAAGATCTGAACTTGTAATTGTCAAATACAGAACTTAAAATTGATAGCTTCTAATTATTATTGCAAATAATAACTCGAAGATCTGTACTTGTAATTGTCAAATACAGAACTTAAAATTGATAGCTTATAATTATAATTCAAATAATAACTCCAAGATCTGAACTTGTAATTGTCAAATACAGAACTTCTAACTGTTAAATACAAATTATTAGTGCAAATTATAACTAGAAGATCTGAACTTGTAATTGTCAAATACAGAACTTAAAATTGATAGCTTCTAATTATTATTGCTAATTATAACTTGAAGATCTGAACTTGTAATAGTGAATTACAGAACTTAGATTTGTGATTTTCAAATTATTATTACAAATTATAACTTGAAGATCTGAACTAGTAATTGTCAAATACAGAACTTAAAATTGATAGCTTCTAAGTATTATTGCAAATTATAACTTGAAGATCTGAACTTGTAATAGTGAATTATAGAACTTAGATTTGTTAAATTCAAATTATTATTTCAAATTATAACTTGA
Organism: Cantharis lateralis; assembly: GCA_963170105.1. Lineage (NCBI taxonomy): Eukaryota > Metazoa > Arthropoda > Insecta > Coleoptera > Cantharidae > Cantharis > Cantharis lateralis. The sequence continues at coordinate 7,813,104 of OY720630.1, read as the reverse complement.
AGATCTGAACTAGTAATTGTCAAATACAGAACTTAAAATTGATAGCTTATAATTATAATTCAAATTATAACTTGAAGATCTGAGCTTGTAATAGTCAAATACAGAACTTCGAATTGTTAAATACAAATTATTAGTGCAAATTATAACTTGTAGATCTGAACTTGTAATAGGTAAATACAGAACTTCGAATTGTTAAATACAAATTATTATTTCAAATTATAACTTGAAGATCTGAACTAGTAATTGTCAAATACAGAACTTAAAATTGATAGCTTATAATTATAATTCAAATTATAACTTGAAGATCTGAACTTGTAATAGGTAAATACAGAACTTCGAATTGTTAATTCAAACAAGGATTGCAAATGATAATTTGAAGATCTAAACTTGTAATAGTCAAATACAGAACTTCTAATTGTTAAAAACACATTATTAGTGCAAATTATAACTAGAAAATCTGAACTTGTAATTGTCAAATACAGAACTTAAAATTGATAGCTTCTAATTATTATTGCAAATTATAACTTGAAGATCTGAACTTGTAATAGAGAATTACAGAACTTAGATTTGTTAAATTCAAATTATTATTTCAAATTATAACTTGAAGATCTGAACTAGTAATTGTCAAATACAGAACTTAGAATTGATAGCTTCTAATTATTATTGCAAATAATAACTTGAAGATCTGAACTTGTAATTGTCAAATACAGAACTTCTAATTGTTAAATACAAATTATTAGTGCAAATTATAACTTGAAGATCTGAACTTGTAATTGTCAAATACAGAACTTCGAATTGTTAAATACAAATTATTAGTGCAAATTATAACTGGAAGATCTGAACTTGTAATTGTCAAATACAGAACTTAAAATTGATAGCTTCTAATTATTATTGCAAATTATAACTTGAAGATCTGAACTAGTAATTGTCAAATACAGAACTTAAACTTGATAGCTTATAATTATTATTGTAAATTATAACTTGAAGATCTGAACTTGTAATAGTGAATTACAGAACTTAGATTTGTTAAATTCAAATTATTATTTCAAATTATAACTTGAAGATCTGAACTAGTAATTGTCAAATACAGAACTTAAAATTGATAGCATATAATTATTATTGTAAATTATAACTTGAAGATCTGAACTTGTAATAGCGAATTACAGAACTTAGATTTGTTAAATTCAAATTATTATTTCAAATTATAACTTGAAGATCTGAACTAGTAATTGTCAAATACAGAACTTAAAATTGATAGCTTCTAATTATTATTGCAAATAATAACTTGAAGATCTGAACTTGTAATAGGTAAATACAGAACTTCGAATTGTTAAATTCAAACTAAGATTGCAAATAATAATTTGAAGATCTAAACTTGTAATAGTCAAATACAGAACTTCTAATTGTTAAATACAAATTATTAGTGCAAATTATGACTTGAAGATCTGAACTTGTAATTGTCAAATACAGAACTTCTAATTGTTAAATACAAATTATTAGTGCAAATTATAACTTGAAAATCTGAACTTGTAATTGTCAAATACAGAAATTAAAATTGATAGCTTCTAATTATTATTGCAAATTATAACTTGAAGATCTGAACTTGTAATTGTCAAATACAGAACTTAAAATTGATAGCATATAATTATTATTGTAAATTATAACTTGAAGATCTGAACTTGTAATAGCGAATTACAGAACTTAGATTTGTTAAATTCAAATTATTATTTCAAATTATAACTTGAAGATCTGAACTAGTAATTGTCAAATGCAGAACTTAAAATTGATAGCTTATAATTATAATTCAAATTATAACTTGAAGATCTGAACTTGCAATAGTCAAATACAGAACTTCGAATTGTTAAATACAAATTATTAGTGCAAATTATAACTTGAAGATCTGAACTTGTAATAGGTAAATACAGAACTTCGAATTGTTAAATTCAAACTAAGATTGCAAATAATAATTTGAAGATCTAAACTTGTAATAGTCAAATACAGAACTTCTAATTGTTAAATACAAATTATTAGTGCAAATTATGACTTGAAGATCTGAACTTGTAATTGTCAAATACAGAACTTCTAATTGTTAAATACAAATTATTAGTGCAAATTATAACTTGAAAATCTGAACTTGTAATTGTCAAATACAGAACTTAAAATTGATAGCTTCTAATTATTATTGTAAATTATAACTTGAAGATCTGAACTAGTAATAGTGAATTACAGAACTTAGATTTGTTAAATTCAAATTATTATTTCAAATTATAACTTGAAGATCTCAACTAGTAATTGACAAATACGGAACTTAAAATTGATAGCTTCTAATTATTATTGCAAATTATAACTTGAAGATCTGAACTTGTAATTGTCAAATACAGAACTTAAAATTGATAGCTTCTAATTATTATTTCAAATTATAACTTGAACATCTGAACTTGTAATTGTCAAATACAGAACTTAAAATTGTTAGCTTCTAATTATTATTGCAAATAATAACTTGAAGACCTGAACTTGTAATTGTCAAATGCAGAACTTAAAATTGAAAGCTTCTAATTATTATTGCAAATAATAATTTGAAGATCTGTACTTGAAATTGTCAAATTCAAAACTTAAAATTGATAGCTTATAATTATAATTCAAATTATAACTTCAAGATCTGAACTTGTAATTGTCAAATACAGAACTTCTAATTGTTAAATACAAATTATTAGTGCAAATTATAACTTGAAGATCTGAACTTGTAATTGTCAAATACAGAACTTCGAATTGTTAAATACAAATTATTAGTGCAAGTTATAACTTGAAGATCTGAACTTGTAATTGTCAAATACAGAACTTAAAATTGATAGCTTCTAATTATTATTGCAAATTATAACTTGAAGATCTGAACTAGTAATTGTCAAATACAGAACTTAAACTTGATAGCTTATAATTATTATTGTAAATTATAACTTGAAGATCTGAACTTGTAATAGTGAATTACAGAACTTAGATTTGTTAAATTCAAATTATTATTTCAAATTATAACTTGAAGATCTGAACTAGTAATTGTCAAATACAGAACTTAAAATTGATAGCTTCTAATTATTATTGCAAATTATAACTTGAAAATCTGAACTTGTAATTGTCAAATACAGAAATTAAAATTGATAGCTTCTAATTATTATTGCAAATAATAACTTGAAGATCCTTACTTGTAATTGTCAAATGCAGAACTTAGTTTTGTTAAATTCAAATTATTATTTCAAATTATAACTTGAAGATCTGAACTAGTAATTGTCAAATACAGAACTTAAAATTGATAGCATATAATTATTATTGTAAATTATAACTTGAAGATCTGAACTTGTAATAGTGAATTACAGAACTTACATTTGTTAAATTCAAATTATTATTTCTAATTATAACTTGAAGATCTGAACTAGTAATTGTCAAATACAGAACTTAAAATTGATAGCTTCTAATTATTATTGCATATTATAACTTGAAGATCTGAACTTGTAATTGTCAAATACAGAACTTCTAATTGTTAAATACAAATTATTAGTGCAAATTATAACTTGAAGATCTGAACTTGTAATTGTCAAATACAGAACTTAAAATTGATAGCTACTAATTATTATTGCAAATAATAACTTGAAGATCTGAACTTGTAATTGTCAAATGCAGAACTTAAAATTGATAGCTTATAATTATAATTCAAATTATAACTTGAAGATCTGAACTTGCAATAGTCAAATACAGAACTTCGAATTGTTAAATACAAATTATTAGTGCAAATTATAACTTGAAGATCTGAACTTGTAATAGGTAAATACAGAACTTCGAATTGTTAAATTCAAACTAAGATTGCAAATAATAATTTGAAGATCTAAACTTGTAATAGTCAAATACAGAACTTCTAATTGTTAAATACAAATTATTAGTGCAAATTATGACTTGAAGATCTGAACTTGTAATTGTCAAATACAGAACTTCTAATTGTTAAATACAAATTATTAGTGCAAATTATAACTTGAAAATCTGAACTTGTAATTGTCAAATACAGAAATTAAAATTGATAGCTTCTAATTATTATTGCAAATTATAACTTGAAGATCTGAACTTGTAATTGTCAAATACAGAACTTAAAATTGATAGCTTCTAATTATTATTTCAAATTATAACTTGAAGATCTGAACTTGTAATTGTCAAATACAGAACTTCGAATTGTTAAATACAAATTATAACTTGAAGATCTGAACTTGTAATAGGTAAATACAGAACTTCGAATTGTTAAATTCAAACTAAGATTGCAAATAAAACTTTGAAGATCTAAACTTGTAATAGTCAAATACAGAACTTCTAATTGTTAAATACAAATTATTAGTGCAAATTATAACTTGAAGATCTGAACTTGTAATTGTCAAATACAGAACTTCTAATTGTTAAATACAAATTATTAGTGCAAGTTATAACTTGAAGATCTGAACTTGTAATTGTCAAATACAGAACTTAAAATTGATAGCTTCTAATTATTATTGCAAATTATAACTTGAAGATCTGAACTAGTAATTGTCAAATACAGAAATTAAACTTGATAGCTTATAATTATTATTGTAAATTATAACTTGAAGATCTGAACTTGTAATAGTGAATTACAGAACTTAGATTTGTTAAATTCAAATTATTATTTCAAATTATAACTTGAAGATCTGAACTAGTAATTGTCAAATACGGAACTTAAAATTGATAGCTTCTAATTATTATTGCAAATTATAACTTGAAGATCTGAACTTGTAATTGTCAAATACAGAACTTAAAATTGATAGCTTCTAATTATTATTTCAAATTATAACTTGAAGATCTGAACTTGTAATTGTCTAATACAGAACATAAAATTAATAGCTTCTAATTATTATTGCAAATAATAACTTGAAGATCCTTACTTGTAATTGTCAAATGCAGAACTTAGATTTGTTAAATTCAAATTATTATTTCAAATTATAACTTGAAGATCTGAACTAGTAATTGTCAAATACAGAACTTAAAATTGATAGCATATAATTATTATTGTAAATTATAACTTGAAGATCTGAACTTGTAATAGTGAATTACAGAACTTAGATTTGTTAAATTCAAATTATTATTTCTAATTATAACTTGAAGATCTGAACTAGTAATTGTCAAATACAGAACTTAAAATTGATAGCTTCTAATTATTATTGCAAATTATAACTTGAAGATCTGAACTTGTAATTGTCAAATACAGAACTTCTAATTGTTAAATACAAATTATTAGTGCAAATTATAACTTGAAGATCTGAACTTGTAATTGTCAAATACAGAACTTAAAATTGATAGCTTATAATTATAATTCAAATTATAACTCCAAGATCTGAACTTGTAATTGTCAAATACAGAACTTCTAACTGTTAAATACAAATTATTAGTGCAAATTATAACTTGAAGATCTGAACTTGTAATTGTCAAATACAGAACTTAAAATTGATAGCTTCTAATTATTATTGCTAATTATAACTTGAAGATCTGAACTTGTAATAGTGAATTACAGAACTTAGATTTGTGATTTTCAAATTATTATTACAAATTATAACTTGAAGATCTGAACTAGTAATTGTCAAATACAGAACTTAAAATTGTTAAATACCAATTATTAGTGCAAATTATAATTTGTAGATCTGACCTTGTAATTGTCAAATACAGAACTTAAAATTGATAGCTTCTAAGTATTATTGCTAATTATAACTTGAAGATCTGAACTTGTAATAGGGAATTAAAGAACTTAGATTTGTTAAATTCAAATTATTAGTTCAAATTATTACTTGAAGATCTGAACTAGTAATTTTCAAATACAGAACTTAAAATTGGTAGCTTATAATTATAATTCTAATTATAACTTGAAGATCTGAGCTTGTAATAGTCAAATACAGAACTTAAAATTGATAGCTTCTAATTATTATTGCAAATTATAACTTGAAGATCTGAACTTGTAATAGAGAATTACAGAACTTAGATTTGTTAAATTCAAATTATTATTTCAAATTATAACTTGAAGATCTGAACTAGTAATTGTCAAATACAGAACTTAAAATTGATAGCTTCTAATTATTATTGCAAATTATAACTTGAAGATCTGAACTTGTAATTGTCAAATACAGAACTTAAAATTTATAGCTTCTAATTATTATTTCAAATTATAACTTGAAGATCTGAACTTGCAATAGTCAAATACAGAACTTCGAATTGTTAAATACAAATTATTAGTGCAAATTATAACTTGAAGTTCTGAACTTGTAATAGGTAAATACAGAACTTCGAATTGTTAAATTCAAACTAAGATTGCAAATAATAATTTGAAGATCTAAACTTGTAATAGTCAAATACAGAACTTCTAATTGTTAAATACAAATTATTAGTGCAAATTATGACTTGAAGATCTGAACTTGTAATTGTCAAATACAGAACTTCTAATTGATAGCTTATAATTATAATTCAAATTATAACTTGAAGATCTGAACTTGTAATAGGTAAATACAGAACTTCGAATTGTTAATTCAAACAAGGATTGCAAATGATAATTTGAAGATCTAAACTTGTAATAGTCAAATACAGAACTTCTAATTGTTAAAAACACATTATTAGTGCAAATTATAACTAGAAAATCTGAACTTGTAATTGTCAAATACAGAACTTAAAATTGATAGCTTCTAATTATTATTGCAAATTATAACTTGAAGATCTGAACTTGTAATAGAGAATTACAGAACTTAGATTTGTTAAATTCAAATTATTATTTCCAATTATAACTTGAAGATCTGAACTTGTAATTGTCAAATACAGAACTTAAAATTGATAGCTTATAATTATAATTCAAATTATAACTTGAAGATCTGAACTTGTAATAGGTAAATACAGAACTTCGAATTGTTAATTCAAACAAGGATTGCAAATGATAATTTGAAGATCTAAACTTGTAATAGTCAAATACAGAACTACTAATTGTTAAAAACACATTATTAGTGCAAATTATAACTAGAAAATCTGAACTTGTAGTTGTCAAATACAGAACTTAAAATTGATAGCTTCTAATTATTATTGCAAATTATAACTTGAAGATCTGAACTTGTAATAGAGAATTACAGAACTTAGATTTATTAAATTCAAATTATTATTTCAAATTATAACTTGAAGATGTGAACTAGTAGTTGTCAAATACAGAACTTATAATTGATAGCTTCTAATTATTATTGCAAATTATAACTTGAAGATCTGAACTTGTAATTGTCAAATACAGAACTTAAAATTGATAGCTTCTAATTATTATTTCAAATTATAACTTGAAGATCTGAACTTGTAATTGTCAAATACAGAACTTCGAATTGTTAAATACAAATTATTAGTGCAAATTATAACTTGAAGATCTGAACTTGTAATAGGTAAATACAGAACTTCGAATTGTTAAATTCAAACTAAGATTGCAAATAATAATTTTAAGATCTAAACTTGTAATAGTCAAATACAGAACTTCTAATTGTTAAATACAAATTAATAGTGCAAATTATAACTTGAAGATCTGAACTTGTAATTGTCAAATACAGAACTTCTAATTGTTAAATACAAATTATTAGTGCAAGTTATAACTTGAAGATCTGAACTTGTAATTGTCAAATACAGAACTTAAAATTGATAGCTTCTAATTATTATTGCAAATTATAACTTGAAGATCTGAACTAGTAATTGTCAAATACAGAACTTAAACTTGATAGCTTATAATTATTATTGTAAATTATAACTTGAAGATCTGAACTTGTAATAGTGAATTACAGAACTTAGATTTGTTAAATTCAAATTATTATTTCAAATTATAACTTGCAGATCTGAACTAGTAATTGTCAAATACAGAACTTAAAATTGATAGCTTCTAATTATTATTGCAAATTATAACTTGAAAATCTGAACTTGTAATTGTCAAATACAGAAATTAAAATTGATAGTTTCTAATTATTATTGCAAATAATAACTTGAAGATCCTTACTTGTAATTGTCAAATGCAGAACTTAGATTTGTTAAATTCAAATTATTATTTCAAATTATAACTTGAAGATCTGAACTAGTAATTGTCAAATACAGAACTTAAAATTGATAGCATATAATTATTATTGTAAATTATAACTTGAAGATCTGAACTTGTAATAGTGAATTACAGAACTTACATTTGTTAAATTCAAATTATTATTTCTAATTATAACTTGAAGATCTGAACTAGTAATTGTCAAATACAGAACTTAAAATTGATAGCTTCTAATTATTATTGCAAATTATAACTTGAAGATCTGAACTTGTAATTGTCAAATACAGAACTTCTAATTGTTAAATACAAATTATTAGTGCAAATTATAACTTGAAGATCTGAACTTGTAATTGTCAAATACAGAACTTAAAATTGATAGCTACTAATTATTATTGCAAATAATAACTTGAAGATCTGAACTTGTAATTGTCAAATGCAGAACTTAAAATTGATAGCTTATAATTATAATTCAAATTATAACTTGAAGATCTGAACTTGCAATAGTCAAATACAGAACTTCGAATTGTTAAATACAAATTATTAGTGCAAATTATAACTTGAAGATCTGAACTTGTAATAGGTAAATACAGAACTTCGAATTGTTAAATTCAAACTAAGATTGCAAATAATAATTTGAAGATCTAAACTTGTAATAGTCAAATTAAGAACTTCTAATTGTTAAATACAAATTATTAGTGCAAATTATGACTTGAAGATCTGAACTTGTAATTGTCAAATACAGAACTTCTAATTGTTAAATACAAATTATTAGTGCAAATTATAACTTGAAGATCTGAACTTGTAATTGTCAAATACAGAACTTAAAATTGATAGCTACTAATTATTATTGCAAATAATAACTTGAAGATCTGAACTTGTAATTGTCAAATGCAGAACTTAAAATTGATAGCTTATAATTATAATTCAAATTATAACTTGAAGATCTGAACTTGCAATAGTCAAATACAGAACTTCGAATTGTTAAATACAAATTATTAGTGCAAATTATAACTTGAAGATCTGAACTTGTAATAGGTAAATACAGAACTTCGAATTGTTAAATTCAAACTAAGATTGCAAATAATAATTTGAAGATCTAAACTTGTAATAGTCAAATACAGAACTTCTAATTGTTAAATACAAATTATTAGTGCAAATTATAACTTAAAGATCTGAACTTGTAATTGTCAAATACAAAACTTAAAATTGGTAGCTTATAATTCTAATTCTAATTATAACTTGAAGATCTGAGCTTGTAATAGTCAAATACAGAACTTAAAATTGATAGCTTCTAATTATTATTGCAAATTATAACTTGAAGATCTGAACTTGTAATAGTGAATTATAGAACTTAGATTTGTTAAATTCAAATTATTATTTCAAATTATAACTTGAAGATCTGAACTAGTAATTGTCAAATACAGAACTTAAAATTGATAGCTTCTAATTATTATTGCAAATTATAACTTGTAGATCTGAACTTGTAATAGGTAAATACAGAACTTTGAATTGTTAAATACAAATTATTATTTCAAATTATAACTTGAAGATCTGAACTAGTAATTGTCAAATACAGAACTTAAAATTGATAGCTTATAATTATAATTCAAATTATAACTTGAAGATCTGAACTTGTAATAGGTAAATACAGAACTTCGAATTGTTAATTCAAACAAGGATTGCAAATGATAATTTGAAGATCTAAACTTGTAATAGTCAAATACAGAACTTCTAATTGTTAAAAACACATTATTAGTGCAAATTATAACTAGAAAATCTGAACTTGTAATTGTCAAATACAGAACTTAAAATTGATAGCTTCTAATTATTATTGCAAATTATAACTTGAAGATCTGAACTTGTAATAGAGAATTACAGATCTTAGATTTGTTAAATTCAAATTATTATTTCCAATTATAACTTGAAGATCTGAACTTGTAATTGTCAAATACAGAACTTAAAAATGATAGCTTCTAATTATTATTGCAAATTATAACTTGAAGATCTGAACTTGTAATTGTCAAATACAGAACTTAAAATTGATAGCTTATAATTATAATTCAAATTATAACTTGAAGATCTGAACTTGTAATAGTGAATTACAGAACTTACATTTGTTAAATTCAAATTATTATTTCTAATTATAACTTGAAGATCTGAACTAGTAATTGTCAAATACAGAACTTAAAATTGATAGCTTCTAATTATTATTGCAAATTATAACTTGAAGATCTGAACTTGTAATTGTCAAATACAGAACTTCTAATTGTTAAATACAAATTATTAGTGCAAATTATAACTTGAAGATCTGAACTTGTAATTGTCAAATCCGGGACTTAAAATTGATAGCTACTAATTATTATTGCAAATAATAACTTGAAGATCTGAACTTGTAATTGTCAAATGCAGAACTTAAAATTGATAGCTTATAATTATAATTCAAATTATAACTTGAAGATCTGAACTTGCAATAGTCAAATACAGAACTTCGAATTGTTCAATACAAATTATTAGTGCAAATTATGACTTGAAGATCTGAACTTGTAATTGTCAAATACAGAACTTCTAATTGTTAAATACAAATTATTAGTGCAAATTATAACTTGAAAATCTGAACTTGTAATTGTCAAATACAGAAATTAAAATTGATAGCTTCTAATTAATATTGCAAATTATAACTTGAAGATCTGAACTTGTAATTGTCAAATACAGAACTTAAAATTGATAGCTTCTAATTATTATTTCAAATTATAACTTGAAGATCTGAACTTGTAATTGTCTAATACAGAACATAAAATTAATAGCTTCTAATTATTATTGCAAATAATAACTTGAAGATCCTTACTTGTAATTGTCAAATGCAGAACTTAGATTTGTTAAATTCAAATTATTATTTCAAATTATAACTTGAAGATCTGAACTAGTAATTGTCAAATACAGAACTTCTAATTGTTAAATACAAATTATTAGTGCAAGTTATAACTTGAAGATCTGAACTTGTAATTGTCAAATACAGAACTTAAAATTGATAGCTTCTAATTATAATTGCAAATTATAACTTGAAGATCTGAACTAGTAATTGTCAAATACAGAAATTAAACTTGATAGCTTATAATTATTATTGTAAATTATAACTTGAAGATCTGAACTTGTAATAGTGAATTACAGAACTTAGATTTGTTAAATTCAAATTATTATTTCAAATTATAACTTGCAGATCTGAACTAGTAATTGTCAAATACAGAACTTAAAATTGATAGCTTCTAATTATTATTGCAAATTATAACTTGAAAATCTGAACTTGTAATTGTCAAATACAGAAATTAAAATTGATAGTTTCTAATTATTATTGCAAATAATAACTTGAAGATCCTTACTTGTAATTGTCAAATGCAGAACTTAGATTTGTTAAATTCAAATTATTATTTCAAATTATAACTTGAAGATCTGAACTAGTAATTGTCAAATACAGAACTTAAAATTGATAGCATATAATTATTATTGTAAATTATAACTTGAAGATCTGAACTTGTAATAGTGAATTACAGAACTTACATTTGTTAAATTCAAATTATTATTTCTAATTATAACTTGAAGATCTGAACTAGTAATTGTCAAATACAGAACTTAAAATTGATAGCTTCTAATTATTATTGCAAATTATAACTTGTAGATCTGAACTTGTAATAGGTAAATACAGAACTTCGAATTGTTAAATACAAATTATTATTTCAAATTATAACTTGAAGATCTGAACTAGTAATTGTCAAATACAGAACTTAAAATTGTTAAATACAAATTATTAGTGCAAATTATAACTTGAAAATCTGAACTTGTAATTGTCAAATACAGAAATTAAAATTGATAGCTTCTAATTAATATTGCAAATTATAACTTGAAGATCTGAACTTGTAATTGTCAAATACAGAACTTAAAATTGATAGCTTCTAATTATTATTTCAAATTATAACTTGAAGATCTGAACTTGTAATTGTCTAATACAGAACATAAAATTAATAGCTTCTAATTATTATTGCAAATAATAACTTGAAGATCCTTACTTGTAATTGTCAAATGCAGAACTTAGATTTGTTAAATTCAAATTATTATTTCAAATTATAACTTGAAGATCTGAACTAGTAATTGTCAAATACAGAACTTCTAATTGTTAAATACAAATTATTAGTGCAAGTTATAACTTGAAGATCTGAACTTGTAATTGTCAAATACAGAACTTAAAATTGATAGCTTCTAATTATAATTGCAAATTATAACTTGAAGATCTGAACTAGTAATTGTCAAATACAGAAATTAAACTTGATAGCTTATAATTATTATTGTAAATTATAACTTGAAGATCTGAACTTGTAATAGTGAATTACAGAACTTAGATTTGTTAAATTCAAATTATTATTTCAAATTATAACTTGCAGATCTGAACTAGTAATTGTCAAATACAGAACTTAAAATTGATAGCTTCTAATTATTATTGCAAATTATAACTTGAAAATCTGAACTTGTAATTGTCAAATACAGAAATTAAAATTGATAGTTTCTAATTATTATTGCAAATAATAACTTGAAGATCCTTACTTGTAATTGTCAAATGCAGAACTTAGATTTGTTAAATTCAAATTATTATTTCAAATTATAACTTGAAGATCTGAACTAGTAATTGTCAAATACAGAACTTAAAATTGATAGCATATAATTATTATTGTAAATTATAACTTGAAGATCTGAACTTGTAATAGTGAATTACAGAACTTACATTTGTTAAATTCAAATTATTATTTCTAATTATAACTTGAAGATCTGAACTAGTAATTGTCAAATACAGAACTTAAAATTGATAGCTTCTAATTATTATTGCAAATTATAACTTGCAGATCTGAACTTGTAATAGGTAAATACAGAACTTCGAATTGTTAAATACAAATTATTATTTCAAATTATAACTTGAAGATCTGAACTAGTAATTGTCAAATACAGAACTTAAAATTGATAGCTTATAATTATAATTCAAATTATAACTTGAAGATCTGAACTTGTAATAGGTAAATACAGAACTTCGAATTGTTAATTCAAACAAGGATTGCAAATGATAATTTGAAGATCTAAACTTGTAATAGTCAAATACAGAACTTCTAATTGTTAAAAACACATTATTAGTGCAAATTATAACTAGAAAATCTGAACTTGTAATTGTCAAATACAGAACTTAAAATTGATAGCTTCTAATTATTATTGCAAATTATAACTTGAAGATCTGAACTTGTAATAGAGAATTACAGAACTTAGATTTATGAAATTCAAATTATTATTTCAAATTATAACTTGAAGATGTGAACTAGTAGTTGTCAAATACAGAACTTATAATTGATAGCTTCTAATTATTATTGCAAATTATAACTTGAAGATCTGAACTTGTAATTGTCAAATACAGAACTTAAAATTGATAGCTTCTAATTATTATTTCAAATTATAACTTGAAGATCTGAACTTGTAATTGTCAAATACAGAACTTCGAATTGTTAAATACAAATTATTAGTGCAAATTATAACTTGAAGATCTGAACTTGTAATAGGTAAATACAGAACTTCGAATTGTTAAATTCAAACTAAGATTGCAAATAATAATTTTAAGATCTAAACTTGTAATAGTCAAATACAGAACTTCTAATTGTTAAATACAAATTATTAGTGCAAATTATAACTTGAAGATCTGAACTTGTAATTGTCAAATACAGAACTTCTAATTGTTAAATACAAATTATTAGTGCAAGTTATAACTTGAAGATCTGAACTTGTAATTGTCAAATACAGAACTTAAAATTGATAGCTTCTAATTATTATTGCAAATTATAACTTGAAGATCTGAACTAGTAATTGTCAAATACAGAACTTAAACTTGATAGCTTATAATTATTATTGTAAATTATAACTTGAAGATCTGAACTTGTAATAGTGAATTACAGAACTTAGATTTGTTAAATTCAAATTATTATTTCAAATTATAACTTGCAGATCTGAACTAGTAATTGTCAAATACAGAACTTAAAATTGATAGCTTCTAATTATTATTGCAAATTATAACTTGAAAATCTGAACTTGTAATTGTCAAATACAGAAATTAAAATTGATAGTTTCTAATTATTATTGCAAATAATAACTTGAAGATCCTTACTTGTAATTGTCAAATGCAGAACTTAGATTTGTTAAATTCAAATTATTATTTCAAATTATAACTTGAAGATCTGAACTAGTAATTGTCAAATACAGAACTTAAAATTGATAGCATATAATTATTATTGTAAATTATAACTTGAAGATCTGAACTTGTAATAGTGAATTACAGAACTTACATTTGTTAAATTCAAATTATTATTTCTAATTATAACTTGAAGATCTGAACTAGTAATTGTCAAATACAGAACTTAAAATTGATAGCTTCTAATTATTATTGCAAATTATAACTTGAAGATCTGAACTTGTAATTGTCAAATACAGAACTTCTAATTGTTAAATACAAATTATTAGTGCAAATTATAACTTGAAGATCTGAACTTGTAATTGTCAAATACAGAACTTAAAATTGATAGCTACTAATTATTATTGCAAATAATAACTTGAAGATCTGAACTTGTAATTGTCAAATGCAGAACTTAAAATTGATAGCTTATAATTATAATTCAAATTATAACTTGAAGATCTGAACTTGCAATAGTCAAATACAGAACTTCGAATTGTTAAATACAAATTATTAGTGCAAATTATAACTTGAAGATCTGAACTTGTAATAGGTAAATACAGAACTTCGAATTGTTAAATTCAAACTAAGATTGCAAATAATAATTTGAAGATCTAAACTTGTAATAGTCAAATACAGAACTTCTAATTGTTAAATACAAATTATTAGTGCAAATTATAACTTAAAGATCTGAACTTGTAATTGTCAAATACAGAACTTAAAATTGGCAGCTTATAATTCTAATTCTAATTATAACTTGAAGATCTGAACTTGTAATTGTCAAATACAGAACTTAAAATTGGTAGCTTATAATTCTAATTCTAATTATAACTTGAAGATCTGAGCTTGTAATAGTCAAATACAGAACTTAAAATTGATAGCTTATAATTATTATTGCAAATTATAACTTGTAGATCTGAACTTGTAATAGGTAAATACAGAACTTCGAATTGTTAAATACAAATTATTATTTCAAATTATAACTTGAAGATCTGAACTAGTAATTGTCAAATACAGAACTTAAAATTGATAGCTTATAATTATAATTCAAATTATAACTTGAAGATCTGAACTTGTAATAGGTAAATACAGAACTTCGAATTGTTAATTCAAACAAGGATTGCAAATGATAATTTGAAGATCTAACCTTGTAATAGTCAAATACAGAACTTCTAATTGTTAAAAACACATTATTAGTGCAAATTATAACTAGAAAATCTGAACTTGTAATTGTCAAATACAGAACTTAAAATTGATAGCTTCTAATTATTATTGCAAATTATAACTTGAAGATCTGAACTTGTAATAGAGAATTACAGAACTTAGATTTATTAAATTCAAATTATTATTTCAAATTATAACTTGAAGATGTGAACTAGTAGTTGTCAAATACAGAACTTATAATTGATAGCTTCTAATTATTATTGCAAATTATAACTTGAAGATCTGAACTTGTAATTGTCAAATACAGAACTTAAAATTGATAGCTTCTAATTATTATTGCAAATTATAACTTGAAAATCTGAACTTGTAATTGTCAAATACAGAAATTAAAATTGATAGTTTCTAATTATTATTGCAAATAATAACTTGAAGATCCTTACTTGTAATTGTCAAATGCAGAACTTAGATTTGTTAAATTCAAATTATTATTTCAAATTATAACTTGAAGATCTGAACTAGTAATTGTCAAATACAGAACTTAAAATTGATAGCATATAATTATTATTGTAAATTATAACTTGAAGATCTGAACTTGTAATAGTGAATTACAGAACTTACATTTGTTAAATTCAAATTATTATTTCTAATTATAACTTGAAGATCTGAACTAGTAATTGTCAAATACAGAACTTAAAATTGATAGCTTCTAATTATTATTGCAAATTATAACTTGAAGATCTGAACTTGTAATTGTCAAATACAGAACTTCTAATTGTTAAATACAAATTATTAGTGCAAATTATAACTTGAAGATCTGAACTTGTAATTGTCAAATACAGAACTTAAAATTGATAGCTACTAATTATTATTGCAAATAATAACTTGAAGATCTGAACTTGTAATTGTCAAATGCAGAACTTAAAATTGATAGCTTATAATTATAATTCAAATTACAACTTGAAGATCTGAACTTGCAATTGTCAAATACAGAACTTCGAATTGTTAAATACAAATTATTAGTGCAAATTATAACTTGAAGATCTGAACTTGTAATAGGTAAATACAGAACTTCGAATTGTTAAATTCAAACTAAGATTGCAAATAATAATTTGAAGATCTAAACTTGTAATAGTCAAATTAAGAACTTCTAATTGTTAAATACAAATTATTAGTGCAAATTATGACTTGAAGATCTGAACTTGTAATTGTCAAATACAGAACTTCTAATTGTTAAATACAAATTATTAGTGCAAATTATAACTTGAAGATCTGAACTTGTAATTGTCAAATACAGAACTTAAAATTGATAGCTACTAATTATTATTGCAAATAATAACTTGAAGATCTGAACTTGTAATTGTCAAATGCAGAACTTAAAATTGATAGCTTATAATTATAATTCAAATTATAACTTGAAGATCTGAACTTGCAATAGTCAAATACAGAACTTCGAATTGTTAAATACAAATTATTAGTGCAAATTATAACTTGAAGATCTGAACTTGTAATAGGTAAATACAGAACTTCGAATTGTTAAATTCAAACTAAGATTGCAAATAATAATTTGAAGATCTAAACTTGTAATAGTCAAATACAGAACTTCTAATTGTTAAATACAAATTATTAGTGCAAATTATAACTTAAAGATCTGAACTTGTAATTGTCAAATACAGAACTTAAAATTGGTAGCTTATAATTCTAATTCTAATTATAACTTGAAGATCTGAGCTTGTAATAGTCAAATACAGAACTTAAAATTGATAGCTTCTAATTATTATTGCAAATTATAACTTGAAGATCTGAACTTGTAATAGTGAATTATAGAACTTAGATTTGTTAAATTCAAATTATTATTTCAAATTATAACTTGAAGATCTGAACTAGTAATTGTCAAATACAGAACTTAAAATTGATAGCTTCTAATTATTATTGCAAATTATAACTTGTAGATCTGAACTTGTAATAGGTAAATACAGAACTTCGAATTGTTAAATACAAATTATTATTTCAAATTATAACTTGAAGATCTGAACTAGTAATTGTCAAATACAGAACTTAAAATTGATAGCTTATAATTATAATTCAAATTATAACTTGAAGATCTGAACTTGTAATAGGTAAATACAGAACTTCGCATTGTTAATTCAAACAAGGATTGCAAATGATAATTTGAAGATCTAAACTTGTAATAGTCAAATACAGAACTTCTAATTGTTAAAAACACATTATTAGTGCAAATTATAACTAGAAAATCTGAACTTGTAATTGTCAAATACAGAACTTAAAATTGATAGCTTCTAATTATTATTGCAAATTATAACTTGAAGATCTGAACTTGTAATAGAGAATTACAGAACTTAGATTTGTTAAATTAAAATTATTATTTCCAATTATAACTTGAAGATCTGAACTTGTAATTGTCAAATACAGAACTTAAAAATGATAGCTTCTAATTATTATTGCAAATTATAACTTGAAGATCTGAACTTGTAATTGTCAAATACAGAACTTAAAATTGATAGCTTATAATTATAATTCAAATTATAACTTGAAGATCTGAACTTGTAATAGTGAATTACAGAACTTACATTTGTTAAATTCAAATTATTATTTCTAATTATAACTTGAAGATCTGAACTAGTAATTGTCAAATACAGAACTTAAAATTGATAGCTTCTAATTATTATTGCAAATTATAACTTGAAGATCTGAACTTGTAATTGTCAAATACAGAACTTCTAATTGTTAAATACAAATTATTAGTGCAAATTATAACTTGAAGATCTGAACTTGTAATTGTCAAATCCGGGACTTAAAATTGATAGCTACTAATTATTATTGCAAATAATAACTTGAAGATCTGAACTTGTAATTGTCAAATGCAGAACTTAAAATTGATAGCTTATAATTATAATTCAAATTATAACTTGAAGATCTGAACTTGCAATAGTCAAATACAGAACTTCGAATTGTTCAATACAAATTATTAGTGCAAATTATGACTTGAAGATCTGAACTTGTAATTGTCAAATACAGAACTTCTAATTGTTAAATACAAATTATTAGTGCAAATTATAACTTGAAAATCTGAACTTGTAATTGTCAAATACAGAAATTAAAATTGATAGCTTCTAATTAATATTGCAAATTATAACTTGAAGATCTGAACTTGTAATTGTCAAATACAGAACTTAAAATTGATAGCTTCTAATTATTATTTCAAATTATAACTTGAAGATCTGAACTTGTAATTGTCTAATGCAGAACATAAAATTAATAGCTTCTAATTATTATTGCAAATAATAACTTGAAGATCCTTACTTGTAATTGTCAAATGCAGAACTTAGATTTGTTAAATTCAAATTATTATTTCAAATTATAACTTGAAGATCTGAACTAGTAATTGTCAAATACAGAACTTCTAATTGTTAAATACAAATTATTAGTGCAAGTTATAACTTGAAGATCTGAACTTGTAATTGTCAAATACAGAACTTAAAATTGATAGCTTCTAATTATAATTGCAAATTATAACTTGAAGATCTGAACTAGTAATTGTCAAATACAGAAATTAAACTTGATAGCTTATAATTATTATTGTAAATTATAACTTGAAGATCTGAACTTGTAATAGTGAATTACAGAACTTAGATTTGTTAAATTCAAATTATTATTTCAAATTATAACTTGAAGATCTGAACTAGTAATTGTCAAATACGGAACTTAAAATTGATAGCTTCTAATTATTATTGCAAATTATAACTTGAAGATCTGAACTTGTAATTGTCAAATACAGAACTTAAAATTGATAGCTTCAAATTATTATTTCAAATTATAACTTGAAGATCTGAACTTGTAATTGTCTAATACAGAACATAAAATTAATAGCTTCTAATTATTATTGCAAATAATAACTTGAAGATCCTTACTTGTAATTGTCAAATGCAGAACTTAGATTTGTTAAATTCAAATTATTATTTCAAATTATAACTTGAAGATCTGAACTAGTAATTGTCAAATACAGAACTTAAAATTGATAGCATATAATTATTATTGTAAATTATAACTTGAAGATCTGAACTTGTAATTGTAAAATACAGAACTTAGATTTGTTAAATTCAAATTATTATTTCTAATTATAACTTGAAGATCTGAACTAGTAATTGTCAAATACAGAACTTAAAATTGATAGCTTCTAATTATTATTGCAAATTATAACTTGAAGATCTGAACTTGTAATTGTCAAATACAGAACTTCTAATTGTTAAATACAAATTATTAGTGCAAATTATAACTTGAAGATCTGAACTTGTAATTGTCAAATACAGAACTTAAAATTGATAGCTTCTAATTATTATTGCAAATAATAACTCGAAGATCTGTACTTGTAATTGTCAAATACAGAACTTAAAATTGATAGCTTATAATTATAATTCAAATTATAACTCCAAGATCTGAACTTGTAATTGTCAAATACAGAACTTCTAACTGTTAAATACAAATTATTAGTGCAAATTATAACTTGAAGATCTGAACTTGTAATTGTCAAATACAGAACTTAAAATTGATAGCTTCTAATTATTATTGCTAATTATAACTTGAAGATCTGAACTTGTAATAGTGAATTACAAAACTTAGATTTGTGATTTTCAAATTATTATTACAAATTATAACTTGAAGATCTGAACTAGTAATTGTCAAATACAGAACTTAAAATTGTTAAATACCAATTATTAGTGCAAATTATAATTTGTAGATCCGACCTTGTAATTGTCAAATACAGAACTTAAAATTGATAGCTTCTAAGTATTATTGCTAATTATAACTTGAAGATCTGAACTTGTAATAGGGAATTAAAGAACTTAGATTTGTTAAATTCAAATTATTAGTTCAAATTATTACTTGAAGATCTGAACTAGTAATTTTCAAATACAGAACTTAAAATTGGTAGCTTATAATTATAATTCTAATTATAACTTGAAGATCTGAGCTTGTAATAGTCAAATACAGAACTTAAAATTGATAGCTTCTAATTATTATTGCAAATTATAACTTGAAGATCTGAACTTGTAATAGTGAATTATAGAACTTAGATTTGTTAAATACAAATTATTATTTCAAATTATAACTTGAAGATCTGAACTAGTAATTGTCAAATACAGAACTTAAAATTGATAGCTTATAATTATAATTCAAATTATAACTTGAAGATCTGAGCTTGTAATAGTCAAATACAGAACTTCGAATTGTTAAATACAAATTATTAGTGCAAATTATAACTTGTAGATCTGAACTTGTAATAGGTAAATACAGAACTTCGAATTGTTAAATACAAATTATTATTTCAAATTATAACTTGAAGATCTGAACTAGTAATTGTCAAATACAGAACTTAAAATTGATAGCTTATAATTATAATTCAAATTATAACTTGAAGATCTGAACTTGTAATAGGTAAATACAGAACTTCGAATTGTTAATTCAAACAAGGATTGCAAATGATAATTTGAAGATCTAAACTTGTAATAGTCAAATACAGAACTTCTAATTGTTAAAAACACATTATTAGTGCAAATTATAACTAGAAAATCTGAACTTGTAATTGTCAAATACAGAACTTAAAATTGATAGCTTCTAATTATTATTGCAAATTATAACTTGAAGATCTGAACTTGTAATAGAGAATTACAGAACTTAGATTTGTTAAATTCAAATTATTATTTCCAATTATAACTTGAAGATCTGAACTTGTAATTGTCAAATACAGAACTTAAAAATGATAGCTTCTAATTATTATTGCAAATTATAACTTGAAGATCTGAACTTGTAATTGTCAAATACAGAACTTAAAATTGATAGCTTATAATTATAATTCAAATTATAACTTGAAGATCTGAACTTGTAATAGGTAAATACAGAACTTCGAATTGTTAATTCAAACAAGGATTGCAAATGATAATTTGAAGATCTAAACTTGTAATTGTCAAATGCAGAACTTAGATTTGTTAAATTCAAATTATTATTTCAAATTATAACTTGAAGATCTGAACTAGCAATTGTCAAATACAGAACTTAAAATTGATAGCATATAATTATTATTGTAAATTATAACTTGAAGATCTGAACTTGTAATAGTGAATTACAGAACTTACATTTGTTAAATTCAAATTATTATTTCTAATTATAACTTGAAGATCTGAACTAGTAATTGTCAAATACAGAACTTAAAATTGATAGCTTCTAATTATTATTGCAAATTATAACTTGAAGATCTGAACTTGTAATTGTCAAATACAGAACTTCTAATTGTTAAATACAAATTATTAGTGCAAATTATAACTTGAAGATCTGAACTTGTAATTGTCAAATCCAGAACTTAAAATTGATAGCTACTAATTATTATTGCAAATAATAACTTGAAGATCTGAACTTGTAATTGTCAAATGCAGAACTTAAAATTGATAGCTTATAATTATAATTCAAATTATAACTTGAAGATCTGAACTTGCAATAGTCAAATACAGAACTTCGAATTGTTAAATACAAATTATTAGTGCAAATTATAACTTGAAGATCTGAACTTGTAATAGGTAAATACAGAACTTCGAATTGTTAAATTCAAACTAAGATTGCAAATAAAACTTTGAAGATCTAAACTTGTAATAGTCAAATACAGAACTTCTAATTGTTAAATACAAATTATTAGTGCAAATTATAACTTGAAGATCTGAACTTGTAATTGTCAAATACAGAACTTCTAATTGTTAAATACAAATTATTAGTGCAAGTTATAACTTGAAGATCTGAACTTGTAATTGTCAAATACAGAACTTAAAATTGATAGCTTCTAATTATTATTGCAAATTATAACTTGAAGATCTGAACTAGTAATTGTCAAATACAGAAATTAAACTTGATAGCTTATAATTATTATTGTAAATTATAACTTGAAGATCTGAACTTGTAATAGTGAATTACAGAACTTAGATTTGTTAAATTCAAATTATTATTTCAAATTATAACTTGAAGATCTGAACTAGTAATTGTCAAATACGGAACTTAAAATTGATAGCTTCTAATTATTATTGCAAATTATAACTTGAAGATCTGAACTTGTAATTGTCAAATACAGAACTTAAAATTGATAGCTTCTAATTATTATTTCAAATTATAACTTGAAGATCTGACCTTGTAATTGTCTAATACAGAACATAAAATTAATAGCTTCTAATTATTATTGCAAATAATAACTTGAAGATCCTTACTTGTAATTGTCAAATGCAGAACTTAGATTTGTAAAAAATTCAAATTATTATTTCAAATTATAACTTGAAGATCTGAACTAGTAATTGTCAAATACAGAACTTAAAATTGATAGCATATAATTATTATTGTAAATTATAACTTGAAGATCTGAACTTGTAATAGTGAATTACAGAACTTAGATTTGTTAAATTCAAATTATTATTTCTAATTATAACTTGAAGATCTGAACTAGTAATTGTCAAATACAGAACTTAGAATTGATAGCTTCTAATTATTATTGCAAATAATAACTTGAAGATCTGAACTTGTAATTGTCAAATACAGAACTTCTAATTGTTAAATACAAATTATTAGTGCAAATTATAACTTGAAGATCTGAACTTGTAATTGTCAAATACAGAACTTAAAATTGATAGCTTCTAATTATTATTGCAAATAATAACTCGAAGATCTGTACTTGTAATTGTCAAATACAGAACTTAAAATTGATAGCTTATAATTATAATTCAAATAATAACTCCAAGATCTGAACTTGTAATTGTCAAATACAGAACTTCTAACTGTTAAATACAAATTATTAGTGCAAATTATAACTAGAAGATCTGAACTTGTAATTGTCAAATACAGAACTTAAAATTGATAGCTTCTAATTATTATTGCTAATTATAACTTGAAGATCTGAACTTGTAATAGTGAATTACAGAACTTAGATTTGTGATTTTCAAATTATTATTACAAATTATAACTTGAAGATCTGAACTAGTAATTGTCAAATACAGAACTTAAAATTGATAGCTTCTAAGTATTATTGCAAATTATAACTTGAAGATCTGAACTTGTAATAGTGAATTATAGAACTTAGATTTGTTAAATTCAAATTATTATTTCAAATTATAACTTGAAGATCTGAACTAGTAATTGTCAAATACAGAACTTAAAATTGATAGCTTATAATTATAATTCAAATTATAACTTGAAGATCTGAGCTTGTAATAGTCAAATACAGAACTTCGAATTGTTAAATACAAATTATTAGTGCAAATTATAACTTGTAGATCTGAACTTGTAATAGGTAAATACAGAACTTCGAATTGTTAAATACAAATTATTATTTCAAATTATAACTTGAAGATCTGAACTAGTAATTGTCAAATACAGAACTTAAAATTGATAGCTTATAATTATAATTCAAATTATAACTTGAAGATCTGAACTTGTAATAGGTAAATACAGAACTTCGAATTGTTAATTCAAACAAGGATTGCAAATGATAATTTGAAGATCTAAACTTGTAATAGTCAAATACAGAACTTCTAATTGTTAAAAACACATTATTAGTGCAAATTATAACTAGAAAATCTGAACTTGTAATTGTCAAATACAGAACTTAAAATTGATAGCTTCTAATTATTATTGCAAATTATAACTTGAAGATCTGAACTTGTAATAGAGAATTACAGAACTTAGATTTGTTAAATTCAAATTATTATTTCAAATTATAACTTGAAGATCTGAACTAGTAATTGTCAAATACAGAACTTAGAATTGATAGCTTCTAATTATTATTGCAAATAATAACTTGAAGATCTGAACTTGTAATTGTCAAATACAGAACTTCTAATTGTTAAATACAAATTATTAGTGCAAATTATAACTTGAAGATCTGAACTTGTAATTGTCAAATACAGAACTTCGAATTGTTAAATACAAATTATTAGTGCAAATTATAACTGGAAGATCTGAACTTGTAATTGTCAAATACAGAACTTAAAATTGATAGCTTCTAATTATTATTGCAAATTATAACTTGAAGATCTGAACTAGTAATTGTCAAATACAGAACTTAAACTTGATAGCTTATAATTATTATTGTAAATTATAACTTGAAGATCTGAACTTGTAATAGTGAATTACAGAACTTAGATTTGTTAAATTCAAATTATTATTTCAAATTATAACTTGAAGATCTGAACTAGTAATTGTCAAATACAGAACTTAAAATTGATAGCATATAATTATTATTGTAAATTATAACTTGAAGATCTGAACTTGTAATAGCGAATTACAGAACTTAGATTTGTTAAATTCAAATTATTATTTCAAATTATAACTTGAAGATCTGAACTAGTAATTGTCAAATACAGAACTTAAAATTGATAGCTTCTAATTATTATTGCAAATAATAACTTGAAGATCTGA
This sequence comes from Cantharis lateralis, assembly GCA_963170105.1. Taxonomy (NCBI): domain Eukaryota; kingdom Metazoa; phylum Arthropoda; class Insecta; order Coleoptera; family Cantharidae; genus Cantharis; species Cantharis lateralis. Next base: position 7,788,148 of record OY720630.1, on the reverse strand, counting down.
ACTTGTAATAGGTAAATACAGAACTTCGAATTGTTAAATTCAAACTAAGATTGCAAATAATAATTTGAAGATCTAAACTTGTAATAGTCAAATACAGAACTTCTAATTGTTAAATACAAATTATTAGTGCAAATTATGACTTGAAGATCTGAACTTGTAATTGTCAAATACAGAACTTCTAATTGTTAAATACAAATTATTAGTGCAAATTATAACTTGAAAATCTGAACTTGTAATTGTCAAATACAGAAATTAAAATTGATAGCTTCTAATTATTATTGCAAATTATAACTTGAAGATCTGAACTTGTAATTGTCAAATACAGAACTTAAAATTGATAGCATATAATTATTATTGTAAATTATAACTTGAAGATCTGAACTTGTAATAGCGAATTACAGAACTTAGATTTGTTAAATTCAAATTATTATTTCAAATTATAACTTGAAGATCTGAACTAGTAATTGTCAAATGCAGAACTTAAAATTGATAGCTTATAATTATAATTCAAATTATAACTTGAAGATCTGAACTTGCAATAGTCAAATACAGAACTTCGAATTGTTAAATACAAATTATTAGTGCAAATTATAACTTGAAGATCTGAACTTGTAATAGGTAAATACAGAACTTCGAATTGTTAAATTCAAACTAAGATTGCAAATAATAATTTGAAGATCTAAACTTGTAATAGTCAAATACAGAACTTCTAATTGTTAAATACAAATTATTAGTGCAAATTATGACTTGAAGATCTGAACTTGTAATTGTCAAATACAGAACTTCTAATTGTTAAATACAAATTATTAGTGCAAATTATAACTTGAAAATCTGAACTTGTAATTGTCAAATACAGAACTTAAAATTGATAGCTTCTAATTATTATTGTAAATTATAACTTGAAGATCTGAACTAGTAATAGTGAATTACAGAACTTAGATTTGTTAAATTCAAATTATTATTTCAAATTATAACTTGAAGATCTCAACTAGTAATTGACAAATACGGAACTTAAAATTGATAGCTTCTAATTATTATTGCAAATTATAACTTGAAGATCTGAACTTGTAATTGTCAAATACAGAACTTAAAATTGATAGCTTCTAATTATTATTTCAAATTATAACTTGAACATCTGAACTTGTAATTGTCAAATACAGAACTTAAAATTGTTAGCTTCTAATTATTATTGCAAATAATAACTTGAAGACCTGAACTTGTAATTGTCAAATGCAGAACTTAAAATTGAAAGCTTCTAATTATTATTGCAAATAATAATTTGAAGATCTGTACTTGAAATTGTCAAATTCAAAACTTAAAATTGATAGCTTATAATTATAATTCAAATTATAACTTCAAGATCTGAACTTGTAATTGTCAAATACAGAACTTCTAATTGTTAAATACAAATTATTAGTGCAAATTATAACTTGAAGATCTGAACTTGTAATTGTCAAATACAGAACTTCGAATTGTTAAATACAAATTATTAGTGCAAGTTATAACTTGAAGATCTGAACTTGTAATTGTCAAATACAGAACTTAAAATTGATAGCTTCTAATTATTATTGCAAATTATAACTTGAAGATCTGAACTAGTAATTGTCAAATACAGAACTTAAACTTGATAGCTTATAATTATTATTGTAAATTATAACTTGAAGATCTGAACTTGTAATAGTGAATTACAGAACTTAGATTTGTTAAATTCAAATTATTATTTCAAATTATAACTTGAAGATCTGAACTAGTAATTGTCAAATACAGAACTTAAAATTGATAGCTTCTAATTATTATTGCAAATTATAACTTGAAAATCTGAACTTGTAATTGTCAAATACAGAAATTAAAATTGATAGCTTCTAATTATTATTGCAAATAATAACTTGAAGATCCTTACTTGTAATTGTCAAATGCAGAACTTAGTTTTGTTAAATTCAAATTATTATTTCAAATTATAACTTGAAGATCTGAACTAGTAATTGTCAAATACAGAACTTAAAATTGATAGCATATAATTATTATTGTAAATTATAACTTGAAGATCTGAACTTGTAATAGTGAATTACAGAACTTACATTTGTTAAATTCAAATTATTATTTCTAATTATAACTTGAAGATCTGAACTAGTAATTGTCAAATACAGAACTTAAAATTGATAGCTTCTAATTATTATTGCATATTATAACTTGAAGATCTGAACTTGTAATTGTCAAATACAGAACTTCTAATTGTTAAATACAAATTATTAGTGCAAATTATAACTTGAAGATCTGAACTTGTAATTGTCAAATACAGAACTTAAAATTGATAGCTACTAATTATTATTGCAAATAATAACTTGAAGATCTGAACTTGTAATTGTCAAATGCAGAACTTAAAATTGATAGCTTATAATTATAATTCAAATTATAACTTGAAGATCTGAACTTGCAATAGTCAAATACAGAACTTCGAATTGTTAAATACAAATTATTAGTGCAAATTATAACTTGAAGATCTGAACTTGTAATAGGTAAATACAGAACTTCGAATTGTTAAATTCAAACTAAGATTGCAAATAATAATTTGAAGATCTAAACTTGTAATAGTCAAATACAGAACTTCTAATTGTTAAATACAAATTATTAGTGCAAATTATGACTTGAAGATCTGAACTTGTAATTGTCAAATACAGAACTTCTAATTGTTAAATACAAATTATTAGTGCAAATTATAACTTGAAAATCTGAACTTGTAATTGTCAAATACAGAAATTAAAATTGATAGCTTCTAATTATTATTGCAAATTATAACTTGAAGATCTGAACTTGTAATTGTCAAATACAGAACTTAAAATTGATAGCTTCTAATTATTATTTCAAATTATAACTTGAAGATCTGAACTTGTAATTGTCAAATACAGAACTTCGAATTGTTAAATACAAATTATAACTTGAAGATCTGAACTTGTAATAGGTAAATACAGAACTTCGAATTGTTAAATTCAAACTAAGATTGCAAATAAAACTTTGAAGATCTAAACTTGTAATAGTCAAATACAGAACTTCTAATTGTTAAATACAAATTATTAGTGCAAATTATAACTTGAAGATCTGAACTTGTAATTGTCAAATACAGAACTTCTAATTGTTAAATACAAATTATTAGTGCAAGTTATAACTTGAAGATCTGAACTTGTAATTGTCAAATACAGAACTTAAAATTGATAGCTTCTAATTATTATTGCAAATTATAACTTGAAGATCTGAACTAGTAATTGTCAAATACAGAAATTAAACTTGATAGCTTATAATTATTATTGTAAATTATAACTTGAAGATCTGAACTTGTAATAGTGAATTACAGAACTTAGATTTGTTAAATTCAAATTATTATTTCAAATTATAACTTGAAGATCTGAACTAGTAATTGTCAAATACGGAACTTAAAATTGATAGCTTCTAATTATTATTGCAAATTATAACTTGAAGATCTGAACTTGTAATTGTCAAATACAGAACTTAAAATTGATAGCTTCTAATTATTATTTCAAATTATAACTTGAAGATCTGAACTTGTAATTGTCTAATACAGAACATAAAATTAATAGCTTCTAATTATTATTGCAAATAATAACTTGAAGATCCTTACTTGTAATTGTCAAATGCAGAACTTAGATTTGTTAAATTCAAATTATTATTTCAAATTATAACTTGAAGATCTGAACTAGTAATTGTCAAATACAGAACTTAAAATTGATAGCATATAATTATTATTGTAAATTATAACTTGAAGATCTGAACTTGTAATAGTGAATTACAGAACTTAGATTTGTTAAATTCAAATTATTATTTCTAATTATAACTTGAAGATCTGAACTAGTAATTGTCAAATACAGAACTTAAAATTGATAGCTTCTAATTATTATTGCAAATTATAACTTGAAGATCTGAACTTGTAATTGTCAAATACAGAACTTCTAATTGTTAAATACAAATTATTAGTGCAAATTATAACTTGAAGATCTGAACTTGTAATTGTCAAATACAGAACTTAAAATTGATAGCTTATAATTATAATTCAAATTATAACTCCAAGATCTGAACTTGTAATTGTCAAATACAGAACTTCTAACTGTTAAATACAAATTATTAGTGCAAATTATAACTTGAAGATCTGAACTTGTAATTGTCAAATACAGAACTTAAAATTGATAGCTTCTAATTATTATTGCTAATTATAACTTGAAGATCTGAACTTGTAATAGTGAATTACAGAACTTAGATTTGTGATTTTCAAATTATTATTACAAATTATAACTTGAAGATCTGAACTAGTAATTGTCAAATACAGAACTTAAAATTGTTAAATACCAATTATTAGTGCAAATTATAATTTGTAGATCTGACCTTGTAATTGTCAAATACAGAACTTAAAATTGATAGCTTCTAAGTATTATTGCTAATTATAACTTGAAGATCTGAACTTGTAATAGGGAATTAAAGAACTTAGATTTGTTAAATTCAAATTATTAGTTCAAATTATTACTTGAAGATCTGAACTAGTAATTTTCAAATACAGAACTTAAAATTGGTAGCTTATAATTATAATTCTAATTATAACTTGAAGATCTGAGCTTGTAATAGTCAAATACAGAACTTAAAATTGATAGCTTCTAATTATTATTGCAAATTATAACTTGAAGATCTGAACTTGTAATAGAGAATTACAGAACTTAGATTTGTTAAATTCAAATTATTATTTCAAATTATAACTTGAAGATCTGAACTAGTAATTGTCAAATACAGAACTTAAAATTGATAGCTTCTAATTATTATTGCAAATTATAACTTGAAGATCTGAACTTGTAATTGTCAAATACAGAACTTAAAATTTATAGCTTCTAATTATTATTTCAAATTATAACTTGAAGATCTGAACTTGTAATTGTCAAATACAGAACTTCGAATTGTTAAATACAAATTATTAGTGCAAATTATAACTGGAAGATCTGAACTTGTAATAGGTAAATACAGAACTTCGAATTGTTAAATTCAAACTAAGATTGCAAATAATAATTTTAAGATCTAAACTTGTAATAGTCAAATTCAGAACTTCTAATTGTTAAATACAAATTATTAGTGCAAATTATAACTTGAAGATCTGAACTTGTAATTGTCAAATACAGAACTTCTAATTGTTAAATACAAATTATTAGTGCAAGTTATAACTTGAAGATCTGAACTTGTAATTGTCAAATACAGAACTTAAAATTGATAGCTTCTAATTATTATTGCAAATTATAACTTGAAGATCTGAACTAGTAATTGTCAAATACAGAACTTAAACGTGATAGCTTATAATTATTATTGTAAATTATAACTTGAAGATCTGAACTTGTAATAGTGAATTACAGAACTTAGATTTGTTAAATTCAAATTATTATTTCAAATTATAACTTGAAGATCTGAATTAGTAATTGTCAAATACAGAACTTAAAATTGATAGCATATAATTATTATTGTAAATTATAACTTGAAGATCTGAACTTGTAATAGTGAATTACAGAACTTAGATTTGTTAAATTCAAATTATTATTTCAAATTATAACTTGAAGATCTGAACTAGTAATTGTCAAATACAGAACTTAAAATTGATAGCTTCTAATTATTATTGCAAATTATAACTTGAAGATCTGAACTTGCAATAGTCAAATACAGAACTTCGAATTGTTAAATACAAATTATTAGTGCAAATTATAACTTGAAGATCTGAACTTGTAATAGGTAAATACAGAACTTCGAATTGTTAAATTCAAACTAAGATTGCAAATAATAATTTGAAGATCTAAACTTGTAATAGTCAAATACAGAACTTCTAATTGTTAAATACAAATTATTAGTGCAAATTATAACTTGAAAATCTGAACTTGTAATTGTCAAATACAGAAATTAAAATTGATAGCTTCTAATTATTATTGCAAATTATAACTTGAAGATCTGAACTTGTAATTGTCAAATACAGAACTTCTAATTGTTAAATACAAATTATTAGTGCAAATTATAACTTGAAAATCTGAACTTGTAATTGTCAAATACAGAAATTAAAATTGATAGCTTCTAATTATTATTGCAAATTATAACTTGAAGATCTGAACTTGTAATTGTCAAATACAGAACTTAAAATTGATAGCTTCTAATTATTATTGTAAATTATAACTTGAAGATCTGAACTTGTAATAGTGAATTACAGAACTTAGATTTGTTAAATTCAAATTATTATTTCAAATTATAACTTGAAGATCTCAACTAGTAATTGACAAATACGGAACTTAAAATTGATAGCTTCTAATTATTATTGCAAATTATAACTTGAAGATCTGAACTTGTAATTGTCAAATACAGAACTTAAAATTGATAGCTTCTAATTATTATTTCAAATTATAACTTGAACATCTGAACTTGTAATTGTCAAATACAGAACTTAAAATTGTTAGCTTCTAATTATTATTGCAAATAATAACTTGAAGACCTGAACTTGTAATTGTCAAATGCAGAACTTAAAATTGATAGCTTCTAATTATTATTGCAAATAATAATTTGAAGATCTGTACTTGAAATTGTCAAATTCAAAACTTAAAATTGATAGCTTATAATTATAATTCAAATTATAACTTCAAGATCTGAACTTGTAATAGTCAAATACAGAACTTCTAATTGTTAAATACAAATTATTAGTGCAAATTATAACTTGAAGATCTGAACTTGTAGTTGTCAAAGACAGAACTTAAAATTGATAGCTTCTAATTATTATTTCAAATTATAACTTGAAGATCTGAACTTCTTCTTCTTCTTGTAGTCCTTCTCCTATCGGAGGTTGGACATCATCATGACTATCTTCACCTTGTTAACAGCTGCTCTAAACAATTCCGTGCTGCTGCAGCCAAACCATTCGCGCAGGTTCTTCAGCCACGATATTCGACGCCTACCAACACTTCTCTTTCCCTTTATCTTTCCCTGCATGATAAGTTGCAAGATGGCATATTTTGGGCCTCTCATAACATGTCCCAAGTATTCAAGCTTTCTCCTCTTAATAGATGTTAAAATTTCACAGTTTTTGTTCATTTTTTTTAACACCTCGACATTGGTAACTCTATCTGTCCATGGTATACGCCACATTCTGCGGTAGCACCACATTTCGAATGCTTCCAATCTTTTTATTTGAAGTTGTTTGAGGGTCCATGCTTCAACTCCGTACAGTAGAGTGGAAAACACGTAGCAGCGAAGTATTCTGGTTCGCAGTTCCAGTCCAATGTCCCGGTTGCAGAGGAATCCCTTCATTTTCACGAACGCCGATCTTGCTATCTCTATTCTTGTCCTTATCTCAGTTGCCTGGTCTCCTGTCTGTTCTAGCCTGGTGCCCAGGTACTTGTAAGAGTCAACTTTTTCAATTACAGCATCGTTCACATAGAGTGGTAGTTGTTGGTTAAGTGACTTAGTGATTATCATGCATTTAGTTTTCTTCACATTTATTTGAATTCCATACTCCTTACATTGTTGAACAACTCTCTCTAGAATATGTTGCAGTTCCGTTCCGTCGCCTGCCAGCAATACTGTATCATCGGCGTATCTGATGTTATTGATATTTTCTCCGTTTATGATTATACCTGCTGTTTCCTCTGATAGGGCCATCTCAAAGATAGCTTCGCTGTATATGTTAAACAGCAAAGGTGACAGAATGCATCCCTGTCTTACACCACGGCGTATTTCCACTTCATCGGTTAATTCATTTTCGACCTTCACGTTTGCACTTTGTCCCCAATACAAGTTTGTAATTATTCTGGTGTCTCTTCTGTCTATATTCTTTTGAAGCAGCAGTTGTTGCAGTTTGTCGTGTCTAACTGTATCAAATGCCTTCTGGAAATCGATAAAGCACGCAAACACGTCTTGATTCATATCCAGGCATCTCTGAAAAAGGACATTAATTCCAAAGAGTGCTTCTCTCGTGCCCAGACCCTCTCTGAAGCCAAATTGGGTGTTACTTATTCCCTCTTCCAGTTTTCTATAGATCCTCTTATGTATTATCTTTAAGAATATTTTGAGTACATGACTCATGAGTGCAATTGTCCTGTATTCTGAACACTCTCTAGGTCTTGCTTTCTTAGGTATCAATATAAAAGTTGAACGTAGCCACTGTTGCGGTATTATACCTGTGTCATATATTGTATTAAGGAGGTCCAGAAGGTTGTCCAACAGCTTTTCATCGAATAGTTTTATTATTTCTATGGGGATCTGATCGGGTCCAGTGGCTTTTCTGGGTTTCATACTCTTTAGGGCATGTTCCAATTCGTGTTTCATTATTTTGGGTTCATCGTCTTCAACTTTCAATACCGTTCGCTTTGGTCTTTCATCATCAAAAAGTTCCTGAATATAATGTTTCCATGTTTCAAGTTTCTCTCTCATATCAGTTACTATGCGCCCCTCCGCATTCTTAATCACTTGGTTTGCACTCGTGTTCTTCCTGCCCCCTGTCATTTCTTTAATTTTCTTGTGCATGTGAAAGCTATCATAATTTTTTTCGTGCATCTCAATTTCTTCACATTGTTTGGTAATCCACTCTGCTTTTGCAATTTTTATCTCTTGTTGAATTGTTTTGTGTATATTTTTATATTGCTGTTCGTTTTTGTTCTTATACCTTCGGCGTTCATCCATTAGATCGAGGATCTTGTCGTTCATCCATGTTTTCTTTTTTATTCTTTTTCTAGTCAAGTTATCATTGATTACCTTTACTACTGCAGATTGGATTCCATTCCATGTTTCGTCAATGTCGTGATACACTTCGTTTTCTTTTGTTATTATTTTTATTGTTACACTATCTCTAATTTGCTTTGTCACAGCTTCACGTATCATCTCATCGTTTAGGAGTTCAATATCAATATTATTACCCTGTTTCATCTTAATCTTTTTCAGTTTAATTCGGATGTTTGCTATTACAGGGCTGTGGTCGGAGTGGATGTCAGCTCCTGGATAAGTCTTAACTGACTGTATGGCATTCTTGTATCTGTTTCTGATGAGTATGAAATCTATTTGGTTTCGTACTATTTTCCCTTTCTTATCGGCTGGGGACTTCCATGTATATAGTCTTCGCTTCGGAAGTTGGAAGAGCGTATTTGTTATTACGAAGTTCTCATCTTGACAAAACTGTATCAGTCTATCACCTCGATCATTTCTGTCGCCTAGACCGAATCCGCCAGTACACTCATCTACTTTTGTTTCGCCCACCTTAGCATTAAAATCTCCTATCACAATGGTGACTTCGCAACGTTTTATGCTTCTCAATACTTCATTTAGTTGCGCATAGAATTCCTCAATTTCCTCTTCTTCTTTGTCCGCGGTTGGCGCATACACCTGGATCACGTTCATGTTACCAGTCTTTGTACTTAACTGTATCATTATCACTCTGTCTGAGTAGGGAGTAAAGTTTATCATTGACCCGTTTAGCTTCTTGTTTACAATTATTCCCACTCCATATCTGTGGTGCATGTCGTTGTTTCCTGAGTAATACATTACTCCTTTCGATGTGTTCTTCGACCCTGCTCCTGCCCATCTCACATCACTCACGCCAAGTATATCTAAGTTCAATCTTTCCATTTCCAACATGATATTATCCAATCTTCCAGGTGCATAAAGGCTATTTGCATTCCATGTGCCCAATCTCAGAGCGCCCGATGTCGATGTCGATGTTTTATCCACAACACTGTTCAAAACCGTCCCCCCCGGAGATCCGATTGGGAGACTTATTACTCCGGAATTATTTGATCTGAACCTTGTCATGATGACGGTACTAGAGATATCCATACGAATCTTTAATGCAGTAGTTTCTCGTTGCTTTCTGCATTCTTATGCCGTTGATCGCTTCAGCAATTCATCCGTCTTTGGAGTCAATTTCTCAGCTCCAGGGCAAAAGAGTGCCCTTACAATAACCAGTTCATCCACCCGAAGCTGTTGGCCAGTTATTGGTGACCACTTATGCCGGTAGTCTTTCGGTCCATATTTGCATCCGCCCAATTTAGACGGACGCTGTGCTGCTAGTTTTGGTCCGCCTCGGGTATTTCATTTCCCCGACACCACCTATATCTAGGAGGCTTTCCCCTATCCGCCACCTGGGGAGGCGCCCGATGGAGGACTAGCAACCCCACAAGGGTTGCTCTGATGCAGAAGATCTGAACTTGTAATTGTCAAATACAGAACTTCTAATTGTTAAATACAAATTATTAGTGCAAATTATAACTTGAAGATCTGAACTTGTAGTTGTCAAAGACAGAACTTAAAATTGATAGCTTCTAATTATTATTGGAAATTATAACTTGAAGATCTGAACTTGTAATGGTGAATTACAGAACTTAGATTTGTTAAATTCAAATTATTATTTCATATTATAACTTGAAGATCTCAACTAGTAATTGTCAAATACAGAACTTAAAATTGATAGCTTCTACTTATTATTGCAAATTATAACTTGAAGATCTGAACTTGTAATTGTCAAATACAGAACTTAAAATTGATAGCTTCTAATTAATATTGCAAATAATAACTTGAAGATCTGAACTAGTAATTGTCAAATGCAGAACTTAAAACTGATAGCTTCTAATTATTATTGCAAATAATAATTTGAAGATCTGTACTTGTAATTGTCAAATACAGAACTTAAAATTGATAGCTTATAATTATAATTCAAATTATAACTTCAAGATCTGAACTTGTAATTGTCAAATACAGAACTACTAATTGTTAAATACAAATTATTAGTGCAAATTATAACTTGAAGTTCTGAACTTGTAATTGTCAAATACAGAACTTAAAATTGATAGCTTCTAATTATTATTGCAAATTTAACTTGAAGATCTGAACTTGTAATAGAGAATTACAGAACTTAGATTTGTTAAATTCCAATTATTATTTCAAATTATAACTTGAAGATCTGAACTAGTAATTGTCAAATACAGAACTTAAAATTGATAGCTTCTAATTATTATTGCAAATTATAACTTGAAGATCTGAACTTGTAATTGTCAAATACAGAACTTAAAATTGATAGTTTCTAATTATTATTGCAAATAATAACTTGAAGATCTGTACTTGTAATTGTCAAATACAGAACTTAAAATTGATAGCTTATAATTATAATTCAAATTATAACTTGAAGATCTGAACTTGTAATAGTCAAATACAGAACTTCGAATTGTTAAATACAAATTATTAGTGCAAATTATAACTTGAAGAACTGAACTTGTAATTGTCAAATACCGAACTTAAAATTGATAGCTTCTAATTATTATTGTTATTTATAACTTCTAGATCTGAACTTGTAGTAGTGAATTACAGAACTTAGATTTGTCAAATTCAAATTATTATTTCTAATTATAACTTGAAGATCTGAACTAGTAATTGTCAAATACAGAACTTCAAATTGATAGCTTCTAATTATTATTTCAAATTATAACTTGAAGATCTGAACTTGTAATTGTCAAATACAGAACTTAAAATTGATAGTTTCTAATTATTAATGCAAATAATAACTTGAAGATCTGTACTTGTAATTGACAAATACAGTACTTAAAATTGATAGCTTATAATTATAATTCAAATTATAACTTGAAGATCTGAACTAGTAATTGTCAAATACAGAACTTAAAATTGTTAAATACAAATTATTAGTGCAAATTATAACTTGAAGATCTGAACTTGTAATTGTGAAATACAGAAATTAAAATTGATAGCTTCTAATTATTATTGCAAATTATAACTAGAAGATCTGAACTTGTAATAGTGAATTACAGAACTTAGATTTGTTAATTTCAAATTATTATTTCAAATTATAACTTGAAGATCTGAACTTGTAATTGTCAAATACAGAACTTCTAATTGTTAAATACAAATTATTAGTGCAAATTATTACTTGAAGATCTGAACTAGTAATTGTCAAATACAGCACTTAAAATTGATAGCTTCTAATTATTATTGCAAATTATAACTTGAAGATCTGAACTTGTAATTGTCAAATACAGAACTTAAAATTGATAGCTTCTAATTATTATTGCAAATTATAACTTGAAGATTTGAACTTGTAATTGTCAAATACAGAACTTAAAATTGATAGCTTCTAATTATTATTGTAAATTATAACTTGAAAATCTGAACTTGTAATTGTCAAATACAGAACTTAAAATTGATAGCTTCTAATTATTATTGCAAATTATAACTTGAAGATCTGAACGTGTAATTGTCAAATACAGAACTTCTAATTGTTAAATACTAATTATTAGTGCAAATTATAACTAGAAGATCTGAACTAGTAATTGTCAAATACAGAACTTAAAAGTGATAGCTTCTAATTATTATTGCAAATTATAACTTGAAGATCTGAACTTGTAATTGTCAAATACAGAACTTAAAATTGATAGCTTCTAATTATTATTTCAAATTATAACTTGAAGATCTGAACTTTTAATTGTCAAATACAGAACTTAAAATTAATAGCTTCTAATTATTATTGCAAATAATAACTTGAAGATCTGAACTTGTAATAGTCAAATACAGAACTTCGAATTGTTAAATACAAATTATTAGTGCAAATTATTACTTGAAGATCTGAACCTGTAATAGGTAAATACAGAACTTCGAATAGTTAAATTCAAACTAAGATTGCAAATAATAATTTGAAGATCTGAACTTGTAATAGTCAAATACAGAACTTCTAATTGTACAATACAAATTATTAGTGCAAATTATTACTTGAAGATCTGAACTAGTAATTGTCAAATACAGCACTTAAAATTGATAGCTTCTAATTATTATTGCAAATTATAACTTGAAGATCTGAACTTGTAATTGTCAAATACAGAACTTAAAATTGATAGCTTCTAATTATTATTGCAAATTATAACTTGAAGATCTGAACTAGTAATTGTCAAATTCAGAACTTCTAATTGTTAAATACAAATTATTAGTGCAAATTATAACTTGAAGATCTGACCTTGTAATTGTCAAATACAGAACTTAAAATTGATAGCTTCTAATTATTATTGTAAATTATAACTTGAAGATCTGAACTTGTAATAGTGAATTACAGAACTTAGATTTTTTAAAATCAAATTATTATTTCAAATTATAACTTGAAGATCTGAACTAGTAATTGTCAAATACAGAACTTAAAATTGATGGCTTCTAATTATTATTGCAAATTATAACTTGAAGATCTGAACTTGTAATTGTCAAATACAGAACTTAAAATTGATAGCTTCTAATTATTATTGTAAATTATAACTTGAAGATCTGAACTTATAATTGTCAAATACAGAACTTAAAATTGATAGCTTCTATTTATTATTGCAAATAATAACTTGAAGATCTGAACTTGTAATTGTCAAATACAGAACCTAAAATTGATAGCTTCTAATTATTATTGCAAATTATAATTTGAAGATCTGAACTTGTAATAGACAAATACGCAACTTAGCATTGTTAAATACAAATTGTGATTGCAAATTATAACTTGAAGATCTGAACTTGTAATTGTCAAATACAGAACATAAAATTGATAGCTTCTAATTATTATTGCAAATAATAACTTGAAGATCTGAACTTGTAATTGTCAAATGCAGAACTTAAAATTGATAGCTTCTAATTATTATTGCAAATTATAACTTGAAAATCTGAACTTGTAATTGTCAAATACACAAATTAAAATTGATAGCTTCTAATTATTATTGCAAATAATAACTTGAAGATCCTTACTTGTAATTGTCAAATGCAGAACTTAGTTTTGTATAATTCAAATTATTATTTCAAATTATAACTTGAAGATCTGAACTAGTAATTGTCAAATACAGAACTTAAAATTGATAGCATATAATTATTATTCTAAATTATAACTTGAAGATCTGAACTTGTAATAGTGAATTACAGAACTTACATTTGTTAAATTCAAATTATTATTTCTAATTATAACTTGAAGATCTGAACTAGTAATTGTCAAATACAGAACTTAAAATTGATAGCTTCTAATTATTATTGCATATTATAACTTGAAGATCTGAACTTGTAATTGTCAAATACAGAACTTCTAATTGTTAAATACAAATTATTAGTGCAAATTATAACTTGAAGATCTGAACTTGTAATTGTCAAATACAGAACTTAAAATTGATAGCTACTAATTATTATTGCAAATAATAACTTGAAGATCTGAACTTGTAATTGTCAAATGCAGAACTTAAAATTGATAGCTTATAATTATAATTCAAATTATAACTTGAAGATCTGAACTTGCAATAGTCAAATACAGAACTTCGAATTGTTAAATACAAATTATTAGTGCAAATTATAACTTGAAGATCTGAACTTGTAATAGGTAAATACAGAACTTCGAATTGTTAAATTCAAACTAAGATTGCAAATAATAATTTGAAGATCTAAACTTGTAATAGTCAAATACAGAACTTCTAATTGTTAAATACAAATTATTAGTGCAAATTATGACTTGAAGATCTGAACTTGTAATTGTCAAATACAGAACTTCTAATTGTTAAATACAAATTATTAGTGCAAATTATAACTTGAAAATCTGAACTTGTAATTGTCAAATACAGAAATTAAAATTGATAGCTTCTAATTATTATTGCAAATTATAACTTGAAGATCTGAACTTGTAATTGTCAAATACAGAACTTAAAATTGATAGCTTCTAATTATTATTTCAAATTATAACTTGAAGATCTGAACTTGTAATTGTCAAATACAGAACTTCGAATTGTTAAATACAAATTATTAGTGCAAATTATAACTCGAAGATCTGAACTTGTAATAGGTAAATACAGAACTTCGAATTGTTAAATTCAAACTAAGATTGCAAATAAAACTTTGAAGATCTAAACTTGTAATAGTCAAATACAGAACTTCTAATTGTTAAATACAAATTATTAGTGCAAATTATAACTTGAAGATCTGAACTTGTAATTGTCAAATACAGAACTTCTAATTGTTAAATACAAATTATTAGTGCAAGTTATAACTTGAAGATCTGAACTTGTAATTGTCAAATACAGAACTTAAAATTGATAGCTTCTAATTATTATTGCAAATTATAACTTGAAGATCTGAACTAGTAATTGTCAAATACAGAAATTAAACTTGATAGCTTATAATTATTATTGTAAATTATAACTTGAAGATCTGAACTTGTAATAGTGAATTACAGAACTTAGATTTGTTAAATTCAAATTATTATTTCAAATTATAACTTGAAGATCTGAACTAGTAATTGTCAAATACGGAACTTAAAATTGATAGCTTCTAATTATTATTGCAAATTATAACTTGAAGATCTGAACTTGTAATTGTCAAATACAGAACTTAAAATTGATAGCTTCTAATTATTATTTCAAATTATAACTTCAAGATCTGAACTTGTAATTGTCAAATACAGAACTTCTAATTGTTAAATACAAATTATTAGTGCAAATTATAACTTGAAGTTCTGAACTTGTAATTGTCAAATACAGAACTTAAAATTGATAGCTTCTAATTATTATTGCAAATTTAACTTGAAGATCTGAACTTGTAATAGAGAATTACAGAACTTAGATTTGTTAAATTCCAATTATTATTTCAAATTATAACTTGAAGATCTGAACTAGTAATTGTCAAATACAGAACTTAAAATTGATAGCTTCTAATTATTATTGCAAATTATAACTTGAAGATCTGAACTTGTAATTGTCAAATACAGAACTTAAAATTGATAGTTTCTAATTATTATTGCAAATAATAACTTGAAGATCTGTACTTGTAATTGTCAAATACAGAACTTAAAATTGATAGCTTATAATTATAATTCAAATTATAACTTGAAGATCTGAACTTGTAATAGTCAAATACAGAACTTCGAATTGTTAAATACAAATTATTAGTGCAAATTATAACTTGAAGATCTGAACTTGTAATTGTCAAATACCGAACTTAAAACTGATAGCTTCTAATTATTATTGTTATTTATAACTTCTAGATCTGAACTTGTAGTAGTGAATTACAGAACTTAGATTTGTCAAATTCAAATTATTATTTCTAATTATAACTTGAAGATCTGAACTAGTAATTGTCAAATACAGAACTTCAAATTGATAGCTTCTAATTATTATTTCAAATTATAACTTGAAGATCTGAACTTGTAATTGTCAAATACAGAACTTAAAATTGATAGTTTCTAATTATTAATGCAAATAATAACTTGAAGATCTGTACTTGTAATTGTCAAATACAGTACTTAAAATTGATAGCTTATAATTATAATTCAAATTATAACTTGAAGATCTGAACTAGTAATTGTCAAATACAGAACTTAAAATTGTTAAATACAAATTATTAGTGCAAATTATAACTTGAAGATCTGAACTTGTAATTGTGAAATACAGAAATTAAAATTGATAGCTTCTAATTATTATTGCAAATTATAACTAGAAGATCTGAACTTGTAATAGTGAATTACAGAACTTAGATTTGTTAAATTCAAATCATTATTTCAAATTATAACTTGAAGATCTGAACTTGTAATTGTCAAATACAGAACTTCTAATTGTTAAATACAAATTATTAGTGCAAATTATTACTTGAAGATCTGAACTAGTAATTGTCAAATACAGCACTTAAAATTGATAGCTTCTAATTATTATTGCAAATTATAACTTGAAGATCTGAACTTGTAATTGTCAAATACAGAACTTAAAATTAATAGCTTCTAATTATTATTGCAAATAATAACTTGAAGATCTGAACTTGTAATAGTCAAATACAGAACTTCGAATTGTTAAATACAAATTATTAGTGCAAATTATTACTTGAAGATCTGAACCTGTAATAGGTAAATACAGAACTTCGAATAGTTAAATTCAAACTAAGATTGCAAATAATAATTTGAAGATCTGAACTTGTAATAGTCAAATACAGAACTTCTAATTGTACAATACAAATTATTAGTGCAAATTATTACTTGAAGATCTGAACTAGTAATTGTCAAATACAGCACTTAAAATTGATAGCTTCTAATTATTATTGCAAATTATAACTTGAAGATCTGAACTTGTAATTGTCAAATACAGAACTTAAAATTGATAGCTTCTAATTATTATTGCAAATTATAACTTGAAGATCTGAACTAGTAATTGTCAAATTCAGAACTTCTAATTGTTAAATACAAATTATTAGTGCAAATTATAACTTGAAGATCTGACCTTGTAATTGTCAAATACAGAACTTAAAATTGATAGCTTCTAATTATTATTGTAAATTATAACTTGAAGATCTGAACTTGTAATAGTGAATTACAGAACTTAGATTTTTTAAAATCAAATTATTATTTCAAATTATAACTTGAAGATCTGAACTAGTAATTGTCAAATACAGAACTTAAAATTGATGGCTTCTAATTATTATTGCAAATTATAACTTGAAGATCTGAACTTGTAATTGTCAAATACAGAACTTAAAATTGATAGCTTCTAATTATTATTGTAAATTATAACTTGAAGATCTGAACTTATAATTGTCAAATACAGAACTTAAAATTGATAGCTTCTATTTATTATTGCAAATAATAACTTGAAGATCTGAACTTGTAATTGTCAAATACAGAACCTAAAATTGATAGCTTCTAATTATTATTGCAAATTATAATTTGAAGATCTGAACTTGTAATAGACAAATACGCAACTTAGCATTGTTAAATACAAATTGTGATTGCAAATTATAACTTGAAGATCTGAACTTGTAATTGTCAAATACAGAACATAAAATTGATAGCTTCTAATTATTATTGCAAATAATAACTTGAAGATCTGAACTTGTAATTGTCAAATGCAGAACTTAAAATTGATAGCTTCTAATTATTATTGCAAATTATAACTTGAAAATCTGAACTTGTAATTGTCAAATACACAAATTAAAATTGATAGCTTCTAATTATTATTGCAAATAATAACTTGAAGATCCTTACTTGTAATTGTCAAATGCAGAACTTAGTTTTGTATAATTCAAATTATTATTTCAAATTATAACTTGAAGATCTGAACTAGTAATTGTCAAATACAGAACTTAAAATTGATAGCATATAATTATTATTCTAAATTATAACTTGAAGATCTGAACTTGTAATAGTGAATTACAGAACTTACATTTGTTAAATTCAAATTATTATTTCTAATTATAACTTGAAGATCTGAACTAGTAATTGTCAAATACAGAACTTAAAATTGATAGCTTCTAATTATTATTGCATATTATAACTTGAAGATCTGAACTTGTAATTGTCAAATACAGAACTTCTAATTGTTAAATACAAATTATTAGTGCAAATTATAACTTGAAGATCTGAACTTGTAATTGTCAAATACAGAACTTAAAATTGATAGCTACTAATTATTATTGCAAATAATAACTTGAAGATCTGAACTTGTAATTGTCAAATGCAGAACTTAAAATTGATAGCTTATAATTATAATTCAAATTATAACTTGAAGATCTGAACTTGCAATAGTCAAATACAGAACTTCGAATTGTTAAATACAAATTATTAGTGCAAATTATAACTTGAAGATCTGAACTTGTAATAGGTAAATACAGAACTTCGAATTGTTAAATTCAAACTAAGATTGCAAATAATAATTTGAAGATCTAAACTTGTAATAGTCAAATACAGAACTTCTAATTGTTAAATACAAATTATTAGTGCAAATTATGACTTGAAGATCTGAACTTGTAATTGTCAAATACAGAACTTCTAATTGTTAAATACAAATTATTAGTGCAAATTATAACTTGAAAATCTGAACTTGTAATTGTCAAATACAGAAATTAAAATTGATAGCTTCTAATTATTATTGCAAATTATAACTTGAAGATCTGAACTTGTAATTGTCAAATACAGAACTTAAAATTGATAGCTTCTAATTATTATTTCAAATTATAACTTGAAGATCTGAACTTGTAATTGTCAAATACAGAACTTCGAATTGTTAAATACAAATTATTAGTGCAAATTATAACTCGAAGATCTGAACTTGTAATAGGTAAATACAGAACTTCGAATTGTTAAATTCAAACTAAGATTGCAAATAAAACTTTGAAGATCTAAACTTGTAATAGTCAAATACAGAACTTCTAATTGTTAAATACAAATTATTAGTGCAAATTATAACTTGAAGATCTGAACTTGTAATTGTCAAATACAGAACTTCTAATTGTTAAATACAAATTATTAGTGCAAGTTATAACTTGAAGATCTGAACTTGTAATTGTCAAATACAGAACTTAAAATTGATAGCTTCTAATTATTATTGCAAATTATAACTTGAAGATCTGAACTAGTAATTGTCAAATACAGAAATTAAACTTGATAGCTTATAATTATTATTGTAAATTATAACTTGAAGATCTGAACTTGTAATAGTGAATTACAGAACTTAGATTTGTTAAATTCAAATTATTATTTCAAATTATAACTTGAAGATCTGAACTAGTAATTGTCAAATACGGAACTTAAAATTGATAGCTTCTAATTATTATTGCAAATTATAACTTGAAGATCTGAACTTGTAATTGTCAAATACAGAACTTAAAATTGATAGCTTCTAATTATTATTTCAAATTATAACTTCAAGATCTGAACTTGTAATTGTCAAATACAGAACTTCTAATTGTTAAATACAAATTATTAGTGCAAATTATAACTTGAAGTTCTGAACTTGTAATTGTCAAATACAGAACTTAAAATTGATAGCTTCTAATTATTATTGCAAATTTAACTTGAAGATCTGAACTTGTAATAGAGAATTACAGAACTTAGATTTGTTAAATTCCAATTATTATTTCAAATTATAACTTGAAGATCTGAACTAGTAATTGTCAAATACAGAACTTAAAATTGATAGCTTCTAATTATTATTGCAAATTATAACTTGAAGATCTGAACTTGTAATTGTCAAATACAGAACTTAAAATTGATAGTTTCTAATTATTATTGCAAATAATAACTTGAAGATCTGTACTTGTAATTGTCAAATACAGAACTTAAAATTGATAGCTTATAATTATAATTCAAATTATAACTTGAAGATCTGAACTTGTAATAGTCAAATACAGAACTTCGAATTGTTAAATACAAATTATTAGTGCAAATTATAACTTGAAGATCTGAACTTGTAATTGTCAAATACCGAACTTAAAACTGATAGCTTCTAATTATTATTGTTATTTATAACTTCTAGATCTGAACTTGTAGTAGTGAATTACAGAACTTAGATTTGTCAAATTCAAATTATTATTTCTAATTATAACTTGAAGATCTGAACTAGTAATTGTCAAATACAGAACTTCAAATTGATAGCTTCTAATTATTATTTCAAATTATAACTTGAAGATCTGAACTTGTAATTGTCAAATACAGAACTTAAAATTGATAGTTTCTAATTATTAATGCAAATAATAACTTGAAGATCTGTACTTGTAATTGTCAAATACAGTACTTAAAATTGATAGCTTATAATTATAATTCATATTATAACTTGAAGATCTGAACTAGTAATTGTCAAATACAGAACTTAAAATTGTTAAATACAAATTATTAGTGCAAATTATAACTTGAAGATCTGAACTTGTAATTGTGAAATACAGAAATTAAAATTGATAGCTTCTAATTATTATTGCAAATTATAACTAGAAGATCTGAACTTGTAATAGTGAATTACAGAACTTAGATTTGTTAAATTCAAATCATTATTTCAAATTATAACTTGAAGATCTGAACTTGTAATTGTCAAATACAGAACTTCTAATTGTTAAATACAAATTATTAGTGCAAATTATTACTTGAAGATCTGAACTAGTAATTGTCAAATACAGCACTTAAAATTGATAGCTTCTAATTATTATTGCAAATTATAACTTGAAGATCTGAACTTGTAATTGTCAAATACAGAACTTAAAATTGATAGCTTCTAATTATTATTGCAAATTATAACTTGAAGATTTGAACTTGTAATTGTCAAATACAGAACTTAAAATTGATAGCTTCTAATTATTATTGTAAATTATAACTTGAAAATCTGAACTTGTAATTGTCAAATACAGAACTTAAAATTGATAGCTTCTAATTATTATTGCAAATTATAACTTGAAGATCTGAACGTGTAATTGTCAAATACAGAACTTCTAATTGTTAAATACTAATTATTAGTGCAAATTATAACTAGAAGATCTGAACTAGTAATTGTCAAATACAGAACTTAAAAGTGATAGCTTCTAATTATTATTGCAAATTATAACTTGAAGATCTGAACTTGTAATTGTCAAATACAGAACTTAAAATTGATAGCTTCTAATTATTATTTCAAATTATAACTTGAAGATCTGAACTTTTAATTGTCAAATACAGAACTTAAAATTAATAGCTTCTAATTATTATTGCAAATAATAACTTGAAGATCTGAACTTGTAATTGTCAAATGCAGAACTTAAAATTGATAGCTTCTAATTATTATTGCAAATTATAACTTGAAGATCTGAACTTGTAATAGTCAAATACAGAACTTCGAATTGTTAAATACAAATTATTAGTGCAAATTATTACTTGAAGATCTGAACCTGTAATAGGTAAATACAGAACTTCGAATAGTTAAATTCAAACTAAGATTGCAAATAATAATTTGAAGATCTGAACTTGTAATAGTCAAATACAGAACTTAAAATTGATAGCTTCTATTTATTATTGCAAATAATAACTTGAAGATCTGAACTTGTAATTGTCAAATACAGAACTTAAAATTGATAGCTTCTAATTATTATTGCAAATTATAATTTGAAGATCTGAACTTGTAATAGACAAATACGCAACTTAGCATTGTTAAATACAAATTGTGATTGCAAATTATAACTTGAAGATCTGAACTTGTAATTGTCAAATACAGAACATAAAATTGATAGCTTCTAATTATTATTGCAAATAATAACTTGAAGATCTGAACTTGTAATTGTCAAATGCAGAACTTAAAATTGATAGCTTCTAATTATTATTGCAAATTATAACTAGAAAATCTGAACTTGTAATTGTCAAATACAGAAATTAAAATTGATAGCTTCTAATTATTATTGCAAATAATAACTTGAAGATCCTTACTTGTAATTGTCAAATGCAGAACTTAGTTTTGTATAATTCAAATTATTATTTCAAATTATAACTTGAAGATCTGAACTAGTAATTGTCAAATACAGAACTTAAAATTGATAGCATATAATTATTATTGTAAATTATAACTTGAAGATCTGAACTTGTAATAGTGAATTACAGAACTTAGATTTGTTAAATTCAAATTATTATTTCTAATTATAACTTGAAGATCTGAACTAGTAATTGTCAAATACAGAACTTAAAATTGATAGCTTCTAATTATTATTGCATATTATAACTTGAAGATCTGACCTTGTAATTGTCAAATACAGAACTTAAAATTGATAGCTTCTAAGTATTATTGCTAATTATAACTTGAAGATCTGAACTTGTAATAGGGAATTAAAGAACTTAGATTTGTTAAATTCAAATTATTAGTTCAAATTATTACTTGAAGATCTGAACTAGTAATTTTCAAATACAGAACTTAAAATTGGTAGCTTATAATTATAATTCTAATTATAACTTGAAGATCTGAGCTTGTAATAGTCAAATACAGAACTTAAAATTGATAGCTTCTAATTATTATTGCAAATTATAACTTGAAGATCTGAACTTGTAATAGTGAATTATAGAACTTAGATTTGTTAAATTCAAATTATTATTTCAAATTATAACTTGAAGATCTGAACTACTAATTGTCAAATACAGAACTTAAAATTGATAGCTTATAATTATAATTCAAATTATAACTTGAAGATCTGAGCTTGTAATAGTCAAATACAGAACTTCGAATTGTTAAATACAAATTATTAGTGCAAATTATAACTTGTAGATCTGAACTTGTAATAGGTAAATACAGAACTTCGAATTGTTAAATACAAATTATTATTTCAAATTATAACTTGAAGATCTGAACTAGTAATTGTCAAATACAGAACTTAAAATTGATAGCTTATAATTATAATTCAAATTATAACTTGAAGATCTGAACTTGTAATAGGTAAATACAGAACTTCGAATTGTTAATTCAAACAAGGATTGCAAATGATAATTTGAAGATCTAAACTTGTAATAGTCAAATACAGAACTTCTAATTGTAAAAAACACATTATTAATGCAAATTATAACTAGAAAATCTGAACTTGTAATTGTCAAATATAGAACTTAAAATTGATAGCTTCTAATTATTATTGCAATTTATAACTTGAAGATCTGAACTTGTAATAGAGAATTACAGAACTTAGATTTGTTAAATACAAATTATTATTTCCAATTATAACTTGAAGATCTGAACTTGTAATTGTCAAATACAGAACTTAAAAATGATAGCTTCTAATTATTATTGCAAATTATAACTTGAAGATCTGAACTTGTAATTGTCAAATACAGAACTTAAAATTGATAGCTTATAATTATAATTCAAATTATAACTTGAAGATCTGAACTTGTAATAGGTAAATACAGAACTTCGAATTGTTAATTCAAACAAGGATTGCAACTGATAATTTGAAGATCTAAACTTGTAATAGTCAAATACAGAACTTCTAATTGTTAAAAACACATTATTAGTGCAAATTATAACTAGAAAATCTGAACTTGTAATTGTTAAATACAGAACTTAAAATTGATAGCTTCTAATTATTATTGCAAATTATAACTTGAAGATCTGAACTTGTAATAGAGAATTACAGAACTTTGATTTGTTAAATTCAAATTATTATTTCAAATTATAACTTGAAGATCTGAACTAGTAATTGTCAAATACAGAACTTAAAATTGATAGCTTCTAATTATTATTGCAAATTATAACTTGAAGATCTGAACTTGTAATAGAGAATTACAGAACTTTGATTTGTTAAATTCAAATTATTATTTCAAATTATAACTTGAAGATCTGAACTAGTAATTGTCAAATACAGAACTTAAAATTGATAGCTTCTAATTATTATTGCAAATTATAACTTGAAGATCTGAACTTGTAATTGTCAAATACAGAACTTAAAATTGATAGCTTCTAATTATTATTTCAAATTATAACTTGGAGATCTGAACTTGTAATTGTCAAATACAGAACTTAAAATTGATAGCTTCTAATTATTATTGCTAATAATAATTTGAAGATCTGAACTTGTAATAGTCAAATACAGAACTTCTAATTGTTAAATACAAATTATTTGTGCAAATTATTACTTGAAGATCTGAACTAGTAATTGTCAAATACAGCACTTAAAATTGATAGCTTCTAATTATTATTGCAAATTATAACTTGGAGATCTGAACTTGTAATTGTCAAATACAGAACTTAAAATTGATAGCTTCTAATTATTATTGCAAATTATAACTTGAAGATCTGAACTTGTAATTGTCAAATACAGAACTTCTAATTGTTAAATACAAATTATTAGTGCAAATTATAACTTGAAGATCTGACCTTGTAATTGTCAAATACAGAACTTAAAATTGATAGCTTCTAATTATTATTGTAAATTATAACTTGAAGATCTCAACTTGTAATTGTCAAATACAGAACTTAAAATTGATAGCTTCTAATTATTATTGCAAATTATAATTTGAAGATCTGAACTTGTAATAGACAAATACGCAACTTAGCATTGTTAAATACAAATTGTGATTGCAAATTATAACTTGAAGATCTGAACTTGTAATTGTCAAATACAGAACTTAAAATTGATAGCTTCTAATTATTATTGTAAATTATAACTTGAAGATCTGAACTTGTAATAGTCAAATACAGAACTTCGAATTGTTAAATACAAATTATTAGTGGAAATTATTACTTGAAGATCTGAACCTGTAATAGGTAAATACAGAACTTCGAATGGTTAAATTCAAACTAAGATTGCAAATAATAATTTGAAGATCTGAACTTGTAATAGTCAAATACAGAACTTCTAATTGTTAAATACAAATTATTAGTGCAAATTGTTACTTGAAGATCTGAACTAGTAATTGTCAAATACAGCACTTAAAATTGATAGGTTATAATTATTATTGCAAATTATAACTTGAAGATCTGAACTTGTAATTGTCAAATACAGAACTTAAAATTGATAGCTTCTAAATATTATTTCAAATTATAACTTGGAGATCTGAACTTGTAATTGTCAAATACAGAACTTAAAATTGATAGTTTCTAATTATTATTGCAAATTATAACTTGAAGATCTGAACTTGTAATTGTCAAATACAGAACTTGTAATTGTTAAATACAAATTATTAGTGCAAATTATAACTTGAAGATCTGACCTTGTAATTGTCAAATACAGAACTTAAAATTGATAGCTTCTAATTATTATTGTAAATTATAACTTGTAGATCTTAACTTGTAATAGTGAATTACAGAACTTAGATTTGTAAAATTCAAATTATTATTTCAAATCATAACTTGAAGATCTGAACTAGTAATTGTCAAATACAGAACTTAAAATTGATAGCTTCTAATTATTATTGCAAATTATAACTTGAAGATCTGAACTTGTAATTGTCAAATACAGAACTTAAAATTGATAGCTTCTAATTATTATTGTAAATTATAACTTGAAGATCTGAACTTGTAATTGTCAAATACAGAACTTAAAATTGATAGCTTCTTATTATTATTGCAAATAATAACTTGAAGATCTGAACTTGTAATTGTCAAATACAGAACTTCTAATTGTTAAATACAAATTATTAGTGTAAATTATAACTTGAAGATCTGAACTTGTAATTGTCAAATACAGAACTTAAAATCGATAGCTTCTAATTATTATTGTAAATTATAACTTGAAGATCTGAACTTGTAATAGTGCATTACAGAACTTAGATTTGTTAAATTCAAATTATTATTTCAAATTATAACTTGAAGATCTGAACTAGTAATTGTCAAATACAGAACTTAAAATTGATAGCTTCTAATTATTATTGCAAATTATAACTTGAAGATCTGAACTTGTAATTGTCAAATACAGAACTTCTAATTGTTAAATACAAATTATTAGTGCAAATTATAACTTGAAGATCTGAACTTGTAATTATCAAATACAGAACTTAAAATTGATAGCTTCTAATTATTATTGCAAATAATAATTTGAAGATGTGATCTTGTAATAGACAAATACGCAACTTAGCATTGTTAAATACAAATTATGATTGAAAATTATAACTTGAAGATCTGAACCTGTAATTGTCAAATGCAGAACTTAAAATTGATAGCTTCTAATTAATATTGCAAATAATAATTTGAAGATCTGAACTAGTAATTGTCAAATACAGAACTTAAAATTGATAGCTTATAATTATAATTCAAATTATAACTTGAAGATCTGAGCTTGTAATAATCAAATACAGAACTTCGAATTGTTAAATACAAATTATTAGTGCAAATTATAACTTGTAGATCTGAACTTGTAACAGGTAATTACAGAACTTCAAATTGTTAAATTAAAACTAAGATTGCAAATAATAATTTGAAGATCTGAACTTGTAATAGTCAAATACAGAACTTCTAATTGTTAAATACAAAATATTAGTGCAAATTATAACTTGAAGATCTGAGTTTGTAATTGTCAAATACAGAACTTAAAATTGATAGCTTCTAATTATTATTTCAAATTATAACTTGAAGATCTGAACTTGTAATTGTAAAATACAGAACTTCTAATTGTTAAATACAAATTATTAGTGCAAATTATAACTTGAAGATCTGAACTTGTAATTGTCAAATACAGAACTTAAAATTGATAGCTTCTAATTATTATTGCAAATAATAACTTGAAGATCTGATCTTGTAATTGTCAAATACAGAACTTAAAATTGATAGCTTCTAATTATTATTGCAAATAATAACTTGAAGATCTGAACTTGTAATTGTCAAATGCAGAACTTAAAATTGATAGCTTCTAATTATTATTGCAAATAATAATTTTAAGATCTAAACTTGTAATAGTCAAATGCAGAACTTCTAATTGTTAAATACAAATTATTAGTGCAAATTATAACTTGTAGATCTGAACTTGTAATTGTCAAATACAGAACTTCTAATTGTTAAATACAAATTATTAGTGCAAGTTATAACTTGAAGATCTGAACTTGTAATTGTCAAATACAGAACTTAAAATTGATAGCTTCTAATTATTATTGCAAATAATAACTTGAAGATCTGATCTTGTAATTGTCAAACACAGAACTTAAAATTGATAGCTTCTAATTATTATTGCAAAATAATATCTTGAAGATCTGAACTTGTAATTGTCAAATACAGAACTTAAAATTGATAGCTTATAATTATAATTCAAATAATAACTTCAAGATCTGAACTTGTAATTGTCAAATACAGAACTTCTAATTGTTAAATACAAATTATTAGTGCAAATTATAACTTGAAGATCTGAACTTGTAATTGTCAAATACAGAACTTAAAATTGATAGCTTCTAATTATTATTGCAAATTATAACTTGAAGATCTGAACTTGTAATAGTGAATTACAGAACTTGGATTTGTTAAATTCAAATTATTATTTCAAATTATAACTTGAACATTCTGAACTAGTAATTTTCTAATACAGAACTTAAAATTGATAGCTTCTAATTATTATTGCAAATTATAACGTGAAGATCTGAACTTGTAATTGTCAAATACAGAACTTCTAATTGTTAAATACAAATTATTAGTGCAAATTATAACTTGAAGATCTGAACTTGTAGTTGTCAAAGACAGAACTTAAAATTGATAGTTTCTAATTATTATTGGAAATTATAACTTGAAGATCTGAACTTGTAATTGTCAAATACAGAACTTAAAATTGATAGCTTCTAATTATTATTGCAAATTATAACTTGAAGATCTGAACGTGTAATTGTCAAATACAGAACTTCTAATTGTTAAATACAAATTATTAGTGCAAATTATAACATGAAGATCTGAACTTGTAATTGTCAAATACAGAACTTAAAATTGATAGCTTCTAATTATTATTTCAAATTATAACTTGAAGATCTGAACTTGTAATTGTCAAATACAGAACTTAAAATTAATAGCTTCTAATTATTATTGCAAATAATAACTTGAAGATCTGAACTTGTAATTGTCAAATGCAGAACTTAAAATTGATAGCTTCTAATTATTATTGCAAATAATAATTTGAAGATCTGTACTTGTAATTGTCAAATACAGAACTTAAAATTGATAGCTTATAATTATTATTGCAAATTATAACTTGAAGATCTGAACTTGTAATAGTGAATTACAGAACTTGGATTTGTTAAATTCAAATTATTATTTCAAAGTAAAACTTGAAGATCTGAACTAGTAATTGTCAAATACAGAACTTAAAATTGATAGCTTATAATTATAATTCAAATTATAACTTCAAGATCTGAGCTTGTAATAGTCAAATACAGAACTTCGAATTGTTAAATACAAATTATTAGTGCAAATTATAACTTGTAGATCTGAACTTGTAATAGGTAAATACAGAACTTCAAATTGTTAAATTAAAACTAAGATTGCAAATAATAATTTGAAGATCAGAACTTGTAATAGTCAAATACAGAACTTCTAATTGTTAAATACAAATTATTAGTGCAAATTATAATTTGAAGATCTAAACTAGTAATTGTCAAATACAGAACTTAAAATTGTTAAATACCAATTATTAGTGCAAATTATAATTTGAAGATCTGTTCTTGTAATTGTCAAATACAGAACTTAAAATTGATAGCTTCTAAGTATTATTGCTAATTATAACTTGAAGATCTGAACTTGTAATAGGGAATTAAAGAACTTAGATTTGTTAAATTCAAATTATTAGTACAAATTATTACTTGAAGATCTGAACTAGTAATTGTCAAATACAGAACTTAAAATTGATAGCTTATAATTATAATTCTAATTATAACTTGAAGATCTGAGCTTGTAATAGTCAAATACAGAACTTAAAATTGATAGCTTCTAATTATTATTGCAAATTATAACTTGAAGATCTGAACTTGTAATAGTGAATTACAGAACTTAGATTTGTTAAATTCAAATTATTATTTCAAATTATAACTTGAAGATCTGAACTAGTAGTTGTCAAATACAGAACTTAAAATTGATAGCTTATAATTATAATTCAAATTATAACTTGAAGATCTGAGCTTGTAATAGTCAAATACAGAACTTCGAATTGTTAAATACAAATTATTAGTGCAAATTATAACTTGTAGATCTGAACTTGTAATAGGTAAATACAGAACTTCGAATTGTTAAATACAAATTATTAGTGCAAATTATAACTTGAAGATCTGAACTAGTAATTGTCAAATACAGAACTTAAAAGTGATAGCTTCTAATTATTATTTCAAATTATAACTTGAAGATCTGAACTTGTAATTGTCAAATACAGAACTTAAAATTGATAGCTTCTAATTATTATTGCAAATTATAACTTGAAGATCTGAACGTGTATTTGTCAAATACAGAACTTCTAATTGTTAAATACAAATTATTAGTGCAAATTATAACATGAAGATCTGAACTTGTAATTGTCAAATACAGAACTTAAAATTGATAGCTTCTAATTATTATTTCAAATTATAACTTGAAGATCTGAACTTGTAATTGTCAAATACAGAACTTAAAATTAATAGCTTCTAATTATTATTGCAAATAATAACTTGAAGATCTGAACTTGTAATTGTCAAATGCAGAACTTAAAATTGATAGCTTCTAATTATTATTGCAAATAATAATTTGAAGATCTGTACTTGTAATTGTCAAATACAGAACTTAAAATTGATAGCTTATAATTATTATTGCAAATTATAACTTGAAGATCTGAACTTGTAATAGTGAATTACAGAACTTGGATTTGTTAAATTCAAATTATTATTTCAAAGTAAAACTTGAAGATCTGAACTAGTAATTGTCAAATACAGAACTTAAAATTGATAGCTTATAATTATAATTCAAATTATAACTTCAAGATCTGAGCTTGTAATAGTCAAATACAGAACTTCTAATTGTTAAATACAAATTATTAGTGCAAATTATAATTTGAAGATCTGAACTTGTAATTATCAAATACAGAACTTAAAATTGAGAGCTTCTAATTATTATTGCAAATAATAATTTGAAGATGTGAACTTGTAATAGACAAATACGCAACTTAGCATTGTTAAATACAAATTATGATTGAAAATTATAACTTGAAGATCTGAACCTGTAATTGTCAAATGCAGAACTTAAAATTGATAGCTTCTAATTAATATTGCAAATAATAATTTGAAGATCTGAACTAGTAATTGTCAAATACAGAACTTAAAATTGATAGCTTCTAATTATTATTGCAAATTATAACTTGAAAATCTGAGCGTGTAATTGTCAAATACAGAACTTCTAATTGTTAAATACAAATTATTAGTGCAAATTATAACATGAAGATCTGAACTTGTAATTGTCAAATACAGAACTTAAAATTGATAGCTTCTAATTATTATTTCAAATTATAACTTGAAGATCTGAACTTGTAATTGTCAAATACAGAACTTAAAATTAATAGCTTCTAATTATTATTGCAAATAATAACTTGAAGATCTGAACTTGTAATTGTCAAATGCAGAACTTAAAATTGATAGCTTCTAATTATTATTGCAAATAATAATTTGAAGATCTGTACTTGTAATTGTCAAATACAGAACTTAAAATTGATAGCTTATAATTATTATTGCAAATTATAACTTGAAGATCTGAACTTGTAATTGTCAAATGCAGAACTTAAAATTGATAGCTTCTAATTATTATTGCAAATAATAATTTGAAGATCTGTACTTGTAATTGTCAAATACAGAACTTAAAATTGATAGCTTATAATTATAATTCAAATAATGACTTCATGATCTGAACTTGTAATTGTCAAATACAGAACTTCTAATTGTTAAATACAAATTATTAGTGCAAATTATAACTTGAAGATCTGAACTTGTAATTGTCAAATACAGAACTTAAAATTGATAGCTTCTAATTATTATTGCAAATAATAACTTGAAGATCTGATCTTGTAATTGTCAAACACAGAACTTAACATTGATAGCTTGTAATTATTATTGCAAATAATAACTTGAAGATCTGAACTTGTAATTGTCAAATGCAGAACTTAAAATAGATAGCTTCTAATTATTATTGCAAATAATAATTTGAAGATCTGTACTTGTAATTGTCAAATACAGAACTTAAAATTGATAGCTTATAATTATAATTCAAATTATAACTTGAAGATCTGAGCTTGTAATAGTCAAATACAGAACTTCTAATTGTTAAATACAAAATATTAGTGCAAATTATAACTTGTAGATCTGAACTTGTAATAGGTAAATACAGAACTTCGAATTGTTAAATACAAATTATTAGTGCAAATTATAACTTGAAGATCTGAACTTGTAATTGTCAAATACAGAACTTAAAATTGATAGCTTCTAATTATTATTGCAAATTATAACTTGAAGATCTGAACGTGTAATTGTCAAATACAGAACTTCTAATTGTTAAATACAAATTATTAGTGCAAATTATAACATGAAGATCTGAACTTGTAATTGTCAAATACAGAACTTAAAATTGATAGCTTCTAATTATTATTTCAAATTATAACTTGAAGATCTGAACTTGTAATTGTCAAATACAGAACTTAAAATTAATAGCTTCTAATTATTATTGCAAATAATAACTTGAAGATCCTAACTTGTAATTGTCAAATACAGAACTTCTAATTGTTAAATACAAATTATTAGTGCAAATTATAACTTGAAGATCTGAACTTGTAATAGGTAAATACAGAACTTCAAATTGTTAAATTAAAACTAAGATTGAAAATAATAATTTGAAGATCAGAACTTGTAATAGTCAAATACAGAACTTCTAATTGTTAAATACAAATTATTAGTGCAAATTATAACTTGAAGATTTGAACTTGTAATTTTCAAATACAGAACTTAAAATTGATAGCTTCTAATTATTATTGCAAATAATAATTTGAAGATCTGTACTTGTAATTGTCAAATACAGAACTTAAAATTGATAGCTTATAATTATTATTGCTAATTATAACTTGAAGATCTGAACTTGTAATAGTGAATTACAGAACTTGGATTTGTTAAATTCAAATTATTATTTCAAAGTAAAACTTGAAGATCTGAACTAGTAATTGTCAAATACAGAACTTAAAATTGATAGCTTATAATTATAATTCAAATTATAACTTCAAGATCTGAGCTTGTAATAGTCAAATACAGAACTTCGAATTGTTAAATACAAATTATTAGTGCAAATTATAACTTGTAGATCTGAACTTGTAATAGGTAAATACAGAACTTCAAATTGTTAAATTAAAACTAAGATTGTAAATAATAATTTGAAGATCAGAACTTGTAATAGTCAAATACAGAACTTCTAATTGTTAAATACAAATTATTAGTGCAAAT
Source organism: Cantharis lateralis (assembly GCA_963170105.1). NCBI lineage: Eukaryota > Metazoa > Arthropoda > Insecta > Coleoptera > Cantharidae > Cantharis > Cantharis lateralis. The sequence continues at coordinate 7,755,486 of OY720630.1, read as the reverse complement.
TATAACTTGAAGATCTGAACTTGTAATTATCAAATACAGAACTTAAAATTGATAGCTTCTAATTATTATTGCAAATAATAATTTGAAGATGTGAACTTGTAATAGACAAATACGCAACTTAGCATTGTTAAATACAAATTATGATTGAAAATTATAACTTGAAGATCTGAACCTGTAATTGTCAAATGCAGAACTTAAAATTGATAGCTTCTAATTAATATTGCAAATAATAATTTGAAGATCTGAACTAGTAATTGTCAAATACAGAACTTAAAATTGATAGCTTATAATTATAATTCAAATTATAACTTGAAGATCTGAGCTTGTAATAGTCAAATACAGAACTTCGAATTGTTAAATACAAATTATTAGTGCAAATTATAACTTGTAGATCTGAACTTGTAACAGGTAATTACAGAACTTCAAATTGTTAAATTAAAACTAAGATTGCAAATAATAATTTGAAGATCTGAACTTGTAATAGTCAAATACCGAACTACTAATTGTTAAATACTAAATATTAGTTCAAATTATAACTTGAAGATCTGAACTTGTAATTATCAAATACAGAACTTAAAATTGATAGCTTCTAATTATTATTTCAAATTATAATTTGAAGATCTGAACTTGTAATTGTAAAATACAGAACTTCTAATTGTTAAATACAAATTATTAGTGCAAATTATAACTTGAAGGTCTGAACTTGTAATTGTCAAATACAGAACTTAAAATTGATAGCTTCTAATTATTATTGCAAATAATAACTTGAAGATCTGATCTTGTAATTGTCAAATACAGAACTTAAAATTGATAGCTTCTAATTATTATTGCAAATAATAACTTGAAGATCTGAACTTGTAATTGTCAAATGCAGAACTTAAAATTGATAGCTTCTAATTATTATTGCAAATAATAATTTGAAGATCTGTACTTGTAATTGTCAAATACAGAACTTAAAATTGATAGCTTATAATTATAATTCAAATTATAACTTCAAGATCTGAACTTGTAATTGTCAAATACAGAACTTCTAATTGTTAAATACAAATTGTTAGTGCAAATTATAACTTGAAGATCTGAACTTGTAATTGTCAAATACAGAACTTAAAATTGATAGCTTCTAATTATTATTGCAAATTATAACTTGAAGATCTGAACTTGTAATAGTGAATTACAGAACTGAGATTTGTGAAATTCAAATTATTATTACAAATTATAACTTGAAGATCTGAACTAGTAATTGTCAAATACAGAACTTAAAATTGATAGCTTATAATTATAATTCAAATTATAACTTGAAGATCTGAGCTTGTAATAGTCAAATACAGAACTTCTAATTGTTAAATACAAAATATTAGTGCAAATTATAACTTGTAGATCTGAACTTGTAACAGGTAATTACAGAACTTCAAATTGTTAAATTAAAACTAAGATTGCAAATAATAATTTGAAGATCTGAACTTGTAATAGTCAAATACAGAACTTCTAATTGTTAAATACAAAATATTAGTGCAAATAATAATTTGAAGATCTGTACTTGTAATTGTCAAATACAGAACTTAAAATTGATAGCTGATAATTATAATTCAAATTATAACTTCAAGATCTGAACTTGTAATTGTCAAATACAGAACTTCTAATTGTTAAATACAAATTATTAGTGCAAATTATAACTTGAAGATCTGAACTTGTAATTGTCAAATACAGAACTTAAAATTGATAGCTTCTAATTATTATTGCAAATTATAACTTGAAGATCTGAACTTGTAATAGTGAATTACAGAACTTAGATTTGTGAAATTCAAATTATTATTACAAATTATAACTTGAAGATCTGAACTAGTAATTGTCAAATACAGAACTTAAAATTGTTAAATACCAATTATTAGTGAAAATTATAATTTGAAGATCTGACCTTGTAATTGTCAAATACAGAACTTAAAATTGATAGCTTCTAAGTATTATTGCTAATTATAACTTGAAGATCTGAACTTGTAATAGGGAATTAAAGAACTTAGATTTGTTAAATTCAAATTATTAGTTCAAATTATTACTTGAAGATCTGAACTAGTAATTGTCAAATACAGAACTTAAAATTGATAGCTTCTAATTATTATTGCAAATTATAACTTGAAGATCTGAACTTGTAATTGTCAAATACAGAACTTAAAATTGATAGCTTCTAATTATTATTGTAAATTATAACTTGAAGATCTGAACTTGTAATTGTCAAATACAGAACTTAAAATTAATAGCTTCTAATTATTATTGCAAATAATAACTTGAAGATCTGAACTTGTAATTGTCAAATGCAGAACTTAAAATTGATAGCTTCTAATTATTATTGCAAATAATAATTTGAAGATCTGTACTTGTAATTGTCAAATACAGAACTTAAAATTGATAGCTTATAATTATTATTGCAGATTATAACTTGAAGATCTGAACTTGTAATAGTGAATTACAGAACTTAGATTTGTTAAATTCAAATTATTATTTCAAAGTAAAACTTGAAGATCTGAACTAGTAATTGTCAAATACAGAACTTCGAATTGTTAAATACAAATTATTAGTGCAAATTATAACTTGTAGATCTGAACTTGTAATAGGTAAATACAGAACTTCAAATTGTTAAATTAAAACTAAGATTGCAAATAATAATTTGAAGATCTGAACTTGTAATAGGTAAATTCAGAACTTCAAATTGTTAAATTAAAACTAAGATTGCAAATAATAATTTGAAGATCTGAACTTGTAATAGTCAAATACAGAACTTCTAATTGTTAAATACAAATTATTAGTGCAAATTATAACTTGAAGATCTGAACTTGTAATTTTCAAATACAGAACTTAAAATTGATAGCTTCTAATTATTATTGCAAATAATAATTTGAAGATGTGATCTTGTAATAGACAAATACGCAACTTAGCATTGTTAAATACAAATTATGATTGAAAATTATAACTTGAAGATCTGAACCTGTAATTGTCAAATGCAGAACTTAAAATTGATAGCTTCTAATTAGTATTGCAAATAATAATTTGAAGATCTGAACTAGTAATTGTCAAATACAGAACTTAAAATTGATAGCTTATAATTATAATTCAAATTATAACTTGAAGATCTGAGCTTGTAATAGTCAAATACAGAACTTCGAATTGTTAAATACAAATTATTAGTGCAAATTATAACTTGTAGATCTGAACTTGTAACAGGTAATTACAGAACTTCAAATTGTTAAATTAAAACTAAGATTGCAAATAATAATTTGAAGATCTGAACTTGTAATAGTCAAATACAGAACTTCTAATTGTTAAATACAAAATATTAGTGCAAATTATAACTTGAAGATCTGAACTTGTAATTGTCAAATACAGAACTTAAAATTGATAGCTTCTAATTATTATTTCAAATTATAACTTGAAGATCTGAACTTGTAATTGTAAAAAACAGAACTTCTAATTGTTAAATACAAATTATTAGTGCAAATTATAACTTGAAGATCTGAACTTGTAATTGTCAAATACAGAACTTAAAATTGATAGCTTCTAATTATTATTGCAAATAATAACTTGAAGATCTGATCTTGTAATTGTCAAATACAGAACTTAAAATTGATAGCTTCTAATTATTATTGCAAATAATAACTTGAAGATCTGAACTTGTAATTGTCAAATGCAGAACTTAAAATTGATAGCTTCTAATTATTATTGCAAATTATAACTTGAAGATCTGAACTTGTAATTGTCAAATACAGAACTTCTAATTGTTAAATACAAATTATTAGTGCAAATTATAACTTGAAGATCTGAACTTGTAATTGTCAAATACAGAACTTAAAATTGATAGCTTCTAATTATTATTGCAAATTATAACTTGAAGATCTGAACTTGTAATAGTGAATTACAGAACTTAGATTTGTGAAATTCAAATTATTATTACAAATTATAACTTGAAGATCTGAACTAGTAATTGTCAAATACAGAACTTAAAATTGTTAAATACCAATTATTAGTGCAAATTATAATTTGAAGATCTGTTCTTGTAATTGTCAAATACAGAACTTAAAATTGATAGCTTCTAAGTATTATTGCTAATTATAACTTGAAGATCTGAACTTGTAATAGGTAAATACAGAACTTCGAATTGTTGAATACAAATTATTAGTGCAAAAATATAACTTGAAGATCTGAACTAGTAATTGTCAAATACAGAACTTAAAAGTGATAGCTTCTAATTATTATTTCAAATTATAACTTGAAGATCTGAACTTGTAATTGTCAAATACAGAACTTAAAATTGATAGCTTCTAATTATTATTGCAAATTATAACTTGAAGATCTGAACGTGTAATTGTCAAATACAGAACTTCTAATTGTTAAATACAAATTATTAGTGCAAATTATAACATGAAGATCTAAACTTGTAATTGTCAAATACAGAACTTAAAATTGATAGCTTCTAATTATTATTTCAAATTATAACTTGAAGATCTGAACTTGTAATTGTCAAATACAGAACTTAAAATTAATAGCTTCTAATTATTATTGCAAATAATAACTTGAAGATCTGAACTTGTAATTGTCAAATGCAGAACTTAAAATTGATAGCTTCTAATTATTATTGCAAATAATAATTTGAAGATCTGTACTTGTAATTGTCAAATACAGAACTTAAAATTGATAGCTTATAATTATTATTGCAAATTATAACTTGAAGATCTGAACTTGTAATAGTGAATTACAGAACTTAGATTTGTTAAATTCAAATTATTATTTCAAAGGAAAACTTGAAGATCTGAACTAGTAATTGTCAAATACAGAACTTAAAATTGATAGCTTATAATTATAATTCAAATTATAACTTGAAGATCTGAGCTTGTAATAGTCAAATGCAGAACTTCGAATTGTTAAATACAAATTATTAGTGCAAATCATAACTTGTAGATCTGAACTTGTAATAGGTAAATACAGAACTTCAAATTGTTTAATTAAAACTAAGATTGCAAATAATAATTTGAAGATCAGAACTTGTAATAGTCAAATACAGAACTTCTAATTGTTAAATACAAATTATTAGTGCAAATTATAACTTGTAGATCTGAACTTGTAATAGGTAAATACAGAACTTCTAATTGTTAAATACAAATTATTAGTGCAAATTATAACTTGAAGATCTGAACTTGTAATAGTCAAATACAGAACTTCTAATTGTTAAATACAAATTATTTGTGCAAATTATAACTTGAAGATCTGAACTAGTAATTGTCAAATACAGAACTTAAAATTGATAGCTTATAATTATTTAAGTAATTTATAACTTGAAGATCTGAACTTGTAATAGTGAATTACAGAACTTAGATTTGTTAAATTCAAATTATTATTTCAAATTATAACTTGAAGTTCTGAACTAGTAATTTTCTAATACAGAACTTAAAATTGATAGCTTCTAATTATTATTGCAAATTATAACGTGAAGATCTGAACTTGTAATTGTCAAATACAGAACTTCTAATTGTTAAATACAAATTATTAGTGCAAATTATAACTTGAAGATCTGAACTTGTAGTTGTCAAAGAGAGAACTTAAAATTGATAGTTTCTAATTATTATTGGAAATTATAACTTGAAGATCTGAACTTGTAATAGTGAATTACAGAACTTAGATTTGTTAAATTCAAATTATTATTTCATATTATAACTTGAAGATCTCAACTAGTAATTGTCAAATACAGAACTTAAAATTGATAGCTTAATTATTATTGAAAATTATAACTTGAAGATCTGAACTTGTAATTGTCAAATACAGAACTTAAAATTGATAGCTTCTAATTATTATTGCAAATAATAACTTGAAGATCTGAACTTGTAATTGTCAAATACAGAACTTAAAACTGATAGCTTCTAATTATTATTGCAAATAATAATTTGAAGATCTGTACTTGTAATTGTCAAATACAGAACTTAAAATTGATAGCTTATAATTATAATTCAAATTATAACTTCAAGATCTGAACTTGTAATTGTCAAATACAGAACTTCTAATTGTTAAATACAAATTATTAGTGCAAATTATAACTTGAAGTTCTGAACTTGTAATTGTCAAATACAGAACTTAAAATTGTTAGCTTCTAATTATTATTGCAAATTATAACTTGAAGATCTGAACTTGTAATAGTGAACTACAGAACTTAGATTTGTTAAATTCAAATTATTATTACAAATTATAACTTGAAGATCTGAACTAGTAATAGTCAAATACAGAACTTAAAATTGTTAAATACCAATTATTAGTGCAAATTATAACTTGAAGATCTGACCTTGTAATTGTCAAATACAGAACTTAAAATTGATAGCTTCTAAGTATTATAGCTAATTATAACTTGAAGATCTGAACTTGTAATAGTGAATTAAAAAACTTAGATTTGTTAAATTCCAATTATTAGTTCAATTTATAACTTGAAGATCTGAACTAGTAATTGTCAAATACAGAACTTAAAATTGTTAAATACCAATTATTAGTGCAAATTATAACTTGAAGATCTGACCTTGTAATTGTCAAATACAGAACTTAAAATTGATAGCTTCTAATTATTATTGCAAATTATAACTTGAAGATCTGAACTTGTAATAGTGAATTACAGAACTTAGATTGGTTAAATTCAAATTATTATTACAAATTATAACTTGAAGATCTGAACTAGTAATTGTCAAATACAGAACTTAAAATTGATAGCTTCTAATTATTATTGCAAATTATAACTTGAAGATCTGAACTTGTAATTGTCAAATACAGAACTTAAAATTGATAGCTTCTAATTATTATTGTAAATTATAACTGGAAGATCTGAACTTGTAATAGTGAATTAAAGAACTTAGATTTGTTAAATTCAAATTATTATTTCAAATTATAACTTGAAGATCTCAACTAGTAATTGTCAAATACAGAACTTAAAATTGATAGCATATAATTATTATTGTAAATTATAACTTGAAGATCTGAACTTGTAATAGTGAATTACAGAACTTAGATTTGTTAAATTCAAATTATTATTTCTAATTATAACTTGAAGATCTGAACTAGTAATTGTCAAATACAGAACTTAAAATTGATAGCTTATAATTATAATTCAAATTATAACTTGAAAATCTGAACTTGTAATTGTCAAATACAGAACTTAAAATTGATAGCTTCTAATTATTATTGCAAATTATAACTTGAAGATCTGAACTTGTAATAGAGAATTACAGAACTTAGATTTGTTAAATTCAAATTATTATTTCAAATTATAACTTGAAGATCTGAACTTGTAATTGTCAAATACAGAACTTAAAATTGATAGCTTCTAATTATTATTTCAAATTATAACTTGAAGATCTGAACTTGTAATTGTCAAATACAAAACATAAAATTAATAGCTTCTAATTATTATTGCAAATAATAACTTGAAGATCCTTACTTGTAATTGTCAAATGCAGAACTTAGATTTGTTAAATTCAAATTATTGTTTCAAATTATAACTTGAAGATCTGAACTAGTAATTGTCAAATACAGAACTTAAAATTGATAGCATATAATTATTATTGTAAATTGTAACTTGAAGATCTGAACTTGTAATAGTGAATTACAGAACTTCTAATTGTTAAATACAAATTATTAGTGCAAATTATAACTAGAAGATCTGAACTTGTAATTGTCAAATACAGAACTTAAAATTGATAGCTTCTAAGTATTATTGCAAATAATAACTAGAAGATCTGTACTTGTAATTGTCAAATACAGAACTTAAAATTGATAGCTTATAATTATAATTCAAATTATAACTCCAAGATCTGAACTTGTAATTGTCAAATACAGAACTTCTAATTGTTAAATACAAATTATTTGTGCAAATTATAACTTGAAGATCTGAACTTGTAATTGTCAAATACAGAACTTAAAATTGATAGCTTCTAATTATTATTGCAAATTATAACTTGAAGATCTGAACTTGTAATAGTGAATTACAGAACTTAGATTGGTTAAATTCAAATTATTATTACAAATTATAACTTGAAGATCTGAACTAGTAATTGTCAAATACAGAACTTAAAATTGATAGCTTCTAATTATTATTGCAAATTATAACTCGAAGATCTGAACTTGTAATTGTCAAATACAGAACTTAAAATTGATAGCTTCTAATTATTATTTCAAATTATAACTTGAAGATCTGAACTTGTAATTGTCAAATACAGAACTTAAAATTGATAGCTTCTAATTATTATTGCAAATAATAACTTGAAGATCTGTACTTGTAATTGTCCAATAAAGAACTTAAAATTGATAGCTTATAATTATAGTTCAAATTATAACTTGAAGATCTGAACTTGTAATAGTCAAATACAGAACTTCGAATTGTTAAATACAAATTATTAGTGCAAATTATAACTTGATGATCTGAACTTGTAATTGTCAAATACAGAACTTAAAATTGATAGCTTCTAATTATTATTGCAAATTATAACTTGAAGATCTGAATTTGTAATGGTCAAATACAGAACATCTAATTGTTAAATACAAATTATTAGTGCAAATAATAACTTGTAGATCTGAACTTGTAATTGTCAAATACAGAACTTAAAATTGATAGCTTCTAGTTATTATTGCAAATTATAACTTGAAGATCTGAACTTGTAATAGTGAATTACAAAACTTAGATTTGTTAAATACAAATTATTAGTGCAAATTATAACTAGAAGATCTGAACTTGTAATTGTCAAATACAGAACTTAAAATTGATAGCTTCTTATTATTATTGCAAATAATAACTTGAAGATCTGTACTTGTAATTGTCAAATACAGAACTTAAAATTGATAGCTTATAATTATAATTCAAATTATAACTCCAAGATCTGAACTTGTAATTGACAAATACAGAACTTCTAATTGTTAAATACAAATTATTAGTGCAAATTATAACTTGAAGATCTGAACTTGTAATTGTCAAATACAGAACTTAAAATTGATAGCTTCAAATTATTATTGCAAATTACAACTTGAAGATCTGAACTTGAAATAGTGAATTACAGAACTTAAAATTGATAGCTTCTAAGTATTATTGCTAATTATAACTTGAAGATCTGAACTTGTAATAGTAAATTAAAGAACTTAGATTTGTTAAATTCAAATTATTAGTTCAAATTATTACTTGAAGATCTGAACTAGTATTTGTCAAATACAGAACTTAAAATTGATAGCTTATAATTATAATTCTAATTATAACTTGAAGATCTGAGCTTGTAATAGTCAAATACAGAACTTAAAATTGATAGCTTCTAATTACTATTGCAAATTATAACTTGAAGATCTGAACTTGTAATAGGTAAATACAGAACTACGAATTGTTAATTCAAACTAAGATTGCAAATGATAATTTGAAGATCTAAACTTGTAATAGTCAAATACAGAACTTCTAATTTTTAAATACAAATTATTAGTGCAAATTATAACTTGAAAATCTGAACTTGTAATTGTCAAATACAGAACTTAAAATTGATAGCTTCTAATTATTATTGCAAATTATAACTTGAAGATCTGAACTTGTAATAGAGAATTACAGAACTTAGATTTGTTAAATTCAAATTATTATTTCAAATTATAACTTGAAGATCTGAACTTGTAATTGTCAAATACAGAACTTAAAATTGATAGCTTCTAATTATTATTTCAAATTATAACTTGAAGATCTGAACTTGTAATTGTCAAATACAAAACATAAAATTAATAGCTTCTAATTATTATTGCAAATAATAACTTGAAGATCTGAACTTGTAATTGTCAAATGCAGAACTTAAAATTGATAGCTTCTAATTATTATTGCAAATAATAATTTGAAGATCTGTACTTGTAATTGTCAAATACAGAACTTAAAATTGATAGCTTATAATTATTATTGCAAATTATAACTTGAAGATCTGAACTTGTAATAGTGAATTACAGAACTTAGATTTGTTAAATTCAAATTATTATTTCAAAGGAAAACTTGAAGATCTGAACTAGTAATTGTCAAATACAGAACTTAAAATTGATAGCTTATAATTATAATTCAAATTATAACTTGAAGATCTGAGCTTGTAATAGTCAAATGCAGAACTTCGAATTGTTAAATACAAATTATTAGTGCAAATCATAACTTGTAGATCTGAACTTGTAATAGGTAAATACAGAACTTCAAATTGTTTAATTAAAACTAAGATTGCAAATAATAATTTGAAGATCAGAACTTGTAATAGTCAAATACAGAACTTCTAATTGTTAAATACAAATTATTAGTGCAAATTAAAACTTGTAGATCTGAACTTGTAATAGGTAAATACAGAACTTCTAATTGTTAAATACAAATTATTAGTGCAAATTATAACTTGAAGATCTGAACTTGTAATAGGTAAATACAGAACTTCGAATTGTTAAATTCAAACTAAGATTGCAAATAATAATTTGAAGATCTAAACTTGTAATAGTCAAATACAGAACTTCTAATTGTTAAATACAAATTATTTGTGCAAATTATAACTTGAAGATCTGAACTAGTAATTGTCAAATACAGAACTTAAAATTGATAGCTTATAATTATTTAAGTAATTTATAACTTGAAGATCTGAACTTGTAATAGTGAATTACAGAACTTAGATTTGTTAAATTCAAATTATTATTTCAAATTATAACTTGAAGTTCTGAACTAGTAATTTTCTAATACAGAACTTAAAATTGATAGCTTCTAATTATTATTGCAAATTATAACGTGAAGATCTGAACTTGTAATTGTCAAATACAGAACTTCTAATTGTTAAATAAAATTATTAGTGCAAATTATAACTTGAAGATCTGAACTTGTAGTTGTCAAAGACAGAACTTAAAATTGATAGTTTCTAATTATTATTGGAAATTATAACTTGAAGATCTGAACTTGTAATAGTGAATTACAGAACTTAGATATGTTAAATTCAAATTATTATTTCATATTATAACTTGAAGATCTCAACTAGTAATTGTCAAATACAGAACTTAAAATTGATAGCATATAATTATTATTGTAAATTATAACTTGAAGATCTGAACTTGTAATAGTGAATTACAGAACTTAGATTTGTTAAATTCAAATTATTATTTCTAATTATAACTTGAAGATCTGAACTAGTAATTGTCAAATACAGAAATTAAAATTGATAGCTTCTAATTATTATTGCAAATTATAACTTGAAGATCTGCGCTTGTAATTGTCAAATACAGAACTTCTAATTGTTAAATACAAATTATTAGTGCAAATTATAACTAGAAGATCTGAACTTGTAATTGTCAAATACAGAACTTAAAATTGATAGCTTCTAATTATTATTGCAAATAATAACTTGAAGATCTGTACTTGTAATTGTCAAATTCAGAACTTAAAATTGATAGCTTATAATTATAATTCAAATTATAACTCCAAGATCTGAACTTGTAATTGACAAATACAGAACTTCTAATTGTTAAATACAAATTATTAGTGCAAATTATAACTTGAAGATCTGAACTTGTAATTGTCAAATACAGAACTTAAAATTGATAGCTTCAAATTATTATTGCAAATTACAACTTGAAGATCTGAACTTGAAATAGTGAATTACAGAACTTAAAATTGATAGCTTCTAAGTATTATTGCTAATTATAACTTGAAGATCTGAACTTGTAATAGTAAATTAAAGAACTTAGATTTGTTAAATTCAAATTATTAGTTCAAATTATTACTTGAAGATCTGAACTAGTATTTGTCAAATACAGAACTTAAAATTGATAGCTTATAATTATAATTCTAATTATAACTTGAAGATCTGAGCTTGTAATAGTCAAATACAGAACTTAAAATTGATAGCTTCTAATTACTATTGCAAATTATAACTTGAAGATCTGAACTTGTAATAGGTAAATACAGAACTACGAATTGTTAATTCAAACTAAGATTGCAAATGATAATTTGAAGATCTAAACTTGTAATAGTCAAATACAGAACTTCTAATTTTTAAATACAAATTATTAGTGCAAATTATAACTTGAAAATCTGAACTTGTAATTGTCAAATACAGAACTTAAAATTGATAGCTTCTAATTATTATTGCAAATAATAACTTGAAGATCTGAACTTGTAATAGAGAATTACAGAACTTAGATTTGTTAAATTCAAATTATTATTTCAAATTATAACTTGAAGATCTGAACTTGTAATTGTCAAATACAGAACTTAAAATTGATAGCTTCTAATTATTATTTCAAATTATAACTTGAAGATCTGAACTTGTAATTGTCAAATACAAAACATAAAATTAATAGCTTCTAATTATTATTGCAAATAATAACTTGAAGATCCTTACTTGTAATTGTCAAATGCAGAACTTAGATTTGTTAAATTCAAATTATTGTTTCAAATTATAACTTGAAGATCTGAACTAGTAATTGTCAAATACAGAACTTAAAATTGATAGCATATAATTATTATTGTAAATTATAACTTGAAGATCTGAATTTGTAATAGTGAATTACAGAACTTAGATTTGTTAAATTCAAATTATTATTTCTAATTATAACTTGAAGATCTGAGCTAGTAATTGTCAAATACAGAACTTAAAATTTATAGCTTCTAATTATCATTGCAAATTATAACTTGAAGATCTGCACTAGTAATTGTCAAATACAGAACTTCTAATTGTTAAATACAAATTATTAGTGCAAATTATAACTAGAAGATCTGAACTTGTAATTGTCAAATACAGAACTTAAAATTGATAGCTTCTAAGTATTATTGCAAATAATAACTTGAAGATCTGTACTTGTAATTGTCAAATACAGAACTTAAAATTGATAGCTTATAATTATAATTCAAATTATAACTCCAAGATCTGAACTTGTAATTGTCAAATACAGAACTTCTAATTGTTAAATACAAATTATTAGTGCAAATTATAACATGAAGATCTAAACTTGTAATTGTCAAATACAGAACTTAAAATTGATAGCTTCTAATTATTATTTCAAATTATAACTTGAAGATCTGAACTTGTAATTGCCAAATACAGAACTTAAAATTAATAGCTTCTAATTATTATTGCAAATTATAACTTGAAGATCTGAACTTGTAATAGTGAACTACAGAACTTAGATTTGTTAAATTCAAATTATTATTACAAATTATAACTTGAAGATCTGAACTAGTAATGGTCAAATACAGAACTTAAAATTGTTAAATACCAATTATTAGTGCAAATTATAACTTGAAGATCTGACCTTGTAATTGTCAAATACAGAACTTAAAATTGATAGCTTCTAAGTATTATAGCTAATTATAACTTGAAGATCTGAACTTGTAATAGTGAATTAAAAAACTTAGATTTGTTAAATTCCAATTATTAGTTCAATTTATAACTTGAAGATCTGAACTAGTAATTGTCAAATACAGAACTTAAAATTGTTAAATACCAATTATTAGTGCAAATTATAACTTGAAGATCTGACCTTGTAATTGTCAAATACAGAACTTAAAATTGATAGCTTCTAATTATTATTGCAAATTATAACTTGAAGATCTGAACTTGTAATAGTGAATTACAGAACTTAGATTGGTTAAATTCAAATTATTATTACAAATTATAACTTGAAGATCTGAACTAGTAATTGTCAAATACAGAACTTAAAATTGATAGCTTCTAATTATTATTGCAAATTATAACTTGAAGATCTGAACTTGTAATTGTCAAATACAGAACTTAAAATTGATAGCTTCTAATTATTATTGTAAATTATAACTTGAAGATCTGAACTTGTAATAGTGAATTAAAGAACTTAGATTTGTTAAATTCAAATTATTATTTCAAATTATAACTTGAAGATCTCAACTAGTAATTGTCAAATACAGAACTTAAAATTGATAGCATATAATTATTATTGTAAATTATAACTTGAAGATCTGAACTTGTAATAGTGAATTACAGAACTTAGATTTGTTAAATTCAAATTATTATTTCTAATTATAACTTGAAGATCTGAACTAGTAATTGTCAAATACAGAACTTAAAATTGATAGCTTATAATTATAATTCAAATTATAACTTGAAAATCTGAACTTGTAATTGTCAAATACAGAACTTAAAATTGATAGCTTCTAATTATTATTGCAAATTATAACTTGAAGATCTGAACTTGTAATAGAGAATTACAGAACTTAGATTTGTTAAATTCAAATTATTATTTCAAATTATAACTTGAAGATCTGAACTTGTAATTGTCAAATACAGAACTTAAAATTGATAGCTTCTAATTATTATTTCAAATTATAACTTGAAGATCTGAACTTGTAATTGTCAAATACAGAACTTAAAATTGATAGCTTCTAATTATTATTGCAAATTATAACTTGAAGATCTGAACTTGTAATTGTCAAATACAGAACTTAAAATTGATAGCTTCTAATTATTATTTCAAATTATAACTTGAAGATCTGAACTTGTAATTGTCAAATACAGAACTTAAAATTGATAGCTTCTAATTATTATTGCAAATAATAACTTGAAGATCTGTACTTGTAATTGTCCAATAAAGAACTTAAAATTGATAGCTTATAATTATAGTTCAAATTATAACTTGAAGATCTGAACTTGTAATAGTCAAATACAGAACTTCGAATTGTTAAATACAAATTATTAGTGCAAATTATAACTTGATGATCTGAACTTGTAATTGTCAAATACAGAACTTAAAATTGATAGCTTCTAATTATTATTGCAAATTATAACTTGAAGATCTGAATTTGTAATGGTCAAATACAGAACATCTAATTGTTAAATACAAATTATTAGTGCAAATAATAACTTGTAGATCTGAACTTGTAATTGTCAAATACAGAACTTAAAATTGATAGCTTCTAGTTATTATTGCAAATTATAACTTGAAGATCTGAACTTGTAATAGTGAATTACAAAACTTAGATTTGTTAAATTCAAATTATTATTTCAAATTATAACTTGAAGATCTGAACTAGTAATTGTCAAATACAGAACTTAAATTGATAGCTTATAATTATTATTGCAAATAATAATTTGAAGATCTGAACTTGTAATAGTCAAATACAGAACTTCTAATTGTTAAATACAAATTATTAGTGCAAATTATAACTTGAAGATCTGAACTGGTAATTGTCAAATACAGAACTTAAAATTGATAGCTTGTAATTATTATTGCAAATTATAACTTGAAGATCTGAACTTGTAATTGTCAAATACAGAACTTAAAATTGATAGCTTCTAATTATTATTGTAAATTATAACTTGAAGATCTGAACTTGTAATAGTGAATTACAGAACTTAGATTTGTTAAATTCAAATTATTATTTCAAATTATAACTTGAAGATCTCAACTAGTAATTGCCAAATACAGAACTTAAAATTGATAGCATATAATTATTATTGCAAATTATAACTTGAAGATCTGCGCTTGTAATTGTCAAATACAGAACTTCTAATTGTTAAATACAAATTATTAGTGCAAATTATAACTAGAAGATCTGAACTTGTAATTGTCAAATACAGAACTTAAAATTGATAGCTTCTTATTATTATTGCAAATAATAACTTGAAGATCTGTACTTGTAATTGTCAAATACAGAACTTAAAATTGATAGCTTATAATTATAATTCAAATTATAACTCCAAGATCTGAACTTGTAATTGACAAATACAGAACTTCTAATTGTTAAATACAAACTATTAGTGCAAATTATAACTTGAAGATCTGAACTTGTAATTGTCAAATACAGAACTTAAAATTGATAGCTTCAAATTATTATTGCAAATTACAACTTGAAGATCTGAACTTGAAATAGTGAATTACAGAACTTAAAATTGATAGCTTCTAAGTATTATTGCTAATTATAACTTGAAGATCTGAACTTGTAATAGTAAATTAAAGAACTTAGATTTGTTAAATTCAAATTATTAGTTCAAATTATTACTTGAAGATCTGAACTAGTATTTGTCAAATACAGAACTTAAAATTGATAGCTTATAATTATAATTCTAATTATAACTTGAAGATCTGAGCTTGTAATAGTCAAATACAGAACTTAAAATTGATAGCTTCTAATTACTATTGCAAATTATAACTTGAAGATCTGAACTTGTAATAGGTAAATACAGAAGTACGAATTGTTAATTCAAACTAAGATTGCAAATGATAATTTGAAGATCTAAACTTGTAATAGTCAAATACAGAACTTCTAATTTTTAAATACAAATTATTAGTGCAAATTATAACTTGAAAATCTGAACTTGTAATTGTCAAATACAGAACTTAAAATTGATAGCTTCTAATTATTATTGCAAATTATAACTTGAAGATCTGAACTTGTAATAGAGAATTACAGAACTTAGAATTGTTAAATTCAAATTATTATTTCAAATTATAACTTGAAGATCTGAACTTGTAATTGTCAAATACAGAACTTAAAATTGATAGCTTCTAATTATTATTTCAAATTATAACTTGAAGATCTGAACTTGTAATTGTCAAATACAAAACATAAAATTAATAGCTTCTAATTATTATTGCAAATAATAACTTGAAGATCCTTACTTGTAATTGTCAAATGCAGAACTTAGATTTGTTAAATTCAAATTATTGTTTCAAATTATAACTTGAAGATCTGAACTAGTAATTGTCAAATACAGAACTTAAAATTGATAGCATATAATTATTATTGTAAATTATAACTTGAAGATCTGAATTTGTAATAGTGAATTACAGAACTTAGATTTGTTAAATTCAAATTATTATTTCTAATTATAACTTGAAGATCTGAGCTAGTAATTGTCAAATACAGAACTTAAAATTTATAGCTTCTAATTATCATTGCAAATTATAACTTGAAGATCTGCACTAGTAATTGTCAAATACAGAACTTCTAATTGTTAAATACAAATTATTAGTGCAAATTATAACTAGAAGATCTGAACTTGTAATTGTCAAATACAGAACTTAAAATTGATAGCTTCTAAGTATTATTGCAAATAATAACTTGAAGATCTGTACTTGTAATTGTCAAATACAGAACTTAAAATTGATAGCTTATAATTATAATTCAAATTATAACTCCAAGATCTGAACTTGTAATTGTCAAATACAGAACTTCTAATTGTTAAATACAAATTATTAGTGCAAATTATAACATGAAGATCTAAACTTGTAATTGTCAAATACAGAACTTAAAATTGATAGCTTCTAATTATTATTTCAAATTATAACTTGAAGATCTGAACTTGTAATTGTCAAATACAGAACTTAAAATTAATAGCTTCTAATTATTATTGCAAATAATAACTTGAAGATCTGAACTTGTAATTGTCAAATGCAGAACTTAAAATTGATAGCTTCTAATTATTATTGCAAATAATAATTTGAAGATCTGTACTTGTAATTGTCAAATACAGAACTTAAAATTGATAGCTTATAATTATTATTGCAAATTATAACTTGAAGATCTGAACTTGTAATAGTGAATTACAGAACTTAGATTTGTTAAATTCAAATTATTATTTCAAAGGAAAACTTGAAGATCTGAACTAGTAATTGTCAAATACAGAACTTAAAATTGATAGCTTATAATTATAATTCAAATTATAACTTGAAGATCTGAGCTTGTAATAGTCAAATGCAGAACTTCGAATTGTTAAATACAAATTATTAGTGCAAATCATAACTTGTAGATCTGAACTTGTAATAGGTAAATACAGAACTTCAAATTGTTTAATTAAAACTAAGATTGCAAATAATAATTTGAAGATCAGAACTTGTAATAGTCAAATACAGAACTTCTAATTGTTAAATACAAATTATTAGTGCAAATTAAAACTTGTAGATCTGAACTTGTAATAGGTAAATACAGAACTTCTAATTGTTAAATACAAATTATTAGTGCAAATTATAACTTGAAGATCTGAACTTGTAATAGGTAAATACAGAACTTCGAATTGTTAAATTCAAACTAAGATTGCAAATAATAATTTGAAGATCTAAACTTGTAATAGTCAAATACAGAACTTCTAATTGTTAAATACAAATTATTTGTGCAAATTATAACTTGAAGATCTGAACTAGTAATTGTCAAATACAGAACTTAAAATTGATAGCTTATAATTATTTAAGTAATTTATAACTTGAAGATCTGAACTTGTAATAGTGAATTACAGAACTTAGATTTGTTAAATTCAAATTATTATTTCAAATTATAACTTGAAGTTCTGAACTAGTAATTTTCTAATACAGAACTTAAAATTGATAGCTTCTAATTATTATTGCAAATTATAACGTGAAGATCTGAACTTGTAATTGTCAAATACAGAACTTCTAATTGTTAAATACAAATTATTAGTGCAAATTATAACTTGAAGATCTGAACTTGTAGTTGTCAAAGACAGAACTTAAAATTGATAGTTTCTAATTATTATTGGAAATTATAACTTGAAGATCTGAACTTGTAATAGTGAATTACAGAACTTAGATATGTTAAATTCAAATTATTATTTCATATTATAACTTGAAGATCTCAACTAGTAATTGTCAAATACAGAACTTAAAATTGATAGCATATAATTATTATTGTAAATTATAACTTGAAGATCTGAACTTGTAATAGTGAATTACAGAACTTAGATTTGTTAAATTCAAATTATTATTTCTAATTATAACTTGAAGATCTGAACTAGTAATTGTCAAATACAGAAATTAAAATTGATAGCTTCTAATTATTATTGCAAATTATAACTTGAAGATCTGCGCTTGTAATTGTCAAATACAGAACTTCTAATTGTTAAATACAAATTATTAGTGCAAATTATAACTAGAAGATCTGAACTTGTAATTGTCAAATACAGAACTTAAAATTGATAGCTTCTAATTATTATTGCAAATAATAACTTGAAGATCTGTACTTGTAATTGTCAAATTCAGAACTTAAAATTGATAGCTTATAATTATAATTCAAATTATAACTCCAAGATCTGAACTTGTAATTGACAAATACAGAACTTCTAATTGTTAAATACAAATTATTAGTGCAAATTATAACTTGAAGATCTGAACTTGTAATTGTCAAATACAGAACTTAAAATTGATAGCTTCAAATTATTATTGCAAATTACAACTTGAAGATCTGAACTTGAAATAGTGAATTACAGAACTTAAAATTGATAGCTTCTAAGTATTATTGCTAATTATAACTTGAAGATCTGAACTTGTAATAGTAAATTAAAGAACTTAGATTTGTTAAATTCAAATTATTAGTTCAAATTATTACTTGAAGATCTGAACTAGTATTTGTCAAATACAGAACTTAAAATTGATAGCTTATAATTATAATTCTAATTATAACTTGAAGATCTGAGCTTGTAATAGTCAAATACAGAACTTAAAATTGATAGCTTCTAATTACTATTGCAAATTATAACTTGAAGATCTGAACTTGTAATAGGTAAATACAGAACTACGAATTGTTAATTCAAACTAAGATTGCAAATGATAATTTGAAGATCTAAACTTGTAATAGTCAAATACAGAACTTCTAATTTTTAAATACAAATTATTAGTGCAAATTATAACTTGAAAATCTGAACTTGTAATTGTCAAATACAGAACTTAAAATTGATAGCTTCTAATTATTATTGCAAATTATAACTTGAAGATCTGAACTTGTAATAGAGAATTACAGAACTTAGATTTGTTAAATTCAAATTATTATTTCAAATTATAACTTGAAGATCTGAACTTGTAATTGTCAAATACAGAACTTAAAATTGATAGCTTCTAATTATTATTTCAAATTATAACTTGAAGATCTGAACTTGTAATTGTCAAATACAAAACATAAAATTAATAGCTTCTAATTATTATTGCAAATAATAACTTGAAGATCCTTACTTGTAATTGTCAAATGCAGAACTTAGATTTGTTAAATTCAAATTATTGTTTCAAATTATAACTTGAAGATCTGAACTAGTAATTGTCAAATACAGAACTTAAAATTGATAGCATATAATTATTATTGTAAATTATAACTTGAAGATCTGAACTTGTAATAGTGAATTACAGAACTTAGATTTGTTAAATTCAAATTATTATTTCAAAATAATAACTTGAAGATCTGAGCTAGTAATTGTCAAATACAGAACTTAAAATTGATAGCTTCTAATTATTATTGCAAATTATAACTTGAAGATCTGCACTAGTAATTGTCAAATACAGAACTTCTAATTGTTAAATACAAATTATTAGTGCAAATTATAACTAGAAGATCTGAACTTGTAATTGTCAAATACAGAACTTAAAATTGATAGCTTCTAAGTATTATTGCAAATAATAACTTGAAGATCTGTACTTGTAATTGTCAAATACAGAACTTAAAATTGATAGCTTATAATTATAATTCAAATTATAACTCCAAGATCTGAACTTGTAATTGTCAAATACAGAACTTCTAATTGTTAAATACAAATTATTTGTGCAAATTATAACTTGAAGATCTGAACTTGTAATTGTCAAATACAGAACTTAAAATTGATAGCTTCTAATTATTATTGCAAATTATAACTTGAAGATCTGAACTTGTAATAGTGAATTACAGAACTTAGATTGGTTAAATTCAAATTATTATTACAAATTATAACTTGAAGATCTGAACTAGTAATTGTCAAATACAGAACTTAAAATTGATAGCTTCTAATTATTATTGCAAATTATAACTTCAAGATCTGAACTTGTAATTGTCAAATACAGAACTTAAAATTGATAGCTTCTAATTATTATTGCAAATTATAACTTGAAGATCTGAATTTGTAATGGTCAAATACAGAACATCTAATTGTTAAATACAAATTATTAGTGCAAATAATAACTTGTAGATCTGAACTTGTAATTGTCAAATACAGAACTTCTAATTGTTAAATACAAATTATTAGTGCAAATTATAACTTGAAGATCTGAACTGGTAATTGTCAAATACAGAACTTAAAATTGATAGCTTGTAATTATTATTGCAAATTATAACTAGAAGATCTGAACTTGTAATTGTCAAATACAGAACTTAAAATTGATAGCTTCTTATTATTATTGCAAATAATAACTTGAAGATCTGTACTTGTAATTGTCAAATACAGAACTTAAAATTGATAGCTTCAAATTATTATTGCAAATTACAACTTGAAGATCTGAACTTGAAATAGTGAATTACAGAACTTAAAATTGATAGCTTCTAAGTATTATTGCTAATTATAACTTGAAGATCTGAACTTGTAATAGTAAATTAAAGAACTTAGATTTGTTAAATTCAAATTATTAGTTCAAATTATTACTTGAAGATCTGAACTAGTATTTGTCAAATACAGAACTTAAAATTGATAGCTTATAATTATAATTCTAATTATAACTTGAAGATCTGAGCTTGTAATAGTCAAATACAGAACTTAAAATTGATAGCTTCTAATTACTATTGCAAATTATAACTTGAAGATCTGAACTTGTAATAGGTAAATACAGAACTACGAATTGTTAATTCAAACTAAGATTGCAAATGATAATTTGAAGATCTAAACTTGTAATAGTCAAATACAGAACTTCTAATTTTTAAATACAAATTATTAGTGCAAATTATAACTTGAAAATCTGAACTTGTAATTGTCAAATACAGAACTTAAAATTGATAGCTTCTAATTATTATTGCAAATTATAACTTGAAGATCTGAACTTGTAATAGAGAATTACAGAACTTAGATTTGTTAAATTCAAATTATTATTTCAAATTATAACTTGAAGATCTGAACTTGTAATTGTCAAATACAGAACTTAAAATTGATAGCTTCTAATTATTATTTCAAATTATAACTTGAAGATCTGAACTTGTAATTGTCAAATACAAAACATAAAATTAATAGCTTCTAATTATTATTGCAAATAATAACTTGAAGATCCTTACTTGTAATTGTCAAATGCAGAACTTAGATTTGTTAAATTCAAATTATTGTTTCAAATTATAACTTGAAGATCTGAACTAGTAATTGTCAAATACAGAACTTAAAATTGATAGCATATAATTATTATTGTAAATTATAACTTGAAGATCTGAATTTGTAATAGTGAATTACAGAACTTAGATTTGTTAAATTCAAATTATTATTTCTAATTATAACTTGAAGATCTGAGCTAGTAATTGTCAAATACAGAACTTAAAATTTATAGCTTCTAATTATCATTGCAAATTATAACTTGAAGATCTGCACTAGTAATTGTCAAATACAGAACTTCTAATTGTTAAATACAAATTATTAGTGCAAATTATAACTAGAAGATCTGAACTTGTAATTGTCAAATACAGAACTTAAAATTGATAGCTTCTAAGTATTATTGCAAATAATAACTTGAAGATCTGTACTTGTAATTGTCAAATACAGAACTTAAAATTGATAGCTTATAATTATAATTCAAATTATAACTCCAAGATCTGAACTTGTAATTGTCAAATACAGAACTTCTAATTGTTAAATACAAATTATTAGTGCAAATTATAACATGAAGATCTAAACTTGTAATTGTCAAATACAGAACTTAAAATTGATAGCTTCTAATTATTATTTCAAATTATAACTTGAAGATCTGAACTTGTAATTGTCAAATACAGAACTTAAAATTAATAGCTTCTAATTATTATTGCAAATAATAACTTGAAGATCTGAACTTGTAATTGTCAAATGCAGAACTTAAAATTGATAGCTTCTAATTATTATTGCAAATAATAATTTGAAGATCTGTACTTGTAATTGTCAAATACAGAACTTAAAATTGATAGCTTATAATTATTATTGCAAATTATAACTTGAAGATCTGAACTTGTAATAGTGAATTACAGAACTTAGATTTGTTAAATTCAAATTATTATTTCAAAGGAAAACTTGAAGATCTGAACTAGTAATTGTCAAATACAGAACTTAAAATTGATAGCTTATAATTATAATTCAAATTATAACTTGAAGATCTGAGCTTGTAATAGTCAAATGCAGAACTTCGAATTGTTAAATACAAATTATTAGTGCAAATCATAACTTGTAGATCTGAACTTGTAATAGGTAAATACAGAACTTCAAATTGTTTAATTAAAACTAAGATTGCAAATAATAATTTGAAGATCAGAACTTGTAATAGTCAAATACAGAACTTCTAATTGTTAAATACAAATTATTAGTGCAAATTAAAACTTGTAGATCTGAACTTGTAATAGGTAAATACAGAACTTCTAATTGTTAAATACAAATTATTAGTGCAAATTATAACTTGAAGATCTGAACTTGTAATAGGTAAATACAGAACTTCGAATTGTTAAATTCAAACTAAGATTGCAAATAATAATTTGAAGATCTAAACTTGTAATAGTCAAATACAGAACTTCTAATTGTTAAATACAAATTATTTGTGCAAATTATAACTTGAAGATCTGAACTAGTAATTGTCAAATACAGAACTTAAAATTGATAGCTTATAATTATTTAAGTAATTTATAACTTGAAGATCTGAACTTGTAATAGTGAATTACAGAACTTAGATTTGTTAAATTCAAATTATTATTTCAAATTATAACTTGAAGTTCTGAACTAGTAATTTTCTAATACAGAACTTAAAATTGATAGCTTCTAATTATTATTGCAAATTATAACGTGAAGATCTGAACTTGTAATTGTCAAATACAGAACTTCTAATTGTTAAATACAAATTATTAGTGCAAATTATAACTTGAAGATCTGAACTTGTAGTTGTCAAAGACAGAACTTAAAATTGATAGTTTCTAATTATTATTGGAAATTATAACTTGAAGATCTGAACTTGTAATAGTGAATTACAGAACTTAGATATGTTAAATTCAAATTATTATTTCATATTATAACTTGAAGATCTCAACTAGTAATTGTCAAATACAGAACTTAAAATTGATAGCATATAATTATTATTGTAAATTATAACTTGAAGATCTGAACTTGTAATAGTGAATTACAGAACTTAGATTTGTTAAATTCAAATTATTATTTCTAATTATAACTTGAAGATCTGAACTAGTAATTGTCAAATACAGAAATTAAAATTGATAGCTTCTAATTATTATTGCAAATTATAACTTGAAGATCTGCGCTTGTAATTGTCAAATACAGAACTTCTAATTGTTAAATACAAATTATTAGTGCAAATTATAACTAGAAGATCTGAACTTGTAATTGTCAAATACAGAACTTAAAATTGATAGCTTCTAATTATTATTGCAAATAATAACTTGAAGATCTGTACTTGTAATTGTCAAATTCAGAACTTAAAATTGATAGCTTATAATTATAATTCAAATTATAACTCCAAGATCTGAACTTGTAATTGACAAATACAGAACTTCTAATTGTTAAATACAAATTATTAGTGCAAATTATAACTTGAAGATCTGAACTTGTAATTGTCAAATACAGAACTTAAAATTGATAGCTTCAAATTATTATTGCAAATTACAACTTGAAGATCTGAACTTGAAATAGTGAATTACAGAACTTAAAATTGATAGCTTCTAAGTATTATTGCTAATTATAACTTGAAGATCTGAACTTGTAATAGTAAATTAAAGAACTTAGATTTGTTAAATTCAAATTATTAGTTCAAATTATTACTTGAAGATCTGAACTAGTATTTGTCAAATACAGAACTTAAAATTGATAGCTTATAATTATAATTCTAATTATAACTTGAAGATCTGAGCTTGTAATAGTCAAATACAGAACTTAAAATTGATAGCTTCTAATTACTATTGCAAATTATAACTTGAAGATCTGAACTTGTAATAGGTAAATACAGAACTACGAATTGTTAATTCAAACTAAGATTGCAAATGATAATTTGAAGATCTAAACTTGTAATAGTCAAATACAGAACTTCTAATTTTTAAATACAAATTATTAGTGCAAATTATAACTTGAAAATCTGAACTTGTAATTGTCAAATACAGAACTTAAAATTGATAGCTTCTAATTATTATTGCAAATTATAACTTGAAGATCTGAACTTGTAATAGAGAATTACAGAACTTAGATTTGTTAAATTCAAATTATTATTTCAAATTATAACTTGAAGATCTGAACTTGTAATTGTCAAATACAGAACTTAAAATTGATAGCTTCTAATTATTATTTCAAATTATAACTTGAAGATCTGAACTTGTAATTGTCAAATACAAAACATAAAATTAATAGCTTCTAATTATTATTGCAAATAATAACTTGAAGATCCTTACTTGTAATTGTCAAATGCAGAACTTAGATTTGTTAAATTCAAATTATTGTTTCAAATTATAACTTGAAGATCTGAACTAGTAATTGTCAAATACAGAACTTAAAATTGATAGCATATAATTATTATTGTAAATTATAACTTGAAGATCTGAATTTGTAATAGTGAATTACAGAACTTAGATTTGTTAAATTCAAATTATTATTTCTAATTATAACTTGAAGATCTGAGCTAGTAATTGTCAAATACAGAACTTAAAATTTATAGCTTCTAATTATCATTGCAAATTATAACTTGAAGATCTGCACTAGTAATTGTCAAATACAGAACTTCTAATTGTTAAATACAAATTATTAGTGCAAATTATAACTAGAAGATCTGAACTTGTAATTGTCAAATACAGAACTTAAAATTGATAGCTTCTAAGTATTATTGCAAATAATAACTTGAAGATCTGTACTTGTAATTGTCAAATACAGAACTTAAAATTGATAGCTTATAATTATAATTCAAATTATAACTCCAAGATCTGAACTTGTAATTGTCAAATACAGAACTTCTAATTGTTAAATACAAATTATTAGTGCAAATTATAACATGAAGATCTAAACTTGTAATTGTCAAATACAGAACTTAAAATTGATAGCTTCTAATTATTATTTCAAATTATAACTTGAAGATCTGAACTTGTAATTGTCAAATACAGAACTTAAAATTAATAGCTTCTAATTATTATTGCAAATAATAACTTGAAGATCTGAACTTGTAATTGTCAAATGCAGAACTTAAAATTGATAGCTTCTAATTATTATTGCAAATAATAATTTGAAGATCTGTACTTGTAATTGTCAAATACAGAACTTAAAATTGATAGCTTATAATTATTATTGCAAATTATAACTTGAAGATCTGAACTTGTAATAGTGAATTACAGAACTTAGATTTGTTAAATTCAAATTATTATTTCAAAGGAAAACTTGAAGATCTGAACTAGTAATTGTCAAATACAGAACTTAAAATTGATAGCTTATAATTATAATTCAAATTATAACTTGAAGATCTGAGCTTGTAATAGTCAAATGCAGAACTTCGAATTGTTAAATACAAATTATTAGTGCAAATCATAACTTGTAGATCTGAACTTGTAATAGGTAAATACAGAACTTCAAATTGTTTAATTAAAACTAAGATTGCAAATAATAATTTGAAGATCAGAACTTGTAATAGTCAAATACAGAACTTCTAATTGTTAAATACAAATTATTAGTGCAAATTAAAACTTGTAGATCTGAACTTGTAATAGGTAAATACAGAACTTCTAATTGTTAAATACAAATTATTAGTGCAAATTATAACTTGAAGATCTGAACTTGTAATAGGTAAATACAGAACTTCGAATTGTTAAATTCAAACTAAGATTGCAAATAATAATTTGAAGATCTAAACTTGTAATAGTCAAATACAGAACTTCTAATTGTTAAATACAAATTATTTGTGCAAATTATAACTTGAAGATCTGAACTAGTAATTGTCAAATACAGAACTTAAAATTGATAGCTTATAATTATTTAAGTAATTTATAACTTGAAGATCTGAACTTGTAATAGTGAATTACAGAACTTAGATTTGTTAAATTCAAATTATTATTTCAAATTATAACTTGAAGTTCTGAACTAGTAATTTTCTAATACAGAACTTAAAATTGATAGCTTCTAATTATTATTGCAAATTATAACGTGAAGATCTGAACTTGTAATTGTCAAATACAGAACTTCTAATTGTTAAATACAAATTATTAGTGCAAATTATAACTTGAAGATCTGAACTTGTAGTTGTCAAAGACAGAACTTAAAATTGATAGTTTCTAATTATTATTGGAAATTATAACTTGAAGATCTGAACTTGTAATAGTGAATTACAGAACTTAGATATGTTAAATTCAAATTATTATTTCATATTATAACTTGAAGATCTCAACTAGTAATTGTCAAATACAGAACTTAAAATTGATAGCATATAATTATTATTGTAAATTATAACTTGAAGATCTGAACTTGTAATAGTGAATTACAGAACTTAGATTTGTTAAATTCAAATTATTATTTCTAATTATAACTTGAAGATCTGAACTAGTAATTGTCAAATACAGAAATTAAAATTGATAGCTTCTACTTATTATTGCAAATTATAACTTGAAGATCTGCGCTTGTAATTGTCAAATACAGAACTTCTAATTGTTAAATACAAATTATTAGTGCAAATTATAACTAGAAGATCTGAACTTGTAATTGTCAAATACAGAACTTAAAATTGATAGCTTCTAATTATTATTGCAAATAATAACTTGAAGATCTGTACTTGTAATTGTCAAATTCAGAACTTAAAATTGATAGCTTATAATTATAATTCAAATTATAACTCCAAGATCTGAACTTGTAATTGACAAATACAGAACTTCTAATTGTTAAATACAAATTATTAGTGCAAATTATAACTTGAAGATCTGAACTTGTAATTGTCAAATACAGAACTTAAAATTGATAGCTTCAAATTATTATTGCAAATTACAACTTGAAGATCTGAACTTGAAATAGTGAATTACAGAACTTAAAATTGATAGCTTCTAAGTATTATTGCTAATTATAACTTGAAGATCTGAACTTGTAATAGTAAATTAAAGAACTTAGATTTGTTAAATTCAAATTATTAGTTCAAATTATTACTTGAAGATCTGAACTAGTATTTGTCAAATACAGAACTTAAAATTGATAGCTTATAATTATAATTCTAATTATAACTTGAAGATCTGAGCTTGTAATAGTCAAATACAGAACTTAAAATTGATAGCTTCTAATTACTATTGCAAATTATAACTTGAAGATCTGAACTTGTAATAGGTAAATACAGAACTACGAATTGTTAATTCAAACTAAGATTGCAAATGATAATTTGAAGATCTAAACTTGTAATAGTCAAATACAGAACTTCTAATTTTTAAATACAAATTATTAGTGCAAATTATAACTTGAAAATCTGAACTTGTAATTGTCAAATACAGAACTTAAAATTGATAGCTTCTAATTATTATTGCAAATTATAACTTGAAGATCTGAACTTGTAATAGAGAATTACAGAACTTAGATTTGTTAAATTCAAATTATTATTTCAAATTATAACTTGAAGATCTGAACTTGTAATTGTCAAATACAGAACTTAAAATTGATAGCTTCTAATTATTATTTCAAATTATAACTTGAAGATCTGAACTTGTAATTGTCAAATACAAAACATAAAATTAATAGCTTCTAATTATTATTGCAAATAATAACTTGAAGATCCTTACTTGTAATTGTCAAATGCAGAACTTAGATTTGTTAAATTCAAATTATTGTTTCAAATTATAACTTGAAGATCTGAACTAGTAATTGTCAAATACAGAACTTAAAATTGATAGCATATAATTATTATTGTAAATTATAACTTGAAGATCTGAACTTGTAATAGTGAATTACAGAACTTAGATTTGTTAAATTCAAATTATTATTTCAAAATAATAACTTGAAGATCTGAGCTAGTAATTGTCAAATACAGAACTTAAAATTGATAGCTTCTAATTATTATTGCAAATTATAACTTGAAGATCTGCACTAGTAATTGTCAAATACAGAACTTCTAATTGTTAAATACAAATTATTAGTGCAAATTATAACTAGAAGATCTGAACTTGTAATTGTCAAATACAGAACTTAAAATTGATAGCTCCTAAGTATTATTGCAAATAATAACTTGAAGATCTGTACTTGTAATTGTCAAATACAGAACTTAAAATTGATAGCTTATAATTATAATTCAAATTATAACTCCAAGATCTGAACTTGTAATTGTCAAATACAGAACTTCTAATTGTTAAATACAAATTATTTGTGCAAATTATAACTTGAAGATCTGAACTTGTAATTGTCAAATACAGAACTTAAAATTGATAGCTTCTAATTATTATTGCAAATTATAACTTGAAGATCTGAACTTGTAATAGTGAATTACAGAACTTAGATTGGTTAAATTCAAATTATTATTACAAATTATAACTTGAAGATCTGAACTAGTAATTGTCAAATACAGAACTTAAAATTGATAGCTTCTAATTATTATTGCAAATTATAACTTCAAGATCTGAACTTGTAATTGTCAAATACAGAACTTAAAATTGATAGCTTCTAATTATTATTGCAAATTATAACTTGAAGATCTGAATTTGTAATGGTCAAATACAGAACATCTAATTGTTAAATACAAATTATTAGTGCAAATAATAACTTGTAGATCTGAACTTGTAATTGTCAAATACAGAACTTCTAATTGTTAAATACAAATTATTAGTGCAAATTATAACTTGAAGATCTGAACTGGTAATTGTCAAATACAGAACTTAAAATTGATAGCTTGTAATTATTATTGCAAATTATAACTAGAAGATCTGAACTTGTAATTGTCAAATACAGAACTTAAAATTGATAGCTTCTTATTATTATTGCAAATAATAACTTGAAGATCTGTACTTGTAATTGTCAAATACAGAACTTAAAATTGATAGCTTCAAATTATTATTGCAAATTACAACTTGAAGATCTGAACTTGAAATAGTGAATTACAGAACTTAAAATTGATAGCTTCTAAGTATTATTGCTAATTATAACTTGAAGATCTGAACTTGTAATAGTAAATTAAAGAACTTAGATTTGTTAAATTCAAATTATTAGTTCAAATTATTACTTGAAGATCTGAACTAGTATTTGTCAAATACAGAACTTAAAATTGATAGCTTATAATTATAATTCTAATTATAACTTGAAGATCTGAGCTTGTAATAGTCAAATACAGAACTTAAAATTGATAGCTTCTAATTACTATTGCAAATTATAACTTGAAGATCTGAACTTGTAATAGGTAAATACAGAACTACGAATTGTTAATTCAAACTAAGATTGCAAATGATAATTTGAAGATCTAAACTTGTAATAGTCAAATACAGAACTTCTAATTTTTAAATACAAATTATTAGTGCAAATTATAACTTGAAAATCTGAACTTGTAATTGTCAAATACAGAACTTAAAATTGATAGCTTCTAATTATTATTGCAAATTATAACTTGAAGATCTGAACTTGTAATAGAGAATTACAGAACTTAGATTTGTTAAATTCAAATTATTATTTCAAATTATAACTTGAAGATCTGAACTTGTAATTGTCAAATACAGAACTTAAAATTGATAGCTTCTAATTATTATTTCAAATTATAACTTGAAGATCTGAACTTGTAATTGTCAAATACAAAACATAAAATTAATAGCTTCTAATTATTATTGCAAATAATAACTTGAAGATCCTTACTTGTAATTGTCAAATGCAGAACTTAGATTTGTTAAATTCAAATTATTGTTTCAAATTATAACTTGAAGATCTGAACTAGTAATTGTCAAATACAGAACTTAAAATTGATAGCATATAATTATTATTGTAAATTATAACTTGAAGATCTGAATTTGTAATAGTGAATTACAGAACTTAGATTTGTTAAATTCAAATTATTATTTCTAATTATAACTTGAAGATCTGAGCTAGTAATTGTCAAATACAGAACTTAAAATTTATAGCTTCTAATTATCATTGCAAATTATAACTTGAAGATCTGCACTAGTAATTGTCAAATACAGAACTTCTAATTGTTAAATACAAATTATTAGTGCAAATTATAACTAGAAGATCTGAACTTGTAATTGTCAAATACAGAACTTAAAATTGATAGCTTCTAAGTATTATTGCAAATAATAACTTGAAGATCTGTACTTGTAATTGTCAAATACAGAACTTAAAATTGATAGCTTATAATTATAATTCAAATTATAACTCCAAGATCTGAACTTGTAATTGTCAAATACAGAACTTCTAATTGTTAAATACAAATTATTAGTGCAAATTATAACATGAAGATCTAAACTTGTAATTGTCAAATACAGAACTTAAAATTGATAGCTTCTAATTATTATTTCAAATTATAACTTGAAGATCTGAACTTGTAATTGTCAAATACAGAACTTAAAATTAATAGCTTCTAATTATTATTGCAAATAATAACTTGAAGATCTGAACTTGTAATTGTCAAATGCAGAACTTAAAATTGATAGCTTCTAATTATTATTGCAAATAATAATTTGAAGATCTGTACTTGTAATTGTCAAATACAGAACTTAAAATTGATAGCTTATAATTATTATTGCAAATTATAACTTGAAGATCTGAACTTGTAATAGTGAATTACAGAACTTAGATTTGTTAAATTCAAATTATTATTTCAAAGGAAAACTTGAAGATCTGAACTAGTAATTGTCAAATACAGAACTTAAAATTGATAGCTTATAATTATAATTCAAATTATAACTTGAAGATCTGAGCTTGTAATAGTCAAATGCAGAACTTCGAATTGTTAAATACAAATTATTAGTGCAAATCATAACTTGTAGATCTGAACTTGTAATAGGTAAATACAGAACTTCAAATTGTTTAATTAAAACTAAGATTGCAAATAATAATTTGAAGATCAGAACTTGTAATAGTCAAATACAGAACTTCTAATTGTTAAATACAAATTATTAGTGCAAATTAAAACTTGTAGATCTGAACTTGTAATAGGTAAATACAGAACTTCTAATTGTTAAATACAAATTATTAGTGCAAATTATAACTTGAAGATCTGAACTTGTAATAGGTAAATACAGAACTTCGAATTGTTAAATTCAAACTAAGATTGCAAATAATAATTTGAAGATCTAAACTTGTAATAGTCAAATACAGAACTTCTAATTGTTAAATACAAATTATTTGTGCAAATTATAACTTGAAGATCTGAACTAGTAATTGTCAAATACAGAACTTAAAATTGATAGCTTATAATTATTTAAGTAATTTATAACTTGAAGATCTGAACTTGTAATAGTGAATTACAGAACTTAGATTTGTTAAATTCAAATTATTATTTCAAATTATAACTTGAAGTTCTGAACTAGTAATTTTCTAATACAGAACTTAAAATTGATAGCTTCTAATTATTATTGCAAATTATAACGTGAAGATCTGAACTTGTAATTGTCAAATACAGAACTTCTAATTGTTAAATACAAATTATTAGTGCAAATTATAACTTGAAGATCTGAACTTGTAGTTGTCAAAGACAGAACTTAAAATTGATAGTTTCTAATTATTATTGGAAATTATAACTTGAAGATCTGAACTTGTAATAGTGAATTACAGAACTTAGATTGGTTAAATTCAAATTATTATTACAAATTATAACTTGAAGATCTGAACTAGTAATTGTCAAATACAGAACTTAAAATTGATAGCATATAATTATTATTGTAAATTATAACTTGAAGATCTGAACTTGTAATAGTGAACTACAGAACTTAGATTTGTTAAATTCAAATTATTATTTCTAATTATAACTTGAAGATCTGAACTAGTAATTGTCAAATACAGAAATTAAAATTGATAGCTTCTAATTATTATTGCAAATTATAACTTGAAGATCTGCGCTTGTAATTGTCAAATACAGAACTTCTAATTGTTAAATACAAATTATTAGTGCAAATTATAACTAGAAGATCTGAACTTGTAATTGTCAAATACAGAACTTAAAATTGATAGCTTCTAATTATTATTGCAAATAATAACTTGAAGATCTGTACTTGTAATTGTCAAATTCAGAACTTAAAATTGATAGCTTATAATTATAATTCAAATTATAACTCCAAGATCTGAACTTGTAATTGACAAATACAGAACTTCTAATTGTTAAATACAAATTATTAGTGCAAATTATAACTTGAAGATCTGAACTTGTAATTGTCAAATACAGAACTTAAAATTGATAGCTTCAAATTATTATTGCAAATTACAACTTGAAGATCTGAACTTGAAATAGTGAATTACAGAACTTAAAATTGATAGCTTCTAAGTATTATTGCTAATTATAACTTGAAGATCTGAACTTGTAATAGTAAATTAAAGAACTTAGATTTGTTAAATTCAAATTATTAGTTCAAATTATTACTTGAAGATCTGAACTAGTATTTGTCAAATACAGAACTTAAAATTGATAGCTTATAATTATAATTCTAATTATAACTTGAAGATCTGAGCTTGTAATAGTCAAATACAGAACTTAAAATTGATAGCTTCTAATTACTATTGCAAATTATAACTTGAAGATCTGAACTTGTAATAGGTAAATACAGAACTACGAATTGTTAATTCAAACTAAGATTGCAAATGATAATTTGAAGATCTAAACTTGTAATAGTCAAATACAGAACTTCTAATTTTTAAATACAAATTATTAGTGCAAATTATAACTTGAAAATCTGAACTTGTAATTGTCAAATACAGAACTTAAAATTGATAGCTTCTAATTATTATTGCAAATTATAACTTGAAGATCTGAACTTGTAATAGAGAATTACAGAACTTAGATTTGTTAAATTCAAATTATTATTTCAAATTATAACTTGAAGATCTGAACTTGTAATTGTCAAATACAGAACTTAAAATTGATAGCTTCTAATTATTATTTCAAATTATAACTTGAAGATCTGAACTTGTAATTGTCAAATACAAAACATAAAATTAATAGCTTCTAATTATTATTGCAAATAATAACTTGAAGATCCTTACTTGTAATTGTCAAATGCAGAACTTAGATTTGTTAAATTCAAATTATTGTTTCAAATTATAACTTGAAGATCTGAACTAGTAATTGTCAAATACAGAACTTAAAATTGATAGCATATAATTATTATTGTAAATTATAACTTGAAGATCTGAACTAGTAATAGTGAATTACAGAACTTAGATTTGTTAAATTCAAATTATTATTTCAAAATAATAACTTGAAGATCTGAGCTAGTAATTGTCAAATACAGAACTTAAAATTGATAGCTTCTAATTATTATTGCAAATTATAACTTGAAGATCTGCACTAGTAATTGTCAAATACAGAACTTCTAATTGTTAAATACAAATTATTAGTGCAAATTATAACTAGAAGATCTGAACTTGTAATTGTCAAATACAGAACTTAAAATTGATAGCTTCTAAGTATTATTGCAAATAATAACTTGAAGATCTGTACTTGTAATTGTCAAATACAGAACTTAAAATTGATAGCTTATAATTATAATTCAAATTATAACTCCAAGATCTGAACTTGTAATTGTCAAATACAGAACTTCTAATTGTTAAATACAAATTATTTGTGCAAATTATAACTTGAAGATCTGAACTTGTAATTGTCAAATACAGAACTTAAAATTGATAGCTTCTAATTATTATTGCAAATTATAACTTGAAGATCTGAACTTGTAATAGTGAATTACAGAACTTAGATTGGTTAAATTCAAATTATTATTACAAATTATAACTTGAAGATCTGAACTAGTAATTGTCAAATACAGAACTTAAAATTGATAGCTTCTAATTATTATTGCAAATTATAACTTCAAGATCTGAACTTGTAATTGTCAAATACAGAACTTAAAATTGATAGCTTCTAATTATTATTGCAAATTATAACTTGAAGATCTGAATTTGTAATGGTCAAATACAGAACATCTAATTGTTAAATACAAATTATTAGTGCAAATAATAACTTGTAGATCTGAACTTGTAATTGTCAAATACAGAACTTCTAATTGTTAAATACAAATTATTAGTGCAAATTATAACTTGAAGATCTGAACTGGTAATTGTCAAATACAGAACTTAAAATTGATAGCTTGTAATTATTATTGCAAATTATAACTTGAAGATCTGAACTTGTAATTGTCAAATACAGAACTTAAAATTGATAGCTTCTAATTATAGTTCAAATTATAACTTGAAGATCTGAACCTGTAATAGTCAAATACAGAACTTCGATTTGTTAAATACAAATTATTAGTGCAAAT
This sequence comes from Cantharis lateralis, assembly GCA_963170105.1. Taxonomy (NCBI): domain Eukaryota; kingdom Metazoa; phylum Arthropoda; class Insecta; order Coleoptera; family Cantharidae; genus Cantharis; species Cantharis lateralis. Next base: position 7,720,121 of record OY720630.1, on the reverse strand, counting down.
TATAACTTGATGATCTGAACTTGTAATTGTCAAATACAGAACTTAAAATTGATAGCTTCTAATTATTATTGCAAATTATAACTTGAAGATCTGAATTTGTAATAGTCAAATACAGAACATCTAATTGTTAAATACAAATTATTAGTGCAAATTATAACTTGAAGATCTGAACTTGTAATTGTCAAATACAGAACTTAAAATTGATAGATTCTAATTATTATTGCAAATTATAACTTGAAGATCTGAACTTGTAAAAGTAATTACAAAACTTAGATTTGTTAAATTCAAATTATTATTTCAAATTATAACTAGAAGATCTGAACTAGTAATTGTCAAATACAGAACTTAAATTGATAGCTTATAATTATTATTGCAAATACTAATTTGAAGATCTGAACTTGTAATAGTCAAATACAGAACTTCTAATTGTTAAATACAAATTATTAGTGCAAATTATAACTTGAAGATCTGAACTGGTAATTGTCAAATACAGAACTTAAATTGATAGCTTCTAATTATTATTGCAAATTATAACTTGAAGATCTGAACTTGTAATTGTCAAATACAGAACTTAAAATTGATAGCTTCTAATTATTATTGTAAAATATAACTTGAAGATCTGAACTTGTAATTGTCAAATACAGAACTTAAAATTGATAGCTTCTAATTATTATTGCAAATAATAACTTGAAGATCTGAACTTGTAATTGTCAAATACAGAACTTAAAATTGATAGCTTCTAATTATTATTGCTAAATTATAATTTGAAGATCTGAACTTGTAATAGACAAATACCCAACTTAGCATTGTTAAATACAAATTGTGATTGCAAATTATAACTTGAAGATCTGAACCTGTAATAGGTAAATACAGAACTTCGAATTGTTAAATTCTAACTAAGATTGCAAATAATAATTCGAAAATCTGAACTTGTAATAGTCAAATACAGAACTGCTAATTGTTAAATACAAATTATTAGTGCAAATTATAACTTGAAGATCTGAACTAGTAATTGTCAAATACAGAACTTAAAATTGATAGCTTCTAATTATTATTGCAAATTATAACTTGAAGATCTGAACTTGTAATTGTCAAATACAGAACTTAAAATTGATAGCTTCTAATTATTATTTCAAATTATAACTTGAAGATCTGAACTTGTAATTGTCAAATACAGAACTTAAAATTGATAGCTTCTAATTATTATTGCAAATTATAACTTGAAGATTTGAACTTGTAATTGTCAAATACAGAACTTCTAATTGTTAAATACAAATTATTATTTCAAATTATAACTTGAAGATCTGAACTAGTAATTGTCAAATACAGAACTTAAAATTGATAGCTTCTAATTATTATTGCAAATTATAACTTGAAGATCTGAACTTGTAATAGTGAATTACAAAACTTAGATTTGTTAAATTCAAATTATTATTTCAAATTATAACTTGAAGATCTGAACTAGTAATTGTCAAATACAGAACTTCAATTGATAGCTTATAATTATTATTGCAAATAATAATTTGAAGATCTGAACTTGTAATAGTCAAATACAGAACTTCTAATTGTTAAATACAAATTATTAGTGCAAATTATAACTTGAAGATCTGAACTAGTAATTGTCAAATACAGTACTTAAAATTGATAGCTTCTAATTATTATTGCAAATTATAACTTGAAGATCTGAACTTGCAATTGTCATATATAGAACTTAAAATTGATAGCTTCTAATTATTATTGCAAATTATAACTTGAAGATCTGAACTTGTAATTGTCAAATACAGAACTTCTAATTGTTAAATACAAATTATTATTTCAAATTATAACTTGAAGATCTGAACTAGTAATTGTCAAATACAGAACTTAAAATTGATAGCTTCTAATTATTATTTCAAATTATAACTTGAAGATCTGAACTTGTAATAGTGAATTGCAAAACTTAGATTTGTTAAATTCAAATTATTATTTCAAATTATAACTTGAAGATCTGAACTAGTAATTGTCAAATACAGCACTTAAATTGATAGCTTATAATTATTATTGCAAATAATAATTCGAAAATCTGAACTTGTAATAGTCAAATACAGAACTGCTAATTGTTAAATACAAATTATTAGTGCAAATTATAACTTGAAGATCTGAACTAGTAATTGTCAAATACAGAACTTAAAATTGATAGCTTCTAATTATTATTGCAAATTATAACTTGAAGATCTGAACTTGTAATTGTCAAATAAAGAACTTAAAATTGATAGCCTCTAATTATTATTTCAAATTATAACTTGAAGATCTGAACTTGTAATTGTCAAATACAGAACTTAAAATTGATAGCTTCTAATTATTATTGCAAATTATAACTTGAAGATCTGAACTTGTAATTGTCAAATACAGAACTTCTAATTGTTAAATACAAATTATTATTTCAAATTATAACTTGAAGATCTGAACTAGTAATTGTCAAATACAGAACTTAAAATTGATGGCTTCTAATTATTATTGCAAATTATAACTTGAAGATCTGAACTTGTAATAGTGAATTACAAAACTAAGATTTGTTAAATTCAAATTATTATTTCTAATTATAACTTGAAGATCTTAACTAGTAATTGTCAAATACAGAACTTAAAATTGATAGCTTCTAATTATTATTGCAAATTATAACTTGAAGATCTGAACTTGTAATAGTGAATTACAGAACTAAGATTTGTTAAAGTCAAATTATTATTTCAAATTATAACTTGAAGATCTGAACTAGTAATTGTCAAATACAGAACTTCTAATTATTAAATACAAATTAATAGTGCAAATTATAACTTGAAGATCTGAACTTGTAATTGTCAAATACAAAACTTAAAATTGATAGCTTCTAATTATTATTGCAAATTATAACTTGAAGATCTGAACTTGTAATAGTGAATTACAGAACTAAGATTTGTTAAAGTCAAATTATTATTGCAAATTATAACTTGAAGATCTGAACTAGTAATTGTCAAATACAGAACTTCTAATTATTAAATACAAATTAATAGTGCAAATTATAACTTGAAGATCTGAACTTGTAATTGTCAAATAGAGAACTTAAAATTGATAGCTTATAATTATAATTCAAATTATAACTTGAAGATCTGAACTTGTAATAGTCAAATACAGAACTTCGAATTGTTAAATACAAATTATTAGTGCAAATTATAACTTGAAGATCTGACCTTGTAATTGTCAAATACAGAACTTAAAATTGATAGCTTCTAATTATTATTGCATATTATAACTTGAAGATCTGAACTTGTAATAGTGAATTAGAGAACTTAGATTTGTTAAATACAAATTATTATTTCAAATTATAACTTGAAGATCTGAACTAGTAATTGTCAAATACAGAACTTAAAATTGTTAAATACAAATTATTATTGCAAATTATAACTTGAAGATCTGAACTTGTAATTGTCAAATACAGAACTTAAAAGTGATAGCTTCTAATTACTATTGCAAATTATAACTTGACGATCTGAACTAGTAATTGTCAAATACAGAACTTAAAATTTATAGCTTATAATTATAATTCAAATTATAACTGGAAGATCTGAGCTTGTAATAGTCAAATACAGAACTTAAAATTGATAGCTTATAATTATTATTGTAAATTATAACTTGAACATCTGAACTTGTACTAGTGAATTACAGAACTTAGTTTTGTTAAATTCAAATTATTATTTCAAATTATAACTTGAAGATCTGAACTAGTAATTGTCAAATACAGAACTTAAAATTGTTAAATACCAATTATTAGTGCAAATTATAATTTGAAGATCTGACCTTGTAATTGTCAAATACAGAACTTAAAATTGATAGCTTATAATTATAATTCTAATTATAACTTGAAGATCTGAGCTTGTAATAGTCAAATACAGAACTTAAAATTGATAGCTTCTAATTATTATTGCAAATTATAACTTGAAGATCTGAACTTGTAATAGTGAATTACAGAACTTAGATTTGTTAAATTCAAATTATTATTTCAAATTATAACTTGAAGATCTGAACTAGTAATTGTCAAATACAGAACTTAAAATTGATAGCTTATAATTATAATACAAATTATAACTTGAAGATCTGAGCTTGTAATAGTCAAATACAGAACTTCGAATTGTTGAATACAAATTATTAGTGCAAATTATAACTTGTAGATCTGAACTTGTAATAGGTAAATACAGAACTTCTAATTGTTAAATACAAATTATTAGTGCAAATTATAACTTGAAGATCTGAACTTGTAATAGGTAAATACAGAACTTCGAATTGTTAAATTCAAACTAAGATTGCAAATAATAATTTGAAGATCTAAACTTGTAATAGTCAAATACAGAACTTCTAATTGTTAAATACAAATTATTTGTGCAAATTATAACTTGAAGATCTGAACTTGTAATTGTCAAATACAGAACTTCTAATTGTTAAATACAAACTATTAGTGCAAATTATAACTTGAAGATCTGAACTTGTAGTTGTCAAATACAGAACTTAAAATTGATAGCTTCTAATTATTATTGCAAATTATAACTTGAAGATTTGAACTTGTAATTGTCAAATACAGAACTTCTAATTGTTAAATACAAATTATTATTTCAAATTATAACTTGAAGATCTGAACTAGTAATTGTCAAATACAGAACTTAAAATTGATAGCTTCTAATTATTATTGCAAATTATAACTTGAAGATCTGAACTTGTAATAGTGAATTACAAAACTTAGATTTGTTAAATTCAAATTATTATTTCAAATTATAACTTGAAGATCTGAACTAGTAATTGTCAAATACAGAACTTCAATTGATAGCTTATAATTATTATTGCAAATAATAATTTGAAGATCTGAACTTGTAATAGTCAAATACAGAACTTCTAATTGTTAAATACAAATTATTAGTGCAAATTATAACTTGAAGATCTGAACTAGTAATTGTCAAATACAGTACTTAAAATTGATAGCTTCTAATTATTATTGCAAATTATAACTTGAAGATCTGAACTTGCAATTGTCATATATAGAACTTAAAATTGATAGCTTCTAATTATTATTGCAAATTATAACTTGAAGATCTGAACTTGTAATTGTCAAATACAGAACTTCTAATTGTTAAATACAAATTATTATTTCAAATTATAACTTGAAGATCTGAACTAGTAATTGTCAAATACAGAACTTAAAATTGATAGCTTCTAATTATTATTTCAAATTATAACTTGAAGATCTGAACTTGTAATAGTGAATTGCAAAACTTAGATTTGTTAAATTCAAATTATTATTTCAAATTATAACTTGAAGATCTGAACTAGTAATTGTCAAATACAGCACTTAAATTGATAGCTTATAATTATTATTGCAAATAATAATTCGAAAATCTGAACTTGTAATAGTCAAATACAGAACTGCTAATTGTTAAATACAAATTATTAGTGCAAATTATAACTTGAAGATCTGAACTAGTAATTGTCAAATACAGAACTTAAAATTGATAGCTTCTAATTATTATTGCAAATTATAACTTGAAGATCTGAACTTGTAATTGTCAAATAAAGAACTTAAAATTGATAGCCTCTAATTATTATTTCAAATTATAACTTGAAGATCTGAACTTGTAATTGTCAAATACAGAACTTAAAATTGATAGCTTCTAATTATTATTGCAAATTATAACTTGAAGATCTGAACTTGTAATTGTCAAATACAGAACTTCTAATTGTTAAATACAAATTATTATTTCAAATTATAACTTGAAGATCTGAACTAGTAATTGTCAAATACAGAACTTAAAATTGATGGCTTCTAATTATTATTGCAAATTATAACTTGAAGATCTGAACTTGTAATAGTGAATTACAAAACTTAGATTTGTTAAATTCAAATTATTATTTCTAATTATAACTTGAAGATCTGAACTAGTAATTGTCAAATACAGAACTTAAAATTGATAGCTTCTAATTATTATTGCAAATTATAACTTGAAGATCTGAACTTGTAATAGTGAATTACAGAACTAAGATTTGCTAAAGTCAAATTATTATTTCAAATTATAACTTGAAGATCTGAACTAGTAATTGTCAAATACAGAACTTCTAATTATTAAATACAAATTAATAGTGCAAATTATAACTTGAAGATCTGAACTTGTAATTGTCAAATACAAAACTTAAAATTGATAGCTTCTAATTATTATTGCAAATTTTAACTTGAAGATCTGAACTTGTAATAGTGAATTACAGAACTAAGATTTGTTAAAGTCAAATTATTATTGCAAATTATAACTTGAAGATCTGAACTAGTAATTGTCAAATACAGAACTTCTAATTATTAAATACAAATTAATAGTGCAAATTATAACTTGAAGATCTGAACTTGTAATTGTCAAATAGAGAACTTAAAATTGATAGCTTATAATTATAATTCAAATTATAACTTGAAGATCTGAACTTGTAATAGTCAAATACAGAACTTCGAATTGTTAAATACAAATTATTAGTGCAAATTATAACTTGAAGATCTGACCTTGTAATTGTCAAATACAGAACTTAAAATTGATAGCTTCTAATTATTATTGCATATTATAACTTGAAGATCTGAACTTGTAATAGTGAATTAGAGAACTTAGATTTGTTAAATACAAATTATTATTTCAAATTATAACTTGAAGATCTGAACTAGTAATTGTCAAATACAGAACTTAAAATTGTTAAATTCAAATTATTATTTCAAATTATAACTTGAAGATCTGAACTAGTAATTGTCAAATACAGAACTTAAAATTGTTAAATACCAATTATTAGTGCAAATTATAATTTGAAGATCTGACCTTGTAATTGTCAAATACAGAACTTAAAATTGATAGCTTATAATTATAATTCTAATTATAACTTGAAGATCTGAGCTTGTAATAGTCAAATACAGAACTTAAAATTGATAGCTTCTAATTATTATTGCAAATTATAACTTGAAGATCTGAACTTGTAATAGTGAATTACAGAACTTAGATTTGTTAAATTCAAATTATTATTTCAAATTATAACTTGAAGATCTGAACTAGTAATTGTCAAATACAGAACTTAAAATTGATAGCTTATAATTATAATTCTAATTATAACTTGAAGATCTGAACTTGTAATAGTCAAATATAGAACTTCTAATTGTTAAATACTAATTATTATTTCAAATTATAACTTGAAGATCTGAACTAGTAATTGTCAAATACAGAACTTAAAATTGATAGCTTCTAATTATTATTGCAAATTATAACTTGAAGATCTGAACTTGTAATAGTGAATTACAGAACTAAGATTTGCTAAAGTCAAATTATTATTTCAAATTATAACTTGAAGATCTGAACTAGTAATTGTCAAATACAGAACTTCTAATTATTAAATACAAATTAATAGTGCAAATTATAACTTGAAGATCTGAACTTGTAATTGTCAAATACAAAACTTAAAATTGATAGCTTCTAATTATTATTGCAAATTATAACTTGAAGATCTGAACTTGTAATAGTGAATTACAGAACTAAGATTTGTTAAAGTCAAATTATTATTGCAAATTATAACTTGAAGATCTGAACTAGTAATTGTCAAATACAGAACTTCTAATTATTAAATACAAATTAATAGTGCAAATTATAACTTGAAGATCTGAACTTGTAATTGTCAAATAGAGAACTTAAAATTGATAGCTTATAATTATAATTCAAATTATAACTTGAAGATCTGAACTTGTAATAGTCAAATACAGAACTTCGAATTGTTAAATACAAATTATTAGTGCAAATTATAACTTGAAGATCTGACCTTGTAATTGTCAAATACAGAACTTAAAATTGATAGCTTCTAATTATTATTGCATATTATAACTTGAAGATCTGAACTTGTAATAGTGAATTAGAGAACTTAGATTTGTTAAATACAAATTATTATTTCAAATTATAACTTGAAGATCTGAACTAGTAATTGTCAAATACAGAACTTAAAATTGTTAAATTCAAATTATTATTTCAAATTATAACTTGAAGATCTGAACTAGTAATTGTCAAATACAGAACTTAAAATTGTTAAATACCAATTATTAGTGCAAATTATAATTTGAAGATCTGACCTTGTAATTGTCAAATACAGAACTTAAAATTGATAGCTTATAATTATAATTCTAATTATAACTTGAAGTTCTGAACTTGTAATAGTCAACTACAGAACTTAAAATTGATAGCTTCTAATTATTATTGCAAATTATAACTTGAAGATCTGAACTTGTAATAGTGAATTACAGAACTTAGATTTGTTAAATTCAAATTATTATTTCAAATTATAACTTGAAGATCTGAACTATTATTGTCAAATACAGAACTTAAAATTGATAGCTTATAATTATAATTCAAATTATAACTTGAAGATCTGAGCTTGTAATAGTCAAATACAGAACTTCGAATTGTTGAATACAAATTATTAGTGCAAATTATAACTTGTAGATCTCAACTTGTAATAGGTAAATACAGAACTTCTAATTGTTAAATACAAATTATTAATGCAAATTATAACTTGAAGATCTGAACTTGTAATAGGTAAATACAGAACTTCGAATTGTTAAATTCAAACTAAGATTGCAAATAATAATTTGAAGATCTAAACTTGTAATAGTCAAATATAGAACTTCTAATTGTTAAATACAAATTATTATTTCAAATTATAACTTGAAGATCTGAACTAGTAATTGTCAAATACAGAACTTAAAATTGATAGCTTATAATTATTTATGTAATTTATAACTTGAAGATCTGAACTTGTAATAGTGAATTACAGAACTTAGATTTGTTAAATTCAAATTATTATTTCAAATTATAACTTGAAGATCTGAACTAGTAATTGTCAAATACAGAACTTAAAATTGATAGCTTATAATTATAATTCAAATTATAACTTGAAGATCTGAGCTTGTAATAGTCAAATACAGAACTTCGAATTGTTAAATACAAATTATTAGTGCAAATTATAACTTGAAGATCTGAACTTGTAATAGGTAAATACAGAACTTCGAATTGTTAAATTAAAACTAAGATTGCAAATAATAATTTGAAGATCTAAACTTGTAATAGTCAAATACAGAACTTCTAATTGTTAAATACAAATTATTTGTGCAAATTATAACTTGAAGATCTGAACTTGTAATTGTCAAATAAAGAACTTCTAATTGTTAAATACAAACTATTAGTGCAAATTATAACTTGAAGATCTGAACTTGTAGTTGTCAAATACAGAACTTAAAATTGATAGCTTCTAATTATTATTGCAAATTATAACTTGAAGATCTAAACTTGTAATAGTGAATTACAGAACTTAGATTTGTTACATTCAAATTATTATTTCAAATTATAACTTGAAAATCTGAACTAGAAATTGTCAAATACAGAACTTAAAATTGATAGCTTATAATTATTTATGTAATTTATAACTTAAAGATCTGAACTTGTAATAGTGAATTACAGAACTTAGATTTGTTAAATTCAAATTATTATTTCAAATTATAACTTGAAGATCTGAACTAGTAAGTTTCTAATACAGAACTTAAAATTGATAGCTTCTAATTATTATTGCAAATTATAACTTGAAGATCTGAACTTGTAATTGTCAAATACAGAACTTAAAATTGATAGCTTCAAATTATTATTTCAAATTATAACTTGAAGATCTGAACTTGTAATTGTCAAATACAGAACTTCTAATTGTTAAATACAAATTATTAGTGCAAATTATAACTTGAAGATCTGAACTTGTAGTTGTCAAAGACAGAACTTAAAATTGATAGCTTCTAATTATTATTGGAAATTATAACTTGAAGATCTGAACTTGTAATAGTGAATTACAGAACTTAGATTTGTTAAATTCAAATTATTATTTCATATTATAACTTGAAGATCTCAACTAGTAATTGTCAAATACAGAACTTAAAATTGATAGCTTCTAATTATTATTGCAAATTATAACTTGAAGATCTGAACTTGTAATTGTCAAATACAGAACTTAAAATTGATAGCTTCTAATTATTATTGCAAATAATAACTTGAAGATCTGAACTTGTAATTGTCAAATGCAGAACTTAAAACTGATAGCTTCTAATTATTATTGCAAATAATAATTTGAAGATCTGTACTTGTAATTGTCAAATACAGAACTTAAAATTGATAGCTTATAATTATAATTCAAATTATAACTTCAAGATCTGAACTTGTAATTGTCAAATACAGAACTTCTAATTGTTAAATACAAATTATTAGTGCAAATTATAACTTGAAGTTCTGAACTTGTAATTGTCAAATACAGAACTAAAATTGATAGCTTCTAATTATTATTGCAAATTATAACTTGAAGATCTGAACTTGTAATAGTGAATTATAGAACTTAGATTTGTTAAATTCAAATTATTATTACAAATTATAACTTGAAGATCTGAACTAGTAATGGTCAAATACAGAACTTAAAATTGTTAAATACCAATTATTAGTGCAAATTATAACTTGAAGATCTGACCTTGTAATTGTCAAATACAGAACTTAAAATTGATAGCTTCTAAGTATTATTGCTAATTATAACTTGAAGATCTGAACTTGTAATAGTGAATTACAGAACTAAGATTTGTTAAAGTCAAATTATTATTGCAAATTATAACTTGAAGATCTGAACTAGTAATTGTCAAATACAGAACTTCTAATTATTAAATACAAATTAATAGTGCAAATTATAACTTGAAGATCTGAACTTGTAATTGTCAAATAGAGAACTTAAAATTGATAGCTTATAATTATAATTCAAATTATAACTTGAAGATCTGAACTTGTAATAGTCAAATACAGAACTTCGAATTGTTAAATACAAATTATTAGTGCAAATTATAACTTGAAGATCTGACCTTGTAATTGTCAAATACAGAACTTAAAATTGATAGCTTCTAATTATTATTGCATATTATAACTTGAAGATCTGAACTTGTAATAGTGAATTAGAGAACTTAGATTTGTTAAATACAAATTATTATTTCAAATTATAACTTGAAGATCTGAACTAGTAATTGTCAAATACAGAACTTAAAATTGTTAAATTCAAATTATTATTTCAAATTATAACTTGAAGATCTGAACTAGTAATTGTCAAATACAGAACTTAAAATTGTTAAATACCAATTATTAGTGCAAATTATAATTTGAAGATCTGACCTTGTAATTGTCAAATACAGAACTTAAAATTGATAGCTTATAATTATAATTCTAATTATAACTTGAAGATCTGAGCTTGTAATAGTCAAATACAGAACTTAAAATTGATAGCTTCTAATTATTATTGCAAATTATAACTTGAAGATCTGAACTTGTAATAGTGAATTACAGAACTTAGATTTGTTAAATTCAAATTATTATTTCAAATTATAACTTGAAGATCTGAACTAGTAATTGTCAAATACAGAACTTAAAATTGATAGCTTATAATTATAATTCTAATTATAACTTGAAGATCTGAGCTTGTAATAGTCAAATACAGAACTTAAAATTGATAGCTTCTAATTATTATTGCAAATTATAACTTGAAGATCTGAACTTGTAATAGTGAATTACAGAACTTAGATTTGTTAAATTCAAATTATTATTTCAAATTATAACTTGAAGATCTGAACTAGTAATTGTCAAATACAGAACTTAAAATTGATAGCTTATAATTATAATTCAAATTATAACTTGAAGATCTGAGCTTGTAATAGTCAAATACAGAACTTCGAATTGTTGAATACAAATTATTAGTGCAAATTATAACTTGTAGATCTCAACTTGTAATAGGTAAATACAGAACTTCTAATTGTTAAATACAAATTATTAGTGCAAATTATAACTTGAAGATCTGAACTTGTAATAGGTAAATACAGAACTTCGAATTGTTAAATTCAAACTAAGATTGCAAATAATAATTTGAAGATCTAAACTTGTAATAGTCAAATATAGAACTTCTAATTGTTAAATACAAATTATTATTTCAAATTATAACTTGAAGATCTGAACTAGTAATTGTCAAATACAGAACTTAAAATTGATAGCTTATAATTATTTATGTAATTTATAACTTGAAGATCTGAACTTGTAATAGTGAATTACAGAACTTAGATTTGTTAAATTCAAATTATTATTTCAAATTATAACTTGAAGATCTGAACTAGTAATTGTCAAATACAGAACTTAAAATTGATAGCTTATAATTATAATTCAAATTATAACTTGAAGATCTGAGCTTGTAATAGTCAAATACAGAACTTCGAATTGTTAAATACAAATTATTAGTGCAAATTATAACTTGAAGATCTGAACTTGTAATAGGTAAATACAGAACTTCGAATTGTTAAATTAAAACTAAGATTGCAAATAATAATTTGAAGATCTAAACTTGTAATAGTCAAATACAGAACTTCTAATTGTTAAATACAAATTATTTGTGCAAATTATAACTTGAAGATCTGAACTTGTAATTGTCAAATAAAGAACTTCTAATTGTTAAATACAAACTATTAGTGCAAATTATAACTTGAAGATCTGAACTTGTAGTTGTCAAATACAGAACTTAAAATTGATAGCTTCTAATTATTATTGCAAATTATAACTTGAAGATCTAAACTTGTAATAGTGAATTACAGAACTTAGATTTGTTACATTCAAATTATTATTTCAAATTATAACTTGAAAATCTGAACTAGAAATTGTCAAATACAGAACTTAAAATTGATAGCTTATAATTATTTATGTAATTTATAACTTAAAGATCTGAACTTGTAATAGTGAATTACAGAACTTAGATTTGTTAAATTCAAATTATTATTTCAAATTATAACTTGAAGATCTGAACTAGTAAGTTTCTAATACAGAACTTAAAATTGATAGCTTCTAATTATTATTGCAAATTATAACTTGAAGATCTGAACTTGTAATTGTCAAATACAGAACTTAAAATTGATAGCTTCAAATTATTATTTCAAATTATAACTTGAAGATCTGAACTTGTAATTGTCAAATACAGAACTTCTAATTGTTAAATACAAATTATTAGTGCAAATTATAACTTGAAGATCTGAACTTGTAGTTGTCAAAGACAGAACTTAAAATTGATAGCTTCTAATTATTATTGGAAATTATAACTTGAAGATCTGAACTTGTAATAGTGAATTACAGAACTTAGATTTGTTAAATTCAAATTATTATTTCATATTATAACTTGAAGATCTCAACTAGTAATTGTCAAATACAGAACTTAAAATTGATAGCTTCTAATTATTATTGCAAATTATAACTTGAAGATCTGAACTTGTAATTGTCAAATACAGAACTTAAAATTGATAGCTTCTAATTATTATTGCAAATAATAACTTGAAGATCTGAACTTGTAATTGTCAAATGCAGAACTTAAAACTGATAGCTTCTAATTATTATTGCAAATAATAATTTGAAGATCTGTACTTGTAATTGTCAAATACAGAACTTAAAATTGATAGCTTATAATTATAATTCAAATTATAACTTCAAGATCTGAACTTGTAATTGTCAAATACAGAACTTCTAATTGTTAAATACAAATTATTAGTGCAAATTATAACTTGAAGTTCTGAACTTGTAATTGTCAAATACAGAACTTAAAATTGATAGCTTCTAATTATTATTGCAAATTATAACTTGAAGATCTGAACTTGTAATAGTGAATTATAGAACTTAGATTTGTTAAATTCAAATTATTATTACAAATTATAACTTGAAGATCTGAACTAGTAATGGTCAAATACAGAACTTAAAATTGTTAAATACCAATTATTAGTGCAAATTATAACTTGAAGATCTGACCTTGTAATTGTCAAATACAGAACTTAAAATTGATAGCTTCTAAGTATTATTGCTAATTATAACTTGAAGATCTGAACTTGTAATAGTGAATTAAAAAACTTAGATTTGTTAAATTCCAATTATTAGTTCAATTTATAACTTGAAGATCTGAACTAGTAATTGTCAAATACAGAACTTAAAATTGTTAAATACCAATTATTAGTGCAAATTATAACTTGAAGATCTGACCTTGTAATTGTCAAATACAGAACTTAAAATTGATAGCTTCTAATTATTATTGCAAATTATAACTTGAAGATCTGAACTTGTAATAGTGAATTACAGAACTTAGATTGGTTAAATTCAAATTATTATTACAAATTATAACTTGAAGATCTGAACTAGTAATTGTCAAATACAGAACTTAAAATTGATAGCTTCTAATTATTATTGCAAATTATAACTTGAAGATCTGAACTTGTAATTGTCAAATACAGATCTTAAAATTGATAGCTTCTAATTATTATTGTAAATTATAACTTGAAGATCTGAACTTGTAATAGTGAATTACAGAACTTAGATTTGTTAAATTCAAATTATTATTTCAAATTATAACTTGAAGATCTCAACTAGTAATTGTCAAATACAGAACTTAAAATTGATAGCATATAATTATTATTGTAAATTATAACTTGAAGATCTGAACTTGTAATAGTGAATTACAGAACTTAGATTTGTTAAATTGAAATTATTATTTCTAATTATAACTTGAAGATCTGAACTAGTAATTGTCAAATACAGAACTTAAAATTGATAGCTTCTAATTATTATTGCAAATTATAACTTGAAGATCTGCACTTGTAATTGTCAAATACAGAACTTCTAATTGTTAAATACAAATTATTAGTGCAAATTATAACTAGAAGATCTGAACTTGTAATTGTCAAATACAGAACTTAAAATTGATAGCTTCTAATTATTATTGCAAATAATAACTTGAAGATCTGTACTTGTAATAGAGAATTACAGAACTTAGATTTGTTAAATTCAAATTATTATTTCAAATTATAACTTGAAGATCTGAACTTGTAATTGTCAAATACAAAACATAAAATTAATAGCTTCTAATTATTATTGCAAATAATAACTTGAAGATCCTTACTTGTAATTGTCAAATGCAGAACTTAGATTTGTTAAATTCAAATTATTGTTTCAAATTATAACTTGAAGATCTGAACTAGTAATTGTCAAATACAGAACTTAAAATTGATAGCTTCTAATTATTATTGCAAATTATAACTTGAAGATCTGAACTTGTAATTGTCAAATACAGAACTTAAAATTGATAGCTTCTAATTATTATTTCAAATTATAACTTGAAGATCTGAACTTGTAATTGTCAAATACAGAACTTAAAATTGATAGCTTCTAATTATTATTGCAAATAATAACTTGAAGATCTGTACTTGTAATTGTCCAATAAAGAACTTAAAATTGATAGCTTATAATTATAGTTCAAATTATAACTTGAAGATCTGAACTTGTAATAGTCAAATACAGAACTTCGAATTGTTAAATACAAATTATTAGTGCAAATTATAACTTGATGATCTGAACTTGTAATTGTCAAATACAGAACTTAAAATTGATAGCTTCTAATTATTATTGCAAATTATAACTTGAAGATCTGAATTTGTAATAGTCAAATACAGAACATCAAATTGTTAAATACAAATTATTAGTGCAAATAATAACTTGTAGATCTGAACTTGTAATTGTCAAATACAGAACTTAAAATTGATAGCTTCTAATTATTATTGCAAATTATAACTTGAAGATCTGAACTTGTAATAGTGAATTACAAAACTTAGATTTGTTAAATTCAAATTATTATTTCAAATTATAACTTGAAGATCTGAACTAGTAATTGTCAAATACAGAACTTAAATTGATAGCTTATAATTATTATTGCAAATAATAATTTGAAGATCTGAACTTGTAATAGTCAAATACAGAACTTCTAATTGTTAAATACAAATTATTAGTGCAAATTATAACTTGAAGATCTGAACTGGTAATTGTCAAATACAGAACTTAAAATTGATAGCTTGTAATTATTATTGCAAATTATAACTTGAAGATCTGAACTTGTAATTGTCAAATACAGAACTTAAAATTGTTAGCTTCTAATTATTATTGTAAAATATAACTTGAAGATCTGAACTTGTTATTGTCAAATACAGAACTTAAAATTGATAGCTTATAATTATAGTTCAAATTATAACTTGAAGATCTGAACTTGTAATAGTCAAATACAGAACTTCGAATTGTTAAATACAAATTATTAGTGCAAATTATAACTTGATGATCTGAACTTGTAATTGTCAAATACAGAACTTAAAATTGATAGCTTCTAATTATTATTGCAAATTATAACTTGAAGATCTGAATTTGTAATAGTCAAATACAGAACATCTACATGTTTAATACAAATTATTAGTGCAAATTATAACTTGAAGATCTGAACTTGTAATTGTCAAATACAGAACTTAAAATTGATAGCTTCTAATTATTATTGCAAATTATAAC
Source organism: Cantharis lateralis (assembly GCA_963170105.1). Lineage (NCBI taxonomy): Eukaryota > Metazoa > Arthropoda > Insecta > Coleoptera > Cantharidae > Cantharis > Cantharis lateralis. Next base: position 7,703,652 of record OY720630.1, on the reverse strand, counting down.
TTGAAGATCTGAACTTGTAATAGTGAATTACAAAACTTAGATTTGTTAAATTCAAATTATTATTTCAAATTATAACTTGAAGATCTGAACTAGTAATTGTCAAATACAGAACTTAAATTGATAGCTTATAATTATTATTGCAAATAATAATTTGAAGATCTGAACTTGTAATAGTCAAATACAGAACTTCTAATTGTTAAATACAAATTATTAGTGCAAATTATAACTTGAAGATCTGAACTGGTAATTGTCAAATACAGAACTTAAAATTGATAGCTTCTAATTATTATTGCAAATTATAACTTGAAGATCTGAACTTGTAATTGTCAAATACAGAACTTAAAATTGATAGCTTCTAATTAATATTGTAAAATATAACTTGAAGATCTGAACTTGTAATTGTCAAATACAGAACTTAAAATTGATAGCTTCTAATTATTATTGCAAATAATAACTTGAAGATCTGAACTCGTAATTGTCAAATACAGAACTTAAAATTGATAGCTTCTAATTATTATTGCAAATTATAATTTGAAGATCTGAACTTGTAATAGACAAATACCCAACTTAGCATTGTTAAATACAAATTGTGATTGCAAATTATAACTTGAAGATCTGAACCTGTAATAGGAAAATACAGAACTTCGAATTGTTAAATTCTAACTAAGATTGCAAATAATAATTCGAAAATCTGAACTTGTAATAGTCAAATACAGAACTGCTAATTGTTAAATACAAATTATTAGTGCAAATTATAACTTGAAGATCTGAACTAGTAATTGTCAAATACAGAACTTAAAATTGATAGCTTCTAATTATTATTGCAAATTATAACTTGAAGATCTGAACTTGTAATTGTCAAATACAGAACTTAAAATTGATAGCTTCAAATTATTATTTCAAATTATAACTTGAAGATCTGAACTTGTAATTGTCAAATACAGAACTTAAAATTGATAGCTTCTAATTATTATTGCAAATTATAACTTGAAGATTTGAACATGTAATTGTCAAATACAGAACTTCTAATTGTTAAATACAAATTATTATTTCAAATTATAACTTGAAGATCTGAACTAGTAATTGTCAAATACAGAACTTAAAATTGATAGCTTCTAATTATTATTGCAAATTATAACTTGAAGATCTGAACTTGTAATAGTGAATTACATAACTTAGATTTGTTAAATTCAAATTATTATTTCAAATTATAACTAGAAGATCTGAACTAGTAATTGTCAAATACAGAACTTCAATTGATAGCTTATAATTATTATTGCAAATAATAATTTGAAGATCTGAACTTGTAATAGTCAAATACAGAACTTCTAATTGTTAAATACAAATTATTAGTGCAAATTATAACTTGAAGATCTGAACTAGTAATTGTCAAATACAGTACTTAAAATTGATAGCTTCTAATTATTATTGCAAATTATAACTTGAAGATCTGAACTTGCAATTGTCAAATACAGAACTTAAAATTGAGAGCTTCTAATTATTATTGCAAATTATAACTTGAAGATCTGAACTTGTAATTGTCAAATACAGAACTTCTAATTGTTAAATACAAATTATTATTTCAAATTATAACTTGAAGATCTGAACTAGTAATTGTCAAATACAGAACTTAAAATTGATAGCTTCTAATTATTATTTCAAATTATAACTTGAAGATCTGAACTTGTAATTGTCAAATACAGAACTTAAAATTGATAGCTTCTAATTATTATTGCAAATTATAACTTGAAGATCTGAACTTGTAATTGTCAAATACAGAACTTAAAATTGATAGCTTCTAATTATTATTGTAAATTATAACTTGAACATCTGAACTTGTAATAGTGAATTACAGAACTTAGATTTGTTAAATTCAAATTATTATTTCAAATTATAACTTGAAGATCTGAACTAGTAATTGTGAAATACAGAACTTCTAATTGTTAAATACAAATTATTAGTGCAAATTATAACTTGTAGATCTGAACTTGTAATTGTCAAATACAGAACTTAAAATTTATAGCTTCTAATTATTATTGTTAATTATAACTTGAAGATCTGAACTTGTAGTAGTGAATTACAGAACTTAGATTTGTCAAATTCAAATTATTATTTCTAATTATAACTTGAAGATCTGAACTAGTAATTGACAAATACAGAACTTAAAATTGATAGCTTATAATTATAATTCAAATTATAACTTGAAGATCTGAACTTGTAATAGTCAAATACAGAACTTCAAATTGTTAAATACAAATTATTAGTGCAAATTATAACTTGAAGATCTGAACTTGTAATTGTCAAATACAGAACTTAAAATTGATAGCTTCTAATTATTATTGTTAATTATAACTTGAAGATCTGAACTTGTAGTAGTGAATTACAGAACTTAGATTTGTCAAATTCAAATTATTATTTCTAATTATAACTTGAAGATCTGAACTAGTAATTGTCAAATACAGAACTAAAAATTGATAGCTTCTAATTATTATTTCAAATTATAACTTGAAGATCTGAACTTGTAATTGTCAAATACAGAACTTAAAATTGATAGTTTCTAATTATTATTGCAAATAATAACTTGAAGATCTGTACTTGTAATTGTCAAATACAGAACTTAAAATTGATAGCTTATAATTATAATTCAAATTATAACTTGAAGATCCGAACTTGTAATAGTCAAATACAGAACTTCGAATTGTTAAATACAAATTATTAGTGCAAATTATAACTTGAAGATCTGAACTTGTAATTGTCAAATACAGAACTTAAAATTGATAGCTTCTAATTATTATTGCATGTTATAACTTGAAGATCTGAACTTGTAATAGTGAATTACAGAACTTAGATTTGTTAAATACAAATTATTATTTCAAATTATAACTTGAAGATCTGAACCTAGTAATTGTCAAATACAGAACTTAAAATTGTTAAATACAAATTATTAGTGCAAATTATAACTTGAAGATCTGAACTTGTAATTGTCAAATACAGAACTTAAAATTGATAGCTTCTAATTAATATTGTAAAATATAACTTGAAGATCTGAACTTGTAATTGTCAAATACAGAACTTAAAATTGATAGCTTCTAATTATTATTGCAAATAATAACTTGAAGATCTGAACTCGTAATTGTCAAATACGGAACTTAAAATTGATAGCTTCTAATTATTATTGCAAATTATAATTTGAAGATCTGAACTTGTAATAGACAAATACCCAACTTAGCATTGTTAAATACAAATTGTGATTGCAAATTATAACTTGAAGATCTGAACCTGTAATAGGAAAATACAGAACTTCGAATTGTTAAATTCTAACTAAGATTGCAAATAATAATTCGAAAATCTGAACTTGTAATAGTCAAATACAGAACTGCTAATTGTTAAATACAAATTATTAGTGCAAATTATAACTTGAAGATCTGAACTAGTAATTGTCAAATACAGAACTTAAAATTGATAGCTTCTAATTATTATTGCAAATTATAACTTGAAGATCTGAACTTGTAATTGTCAAATACAGAACTTAAAATTGATAGCTTCTAATTATTATTTCAAATTATAACTTGAAGATCTGAACTTGTAATTGTCAAATACAGAACTTAAAATTGATAGCTTCTAATTATTATTGCAAATTATAACTTGAAGATTTGAACATGTAATTGTCAAATACAGAACTTCTAATTGTTAAATACAAATTATTATTTCAAATTATAACTTGAAGATCTGAACTAGTAATTGTCAAATACAGAACTTAAAATTGATAGCTTCTAATTATTATTGCAAATTATAACTTGAAGATCTGAACTTGTAATAGTGAATTACAAAACTTAGATTTGTTAAATTCAAATTATTATTTCAAATTATAACTAGAAGATCTGAACTAGTAATTGTCAAATACAGAACTTCAATTGATAGCTTATAATTATTATTGCAAATAATAATTTGAAGATCTGAACTTGTAATTGTCAAATACAGAACTTCTAATTGTTAAATACAAATTATTAGTGCAAATTATAACTTGAAGATCTGAACTAGTAATTGTCAAATACAGTACTTAAAATTGATAGCTTCTAATTATTATTGCAAATTATAACTTGAAGATCTGAACTTGCAATTGTCAAATACAGAACTTAAAATTGATAGCTTCTAATTATTATTGCAAATTATAACTTGAAGATCTGAACTTGTAATTGTCAAATACAGAACTTCTAATTGTTAAATACAAATTATTATTTCAAATTATAACTTGAAGATCTGAACTAGTAATTGTCAAATACAGAACTTAAAATTGATAGCTTCTAATTATTATTTCAAATTATAACTTGAAGATCTGAACTTGTAATTGTCAAATACAGAACTTAAAATTGATAGCTTCTAATTATTATTGCAAATTATAACTTGAAGATCTGAACTTGTAATTGTCAAATACAGAACTTAAAATTGATAGCTTCTAATTATTATTGTAAATTATAACTTGAACATCTGAACTTGTAATAGTGAATTACAGAACTTAGATTTGTTAAATTCAAATTATTATTTCAAATTATAACTTGAAGATCTGAACTAGTAATTGTGAAATACAGAACTTCTAATTGTTAAATACAAATTATTAGTGCAAATTATAACTTGTAGATCTGAACTTGTAATTGTCAAATACAGAACTTAAAATTGATAGCTTCTAATTATTATTGTTAATTATAACTTGAAGATCTGAACTTGTAGTAGTGAATTACAGAACTTAGATTTGTCAAATTCAAATTATTATTTCAAATTATAACTTGAAGATCTGAACCTAGTAATTGTCAAATACAGAACTTAAAATTGTTAAATACAAATTATTAGTGCAAATTATAACTTGAAGATCTGAACTTGTAATTGTCAAATACAGAACTTAAAATTGATAGCTTCTAATTAATATTGTAAAATATAACTTGAAGATCTGAACTTGTAATTGTCAAATACAGAACTTAAAATTGATAGCTTCTAATTATTATTGCAAATAATAACTTGAAGATCTGAACTCGTAATTGTCAAATACAGAACTTAAAATTGATAGCTTCTAATTATTATTGCAAATTATAATTTGAAGATCTGAACTTGTAATAGACAAATACCCAACTTAGCATTGTTAAATACAAATTGTGATTGCAAATTATAACTTGAAGATCTGAACCTGTAATAGGAAAATACAGAACTTCGAATTGTTAAATTCTAACTAAGATTGCAAATAATAATTCGAAAATCTGAACTTGTAATAGTCAAATACAGAACTGCTAATTGTTAAATACAAATTATTAGTGCAAATTATAACTTGAAGATCTGAACTAGTAATTGTCAAATACAGAACTTAAAATTGATAGCTTCTAATTATTATTGCAAATTATAACTTGAAGATCTGAACTTGTAATTGTCAAATACAGAACTTAAAATTGATAGCTTCTAATTATTATTTCAAATTATAACTTGAAGATCTGAACTTGTAATTGTCAAATACAGAACTTAAAATTGATAGCTTCTAATTATTATTGCAAATTATAACTTGAAGATTTGAACATGTAATTGTCAAATACAGAACTTCTAATTGTTAAATACAAATTATTATTTCAAATTATAACTTGAAGATCTGAACTAGTAATTGTCAAATACAGAACTTAAAATTGATAGCTTCTAATTATTATTGCAAATTATAACTTGAAGATCTGAACTTGTAATAGTGAATTACAAAACTTAGATTTGTTAAATTCAAATTATTATTTCAAATTATAACTAGAAGATCTGAACTAGTAATTGTCAAATACAGAACTTCAATTGATAGCTTATAATTATTATTGCAAATAATAATTTGAAGATCTGAACTTGTAATAGTCAAATACAGAACTTCTAATTGTTAAATACAAATTATTAGTGCAAATTATAACTTGAAGATCTGAACTAGTAATTGTCAAATACAGTACTTAAAATTGATAGCTTCTAATTATTATTGCAAATTATAACTAGAAGATCTGAACTTGCAATTGTCAAATACAGAACTTAAAATTGATAGCTTCTAATTATTATTGCAAATTATAACTTGAAGATCTGAACTTGTAATTGTCAAATACAGAACTTCTAATTGTTAAATACAAATTATTATTTCAAATTATAACTTGAAGATCTGAACTAGTAATTGTCAAATACAGAACTTAAAATTGATAGCTTCTAATTATTATTTCAAATTATAACTTGAAGATCTGAACTTGTAATTGTCAAATACAGAACTTAAAATTGATAGCTTCTAATTATTATTGCAAATTATAACTTGAAGATCTGAACTTGTAATTGTCAAATACAGAACTTAAAATTGATAGCTTCTAATTATTATTGTAAATTATAACTTGAACATCTGAACTTGTAATAGTGAATTACAGAACTTAGATTTGTTAAATTCAAATTATTATTTCAAATTATAACTTGAAGATCTGAACTAGTAATTGTGAAATACAGAACTTCTAATTGTTAAATACAAATTATTAGTGCAAATTATAACTTGTAGATCTGAACTTGTAATTGTCAAATACAGAACTTAAAATTGATAGCTTCTAATTATTATTGTTAATTATAACTTGAAGATCTGAACTTGTAGTAGTGAATTACAGAACTTAGATTTGTCAAATTCAAATTATTATTTCTAATTATAACTTGAAGATCTGAACTAGTAATTGTCAAATACAGAACTAAAAATTGATAGCTTCTAATTATTATTTCAAATTATAACTTGAAGATCTGAACTTGTAATTGTCAAATACAGAACTTAAAATTGATAGTTTCTAATTATTATTGCAAATAATAACTTGAAGATCTGTACTTGTAATTGTCAAATACAGAACTTAAAATTGATAGCTTATAATTATAATTCAAATTATAACTTGAAGATCCGAACTTGTAATAGTCAAATACAGAACTTCGAATTGTTAAATACAAATTATTAGTGCAAATTATAACTTGAAGATCTGAACTTGTAATTGTCAAATACAGAACTTAAAATTGATAGCTTCTAATTATTATTGCATGTTATAACTTGAAGATCTGAACTTGTAATAGTGAATTACAGAACTTAGATTTGTTAAATACAAATTATTATTTCAAATTATAACTTGAAGATCTGAACCTAGTAATTGTCAAATACAGAACTTAAAATTGTTAAATACAAATTATTAGTGCAAATTATAACTTGAAGATCTGAACTTGTAATTGTCAAATACAGAACTTAAAATTGATAGCTTCTAATTAATATTGTAAAATATAACTTGAAGATCTGAACTTGTAATTGTCAAATACAGAACTTAAAATTGATAGCTTCTAATTATTATTGCAAATAATAACTTGAAGATCTGAACTCGTAATTGTCAAATACAGAACTTTAAATTGATAGCTTCTAATTATTATTGCAAATTATAATTTGAAGATCTGAACTTGTAATAGACAAATACCCAACTTAGCATTGTTAAATACAAATTGTGATTGCAAATTATAACTTGAAGATCTGAACCTGTAATAGGAAAATACAGAACTTCGAATTGTTAAATTCTAACTAAGATTGCAAATAATAATTCGAAAATCTGAACTTGTAATAGTCAAATACAGAACTGCTAATTGTTAAATACAAATTATTAGTGCAAATTATAACTTGAAGATCTGAACTAGTAATTGTCAAATACAGAACTTAAAATTGATAGCTTCTAATTATTATTGCAAATTATAACTTGAAGATCTGAACTTGTAATTGTCAAATACAGAACTTAAAATTGATAGCTTCTAATTATTATTTCAAATTATAACTTGAAGATCTGAACTTGTAATTGTCAAATACAGAACTTAAAATTGATAGCTTCTAATTATTATTGCAAATTATAACTTGAAGATTTGAACATGTAATTGTCAAATACAGAACTTCTAATTGTTAAATACAAATTATTATTTCAAATTATAACTTGAAGATCTGAACTAGTAATTGTCAAATACAGAACTTAAAATTGATAGCTTCTAATTATTATTGCAAATTATAACTTGAAGATCTGAACTTGTAATAGTGAATTACAAAACTTAGATTTGTTAAATTCAAATTATTATTTCAAATTATAACTAGAAGATCTGAACTAGTAATTGTCAAATACAGAACTTCAATTGATAGCTTATAATTATTATTGCAAATAATAATTTGAAGATCTGAACTTGTAATAGTCAAATACAGAACTTCTAATTGTTAAATACAAATTATTAGTGCAAATTATAACTTGAAGATCTGAACTAGTAATTGTCAAATACAGTACTTAAAATTGATAGCTTCTAATTATTATTGCAAATTATAACTTGAAGATCTGAACTTGCAATTGTCAAATACAGAACTTAAAATTGATAGCTTCTAATTATTATTGCAAATTATAACTTGAAGATCTGAACTTGTAATTGTCAAATACAGAACTTCTAATTGTTAAATACAAATTATTATTTCAAATTATAACTTGAAGATCTGAACTAGTAATTGTCAAATACAGAAGTTAAAATTGATAGCTTCTAATTATTATTTCAAATTATAACTTGAAGATCTGAACTTGTAATTGTCAAATACAGAACTTAAAATTGATAGCTTCTAATTATTATTGCAAATTATAACTTGAAGATCTGAACTTGTAATTGTCAAATACAGAACTTAAAATTGATAGCTTCTAATTATTATTGTAAATTATAACTTGAACATCTGAACTTGTAATAGTGAATTACAGAACTTAGATTTGTTAAATTCAAATTATTATTTCAAATTATAACTTGAAGATCTGAACTAGTAATTGTGAAATACAGAACTTCTAATTGTTAAATACAAATTATTAGTGCAAATTATAACTTGTAGATCTGAACTTGTAATTGTCAAATACAGAACTTAAAATTTATAGCTTCTAATTATTATTGTTAATTATAACTTGAAGATCTGAACTTGTAGTAGTGAATTACAGAACTTAGATTTGTCAAATTCAAATTATTATTTCTAATTATAACTTGAAGATCTGAACTAGTAATTGACAAATACAGAACTTAAAATTGATAGCTTATAATTATAATTCAAATTATAACTTGAAGATCTGAACTTGTAATAGTCAAATACAGAACTTCAAATTGTTAAATACAAATTATTAGTGCAAATTATAACTTGAAGATCTGAACTTGTAATTGTCAAATACAGAACTTAAAATTGATAGCTTCTAATTATTATTGTTAATTATAACTTGAAGATCTGAACTTGTAGTAGTGAATTACAGAACTTAGATTTGTCAAATTCAAATTATTATTTCTAATTATAACTTGAAGATCTGAACTAGTAATTGTCAAATACAGAATTAAAAATTGATAGCTTCTAATTATTATTTCAAATTATAACTTGAAGATCTGAACTTGTAATTGTCAAATACAGAACTTAAAATTGATAGTTTCTAATTATTATTGCAAATAATAACTTGAAGATCTGTACTTGTAATTGTCAAATACAGAACTTAAAATTGATAGCTTATAATTATAATTCAAATTATAACTTGAAGATCCGAACTTGTAATAGTCAAATACAGAACTTCGAATTGTTAAATACAAATTATTAGTGCAAATTATAACTTGAAGATCTGAACTTGTAATTGTCAAATACAGAACTTAAAATTGATAGCTTCTAATTATTATTGCATGTTATAACTTGAAGATCTGAACTTGTAATAGTGAATTACAGAACTTAGATTTGTTAAATACAAATTATTATTTCAAATTATAACTTGAAGATCTGAACCTAGTAATTGTCAAATACAGAACTTAAAATTGTTAAATACAAATTATTAGTGCAAATTATAACTTGAAGATCTGAACTTGTAATTGTCAAATACAGAACTTCTAATTGTTAAATACAAATTATTAGTGCAAATTATAACTTGAAGATCTGACCTTGTAATTGTCAAATACAGAACTTAAAATTGATAGCTTCTAATTTTCATTGTAAATTATAACTTGAAGATCTGAACTTGTAATAGTGAATTACAGAACTTAGATTTGTTAAATTCAAATTATTATTTCAAATTATAACTTGAAGATCTGAACTAGTAATTGTCAAATACAGAACTTAAAATTGATAGCTTCTAATTATTATTGCAAATTATAACTTGAAGATCTGAACTTGTAATTGTCAAATACAGAACTTAAAATTGATAGCTTCTATTTATTATTGTAAATTATAACTTTAAGATCTGAACTTGTAATTGTCAAATACAGAACTTAAAATTGATAGCTTCTAATTATTATTGCAAATAATAACTTGAAGATCTGAACATGTAATTGTCAAGTACAGAACTTAAAATTGATAGCTTCTAATTATTATTGCAAATTATAATTTGAAGATCTGAACTTGTAATAGACAAATACGCAACTTAGCATTGTTAAATACAAATTGTGATTGCAAATTATAACTTGAAGATCTGAACTAGTAATTGTCAAATACAGAACTTAAAATTGATAGCTTCTAATTATTATTTCAAATTATAACTTGAAGATCTGAACTTGTAATTGTCAAATACAGAACTTAAAATTGATAGCTTCTAATTATTATTGCATATAATAACTTGAAGATCTGAACTTGTAGTAGTGAATTACAGAACTTAGATTTGTTAAATTCAAATTATTATTTCAAATTATAACTTGAAGATCTGAACTTGTAATTGTCAAATACAGAACTTAAAATTGATAGTTTCTAATTATTAATGCAAATAATAACTTGAAGATCTGTACTTGTAATTGTCAAATACAGAACTTAAAATTGATAGCTTATAATTATTATTGCATATTATAACTTGAAGATCTGAACTTGTAATAGTGAATTACAGAACTTAGATTTGTTAAATTCAAATTATTATTTCAAATTATAACTTGAAGATCTGACCTTGTAATTGTCAAATACAGAACTTAAAATTGATAGCTTCTAATTATTATTGCAAATTATAACTTGAAGATCTGAACTTGTAATTGTCAAATACAGAACTTAAAATTGATAGCTTCTAATTGTTATTTCAAATTATAACTTGAAGATCTGAACTTGTAATTGTCAAATACAGAACTTAAAATTGATAGTTTCTAATTATTATTGCAAATAATAACTTGAAGATCTGTACTTGTAATTGTCAAATACAGAACTTAAAATTGATAGCTTATAATTATAATTCAAATTATAACTTGAAGATCCGAACTTGTAATAGTCAAATACAGAACTTCGAATTGTTAAATACAAATTATTAGTGCAAATTATAACTTGAAGATCTGAACTTGTAATTGTCAAATACAGAACTTAAAATTGATAGCTTCTAATTATTATTGCATGTTATAACTTGAAGATCTGAACTTGTAATAGTGAATTACAGAACTTAGATTTGTTAAATACAAATTATTATTTCAAATTATAACTTGAAGATCTGAACCTAGTAATTGTCAAATACAGAACTTAAAATTGTTAAATACCAATTATTAGTGCAAATTAGAACTTGAAGATCAGAACTTGTAATTGTCAAATACAGAAATTAAAATTGATAGCTTCTAATTATTATTGCAAATTATAACTTGAAGATCTGAACTTGTAATAGTGAATTACAGAACTTAGATTTGTTAAATTCAAATTATTATTTCAAATTATAACTTGAAGATCTGAACTTGTAATTGTCAAATACAGAACTTCTAATTGTTAAATACAAATTATTAGTGCAAATTATAACTTGAAGATCTGACCTTGTAATTGTCAAATACAGAACTTAAAATTGATAGCTTCTAATTATTATTGTAAATTATAACTTGAAGATCTGAACTTGTAATAGTGAATTACAGAACTTAGATTTGTTAAATTCAAATTATTATTTCAAATTATAACTTGAAGATCTGAACTAGTAATTGTCAAATACAGAACTTAAAATTGATAGCTTCTAATTATTATTGCAAATTATAACTTGAAGATCTGAACTTGTAATTGTCAAATACAGAACTTAAAATTGATAGCTTCTATTTATTATTGTAAATTATAACTTGAAGATCTGAACTTGTAATTGTCAAATACAGAACTTAAAATTGATAGCTTCTAATTATTATTGCAAATAATAACTTGAAGATCTGAACATGTAATTGTCAAGTACAGAACTTAAAATTGATAGCTTCTAATTATTATTGCAAATTATAATTTGAAGATCTGAACTTGTAATAGACAAATACGCAACTTAGCATTGTTATATACAAATTGTGATTGCAAATTATAACTTGAAGATCTGAACGTGTAATTGTCAAATACAGAACTTAAAATTGATAGCTTCTAATTATTATTGCAAATTATAACTTGAAGATCTGAACGTGTAATTGTCAAATACAGAACTTCTAATTGTTAAATACAAATTATTAGTGCAAATTATAACTTGAAGATCTGAACTTGTAATTGTCAAATACAGAACTTATTATTGATAGCTTCTAATTATTATTTCAAATTATAACTTGAACATCTGAACTAGTAATTGTCAAATACAGAACTTAAAATTAATAGCTTCTAATTATTATTGCAAATAATAACTTGAAGATCTGAACTTGTAATTGTCAAATGCAGAACTTAAAATTGATAGCTTCTAATTATTATTGCAAATAATAATTTGAAGATCTGTACTTGTAATTGTCAAATACAGAACTTAAAATTGATAGCTTATAATTATAATTCAAATTATAACTTGAAGATCTGAACTTGTAATAATCAAATACAGAACTTCGAATTGTTAAATTCAAACTAAGATTGCAAATAATAATTAAAAGATCTGAACTTGTAATAGTCAAATACAGAAGTTCTAATTGTTAAATACAAATTATTAGTGCAAATTATAACTTGAAGATCTGAACTAGTAATTGTCAAATACAGAACTTAAAAGTGATAGCTTCTAATTATTATTGCAAATTATAACTTGAAGATCTGAACTTGTAATTGTCAAATACAGAACTTAAAATTGATAGCTTCTAATTATTATTTCAAATTATAACTTGAAGATCTGAACTTGTAATTGTCAAATACAGAACTTAAAATTGATAGCTTCTAATTATTATTTCAAATTATAACTTGAAGATCTGAACTTGTAATTGTCAAATACAGAACTTAAAATTGATAGCTTCTAATTATTATTTCAAATTATAACTTGAAGATCTGAACTTGTAATTGTCAAATACAGAACTTAAAATTAATAGCTTCTAATTATTATTGCAAATAATAACTTGAAGATCTGAACTTGTAATTGTCAAATGCAGAACTTAAAATTGATAGCTTCTAATTATTATTGTAAATTATAACTTGAAGATGTGAACTTGTAATAGTGAATTACAGAACTTAGATTTGTTAAATTCAAATTATTATTTCAAATTATAACTTGAAGATCTGAACTAGTAATTGTCAAATACAGAACTTAAAATTGATAGCTTATAATTATAATTCAAATTATAACTTGAAGATCTGAGCTTGTAATAGTCAAATACAGAACTTCGAATTGTTAAATACAAATTATTAGTGCAAATTATAACTTGTAGATCTGAACTTGTAACAGGTAATTACAGAACTTCAAATTGTTAAATTAAAACTAAGATTGCAAATAATAATTTGAAGATCTGAACTTGTAATAGTCAAATACAGAACTTCTAATTGTTAAATACAAAATATTAGTGCAAATTTTAACTTGAAGATCTGAACTTGTAATTGTCAAATACAGAACTTAAAATTGATAGCTTCTAATTATTATTTCAAATTATAACTTGAAGATCTGAACTTGTAATTGTAAAATACAGAACTTCTAATTGTTAAATACAAATTATTAGTGCAAATTATAACTTGAAGATCTGAACATGTAATTGTCAAATACAGAACTTAAAATTGATAGCTTCTAATTATTATTGCAAATAATAACTTGAAGATCTGATCTTGTAATTGTCAAATACAGAACTTAAAATTGATAGCTTCTAATTATTATTGCAAATAATAACTTGAAGATCTGAACTTGTAATTGTCAAATGCAGAACTTAAAATTGATAGCTTCTAATTATTATTGCAAATAATAATTTGAAGATCTGTACTTGTAATTGTCAAATACAGAACTTAAAATTGATAGCTTATAATTATAATTCAAATTATAACTTCAAGATCTGAACTTGTAATTGTCAAATACAGAACTTCTAATTGTTAAATACAAATTATTAGTGCAAATTAATACTTGAAGATCTGAACTTGTAATTGTCAAATACAGAACTTAAAATTGATAGCTTCGAATTATTATTTCAAATTATAACTTGAAGATCTGAACTTGTAATTGTCAAATACAGAACTTAAAATTGATTGCTTATAATTATAATTCAAATTATAACTTGAAGATCTGAACTTGTAATAGTCAAAGACTGAACTTCGAATTGTTAAATACAAATTATTAGTCTAAATTATAACTTGAAGATCTGAACTTGTAATTGTCATATACAGAAATTAAAATTGATAGCTTCTAATTATTATTGCAAATTATAACTTGAAGATCTGAACTTGTAATAGTGAATTACAGAACTTAGATTTGTTAAATTCAATTATTATTTCAAATTATAACTTGAAGATCTGAACTAGTAATTGTCAAATACAGAACTTAAAATTGTTAAATACAAATTATTAGTGCAAATTATAACATGAAGATCTGAACTTGTAATTGTCAAATACAGAACTTAAAATGATAGCTTCTAATTATTATTGCAAATTATAACATGAAGATCTGAACTTGTAATAGTGAATTACAGAACTTGGATTTGCTAAATTCAAATTATTACTTCAAATTATAACTTGAAGATCTGAACTAGTAATTGTCAAATACAGAACTTAAAATTTATAGCTTATAATTATAATTCAAATTATAACTTGAAGATCTGAACTAGTAATTGTCAAATACAGAACTTACAATTGATAGCTTATAATTATAATTCAAATTATATGTTGAAGATCTGAGCTTGTAATAGTCAAATACAGAACTTAAAATTGATAGCTTCTATTTATTATTGCAAATTATAACTAGAAGGTCTGAACTTGCAATAGTGAATTACAGAACTTAGATTTGTTAAATTCAAATTATTATTTCAAATTATAACTTGAAGATCTGAACTAGTAATTGTCAAATACAGAACTTAAAATTGATAGCTTATAATTATAATTCAAATTATAACTTGAAGATCTGAGCTTGTAATAGTCAAATACAGAACTTCGAATTGTTAAATACAAATTATTAGTGCAATTCATAACTTGTAGATCTGAACTTGTAATAGGTAAATACAGAACTTCAAATTGTTAAATTCAAACTAAGATTGCAAATAATAATTTGAAGATCTGCACTTGTAATAGTCAAATACAGAACTCCTAATTGTTAAATACAAATTATTAGTGCAAATTATAACTTGAAGATCTGAACTTGTAATTGTCAAATACAGAACTTAAAATTGATAGCTTCTAATTATTATTGCAAATTATAATTTGAAGATGTGAACTTGTAATAGACAAATACGCAACTTAGCATTGTTAAATACAAATTATTATTGCAAATAATAACTTGAAGATCTGAACTTGTAATTGTCAAATGCAGAACTTCTAATTGTTAAATACAAATTATTAGTGCAAATTATAACTTGTAGATCTGAACTTGTAATTGTCAAATACAGAACTTAAAATTGATAGCTTCTAATTATTATTGTAAATTTTAACTTGAAGATCTGAACTTGTAATAGTGAATTACAGAACTTAGATTTGTCAAATTCAAATTATTATTTCTAATTATAACTTGAAGATCTGAACTAGTAATTGTCAAATACAGAACTTAAAATTGATAGCTTCTAATTATTATTGCAAATTATAACTTGAAGATCTGAACTTGTAATTGTCAAATACAGAACTTAAAATTGATAGCTTCTAATTATTATTGTAAATTATAACTTGAAGATCTGAACTTGTAATAGTGAATTACAGAACTTAGATTTGTTAAATTCAAATTATTATTTCAAATTATAACTTGAAGATCTGAACTTGTAATTGTCAAATACAGAACTTAAAATTGATAGCTTCTAATTATTATTTCAAATTATAATTTGAAGATCTGAACTTGTAATAGTCAAATACAGAACTTCTAATTGTTAAATACAAATTATTAGTGCAAATTATAACTTGAAGATCTGAACTTGTAATTGTCAAATACAGAACTTCTAATTATTAAATACAAATTATTAGTGCAAATTTTAACTTGAAGATCTGAACTTGTAATTGTCAAATACAGAACTTCTAATTCTTAAATACAAATTATTATTGTAAATTATAACTTGAAGATCTGAACTTGTAATAGTGATTTACAGAACTTAGATTTGTTAAATTCAAATTATTATTTCAAATTATAACTTGAAGATCTTAACTAGTAATTGTCAAATACAGAACTTCAAATTGATAGCTTTTAATTATTATTGCAAATTATAACTTGAAGATCTGAACTTGTAATTGTCAAATGCAGAACTTAAAATTGATAGCTTCTAATTATTATTGCAAATTATAACTTGAAGATCTGAACTTGTAATAGTGAATTATAGAACATAGATTTGTAAAATGTAAATTATTATTTCAAATTATAACTTGAAGATCTGAACTTGTAATAGATAAATACGCAACTTAGCATTGTTAAATACAAATTATGATTGCAAATTATAACTTGAAGATCTGAACCTGTAATAGGTAAATACAGAACTTCGAATTGTTAAATTCAAACTAAGATTGCAAATAATAATTTGAAGATCTGAACTTGTAATAGTCAAATACAGAACTTCTAATTGTTAAATACAAATTATTAGTGTAAATTATAACTTGAAGAACTGAACTTGTAATTGTCAAATACAGCACTTCTAATTGTTAAATACAAATTATTAGTGCAAATTATAACTTGAAGATCTGAACTTGTAATTGTCAAATACAGAACTTAAAATTGATAGCTTCTAATTATTATTGCAAATTTTAACTTGAAGATCTGAACTTGTAATGGTGAATTACAGAACTTAGATTTGTTAAATTCAAATTATTATTTCAAATTATAACTTGAAGATCTGAACTAGTAATTGTCAAATACAGAACTTAAAATTGATAGCTTATAATTATAATTCAAATTATAACTTGAAGATCTGAGCTTGTAATAGTCAAATACAGAACTTCTAATTGTTAAATACTAATTATTAGTGCAAATTATAACTTGTAGATCTGAACTTGTAATAGGTAAATACAGAACTTAAAATTGATAGCTTCTAATTATTTTTGCAAATTATAACTTAAAGATCTGAACTTGTAATGGTGAATTACAGAACTTAGATTTGTTAAATTCAAATTATTATTTCAAATTCTAACTTGAAGATCTGAACTAGTAATTGTCAAATACAGAACTTAAAATTGATAGCTTATAATTATTATTGTAAATTATAACTTGAAGATCTGAACTTGTAATAGTGAAATACAGAACTTAGATTTGTTAAATTCAAATTATTATTTCAAATTATAACTTGAAGATCTGAACTAGTAATTGTCAAATACAGAACTTACAATTGATAGCTTCTAATTATTATTGCAAATTATAACTTGAAGATCTGAACTTGTAATTGTCAAATACAGAACTTAAAATTGATAGCTTCTAATTATTATTTCAAATTATAACTTGAAGATCTGAATTTGTAATTGTCAAATACAGAACTTAAAATTGATTGCTTATAATTATAATTCAAATTATAACTTGAAGATCTGAACTTGTAATAGTGAATTACAGAACTTAGATTTGTCAAATTCAAATTATTATTTCTAATTATAACTTGAAGATCTGAACTAGTAATTGTCAAATACAGAACTTAAAATTGATAGCTTCTAATTATTATTGCAAATTATAACTTGAAGATCTGAACTTGTAATTGTCAAATACAGAACTTAAAATTGATAGCTTCTAATTATTATTGTAAATTATAACTTGAAGATCTGAACTTGTAATAGTGAATTACAGAACTTAGATTTGTTAAATTCAAATTATTATTTCAAATTATAACTTGAAGATCTTAACTAGTAATTGTCAAATACAGAACTTACAATTGATAGCTTCTAATTATTATTGCAAATTATAACTTGAAGATCTGAACTTGTAATTGTCAAATACAGAACTTAAAATTGATAGCTTCTAATTATTATTTCAAATTATAACTTGAAGATCTGAATTTGTAATTGTCAAATACAGAACTTAAAATTGATTGCTTATAATTATAATTCAAATTATAACTTGAAGATCTGAACTTGTAATAGTGAATTACAGAACTTAGATTTGTCAAATTCAAATTATTATTTCTAATTATAACTTGAAGATCTGAACTAGTAATTGTCAAATACAGAACTTAAAATTGATAGCTTCTAATTATTATTGCAAATTATAACTTGAAGATCTGAACTTGTAATTGTCAAATACAGAACTTAAAATTGATAGCTTCTAATTATTATTGTAAATTATAACTTGAAGATCTGAACTTGTAATAGTGAATTACAGAACTTAGATTTGTTAAATTCAAATTATTATTTCAAATTATAACTTGAAGATCTTAACTAGTAATTGTCAAATACAGAACTTACAATTGATAGCTTCTAATTATTATTGCAAATTATAACTTGAAGATCTGAACTTGTAATTGTCAAATACAGAACTTAAACTTGATAGCTTCTAATTATAATTTCAAATTATAACTTGAAGATCTGAATTTGTAATTGTCAAATACAGAACTTAAAATTGATTGCTTATAATTATAATTCAAATTATAACTTGAAGATCTGAACTTGTAATAGTGAATTACAGAACTTAGATTTGTCAAATTCAAATTATTATTTCTAATTATAACTTGAAGATCTGAACTAGTAATTGTCAAATACAGAACTTAAAATTGATAGCTTCTAATTATTATTGCAAATTATAACTTGAAGATCTGAACTTGTAATTGTCAAATACAGAACTTAAAATTGATAGCTTCTAATTATTATTGTAAATTATAACTTGAAGATCTGAACTTGTAATAGTGAATTACAGAACTTAGATTTGTTAAATTCAAATTATTATTTCAAATTATAACTTGAAGATCTTAACTAGTAATTGTCAAATACAGAACTTCAAATTGATAGCTTCTAATTATTATTGCAAATTATAACTTGAAGATCTGAACTTGTAATTGTCAAATACAGAACTTAAAATTGATAGCTTCTAATTATTATTGCAAATAATAACTTGAAGATCTGAACTAGTAATTGTCAAATACAGAACTTAAAATTGATAGCTTATAATTATAATTCAAATTATAACTTGAAGATCTGAGCTGGTAATAGTCAAATACAGAACTTCTAATTGTTAAATACTAATTATTAGTGCAAATTATAACTTGTAGATCTGAACTTGTAATAGGTAAATACAGAACTTAAAATTGATAGCTTCTAATTATTATTGCAAATTATAACTTAAAGATCTGAGCTTGTAATGGTGAATTACAGAACTTAGATTTGTTAAATTCAAATTATTATTTCAAATTCTAACTTGAAGATCTGAACTAGTAATTGTCAAATACAGAACTTAAAATTGATAGCTTATAATTATTATTGTAAATTATAACTTGAAGATCTGAACTAGTAATTGTCAAATACAGAACTTACAATTGATAGCTTCTAATTATTATTGCAAATTATAACTTGAAGATCTGAACTTGTAATTGTCAAATACAGAACTTAAAATTGATAGCTTCTAATTATTATTTCAAATTATAACTTGAAGATCTGAATTTGTAATTGTCAAATACAGAACTTAAAATTGATTGCTTATAATTATAATTCAAATTATAACTTGAAGATCTGAACTTGTAATAGTGAATTACCGAACTTAGATTTGTCAAATTCAAATTATTATTTCTAATTATAACTTGAAGATCTGAACTGGTAATTGTCAAATACAGAACTTAAAATTGATAGCTTCTAATTATTATTGCAAATTATAACTTGAAGATCTGAACTTGTAATTGTCAAATACAGAACTTAAAATTGATAGCTTCTAATTATTATTGCAAATAATAACTTGAAGATCTGAACTTGTAATTGTCAAATACAGAACTTAAAATTGATAGCTTCTAATTATTATTGCAAATAATAACTTGAAGATCTGAACTTGTAATTGTCAAATGCAGAACTTCTAATTGTTAAATACAAATTATTAGTGCAAATTATAACTTGAAGATCTGACCTTGTAATAGTGAATTACAGAACTTAGATTTGTTAAATTCAAATTATTATTTCAAATTATAACTTGAAGATCTGAACTAGTAATTGTCAAATACAGAACTTAAAATTGATAGCTTCTAATTATTATTGCAAATTATAACTTGAAGATCTGAACCTGTAATTGTCAAATGCAGAACTTAAAATTGATAGCTTCTAATTAATATTGCAAATAATAATTTGAAGATCTGAACTAGTAATTGTCAAATACAGAACTTAAAATTGATAGCTTATAATTATAATTCAAATTATAACTTGAAGATCTGAGCTTGTAATAAACAAATACAGAACTTCGAATTGTTAAATACAAATTATTAGTGCAAATTATAACTTGTAGATCTGAACTTGTAACAGGTAATTACAGAACTTCAAATTGTTAAATTAAAACTAAGATTGCAAATAATAATTTGAAGATCTTAACTTGTAATAGTCAAATACAGAACTTCTAATTGTTAAATACAAAATATTAGTGCAAATTATAACTTGAAGATCTGAACTTGTAATTGTCAAATACAGAACTTAAAATTGATAGCTTCTAATTATTATTGCAAATAATAACTTGAAGATCTGAACTTGTAATTGTCAAATGCAGAACTTAAAATTGATAGCTTCTAATTATTATTGCAAATAATAATTTGAAGATCTGTACTTGTAATTGTCAAATACAGAACTTAAAATTGATAGCTTATAATTATAATTCAAATTATAACTTCAAGATCTGAACTTGTAATTGTCAAATACAGAACTTCTAATTGTTAAATACAAATTATTAGTGCAAATTATAACTTGAAGATCTGAACTTGTAATTGTCAAATACAGAACTTAAAATTGATAGCTTCGAATTATTATTTCAAATTATAACTTGAAGATCTGAACTTGTAATTGTCAAATACAGAACTTAAAATTGATTGCTTATAATTATAATTCAAATTATAACTTGAAGATCTGAACTTGTAATAGTCAAAGACTGAACTTCGAATTGTTAAATACAAATTATTAGTGTAAATTATAACTTGAAGATCTGAACTTGTAATTGTCAAATACAGAAATTAAAATTGATAGCTTCTAATTATTATTGCAAATTATAACTTGAAGATCTGAACTTGTAATAGTGAATTACAGAACTTGGATTTGCTAAATTCAAATTATTACTTCAAATTATAACTTGAAGATCTGAACTAGTAATTGTCAAATACAGAACTTAAAATTGTTAAATACAAATTATTAGTGCAAATTATAACATGAAGATCTGAACTTGTAATTGTCAAATACAGAACTTAAAATAATAGCTTCTAATTATTATTGCAAATTATAACATGAAGATCTGAACTTGTAATAGTGAATTACAGAACTTGGATTTGCTAAATTCAAATTATTACTGCAAATTATAACTTGAAGATCTGAACTAGTAATTGTCAAATACAGAACTTAAAATTGATAGCTTCTAATTATTATTGCAAATTTTAACTTGAAGATCTGAACTTGTAATTGTCAAATACAGAACTTACAATTGATAGCTTATAATTATAATTCAAATTATATGTTGAAGATCTGAGCTTGTAATAGTCAAATTCAGAACTTAAAATTGATAGCTTCTATTTATTATTGCAAATTATAACTTGAAGGTCTGAACTTGCAATAGTGAATTACAGAACTTAGATTTGTTAAATTCAAATTATTATTTCAAATTATAACTTGAAGATCTGAACTAGTAATTGTCAAATACAGAACTTAAAATTGATAGCTTCTAATTATTATTGCAAATTATAACTTCAAGATCTGAACTTGTAATTCTCAAATACAGAACTTAAAATTGATAGCTTCTAATTATTATTGTAAATTATAACTTGAAGATCTGAACTTGTAATAGTGAATTACAGAACTTAGATTTGTTAAATTCAAATTATTATTTCAAATTATAACTTGAAGATCTGAACTTGTAATTGTCAAATACAGAACTTAAAATTGATAGCTTCTAATTATTATTTCAAATTATAATTTCAAGATCTGAACTTGTAATAGTCAAATACAGAACTTCGAATTGTTAAATACAAATTATTAGTGCAAATTATAACTTGAAGATCTGAACTAGTAATTGTCAAATACAGAACTTAAAATTGATAGCTTATAATTATAATTCAAATTATAACTTGAAGATCTGAGCTTGTAATAGTCAAATACAGAACTTCTAATTGTTAAATACTAATTATTAGTGCAAATTATAACTTGTAGATCTGAACTTGTAATAGGTAAATACAGAACTTAATATTGATAGCTTCTAATTATTATTGCAAATTATAACTTAAAGATCTGAACTTGTAATGGTGAATTACAGAACTTAGATTTGTTAAATTCAAATTATTATTTCAAATTCGTCCTTGAAGATCTGAACTAGTAATTGTCAAATACAGAACTTAAAATTGATAGCTTATAATTATTATTGTAAATTATAACTTGAAGATCTGAACTTGTAATAGTGAAATACAGAACTTAGATTTGTTAAATTCAAATTATTATTTCAAATTATAACTTGAAGATCTGAACTAGTAATTGTCAAATACAGAACTTAAAATTGATAGCTTCTAATTATTATTGCAAATTATAACATGAAGATCTGAACTTGTAATTGTCAAATACAGAACTTAAAATTGATAGCTTCTAATTATTATTGTAAATTATAACTTGAAGATCTGAACTTGTAATAGTGAATTACAGAACTTAGATTTGTTAAATTCAAATTATTATTTCAAATTATAACTTGAAGATCTTAACTAGTAATTGTCAAATACAGAACTTCAAATTGATAGCTTCTAATTATTATTGCAAATTATAACTTGAAGATCTGAACTTGTAATTGTCAAATACAGCACTTAAAATTGATAGCTTCTAATTATTATTGCAAATAATAACTTGAAGATCTGAACTTGTAATTGTCAAATACAGAACTTAAAATTGATAGCTTCTAATTATTATTGCAAATAATAACTTGAAGATCTGAACTTGTAATTGTCAAATGCAGAACTTCTAATTGTTAAATACAAATTATTAGTGCAAATTATAACTTGAAGATCTGACCTTGTAATAGTGATTTACAGAACTTAGATTTGTTAAATTCAAATTATTATTTCAAATTATAACTTGAAGATCTGAACTAGTAATTGTCAAATATAGAACTTAAAATTGATAGCTTCTAATTATTATTGCAAATTATAACTTGAAGATCTGAACCTGTAATTGTCAAATGCAGAACTTAAAATTGATAGCTTCTAATTAATATTGCAAATAATAATTTGAAGATCTGAACTAGTAATTGTCAAATACAGAACTTAAAATTGATAGCTTATAATTATAATTCAAATTATAACTTGAAGATCTGAGCTTGTAATAGTCAAATACAGAACTTCGAATTGTTAAATACAAATTATTAGTGCAAATTATAACTTGTAGATCTGAACTTGTAACAGGTAATTACAGAACTTCAAATTGTTAAATTAAAACTAAGATTGCAAATAATAATTTGAAGATCTTAACTTGTAATAGTCAAATACAGAACTTCTAATTGTTAAATACAAAATATTAGTGCAAATTATAACTTGAAGATCTGAACTTGTAATTGTCAAATACAGAACTTAAAATTGATAGCTTCTAATTATTATTTCAAATTATAACTTGAAGATCTGAACTTGTAATTGTAAAATACAGAACTTCTAATTGTTAAATACAAATTATTAGTGCAAATTATAACTTGAAGATCTGAACATGTAATTGTCAAATACAGAACTTAAAATTGATAGCTTCTAATTATTATTGCAAATAAAAACTTGAAGATCTGATCTTGTAATTGTCAAATACAGAACTTCTAATTGTTAAATACAAATTATTAGTGCAAATTATAACTTGAAGATCTGAACTTGTAATTGTCAAATACAGAACTTAAAATTGATAGCTTCGAATTATTATTTCAAATTATAACTTGAAGATCTGAACTTGTAATTGTCAAATACAGAACTTAAAATTGATTGCTTATAATTATAATTCAAATTATAACTTGAAGATCTGAACTTGTAATTGTCAAATACAGAAATTAAAATTGATAGCTTCTAATTATTATTGCAAATTATAACTTGAAGATCTGAACTTGTAATAGTGAATTACAGAACTTAGATTTGTTAAATTCAATTATTATTTCAAATTATACCTTGAAGATCTGAACTAGTAATTGTCAAATACAGAACTTAAAATTGTTAAATACAAATTATTAGTGCAAATTATAACTTGAAGATCTGAACTTGTAATTGTCAAATACAGAACTTAAAATTGATAGCTTCTAATTATTATTGCAAATTATAACATGAAGATCTGAACTTGTAATAGTGAATTACAGAACTTGGATTTGCTAAATTCAAATTATTACTTCAAATTATAACTTGAAGATCTGAACTAGTAATTGTCAAATACAGAACTTACAATTGATAGCTTATAATTATAATTCAAATTATAACTTGAAGATCTGAGCTTGTAATAGTCAAATACAGAACTTAAAATTGATAGCTTCTATTTATTATTACAAATTATAACTTGAAGGTCTGAACTTGTAATAGTGAATTACAGAACTTAGATTTGTTAAATTCAAATTATTATTTCAAATTATAACTTGAAGATCTGAACTAGTAATTGTCAAATACAGAACTTAAAATTGATAGCTTATAATTATAATTCAAATTATAACTTGAAGATCTGAGCTTGTAATAGTCAAATACAGAACTTCTAATTGTTAAATACAAATTATTTGTGCAAATTATAACTTGAAGATCTGAACTTGTAATAGTGAATTACAGAACTTAGATTTGTTAAATTCAAATTATTAATTCAAATTATAACTTGAAGATCTGAACTAGTAATTGTCAAATACAGAACTTATAATTATTAAATACAAATTATTATTGCAAATTATAACTTGAAGATCTGAACTTGTAATTGTAAAATACAGAACTTAAAATTGATAGCTTCTAGATATTATTGCAAATTATAACTTGAAGATCTGAACTTGTAATAGTGAATTACAGAACTTCGATTTGTTAAATTCAAATTATTATTTCAAATTATATCTTGAAGATCTGAACTAGTAATTGTCAAATACAGAACTTAAAATTGATAGCTTATAATTATTATTGTAAATTATAACTTGAAGATCTGAACTTGTAATAGTGAATTACAGAACTTCGATTTGTTAAATTCAAATTATTATTTCAAATTATAACTTGAAGATCTGAACTAGTAATTGTCAAATACAGAACTTAAAATTGATAGTTTCTAATTATTATTGCAAATTATAACTTGAAGATCTGAACATGTAATTGTCAAATACAGAACTTAAAATTGATAGCTTCTAATTATTATTTCAAATTATATCTTGAAGAGCTGAACTTGTAATTGTCAAATAAAGAACTTCTAATTGTTAAATTCAAACTAAGATTGCAAATAATAATTTGAAGATCTGAACTTGTAATAGTCAAATACAGAACTTCTAATTGTTAAATACAAATTATTAGTGCAAATTATAACTTGTAGATCTGAACTTGTAATAGATAAATACAGAACTTAAAATTGATAGCTTCTAATTATTATTGCAAATTATAACTTAAAGATCTGAACTTGCAATGGTGAATTACAGAACTTAGATTTGTTAAATTGAAATTATTATTTCAAATTCTAACTTGAAGATCTGAACTAGTAATTGTCAAATACAGAACTTAAAATTGATAGCTTATAATTATTATTGTAAATTATAACTTGAAGATCTGAACTTGTAATAGTGAAATACAGAACTTAGATTTGTTAAATTCAAATTATTATTTCAAATTATAACTTGAAGATCTGAACTAGTAATTGTCAAATACAGAACTTACAATTGATAGCTTCTAATTATTATTGCAAATTATAACTTGAAGATCTGAACTTGTAATTATCAAATACAGAACTTAAAATTGATAGCTTCTAATTATTATTTCAAATTATAACTTGAAGATCTGAACTAGTAATTGTCAAATACAGAACTTACAATTGATAGCTTCTAATTATTATTGCAAATTATAACTTGAAGATCTGAACTTGTAATTATCAAATACAGAACTTAAAATTGATAGCTTCTAATTATTATTTCAAATTATAACTTGAAGATCTGAGCTTGTAATAGTCAAATACAGAACTTAAAATTGATAGCTTCTATTTATTATTGCAAATTATAACTTGAAGGTCTGAACTTGTAATAGTGAATTACAGAACTTAGATTTGTTAAATTCAAATTATTATTTCAAATTATAACTTGAAGATCTGAACTAGTAATTGTCAAATACAGAACTTAAAATTGATAGCTTATAATTATAATTCAAATTATAACTTGAAGATCTGAGCTTGTAATAGTCAAATACAGAACTTCTAATTGTTAAATACAAATTATTAGTGCAAATTATAACTTGAAGATCTGAACTTGTAATTGTAAAATATAGAACTTAAAATTGACAGCTTCTAATTATTATTGCAAATTATAACTTGAAGATCTGAACTTGTAATAGTGAATTACAGAACTTCGATTTGTTAAATTCAAATTATTATTTCAAATTATATCTTGAAGATCTGAACTAGTAATTGTCAAATACAGAACTTAAAATTGATAGCTTATAATTATTATTGTAAATTATAACTTGAAGATCTGAACTTGTAATAGTGAATTACAAAACTTCGATTTGTTAAATTCAAATTATTATTTCAAATTATAACTTGAAGATCTGAACTAGTAATTGTCAAATACAGAACTTTTAATTATTAAATACAAATTATTAGTGCAAATTATAACTTGTAGATCTGAACTTGTAATAGGTAAATACAGAACTTAAAATTGATAGCTTCTAATTATTATTGCAAATTATAACTTGAAGATCTGAACTTGTAATAGTGAATTACAGAACTTAGATTTGTTAAATTCAAATTATTAATTCAAATTATAACTTGAAGATCTGAACTAGTAATTGTCAAATACAGAACTTATAATTATTAAATACAAATTATTAGTGCAAATTATAACTTGAAGATCTGAACTTGTAATTGTAAAATACAGAACTTAAAATTGATAGCTTCTAATTATTATTGCAAATTATAACTTGAAGATCTGAACTTGTAATAGTGACTTACAGAACTTCGATTTGTTAAATTCAAATTATTATTTCAAATTATATCTTGAAGATCTGAACTAGTAATTGTCAAATACAGAACTTAAAATTGATAGCTTATAATTATTATTGTAAATTATAACTGGAAGATCTGAACTTGTAATAGTGAATTACAGAACTTCGATTTGTTAAATTCAAATTATTATTTCAAATTATAACTTGAAGATCTGAACTAGTAATTGTCAAATACAGAACTTTTAATTATTAAATACAAATTATTAGTGCAAATTATAACTTGAAGATCTGAACTAGTAATTGTCAAATACAGAACTTACAATTGATAGCTTCTAATTATTATTGCAAATTATAACTTGAAGATCTGAACTTGTAATAGTGAATTACAGAACTTAGATTTGTTAAATTCAAATTATTAATTCAAATTATAACTTGAAGATCTGAACTAGTAATTGTCAAATACAGAACTTAAAATTGATAGCTTATAATTATATTTCAAATTATAACTTGAAGATCTGAGCTTGTAATAGTCAAATACAGAACTTCTAATTGTTAAATACAAATTATTAGTGCAAATTATAACTTGAAGATCTGAACTTGTAATTGTAAAATACAGAACTTAAAATTGATAGCTTCTAATTATTATTGCAAATTATAACTTGAAGATCTGAACTTGTAATAGTGAATTACAGAACTTCGATTTGTTAAATTCAAATTATTATTTCAAATTATATCTTGAAGATCTGAACTAGTAATTGTCAAATACAGAACTTAAAATTGATAGCTTATAATTATTATTGTAAATTATAACTTGAAGATCTGAACTTGTAATAGTGAATTACCAAACTTCGATTTGTTAAATTCAAATTATTATTTCAAATTATAACTTGAAGATCTGAACTAGTAATTGTCAAATACAGAACTTTTAATTATTGAATACAAATTATTAGTGCAAATTATAACTTGAAGATCTGAACTAGTAATTGTCAAATACAGAACTTACAATTGATAGCTTCTAATTATTATTGCAAATTATAACTTGAAGATCTGAACTTGTAATAGTGAATTACAGAACTTAGATTTGTTAAATTCAAATTATTAATTCAAATTATAACTTGAAGATCTGAACTAGTAATTGTCAAATACAGAACTTATAATTATTAAATACAAATTATTAGTGCAAATTATAACTTGAAGATCTGAACTTGTAATTGTAAAATACAGAACTTAAAATTGATAGCTTCTAATTATTATTGCAAATTATAACTTGAAGATCTGAACTTGTAATAGTGAATTACAGAACTTCGATTTGTTAAATTCAAATTATTATTTCAAATTATATCTTGACGATCTGAACTAGTAATTGTCACATACAGAACTTAAAATTGATAGCTTATAATTATTATTGTAAATTATAACTTGAAGATCTGAACTTGTAATACTGAATTACAGAACTTCGATTTGTTAAATTCAAATTATTATTTCAAATTATAACTTGAAGATCTGAACTAGTAATTGTCAAATACAGAACTTTTAATTATTAAATACAAATTATTAGTGCAAATTATAACTTGAAGATCTGAACTTGTAATTGTCAAATACAGAACTTCTAATTGTTAAATACAAATTATTAGTGCAAATTATAACTTGAAGATCTGAACTTGTAATTGTCAAATACAGAACTTAAAATTGATAGCTTCTAATTATTATTGCAAATTATAACTTGAAGATCTGAACTTGTAATTGTCAAATACAGAACTTAAAATTGATAGCTTCTAATTATTATTTCAAATTATAATTTGAAGATCTGAACTTGTAATAGTCAAATACAGAACTTCTAATTGTTAAATACAAATTATTAGTGCAAATTATAACTTGAAGATCTGATCTTGTAATTGTCAAATACAGAACTTCTAATTATTAAATACAAATTATTAGTGCAAATTATAACTTGAAGATCTGAACTTGTAATTGTCAAATACAGAACTTAAAATTGATAGCTTCTAATTATTATTGCAAATTATAACTTGAAGATCTGAACTTGTAATTGTCAAATACAGAACTTAAAATTGATAGCTTCTAATTATTATTTCAAATTATAACTTGAAGATCTGAACTTGTAATTGTCAAATACAGAACTTAAAATTGATTGCTTATAATTATAATTCAAATTATAACTTGAAGATCTGAACTTGTAATAGTCAAATACAGAACTTCGAATTTTTAAATACAAATTATTAGTGTAAATTATAACTTGAAGATCTGAACTTGTAATTGTCAAATACAGAAATTAAAATTGATAGCTTCTAATTATTATTGCAAATTATAACTTGAAGATCTGAACTTGTAATAGTGAATTACAGAACTTAGATTTGTTAAATTCAAATTATTATTTCAAATTATAACTTGAAGATCTGAACTAGTAATTGTCAAATACAGAACTTAAAATTGATAGCTTATAATTATAATTCAAATTCTAACTTGAAGATCTGAGCTTGTAATAGTCAAATACAGAACTTCTAATTGTTAAATACAAATTATTAGTGCAAATTATAACTTGTAGATCTGAACTTGTAATAGGTAAATACAGAACTTAAAATTGATAGCTTCTAATTATTATTGCAAATTATAACTTAAAGATCTGAACTTGTAATGGTGAATTACAGAACTTAGATTTGTTAAATTCAAATTATTATTTCAAATTCTAACTTGAAGATCTGAACTAGTAATTGTCAAATACAGAACTTAAAATTGATAGCTTATAATTATTATTGTAAATTATAACTTGAAGATCTGAACTTGTAATAGTGAAATACAGAACTTAGATTTGTTAAATTCAAATTATTATTGCAAATTATAACTTGAAGATCTGAACTTGTAATTGTCAAATACAGAACTTAAAATTGATAGCTTCTAATTATTATTGCAAATTATAATTTGAAGATGTGAACTTGTAAT
The DNA here is from genome assembly GCA_963170105.1 of Cantharis lateralis. Taxonomy (NCBI): domain Eukaryota; kingdom Metazoa; phylum Arthropoda; class Insecta; order Coleoptera; family Cantharidae; genus Cantharis; species Cantharis lateralis. The sequence goes on along the minus strand of OY720630.1, from coordinate 7,673,115 downwards.
AGACAAATACGCAACTTAGCATTGTTAAATACAAATTATTATTGCAAATAATAACTAGAAGATCTGAACTTGTAATTGTCAAATACAGAACTTCTAATTGTTAAATACAAATTATAAGTGCAAATTATAACTTGTAGATCTGAACTTGTAATTGTCAAATACAGAACTTAAAATTGATAGCTTCTAATTATTATTGTAAATTATAACTTGAAGATCTGAACTTGTAATAGTGAATTACAGAACTTAGATTTGTTAAATTCAAATTATTATTTCAAATTATAACTTGCAGATCTGAACTAGTAATTGTCAAATACAGAACTTAAAATTGATAGCTTCTAATTATTATTGCAAATTATAACTTGAAGATCTGAACTTGTAATAGTCAAATACAGAACTTCGAATTGTTAAATACAAATTATTGGTGTAAATTATAACTTGCAGATCTGAACTTGTAATTGTCAAATACAGAAATTAAAATTGATAGTTTCTAATTATTATTGCAAATTATAACTTGAAGATCTGAACTTGTAATAGTGAATTGCAGAACTTAGATTTGTTAAATTCAATTATTATTTAAAATTATAACTTGAAGATCTGAACTAGTAATTGTCAAATACAGAACTTAAAATTGTTAAATACAAATTATTAGTGCAAATTATAACTTGAAGATCTGAACTTGTAATTGACAAATACAGAACTTAAAATTGATAGCTTCTAATTATTATTGCAAATTATAACATGAAGATCTGAACTTGTAATAGTGAATTACAGAACTTGGATTTGTTAAATTCAAATTATTACTTCAAATTATAACTTGAAGATCTGAACTAGTAATTGTCAAATACAAGAACTTAAAATTGATAGCTTCTAATTATTATTGCAAATTATAACTTGAAGATCTGAACTTGTAATAGTGAATTACAGAACTTCGATTTGTTAAATTCAAATTATTATTTCAAATTATAACTTGAAGATCTGAACTAGTAATTGTCAAATACAGAACTTTTAATTATTAAATACAAATTATTAGTGCAAATTATAACTTGAAGATCTGAACTAGTAATTGTCAAATACAGAACTTACAATTGATAGCTTCTAATTATTATTGCAAATTATAACTTGAAGATCTGAACTTGTAATAGTGAATTACAGAACTTAGATTTGTTAAATTCAAATTATTAATTCAAATTATAACTTGAAGATCTGAACTAGTAATTGTCAAATACAGAACTTATAATTATTAAATACAAATTATTAGTGCAAATTATAACTTGAAGATCTGAACTTGTAATTGTAAAATACAGAACTTAAAATTGATAGCTTCTAATTATTATTGCAAATTATAACTTGAAGATCTGAACTTGTAATAGTGAATTGCAGAACTTCGATTTGTTAAATTCAAATTATTATTTCAAATTATATCTTGAAGATCTGAACTAGTAATTGTCAAATACAGAACTTAAAATTGTAAGCTTATAATTATTATTGTAAATTATAACTTGAAGATATGAACTTGTAATAGTGAATTACAGAACTTCGATTTGTTAAATTCAAATTATTATTTCAAATTATAACTTGAAGATCTGAACTAGTAATTGTCAAATACAGAACTTAAAATTGATAGTTTCTAATTATTATTGCAAATTATAACTTGAAGATCTGAACTTGTAATTGTCAAATACAGAACTTAAAATTGATAGCTTCTAATTATTATTTCAAATTATAACTTGAAGATCTGAACTTGTAATTGTCAAATAAAGAACTTCTAATTGTTAAATTCAAACTAAGATTGCAAATAATAATTTGAAGATCTGAACTTGTAATAGTAAAATACAGAACTTCTAATTGTTAAATACAAATTATTAGTGCAAATTATAACTTGAAGATCTGAACTTGTAATTGTCAAATACAGAACTTCTAATTGTTAAATACAAATTATTAGTGCAAATTATAACTTGAAGATCTGAACTTGTAATTGTCAAAACCAGAACTTAAAATTGATAGCTTCTAATTATTATTGCAAATTATAACTTGAAGATCTGAACTTGTAATTGTGAATTACAGAACTTAGATTTGTTAAATTCAAATTATTATTTCAAATTATAACTTGAAGATCTGAACTAGTAATTGTCAAATACAGAACTTAAAGTTGATAGCTTATAATTATAATTCAAATTATAACTTGAAGATCTGAGCTTGTAATAGTCAAATACAGAACTTCTAATTGTTAAATACAAATTATTAGTGCAAATTATAACTTAAAGATCTGAACTTGCAATGGTGAATTACAGAACTTAGATTTGTTAAATTCAAATTATTATTTCAAATTATAACTTGAAGATCTGAACTTGTAATAGTCAAATACAGAACTTCGAATTTTTAAATACAAATTATTAGTGTAAATTATAACTTGAAGATCTGAACTTGTAATTGTCAAATACAGAAATTAAAATTGATAGCTTCTAATTATTATTGCAAATTATAACTTGAAGATCTGAACTTGTAATAGTGAATTACAGAACTTAGATTTGTTAAATTCAATTATTATTTCAAATTATAACTTGAAGATCTGAACTAGTAATTGTCAAATACAGAACTTAAAATTGTTAAATACAAATTATTAGTGCAAATTATAACTTGAAGATCTGAACTTGTAATTGTCAAATACAGAACTTAAAATTGATAGCTTCTAATTATTATTGCAAATTATAACATGAAGATCTGAACTTGTAATAGTGAAGTACAGAACTTGGATTTGCTAAATTCAAATTATTACTTCAAATTATAACTTGAAGATCTGAACTTGTAATTGTAAAATACAGAACTTAAAATTGATAGCTTCTAATTATTATTGCAAATTATAACTTGAAGATCTGAACTTGTAATAGTGAATTGCAGAACTTCGATTTGTTAAATTCAAATTATTATTTCAAATTATATCTTGAAGATCTGAACTAGTAATTGTCAAATACAGAACTTAAAATTGATAGCTTATAATTATTATTGTAAATTATAACTTGAAGATATGAACTTGTAATAGTGAATTACAGAACTTCGATTTGTTAAATTCAAATTATTATTTCAAATTATAACTTGAAGATCTGAACTAGTAATTGTCAAATACAGAACTTAAAATTGATAGTTTCTAATTATTATTGCAAATTATAACTTGAAGATCTGAACTTGTAATTGTCAAATACAGAACTTAAAATTGATAGCTTCTAATTATTATTTCAAATTATAACTTGAAGATCTGAACTTGTAATTGTCAAATAAAGAACTTCTAATTGTTAAATTCAAACTAAGATTGCAAATAATAATTTGAAGATCTGAACTTGTAATAGTAAAATACAGAACTTCTAATTGTTAAATACAAATTATTAGTGCAAATTATAACTTGAAGATCTGAACTTGTAATTGTCAAATACAGAACTTCTAATTGTTAAATACAAATTATTAGTGCAAATTATAACTTGAAGATCTGAACTTGTAATTGTCAAAACCAGAACTTAAAATTGATAGCTTCTAATTATTATTGCAAATTATAACTTGAAGATCTGAACTTGTAATTGTGAATTACAGAACTTAGATTTGTTAAATTCAAATTATTATTTCAAATTATAACTTGAAGATCTGAACTAGTAATTGTCAAATACAGAACTTAAAGTTGATAGCTTATAATTATAATTCAAATTATAACTTGAAGATCTGAGCTTGTAATAGTCAAATACAGAACTTCTAATTGTTAAATACAAATTATTAGTGCAAATTATAACTTAAAGATCTGAACTTGCAATGGTGAATTACAGAACTTAGATTTGTTAAATTCAAATTATTATTTCAAATTATTACTTGAAGATCTGAACTTGTAATAGTCAAATACAGAACTTCGAATTTTTAAATACAAATTATTAGTGTAAATTATAACTTGAAGATCTGAACTTGTAATTGTCAAATACAGAAATTAAAATTGATAGCTTCTAATTATTATTGCAAATTATAACTTGAAGATCTGAACTTGTAATAGTGAATTACAGAACTTAGATTTGTTAAATTCAATTATTATTTCAAATTATAACTTGAAGATCTGAACTAGTAATTGTCAAATACAGAACTTAAAATTGTTAAATACAAATTATTAGTGCAAATTATAACTTGAAGATCTGAACTTGTAATTGTCAAATACAGAACTTAAAATTGATAGCTTCTAATTATTATTGCAAATTATAACATGAAGATCTGAACTTGTAATAGTGAATTACAGAACTTGGATTTGCTAAATTCAAATTATTACTTCAAATTATAACTTGAAGATCTGAACTAGTAATTGTCAAATACAGAACTTACAATTGATAGCTTATAATTATAATTCAAATTATAACTTGAAGATCTGAGCTTGTAATAGTCAAATACAGAACTTAAAATTGATAGCTTCTATTTATTATTGCAAATTATAACTTGAAGGTCTGAACTTGTAATAGTGAATTACAGAACTTAGATTTGTTAAATTCAATTATTATTTCAAATTATAACTTGTAGATCTGAACTAGTAATTGTCAAATACAGAACTTAAAATTGTTAAATACAAATTATTAGTGCAAATTATAACTTGAAGATTTGAACTTGTAATTGTCAAATACAGAACTTAAAATTGATAGCTTCTAATTATTATTTCAAATTATAACTTGAAGATCTGAACTTGTAATTGTCAAATACAGAACTTAAAATTGATTGCTTATAATTATAATTCAAATTATAACTTGAAGATCTGAACTTGTAATAGTCAAATACAGAACTTCGAATTTTTAAATACAAATTATTAGTGTAAATTATAACTTGAAGATCTGAACTTGTAATTGTCAAATACAGAAATTAAAATTGATAGCTTCTAATTATTATTGCAAATTATAACTTGAAGATCTGAACTTGTAATAGTGAATTACAGAACTTGGATTTGCTAAATTCAAATTATTACTTCAAATTATAACTTGAAGATCTGAACTAGTAATTGTCAAATACAGAACTTACAATTGATAGCTTATAATTATAATTCAAATTATAACTTGAAGATCTGAGCTTGTAATAGTCAAATACAGAACTTAAAATTGATAGCTTCTATTTATTATTGCAAATTATAACTTGAAGGTCTGAACTTGTAATAGTGAATTACAGAACTTAGATTTGTTAAATTCAAATTATTATTTCAAATTATAACTTGAAGATCTGAACTAGTAATTGTCAAATACAGAACTTAAAATTGATAGCTTATAATTATAATTCAAATTATAACTTGAAGATCTGAGCTTGTAATAGTCAAATACAGAACTTCTAATTGTTAAATACAAATTATTTGTGCAAATTATAACTTGAAGATCTGAACTTGTAATTGTCAAATACAGAACTTAAAATTGATAGCTTCTAATTATTATTGCAAATAATAACTTGAAGATCTGAACTTGTAATTGTCAAATGCAGAACTTAAAATCGATAGCTTCTAATTATTATTGCAAATAATAATTTGTAGATCTGTACTTGTAATTGTCAAATACAGAACTTAAAATTGATAGCTTATAATTATAATTCAAATTATAACTTGAAGATCTGAACTTGTAATAGTCAAATACAGAACTTCGAATTGTTAAATACAAATTATTAGTGTAAATAATAACTTGAAGATCTGAACTTGTAATTGTCAAATACAGAAATTAAAATTGATAGCTTCTAATTATTATTGCAAATTATAACTTGAAGATCTGAACTTGTAATAGTGAATTACAGAACTTAGATTTGTTAAATTCAAATTATTATTTCAAAATATAACTTGAAGATCTGAACTAGTAATTGTCAAATACAGAACTTAAAATTGATAGCTTATAATTATAATTCAAATTATAACTTGAAGATCTGAGCTTGTAATAGTCAAATACAGAACTTCTAATTGTTAAATACAAATTATTAGTGCAAATTATAACTTGTAGATCTGAACTTGTAATAGGTAAATACAGAACTTAAAATTGATAGCTTCTAATTATTATTGCAAATTATAACTTAAAGATCTGAACTTGTAATGGTGAATTACAGAACTTAGATTTGTTAAATTCAAATTATTATTTCAAATTCTAACTTGAAGATCTGAACTAGTAATTGTCAAATACAGAACTTAAAATTGATAGCTTATAATTATTATTGTAAATTATAACTTGAAGATCTGAACTTGTAATAGTGAAATACAGAACTTAGATTTGTTAAATTCAAATTATTATTGCAAATTATAACTTGAAGGTCTGAACTTGTAATTGTCCAATACAGAACTTAAAATTGATAGCTTCTAATTATTATTTCAAATTATAACTTGAAGATCTGAACTTGTAATTGTCAAATACAGAACTTAAAATTGATTGCTTATAATTATAATTCAAATTATAACTTGAAGACATGAACTTGTAATAGTCAAATACAGAACTTCGAATTGTTAAATACAAATTATTGGTGTAAATTATAACTTGAAGATCTGAACTTGTAATTGTCAAATACAGAAATTAAAATTGATAGTTTCTAATTATTATTGCAAATTATAACTTGAAGATCTGAACTTGTAATAGTGAATTGCAGAACTTAGATTTGTTAAATTCAATTATTATTTAAAATTATAACTTGAAGATCTGAACTAGTAATTATCAAATACAGAACTTAAAATTGTTAAATACAAATTATTAGTGCAAATTATAACTTGTAGATCTGAACTTGTAATAGGTAAATACAGTATTTCAAATTGTTAAATTCAAACTAAGATTGCAAATAATAATTTGAAGATCCGAACTTGTAATAGTCAAATACAGAACTCCTAATTGTTAAATACAAATTATTAGTGCAAATTATAACTTGAAGATCTGAACTTGTAATTGTCAAATACAGAACTTAAAATTGATAGCTTCTAATTATTATTGCAAATTATAATTTGAAGATGTGAACTTGTAATAGACAAATACGCAACTTAGCATTGTTAAATACAAATTATTATTGCAAATAATAACTAGAAGATCTGAACTTGTAATTGTCAAATACAGAACTTCTAATTGTTAAATACAAATTATTAGTGCAAATTATAACTTGTAGATCTGAACTTGTAATTGTCAAATACAGAACTTAAAATTGATAGCTTCTAATTATTATTGTAAATTATAACTTGAAGATCTGAACTTGTAATAGTGAATTACAGAACTTAGATTTGTCAAATTCAAATTATTATTTCAAATTATAACTTGAAGATCTGAACTAGTAATTGTCAAATACAGAACTTAAAATTGATAGCTTCTAATTATTATTGCAAATTATAACTTGAAGATCTGAACTTGTAATTGTCAAATACAGAACTTAAAATTGATAGCTTATAATTATTATTGTAAATTATAACTTGAAGATCTGAACTTGTAATAGTGAATTACAGAACTTAGATTTGTTAAATTCAAATTATTATTTCAAATTATAACTTGCAGATCTGAACTAGTAATTGTCAAATACAGAACCTAAAATTGATAGCTTCTAATTATTATTGCAAATTATAACTTGAAGATCTGAACTTGTAATAGTCAAATACAGAACTTCGAATTGTTAAATACAAATTATTGGTGTAAATTATAACTTGAAGATCTGAACTTGTAATTGTCAAATACAGAAATTAAAATTGATAGTTTCTAATTATTATTGCAAATTATAACTTGAAGATCTGAACTTGTAATAGTGAATTGCAGAACTTAGATTTGTTAAATTCAATTATTATTTAAAATTCTAACTTGAAGATCTGAACTAGTAATTGTCAAATACAGAACTTAAAATTGTTAAATACAAATTATTAGTGCAAATTATAACTTGAAGATCTGAACTTGTAATTGTCAAATACAGAACTTAAAATTGATAGCTTCTAATTATTATTGCAAATTATAAGATGAAGATCTGAACTTGTAATAGTGAATTACAGAACTTGGATTTGTTAAATTCAAATTATTACTTCAAATTATAACTTGAAGATCTGAACTAGTAATTGTCAAATACATAACTTAAAATTGATAGCTTATAATTATTATTGTAAATTATAACTTGAAGATCTGAACTTGTAATAGTGAATTACAGAACTTCGATTTGTTAAATGCAAATTATTATTTCAAATTATAACTTGAAGATCTGAACTAGTAATTGTCAAATACAGAACTTAAAATTGATAGCTTATAATTATTATTGTAAATTATAACTTGAAGATCTGAACTTGTAATAGTGAATTACAGAACTTAGATTTGTTAAATTCAAATTATTATTTCATATTATAACTTGAAGATCTGAACAAGTAATTCTCAAATACAGAACTTGAAATTGATAGCTTACAATTATTATTGTAAATTATAACTTGAAGATCTGAACTTGTAATAGTGAATTACAGAACTTCGATTTGTTAAATTCAAATTATTATTTCAAATTATAACTTGAAGATCTGAACTAGTAATTGTCAAATACAGAACTTAAAATTGATAGCTTCTAATTATTATTGCAAATTATAACTTGAAGATCTGAACTTGTAATTGTCAAATACAGAACTTAAAATTGATAGCTTCTAATTATTATTTCAAATTATAACTTGAAGATCTGAACTTGTAATTGTCAAATAAAGAACTTCTAATTGTTAAATACAAATTATTAGTGCAAATTATAACTTGAAGATCTGAACTTGTAATTGTCATATACAGAACTTAAAATTGATAGCTTCTAATTATTATTGTAAATTATAACTTGAAGATCTGAACTTTTAATAGTGAATTACAGAACTTAGATTTGTTAAATTCAAATTATTATTTCAAATTATAACTTGAAGATCTGAACTAGTAATTGTCAAATACAGAACTTAAAATTGATAGCTTATAATTATAATTCAAATTATAACTTGAAGATCTGAGCTTGTAATAGTCAAATACAGAACTTCTAATTGTTAAATACAAATTATTAGTGCAAATTATAACTTGTACATCTGAACTTGTAATAGGTAAATACAGAACTTAAAATTGATAGTTTCTAATTATTATTGCAAATTATAACTTATAGATCTGAACTTGTAATGGTGAATTACAGAACTTAGATTTGTTAAATTCAAATTATTATTTCAAATTCTAACTTGAAGAACTGAACTAGTAATTGTCAAATACAGAACTTAAAATTGATAGCTTATAATTATTATTGTAAATTATAACTTGAAGATCTGAACTTGTAATAGTGAAATACAGAACTTAGATTTGTTAAATTCAAATTATTATTTCAAATTATAACTTGAAGATCTGAACTAGTAATAGTGAATTACAGAACTTAGATTTGTCAAATTCAAATTATTATTTCTAATTATAACTTGCAGATCTGAACTAGTAATTGTCAAATACAGAACTTAAAATTGATAGCTTCTAATTATTATTGCAAATTATAACTTGAAGATCTGAACTTGTAATTGTCAAATACAGAACTTAAAATTGATAGCTTCTAATTATTATTTCAAATTATAACTTGAAGATCTGAACTTGTAATTGTCAAATACAGAACTTAAAATTGATTGCTTATAATTATAATTCAAATTATAACTTGAAGATCTGAACTTGTAATAGTCAAATACAGAACTTCGAATTGTTAAATACAAATTATTATTGTAAATTATAACTTGAAGATCTGAACTTGTAATTGTCAAATACAGAACTTAAAATTGTTAAATACAAATTATTAGTGCAAATTATAACTTGTAGATCTGAACTTGTAATAGGTAAATACAGAACTTCAAATTGTTAAATTCAAACTAAGATTGCAAATAATAATTTGAAGATCTGAACTTGTAATAGTCAAATACAGAACTCCTAATTGTTAAATACAAATTATTAGTGCAAATTATAACTTGAAGATCTGAACTTGTAATTGTCAAATACAGAACTTCTAATTGTTAAATACAAATTATTAGTGCAAATTATAACTTGTAGATCTGAACTTGTAATTGTCAAATACAGAACTTAAAATTGATAGCTTCTAATTATTATTGTAAATTATAACTTGAAGATCTGAACTTGTAATAGTGAATTACAGAACTTAGATTTGTCAAATTCAAATTATTATTTCTAATTATAACTTGAAGATCTGAACTAGTAATTGTCAAATACAGAACTTAAAATTGATAGCTTCTAATTATTATTGCAAATTATAACTTGAAGATCTGAACTTGTAATTGTCAAATACAGAACTTAAAATTGATAGCTTCTAATTATTATTGTAAATTATAACTTGAAGATCTGAACTTGTAATAGTGAATTACAGAACTTAGATTTGTTAAATTCAAATTATTATTTCAAATTATAACTTGAAGATCTAAACTAGTAATTGTCAAATACAGAACTTCTAATTGTTAAATACAAATTATTAGTGCAAATTATTACTTGAAGATCTGAACTTGTAATTGTCAAATACAGAACTTAAAATTGATAGCTTCTAATTATTATTTCAAATTATAACTTGAACATCTGAACTTGTAATTGTCAAATACAGAACTTAAAATTGATAGCTTCTAATATTATTACAAATAATAACTTGAAGATCTGAACTTTTAATTGTCAAATGCAGAACTTAAAATTGATAGCTTCTAATTATTATTGCAAATAATAATTTGCAGATATGTACTTGTAATTGTCAAATACTGAACTTAAAATTGATAGCTTAAAATTATAATTCAATTTATAACTTGAAGATCTGAACTTGTAATAGTCAAATACAGAACTTCTAATTGTTAAATACAAATTATTAGTGCAAATTATAACTTGTACATCTGAACTTGTAATAGTGAAATACAGAACTTAAAATTGATAGTTTCTAATTATTATTGCAAATTATAACTTAAAGATCTGAACTTGTAATGGTGAATTACAGAACTTAGATTTGTTAAATTCAAATTATTATTGCAAATAATAATTTGCAGATATGTACTTGTAATTGTCAAATACTGAACTTAAAATTGATAGCTTATAATTATAATTCAAATTATAACTTGAAGATCTGAGCTTGTAATAGTCAAATACAGAACTTCTAATTGTTAAATACAAATTATTAGTGCAAATTATAACTTGTACATCTGAACTTGTAATAGGTAAATACAGAACTTAAAATTGATAGTTTCTAATTATTATTGCAAATTATAACTTAAAGATCTGAACTTGTAATGGTGAATTACAGAACTTAGATTTGTTAAATTCAAATTATTATTTCAAATTCTAACTTGAAGAACTGAACTAGTAATTGTCAAATACAGAACTTAAAATTGATAGCTTATAATTATTATTGTAAATTATAACTTGAAGATCTGAACTTGTAATAGTGAAATACAGAACTTAGATTTGTTAAATTCAAATTATTATTTCAAATTATAACTTGAAGATCTGAACTAGTAATAGTGAATTACAGAACTTAGATTTGTCAAATTCAAATTATTATTTCTAATTATAACTTGCAGATCTGAACTAGTAATTGTCAAATACAGAACTTAAAATTGATAGCTTCTAATTATTATTGCAAATTATAACTTGAAGATCTGAACTTGTAATTGTCAAATACAGAACTTAAAATTGATAGCTTCTAATTATTATTTCAAATTATAACTTGAAGATCTGAACTTGTAATTGTCAAATACAGAACTTAAAATTGATTGCTTATAATTATAATTCAAATTATAACTTGAAGATCTGAACTTGTAATAGTCAAATACAGAACTTCGAATTGTTAAATACAAATTATTATTGTAAATTATAACTTGAAGATCTGAACTTGTAATTGTCAAATACAGAACTTAAAATTGTTAAATACAAATTATTAGTGCAAATTATAACTTGTAGATCTGAACTTGTAATAGGTAAATACAGAACTTCAAATTGTTAAATTCAAACTAAGATTGCAAATAATAATTTGAAGATCTGAACTTGTAATAGTCAAATACAGAACTCCTAATTGTTAAATACAAATTATTAGTGCAAATTATAACTTGAAGATCTGAACTTGTAATTGTCAAATACAGAACTTCTAATTGTTAAATACAAATTATTAGTGCAAATTATAACTTGTAGATCTGAACTTGTAATTGTCAAATACAGAACTTAAAATTGATAGCTTCTAATTATTATTGTAAATTATAACTTGAAGATCTGAACTTGTAATAGTGAATTACAGAACTTAGATTTGTCAAATTCAAATTATTATTTCTAATTATAACTTGAAGATCTGAACTAGTAATTGTCAAATACAGAACTTAAAATTGATAGCTTCTAATTATTATTGCAAATTATAACTTGAAGATCTGAACTTGTAATTGTCAAATACAGAACTTAAAATTGATAGCTTCTAATTATTATTGTAAATTATAACTTGAAGATCTGAACTTGTAATAGTGAATTACAGAACTTAGATTTGTTAAATTCAAATTATTATTTCAAATTATAACTTGAAGATCTAAACTAGTAATTGTCAAATACAGAACTTCTAATTGTTAAATACAAATTATTAGTGCAAATTATTACTTGAAGATCTGAACTTGTAATTGTCAAATACAGAACTTAAAATTGATAGCTTCTAATTATTATTTCAAATTATAACTTGAACATCTGAACTTGTAATTGTCAAATACAGAACTTAAAATTGATAGCTTCTAATATTATTACAAATAATAACTTGAAGATCTGAACTTTTAATTGTCAAATGCAGAACTTAAAATTGATAGCTTCTAATTATTATTGCAAATAATAATTTGCAGATATGTACTTGTAATTGTCAAATACTGAACTTAAAATTGATAGCTTAAAATTATAATTCAATTTATAACTTGAAGATCTGAACTTGTAATAGTCAAATACAGAACTTCGAATTGTTAAATTCAAACTAAGATTGCAAATAATAATTTGAAGATCTGAAATTGTAATAGTCAAATACAGAACTTCAAATTGTTAAATACAAATTATTAGTGCAAATTATAACTTGAAGATCTGAACTTGTAATTGACAAATACAGAACTTCTAATTATTAAATACAAATTATTAGTGCAAATTATAACTTGAAGATCTGAACTTGTAATTGTCAAATACAGAACTTAAAATTGATAGCTTCTAATTATTATTGCAAATTATAACTTGAAGATCTGAACTTGTAATAGTGAATTACAGAAATTAGATTTGTTAAATTCAAATTATTATTTCAAATTATAACTTGAAGATCTGAACTAGTAATTGTCAAATACATAACTTAAAATTGATAGCTTATAATTATTATTGTAAATTATAACTTGAAGATCTGAACTTGTAATAGTGAATTACAGAACTTAGATTTGTTAAATTCAAATTATTATTTGAAATTATAACTTGAAGATCTGAACTTGAAATTGTCAAATACAGAACTTAAAATTGATAGCTTCTAATTATTATTGCAAATTATAATTTGAAGACCTGAACTTGTAATAGACAAATACGCAACTTAGCATTGTTAAATACAAATTGTGATTGCAAATTATAACTTGAAGATCTGAACTTGTAATAGTGAATTACAGAACTTAGATTTGTTAAATTCAAATTATTATTTCAAATTATAACTTGAAGATCTGAACTAGTAATTGTCAAATACAGAACTTCTAATTATTAAATACAAATTATTAGTGCAAATTATAACTTGAAGATCTGAACTTGTAATTGTCAAATACAGAACTTAAAATTGATAGTTTCTAATTATTATTGCAAATTATAACTTGAAGATCTGAACTTGTAATTGTCAAATACAGAAGTTAAAATTGATAGCTTCTAATTATTATTTCAAATTATAACTTGAAGATCTGAACTTGTAATTGTCAAATACAGAACTTCTAATTATTAAATACAAATTATTAGTGCAAATTATAACTTGAAGAACCGAACTTGTAATTGTCAAATACAGAACTTAAAATTGATAGCTACTAATTATTATTGCAAATTATAACTTGAAGATCTGAACTTGTAATAGTGAATTACAGAACTTAGATTTGTTAAATTCAAATTATTATTTCAAATTATAAGTTGAAGATCTGAACTAGTAATTGTCAAATACAGAACTTAAAACTGATAGCTTAAAATTATTATTGTAAATTATATCTTGAAGATCTGAACTTGTAATAGTGAATTACAGAACTTAGATTTGTTAAATTCAAATTATTATTTCAAATTATAACTTGAAGATCTGAACTAGTAATTGTCAAATACAGAACTTAAAATTGATACCTTCTAATTATTATTGCAAATTATAACTTGAAGATCTGAACTTGTAATTGTCAAATACAGAACTTAAAATTGATAGCTTCTAATTATTATTGTAAATTATAACTTGAAGATCTGAACTTGTAATAGTGAATTACAGAACTTAGATTTGTTAAATTCAAATTATTATTTCAAATTATAACTTGAAGATCTGAACTAGTAATTGTCAAATACAGAACTTAAAATTGATAGCTTCTAATTATTATTGCAAATTATAACTTGAAGATCTGAACTTGTAATTGTCAAATACAGAACTTAAAATTGATAGCTTCTAATTATTATTTCAAATTATAACTTGAAGATCTTAACTTGTAATTGTCAAATACAGAACTTAAAATTGATAGCTTCTAATTATTATTTCAAATTATAACTTGAAGATCTTAACTTGTAATTGTCAAATACAGAACTTAAAATTGATAGCTTCTAATTATTATTGCAAATAATAACTTGAAGATCTGAACTTTTAATTGTCAAATGCAGAACTTAAAATTGATAGCTTCTAATTATTATTGCAAATAATAATTTGAAGATCTGTACTTGTAATTGTCAAATACAGAACTTAAAATTGATAACTTAAAATTATAATTCAATTTATAACTTGAAGATCTGAACTTGTAATAGTCAAATACAGAACTTCGAATTGTTAAATACAAACTAAGATTGCAAATAATAATTTGAAGATCTGAACTTGTAATAATCAAATACAGAACTTCTAATTGTTAAATACAAATTATTAGTGCAAATTATAACTAGAAGATCTGAACTTGTAATTGTCAAATTGTAACAATTATTTTGTACCATCCGGTATAGTATAGTTTTAATTTAATTTTTAAACTGATTCTCCCTTCCAAATTTCGGGTTGTGATTAGCGCGACGCATTTACGCATACGCTGAAGTAATAGAGGTCATTTTCTATCAATTCTATGTTGAGTTAACATACTGCTTTATTTTGGAAAACTTAGTTAACTACAAATATTTACAATTTCCATAAGAACCGGACATCAGGTAAAAATTAAGATGATGCTAGTTTTGATGAGTTGATTATTTTATTTTTCGAACATCAGGTTCTAAGTAGAGGAATAGAGATCTGTGTCTTCCCGAAAGTTTATATGGTTCAAATTTCACCATTCTTCATTTGGAACCAGTTGGGGTTGATTACGTTTTGTTTTGGAGCTTAATTACAAGTTGCTCCCAAGTTTCATTCCATCAACTCAAAGAAACGAAGAGAGTTAAAATTTTTGGAGTACTCACTTTGATAGAAGTTTATGCCGAAGAAACGCCAAACAGAATTTCAAGGTCGTATATTTTGTTTTTTTATTACGCCAAAAGGGATTTGATTGCCGTACATCTAAAAGATATTTGGTCAAAACACCATGGGAATTTAGCTGCAAAATTTAAGTTTAATATCTACGAAGAATAGGTTACATTGGTCGTGGCAGAGGAAATTGGGGAGAACTGGTTGAGAGCTAAATTTGATTGTGTGTCGTTAGAATCTAATTTAGCGTATGTAGAAACGTCATCGGCAACTTCTTCTTCCGCTGCAAATACAAAGAATTATTTAGAGAATAAGCAGCAATCTAGCTTTAATAATAATAATAATGTAAGACCGAAACAGACTATAACTTCTAGCGAAGCGAATAAAAGCCGGACGAATTCCTTTACTTGTTGGAATTGCAAGGGGGTTGGACACTCTTTTCCGAATTGTCCGAGCAAATTGCGTAAGTTTTGTTTTAGATGCGGTAATCCTAATTATACATCGATAACTTGCCGTAATTGTTCAAAAAACGGGCAAAGAAAATGAACTTGTATGGTCGAAGTTCATTTCAAAGTTTTAAGACCAATAATTCAAAATTATTTTATTCCAATAGATTTAAAAATGTATATAGTAATTATTGTAGTGTTAGTCAAGAATTAAATACTGAAAGTAAAATTTATGAAAACAAAGGTTTAACAAATTCTTTTAATAATAAGTTAGAAAATGCTGACAACATTAAGTTGAGCGATGTAAAAAATTCGGCTGTGTTTTGCCAAGTTCCTTTAGATAACAGACCTTATATTTCAGTATCTGTGTTAGATCGTGATGTTGTAGTACTTTTAGATTCGGGTGCAAATAAATCCATCATTGGTCAAAGAGGTTTAGAATTTTTGAACGAAATGAAAATAAAAACTCAAAGTTTTGAAGGAAAACACGTCACTACGGCGGACGGAAAGAAACATTCAGTTCAAGGCTCAGTTTGCTTACCAATAAATATAGAGGGAATTTTAAAGTTATTAGAAGTTTTAGTTGTACCTTCTTTGGAGCATAGCTTTATTTTTGGGTCAGATTTTTGCAATTTATTTGGATTAGTAGTGGATTTTAGTTTAGATTCATGGCACATTAAGGCTGGCCCAAGTGCCTCTAATATAAATATTGTATCGGCTAGAGAGGTGGAATTATTGGCGCCAAAACAAAAATATAGTCCGGAACAACAAGATCGTATTAAAAACATTATCTTTGAATTTCGAGCTTTAAGTAATGAAAAGCGCTTAGGCAGAACTAATGTATTAATTCACCATATAGACACTGGAGATGCACTTCCTATCAAACAAAAACAATACCTTATGTCACCATTTATGTTAGGTCATCTGAACAAAGAACTAGATAAAATGCTTGAGCTAGGTGTCGTAGAACCTTCACATAGTGATTGGTGTTCGCCGGTATTGTTAGTTAAAAAATCCAGTGGAGAATATCGTTTCTGTTTTGACGGCCGCGCGTTAAATGCCGTTACAAAGGCTGATCAATATCCTTTAGAACGGGCGGATAGAATTTTCAATATGTTACGCGATGCAAAATATTTGTCAACTATTGATTTGAAAAGTGCGTTTTGGCAAATAGAATTGGATGAGCAATCAAAAGAAAAGACTGCTTTTGCGATACATGGTAGGGGTTTGTTTCATTTCTGTGTCTTACTCTTCGGTCTTAAGAACTCGGCCAAAGTTCAACAGCGTTTGATGGATAAAATTTTGGGTCCAGAGTTGGAACCGTTCGTATTTGTATACTTAGATGATATAATTGTTATATCTTCAACTTTTGAAGAGCACATGAACATTTTGATGGAAGTCCGAAATCGGTTAAAAGGGGCTAATTTGACTATAAATTTAGAGAAAAAAATGTTCAATTTCCGTGGCAAATAATTTCTACGGATATCATGGGTCCCTTGCCCAGAACCAGTAAAGGTAATTGTTATCTATTAGTAGTTACAGATTGGTTAACGAAATATGTTGAGTTACATCCTTTAAGGCAGGCTACCGCTAGTAGTATTGCGAAATTTATAGAACAACAAATATTTTTAGTTTATGGAATGCCGCAATTTGTAATATGTGATAATGGTACTCAATTTGCAGGGTCCGTTTTCAAAAAATTATGTTCCGATTACCGTGTACAAAAGATATGGTTTAATGCGCGTTATCATCCTCAGTGCAACTTTACTGAGCGTGTTAATAGAACTATAGGCTCCGCTGTCCGTAGTCATCGACATTGGGACAATAATATTTACAAGATTGGTTTTGCGTTGAGAACGGCTGTCCACGAGATTACAGGTTATAGTCCCGCGTTTTTGAATTTTGCTCGCAAGGTACCGGCTTCTGGAGATTATTACGGTCGAGTTTCTAACACAAAAAATCTTTTGCTTAATCCAGTAAAAGCAGAGGAAATAGTTAGCGGATTTAAAGGTTTGGAGGATATAGTCCAAGAGGTTAAAAAGCGTATTTCTACCGCGCATCATCGTAACGCATCGCGCTACAATTTGAGAAGACGAGAGGTACAATTTGAGATTGGTGATCGCGTATGGAAATCAAATAAAGTATTATCTAATGCGGCAAATTATTTTTCTGCCAAATTAGCGCCTAAATATGTATTGTGTACCATAGTAGGAAAAAAAGGTAATTTAGTTTACTCGCTAAACGATAAAAACGGCAACTTCGTAGGAGACTGGCATGTTAGTGATCTGAAACCATATTTCGGATCTAATTCAGATGTATCAGTGAGTTAGCACTAATATTTTATTTCGAGAAAATTTAATTTTTAGGTTAATTATGTGAATAGTTTTGAGTCCTGTATATATTATTACCTATAACTTATTGGTGTGACTTTATTAAATTTATTCTATGTATATAGAGAGTAATCATTTTGGTATTCATTTGCGTAATCAGTTTTGTATTAATTTGTGTAATCATTTTCGTATTCATTCGTGTAATCAGTTTCGTATTCATTTAAGTAATTATTTTCGTAATTATTGTAGAGACTTTTCGACAGACGTGTCGATTTGTTCTTAGGGGTAATTACAATTTTTTTTTTTGGATTTATCTTTATGTTAATACTGTTTTCAATAGATACAATGGAATAAAGAGCAGGTTTCATGGTAGTAGGAGACTTCACCTAATATTGACTCTTTACCTAATTTTGATTTTCCCAAACTGGACTAGCTTTCGAGCCGTGTTATACGCGTCAGATATAGCACTACTTCATGAATTTCCCAAAAAGCTTCCTACCGTATTTTATTTTGATTTAGTATCTTTCTTGTTTAGCATTTTGGAACTATTATTTTATGAATTTTCTTTTGCGATTGGTTTTCCAATGAATGTACATAGAGATTAGGGTAGTTAATTTGGTTTCTGTTGTATAATAAATTTTCGTCTTTGCCTTCAATTTTTTTAGGAGGAGGGTAGTGGTTCTTTTTCGTTATCATTTCCTCTAAAGATTTGATGAATCTCCCATACTTAATGTTAAAACTTAAATGTCGTGCTTGAATTAATCTAGGTGGTTTGTATTTTTTTGTTGTCATTTTCTCTATTTTTGTGTGGGGTTGCACGTATGTTCTCATCCTCTGACCTTCCTCTAATTTCTCCAGTTCAGCCATGTAAGCAGCCCGCTTGCTCGCGGGATACATGGTGTTGCAATACTCATACTCTGTGTATGGTTCAGGGTGGCATCTAAACTTTCTAAGATGTTTGTACAGACGCGGGACGAGATTTGGTTCATAAGCTCCGAGGACTTGTTCTCGATGGCGATTGCGATAGGCTGCAAAAGTTGTTTCTCGAGACTGGGGGTAGTAGAAATAGTCATTGGGCCGTGAAACAGACGTCGTATACAATAATACGCGCCCGCTCCGGTCGCTCCTACTGCGATAACTGGGGCAATCAAATGATACCAGTTGATGGATGGTTGGGTGGACAGGAGTGCGTTGGAGTTTAAAGAATCATCTAATGTTTCCTCATCAATGATCCATGGGGCGTACCATCTTCGTTTGTATGTGGTACCTGCAATGTTTTTGTTCACAGCTTTGAACGTTTTAACGTTATTTTGTGTATATATGAAGGCTGGTCGTTGTTTATCCTCCATATGCTGTGTTATTGCCCCATCTAGTATGGTCCTCCTAACACTCCAATCCATGAGTCTGCACTCATCCATGAACCCATTGACTATTGTTGTACAATATTTAATGTAGTTCTCATTCACCTTCATGCCCACTGTCCTGCAATACAAATAATCAGTCGCTTTTTGTATCTCCAGTGCCTTATCGTAAGTCCTGTGGCCTCCTACTGTTCGCATGTAGGTTCCGGGGGCGAGTGGATTTGCTGCGTATGCTTCATTTGGAGCAAGTGGTGGTACCTCTAGCATGCCAATGATTGGATTGGCTGGGTCGTTAATTTGGTGTGGGACTTGCGGTTGTGGTTGTTGGTTTGCCGCAGCCCTTTGCCCAAATAACCTAGCAAAGTATTCAATCCACCCTTGCTCATCATTTGGCTGTTGTTCTGCCATTATCCTGCTGGTGCTGGTCCTCCTTCGAAATTTCTGTACGCTTAAGCCGCTCTAACTGCTCCCGGTTCTCTTGGAGCCACCTCGTAATCCTCGTCTACTTGAGCTTCTGGTCTCCTCGCTAGGAGCACGTCGTCACCTTCTACAACAAACCTTATGGGATGATTTATCACAAAGTTCCTTATGACCTGAACTAGATTGTCGAGGTTTAGTCTATTCATTAATGTCGTGAATGCCGCCAATAACTTTCGTCTTGCCGCAACCGGTAAATTAATCTACAAGGGGAGAATGTCACACAACATTAACTGTCTATTCGCTTAAGTAAGCTCGTTTATCACATGTAAATCAATATAAATATCAATTATCACAGCGCTCTCCGCTGAGAGTGAATGAAGAAGAAGCGAGACGTAAAAATGCTCGGTTGAGAGCTAAATTTGATTGTGTATCGTTAGAATCTAATTTAGCGTATGTAGAAACGTCATCGGCAACTTCTTCTTCCGCTGCCAATACAAAGAATTATTTAGAGAATAAGCAGCACTCTAGCTTTAATAATAATAATGTAAGACCAAAACAGACTATAACTTCTAGCGAATTTATAGTATTACCAAAAAAATCACAAAAGGTATTTTTTTTTTTATTTTGCTTATCCTCTGGTAAACTCTATGCCGGCCGGTAGCTCGGATTGTTTATGGGAGAGCGAGTCGCGGGTTCTTGAAGAATGGATGTATCGAGGTAACACTTTAATTTGGTTGCCTAATTATTTATTTTAAAACGGCGCCACTGACTTTATTAGACAACCTTGATTCGTAAGTTGCTGCAGTAAAAAAATTTAAAACAGAAATAATAATCCTGAAGTCAGATAGGACTATAAATATAAATTTATTCAAATAAATCAAATTTGTTTCAACAGGCGGGGACATTCACAGGTTGAATCGTGTAATAAACCAATTTAATATTTTAAGAACAAATTTTTAATTTACCCAGCGCGCAGATAGCTATGTGCCTGGCAGGTTTGCATTAATCTTAACAAATTTTTCTTTGAATGAAAACAATTTTCCCCAATCGTTCCTGTTAAATCGAACCCAACTTATCTACATAGATATTAATATTTAAATAATTTTTGCAACACAAAAAATGATTCTTCACCCCTCCCCAAAGATGGCTTGACAAATTTTCCGGTGCGACGAACAACATCCAATTTAATTTGCGCATAAAAAAAACCAATTATACGACCTTATAATTCCATCTGGCGTCGTGTCGGTATGAAACTGGATTGATAGGATATTCCAAAATTGATAGATATGTCTCCTCTCGATGATAGAAAGAACTTTTGGATAAAATGGTTCCTCCAAAACAAAAAGTATACAGCCCGATGAACCAATTGGAAAACCATAAAACTTTTGAAACGACCGTCTTGAATCTTCAACTCAACTCTTTTAATTCTCCTATTGAGAACCTGATGTTCAAAGCAGAAAATAATTAACTCCTATCAAAACTGAAACCAGGATGACCCCTACCTGCTGTTCGGTTCTTAAGGAAACAAAATATTTGTAGTTAACACTAAAGTTTCCTGATTGGCAATATGTCAACACAACAAAGAATGGACTGAAAGTGAAAAGTCTGCCTCTTCACCGCCTGCGCAAAATCGTAGCGCTTATCAAAACGAAATAATTTTGGAAGGGGGAATCATTCCAAATCAAAATTTTCACTCTTATATACCAATTGGTACAAAATAAATGTTACAAAATTACAAAATATAAGTTAGTGATTCCACATTGAAATCAATTTATAAAAGTACTCTACTATTAAGGTTTAAACCTGTGTGATACGAAGCAAACTTCGGCGTGGAAAAAATACTTACGGTCGCAAGTGTTCCACTTTATTTTAAAATGACAACATATCAGCTAGTGGCCACTTGTTTCTGTTCTATCCAGCTGAACAAGTACTTTTACCTTTCTTTTTACGTCTGTTATAGGTATCCTTAATATTACGCCATCTCTTTTTACAGTCTTCTCCTGGAACAACAGAATTTAAAAAATTATTCAACTTCTTTAATTTTTAATTTTAGAGATGTCTCTAATTTTGTATTTTTACTTAAATTTGTATATAGTAGTTCAACTTTCAAATTTTCTTAGGGTAATTTTATAAAAGTATAATTAAAATGTTTATAGTATATATGCAAATAACTAGATCAATTTTCTAAGAATAGCAAAAGGTATTTTTTTATAATGGAGATTAATTATTGCTCGCAATTCTTGTAACACCATAATGATAATTTCGTACAACTTTATTGTAAAACCATGTTTCAGTAAACCATTATTTATTTGATCAAAGAAATGTTTCGGGACATAATATCATGTTCAGAAGTCATAATTTTTAAGAATACCCTTTACAAATTATGAAAATTACAGTTGAGTTATTTCCAAACACTCTATATATCACATTCTGTGATATTGTTTATTAATTTTGTTAATAATTTAATAAAATTGAAAATGTAATAGGAATATTACTTACCAGATCGGCTTAAATGCTCCCCTATTTCTTTCCACGCATTATCTTTTACATTTTGATCCTTGTAGAAGGGGTTTTGAAGATCAAACAAGGAGGGGTGTTTTCATACACTCTCAACAAGTTTTTCATCGTCCGATGCGGTAAAAATTACTTTTGCGTCCATTTCATCGACGTTTTGCAACTACACTGTTCCAATCATAAAGGCGTAGGACGAATTCGTATACGATCGTATCAGTTTTACTACAAATGATAAGTCTGTGGTTTCGTTTTCCGCAAAGAATTAATTACGAAGACGAAAAAAATAATTGATGTTTAATAAATTATAGATCAATGATAACTTCCGAATTAAAATTTAGTGGTGTTCAAAAAGCATATAACAACAAATTCTTTCAGTTAAAATTTTGTTTAAATGCCACTCGAAAATAGAAAATGAATAATTGTTCTATTAAATTCTAATCGAATATTTGGGCAAGCCAGAATAAATTTAATATTTAAATTAATAATTATATTAATAATTAATAATAAATTAAATTTAATAATATTTGAATAAATGTCATGTCAGTTGAACCGTGTGCATAATCATTGCAAAAAAAACGTGCCGCATAGGTAAACAGCAACAGTGATGAACAGCGTTTTACGTTATCTGTACCTACTTATAAATACTTTTCTGAAAACTTTCACTATATTATTAATTACTGTGAGTGCAAAAAGCATTCGTATACTCCTATGTTGGCAATGCAAAATGAACATTTTTAAGCCGTTTTTTGTCATATAAAAATTGAATTTTAGAGCAAAACTTTTTAGAAATATAAAAAAATTTAGAAATTTGCAACAAAAAATGTTAAAACATGTTAAAACGGTAAAGTTTTCTAATATTCTTAAATTTAATTTATACTTAATAATATGTTGTAATTTTTTAAATATATAAAATGTCCTCAATGGATTCAAATATAATCAAAATATTTTATTTTCGAAATTCAAATTTTATTTAAAAATTCCACGACATGAACCTGTCCCAGATATTCCACACACCTGGCGAATTGCACGTTTTTGGAGTACGAATATAGTGTCGATTGTTGAACAGCTACCCCAGAGGGTGATTCCATATTGCAGTAGTGAGTAAAAGTTAGCATAATAAATCATCTTCATTGTTTGTGCCGAACAAAAAATGTTTGACAGTACACGCATACCAAAACATACAGAGCACAACTTTGAGCTCAGACGTTGAATGTGGACCCTCCATGAAAGCGATTCATCCATGGACACTCCTAGAAACTTTGTCATCGACGCTGATGGGATGTTATCAATATTTACAGGTGTAGTTTCTCTGTACGTTGCACGGAAAGTTAATATTTCCGATTTGTCTTCGTTGAGCAATAGACGATTGCAACTCAGCCATTCACTAACGCGTTCTAAACTCTTGCAAACTGCTTGCCGTAGTTCCGTAATATTTTCACTGTGTATTAGTAAATTAGTATCGTCCGCATACATTAAAACATGAGTGGTATCTTCTTCAACAAAATTTGGAAGATCATTTATGTAACACAGAAATAGCAATGGACCCAGTATGCTACCTTGAGGTACACCCAGTGATGTTACCATCTCTGTAGAGACTTCGACTTTTATACCGTTGTTTATCGATACCTGTTGAATACGATTGGTTAGGTTCCGCAACTTCTTTTATTTTTCAAATTGCTTATCACAGTTGCAATTTCATCTTCAGTTACAGGTGCCATATTTATTGTCTCTTCGCATATAGGTGGTAATATAATTTTGGTTGATTTAGTCGGAAGCTTTTTCGTTACGGATTCAGCAGCGCTTGTAATAAAAAATTTGACAAGTTCATTTGCGGAGTGTTCAATATTAAAATCGCTTCTAGGTTTTCCAATGTGTATTCTATTTTTAACAATATTCCACCACGTCGCTGATTTCTAATTAAATCATTGTTATATTCCTGTATATCCTTATTTAACATATGATGATTTTTTTTTTTTGGGCGCTGTATATTAATAATAATAATAATAATAATAATAGTCTTTATTTCATATGAGACAACAAACTACAAATAATAAATATCAAAGTTGTTCATGAGGTACATGATTTACGTTAGTTGTGTCGCCCCACATGAAAAAGGCGGAGTTCAGAATGGCTCTCAATGAGAACCGTCTGCTCTTCCACTCAACCCAAAAGCTGGCACGCGCACACATCCAAGTCCCCCCCGGCCCGACCGGCATCCACGCGACCGACAACCCTACATCGGTGTCTCATAAAGCTGATTACTGTAAATCAACATATACAGGGAACCAAAGGTAACGAGCAACAGAAGGTCATGCACTCTGCTCCGCCAAAAGCTTCTCATAAACCTGTCTTCTGAATATTGGCAGAGATAATACTTTGAATGCATCGGGGCAGTTGTTATATAATGCAGAGATGTTATATACAAAGGATCGTTTAAAAAAAGTCAATTTGTGACTCTGAATAATTAGAAAGATTTTTCGACGCAAGTTTAAATTATGTACGTCCGTACGAAATGTAATTTTGTTGTACAGATAAGGTGAAGTTTTTGTTTTAATAATTTTATGAAATAGAACAAGGGAATGTAACTTGCGTCGATTGCTCATATTGAGCCATTTTGCATTTGCAAGGGTATGCGAAATTCTGTCATATTTGCGTAAGCTGTAAATCAGCCTCAGACACCCATTCTGCACCCGTTGAATCCGACCAACATCTATAGCGTCTAAACAAGGGCCATAGACGACATCACAGTGGTTAAAGTGTGATAGGACCAAGGATTCACAGATAGTTCTTTTTAATTGGCGAGATAGAAAATGCCGTTGCTGATAAATTAATTTTAGATTCGTGTACGCCTTCTGAATGCAGGCAGTGATGTGATTTTTAAATCTTAATTTGTCATCAATATGCAAACCCAGATCCCGCGTACACTCCGAAATTCCAAGAACCGTGCCACCCATGTGAATCCTTAATGACAATTTCATTTCATCTGAGCATTTACCAAAGAGGATAACTTTGGATTTACTCGAGTTAAGAGCAAGTGAAAATTGGTTGGAGCCGTTGTACAATGACTGTAGATCATCGTTGATGAGTCTGCATGCATTCGTCACATCATTTTGTCGAAAGGAAAGATAGACCTGAGTGTCATCCGCATACATATGCATATTACAATGTTTTATAAAATTTGGCAATCTGGATGTGTAAGCAGTATACAATAGAGGAGCCAAGATTGAGCCCTGAGGAACACCAGCCGATACAGGTAGAGTGTTTGAAGAGATGCGTCCTAAAACTACTTGTTGACTTCTACCAACTAAAAAACCAGAAAGAAGCCTAGTAGCGTTTTCCGAAAAGCCAAAAAATTTCATCATAGCAATCAACACCCTGTGACTAATAGTATCGAAAGCTTTACTATAATCTAGCAGAATCAGTAGCGTCACCAAGCCTCCATCAGTTGCTCTGATTATATCATCTGTTACGTTAAGCATGGCTGTAGTACAACTATGAGAAGGCCGAAATCCCGATTGAACGTAAGGTAGGATATCATTTTTATCTAAGAAGGATCTCAATTGTTTTTCCATAGCTCTTTCAACAATCTTAGAAATGACGCTTAACAAACTTATGGGTCTCAACTGAGACAGCTCTACAAGAGGCTTAACCTTGGGTAATGGAATGATTAGTGCTTTTTTCCACACCTCAGGAAACACTCCTTCAAGTAAACATGTGTTGACGATGTGTGTAATAAAAGGATAGATAACTGGACTGCATAGTTTAAGTAAAGAAGCGTTGAATCCATCCGCTCCAGTAGCGTTAGTTTTGATAGAAGTAATGAGCTGACTGACGTCGGATTCCTCAATCAGATTAAAATGAAAATCGGGCAAATTAGGTTTCAATTTATTGTTACTAAAGTATTCGATAAGATCATTATTGTCTACAGATTTAGTTGTGGATGCAAAAAATTCATTGATAGCATTACAATCTGCCAACGACTCCGGAATCTCATTAACCGGAGATCTACTCACATTAAGGCTTTTGAGTGTTTTCTACAACTGTTTAGAATTACGACCCTCAGCACTCAACTGAAGATAAGCCCGCTTATCTGCACGGACCGATAAGGTAGTAAGATTTCTCAGTCGTTTGTAGTCGAGCCAATGACGTTGAAGCTTAGTACTTTTAAATTTGGAGAAAGACTTATCGCGTAAAGACATAAGAAGTCGTACATTATCTGTTAGCCAAGGAGCCGGCCTCTTTGTGATTCGAACAGTTCTGGTAGGAGCGTGTATGTTGATTAAATTCAACAAATTTTCATTAAAGTAACTTACTTTATCATTGACATCATGCAACCGAAACATATTGTGAAAAGGGATCATATTTAAGTCAGATAGGAAACGATCATGATTAAAATGTCTGAAATCTCTGACAACTTTGAATTTTGGAACCCTGGATGGTTTAACACACAAGATAGAGCAAAAAATTAGTTCATGGTCAGCAATATGTACAGATCGAGTACCGGAGTCGAGTATCCTCTCAGTCCTGTCAGTTATTAGCAGATCTAACAGTGAAGATGAATTACCTACAATACGCGTAGGGGAGTTGATTACCTGGCAGAGATTCAAAGCATCCAGAACCGAACGGAGTCTGATTGTTTCGCTACGAGAGGGCTCCAACATATTTATATTCATATCTCCCATACAGTACATCTCATCAGAGACACTTTGAGCGTCGCAGAGCGCGACCTCAATCTCGTCAAAAAAATTGCTGAGATACAATCTATTCGGATTGTAAACACAGCCAAAAGTGTATTTTGTGTTGTGAATAGACAGCTGAATCCAGATTTGTTCAATATTGGGAGAGGAGTGCAGAAGATTAAATTTTAAGGAGTTATGTATAAAAAATGCAACACCACCTCCGCGGGAGTCACGGTCTCTACGAACAACGACATAGTTGTCAATATGAATAATTTCGTCTAGGTCAGAGCTATTAAGCCAAGTTTCCGTGATACCAACTATGTCATATTCATGCTGGAGTACATGCTCCTTCAGTCTGTCAAAATGTTCAGGAGCAAGTAATGAATGAACATTAATATGTGCCACCCTAAGGAACCTGTCGTTCATATTTTCAAGACAATCACAGTTTAAAAGTAGCTATCACAGGGTCAGACACACGAGCCACCGCGGGCGCGAGAGACCCATCAGACGCATAGCCACTACCAGCAAGAGAGAAAGAGTTTATGCAGTAATGTAAGTTAAAAAAAAGGTTTCACCAGCAGCAACCAATGCGACCCGAGCCCGAAGGAAACCCCGACACGCACGCGATACCAGCTGTCCCGGTTTTCATTAACCGGAGTCAATTTGTGTAAAAAATATATGTCAAGACTCAACGCAGTCGTACGCAATTTATCATCAAATAAGCGCAAATAATATACCCCGTGCATGAACAATCAAATAAATTAAGATACAATTATTATGCATTAACTATCAATTATAACATTATAAGTAATAACAGTATGGTATTAATTAATTAATTAAATAAACTGGAAAAAAAAGTGAGCTGAATAAACTGAATTGAATTGACTTGACCCTTCGTTTCATGATTCAGATAAGAGACAATATTATATAATATATATAACTGCAGCATAAACAATCAGGAATCAATGAAAAGTATTACAGAATGAACCGAAGGGTCAAAAAACAAAAGTGACAATAAAATAAAAATTGAAACAGAAGTCCGCTATGTGCAGCGAGATCAGTGCCCTATATAAAACCATTATCCAAAGATTAAAGTATGTATTAAATATAGTTTAAATAAAATCAAGTTAGAAAATGTAATAAAATTTAATTAAATTAATGTAACGACCGACAATGTGCAAAACTAACAAGATAATTCAAAATAAAAGATAATACAATTTATGCACATTTACTGTAGTCGTACCGCAACAATAAAGTTATTTTCACAAAACTATTCGTTGTCCATTCAGTATGTAAGGTCTCATTACGTACAAGATATTTAAAATTCGTTTGCATTCTTGTGTTTCCGCACTCAATTTCTTGTTGTTGAATTTTGAAATTCCAATTTTGCTTCTAACAGTAATATTTGGGACATGCAATCTAAAATAATATTTCAGTATTTCTACAAATACATTCCACTTCATGTTGGTGTCTGTCGCGTTATATACCTCATTCCAGTCTTCTCGCATAACATGCTCCTTGAGGTTATTCAGATTTTCTTCTGTTAACAGCAGTTTGGTATGTCTTTTGATATTAATATCTACTTTATTAGTTGCATTAACGTTAATTATTTGACTAAGATGATCTGATAGATTTTTGTTTATTACCTTTACAGTAGCTTCATCAATATTTGTAATAACGTTATCGATGCAAGTTTTGCTGCAATTGTCATTTAGGTAGGCTATCCGAGTATATTCTGTTACTTTAAGTTTTAGATTGAAAGATAGTAGAAGGTTATTAAGTGTACGAGTATTGCTTGAATTTAGGTCTCGAATATTTATATTGAAATCACCTGCAATTACAAAATTATGGCGGTCATTTTCTAATCGCTGTAATAAATTCTCAAAGGTCTCGAAAAAACTCCGAAGTTCGGCGTCAGGTGGTCTATAGAGGCAAACAACGTTGATGATTTTCCCATAACATGTCGTTTTACATCCTGCCAATTCGATACATCGTGGAATAGTTAGGTTATTTATTTCAATATAGGGTACCCCTTCGTGTTTTCTAGAAATGTAGATGGCAACCCCTCCGTGTTCTTTAGATAATCTACAAAAATTAGAGATTAGTTTAAAATTTTGTAATTGAATTATTTCCAATTGTTCGCTTGACTGCCAGTGTTCACTCAAGCATACCATATCGCAGTATTCTTCGGCTAAAACTTCTTCAAGCTGTTTTATTGAGGTTGTGAGGCATTGAATGCTTTGATGAATGATTGTGAGTGTATTAGCAAAAGTAGGTTTTCTACTGTTAATTGGAATTGTACTGCAAATGTAATTTATGGAGTCGTTAGTTATTCGTGAGCGTTGTCTAAAAAATTTCTTCCTAATCCAAAATTAAAGCGAGCCCAAGCCACTCCAGTAGGCCAGAATTCCGATTTGTAGACTTCCTCTTTGAGTGCAAAGTCAATTCCTATCATAAAGGACTTATTATCCTTCTTTTTTGAAGGGATCTTAGGTGTTAAAGCCTTTACATATACGTCCAAACTCTGGTTACCACTTTTGTTTTTAATGTAGTTTGATATCATTTCTTCTGTTACATGATCTTTTGTTTTTGATATATACATCCATAATTTGCCGTTATTTTTTTCTCTTCCGAAAAAAACCATTTTCTGTTCTTCTGACAATTTATTTATTTATTTATTTATTTAAAAACAAAACAAAGCACAATTGTGAAAGAATGTGTCAAAGAAACAGCAAAATACAGTTAGAAAGTCCAGCGATTATCCTTCCAAAAACCGATCAACTTCATAGAAACACTGATCGAGCAGTAAATTCCCCAGTTTAAACTTAAAGTTATTTAATGATTCCGCATTCTTAACTTCCGCCGACAGTCTATTATAGATTCGAATTCCCATACAAATTGGACTTTTGTCTGTGAGACTAAGACGGTGCTGAGGAAGCAATAACGCTCCGCCATATCTGGTATCTCTACCATGCACATCCCGTACCGTGGAGAATCCCGCAAGGTTCCTGCGCACATAAACAGCCATCTGCTTTATATACAGACAAGGCAAAGGCAAAATACCCAACTCTCTAAATAGGGGCTTGCACGAGTCCAACCTACTTGCACCAATCATACATCGTATGATGCGCTTTTGCATATAAAAAACTTGTTTTGCATGACTAGAAGAGCCCCAAAAAACTAATCCGTATGTTAGGCGCGATTGCACCTCTGCAAAGTAAAACGTTCTTATAACAGGCAAACTTATAACTGATCTCAATGACCTAACCTGATAACAGATAGAGCTTAACCTGCTTGCTAAGGCACTACAGTGGTTCCCCCATCTTAGAGTGGCCTCCAATTGAAGACCAAGAAACTTAACAGAATCAACTTTAGACAATTCAGTGCCATGCAATTTCAGATGTACTGCGTCTCCTGAGAAACACGAACCAGCATGAAAGATCATAAAAACAGTCTTTTCTGCATTTAGATGTAATTTATTTGAACAGAACCAATCAAATAAAAGCTCCAATAACTCGACCGCCTGCGCCAGTGCACTGATCAAGTCACCAGCACCTATTACTACCGACGTATCATCGGCATACATAGTCAAAACTGCACTCGAAACTATTCTCATCAGGTCATTGACAAAAATGTTAAAAAGTATAGGCCCCAATATGGAACCCTGCGGAACTCCCATACTCAATGCTCTAATTTCGGAGCTGGCTGTATTTCTTGCACTAGACGCCTTCGTGTTCCCGAGCACAACACGCTGACAACGCCCTGCCAAATAAGAACGAAACCACTGTAACACAACTCCGCGGACACCATAGCGCTCGAGCTTTTTCAATAGAATGTCATGCTCAATAGTATCGAATGCACGGCTGAGATCACAGAAGATTCCAACTGGAACCTTATGATCATCCAAAGGAGCCAATGCTCCTCTATAAAATTCGTTCAACGCTGTTTGGGTAGATTTATGCTTAGTAAAGCCATGCTGGCAGTCAGATATTATGCTGTGCTTATTCAAGAAGTGCACTAGTCTATCATGCATCGCGTACTCAAGAACTTTGGAGAAAACCGAGAGCAAAGAGATCGGTCGGTAGTTAGACAAGACTCTAGGATTACCCTTCTTAAGAATTGGGGAAATAGCCGCTATCTTAAACCTCGCAGGAAAAATACCACTAACCAGTGATTCGTTAATCAGAACAGTAAGAGGATGGACAAGGACATACCCAAATTCTTTGACCAAGGAAGCAGGGATTCCATCCAGACCACACGCGCCACGACCCCTCAATCTACCAATAATAGAAAGCACCTCCACCTCGGTATAAGGCAGAATAGCCATGGAATAACGATTCTTATCAATATGTTCATATCTAGGCTCGAGAGGAGTAATATTATCACGAGTCACTCGAGGTGCTTCCACAAAAGCATCATTAAGGAGATTAGCAACTCTAACCCCGTCGCACACCACCTCCCCGTCTATCTCGATCTGAATATCACCCACTGCCTTCCCAGAGACATTGTTGCTACGAGATCGCATTATTGACCAAGCAACACGGCTTTTGCTGTCAGCGGAAGAAATTACCGAATCATAATAAGCGCGTTCCACCCGAGACACCAATTCTCGATGCTGGACTTTCCTTATTTCGTATAAAGGTTTAAGAACATTGTACTGTTTAGCTAATATATGCAGATCATTCACCCTGGTCAAGCTAGCACCCCCACCTCTTCAAAATAGAAAAATTTTTATACTATAATTATGGACTAATTTTGGACAGCATTCGCGAATTTTGGACAACAACGGTTTCGCGATAAATGATAAATCTTTGGTGGGGGTGCTGAGTTGACGTCAAGCTAGCACCCCCACCTCGAAAAAATGACTTTTTTTAAAAATTAAGTATGCCATAATTATGGACTAATTATGGACTAATTTTGGACAGCATTCGCGAATTTCGGACAACAACGGTTTCGCGATAATAGATAAATCTTTGGTGGGGGTGCTGAGTTGACGTCAAGCTAGCACCCCCACCTCGAAAAAATGACTCCTTTTAAAATAAAGTATACAATAATTTTGGCCAGTATTCGCGAATTTTTTATAACAACGGTTTCGCGATAAAAGAGAAATCTTTGACGAGGGTGCTGAATTGACGTCAAACTAGCACCCTCACCTCGAAAAAATGGCTTTTTTTTAAATTAAGTATGCTTATGATTATGGACCAATCTGTGGCAAATTGACAAAATGGAATAAGTCTGATTTTGTAAATTTTCAGGTGAGCTGAAAGCAGTTCAGTTTAATACTAAAAATTCTTGTAATAAGCAGTTTAAATATTTGGGCACATTGAAGGTTCTTTAGGTTACTGTTTGTATTGACGTGATTTTACTGATTTCAAATTTTATTATTTTTTGTGTTTTTACCGGAAAAACAATTCTCCCATTATAATTTTGTCCGGCTAGTTTTAACCTTTTAAAAATCGAACGTTAAATAGAATTTTATGCCGATATGCAGTTGTCCTCTTATCATTTAAACTCCGTCGTTCCTTTAGATTTATTTAAAATATTGTGTAAAAATTTGAGCACCATTAAATTCATTCCAAATCGTCGATTAAAATTTCACGTTTTGTCTATCTTTACCTTATCTTTTAATCAACACTTACAGCTTCTAGTTCTTTTGTTTCCAATTTTTAATTTAAAATATCAAATATTAAACACAATCATCTGTTCACTTAAATTCACTTTTTTTTTATTTTATTGATTGTTCAAAATACAAATCAAAATTCAGGGGCTTAAAAATTGTATTTGATGCCCCTCGGCCATCTTGGCAAAAAGCCATTATCTCCTCGCCAGTTAGCGTCAGGTTCGCCAGCTAGCGCGAATTTTAAAATTATAATATAAATAAAATAAAATTTTAAACTTAATGTTTAAATCCCCCTCCTTTTGAACACAGACGTACCACGACAAAAATTTAAAATGCTATAGCATATATATGTAACATATATGTTACAAGAATATAAGCTGAACTTCTTTTACCTCACCTGAATATTTACAAAATGAGACTTATTCTCTTTTGTCAATTAGCCACAGAATTATGGAAAAATGAAAAAACTTCGTAGGGCGAAATTATTTTAATTATTTAACATTGCAAATACTAACAACATAATGTTTTTATTAAAAAAAATAACTTATTATTCTGAATACAATTAGGGGGCGTCCATTAATTACGTGAGGTCAAATTGGGGGGAGGGTCCGGCAAAATCTCACTAAATCTCACCAATGGGTTGGGGGGATTAATGAAAATCTCATGTCAACTTTTTAATTCTGAGAATATACATTTATTCCAGTCATAGATAATATTAAATATAAAATTATTATTATAAATATTGGCTATGGCCGGGATTCCCCGATTTGAAGCAAGAACCATTATATCTCCCGTACTACCAGTAATTATAAAGTATCTATTACTCACGCTATTAGTCACTCTTCACTCATATAGCCCGACCATGGAAAAAAAGGAAAAAAATTTCTCGTAGAAATGAAAGACAGGGGATCAATTGATAACAAAACGTATAAAAGCCTTACTAATTCGCGAATGCTGTCCAAAATTAATCCATAATTAGTCCATAATTATGGCATACTTAATTTAAAAATAAAAGTCATTTTTTCGAGGTGGGGGTGCTAGCTTGACGTCAACTCAGCACCCCCACCAAAGATTTATCATTTATCGCGAAACCGTTGTTGTCCAAAATTCGCGAATGCTGTCCAAAATTAGTCCATAATTATAGTATAAAAATTTTTCTATTTTGAAGAGGTGGGGGTGCTAGCTTGACCAGGGTAGATCATTCAACTTTTTGTGAGATTGGATTACCTGAGGGGTAATCCATCTCTTCTCTACATTATTTTGATAAATACACGTAAGAGGGAAACATAAATTAATATGAAACATCATGGCATTAACAAAACAATCAAATTTATTATCAGTACCAGGTGCATGATACACACCCCACCAGGTTTCGCTTGAAATTGAATCTAGAAAATTTCGTTTCCGGTTTGGATCATTAAAACATCTGGATTGGAGAATATATTCTCTATCAGAACGGTTATGCTTACTATATGATAACAAAAGAAACTTATGATCCGATAGGTATGTATCACTCACCTGCACCTTACAATTTACATTAATATTCGAAAAAATTCCGTCGATCGCAGTAGAAGATGTGCCCGCATCTCGGGTTGACTCCGTAACCAGATAAGCCATAAAATATGTAGCAAGCAGATTAACAAGGTTAGCCTTACGTTCCGACTCGACCAACATATCTATATTAATATCACCGCCTAGAATTATCCAGTGGGCTCTTTGAAAAGCTGCATCTAAAATCAATGTGAGGCTATTTAAGAAAACACCAAAGTCACCAGATGGAGACCGATAACATATTAGTATAATTGTCAAACCATAGGTCGTGGTATTCCATTCCACGCCGCAAATTTCAAAGACACCGCTGATACACAAATTATCAAAGTCTAAAGCTAGTATACCCGATGCATTACGCGACCACAAGCCAACACCTCCGCCTCTAGAATCTTTACGATAATAACCGCTAACTAACCTATACTCCCCCAGAGAAGCACCAACGGTTGACGATTCTGTCAGCCAATGTTCGACAAGTCCAATAAACGGTCCATCAAAACAGATACTTTTCACATTCACAAGAAAACGACTGTGTTTATCACTAAGACTCCTAATGTTTAACATCAACAATATGTCGTCAAAAATACCAACCGCTGCTTCAAGATTTGCGCATTTGACATGGTCATCAGGAAAACTGCCGATTATTTGAACTTGATGAGAACCCATCCCGTGACTTCATATTATAATCGCTATTACCACTTGGTCGAGGCAAGTTAAACCTTCTAACAACCGTTCCGTATGGCCAAAACTCTGGTTTATACACTTCATCCTGAAATTCAGCATCGATTCCAACTTTGAATGCTTTATTTTCTCCCACGGTGTTTAGTTGATCACATGTTATACTAACCGCTCGCTCACACTTGCTGCGAATATAATTAGAGACTGCTTCTGTAGTAGCCGTGGATTTAACTCGGCCCACATAAATCCAAATCTTTTGACCAGCAGCTTCAAAGTCACTACCACCAGTTACACTTGAACTTCCAACAACAATATTTCTATTACTCCTTCTTCGTTTATAAACAACTTCTGTAAATGAATTGAAATCACGCGCAGTTTCAGATATCGATGCACCACCAGTTGCGTCGCCGGGAGCTTCACCTCTCTGAACAGGATCTACAACTACACTTTCAACTGTGTTCTTGCGAGTAATCGCATTGACAGAATGATTAGGGGTGTTCTTTGCTGTAAGATCTTTCTTAGATGCCTGTACATGCTGCTTCTTACTAACATTTTGGATGGATTTCATAGTGGCCATCTCCCGTTCCAACACTTGAATCTTGTTATCCTTTGCTTGAATCACTTCAGCAAACTTCTTGGTTAGCGCTTCTAGTTTGTAACGTTCGTTTAAATTATTTCAAAAATCCAGCAATTATTTTGCCATTCAAAATTCGTAATTTGAAATCTTGATTAAATTTGCGTTTGTTTTTAAAACTAATTCAGTATTCATTTATTATCCACTTGGTATTGTGTTTAAAATTTTCATAGGAAAATTAACCGTGTAAATTTATTATGACTTCATACGTTTGAATTCTGGAAATCTCGGTCACCTTGGAATCTTTATTTAGAACAACACACCTCCTAATGGACAGTTCCCGTCCCCCACCTTGTTAATTATTGGTTGCATCGGTCACAAGGCCATCGCTGTAGATCGTCAAGTGCATTGATCCCCCTCCGTATCTAAGTTGGAATTGAACTCTTGAACTGAGCGGTTCAATGACCTTCTTCATTCACGTCTAAGGGCGGAATTAATAGCATTCTGTTATAAAGGCTATGATTAAGTTTGTTAATTTTGTTTATTAAACAAGTGGCGATACAAAATAATGTTCGACCCCCGGGAAAATTCTAAGTGATTTTTGTGGTACCAATCCTTAATTCGCGTGATCCGCATGACATTGGTCAATCTTGCAATTTGGTTGATATATTTGGATACTTACTACCACCTTCAAGGAAGGGAATTATACAAGTCAGTAAGACGGCGCGCCAATCGAAACTTTTCGAATACACTTATTGTGGACCCAGATGAAAAAAACAAAAAAGGGTAACCGACATCACGAAGGAATCGAGGAAGCTTCTCTGATCCCGTCGAAGAGGAAGAACGCCACCACCAATTGTATATGATTAAGGTAAAATTTTGATAGATTTTTATTTAAACTTTGTACATTTAACCGGCTTAAGAAATCCCAGTGCTCGCGTTAATCGAAGTGCAACCTTTTTTTTGTTCAACTCATTGCGGTTTGAAAATTTAACTTAAAATAGAAACCTTTTCTTTGTGCGACTTATATGGAACTTGAACAAATACATCGAGCAGCAATTTAACCATTCAACAGTTTGCAGCACGATTTTTTTTCTTTCTTTTTGGTATCATTAATGTACTTTAAGTAAATCAATGTAACAACAAAATTTCATGTTTAAACTTCATGCATAATTTCTCAAATTATAAAATCAGCTTTATTTTATTTTGTTTTAAACCAAAGGGTGCGCACACTTTTGATGTAAATTACGCAATAAGATTCTACTGTGACAAATATTATTATTTTTGTATTTCTGTTAAATGATCATTATATGTTTTATGTGTGTATTTCTTCTGTTTGTACGCGAACTTCGTCCCGACGGGATCTGAGAGGCTCCGTGGGATCTTGACGCGGTAAGTACATTCGGGTAGTGCCCTGGGTTACCACGAGGACCTGGACAATTTGGCACTGGACACTTGTGGTGGCGCCCATCTTATTGATCGTCCATCGATCTTGATTCACAACCCGGAATTGACCAGTAACGTGCGGGTTGAGCGTACGACTTTCCCCTTTTTGACAATTATCCACGACCTCCCGCTAGCTAGTCGGCCCCGATATTTCTGTGGGGGGAAAAGATAGTCGAACTGCACGTTTAGACCGTAACATGTACCAGATCCCAATTGCATTTTCTTCCTGCTTGCCAAAGTTCTTTGCTTATATGTGTTTTCTGTAGTTTTAATTTCAATGCTTGGTGATACTTTTGGAGATTTCCTACCGTTTGCTGTCAGGAGAGATTCTGAATTAGGTGTTCGTTTTGGCACTTTGAGAGCCGTTGCGTAGTTTATTTCAGCTGGAGTTGCCGTTACATCTTCGACTTCTTTTTCATTGTTTAAAGTAATCGTCTCATGTGTGTTTACGTTTGACATTCTAGCCCATCTGCCTTGTGGAATTTTATCTGTTTTGATTAATTTTAATGGTGTTATGTGTGTTGCCCATAATTCCGAGTTGGTTCGATTTATTGCCATTTCTTACGACAACTCATTTTCTAGGAAAGCAACCCTTTCTCTTAAAAGGATACCATTTTCAACCAATAACTTGTTCTTGTCTTCCAACTCCTGGATAATTCTTTCAAGTAATTCCACTTTAGTT
The DNA here is from genome assembly GCA_963170105.1 of Cantharis lateralis. Taxonomy (NCBI): domain Eukaryota; kingdom Metazoa; phylum Arthropoda; class Insecta; order Coleoptera; family Cantharidae; genus Cantharis; species Cantharis lateralis. The sequence continues at coordinate 7,635,232 of OY720630.1, read as the reverse complement.
TTTCTAGGTTTTCCACTTATTTTAGTTGCGTCGCGCATTTCATGTTGACTATTTCCATTATGAACCCTTTCGAATTCTATATCATGTACCCCATAAGAGTCTTCGTTCCTACTAGATTGAAGCTGATTGGAGATTACGGTATTAGTTTTTATCTCGTGAATTTTAGAGGTTATCTTGCACTCATCACATTTCCAAGTTCTAATCTGGCTGTTTTCTTCCAGTTTTTCGAGTTTTTGTCCATCAATATTCATACATACCATGTGAAAGAAATTGTTACACCCGGCACACTGAATTTTATTGTCACAATTCCTATTCTTGCAAACAGAGCACGCCAAGTGAGCTGTATAGAGTCACCATCAGTGCCGCTTGCCAGATTCATTAGTAGTATACTAAAAAACTGCTGTTCCATTCTTACCTTTTAACGTTGCTAATACTAGAGAAGCGAAGATTAAATAAGAAGATTATTCGAGGAAGGGTGCCTAAAAATTATACGTTGGTGTCGTTCGACGTAGATTCCCTATTTACCAATATATCCAAGGAAGCCGTGATTGCGTCCATCACCAACAATTGGGACTTAGTAGCTCCTTTCACTACCATCCCATTAAATGAATTCACTAGATTGATATCAGCAATATTCGACAATAGTTTCTTTGGGTTCGATAACAAGTTTTATTCACAGTTGGTTGGCTCAGCAATGGGTGATCCTGCGTCACCCATATTTGCCATGTTCGTCATGAACGACCTCCTGTACAACTTTTTTGGCTCTATCGATTTTGAGCTCCCATTGTAGTTCCGAAGATGAAAATATAAAATTTTCGAAACGTCGACCATAACAAGTCGTTTTTTGTTTGAATGCTAATCCAACCAACCCAATAACCTTTTCATATATTTACTTGCATTGGATAAGAATTGTGTACCATTACAATAATGTGGGTTTCCAACATTGATGCGGAAGTAGCTGATGGTCATGGATTGGTTAACATCTTTTGGCGCAATCTCCGTCGTTTTTCCAGGAAGCCCAATGGAAACGATTTCTGACTACAGTTTATGTTTGTGAAACTGAGATCCTCTGTCGATGTAAGATTGCACCCCGTTCATTATCTATTATATTTTTTGACTTTCTACCGCTGTAAAGCGTACATCTAGATGGAGTTGCTTGGCATTAATTTCTATTGGCGAATTGTTTATCTTGTGATATGAGCGTATTAGTGTAATCTCAGGCATTGCAACAAAAATTTTATTTTTACACGTTGTTAAATTGTTAGTTAAATGTTTTACAATTTTGTTGCAATTTTAAATTTTATTGACTTCGCCAAAAATGTTACAATCGATGCCTCCACTACGCTCCTGTATTTAATGCTAAGCATTGATCAAACATGTTTCCATCATGATTTGTTCGGTAAGTGCAATCTCGTTTTCATCTGTATAAATGAAGTGTATCATTTGTTACTTTTGCATTGTAGTCCCGAAGATGAAAATATAAAATTTTCGAAACGTCGACCATAACAAGTCGTTTTTTGTTTGAATGCTAATCCAACCAACCCAATAACCTTTTCATATATCCCATTTTTACTTTTGTACGTAGACGATATCCTGACTGCGGTACCCGAGGATAGGGTGGTTGAATGTGTTGAGATTTTGGGGAGTTACTACCATTTACTTTCCTTTACATACGAATTAGAGTCAAATTTTTCCATCCCGTTTTTGGACCTAAAAGTGGAGAGAGGTGAGGACGGCACACTAACCACGGATATTTACAGAAAGCCATCGTCTACCAACCGTCTCCTGAACTACGGTTCGTCACATCCACAAAATCAAAAAATGAGCATAATGAACACCCTCAAACACAGGATACATACGTGCGTACCTGAAGATCGATTAGGAATAAGACTCCATGAGCTCAAGCTTCAACTCCTTGAAAATGGATATCCAGCACAATTGGTGGATTGCACGCTCTTTCGGAAGACAATTTTGGAAAAGAAGGCGCCAAAACAAGATTTCCTGGAAAATATTAAGTTTAACAAGATAACCTACCACCCTTGGTTGAAATCCAGAATACAACATACCTTTAAAGACCTAATAGCGGAGGGATCCTTTCGACTAGTCTTCCACAACCAACTTAAATTAGGTAGGATTCTATACTCTAAAACCAAGGATAAAGTGCCGATTTTGGATAGGGCTAACGTTGTCTACAAAATAAAATGTGAGTGTGGTCAACAGTACATTGGTCAAACAAAACAAAGACTACAAAATAGAATCAAACAACATCTTTATGATTTAAGTATAATGCCAAAAAGACGGGAATCTCCGAACATGCCATAATAAACTCACATATGTTCAAACCGGAAGATGTTCAGATCCTTGCTACTGAAACTAACTTTGGTAAGAGAACTTTTTTGGAGGCGGCCTTTATTTATTATTTATTTATTTAACGGTTGAGACACACACCCAACAGTTGTAAACTCATTATATGGAGTGTGTACAAAAAAAACATATATAATACATATTATATAAAAAAAAAAAAGCAAGCCCAAGCATTTATGTTACAAAGAAAAAATAAAAACATATAGGCAAATCAGGTGTCGCGGTGGTGACAACGCGCCGCGATTTCCCTTAGGCTCATATGGAAGGGGTCAGCAACATTGGAGATGGTGTTAAAGTTGCGGCAGCAGATGGAGATGGGAGACAGAACAAGATAGTTCGTCCTGCAGATCCGACAGTAGAAGAGGTTGTGCCGTCTGGAGCAACCTCTAGGTATATGTAAGCTGATACCATCCAACAAGAACGGACAGTCGATCACGTCTCTCAGTAGTTTGCAGATAAACAGAACAGACGACGTAAAGCGCCTGCTCTCCAGAGACTCGAAATCGAACCGATCAAGGAGCACACCGTGTACGAAGCCCTGTATCGGGTAAGCACCATCCTGCAGGAATGCCAAGTATTTCAAAAATCTTTGTTGAACTGATTCCAATCGCCTGATGTGGTATGCGCGCATCGGGTACCATATCAGCGCAGCATATTCCAGCCTTGACCGTACGAAGCTAATAAACAGAAGTTTTAAACAAGAAAAGTTCCGTAGGTCATGCATGTTACGATAGATGAAACCGTAAATGCGGGAGGCACTACCCAAGGTGACACCAATGCGCTCCGAGAACGTCAGACGAGAATCGAAGGTTACACCCAGGTCCCTAAAAGATTCGCATCGCTCCAAACAAATGCCATCGCAGGAATAACAAAAATCTATAGAGGTCTTTCTGTTGGTAAAGGAGACCACCTTACATTTAGGAATATCTGCAGATCGGCTTGGAGACGCCAACAATCGTCAAGCGTGGAGATACTTGAATAAATTTTCAGGTCGTCAGCATATAGCAATTTGTGGGTTGCTATAAGACTGGGTAGGTCGTTCACAAAAAGTAAAAAAAGAAGAGGCCCAAGGTTGGACCCTTGAGGAACGCCCGAACTAGTAGAGAAGACCGAAGACTTATGGCCACGATATTCAACAAACTGCCTTTGCTCTAATAGATATGAGCGGAAGAAATCAATCAGCCGATTAGAGAAGGCAAACGATGATAACTTCCCAATCAGTCTGTAGAGGTCAAGTTGGTCAAATTCTTTCTGGAAGTCGGTGTAGATTGTATCGACCTGCCCCTGGCCGTCCAAAGTTTCGGAGACAAACTGTTTAAAGGATGCCAGATTAGTAACTGTTGAGCGACCGCTCATAAAGCCATGTTGAGAGAGAGACAAAGAACCCCTGACATGAGCATAAATGTGATCATACAGGATCCTCTCAAATGCCTTGGATAGGTTGGACAAAATTGAGATCGGACGGTAATTGCTAATTTCAGAAGGACTGCTCTTTTTCAGGACCGGACAAAGGCGTGCGATTTTCCAGGATTGTGGGAAAGTTGCTGAAGAAAGAATCAAGTTGAAAATATGCAGAAGGGGATCTGCAAAAGTCGAGGCACAGTCTTTCAGTATAAAGGCAGGTATGCCATCTACTCCACTGGTAAGTTTGTTTTTTGAGCGTTGCAGAGCTGTAGTGACATCCGCAATCGTGATGGTCGGAGTGTGGATTAAAAGGGATCGATTAATGTCGTCGCAACACGAGGATAATGTAACATCGGATTTAATGAAAACCGAAAATCGTCGTTTGCGCCTTCAAAATCCGACATGTGCATTTTAATGAATTGTTCAGGAGAAGGAATAAACTGTTTTATTTTGTTTCGGTTTGAAGTACAGACACTACGTATTTAATATTACATATTATACGGCCTAATTGACAAAGTGGGTTACATTATAATTAAAAAAAAATTATATGAATGTAATAATTACATTTAAAAAATTTTAATGCACATATGTAGCTGATTTAAGATGCGCCATTTGAACACATAACTGGATTTTATTAAAAAACATGCAAGTACTAAATTATGAGATAAATATTTTTAATTAAAAAAACAAGTACCTACTTTTCAGAAATTTTATTATATTTGGAAATATACAAGAGCTTTAATCAAGCAACAAATAATATTAAATAATAAAATAAATCTATTCTGATTTTAAATTTTCATGAAAAAGTTGGTAGTCTTTAAGCATGTAGGCTTTTATTGCCTGCAAACTCGGAAATTTTTTCTTATCTATTTTTTTTGGTTCCTTATAAAGTTGAGCAGGCTGCGTTTCCTGTGGTTTAATTCTTCTTTGGGGAAGTGATTTCCAGTCATCAGAGTGACGTAATTTATAAAATGTCTCTTCATTTCGATAACGCATCCTTCTGATATCTCATACAGTGGGGTCACCTGTTTTTTTACCTGGTCTAATTGAAGTAAAATTGCTACGGAGTTTTACGTAATTTTTAAAGAATGAATAATCGAGATGATTAATAATATAGGGTTGCTTTTTTCTAGCTTGTCCCATTCTCTCAATATAATGTGAGGGTGTGTATATAGGTGGCTTGAAAAGTTGTTCTAATGTAGAATAAACACTGTCCACTTCCATCATTGTATGGCCCTTCTCTAAAATAATTTGCTCAATTTCAATAGGATATTTTATTGTAAAATCTAATAAAGCGCTAAGCTAACACTCTGTTTTTGTTTTGATATGCGCAACCGTCTGAAATTATAACAATTTTTTTCAAGTGCGAATGCTTTTGTATGAAGTTAATGATGCAGCTTGTAAATTCATTTTACGTAATGTTTCCGTTTTCTTCACTCCATACATAAAGATGAACATCTTTGTTGTTTGAGATATAAATGGTGAAATTATGTACTTGCAGCTTTTGAGAATAATACTTTTTGGAAACTAACAGTTTTGGACTAAGTATACGCTTTGTACGTCCATAGTAACTACCAATATCTCATCTGACATATTAGCAATGGCATCTTGTTTTGCCTGCCTAGCTTCTTCTTTCTTAGTCATGTGTTCTTGGTATTCTTCTTCAGTTATATTACCTTCCTTAAATGACACACAAGTGTCGCACTGGTCTTTCCTTGGCTTAAAAATTTAAATTTTTTCTCTTCATTATTTCACAAAATTTTTTTCTTTCTACAGTACTTTTCTCGTTTTCTGTACACCATTCTTTAAAAACTGTGTGCATATGATTTGTGAAGTTGAAGGTAGATTAGAGATAAGTGCGAGAACTTGAAGCCCTACAGTATTAGCCAGTATATTTAGCACAGTATATTTAGCCACTCAAGAACAGAATCAGATTTAAGTATCTTATTAGGTTTTGCTTGCTTAGTACCACCTTTAGGGCTTAATTCCTTGTTTAAATTAGGATTGTCTTCTTTTATCCAGTTGCAGAAAGAATCTTTCTTAATATCGAGAGTACATAAAAAAAAAACTTCTACATACTCGTACTTTACAACCATCTGATTGTGGCAAATAACAATCATATATGTACTGACGTGTTATTTCCGGCTTCTAATTTTAATATTTGGTTTTTTACCGAAAACAATACGTCTTTTAAAATTTTGCCCGGCTAGTTTTAATTTTAAACGTAGGTACCGTTAAATTAAAAGATAAGACACCCATGTGCCGTGGTATCGCTTTTGCTTTCCGTTCCTTCAAAATAAAACTAAACACTTTCAGTAAAAATTACAATTATTATTAGGTAATTTAAATAATAAACACAAACAAAATTTTCTTAACTCAAAAATCACACTTTACTTTTAATTTTTACCAATTTTAAAAAAAAATTTATTTTTAAAAATTTTTCACCGTGGCTCTTCCGCCATCTTGGCAAAAAGCAAAAATAATGTAAAAATAACTTCGTTATGATGCCAATTATGCGGGAATACCTGAAAAATGGAACAAATGCACGCTAATTTTAGCGATGGGAGATTCTGCCGAGACTCTGGCAGCTACTGGTGTAGGAGTTATTGGTCGAGATTTTCATGGAGTTTTTCCGTTGCACGGGAAAATAATAAACGTGCGCGATGCACACGAAAGAAAATAGAAGAAAGAAAAGAAACAAATCTTATTGGGCAACGAAATTCTTGATGCTTTAATGTATGCTTTGGGACTCGACCACACTAATCCCAATTGCATCAAAACCTTACGATACGGAAAGGTAATGTTAATGGCCGATCAGGATCCGGATGGGTCTCACCTAAGAGGATTAATTATAAACTTTTTTCATTACTATTGGCCCCAATTATTGAAGCAAAGCTTTTTGGAGCAATTCATTACACCTGTTGTATGTTGCCGCAATGAAACGGAGGTAGTGACTTTTTTCTCCATTCCGGAATTTGAGAAATGGAAAAGCGAAACAGAAAAACATTGTTCGCATTTTATCAAGTTTTACAAAGGGTTGGGTTCCTTAACCGCTGCCGAAATGAAGCACTACTTCGCTAATATAAAAAACATCGCATCAAATTTACATATGATGATAATGGAATAGAAGACGAGAAAAGCATCTTGATGGCGTTTAGTGAAGATAAGGCTATTGAACGTAAACAGTGGCTCACAAATGCCACATGAGTACCTCTATATGAAGGAGACGAAAATAATTTCAATTTCAGATTTTATTAATTTGGAAATGGTTTCATATTCATACGCGGATATTATCAGATCAATTCCTAACTTGATAGATGGTTTCAAACTCGGACAAAGAAAAGTCTTTTATACATGTTTAGAACGTGACTATAAAGAGGAAATCAAAGTTGCTCAGTTGATTGGTTCCGTGATCGAACTTTCGGCATATTATGTTGAAAATAATATGATTGCCACAACCATTGTTAAGTTAGCGCAAGATTTTGTTGGCAGCAACCATATTAATTTATTAGAACCGATTGGTCAATTTGGTTCGAGATTAAAAAGGGGGAATTAAATTTAGTGATAAGGGGTAGATAAGTTAAAACGACGGAATTTTAAAGAACCTGATAGAAAGAGTTCATGATAGCTAGCTGATGCAATATTAAGAATTTGTTGAATTTTTTTTTCATTTATTTGCGATAGATAGAATTGATGTTTAATTTTGAACTTTCTTATTTTATATTTTGTTGAAAAAGTATTTAATTTCGTAATTATTATGAATCGAGAAGAAGAGCGTGCGTTGGCACAGCATATAGACAGTCCTTTGTTTGATTCAATGAATCTATTACATAGTACACGACGTGGTACAGAAGGTGAACCCATAACTTTATTTTATTTTTGTAAATCAAAAATATAATTATTCTTCCCCAAAGAAGAATTAAACCACAGGAAACGCAGCCTGCTCAACTTTATAAGGAACCAAAAACATAATATTCAAATAATTCCTTTCCACAAAACAAAACAATCACATAAAAATAAAAATTTATATTCTAGTGCTCGAGGGTTATCTTTAAATGATAACTTCCTTGCCACATTTTCTTGCAAAGGGGTGAAAAATTCCTCTGGACGCCTAACAAATGCACCAGCATCATCTTCTTCTGAAGTTTCATCGTCTGTCATAATATTTACTTCCGAGCTCGGAGGCACTGAAACAAGTTTTCCATTTGGAGAAGGGCAGGCTTCTTTGTGAAGCTTTAAGCCAGCTAATATCTTATCGATTACTGATGACCTCATCGCAGGTTCCCCATCAACAAGTTGCTTAAGTAGCTCCTGCAGCTCTTCTTTCCAGAACTGCTCTGGAGTTTTCGAATCTAATTTGTTTCTTCCAACATGTTTTTTTCACTTTGAAGTTCTTCTAAGTCGCTTGCAGTTGTTGATGTTTCCTTCCTTTCCAACAATTTTATTTCATCAATTAACATGTTTTTCAAATGAATCATTCTTTTTGAATACATTTCTAAACGATAACTAAAAAATTCGTTTAAAATTTCTTCAACTGAAGAGTACTGTTTTAAGATACCCCTTTTGTCAAATGCACACATCGTTGGAGTACTTATTTTAATTTGAATTTTGAAGAATTTATACAAATTTTCCTTTTCTAATATTTTAAGACCACCTGGCACAAATGTTATAACAAATTTAATTGTACTGTCAGTGTTGTATTCTTTATAATCTTGGAGCAGGGAACCATCAGAAAGTAATAAAGGATCCAGGATGTCAGATTTGCAAGTCTGGGTCCAAACTCCAACAGGCAATTCAGTTATTTCTATTTCATCCGTTTCGATGAACAAACTATACAAAAACTATAGAGCAGTTCAATCCTGCTTTCCGACATCTAAAATTGGAAATAGATTTTCTTGCAATTTCAAAATGCTGTATTAAGTAATACATCTGGAGCAGAGTTGTCATTGGCTCTAGGATATTATTTTGTAATGCCCAACCCCAGTCCTGAGGATCAATTTGCCTTTCCGAAATAGAGCAAAAGTCATATTACAGCTTGTAATTGCGTGGAGAAATAAAATATGGCGATGACATTTTGGATATGAAGCTAAAGTTCGAGAACAATACATTTTTAATTCCACTTTTGCTTTACCTGGCTTCTGAAAATACAATATTTTGTCCCGAGGAGCTCGCGCAATCAATATGGTCATCAAGTCCACATCCTCGCCATGTGTTAGTACTCGTATGTGACTGTTTATCGCTGTTTCGATGATCAGAACATCAGCATCATGTTTTACCTACTTCGCAATGATATATTAGCTGGGTGAAATCTTTGAGTCAACAGGTAAATGAAATTACTTTTGTTACAAAAAAACTTTTAAATAACTTTTTATAGCAAATTGCCTTAGGTACAAATTAGTTCTTTTTGGTTTTTTCACTAATTATCGCCGTTCTCGAGATATATGCGAAAAACTGTTTTTGGCGACTTTTGACCTCGCGTAACATAGCTAGCGGAAAGGATATCGATGGGGAACTTTGCACATTGTTCAGGACTGTACTACTAAGACGCATGCAAAAATTTTGCCTGTTAGAAATTATTTCCAACTCAACCCATTTTTTTGTCTATTTTTCCTGGACTATGATATATAAAAAAAAATGATATTAAATTATCTTAATTCTTACCACAACTGCGGCGACTTCTGATCCTCCAACCAACGTGATTTTCAGATATCTGCTTAAAAAAAAACTCGACCAAACCAAGAAACAAAAAGAATTTTCACTTTTGCAAATACGTGGCAGAACACGATTTTCCTCAAAAGAATTTATTTTTTTTATTGAAGACTCATTAAATTCCTAGCAGGAAAAATCACCATCCCTCACGACCTCACACAATTCTCCTCTTTCCCCACTCTCCTCTCTCGATACGCAAACGCCTTCGTGCATCGCTCACCAAACCAAGTATACGAGCAGGCGTCACCAGAAAATCACAATACCAAATCAAAAATTCTTCCATAATAAATAAAAAAATTGCATCCCGTGCATTTGTTTTGATTGCAAATTGCTGCAAAAATATTTATCTACAATTTTTCGTGCAACGCAAATGCGTTGTGATTAATTTCTTGACCGCATTCGATTGAAACCTTTATCATCGCTCACATTTATTTTGAGAATTTGTTTTTTTTTTTGGTTTTTCTTTTACCACTTTGAGTTGAAAAATTTATGTTCCATTTTAGTTTAGACATTTTTTTTTTGAATGGAGAAGTTTGATTCGCCCCGATTTATGACTCTTGTTTTTTTTTAAATTTTATAATTTAAAATAACAGAGAATAAATAAATTTGAACCCAACGTTATTGAATTAATGATAAAGATGAAAGAAGAAATTCGGCAGGTTGGAGGATGAAAATCCACAAATATAATCCACGTGATATCATAAAATACTTGTTAGATATGTTGGATAAAAGAAGTCCCACACCTTTGCTTCCATGGTACAAAAATTTTCGAGGTACCATCGAGAATAGTGGCAAATCTCGGTATATTGTTTCGGGTGTAATTAGTGTTATTATCGAAACGGATGAAATAGAAATAACTGAATTGCCTGTTGGAGTTTGGACCCAGACTTGCAAATCTGACATCCTGGATCCTTTATTACTTTCTGATGGTTCCCTGCTCCAAGATTATAAAGAATACAACACTGACAGTACAATTAAATTTGTTATAACATTTGTGCCAGGTGGTCTTAAAATATTAGAAAAGGAAAATTTGTATAAATTCTTCAAAATTCAAATTAAAATAAGTACTCCAACGATGTGTGCATTTGACAAAAGGGGTATCTTAAAACAGTACTCTTCAGTTGAAGAAATTTTAAACGAATTTTTTAGTTATCGTTTAGAAATGTATTCAAAAAGAATGATTCATTTGAAAAACATGTTAATTGATGAAATAAAATTGTTGGAAAGGAAGGAAACATCAACAACTGCAAGCGACTTAGAAGAACTTCAAAGTGAAAAAAACATGTTGGAAGAAACAAATTAGATTCGAAAACTCCAGAGCAGTTCTGGAAAGAAGAGCTGCAGGAGCTACTTAAGCAACTTGTTGATGGGGAACCTGCGATGAGGTCATCAGTAATCGATAAGATATTAGCTGGCTTAAAGCTTCACAAAGAAGCCTGCCCTTCTCCAAATGGAAAACTTGTTTCAGTGCCTCCGAGCTCGGAAGTAAATATTATGACAGACGATGAAACTTCAGAAGAAGATGATGCTGGTGCATTTGTTAGGCGTCCAGAGGAATTTTTCACCCCTTTGCAAGAAAATGTGGCAAGGAAGTTATCATTTAAAGATAACCCTCGAGCACTAGAATATAAATTTTTATTTTTATGTGATTGTTTTGTTTTGTGGAAAGGAATTATTTGAATATTATGTTTTTGGTTCCTTATAAAGTTGAGCAGGCTGCGTTTCCTGTGGTTTAATTCTTCTTTGGGGAAGAATAATTATATTTTTGATTTACAAAAATAAAATAAAGTTATGGGTTCACCTTCTGTACCACGTCGTGTACTATGTAATAGATTCATTGAATCAAACAAAGGACTGTCTATATGCTGTGCCAACGCACGCTCTTCTTCTCGATTCATAATAATTACGAAATTAAATACTTTTTCAACAAAATATAAAATAAGAAAGTTCAAAATTAAACATCAATTCTATCTATCGCAAATAAATGAAAAAAAAATTCAACAAATTCTTAATATTGCATCAGCTAGCTATCATGAACTCTTTCTATCAGGTTCTTTAAAATTCCGTCGTTTTAACTTATCTACCCCTTATCACTAAATTTAATTCCCCCTTTTTAATCTCGAACCAAATTGACCAATCGGTTCTAATAAATTAATATGGTTGCTGCCAACAAAATCTTGCGCTAACTTAACAATGGTTGTGGCAATCATATTATTTTCAACATAATATGCCGAAAGTTCGATCACGGAACCAATCAACTGAGCAACTTTGATTTCCTCTTTATAGTCACGTTCTAAACATGTATAAAAGACTTTTCTTTGTCCGAGTTTGAAACCATCTATCAAGTTAGGAATTGATCTGATAATATCCGCGTATGAATATGAAACCATTTCCAAATTAATAAAATCTGAAATTGAAATTATTTTCGTCTCCTTCATATAGAGGTACTCATGTGGCATTTGTGAGCCACTGTTTACGTTCAATAGCCTTATCTTCACTAAACGCCATCAAGATGCTTTTCTCGTCTTCTATTCCATTATCATCATATGTAAATTTGATGCGATGTTTTTTATATTAGCGAAGTAGTGCTTCATTTCGGCAGCGGTTAAGGAACCCAACCCTTTGTAAAACTTGATAAAATGCGAACAATGTTTTTCTGTTTCGCTTTTCCATTTCTCAAATTCCGGAATGGAGAAAAAAGTCACTACCTCCGTTTCATTGCGGCAACATACAACAGGTGTAATGAATTGCTCCAAAAAGCTTTGCTTCAATAATTGGGGCCAATAGTAATGAAAAAAGTTTATAATTAATCCTCTTAGGTGAGACCCATCCGGATCCTGATCGGCCATTAACATTACCTTTCCGTATCGTAAGGTTTTGATGCAATTGGGATTAGTGTGGTCGAGTCCCAAAGCATACATTAAAGCATCAAGAATTTCGTTGCCCAATAAGATTTGTTTCTTTTCTTTCTTCTATTTTCTTTCGTGTGCATCGCGCACGTTTATTATTTTCCCGTGCAACGGAAAAACTCCATGAAAATCTCGACCAATAACTCCTACACCAGTAGCTGCCAGAGTCTCGGCAGAATCTCCCATCGCTAAAATTAGCGTGCATTTGTTCCATTTTTCAGGTATTCCCGCATAATTGGCATCATAACGAAGTTATTTTTACATTATTTTTGCTTTTTGCCAAGATGGCGGAAGAGCCACGGTGAAAAATTTTTAAAAATAAATTTTTTTTTAAAATTGGTAAAAATTAAAAGTAAAGTGTGATTTTTGAGTTAAGAAAATTTTGTTTGTGTTTATTATTTAAATTACCTAATAATAATTGTAATTTTTACTGAAAGTGTTTAGTTTTATTTTGAAGGAACGGAAAGCAAAAGCGATACCACGGCACATGGGTGTCTTATCTTTTAATTTAACGGTACCTACGTTTAAAATTAAAACTAGCCGGGCAAAATTTTAAAAGACGTATTGTTTTCGGTAAAAAACCAAATATTAAAATTAGAAGCCGGAAATAACACGTCAGTACATATATGATTGTTATTTGCCACAATCAGATGGTTGTAAAGTACGAGTATGTAGAAGTTTTTTTTTTATGTACTCTCGATATTAAGAAAGATTCTTTCTGCAACTGGATAAAAGAAGACAATCCTAATTTAAACAAGGAATTAAGCCCTAAAGGTGGTACTAAGCAAGCAAAACCTAATAAGATACTTAAATCTGATTCTGTTCTTGAGTGGCTAAATATACTGTGCTAAATATACTGGCTAATACTGTAGGGCTTCAAGTTCTCGCACTTATCTCTAATCTACCTTCAACTTCACAAATCATATGCACACAGTTTTTAAAGAATGGTGTACAGAAAACGAGAAAAGTACTGTAGAAAGAAAAAAATTTTGTGAAATAATGAAGAGAAAAAATTTAAATTTTTAAGCCAAGGAAAAACCAGTGCGACACTTGTGTGTCATTTAAGGAAGGTAATATAACTGAAGAAGAATACCAAGAACACATGACCAAGAAAGAAGAAGCTAGGCAGGCAAAACAAGATACCATTGCTAATTTGTCAGATGAGATATTGGTAGTTACTATGGACGTACAAAGCGTATACTTAGTCCAAAACTGTTAGTTTCCAAAAAGTATTATTCTCAAAAGCTGCAAGTACATAATTTCACCATTTATATCTCAAACAACAAAGATGTTCATCTTTATGTATGGAGCGAAGAAAACGGAAACATTACGTAAAATGAATTTACAAGCTGCATCATTAACTTCATACAAAAGCATTCGCACTTGAAAAAAATTGTTATAATTTCAGACGGTTGCGCATATCAAAACAAAAACAGAGTGTTAGCTTAGCGCTTTATTAGATTTTACAATAAAATATCCTATTGAAATTGAGCAAATTATTTTAGAGAAGGGCCATACAATGATGGAAGTGGACAGTGTTCATTCTACATTAGAACAACTTTTCAAGCCACCTATATACACACCCTCACATTATATTGAGAGAATGGGACAAGCTAGAAAAAAGCAACCCTATATTATTAATCATCTCGATTATTCATTCTTTAAAAATTACGTAAAACTCCGTAGCAATTTTACTTCAATTAGACCTGGTAAAAAAACAGGTGACCCCACTGTAACAGATATCAGAGAGATGCGTTATCGAAATGGAGAGACATTTTATAAATTACGTCACTCTGATGACTGGAAATCACTTCCCCAAAGAAGAATTAAACCACAGGAAACGCAGCCTGCTCAACTTTATAAGGAACCAAAAAAAATAGATAAGAAAAAATTTCCGAGTTTGCAGGCAATAAAAGCCTACATGCTTAAAGACTACCAACTTTTTCATGAAAATTTAAAATCAGAATAGATTTATTTTATTATTTAATATTATTTGTTGCTTGATTAAAGCTCTTGTATATTTCCAAATATAATAAAATTTCTGAAAAGTAGGTACTTGTTTTTTTAATTAAAAATATTTATCTCATAATTTAGTACTTGCATGTTTTTTAATAAAATCCAGTTATGTGTTCAAATGGCGCATCTTAAATCAGCTATGTGCATTAAAATTTTTTAAATGTAATTATTACATTCATATAATTTTTTTTTAATTATAATGTAACCCACTTTGTCAATTAGGCCGTATAATATGTAATATTAAATACGTAGTGTCTGTACTTCAAACCGAAACAAAATAAAACAGTTTATTCCTTCTCCTGAACAATTCATTTGTTACGATTAACAATGTCCCAATTATAATTGGAATAAAAATTAAGTACTTGCGATGTTAAATAAAAAAATAATTATGTGTTCTACGCCTATGGAACGATTCAAATAGTGCAACGGTTGCATTTGTTGTGGGAACGGTTAGCCTTGAACGCGAGTCGACCGGCATTCCGATTTGAGTTCTCGATGAGATAAGTTTAAAAAATTATCGAGCTTGTGGTGTGAGGCTTAATAAGAAGCAAAACCATTTTTCGTGAAGTTTGGTCGTCCAGCTGGCAGTCCACGCTTCAATTATAAAATAAAGTGAGTAAAAACACTATGTTCACTAATTTTAAGTTGTGCGGGCGTGTTCCAAACCAACCAGCGATGGAATTATTATTGCTTTTCCATTAATACATACCGGACCAACCTCTATATGGAGTAATATCGATAAATCTAGTGACTCGGTTCATATCGATTGTTATGTCCTTCCAAGTCGATTAGGTCGGGTAGATAATAATTTCCAAGACTGCTGCCAACTAACATTTATTTACATAATAAAAAACTTTTTTTTCTTGTACAAATATGGAACAACAACTCAATGATAAAAATAAATAAACAGAACACATATTATGCTATACAACTTAAAATTACAAAATGATTTCAATGTTTTTTACAAATTTATAGAAAATTAATTTACATGAAATAAGTTCAAATAACTAAATTGGCTATTAGTTGGTTAACTGGTATGAAATAATAAGTGTCAATTTTGGTTTTCACTATAGACACGTTTCAATTTCTTAGTGTGAGTCTCCGAACGTCAAAAACCAAAATGCGGAGAAACCTTTCTTGACTTGGCCCATGTACGCTGCAACGTCAACTGGAATTCTTTACTTGTGTGTCCGTGCATGCTTCATGATGTATATTTACAATTTAGAAAATAGATGCTCGATACTTGAACCAAAATTGGAATCGCAGCCCTTACCATTAGTACCTCACCATTCCTGCTAACAGTAATTGTAAAACAACCTATATATCGCGGATTTCCGAAGTGGAACTAAATTTATTAAATAAAGATAATGTAAATGTATCCAACAAAAAACGAAGTAGATAGTTACATTTTTATTTGATTGATTTGTTAAAAATTGATTCGATCATTGATATGTTAGAAATAAAATAATAAAAACTGTTCTTGAAATGGACGTAAATAAATTTTTGTTGTTGAAAATCGGCAAATTAGGTTTGGATTGGCCTGAATATGTAAATTTTTGATTACTACAAAGTCGCGAGTTATGTTCAATAACCTGAAGAGCAAAGAACTTAGATAGCAAAGTTGCATTCATCTAACATTATCTTTTCAGCATTTAGAATAGTAAGCATTTTATAAATATATAATTCTCAACAACAATATGTTCTAGTTTAGTTATAATCTTAAGGTTCATTTATGTAGCTTTATGATTTGCTCCGTGTTTTTGAAACAAAATACTTTTTAAAAAAGTTATTTATTGATTGCCTAACAAAATTGGCGCAGTCGGTAGGATAAGTCAAAACGTTTTTAAAAAATTTTCATCGCGAAAATCCCGAAAACGGTCTGTGTTAACAGTTTATTTGACAAAATCGAAGAACAAGGCAAGCAAGAACACGCGATTGAAGATTGTGACGAAGTGGACACAAATCGCCACAACCAACTTTCATCAATCAACACCAATCCATCGAGGATACAACTTTACAATTAGGAAGACCTGGGACACCGAACAAAAATCGTCGGACAAACCTATAGGCACTAGAACTAAGAAAACAATGAAAACAAACCAACGAGTTGCTACATATATGTAAGTGCTCAAACCTTTTTAATCCTAAACATTTTAAATTTAAAATAATAATTATAGCTTAATCTTACAATTATTATACTTAACAATAATTTAATGATAAGTGAACTCGAAGATATTATAAGTCAAATAGCAGGTTTAGAAATTTTTGATCAAACAGAATCGAATATGCCAGCCGATTCACTAAATATAAATCTTTTAAGATATCAATCAGATAACATTCCACCTTTTGATGGAAATCCAAAACAATTGCACAGATTCATAAACGCTTGTGAAAATTTATATTCAGCATTTCAAAATAGAACGGATTCTTCAGCTACAATTAATGTCTGCATTCTCGATACTATTTTATCGAAACTTAGAGGTCGTGCAGCAGATTTGATTGGTTCGCGTACAGAATTAAATTCGTGGCAATTAATAAAAGAATCCCTAAACTTAACTTTTTCTGACCAAAGAAGTATAGATTGCTTAATTCAAGATCTTATTTTAATGAAACCCATGCGAAACGAAAATTCAATTCAATTTGGTATGAGAATACAAGATGCGCGAAGTTTATTATTTTCTAAATTAAATACCTCAACCGAGGGAGAAGCAGATAAACGTATTAAAATTAAACACTATGACGACTTTGCATTGAAGACGTTTATCAACGGACTCCAGTACAATATGCAATTAATGATTAGATTACGTGTTCCTGGTTCATTAGAACAAGCACTCGCTTATGTTACAGAAGAAGAAAATTTTATTTACTATAATAAAGGTCAAAACCAAAATTTAAATATTTCGTACAATTCTCAACCAAGATTAAATCAAAATTATTATCGAAATCCCAAATTTAATAATGATAGACCAACTCAAAACACACAAAACAATCAAAATTTTAAAATTCCACAACGTACACCTGTTCAGTACCAAAATGTACAAAAACCAATTAGTCAATAACAACCAGCGCAAATATCGAATTTTTAAAGATACCAACCAGCTCAAACATCAAACTTTCAAAGACCAAATTTTCAAAATTTTCAACAAAGACCAAATTTTCAAAATTACACATCCCAACAAACGTTTCAACCAAACTTTCAATCGTTTCAAGCAAAACCAAAATTCCCACAAAAAAGTAATTTTACAACAAATCAATCTCCTAATTTCAACCCCGCTAGGAATTCAACTATGTCCCGATTTACTTATAAACCAGAACCAATGGACACCAGCTCTGGATCCACAAATTTTACTAGAAAACCTACATTAAATCATCAAGAACTTTACGATGAAAACGTTAAAAATCTAAATGATGAAATAATTTATGATCCACAATCACCCGAAAATCAATATTTTGAACATCAAAACGAATATCCTGAAACCAGTGATAATTTGCAACACGTAGATGAATTAGACAATGTAAATCCTTATGAAGAACAATCTTACGAACAAACTACTGACGAAAGTGTAAATTTTCATCTAATTTTGCATCAAAACACACCAACCTAATAATTTTAAATACACTTAACAATCAATTACCTTACATTTACATACCCGAATTACAAGCAAAATTTCTAATTGATACAGGTAGTACACGAAGCTTATTATTATTATTATAAAACGGGTTGTGGTGTTTCGCCCACTGCACTGAAGCTTAAGCTTATTGTGCCCCTCGTTCCTTGTATTTACTCCATCAGCTGCGTTTCCTCGACAAAGTCGAGTACGCGGCCGATGGGTGCTTGTACTATCTCCCGGATTTCCAGGTCTGGAAATCCGAGGTGACGTGTTCTTTCACCCGTCAGTGCCGGGCATTTACATAAGATGTGGTGAGGAGTTTCATCTGCTTCACCACACATCCTACAAGTAGGATCTTCAACTATCCCCATTAAGTTGAGGTGTCTTTTCAGACAGCAGTGTCCTGTAAAAAGTCCTACTATCCTTCTCAGCTGTTTTCTACTCAGCTGGATTATTGCCTTACTCCTCGCTTCGCTTGAGGGGCCTCTTATGAACATCCGCGACTGCCTCAGTCCAGGAAGGCCCTCCCAGTGAGCAAGGTGCTGTCTCTTCAGTGTTTCCCTGATTACTTCCCTTACGGTCTTGTATGAGATCCCGCAAGTAGGTTCAGGACCTATAAGGGTTGTATTTGCAGCCATTCTGGCCCGGCGGTCCGCCTCTTCGTTCCCCTTTATGCCCTGGTGTCCCGGCACCCACATGAGCGTAACGCTGTTGCGGGTTGCCAGTTCTATCAGTGCATCAAGGCATTGTTTTACAACCTAGGAGTGTATTTCTACTCCTTCCAAGGCCTTTAATGCTGCCTGACTGTCTGTCATGATGCAGATTCGCCTATCTGTGTAGTCCCTCCGCATCATTTCATGCACACAAGCCGAAATTGCAGTTACTTCTGCCTGGAATACAGTAGCGTGGCATCCCAGGTTGATGCCAAAGGCATCTCCTGTTCTACTCCCGCTTATACCTGCTCCAGTACTTATCTTTGTCTTAGATCCATCTGTGTACCAGATGGTATTGTATCGGTTACCCAGCTCCTGCATGGTTTTTTCCTTGCCCCTCTCAGGTATTACTACACTGAATGGTTTTCGGAAGTCCCTTACAGTGCTAGTTCTGTCCGATTGCATGAAAAGCATGTTGTTGCTCTTTATAGAGTTAAAGATCATGGTATGGTGCCCCTTTGTTGGGGTTGCCATATCTAGTCCATTAATTGTCAGCCTGTAGGCCGCTAGTAGGGCCTCTGCCTCCACGACTAGGTGCAGTGGCTGCAGCCCCAGAAGAGCTTCCATGGCTGCGGTAGGCGTTGATCTTAGTGCCCCCGTGATTCCTAGACATGCTAGTCTGTGTAGCCTGCCTAGTTTATTTATGCTCTCCCTTTTCCTGGCAGCGTGCCACCAGATCAGGGCCGAATATGTCACAGTGGGTATCACCACTCTGGTGTATAGCCAAAGTACCATCCTCGGTTTCAATCCCCATGTCTTCCCAATCATGCATTTACAGGCCCATAGGGCCCGAGTCGCCTTGGTTGTGACATGTTGTAATTGAGAGGTAAAGTTTAGCTTGTCATCCAGGATTATACCCAGATACTTAACTTCCCTTACCACATGTAGTTCTTTTCCCCACATTTTTAGTGTTTTCACATCTTGCAGTTTCCTGCGTCGCGTGAAAGCGACCACTGAGGTTTTTTCCGGGTTGACCGATAATCCCTCTCGTGTACACCATCTTTCGACAGTCTTCAGTGCTCTTTGCATCATGGATGATACAGTTTCCCCGAATTTTCCGATCACTAGGATTGTGATGTCATCAGCAAATCCTTGTGCGTGAACTCCAGTCTGTTGCAGCTCCCCCAGTAGGCTGTCCACCACTAGGCACCACAGTAGGGGTGATAAAACCCCCCCCTGCGGACACCCACGCGCGGCAGAGACCTCCGCGGTTGCATGTCCCAGACTGGCACTTATCTCTCACCCCTTAGGGTAGCACTGATCCAACCTGTTATGGTTGGGTGTACTCCCCGTCTGTCGACGGCTTCTTCTATTGAATCGAAGGACGTGTTGTCAAACGCCCCCTCGATGTCGAGAAAGGTTCCCAGAGCAATTTCTTGACTTCCGAGCGCCCTTTCAATCCTGTGCGTTAATTCGTGTATGCTTAACTCACATGATTTACCTGATTGGTATGCATACTGGTGTTTGTGTAATGGCGAGTTGGCCAGCACATCATCCCTGATATGTCTATCAATCAGTTTCTCTAATGTCTTGAGCAGAAATGACTAATTGGCTAATTGGGCGAAAGGACTTCGCCTGGGCGTAGGATGCACGCCCCGGCTTGGGTATAAATACCACTCTGACCTTCCGCCAGCTTTGGGGCACATAGTTCAGGGCTATACTCGCCCTGAATAAGGCACACAGAGGGGCAGCCAGTTCCTCCAGTCCCCACTGAAGTAGGGCAGGAAAGATACCGTCCACTCCCGGAGATTTGTATGGTCTAAAGGATCTTATCGCCCATGCAACTCTCGTTGTGTTAATAATTTTATCCGCCACCTTCCAGTGCTCCCTTTTCGCCCAACGCATTGGTATTTCAAGGGGACCCCGTTCAGTGACGTTACTGTCAGGTTTCGGCGTACACCCCGGGAAGTGCGTCCGGAGCAAGAGCCCCAGAGTTTCCTCCCCCGAGGATGTGGGTCCCCCCTGTGGATCTTCCATTGTTCCCACCTTTCCGTGGTTTGCTTTTAGGAGTGCTTTCTGGAGTCTGGCACATTCTGGAGTTCTTTCGACCTCCTCGCAGTACCTCCTCCAGGAGTCCTCCTTTGCCTTTCGTATGGCATATGTGTATTTCAGACGGGTGCTCTTATAAGAGTCCCAGTCTCCAGTTCTTTTAGACCTGTTAAATTCTTTTCGAGTGTCCGCCCTGAGAGTCTCAAGCTCGCGATTCCACCAAGTGGCCTCCCGTTTTGCTCTCCTCTCCCTTAACGGACAGTTCGATTCGTATGCTGCCATGATGGTCGACGTGATCATGTCGTTCATCATTTCCAGCTCCGCTGTGTTGGATGGTTTCGACGGACATTCACCCAACCCCTGCTTAAGGCTTTCCTTATAGATTGCCCACTTGCAGGTTCTTGGGTTTCTGTACGTCGCCTCCTCCACGGGTGGTGTTTCGATGTTGAATCGAATATATTTATGATCAGACAGTGACTCCTCCCGCGAAACGTGCCACTCTCCGATCCATTGACTTGCGATAGGTGTCCCCAACGTCAAGTCAAGTACTTCCTTTCTTGTCGCTATGACAAAGGTAGGTTCATTGCCCCTATTTGCTATTTCTAGCTTATTACTGAAGATGAATTCCAAGAGAAATTCACCTCTGCTGTTCGTGTCCGTGCTCCCCCATATAATGTGGTGTGCGTTGGAGTCACAGCTAATGATCAATTCTGTGCCCCTGCTTTCGCAGTCCGCTACCAGGTCCACTACCTCCTTTGTTGGGGGTGGTTGTGGTTGATCATATGGAAGGTATGCTGATGCCACTACGAGGTCCCTCAGACCGCCTTGTACCAACAATTAGAAGCTGGTGCACGGCCCTATTTGATGATCGCAGATGAAATTACGCGTATCGGCTAGCAACGCTCAGAAAACCGGAGCGGGGTAAGCAGTTGTTCGCTTCCGTGGGTTCTTCTGATGAACAAGGATGGTAGGTTGGTATAACGTTAGCCGTGGTGGTGAAAATTAAGGGCGCCAGGAACTCCGGGTCACAGTACGAAAGAGAAGGGCACTGTTCCGGAATCCCACAGAAAAGGAAAAGATAATTAACAGGAAGCCTTTCCACTACTTGTGCTGGTCTTTTCACAGCAAGAAAAATTTCAAAATGGGTTACCAACGAAGTTACTAAAAATGGAAAAATGCACAAACGAATTGCTTACCCGGGATTGTACTTTCCCATCTAGCGACCCAGCTGCGGATAAGGAGGTCGTTCAACCAATTATCAATGGTACCAAAAATTAATTGCTGTGACTGCACAGTGGCTCAGGATCTAAAACAAACACTTCCACAAACACTGTGGTAGGAATCAAGCTGAGTCGATCACTCAAAAATATCACGCACTTTTCAAAATTACAATTTTCCCAAAGATCTTTTAACTCGCAAAAATGTCGACCACTCCGCTCGTTATCGTTATCAAAAAGCCTCGTCCCTCCTTTCTTTTCCAGGAATGCCAACCCTTTAATCAGCTGCACTAGCCATACACGGCTGTGCACAATTTAGCTTGCTACACCCCCCCCCCTCACAAATTAATAGCTATGGTTAGCTATTGAGACCATGAGGTTGAGTGAAACAGGTACGGTTCAAATTTTTAGAAGAAAAGAAACTGGTTGGAATGAGTTTATCAAAGATTTTCCATTTAAGGGTTAAATGATGTTATAGGTGTAGGGAATATATAGATAGCGTGAGTGGAGCGAGAAGAAATCGTCGATGCCTTCACTCTATGCTCTCCGCTCATAAGTGGAGATGTCATAGTAGCGAACCGTTTGGCAAACTCAACTTGACATTTAAGAAAGAACAGGTCTAACTAGTTAGCAAAAAGTAAAATTTTCCAGATGATTACCGATTGGATACAAGCAGAGGAATGTAAAAAAGGAAATTCCTTTCTGTCTCGTGAGCAGAATAATAAAGATGAAAGACCATCTTAGTGACTTTACGGAATCAACATGGGCTCAAAGCATGATGATTAATCCCTCCTTTCCCTTAAATAAAAAACAAAACATAAAGAAAATAAAAACATATATGTGTGTAATTCACTATTACTTCGGAATCTTTGATTCGAAAGCTATTTGCGGCACAGTCTCTAGTAGTCCGATCGACTACTAAGGAACACCTAAAAATCAATAGCTCCATTTGCGAGAGTTTCCGAAAACATGTATCATGCCTTCTCATAACCTGTTCACAAACAAACTCATCTGTACCTAGGATAAACCAGTTCCTATAAAGAGGTAAAAGTATAAAGCGCACATTATACTAGTATTTAGCATTTTGGAGATATAATATCTATCCGCAGTCATAATTGGTTTGGCAAAACTTGGAGAAAGTATCCATTCTCTAGCTAGGGCGCCAAACTCAATTACAAATCAATTATGCCACAGTTGCCTCGGCAACACTACTGACATTTTAAATCTTTCGGTGGGAGCTGGTACTCAGAAAGAACTCATCTTCCACCTAACTGTGAATCAAACAATGTTGTTTGGATTAAAATCCACATATCCCATTTATAAATAATAGCTTCAAACACACACCAAAATAGGGCTTTCTAAAAAAACGACCTGTCAAAAATTAAGTAGTGTGAGACTTAAGATCTTTAACGTGAAAAACGCCGAGATTCTTGCCATGCTCATCTTTTAGACGGTATGTGAGTGGACCAGTAACCTCTACTACCCTACATTTCACATACTTAGGTGCTAACTTTTTTGAAAAATTATCCACAGCACTTGATAATACAAAATTTTTCTTCCACACAAAATCTCCTCTTTTGAAGGAAAGTGGTCTTTTGCGCAAGTTATACCTTTGCTTATATTTGTTGTAAGCCGCATTTAACCTTTTCTTTACTGTTTGGTGAATTTCACTGTTATTGTTAACATCCGCAATAATCTGTTCTTGAGAATCAATAGTAAATTCCTCAGGATCAACCTGTGGTAGTTTCCCATAATATTTGCCACTATTCGGAACAGATCTCCCGAAGTTCAAAAATGAGGGTGTGTAACCTGTTACCTCGTGCACGGAATTCCTAATCGCATGTGCAATTTTATCAATGTACAAATCCCAAGTTCGATGATCGTCTTTAACGAATGAACGTAAACAAGTTCCAATAACCCTATTGGTTCGTTCCACGAAATTCGTCTGCGGATGATAGGCTGCAGAATACCAGAGCTTCTGGACTTTGTACTCGGACATGAGGTCTTTAAACAATTTACCTGTGAATTGTGTTCCATTGTCACACATAATGGTTTGTGGTACACCAAACAGTAAAAACGTCTGTTCTAAAATTCGAACAATTGTAGAAACTGTAGCCTGACGTAAGGGATGTATGAGAACGAGCTTCGTAAACCAATCCGATATTACCAATATGTATGTATTACCTTTTTTGGTACGGGGAAAAGGACCCATTAAATCAATCGACAATATTTGAAAAGGATACTTGACTCTTTTCTCTTTTCCCATGAATCCTGGTCTCAACAAATTTGTTGCTTTACTGGCATTACAAACGTCACATGAAAGAATGTAGCGGGTGATATCACTCTTCATGCGAGGCCAATAATAAAGCTCGGATATTTTGTGCAAAGTTTTAAAAATTCCCAAATGCCCACTCAACGGATTGTCATGACAATCACTTAATACTTCGCGACGACGAGACTTAGGCACCAAAAGCTTCCACTCTACTAAATTTGAAATTATGTTGTGGTTGTTATGCACAAATTTATAAATATACCCATCTTCTAACTTAAAGTTGGGATATTGATCGGGATGTTCGGTGATCTTAGTGGTGAGCTTAAGATACCATTCGTCTTTATCGTTGGGTGCAGGCGAGATTAAGAGGATTTCTATGGGTGCTCGAGAAAGGGCATCTGCCACTACATTGAGTTGGCCCTTGCGGTGGACAATCTCGAAGTTGTACTGGTTAAGACGTACACTCCACCTAGCCAAGCGACCCAGAGGACTTTTTATAGTTCCCAGCCACTTCAACGCTTGATTGTCAGTGACTACCGTGAATTTAGATCCCTCAATGTAAGGCCTAAACTTTTCTATGCCGAATAGAATGGCACAGCACTCTTTTTCCATCGCGTGGTAATTTAGTTCGTGCTTATTCAAAGTGCGGCTGGCATATGCAATGACTCGCTCGTTTTCACCGTCTCCCTGAACTAAAATTGCGCCCAGTCCAGCGTCTGAGGCGTCTGTTTGTATCACAAACGGAAGCGTAAAGTCAGGACTACTTTAAATGGGTGTTGAAGTTAATAAGTGTTTCAATAGCTTGAAGGCATTGTCGACTTCCTCTCCCCACTGAATTTTGTTACCTTTACCTTTACCCTTTAAAAGTTTCAAAATAGGTGAAGCCACAGATGAAAAATTTGGTATGAAACGCCTATACCACCCGGCCATACCTAAAAATCGTTTGATTTGTGTGGAAGTTTTTGAAGTAGGAAAACCCACAATTGCTTCAATCTTATTAGGGTCGGTTCTCAATCCATGTTTGTCGACGACAAAACCAAGGTATCTCAACGATTCGCGGCAAAATTCGCATTTTTGAATATTTATAGTTAAACCTGCTTTTTTAAGGCGTTCGTATACCTGATTTAGAAGCTCGAGATGTTCATCGAAAGTTCTAGAGATAATGATGATATCGTCTAGATAAACAAATACCCCTTCAACTTCGGGACCGAAAAGGCTGTCCATCAACCGTTGAAGTGTCTGAGGACTGTTGTGAAGACCGAATGGCATAACGTTGAACTCAAAGAGTCCACGTCTAGGAACGGTGAAAGCAGTCTTTTCGCACGACTCGGCTGACAGAGGAATTTGCCAAAATGCTTTTCTTAGATCGATAGAGGAAAGATAGCGTGCATCACGCAACCGATCTAAGATATCACTTATGTAAGGAATGGGGTAAGCAGAATTTTTACTGACTTCGTTAAGCCGTCTTGCATCATGACATAGACGATTTTCTCCATTTGCCTTCTTAACTAAGAGTATCGGAGATGACCACGCCGAAAAACTAGGCTTTATAATGCGTTGTTGGATCATTTTGTCGACCTCGAGATTAACCTGTTCCAGCACAGCTGGAGACAGAGGATAATGTCGCTGTTTAATAGGTGCAGCGTCACCTGTATCGATGACATGTTCGACCAAGTGGGTACGACCCAACTTTTCAGGAGCAATACTCTTAAACTTGTTAATAACGAGTTTTAGTTGTTGGATTTGTTCCAAAGACAAATCCTCTCTTGAGTGAATACATTTTTCAGAAGTTGGCAAAGAATATATTTCATTAGGAACTGTAAAAGAATCAGTTTCGAAATCTGTCTTAAGCTTAAACAGCTTGCAAAAATCATACCCCAAGATCAACGGATTAGAAATGGAATTCGCCACAATCGCTGAGACACCCTTAGTAACACCTTCGACTGTAATTGGTAAAATTATCGTACCTTGTACGTTTTGCAAAGTGCCGTCTGCTGAACGCAGAGGAACCTTGTTTGTTTCGTCAATTTTTAGCTTGAGTTTTCTAATAAGGTAAAAACCGTCGCGACCTAACACAGATTGATTTGCACCCGGATCCATAAAACCCAATACTTTTTCGCCTTTGATTGTAAGTTGGATATACGCTCTATTATCAAAGGGTTTATGTGTAAAAAGTGTATTTACCTCAGTAGTTTTACCTGTGCAAAAGGATCCTACTAGCGCTAACCAATTTCGCCACTCTTCGCTATCAGCCTTCATGATAAAAGGACTGGGAGATAGGCGACTGTTACCTATTCCCGTCTTGGCGCGTTTTTTGAACATTTAGGACAATTTGCGTAGCAAACATTTAATGTCCCACATATATAACAAAAGGTCTTACGTTCCGCTAGGCAAGTTTGGTAATAATGACCGGAACCCCCACAGTTAAAACATTTAGCATTAGCTAAAGGTGGTTTTTTCCCAAATGTTCGGCTTTTGTAATAGTCTCTGCGATGATGCGAAGAAGGACCTCCATGCAGTTGGGTGCTAGGCATGGAATGAACTTCCGGCCTATGAGAGAGGGGCATTGCAAGATCCGGTTCTAAAGGATTACACGTGGGTACGTGGAACTGATACCTCTGTTCGCTAATTTTTGCCTCTGCTATTTGTTTACAAGCCAACGCTAAAGCAGGGACCGTAGGAATGTTTTGAAATAACAAACCTTTGTTATATTCCGGTAATAAATTATTGCGAATATAGTACAATTCTCTCGCTGGATCTAGACGATATGTCAACCTACTCATTAAGTTTTGCATCGCGGAAATATAAATGTGTGGAAGCTCGTTAGTACCTTGCTTGCGGTTGACAATTTCTAGCCATAACAATTCGTTATAGTCTGTTGGTAAATAAACATTTTTTAGTAGTGACACCAATTCTTCCCAAGTATTTGCATACTGTTTATTTGCCCGGTACCAAATCAGAGCGTTTCCTTCAAAAAGGTCAACGGCACTTTCAAAAAGCATTTTTTCTGAAATACCTCTTGCAACCCTTAGCTCTTGTACTCGTTCGAGAAAAGCGTTTAACCCCATTACACTAACATCCCCATTGAACTTTAAGTTCCATTTACTAATGATATCCGGTTTGGTAAGAAATGGTGTTTGGTTTTCCCTTACTATAGGTGTTTGATAGGGATTGTAAAATGGTGGGTATGGTGGATACGGATATGGTAGATGTGGCATGTTTTGATTACCCGGTGCATTAGTATGATATGGTTGGTTCGTTATATTTCTACTTGGAAGAACTGGAGTCGAACCTATGATTTCCTGCGTCGCAGGTAAAATATTTTGTAAATTTATTTGATTTGGAATGTCATTCAAAGTAACAGGTGGTGAAGCATCTTCACTTTCTTCGATAGACAACTTTGACATAAAAATTGAAACATTATTTTTAGCAGTTGTAGGAGAATCTAATATAATATCGATGGTTTCAATCTTTTGATTGCAGAGACGGTATAAAGTTCTAGCTGTTACCTTTTGATCTGAGGTGGTAGTAAGATATTTAAGACAGTACCGTAACCGTGAAATTATATGTTCCAATTTGGCCAAGAACTTTTCACCTGAATTAGTATCAGGGTTGTCAACAAAATTTTAAATTTTATTTTCTACCTCAGAAAATGTTTTGTGGCAAATCGATAATTCATCTTCTGCTACCAGATCTACTTTCATAAATTCCCCCTCAAGATTCGCTTCCTTAAGAGCAATTCTTAAACTTGCACGTTTCTGATCTACGTTCAGTGATTCGTATTCCTGTCCCCGTATCATTAACTCCCATGATAATTCATCGGTGCTTAGGCGGTTTATGAATCGCATCTTGAACAAATACAAAAAAAAAATGGTCGTGAGTTTTCAGTTTTTAAAAACTGTATAAATTTCCCAATTTTTAAAAAATGGCAGGATAATTTTTTTTGTGAAAAAAATAAGAAAGGTTCTGTTCGTGAAGAAAGAAAAGAAAATTTACGACTTGGTTAAACGTTGTACCTATGCGGTTTTGCGTACGTGATCTAAATAAATCACTTGAAAAAAAAGCCCCACAAATGGGTGTCACTTTCGTGTACCAACAATTAGAAGCTGGTGCACGGCTCTATTTGATGATCGCAGATGAAATTACGCGTATCGGCTAGCAACGCTCAGAAAACCGGAGCGGGGTAAGCAGTTGTTCGCTTCCGTGGGTTCTTCTGATGAACAAGGATGGTAGGTTGGTATAACGTTAGCCGTGGTGGTGAAAATTAAGGGCGCCAGGAACTCCGGGTCACAGTACGAAAGAGAAGGGCACTGTTCCGGAATCCCACAGAAAAGGAAAAGATAATTAACAGGAAGCCTTTCCACTACTTGTGCTGGTCTTTTCACAGCAAGAAAAATTTCAAAATGGGTTACCAACGAAGTTACTAAAAATGGAAAAATGCACAAACGAATTGCTTACCCGGGATTGTACTTTCCCATCTAGCGACCCAGCTGCGGATAAGGAGGTCGTTCAACCAATTATCAATGGTACCAAAAATTAATTGCTGTGACTGCACAGTGGCTCAGGATCTAAAACAAACACTTCCACAAACACTGTGGTAGGAATCAAGCTGAGTCGATCACTCAAAAATATCACGCACTTTTCAAAATTACAATTTTCCCAAAGATCTTTTAACTCGCAAAAATGTCGACCACTCCGCTCGTTATCGTTATCAAAAAGCCTCGTCCCTCCTTTCTTTTCCAGGAATGCCAACCCTTTAATCAGCTGCACTAGCCATACACGGCTGTGCACAATTTAGCTTGCTACAGCCTTCCACTGCAATTTTGAACTTAGCCGCTATTAGGTCTCTAGTGCATAGTCCCCATAGCGGTAGCAGATTTAATCTTTTTCTTGAGATAATACAGACCCTGGGTTGATTATCTCCTGGGCTTATGAGTTCCCATTCTCCTGTAATATTGAGTCCCCTGACCCGTCCCCCGTATAACCAGGGTTCTTGTATCAGAGCCACGTCAATATTATTTTTTATTATGTATCTCTGCAGGGCAGCCGAAGCCGCCCTGCAGTGATGTACATTTATTTGTACACACCGGATGAAGGTCTCACATTAGTTGGAGAGCCCATCCTCCGGTGTTTTCTCTCCAGCATTGCTCGCTGGAGGTGGGGTTGGTGTGGGAGCATGCGACCCGGTTGAGGTTTCCTCCCCCGAGTCACACTCCATATCCTCCCCCATTTCGCACACCTTCCTCTCCATTGTGCTTCCTTCCCCACTGTTCCCAGTGGGGGGGGAGGAGAGGGTTAGCTGGATGAAGACTAGGTGTTTTGGTCGAACTTGGTTCGACCTCGGCCACCTTTGTCTTCTCCGTTTTGTTGCCCTCCTTTTTCTTCCCCAGTTCCTTGACGGTTACCCTGGACAAGTTTAGGTAGGGTTTATATTGGAGTTCCTGGATTTTACTCCAGGACCTCTTGTCGACCAGCATGATAATTTTCTGGCCCTTCTTGTCAGGCTTTTGTTCCAAGACCCTCCAGTTCTCCGTATGGAGCCCTCAGTTCTGGACCGCCAGCCTTTTAAGAATTTTTACCGGTTCCTGTACGGGTCCCGGTATCCACATCATAGCCCTAATGGGCTTAGGGATGTCCTTGGCGTCAATTACGCCAAGTTCTGCGCCTTCCCAGGGTACGCTTACTGCAACCACCCGCGTCAACCAGTCCTTAGTGGCCTGATCAGCGCAGGAGGCAACCATCAGCCGCCCCTTCGGTTTGACTTCGGAGAACCTTGGTGCAGGTTCTCCCAAGTTGACGGTATCCAGCGCATTAAGCATCATCCCTCTGATGAGGTCGTTCTGCTCAGCGCTGAACTGTGTTTCAGGATATCCTTTCGGCACAATTGCCACCTGGATATCCGTTAGGGCAGCACTGTAGGATAAGACAGGTTTGGTTGCCCTGCCTTTTTTCCTCGAAGCTTAATAAACCCAAAATTAGCCCATGAGGTCTATAAAGAATTCATAAATTACGAAAATTTTCATATTCAAACAGCCCACGCTACTACGATTCATAATGAAATTGCTTATATACCAATTTTCGATATTTTTAATATAAACGATTACCATAAATTTTACCTTTTCGACTTTTCAAAAAACTTTCACGGTTTAATAGGAATAGACTTACTCAAACAACTTAATGCGACTTTAGATATAAATACATGCAAATTAAAAACACTATTTGCCGAAATTCCCATATTATATAAAAATAGTAACAGTAATAATAAAAATTTAACAAATCGAAAAAATATTCATTCAATTACTATTTCACCGAGAACTAACCAAATTGTCAAAGTCCCTGTGAATATTGAACGTGGACAAGGAATTCTAGAATATCAGAAATTTGGTGATCTTATTGAAATGCCAAAAGCATTAGTAAATATTTCCAACCATTTTGCTATAACCACGATAACCAACGCCACTGACAAATTTGCAACACTTGAATTTAGTAAACCCTTTAATATCGAAACTATCGATCCATTAGAAATTAATTGTTACGAAAAAATGGAAACCGAAGAAATTTTAACTACAAAAGAAGACAATATTTTAAAAGAAAATTTAAAAAATTTACGACTTGAACATTGTAACGCAGAGGAAAAAAACGAAATCAGAAAATTATGTTTAGAATACCGAGATATATTTTATTGCGATAAATTTCCATTAACATTTACTAACCAAATTCAGCATAAAATCAACCTAACTAATGAAACACCGATTTTCACCAAAACATACCGGTATCCGGAAGTTCATAAAACGGAAGTAAAAGATCAGATACAAAAAATGCTCGATCAAGGTATAATACGAAATTCGACATCCCCATGGTCTAGCCCAATTTGGGTCGTACCTAAAAACCCGATGCTTCTGGAAAACGCAAATGGCGGATAGTAATTGATTATCGGAAGCTTAATGATAAGAGTATTGCTGATAAATTCCCCCTCCCTAATATAACAGACACCTTAGATAAATTAGGAAAGAGTCAATATTTCACAACTTTAGATTTGGCCAATGGATTCCATCAGATCGAAATGGATCCCAATGATATTCAAAAAACTGCATTTTCGACAGAAACTGGACATTTTGAATTTACTAGAATGCCATTCGGATTAAAAAATTCTCCTTCCACATTTCAACGGGTCATGAATAATATATTGAGAGGACTTCAAAGCGAAATTTGTGTAGTTTATTTAGATGACATTGTAATTTTCAGTACATCCCTTCAGGAACATATTCTTCGTATAAAACAAATTTTTAACAGACTCAGAGAAGCAAATTTAAAAATTCAATTGGATAAATCAGAATTTTTAAGGAAAGAAGTACAATACCTTGGGCATATAATAACACCCAGTGGAGTAAAACCCCAACCTGACAAAATTTCAGCAGTTCAAAATTTTCCAATTCCAAAAACTCAAACAGAAATTAAATCATTTTTAGGTTTACTAGGCTATTATAGGCGCTTCATTGAAGACTTTGCGAAAATTACAAAACCCATGACAGTTTGTTTAAAAAAGAATGGTAAAATTATACATAATCCCGAATTTGTCAAATCATTCGAACATTGTAAAACCCTTCTTATCAATTCACCAATCCTACAATATCCGGATTTTTCTAAAACATTCGTTTTAACAACAGATGCCAGTAATTACGCAATTGGAGCGGCATTATCTCAAGGAAACGTTCCGAATGATAAACCCGTTGCGTATGCTTCGAGAACACTAAATGCAAGCGAAACAAAATACTCAACGATAGAAAAAGAATTATTAGCTATCGTTTGGGCGTGCAAATATTTTCGACCTTATCTGTACGGAAGAAGATTTATCATTTATTGCGACCATAGGCCCCTTGTTTGGATATTTAATATGACCGAACCCAATAGTAAATTATTAAGATGGCGGCTCCGCCTTGAAGAATTTGACTACGAAATTATTTACAAAAAGGGAAAACAAAATACGAATGCTGACGCATTGTCAAGAATACCTATAAATGCGATAGATAATGAAAGCATGCATAATAATCCCGGTGATGCTATGTTTGGACATATTAGAATATATGAAAGAATTTTCGATAAACCCAGAAAATTACATCGACCCCCAAATAAATAAACAAGATACTAACCTGGTAACAAATGATGAATTACCCTCCACATCAAAAGCTAACCCATCTCAAAAAATTAAAATTTTACAAGATATTCAACTTAGACCTCCCAATATTATCGAACAACCTCAACAAAATAACGATAAATCAACTGTTCACTCTTCAAAAAACCCTAACTTGAATAACGAAGGAATCCCAATTTCAGACGAAATCATTAATAATAAAAACAACCAAATTATTATCACCAAAACTTCAAATGATAATTTACATGTTGAAAGAAAAAACTTTGAAAATCACAAAATTATTTTCCTTAAAATTCCCAAATCAAATCCAAATCTTATTTTAGAATTTTTAAGAAATTATACTATCGAAGATAAAACTTTTCATTTATACTTTTTTGACGACACCCAGTATACCGAGTTTAATGACGTATATAGGAAATTCTTTAACGCTAACAAGATTAAATTAATTAAATGTACCAAGATTGTAAAATCCGTAGTACAACAAGATACTCGTATCATGCAAATAAAATTCCAACATGAAGGAAAATGCAACCATCGCGGAATTAATGAAACTTACGAACAGCTAAAAAGAAAGTATTATTGGCCCTCAATGAAAATCGACATAACAAATTATATTAACAATTGTAAAATTTGTCAAACCACCAAATATTCACGAAAAAAACCGTATGTACCTTTGGTATTAACGGAACAAACCGAGAAACCTTTCCAAATTCTACACATTGACGTATTTAAATTCGACAACCAAAATTTTCTTACCATAATTGACACATTTTCTAAATTAGGACAAGCCATTCCAATCGAAGGAAAAACTGCCATTGAAATCAGTGATTCCCTAATTAAATATTTTTCTTATTACGGTACACCAACTAAAATAGTAATGGACAATGGGAAAGAATTCAAAAATGAAACAATCAACGAACTTTTGAAACTCCACAAAATTGACATACATTTTACAACCCCTCTTCATCACGAATCAAATTCACCCGTCGAAAGATTTCACTCTACATTAATAGAACATTTAAGGATTTTAAGAGAAACTAATAATTGCGGAATTTTAACTTTAATGTGTTATGCCATAATTGCTTACAATAACTCCATTCATTCAGCTACAAATTTTACCCCTCTTGAATTAATACTACTGCCCTGTTAAGAATAGAAGTCGTATCTACAATTTAGAATAAATTCTGTTTATGATGTTCACAGCTTGAAAATGAGTATATCAACTTGGCCGTTTTGACTCAAAGTCCTATATATTCTTTTTATGGCTCATAATTAGCTCTGAAGTTTAGTCATATCTGAGAAATTACTAGATTTGGTAGGTGCATTAATCGTATTTGTAAATATTAGAAAAATAAATATTTTTGTCAGTTACGACTTTTATTCTTAACAGGGCAGACTAGGACACACAAATTCACGAGATCCATCAGATTTAATAGAAACAACACTTTATTCAGATTACATTGCGAACCATCGAGACAAAATTAAACACCTATACCAAAACCTATCGGAAAAATTACAAGATAAGAAAGAAAAAGTAATTGAAAAACGAAATTATCAAGGCCCAGAACAATACCAATACAAAATAGGTCAAATTGTTTATAAAGTTAACCATCAAAGAAATAAAAGAGAAAACAAATTTAAAGGACCATTTGAATTATTGGAACTTTTAGAAAACAACAAAGTCAAAATAAAAAAAAACTAATAACAAAGACGAAATTATTCATATTAAGGAACTAAAAATTCCTATTGTTTCAGATTAACATTCACCCTTGCAGTTCTTAAAATGACAACTTCGACCACTGAATTTCACAATTTAAACGATAATCCTGGCTTATTATTTTATAAAATTGGATATGCACTGAACACAATTAACAAATGGACATTAATTCAAGTTTTCGATATCACACATGTAATTGACGAATTCTTCCTTCTTCAAGAAAAATTCAATAAAATCAAATCATTCTTAGAAACCTCCCACCTTTATCAAAGAGAATATCACAATTCTTATCACTTAGTAATTACTTTAGAAACCGAAATTATAACTCAAATTAAATCCTTCAATAAAACTGCGAAGTAAACGAGGAGCAATTGATGGACTAGGATCAATAATCAAATTCATAACTGGAAATCTCGATCAAAATGATGCAATTCGATATGATAAAGCAATCTCTGCTCTCTCTAACGATGATCAAAAAATTAAAACTTTATTGAAAGAACAAATTACACTTCTAGAAAACTCAATAAAGCTTTTTAAAAAAAACTCTATCTGGAAAGCCACAAAAGGATTTAAAAGGCCTCAAATAACCATTCCGCCTTTACGTAACCCAAATAATACCTGGGCAAGATCAAATGCTGAAAAGGCCGAACTATTCGCACGCCATCTCTCAGAAGTCTTCAAACCTTATTCTGATGAGCCAGAGGAAGATGTAATGCAATTCTTAGAAGCTCCTTTTCAAATGTCGCCGCCGATAAGGAAAATCAAGAAAAATGAAGTTGAACATGAAATAAGTAGGCTAAATCAGAACAAGGCTCCTGGTTACGATCTAATAACGGGTAAAGTACTGTCTGAATTACCTAATTTGGGAATCAAATTTTTGACAATATTGTTTAATTCTATTCTAAGATTGACATACTGGCCAATGCAACTAAAATTTGCCAGAATTATTCTAATTTTAAAACCAGGTAAACCTCCCACGGATGCATCATCATACCGGCCAATAAGCTTGCTGCCAGTCATCTCTAAACTACTGGAAAAAGTTATCCTTAAACGCTTACATGACAATAACTTCCTGGATGACTTAATACCAACGCATCAGTTCGGATTCCGGCAGCAGCATTCAACCATCCAACAATGCCACCGAATAGTAAATACAATCCATAGAACTTTAGAAGGAAAACAATTCTGCTCGGCAGCCTTCCTGGACATAAAACAGGCTTTCGACAAGGTTTGGCATATGGGACTTTTATTCAAGGTTAAACAAACCTTGCCACATCACTACTATCTTGTCTTAAAATCATATTTGCAAAATCGTCATTTCCAAGTCCAACAAGACGATGAAGTGTCAGATATCCATCCCATAGCATCAGGAGTACCACAAGGAAGTGTGCTTGGTCCAGTGTTGTATCTTCTGTATATCGCCGACCTGCCTATCACTACAAACACAGAGATAGCCACATTCGCAGATGACACTGCTATCCTGGCAAGACACGACAATGCTCAACAAGCTTCTGAAGAGTTGCAAATACATCTGTCCCTTCTTCAAGATTGGATATGTAAGTGGAGAATGAGGGTAAACGAGTTAAAATCCATACACGTTACATTTACCCTAAACCGGCTGCAGTGCCCACCCATCTATATTAATGGCATACAAATACCACAGAGCGATGAAGTTAAATATCTTGGACTATACCTTGACAAAAGGCTAACGTGGAAGACGCACATTAAGAAAAAAAGGAAGCAAATGGACTTAAGAGTCAAGAAAATGTATTGGTTACTTGGAAGAAAATCAATCATTTCTATTGAAAACAAAATTCTCATATACAAGACAATCATTAAACCAATCTGGACCTACGGAATTGAGCTATGGGGATGTGGTAGTATCTCAAATGTAAAGAAAATACAAACATTTCAGTCTAAGACCCTTCGAATGATTGCTGATGCACCATGGTACGTAACCAATCAAACCTTGCATAACGACCTAAGTACCAACTACATAATAGAAGAAATTAAAAAACGTGCTGAGAAACACAATCTAAGGTTACAAGATCACCCCAACCCCAGTACCAATCATCTTCTACAAGAAAACATATATAGAAGACTGAAGAGAAAATGGCCTCGCGATCTTTTCCCATAAACGCAAAATGCGAAAGCGGATACCGCTGATGGGCGTATTCCCTACACGACACGGTCATCAAATCAGCTTATAGGACGCTGTATATTATACTATTGTTCTGATTGTTGATATTAATTATTGAAATAAAAAAAAAAAAAAAAATTTACTCGTAAAAATGCTTTAATCTATTTGCGTGTACTTGAATATTGCGTCTGTCCAACTTAATTGTATAGTTTACGCGAGAATCTTTAGAAATAATTGTACAATGTCCTAACCATATAGGGTCTAATTTCGCATTTCTCCCTCTTTTACTTGCTTCGTCCCGAAGCAACACTTTATCACCAACCTCAAACTCTTTGCTATTACTATTTCGATCGTAATTTTGTTTAGATTTTTCTTTAGATTTTATAATATTGTCGTAGGCAAGTTTGTATGAATATTGAAATTTATATTTTAGATCGTTAATAAAATCATCATAGTTATAGTTAAAGGAAGGTTCCTTCTTTAGTTGCGATGGTAACTCGGCTTTCCGTCCATAAATTAATTCAAAAGGAGAATAACCAGTTGTAGAATGGGGGGTAGTATTATAAGAAAATATGGCTGTTTTTACATAGTTATCCCAATCATTTTGATCATGGTTTACAAAATGTTTTAAATACTGACCTAAAGTTCTATGACTACGTTCTAAAGCGCCGTTCGTTTCAGGGTGGTACGCCGTACATGTTATTTTATGTATTTTCAGTAATTTGCACATTTCTTTGAATACATTACTCATAATTGTAATTACGTATTGCAATTGCAAATGGCCGAGTAGACGCACGTTGTTCTGTCGCTGTCGATATTTAGCTGATTTGGATAGTCCTGCGAGGTCGACAAATTGAAGGTTGAATAAAATAAAGGTTCAGGAAGTGTACAAAATGAGTTATACACGCTCACAAAAAAAGGAAGAAGTGGATCCATTTGGACAGCTGAATGATAAACTCGATAAACTTGTAAATATTACACGTGATATAAAAGAAGACGTTGCAAGAAACACCCTACAAATCCAGAACATTCAGGAGAAGTTGGCTAAGGTTGAACAACTGGAAGAGCGAATATGCCAACAAGACGAAGTTATAACTTCTCTTAAGGAGGAAATATCAAAAGCAAAAGATGCAGTCGACCAATATAGCAGAAGGAATAACCTCCGTATCTTTGGTGTAGAAGAATTGCCAAAAGAAGAAACAAACAGGATAGTTTTAGAAATAATAAGAAGCATGCTAAAAGTGGAACTTAATATCAATGACATTGAGAGAAGTTATCGAATTGGAAGGGCTGATACATCAAATCCGCGTCCCCGTGGAATATTAGTAAGATTTCTATCATATGGAGCGCGGAGTGCAGTAATTGGTAACAGGAAGCTGTTGAAGAGTACTCGTTACACCATCCAGGAGGATCTGACAAGTTATCGTTACCAGCTATTAATGGATGCTAAAAAGGAATACGGATTTAAAAACGTGTGGACAGTGAATGGTAAAATAATGGCCGCCATTACAGAGGGGAATCAAGCCAGGATTAAAGTTTTGGTTGGTTAATTGTATATAGTGCTAGATAAATGGATAATGTGAGTTTTGTTTATTTTAATTATTAAGAATTTTGATTTGGGTATTCGCATAGAAAATTTAAATTTAATTTTAATCTTTTAATATTTTACCATACGCATTGATAGTGAAGTAATCATTAATATCGCATGTGGCGAGTGTATGGAGTCAGTTGAGGGTATCAAATTGGTTAGTTATCTTGAAGCGGTCATTGTTGCTGCTTTTCACTTTAATATAATTTTTTTTAGTATTTGATTCTTGAAAGTGGCTTATATTTGTTTTTGGATTGCTATCCATAATCTTTTTTCTTTAACAAGGTGTTTGTAAAAAATAAAATAATGTAACTTAATAGTTCTCAAATATCTATTTTTTGTTTTTTTTTAATGATATGATCTCGCAGTACCGCAGTGTATTGTCTTCTCATTATTATTATATGGACAGCGGCAAGATTAATTTAAACATAGATGGACATACGAGTTTATTATCAGAATGCGAGGGGTTTGCGTACGAAGCTGGAAGATTTTTATTTGCGGTTGGTCGGTAGCGAGTTTGATGTCATTTGTGTAACTGAATCGTGGTTTAATGAAAGCATCCTAGATGGAGAGCTGGTGGGCAGTGGTGAGTGGGTTGTTTTTAGGAGCGATAGGAGGGCGCAGCGTGCTGGAAGGGAGAGGGGTGGTGGTTCGTTTATTATTATTAAAATTAAATATGTAGTTAAAGAGGTGTTTGTATCTGACAGTGTTTTTGATGCTGTTGGAGTTACCATAGGGATGGGATCCGAATTGCTTACGATAGTATCGGTGTACATCCCCCCAAGGTCTCCTGGGGTAGTTTACAATGAGTTTTTCCAATTTTATGAGCAAAATTTGAACCATATATCGGATAAAGTCATATTACTTGGAGACTTTAATTTGAGTGATATTCGGGGTACTGCATATGATCTGAATCTGGGTGAGCCAAACACAAGACTATTATCAGAATTTATCGATATGAACAATTTAAAGCAGTTTAATAATATATTGAATGAATACGGAAAGACTTTGGATCTTGTGGTGGGTAGTTTAAGCTGCACTGTAGTTAGAGAAGATATGCCATTTGTTAGCGAGGATGCCTATCATCCAACTCTGATAGTACATACCAAGGTATCTTCGGATAAGTATATCAAGAACAGCATACCTAACAACAGTTATAACTTTAAAAAAGTTAATAGAGAAGGATTAATTGATGATATTGCAAACACCGATTGGTCGGCAATGTATGGAGCGGAGGGGGTTGATAATGTGGTTAACGAATTTTATAGCAATGTGTATAAGGCTTTTGATAAAAATATTCCCAAGATAAAAAATACTACCAATACAAAGTATTATCCCCCGTGGTTTGATAGAGAACTGATTAGAGCACTAAACTTAAAAGAAAAATGTAGAAAGAATAAATTAATATCTCCTCACTTTGAATTGTTATATAAAGAAAAATTGTTAAAAATTTAATCAGGGTTAAACATAAAGAATATATAAAAAATATTCAGAATAGCTTCCTACATGATCCGAAAAATTTTTGGAATTACGTGAACACAAAAAAAAGTGCTACAAAAAAACAGCAGTAATGATTGACAGTGACAACTCGAGAGTTGCTATTGAAAATCATGCTGAAAAATTCGGATTATACTTTGGTTCAGTATACTCTAGTGATATTGGTAGTTATGATCTTAACTCTTTAGGGGATAATGTAAATGTATTACCCTTGCAAGATAACATTCGTGTTTCTCAAATAACTGCAGAGGAGGTGTATTGGGCGGCAAAGAAATTGAAGCCAAAGAAATCTTGCGGAATTGACAGTTTTCCACCGTACATATTGAAATACCTAATTGAAATTATATGCGACCCACTCTTATACATTTACAATCTCATTCTCAATACTAAAACATATCCGGTATTATGGAAGGTATCAAGGGTGTGTCCGGTCTTCAAGTGCGGTGATAATACTAGGTTCGATAACTATCGGCCAATATCTATCATAGCGGCTCCTAGCAAACTGTTTGAACAGATTTTATATAACCGTGTTTATAACCATGTTAAGATATCATTAGACGCAAACCAACACGGTTTCTTACCTGGTAGGTCAACGGCAACTAATTTATTTTTATTTACTCAGTACATTTATGAAACATTTGACAAAGGATCACAAGTTGATGTAATATATACAGATTTTAGAAAAGCGTTTGATCAGGTTGATCATGATGTGCTGCTTCGAAAGCTTTACAGCTTTAGTTTGGAGGCAATGTTGCCGTTGATTGCTTCCTACCTTAAAGGAAGGACATTTAGAGTGTCATTTAATGGATACATATCCAACGATTTCAAAGCAAGTTCTGGTGTGCCGCAGGGCAGTAACTTGGGACCGCTGCTTTTTCTATTATTTATAAACGATATAGGTGATTATGTTGTAAATGTAAACTACTTGTTGTATGCAGATGATTTGAAATTATATTTAAGAATTGAATCAAGTAGGGAGTGTGAACTGCTGCAAACTGATATTAATAATATAATCGAATGAAGTCAAATGAATAAACTTGAATTTAGCATATCAAAATGCAATGCCTTTAGTTACGCAAGAACAGAAAAACTGAGATACGAGTACAAAATGAATGATACAATTCTTTGCAGACCGGAGCCGATTAAAGATCTGGGGATAGTATTTGTACCGGAGCTCACATTTCGTAATCATATTCTGGGTATGATATCCAGAGCCACAAAACTATTGGGTTTCATCATTAGGAATACCAAAACATTCAGGAACACCTCGGTTATAGTGTGCCTATTTAATTCCATTGTTCGTCCAAATCTCGAGTATTGTAGCTTGATTTGGAGCTCGTCACACGCAATCGATGAGTTAGGGTTGGAACGGGTACAAAATAGACTATCTAGATACTTACACTACTTGGAAACTGGCACATATTGTTACGCTTCGATTTC
Organism: Cantharis lateralis; assembly: GCA_963170105.1. Lineage (NCBI taxonomy): Eukaryota > Metazoa > Arthropoda > Insecta > Coleoptera > Cantharidae > Cantharis > Cantharis lateralis. Next base: position 7,594,494 of record OY720630.1, on the reverse strand, counting down.
ATCGTTGCACCTCGGACGTAACAAAGAAGCATCATGAGTGCCTAAAATCATTATATTTCAAATCACAACCCTTTTGTTGCTATTAAATTCATTTACCTTAAATTTAGATAGGTGTAAGTTTGATTTAGGCGCTTTGATTTCCGGAAATGCGATATCTTCGATAGAAAGAGGTTGGTAATAACGGTAACGATAGAGAGATACCATATCAGCTTGCTGGAAAATTTTTGACAAGTTAGTCAGGTAGTCCTAAAAGTAAGATTTTGCGAGATAATTACGTCGATCGGTGGTTAAGAAGTTAGTAATTGGTTAGTGTTACGTACCAGGCAACTTCAAGGTTTGTGTTACCATTTCGAATCACATCGGCAACTGAATTCCATCTTTCGTTGAGACGACGAGGGGAATTATTCCGTCATTCGGGGTTAGTTAGAAATATCTCAAGAGGTCGAGGTTGAAAGGCTATTCAGAACGACACAATTTGTTTTACTAGAAGTAATAATTCATAATATCGAATAAGTGAGGTTAAGATCCAACATTGTTAACTTACGTTTTATTACCTCATTATCTGGAACACCCTCACCAAAAACGGATTTCTGTTGGAGTGTAAATCAACGTACCGCTGCATCCCACTACGAGCACGAAACATCTAATCTGCGTGAACTTTTTTTTGTCAGCCAGAAGCCGTTGATAATTTGTTACAGCGATTCAAATTCATTCAGGAGCGCGACTGACGGCATTTGTAAGAAACAACCACATCTAAGTTTGAAGCAAAGCAGGGGCGTATCAACGAATTTGGGTGAGCGAACTTACTGTTACTTGTATGATTTTATGTTGTATGAGATCGTGAAGATCGACGGTACGAAGAATAACTTATTCATCCTAATTAGATTTTGTTTGCTTACCGAGTATAGCCCGGTCCCATAATTGTTAGTATTTAAGGGTGATATTCAGTACTGAAAATTACAACATTTTTTTTTGCAACTATTTTACCTCGCTGCGTACTATTTGCGAGACTTGTGGTAATACGTGCCTGTACATATATATTCCACGACGATATTTCTTTATTTTTTTATTAAACGCAGCTTACCTTTATTTTGTGTTTTTTTTACTTTTGCACTTTAGCTTATTACATCTCAGGCGAGCGACAAAAAGTGCATGGCGCCTCTTTAGTAACTTTTGGATTTTTGAGTGAAGCAAGGTTAAATCTTGTCTTTCGACACCCCCCCGGATTTTGCTCTCAGGCTTTGTTAGCCGTAGTGTCGCTCTGTTTCGAGGAAACAAATAAAGGTAAGGCTAGTTTAGCTTTGTCTCGCCAACTTTTGCGACTTGGACGCAGGCAGGTAGCAAATTTGGCGCCCAACGTGGAGCCAGTCATTAGACAAGCAGGCTTGTAGCCGAATGTGCGTGGAAATAGTACAGGCAATTTTTTTTGAATTTGCGGGCTCACCAAAGTTTTTGACGAACTTTGGGTGATTGTTGTCCCGATTAGAGTAATTTAACTAAGTATACACAAAGGCAAATAGTGAGTAGAATAGTTGAGGGTTATTGGTTTTGGGATCTTTTGTAAACGAGATTATACAACAGGCTAGTTGCGATTCAGTTAGGCTCAATTGCGCGTTAGTTAAAGTACGCACTGCAACTGTTTGAATTGGTGTGTGGTTTTTTTTGTAGTATTTTCATTTTGTATCGATATTGTGTCGATTAGTCATGGCACAGACAAAGATAGATGTTTCGAGGCTTACTCGGGAGGAACTCATTTATGAGATTTCAATAAGAACAACAATCGATTGCACAGATAAAACTGTTAAAGACTTGGGTAAAATTTTGAAAGCAACATTAGATAATAAGGATATTTTAGACGCGTCGATACCGCCTTACCCTTATAGCTTTAAGGATGATAGTGCTGCCGTTTTAGCTTCGATAACGGAATTACGCAAACTAATTGGCGAGTATTCGGGAGATGAGCGCGATAGCATATATCGGAAAATTAATACGAAATTGACCCACGCTTTAGGTAGATTAGGACGCTCAGTTGCGACTTCTGCGGGTGAAGAGAAGGTGAGGGGTACACTTAATGCGGATCTTCTAATACTAAGTGGGGAATTTAAATCTAAAGCTAAGAAAATAAAAAGGTCTGGGGAAAGTTTGCTTGAACTAAGCACGGTTAGACAAAACTTGCGTGACGATGATGTCGAAGTATCGGACATCGACGAATCTTCCTCAGACTCCGAAGTAGAAATTAAATTCAGTAAACACCGACAGAGACCACTCCCAGTACGCGATTGGGGCATTAAATTTTCCGGGAAGCGATCCGGGGAATCGTTGAGCGCCTTTCTCGAGCAGGTTGAAGACATGCGAGTACCGCGGGGAATATCGCGCACAGAGTTATTTAATTCGGCCATGGATCTCTTTACAGAGGACGCACGAGTTTGGTTCCGCGCTATGAGATCCCAATTGCATGATTGGGATGGGTTGGTTGTAGCCTTGCGAGAGGAATACCTTCCTCCAGGGTACGATCAAAAACTATTTGATGAAATTAAAAGGAGGACACAAGGTAGAGGGGAAAGTATAGGCATGTACGTGGCAGTCATGCAAAATATGTTCTCTCGATTGCAATTAGATATTCCGGAGACGACAAAATTACAAATTATAAGACAAAATGTTGCGCCTTATTACCAACAACAGCTGACGTTTACCGAGATCAGTTCTGTAAAGAAACTGCAGGAGTGCTGCAGGACAATAGACGCGACACGAGAGCTGGTCGAGAGTTATACGCCCCCACCGCATAAAAATAAGTGCTTAGAACCCGATCTAGCATTTGTAGGGGCTGCGCTTCCAAACCGAAACGCAGGTTTGAATAGTATCGACAACGCAAATTCCTGTTGGAATTGTGGCGAGCCGGGACATTTTGCGCGAGGATGCAGGGCAGGTCCGAGGGAGGTTCGCTGTCTCCGTTGCGACGGGTTGAAAGTCGCTGGAAATTGCCCGAGTTGTGATAATGCAGGCTCCAGTAGGAGAGCAAGCGATACTGACGATGTTAGGCAGGCGAACACTAGCACGCGCGCGGGTAGGAATACACGAAGGGGAGCGGGTAGACGTTTGGGAAACGGCTCAGATCGCGTTTAGATAGTCGAGCTAAACCGATCAAACGACCACGAAATTCGACTATCAATTACGTAAATCATGTCCTGGACTTTATATTAGAACACGCTGGTAACGATCAGCGTCCATATCTCACTATCGATATTTTTGGATACGAACTTAAGGGTTTGTTAGATTCGGGGTCAAGCTATACCATTATGGGCAGCAAAGGGCATGAATACTTGCAAAAACTTGGGATCAGATTAGAATGTGATGGTACGGTTTGCACGGTAGCCAATGGACAGACGGTTTATAGCATAGGCAAATGTGTGCTTCCTATGAAGGTGGCTGACCGTACTAGACTTATTTCAGTTGTTATAATGCCGGAACTACCAGACTTCCTGATCTTAGGGGTAGACTTTTGGAAGACTATGGGAATTGTCCCTAATCTTCGTAGTAATAGTTGGGTCTTTGCGGATAATTCGATGAATTGTTTTGAGATCGGTGATAAAATTTATGTGATTTAAAATCACAGAACTGCGCGTTAGACGAGATCTGCTGTCTTCTCTTTTTTTATTTAAATTAATGAAAGGAATTTCTGATTGCCCTGCGATAGTTAATATGATAAGAATAAGGGTGTCTAGATCATGTAACGCTCGAATACCCAGTACGCTGCAGGTCCCCCCAGTTAGAACCCTGTATATGACACATGCACCACTGTATACCATTTGTCGAAGCTTTAATAGATTACTTGTTGATACTAATGTGGACTTTGACATCGGACTCGCTCAATTTAGAACGACCAGTAAGGACTTTTACAAAATTTTTTAATTACACTCTGGGCTACCGTGCGCGTCCCCCCCGCTGACTGAATCAATTTTGCAATTTGTAAAATAAACGAAATGTATATATTATACTACCTACATGTAATTAGGCCTATGCCTGTTTGTAGGGTTTTTGAAATATAGTAAAATAAAATAAAAAATAAAAATAAAATAAAATTTGTTCCCTGATCCGTTAACAAGGCTGTTGGGACGCCGTGCTGGCAAATAATTTCGTTTACAAATGCCTTTGCTACCGTTATCGCTTCTTGATTGGGTATGGGTATAGCATGAGAAAATTTAGTTAGGTCGTCTTGCATTGTGAGCATATATTTGTTTCCAGATTCTGTCAAAGGTAGTGGCTCAACTATATCCAAAAAATTTTTTTCAAATGGTGTTGTTGAAGTTGTTGTAATCTCCATTGGCATTTTAGTACGTTTGCCAGTAATTTTATTTTTTTGACAACTATTACACTTCTTGATATATTTCTCTATGTCTTTCTTCATGTGCCGCCACTGGTATAATTGGTTTAAACGTTTATAGGTCCTATGTACACCTTGATGACCTCCTAATGGTGTGTCATGATATTTTTTTACTAAGGGTCGTATTCACTAACTCATCCTTTACAATAAGGGTCGTATTCACTAACTCTTAAAGGATCTTTACGGAAAGGATGCCTTTACGTAAAGGCAAAACCTATTCTGTAATAACAAATGATCCTTTAGTTAAAGGCTGTCCTTTAAGATCGATCTTTACGGAACGGCGCGGCGAGGGATGCCTTTAGGTAAAGGATTTGCTCATTCTGTAACTCGAAAGGATCCGTTATCAGCGTCAAAATACACCAAGTTGATCCTCTACGTAAGGGATTGTCATTAGGCGCCTTTAAGGAAATTGAAGTGTCATTTTTATTAGTGAATGTGAACTTAAAAAGTAAATTAATATTCAAAATGAATAATCAATTGCATAATATTCTTGAGGAATTACGCAAAAGGTATGTGGTTTTGTTAATAATTATTATAAAGTGTAAATTAAAAAAAAAAAGTTCTTATGAAACGATTTCCTAACACGTATTTTTTTAAAATTAAAAATTAATTATATTATAGTCATATAAAATAATCCGAGCATAATTATAATTTTATATGTTGTTTTAGAAAAGAAAGTGCACAATTAAAGAGACTGTTAAGAGATGCCAGTGATCCATTTTCAATTGGCGAAGTAGAGTTTCGGGGACTGTATCGGTTCACCAGGGAAGTTGCCTCCTGGCTGTTTCTTCAAATACAGCCTGATTTACAGACTCCAAATAGCAGATGCACAAAAATTCCTGTTGTAGTTATGGTAAATTTGACCTACCCTTTAAACGTTTGAGCTTTAAATGATTATAAACATTCCTGTAGTTTGTTGGTACCTTGCATTTTCTGGCACATGGGAGTTACCAAAAATCTGCTGGCCAAGATTACAGAAATCCAATGTCACAACCATCTGCCAGTAGAGCCATTCATAAAGTTGTCCATGTTTTAGTACATAAAATGCACCACCTAATTAAATTTCCGCAGAATTTGCAAAAAATAACTGCAATAAAAAATTCATTTTATGCATATTCTGGAATACCAGGGATAAATGGATGTATCGACTGCACACATGTAAATTTAAGTGGAAATTTTTTAAAATTAGGCGATTTGGCATTCCCACGTTTAACTTTTTTAAACAGGAAGAATGTTTTTAGTTTAAATGTTCAGATTGTAAGTTCTTATTTTGCACTTTTATTTGTAGAACTTAAAAATGATTTTTTAGATTTGTGATTTGGACTTAAATATTCTGAATATCAATACACGCTTTCCAGGAAGTGTACACGACAGTGCTATTTGGCAGGGAAGCGATATCCAAAACCATCTAAAAACATGTTACAATAATGGCAATACAACATCGTGGTTATTAGGAGATTCGGGATACCCCCTACAACCGTACCTAATGACGCCGATTACAGGAGCCGATCCAAATAGTCCAGAAGGAAGGTACTACAAGGCCCATTGTAAAGCACGCAATTGTGTGGAAAGATGCATTGGCGTTCTAAAATGTGTCTGGAGATGTCTTAATAAGGACAGAGCATTAAATTACCACCCTACATTTGTAACCAAAATTATTTATGCCTGCGGAATCCTGCATAACATCATGCGATTGCATAATATGGAAGCAGTAATTGGTAAAAATTTGATAATTGTTGTACAGCAGTAATTACCTACTAAATTTTAAAATTTTAGATGATGATTTTCAAGAAATTGAAGAAGAATTGAATAACGAAGTAATAAACAATAATTTACTAGAATTAGGAAGACGAGTTCGTAATAATATTATTCAAAATAATTTTGTTCAATAAATTTTTATTGTAATTTCTTTATATTTTTTTAAATTTATTGTTCCTCCATATTGAATTCAGGATGCTTGAGTGAAAATTTCAATTTTTCAAATGCCAATTTTTCTTTGTCGCATGCTAATCGTTGCTTCTCGCATTCTAATCTTTCCTTTTCAAGATTAACCAAGGAATCCAGCTTATTTTCTATACTTTTCAGTATTTTGGTGCTGGTGTCGGTACTAGTCAATACCCTACTTTGCGCTTGTAAGGTATTGTACCTACGAGGTAGAGGCAAAGGTAATGCACTTTCTGTTAAAAATGAAGAACCTAAAATAAAACAGAAAGTAGAAGTTAAAAACCTTTTATTTCTCCTTACCTGAAATTATTGATGTTGGCCTAGATAAGTTATTTACTTCCTCGTCTCCAGCAATCAACTCTTCTTCATTTTCATATGATGTATACGCAGACGCACCCGATACACTTGGGGTTGGACCTAAACTTGTTGAATTTTCAACAAAAATAGGATTCTCTAAAATGAAAGAAATTATAATTATAAATTAAAGAAAAACTTGGTGGTTATATTTGATGTCGGTTGTTGGTGTTGATTTTTCATGTCGGTTGTTAATGTTGATTTTTCATGTCGGTTGTTAGTGTTGATTTTTCATGTCGGTTGTTGGTCCATTTTGGCAGTTAACAAGCTCAAAAATATGTTCCATCTTAAAAAAGAAATTTAAACTATCGTTTCTTTACCTACAATGCCTAATTCTGGCATATTCATGCCATCTACAACCACATTACCACTATATAGAAGTAATTTCTCTTCCACACTAGTTAAAGGAACTTCAGGAGGCATACAATTTCCAGTCTCCTTAAAACTGTTCTTAATTATACGAGCTTTCGCCCGAACACCACTCTTCCAATAGCTAAAAGTCTGCAATAGAATATAATACTATAAGTTTTATTTAAAATAACTTTAATAAATACTAACCCTTTTCCAAGCTTTCAGGTCTTTTTTAGGACCACCCGAACTATTTAAATCGCGAACCAAATTATCCCATTTTAATTTTAAGAAGTCTCCACCTTCACCGGGTTTGAAAGCATTTTCTCGAAAGTAAACGTCGCTTTCAAGTAAGTTCACATAAAGCTGGTACTGTTATGCCGCAGTTCTCGAACCACGACCACGTTTAATTTCAGTAGTCATAATTATCCTGGTTGAAAAATTAGTAACAACTTGTGGTTGAATTCCATTTATATAATAATTATGTATGATTGATGATTACCTACTTACAATAATTATAATACCTAATATAATACTATACTTACACAATTATATAACTATATATTATTTAAATTTCAATACACAATTTCACAATACAAATCAAAATATAATACAACACAAGACGTCAAACGTAATATATTTTATAGGTTATGTTTTGAAATCAACCAATGAGAACACATTACTCTCTATACTTGACGTTACTATTACGATTAAAAACATCAGCCTTGCCTTTAGGTAACGACAACTTCTAGGTATAAACATTTGCTTAAAGGATGAGTTAGAGAATGCGTTTTTAAACGGATCCTTTCAAATACCTTGCCTTTACGGAAAGGATCTTAGGGTCGTATTCACTAACTCATCCTTTACAATAAGATCCTTTCCGTAAAGGCAAGGTATTTGAAAGGATCCGTTTAAAAACGCATTCTCTAACTCATCCTTTAGGCAAATGTTTATACCTAGCAGTTGTCGTTACCTAAAGGCAAGGCTGATGTTTTTAATCGTAACTTTGTTCAATAAAACACGTGGTTGATAGTACCAAAGTAAATGAAGCATAGTTGGTTATATTATTATTGCCAACTAGAATTTTTTCACTCTAAAAGGTACTAGAATGGTTCAGTTACATTTGTGCCTTTGAAGGAATAAGACGTGTCAAAAGGCTACAACGTTGAAGTCGTTGACCATGTTCACCAAATTAGAAAATAAGATTGACATCGGCAATTTCCACAAGTTATCCGCTTTTATGAAGCGGAAAAACGAAGGATATGTTCCGAAAAAATCGCGCGTCGTAACCTCTGACCACGTGGTAACATTTTTAAAAGAGGCGCCTCGTGAGAATTTTTTGGTAGCTAAAGTAAGTGCTTTTTATTTATTTCATTGTAGGTTGCACTAATATTGGAATCACAAATTACGGTCAAGTTAACATAAATATAAATGTTACAAAAAAATGAAAATTAAATTGATAATAAAATCTGGTGACTTCTTTTTTGCCCGGCAGTAACTTCTTTTTTACCCGGCAGTAACTTTTTTTTGCCCTAGGGCAAAACAGTACCACTTTACACCCGCAAATCGGGGTCTAAAGTGAGTACTTTAGCCCCGCAATTGCAAAAAATGATTTTTTCTTTATTTTTTTTTCTTTTTTGTAGTAAACATTTTGTTTTTTTATCAACTTATGTCTTTTTTCTTGTCTATCTTCATTTTTTTGTTGATCCTTCAAGATATCTTCAAGTTTCAAAATCATATTGTGACAGGTAGTATGTTAGATCTCCCAGTTCTTCGTCAGTCCTTGATTTTATATTCATTTTTTCTAATGGTTTGTGGTCTGAGAAGACAGTAAATTTTCTACCTATCAATTTATATTGCCAATATTTCACGCATTCTTTGATTGCTAGGCACTCGAGATATATGGCTTTTTTTCTCTTTTGCACTTCATTTAATTTCTTCGAAAAATATGCCACGGGCTTTTCCTCTTTGTTCTGTTGTGGTTGTTTTAGTACACCTCCTACTCCCAGCAAGCTAGCATCAGTATAGATATATATAGGTAAATTTGGATCAAAGATTGTTAATACTGGTTGTGAACATAACATATTTTTTAATTCGTCAAATGATTTTTGGCATTCGTTAGTCCAAATAAATACTTGTCCCTTTCTTAACAGATTGTGTAATGGGTCCAATTTTATAGCTGCATTTGGCACATATTTGTGATAAAAGTTTATTTTCCCCAAAAATTGTCTCACATTTTTTTGTGTTTTTGGAATCGGAAAGTTTTTTATAGAAATTAGGTTGTCTTTCATTGGTCTCACAGAATTATTCTGTATTATGTGGCCCAGGTATTTTACTGAATCAGCTGCAAAAGTGCATTTTACAAATTTTAATCTAAAACCTTCACTTTTGATTGCCTGAAATAGTTGTGTTAGATGCTTGATATGTTCTGGAAATGAATTTGAAAAAATCAATATATCATCTATGTAGTTTACTGTAAAATCTGCAAGTTTGTGTTTTCTTATTATGTTACACATTATTCTTTGAAATATCGCGGGCGAGGTCTTAAGGCCAAATGGTAAACAAGTCCATTGAAAATGTCCTTCTTGTGTGACAAATCCGGTTTTTTGTCTGTCGGTAATACGTAGAGGTATTGACCAAAACGCCGAATTTATATCCAGTGTTGAGAAAAACTTACAAACTCTCGTTTTAACCATTAGGTCCTCAATAAGTGGAAACGGATGCGATTGAGGCACAACCATTTTATTTAGATCACGGAAATCTATGCACAATCTTGATTTTTTATTTTCGTCTCTTTTGTATGCTAATGTTACTGGAGCTGCGAATGGGCTGTATGATTCTTCTATTAGCTTTTTGTCCAATAATTTTGCAATTTGTTCCTCAATTTCCTTTTTATCATCAATTGTGCATCGGTATGGTCGTTTACTGCAATATTTTTCTTCTAATAAATCAATATGTGCTTCATAATCTGTTACTGTGCCAATGTCATATTTATCTCTAGCAAAAATAGACTTGTTTTCTAATATTAATTCATCTATTTTTGATTGTTCATCGTAGTTTAAATGATTTATATAAATCTTAAAATTCTTTTCTTCAATATGTTCGTTGAAGTTGACTAAATATCTATTTTCAATCATATTTGAATTTTTATTCATTATTTCCTTAGAAATAATGTTCATTTTTGTTGGTACTTTCTGACAAATTTTCAGGTTTTCATCTTGAACCAAGTAGAAATTTTTTATACAGTCCAGCCCAATCAAAAAATCATAATCAAAATTTTCGTTGTCTATTACAAAAACCTTAGTTTTTTTCTCTACATTGAAAATTTTTACATCTAGTATTACTACACCACTTGTCTTTTTAACGCCATTAATTGTTTTTAAATTAGTATTGTTGGAATCAGCTGTTCGTTTATTATTTAGTTTTAATAATCTTGAGTTTATTAGTGAGACATTTGAACCTGAGTCGTATATTCCAAAAATTTCAAGGTCTCCATTCAATACTAATTTTATCCCAATCAATGGCGGAATAATTAGTTTTTTTGGATTCTCATTCTGAAGTGTGCATTCCAATTCCGAGTTATTAATAAATTTTATTTGACTTTCTTCATTAGTCTCACTATATTTTGATTTAAACCAACATGAAGATTCTGAGTGGTATCGCACACCTTTTCTGAGTTTTTCACAGATACTACATTTCTGTTTTTTGTCTGTATCCAATTTTGTAAAACGTCTTTGTTTTATTGGTTTATTTCTGCTAACAAGGTACTCTAGTTTTCCAATTTCATTAAACAAGTCTTCTTGGTTTCAAAAATTTCTTCTTTATTGATCCTATCCGTTATGAAATTTGGTAAACCAGCAGCAATGATATCAATCATAGTGCCTTGATCAATTGTTCTTCTTATTTCTAGCATAAGTTTTTCTTTTTTTATAGCAAATTCTAATAAAGAGCCTGTTTGATATTTAAAAGATATTGCATATCTGCTAGCAGACCATCCTTTATTTGAATAAGTTGCACAAAAGCTTTGTTTCCAATCGAACCATTTTGATTGCAGGGTCATTTTTATCATCATAGAGTTGTACCAATCTATACAAGATTTTTCAAGGAATATTCTAAGAATTTCAATTTTTCCTTCATCTATTGTTACATCAAATCTTGTACATTCAGTTTCAAAAACCTCAACCCACTGATATGCATTGGCATTCCTACCATCAAATTTTTCTAAAACAAACCTTTCTGCTACTTTCCTTACATTTTGTTTTTTATCATTATTTTGATTTTCAATAAGTTTTTCTAAAATTTTTATAATTGGATTGTTTTCATCAAAATTTTTTGCAACTATTGGATCATTTGCATAGACTTCTTCTAGATACTGATCTTCAAAATTTATATTCTCTTCTTCATCAAAGTAAGTTTTAAAGATTTCTTTTGTTAAGGTTATCCAGACACTTCTGGTTTGGTGCCTTTTTGTTAAAGTATTTTTTATTTTTGTATAAGTTTGTGTGCTGTAAACTTCTTTGTGGATTGATGCTGCCTGACATTCTTCTGGCAACAAAAATATTTTTCCATTTTCAGTGATGATTGAAGTTATGGCGATGAAGTTTGATTTCCCATCTTCTGTAGCTTTGACTTTGAATACGAATTTAAGTTTTTCCATTTTATCCTGATATAAGTATTACAATAAAAATGTCGTTTTATAATACTATTTCTTGTAATGCGAAAGGTGACATCGTAAATAAAACATCATTGAGTTTCTCTCTATAAATTGAGTTTTTATTTAGTATTTACATTAACATTATAATATTATTATTAAAAACCTTACCTATAAATTGAGAAACGACATTTAATGCTTTTAACTACCATGTCAATTTCTAACTACAATATTAGGTAAATAAATTAACAAATGTTTAAACAATTCTGACAAGCCATTCCTATCTACGATAGCCACGATCGTAGGAGCGCGAATAGTTACGAATAAAAATAAGGAATAAGAAATTGACAAACTTACAGTTTAATTTATTTATTATTAAATATTTAACATATTAAGTATATACTTTATTTATTTCAATTACATATCATTTACAAACATTTAGAGCAAAACCATTCTTTACTCTTATAACTTTTTTCAATAAACTTAACGCATTTAAAATGAAACCAGTTTAACTTGAGCTTTGATGGTTCCCGTAACCGCCGTAAACGCCAAAGGGGGAAGGTTTGCCGTAACTATAAACACTTCCTAAAAGTTACGTTTGCCGTAACTCTAGCCTCTCCCTAAAAAAATATTGAAAAAAGTGAGGTTATATGGGTTAATCATAATTTTAGTCCTTAATAATACATTTAGATTAATTTCAACTTATATAAAATTATCGTCCTATAAAAAACTACAAAAATACTTACCTTTATTTCTTACTATTGCTTGCTATTGTCGTAAATCTTTAAAACTTGTTAAAATGCCATTTAAACTGTGAATGTTTTAGTTTGATTTCTTGACCTACCTTAACACACTACGTCACACTAATAGCCCGTATTATGGGTATTTTGCACCGCCATCTTGATGACCACACCCGGTGATCTCATCCTGGAAGTTTACGTTCACCCACATCATGTTGAAATGGGTTGTAATTCGCGATTTACATTACCGTTGGTGGCGCTGCTAAATGTCAACAATGGCGACTTTATTACGTATTTTTATTGTTGTTTACACGTCAACACAATGGGAAATACGTCTTTTTCTACGTATTAAACTAGTTTGAAATTATTCCGCGTGGTGGCGTTTTCTTAATGTAAATCGCGAATAAGTGAATTCGTTTTGTAACAACTAACCTGTCCATAATTCAACAAGTCATCGGATCAACATAAAATTAAAGTCCAATTTAAGTCATTGCTATTAAATTTTGGCTGTTTCCGTTAATAAGTAATATTAAGGTTCTGTTTTAAGTTACATTCACTCAGCATAACTCCCTCGAGTAATCAATTTCCGATTAAGTGCAATTTTTTAGTTTTGAAATTTTTACGTGACTACAATTTTGGTTCCGGCTGTTATTGTAAAGTGTACAGTGTTTTTTTTCTAGGTTAAGATTGTTATTAGTTTTAAAGCTTTAATTAACCAAATTGCCTTCTGCGTTCTCGATTCGTATGGGTTATTTTGTCACACATTTTCAATATCATTTTAAAGTACCATACCAAACGAGAATACCAGAATAAAGTTATTATGCTTTGCTTTAGTTTTAAAATGTTTATGCCAACCAGTGGTCCTAAAACCACAATTTTGTTAATTTTGAATTGAGCTATTTGGGTTGACTACGACCTGGTAATCATGGTTTTATTTTTGTAATATCGATTTTTGTGTTATTAATTATCAAGCAAATTTTGACAATCATAGGGGTAGTAATTTTAAATTAGTTAGATAACTGCTTTTAAATTATTAATTGTAAATTATTATCAGATCATTCACCTCCATTTTATTTTAAGGTATAAATTCAGCAATCAAAATTGTTCTCAAAGCTACTGTCATTTTGGTTTGTGGCGACCCTTATTTAAATTTAAATAGTAGTTGAACCACGTTAAAAATCAGGTTGTTTTGGATGGTTAATTAATTTTTTATTATTAATGTCAATGTCAATGTCATATGGTTATCGTTTAAGTTTTTAATAAAAGTTTGTTACAACCGTTAGTCGAGATAATTATAATTTGTGTGTACCAACGACATCCACACTGGTGACCTGTAACGATCGAACAGAACGGAATATAATTTTTTTAAATTTGTCATGGCCATTCATAGCCAATGCTTTAATTTTCAGTATTTTATTTATTTTGGAAGTCATAAACATCGTTAGTGCCAAAATAATCGATTTTAATTTTGTATTTTTGTACAATTTGCTTTCTCACCCTAAAAATTGACCAGCTGCATTTACTAATCCCTGTTAAAAATTTGTTATTTTAATTTTAAAATTTGGTTGAACGTAACCTTTTTCGTTTTCGGTATCGTTTACATGCCGCTGACATGTTTATTGTGCTATGTTAGGGTGCACCCTCCACTCAATATAATTTCTTGATTATTATAAGACCACAAGATGCATTTTTTTGAGAAAATAAAGGCATTCTGGTTAAGATTCTCGTTAGAAGAAGTTCAAAAAAATTTAATTTAGATATGAAGTCATAAAAGTTATAAGTAAATACGGTATAAAAATTCTACAATATTTTGTATTTCTTAAATTAATTTGAATTGAAATTTCGATTAGGAAAAATTAGTGTGATCCTAGTTTAATTTAATATTTGTCTAAAAACTTAATATTTTTTACTTCGCGGACTAGTGTTCAAGGATAAAATAAACACTTTTTTGAACCTTACAAATATAAATAGCAATCATCAAGCGTATATTAATAAATAGTTACCTGTAAATACTAATTAGTCTAGTGAGGTTTACTAATATAAAGTGATTGCCAAAATTTGGCAATTGGAAGTGAATTGCGTGTATTTGAAATTGGAGTTTTAACCATCGGTGTTCTTCTGCATCTTGTCATCAACCCTCGCCCCCAGCTGAAAGTGCCCCGGAAAGGACAACAAAATGTTTTTTATGGTTAGTGTTAATTTTAAGGATTAGTTTGATGTCATTAGCAATTTTAGATTTAAGATTTTGTCATTATTAATATTTTATTGGTTTTAGATTTAATTTTGAGTTTCTATTATTTGATCAGTTTAATAATTATATTATAATAATTAATGTCTATTTCGACTTTTATTTACTGCAAAAAAAAACAAATAAGCAAACTATGAACCACTTCTTCAAGGAACCCCACGCCTGAGAAGAGCTAGCCCAGGTAAGTTGAGCAATCAACCAGACGGAGCACCGTCGTAGACCCCGTCAAAGAACATCCAACGTTGCGAGTACACAAACTTGAGAAACCGTAAGCATTCTCTGAAAATTCTTATCTGAAATCAATTTTTTTTCGGAACCAATCAATTCCGAGATTAATTTGGACCACGTGGTAAAATGGATAACACAGAGCTACAACAAAAAATTAACGAGTTAACGGCACAAATGGAGGAGTTGAAAAAACAACAGCATAAAGAAGCAGAACAAATCACCAACGCCGAAACATGCAAAATCACCACGAAAGCTCCACCGTTCCACTCAAGCAAACCCGATCTGTGGTTTTATCAAATTGAAGCACAATTTCGCATCAACGGCATCAAATCGGATCAAACAAAATTCGACATCGTGATAGCAGCACTCGAGCCACAATACCTGGAGGTGGTGGCCGATATCATCCGAAACCCCCCAGCAACCGAAAAGTATGAAGTTTTAAAAAATCAACTCCTACAGGAATACGCCGAATCGCACGAAAAAAAGTTAAGGAAATTACTGCAAGGTATCGACGCAGGAGACAACAAACCATCTACCCTCCTACGTAAAATGAAGGAATTAGCGGGATCGTCAATGAGCGAAGAAATCAGAGAATCGTTATGGTTATCTAAGCTACCAGAAACAACACGCTCAATAGTAAGTTCACTGACCATTGATTTAAAAAAGAAAGCCGAAACTGCTGACAAAATACTAGATGTCACGCAATTCGAAACTGCAGCAATAACAGAGCGGAAACAGAGCAGCGATGCAACCCGGGAACAACTATATGAACTGGAGAAAAGAATGGAAACCTTGGCAGCTAGAGTCGAACGTGGCAGATCGTTCTCAAGAGATCGCAACCAGTTTAGAACCCGAAGCCCATCGCAAAAGCAATACGACATATGCTGGTATCATTACAAGTTCAAACAAAATGCCAGGAAATGTACAGAATGGTGTAAATTCAATGCCAAAAATCAAAAAAACTAACAATGCCGTCCTCATCCACAGCGACAGATGAAGTACGGCGCACCCAATCTAGTCGTTTGTTCATATACGACAGAAGCCGGAATCAAAAATTCTTAGTTGACACAGGATCGGACCTTTCTATAATACCCCCAACACCTCAAGAGAAAAATGGCAAACTTAACGATTTCAAACTTTTTGCTGCAAACGGTTCAACCATCAGAACGTATGGACAAAAATTATTGACTGTAAATTTGGGGCTGCGCAGAGAATTTACTTGGCTGTTTATCATCGCCGACGTCACCAAGCCAATAATAGGTGCAGATTTCTTAGATAAATTCGAATTGCTGGTAGACCTACGAAACAAGAAACTGGTCGACGGAAAAACCAACCTAAAATCCGCGGGAAAAATGGAATCAGTTACCGATCTAGAAATTAACATCACTTCTATCCCTTTGGGTTCCGATTACCATCAACTTTTGCAAGAATTCAGCGACATAACGAAGCCCTACTGTATCGCTGAACATAAAATAAAATCAAATATTTTCCATCACATCGAGATCCAAGGGCCACCCGTGTTCGCAAAAGCACGCAGATTACCACCAGAAAAATACGAAATAGCACGAAAAGAGTTCGAACTGATGGTACAGCAAGGTATTTGCCGAGTATCAAACTCCCCTTGGGCAAGTCCGCTACATTTGGTCGCGAAAAATAACGGAGACTGGCGCCCATGTGGGGACTATCGGAGGCTGAACGCTGTAACTAGCCCGGATAGATATCCCGTACCTCATATTCAAGACGCCACAATTAACGTCGCCGGTTCTAAAGTATTTTCAAAAATTGACCTGACAAAAGCATACCATCAGATTCCGGTACATGAAGAAGACATCCCCAAGACGGCAATTATAACTCCATTTGGGTTGTTCGAATTCGTAGTTATGACGTTCGGACTACGTAACGCCGCACAAACGTTCAAACGGTTTATCGACCAAGTACTGAGAGGCCTGCCGTTTGTATTCAAATACATCGACGATTTTTTCATTTCATCCAAAAGCCACGAAGAGCACACAGAACACATTCGCATGGTATTCCAAAGACTCCAAGAGCACGGACTCAAAATCAACATCTCCAAGTGCGAATTCTTCAAGACCGAATTAAAGTTCCTAGGACACGTCATCAATAAAGACGGAATACGTCCGCTACCGGAGAAGGTCGAGATCATCAAAAAGTTTCCTCAACCCAAGTGCGCCAAGGATTTACGGAGATTCCTCGCCTCAATCAACTTTTATAGACGATGCATTCCACACGCGGTAGTATCGCAAGGGATCTTGCAAAAATTAATGAAAGGGAACAAGAAAAACGACAGCACTCCAATCGAGTGGACAGAGGAAGCCACAATAGCCTTCGAAAAATGTAAGGAGGAACTAGCCAATGCAGTATTACTAGCTCACCCATCTGCTCATGCTCATCTATGTTTGTACGTCGATGCTTCAAATAATGCCGTAGGCGCCGCCCTCCAACAAGTAATAGGAGAGAACTCGCAACCACTTGGTTTTTACTCGAAGCGCCTCACAGATACCCAAAAACGCTACAGCACGTACGACAGGGAATTGTTAGGAATCTATCAAGCAGTAAAACATTTTCGGTCGTCACTGGAAGGTAGACACTTCACGATTTACACAGATCACAAGCCGTTGATTTTTATGTTTGGTAAAAAAGCAGAACAGGCCTCACCTCGCCAGACACGACAAATTGATTACGTCAGCCAGTTCACAACAGACATTCGACACGTATCTGGATCGGAAAACGTAATAGCTGATATGTTGTCAAGAATCGAAGCAGTAAGTCAGACCCAAGAGGCATTAGATTACGAATCGTTAGCTCAACAACAAGAAGAGGATGAAGAACTCCAAGCATATCTAACTAGCAACGATTCAAAATTAGCACTGAAATTAAAGCTTTGCACTTTCCCACATGTCAACAAGCAAATCTATTGCGACACATCCACTGGAAAAATCAGACCCTACATCACCAAGTCATTTCGACAAATCGTCTTCAATCAGGTGCATAACCTTTCACATCCAGGTATCAAATCTACGCAAAAATTATTAACCGACAGATTTGTTTGCCCTGCAATTCAAAAGGAGTGCAAGAGAATGGCACAAAATTGCATCGCATGTCAACGATCCAAGGTACAACGACACAACAAGCCACCACTGACTGCCTTTTTAGTTCCTGACCAGAGATTTTGACACATCAACATCGATTTGATTGGACCACTACCATCATCGCACGGCTTTAGTTATTGTTTAATGTGCATCGACAGGTTCACTCGCTGGCCAGAGGTAATACCAATTCAAGACATTACTGCCGAAACAGTCGCAAGAGCCCTAGTCAGCGGGTGGATTTCAAGATTCGGAATCCCGCAAAACATCACCACCGATAGAGGAAGGCAATTCGAGTCGCAATTGTTCAACGAATTGACCAAGTTACTCGGGATCAAGCATTTGCGATCCACTGCTTACCATCCTCAAGCAAATGGGCTGATCGAACGACTTCACCGGTCGATCAAAACATCAATCAAGTGCCACCATTCCAAAAATTGGGTAGATTTACTCCCAACAATTTTACTGGGACACCGCTCAGCCGTGAAGGAAGACATTGGCGCAACCCCGGCCGAATTGGTTTACGGCACCACCATACGGTTACCTGGCGAATTTTTCGAGAACGGCATCGACACGCCACCAAACGAGTTCGTAGCGCATTTGAAAAAGACCATGCAAGAAATAAAGCCAACGCCAACCGCGAATCATGCATCCAATAGGCCCACATTCGTACAAAAGGAACTAAAGGATTGCAAGTATGTGTTTATTCGGAAGGACGCAGTTTTACCACCACTAACACCCCCTTACGATGGCCCCTACAAGGTCATTCAACGCAAAGAGGTAACTTTCATAGTCGAGGTAAATGGTAAAAACCAAGAAGTTTCACTTAGCCGACTGAAAGCAGCATTTATTGAAGAGGCAAATGACGATTTAAGCGACCTACGACCACCTAAGCCACCACAAAAAAGCAGCGTAACCAGAACGAGTAAGTCTAAAAGAGTCACCTTCCAAGAACAACATCCTCAACACGACGACGCCACATCAAGATCGGGAAGGCGAATTAAGTTACCCTCAAGATTTGTCGTGACTTCATCACTGGAGGGGGAGTAGTGTGGCGACCCTTATTTAAATTTAAATAGTAGTTCAACCACGTTAAAAATCAGGTTGTTTTGATGGTTAATTAATTTTTTATTATTAATGTCAATGTCATATGGTTATCGTTTAAGTTTTTAATAAAAGTTTGTTACAACCGTTAGTCGAGATAATTATAATTTGTGTGTACCAACGACATCCACAGGTTAATAACTGTTCTACCATAGTTTTGAATTTTGACACTTAATTAAACCCCGTTTTTTCTGTCTATTTGACTATTTTATTTGAATTCTCCTATTTACTACCCGCAATATTGTGAAACCTTCTTTAGTTGTCAACCCCAACTCGAGCTGGATACTTCAACGTAAAGGTAGGTCTTCATTTGACATTTTGCTCGAGTGGCGCCCGCCCTCCCGATTTTGTACCCCCGATATTTGGACTTTACAGCTCGGATCCGGGAATTCCTTGTTTTTGTTGGAATCCACGACCATCGCGACTTGGGCTAGCGGCATTCCCGACTTTCCGAGCGGGCAGCCCATCCATCGCTGCCGATTTTGTGACCTCCGGGCAATTTTAGCCCGTGACAAACTATATGAGAAGACATTCCCCTGCAAATGTTCCTCCTACTCAGAGTAGACAAAAGGGGCAAAGAATTTGCCATGTATGCTCAAATACTGAACGAGGAGGAAAAAAAACGAAAGTATGTTACAAGTTGGTGTGCTGAGTGTAAAGTAGGACTTTGTATAGGCGAATGTTACAAAATTTATCACAGCAGAAGAACTTTTTTATAAGAAACAAGTTACATAATTTGGCTTCAATTTGATATTTTGTTTTTACAAATTTATTTAGATAGAGTTTTATTTTGTTAATTTATAGGTAGGGACCGGATTATATGCACAAACAAAATGGAAAAATATGTTGTGCAACTCTGTAGTATGCGGTCTCTATTTATAGGGATGTTTTGTAAAGAAAGTGTTTTATTATTTATATTATTTTTGTTATTTTGTCCTATATTGTGTTATATTTAGCTATTTATTTTTAGCTATTTATTTTGGAGGATAATAAAGTTCAATAATATTCCTAATTGCTTTTAAACTTATGCCCGGTTTCTTCACTCGTAGATAAACTTCCAACAACTTGTCTGTGATGTAACCCGCTGACAACAGGTTCAACAAGGGTGTTACAACGATATAACAAAGGGTTATACCACAGACAAGAGACAAGTTGTTGGAAGTTTATCTATGTGATATGACCTTTTGTTATACCGTTGTTATACCTGTTGTCGGCGGGTTATATCACAGACAAGTTGTCGGAGGTTTATCCATGAGTGAAGAAACCGGGCATTAATGTGTTAGATATATGTATCAAGGAGGGAGCGGAACAACAAGCTAAGAAGGACTAATTTTCTTAGCGAACGTATTTTTTATATAATATATTGTCATGTTTCAATTTAACACAGACCTCTTAATTATGATTAATCACTTTAAAACGAAAATAAAAGTTAAAACCTTTATAATTAAATTTTGCTGTAAGAACTTAAGATTATTTTTGATTAATTTTTATGATGATAATTAATTCGGTTTCACATATTTTTGATTTTATTGAGAAAGGAGACACATTTGATAGCTTGTTTTGTAAATTTTTTTCAGCATTTTAATAATTAATTAAAGAAACCTTTTGGCACTCAAATTTGTCAATTTATTTAATCAAGTGTTTTTAAATAATAAAAGTGAATAAAATTAAATAATCAAAATAAATTGTACACTTTCCTCAATTATTTATATTTATATTTAGGACCGGTTTCGGATAATCCTATCCTTTCTCAACTAAAATAAAATTACAACATTATAAATACAAATTAAAAATTAAAATCTACCCTGACATCTTACCGTCGCAAATATAGTTATCAAATTTAAAAAACAATAAGCAATCTATAAAATAATAATTCACAAAAATATCGTGATTGACAATAATAGCGATATAGTGATCTTTAAAAAATTTCAAAAATTGGTGCGTAACTGAGGTTTTCATGTTCGTTTAGGCAAGTGTAGTTGGGATCTTTTTGTAATTTCCTAATTTCCAGTAATTCGAGAAGATTCATTTTGTATCCCTTTTTTTCGTTATGCAAAATATTTATATTATTATTGTTTATATGATGGCCTGTTTCTAAAATGTGTTGGGAAACTGCTGAAAATTTATTTTTATTCTGATGTTCCTTTAGTCTTATCTTAAGATTCCTTCCGGTTTGCCCAACATATTTTGCATTGCAGTCTCCGCAGTTAATTTTGTATATGCCGCTTTTGTCCATTTTGTCAATTTTATCTTTGTTATTGAAGATTGATTCTTTTAATGTATTAACGCTTTTTGTTGCTGTTTTTATATTATATTTATTTAGAATTCTTCTAATTTTGTCGCTAATTGGGCCTAAATATGAAATTTTATTATAATATGTTATTAATTGGTCTTTTTCTTGTATGGGAATTTTTTGGTTTTTCTTTTGGTTTAGAATTAATTTGTCGACAATGTTCGTATTGTATCCGTTTTTTACTGCAATTAGTTTTATGATATTTATTTCTTTAGTTTTTTCGTCATCTTTCATTGGAGTAGTTTCCATTCTATTAATATAAGATTTAAAGGCTGCTAATTTATGTTTTCCCGTATGGTTCGATGATTTATGGATAACAATTCCAGTGTTTGTTGGTTTCCTATAAATGCTAAGTTCTAATTTGTTAGTATTTCTTGTAATTGAAAGATCAAGAAAATTTATTGTGCAGTGATTTTCAATTTCTGTTGTAAATTGTATATTAGGTGTTCTATTATTTAGGTATTTTAAAAAATCGTTTATTTCGTTCTTGGAACCATTCCAGATACAGAAGATATCATCGACATATCTTTTTCAAACTAGAATTTTATCTTTGAAAGTTGTTTCATTAAGCATGTCGGTTTCGTATTTGTCCATGTATATATCTGCCATTAACGCAGCTATTGGGTTTCCCATGGCTAGACCGGTACTTTCATAAAATGTGTTGTTGAAGAGAAAGAAATTTTGTTCTAAAGAAATTGTTATTAATTTTATTAAATGTTCTTCTGTTTCTCCTATTACTTTAATTTGAGACATTTTTTCTTTTATGATATCAATGGTTTCATTTATCGGTATATTCGAGTACAGGTTTTTGATATCAAATGACACCATGATTTCGTAATCATTTATTACAGTATTGTTTAAAATTTCTATGATTTCACATCTGTTTTTAATACGGTTTTTTGGATTAAATTGGATGATCTCTGGAACCACTGTGTTAAGCCATTTACATATATTGTATACCGGTGAGTCAATTGAAGAAACAACTGGTCTTATTGGTTGATTTTCTTTGTGAAGTTTTATTAATCCATACATTCGTGGGATTTGGGGATTCATAGAAAGAAGAAATGAAAAATTTACTTGTAATATATGTTTTAAGGACGTTCCAGTACGATATAAAAAAAGACATTTCGAAAATAAAAGTCATCAAAAATTAGAAAAGTATATTAGTGACTTAAAAGGTGAATAAAAAACGTTTTTTAACTTTTTTGTTTCCTATAAATGAGTATTCAAACAGATCAAATACTTAAGATGAGTGTTGAGGACCTTCTAAAACTTACCAATGGTGATTTGACAAAAGTGGGTGAAATACTTGAGCAACTTAATAAACCAGAATCATCTTCGAGTTCGACGAATATTCAAGAACCAAGTTTTAGGAATGAATTATCACCAGAGTCAAATAATGATGTTACGTATAAAAGCCCGTGTAACATTTAATTAGAAAACGAAAAGTTAAATTACTTAATGGCTCGCTCAGTCGGAGATGGGTCGTTGGTGTTAGCTTCTTAGCTAGCGAAATTACCAAAATAACTATACAAAACTGCTGAAAAAAATGTTTAACACAAAGAAAACAATGGTTGGTCAAAATAGTTTTAATGATCACAATATAAAACGGCATGAGCCTACGAAAATTGCTGTAATGTGATCGATCAACATAAAATCCCCCAATACTTAAAATTACAAATACAGAAAATTACGGAAAATCCGTTAAACTGGCAGTTACATTTAGCCATACTTAAATGTCCTTTAAATCGTCGCACCTTAATTATAAAAATATAGCGCATACACAATAAATCTAATACAAAAATGTACTCACTTAGATAGTTGCTTCGATAATTTCGCTCGGCAAGACGACACAAACGAGAGTGATAGCTTAAATAGCTACAGGTTGTTCCAAGATGCTGATCTTGTCGTCGGCTACTTATCGGTCCAAAATCGAACAACTTCGTTTCAATGACGAAGAAAGCTGAATACCTTTTGATAGTATTCGGTTTTGCAAACTTTTAAACTTTCAAAACTTGGTTTAAAAAACACTAAAGCCACATTGGCCATGGTAGAAAAAGTCGTTAATTTAACTTTATTATTTATAGAACAATCGGTGGTCGATAATGACTGTAACAACCTATTGGTTGAGAATTTTAATTGCGAGATCTTCAACATTTACTTTTGAGCCAGCACTAACTGTCGCGATAGTCAACATTCGCATAATTAAGATAAATATCGTGAACTTAACTTAGATGTTGAGTTAATTAGAAAAACTTAGACATCCCGATAAAACGAGAGTGCACTTAGCGCGACAATAAAACTGAATCCTACAAAAGGCACAAGTCCATTCCTGGACGTTAGGTAGGTAGGTTGCTTCGCGTGCAAGCTTTTGATGTACAATGATGGGGTTTGATTCGCGGTCTTACCCTCTCTTCGCTAATAAATTCCTAACAAAATGCAGGCTGAAGCCTGTCGACGACGGCGAGCCTTATCTCCAACCGCAAATGTTCGAAAACAACAGCGCTATTCAAAGGACGATTAAAAAGAAAAGTTACGATTGCGCTATTTAATTTTAAACTAAAATTAAATTGAAAATACAAGAAAGCAAATCGTAACAATGAGTCTGCACTAAATAAACTCAGCTTAAAAAATTTAAAATCCGTTGCAAAAAAAACAGGGTTTAAACAACTATGCACAATATAATTCAAAGACTAAATTAGAGCTTATAAAATTAATTCTAACAGAAGATTCTAATAAATCGATAATAGAACTAAAAAATATTGCCAAAGCAAAAAATATCAAAGGTTATTCAAAATTGAAGAAAGTTGAATTATTACAAAAAAAACGTGAGCCTACTTTCGCATTCGAAGATGATTATTTTACAGAGTTTTCTGAAAAATCTAAATTTAAAATAATAGAAACAAAAGCTGAATACACCAAAAAATAGATGAAACATAAAGTTTACTATAAAATTATATTATTGAAAGATGAAGACGAATCAACAACCGTAGAACTTTCAAGCATAATTATGAAAAAAATTACTATTATTAGGCAAGGTTTAGAGGCTATGATTAAGACAGTAAAAGATAAAACAAATTTTGAAGAAGGGGACTTGTTAAATATAGTAGTTAATCACAAGGATCTTTGGACGCCTATTTCCACAGGTCTATCAAGAACTTCTAATGTTGATAATTTGTTAAACAGAGTTCAGAGTATTCTAATATCAAATGAGACTTTAGATATATACGGTTGTACATTTCATGCTGAAGTAGTTAATATGCCTAAAGGTGCCAATAGTACTAAAAGATTGTTAAATATAGCTGAGGATTCAAGAACAAAGCAAAGTAAAACACAAATAAAAAATAAAGATAGCTTATGCTGTCCAAGAGCCGTTATTGTCGGATTAACTTATCATACAAATATTATATTCGGTAAGGAATATGATCATAATAATATAAGATATATAAGAATGGGGAGAAACTTGCAAACAACTTTAGCCCAAGAGCTATGTAATCAACGTGATAAATACGATAAAAATTATTTTACTTTGGATGATATTGCAAATATCGAAAAAGTATTAAATATACTGCGGTGTTCATTCAGGAGCTTTCCTATTTGAAAAGCGTAAGGGGGTTATGCGATGACATTTTTAATAATAACTCAATAAACAAATTTCAATAAAAAGAGGATTCAATTAAAATTAATGTAAAAAAATTTATATACCGGGAAAACAAAATTTAAAAAGAAAAATCACCGGGGAAACAAAATTTAATAGGAAAGTTAGTGGTGCTGGATCCGTAAAGGAGAATAGACGTGTGTTCCACGTATAGCACAAATTGGATTTTTCGTTTCCTAATCAGAGGAAAACGTGTGTGTTAATTTTTGCTTCCGTAAAGGAAAATAGACGTGTGTTCCACGTATAGCACAAATTGGATTTTTCGTTTCCTAATAAGAGGAAAGACGTGTGTGTCGATTTTTGGTTCCGAAAAGAAGAGTCGACTGTGGTCCACGTTCGTCTGGTCAACAAAATTTTTGGAAAATACCGACCATCTGTGGTCGAGAAATTGTGGAGTAGAAAAGAAAGGAGAAATTGCAGTTTGTTTTTGGAACCAGATGGGAAAATAGGTGATATAAATCTCATTTAACTTTTTGTGCGCGTGCGGATTTTGATTTTAACTTTCGTGTTGACTGTTTGTTTTTTTTTTGTTTTTAGATAATTAAATTAAATTAAAACTTGTAAAGTCTTTTTTTTATTGAATATTTCATATTTACAATTTTTGTGGTTTATAATTCAAATTTTAAAGTAGTCACCAAATAACACCTCAATACAAATAAAAGTTGTAGCAGTCGAATGCTTTAATTCGGTAATATATTCGGGGCCTGAAAAGGATATAAAAATTTATTTGTATAAAAACGGTAATCATTTTGATACAATCAATAGTATGCCTGCTTTCTATGGTGAATCTTATTATTGTGAAAAATGTGATAAGCCATATCAAAATAAAGGACATAAATGCGAAAAAGGAGCTAAAAAATGCATAATGTGTCGTAAACCACAACACAAAGTAGACTCTAAAGAAAGAATGTATTGTGAAAAATGCAATAGGTATTGCTTTAATCAGGAATGTTTACAAAATCATACAAAAGTTTGCGAAAAATGGTATAAATGTTCAACTTGTAATAAAATACTCAAAAGAGATAGCAAAACGACGGAAGAGATCTGCAAAGAACATAAATGTGGCTGGGAAAAATGTAGAAATTGTTATAAAGAGGTTGAAATACTTAATCATAAATGTTATATGCAGTGGAAATGACAAAAAGGCGGAATTTGTGAAACAACGATGAATGTTGATGGAATTAAATACAAAGTAACAGGCTGCCATTACTGTAGCCCTGAAGGTTGTACATTAACCTTTCCTGATAAAACTACAGAAAAAATTAAAAATTACGTTTATCAATGTAGAGACTGTGAACAGTGTATGGAAAAATCTAGCCTGGACAACAGCTTATATAAATGTGGTAAATGCGGTTGTTTATTCAATACAACAAAATGCACTTATACAGAAAAATATTTATTCTTTGATTATGAGGCTATCCAAGAAACAGGGACTCATGTTCCTAATTTAGTTGTGGTCCATGATTATGAAGGTAATGTTAATCAGTTTGAAAACAACGAGACGTTTTGCGATTGGTTAATTTCTAGAGCTCATATTGGATACACAGCTATCGCCCATTATTCGAAAGGCTATGACGCTTACTTCATTCTAAAATATTGTGTTGAAAACGGTATCAAACCTTCCTGCATATATAACGGCTCCAAAATAATGTTAATGGAAATAAAATCAATTAAATTAAAAATTATTGATAGTAGTAATTTTGTCCAAGGCGCTTTGAAACAATTCCCTAAAACATTCGGGTTAAATGAACTTAAAAAAGGATTTTTCCCTCATTTCTTCAATACAGTAGAGAATCAGAACTATATTGGTAAAATACCCGATACAAAAAACTACGGTGTTAACTCTATGAGGGAGTGTAAAAAATGTTACGGCTGTGATAATAAAATAAACTCTGCAGTTTGTAAAGATGATGGTTGTCGCAATCACTTTTTAGAATGGCATAAACAAAAAAGAAGAGAAAATTATCTGTTTGATTTCAAAAATGAGCTTTATGAATATTGTAATTCCGATGTAGATATATTACGAAAAGGATGCCTTGAATTACGAAAGCAGTTTTTGGAAATCGCTAATATAGACCCCTTTAGATACATTACAATTGCTGGTGTGTGTATGGCTATATATAGATCAAAATATATTCAAAATAAAACAATTGCCGTTGTTGATAATCTGAAAAAAGATCAATATTCACAACAATCAATTTCATGGTTGAATAGTTTAAATAATCCAAATATAAAACATACATTAAATGGTGGTGAAGTGAAAATATGTGGAGCAAAAGTTGACGGGTTTGATAAAATAACTAATACAGTGTATCAATATCACGGTTGTTTTTGGCACGGTTATTTTAAGTGTTATAATCAGGATTTTATTAATAAAAAAAATAAAACAACTATGCACGATCTTCATGAACAAACAATCGAAAGAAGCGAACAAATAAAAAAAGCTGGCTATAATTTAATAGAAATGTGGGAATGCAGTTGGACCAAATCGAAAGACTATAAAGAAGCAATAAAACGAATTGAAAATGAATTTGAAAAATTTGAAGAACTAAACCCTAGAAATGCGTTCTTTGGAGGACGAACAAATGCAACAAAATTGAAAGTTAAAGACAAGAAAATGAAATATATAGATATTTGCAGCTTGTATCCTACAGTACAATGTTATGATGATTATCCAGTTGGTCATCCTACTAAAATATTCAAACCTAGCACGTATGATTCAAAATGGTATGGATTAATAAAATGTGCTATTTTACCACCAAGAAAATTATACCATCCTGTATTACCTGTAAAGAATAAAGCTACTATACAGACCAAAGGTGCACCTGTTGCTGAAAAGTTAACATTCACATTATGTGGATTGTGTGCTAAATTCAATACTAATACATGTAATCATACCGAATCTCAAAGAATTATCAGAGGAGTATGGTGTACAAATGAAGTACAAAAAGCTATAGAAAAAGGTTATAAAATAATAACCATTGATGAAGTTTGGCATTTTGAAGAAACGTCGTGCAATTTGTTTAAAAGATATGTAAAAGCATTTATGAAAATCAAGTTGGAGACAAGCGGTTGGCAAAATGATTTTCAATCAGAAGATGAATACCGAAAAGCTGTAAAGCAAAATCAGGGCATAGCACTAGGTAAAATTGAAAATAATCCTGGAAAGAGAGCTGTAGCGAAAATATGTTTAAATTCCTTATGGGGTAAATTTGGTCAGCGGCAAAATCTAGGCTCAACAGAGTATAATGTTACAGATGTTAAGCGATTTTATGAAATTTTATTAGATGGTAAGCTTGATAATATACACATAAACGAATTGAATGAAAATATGCTACAAATTAATTATAAGTATAAAGATTGCTATGTTGAAAATGATTTTAATACTAATGTATTCATTGCTGCTTTTACAACTGCAAATGCTAGACTTAGATTGTACGAAATGCTAGACAACTTAGGCGAAAGTGTAGTATATTACGATACAGATAGTATTGTTTATATAGATAACGGCTGTAACACTGTTAAAACAGGGTGTCTATTGGGTGATTGGACGGATGAATTAGGCAAGGACGTTTGGATTGATGAATGGGTATCAACAGGCCCAAAAAGTTATTGTTATAAGACTAATACTGGTAATGTTGTTTGTAAAATAAAAGGATTAATAATAATAAGAATAATAATAGAGTGTAGTATAATGTAAAAAATCAATTGTATGCAAATAAACTTATGTTCACCAATAATAATTTTTTTTTTTTTAATAATTATTTTTCATCGATAATTTTTATTAATTAAAATTATTAAACTCCTTCACATTAAATTTCATCTAATATTCCTTTAGCGTAAATAACGCAAATCTACGAAAATTACGCAAATAGCGTAAATCTACGCAAATTACGCAAATAGCGTAAATAACGCAAATCTACACAAATTACACAAATAACGCAAATAGCGTAAATAGCGTAAATAAGTCAATAAATAAAAAATGAAAACATCTTTACCAATTAATTTTATTGACGCGGCTGAAGAAGAGTATTATGATGTTAATTATTTAGCGCCAGAGTGGCCTTTTAGATTGATAACGGTAGGCTGTAGTGGTTGTGGTAAAACAAATAATGTTGTTAATCTTCTAAAGCACATACATTTTATTTGTACGCGAAAGATTTGGGAGAGCCTTATTATGTATTACTCAAAGATGTATTTGATGATGAAAAAATTCAAAATATAATTGAATCAAATTTTTCGTCAAATATAGAAGATATCAATATAGATGAACTAGATAGAGAAAAACAAAATTTGATTATTTTGATGATTTCGTAATGGAAAAAGATCAACATAAACTGGAAGATTTAGTGCTACGCGGAAGAAAAATGAATGCTTCAATGATTTATATAACGCAGTCTTGGTTTGGAGTACCAAAGCCGATTCGCTTACAATGTAATTATGTTTCAATATTTCCTTCTTGCGACGGTAATGATATAAGTTTGATATTTAGAGAAAAGGGGCTAAATAAAAAAATCAGAGAATATTATGAAAATAATATCAATAAATTTGATTGTTTAACTATTGATTTTAAAAATCCTAAAATGAAATATAGAAAGAATTTTAGTCCTATAAATGGCTTCTAACTATATCCTGAGGAAAAATCGAAATAAACGAGGTTGTTCATCAATAAGGGGACCTCCAGGTAATTTAACGGACGATGGTGATTATGATATCAGTGGACACAAATTAGTTAATGTAAAACAACCAGAAAATCTTGGTGATTTTAGAATATTAATTTATTAATATTAATTTAGAATTTAGAATATTTGGGCCCGCTGTGTTCACAGGTGAACGAAGTCGACGCCAATATGCTTAAAAAGGATGATGCGGAAAGCGTTATAGAAATTGTTCAACCTGAATTAAGTAAACTTCGCAAAAAGATCAAAAGAGATGGATTATTACAATACCAAGAAAACATAAATGTAACTGCTACCAGCGATTATATTGATATGGGTAATAGAAGATTAATTAAAACAGCTGATGCTGTTGATACGACTGATGTAGTTAATAAAGGACAACTAGAACTGTGTGAAAAAAGGTTAATTAACTTAGAAACTGAATTCATGCAAAGTTCGGCGAAGCTCCACGAATCACCAAAAAATTATTTATTAAAATTTATTGAAAAAATTGTTTATATTGAAGCATTTGATGCTATGGAGATAATGCTTAGGTTTTCTATTGACGGTTGCGCTTATCTTGCAATACCATTTGATGTGGAAGTTATAAAATTCTATTCAACAGCTAATATGAACGATTTGCAAATTAATAGTAATTTGAGAAAAATAGATTTTTCCAAACCTTTCATTATTAAGGAGCAATACCTTATAGAAATATTCATAAAAAGGGAAAAGGTGAGAGATGCTGGTAAAACTGATACCAAAGCTGTTAGACACTATAATTTAGATATTCCAATCATATTTTATATGCTAGTCAAGCCTGCATATTAGAAATTAATACGGAAACCGAAATAATATTAATAAAAATTTCGGTGAAAAAAAACAGTTGACATTGGTGGGATTCGAACCAAAGAAATTTAATATAAATTTGGTTGGAATGTGTTATCTTTTATTTGCATTGCTTTATTTGCTTAGTTAAATTGATAAGAAATAAAAATGTATCGATTTATCGTAAATTTTTATAAAATGTATTAAATCGTCATACACAAACGGCTCAAATAATTGAAAAAGCGTTTGGACAAATCGAAAGTATTTAATGTTCGGCACCCTCCAGCCAAATTTTATCAAAATTGGACAAAAAATAAGGCAAAAAAATCAGGAGTGGGGATGAAAGGTAACATATATTTTATAAAAAAGTAAAATTATTTAACGAGGTCTGGTGGCTGAGTCAGTTGGCGAGGAGACTTTAGGAACAGCGATATTGTGGGTTAGTAACCCACATCGGGTGTTTCTGAGGTTTCCTTCTAGCTCACTCACCTATCAGACTTCAAGAGAAAACAGTTGTTTAGTAGGGTTAATCTGATGGTAGAACTCGAGTGCGCATAGGGTTTTATATAATTCGGATTTTGGGGCCCAAAGACAGCTGAGGCCGCCGTTTTTCTCAAGACTTCTGTCAGTCTTGGGGTGATTGTTTCAACTATTCTATCTTACAGTTATATCAAAAAAAAAATAAACACCTACAGGACGGTGGGCTGTAAGATTAAATAGTAGTAGCAGTTTCGCTGAGAAACGGGACGTTTTGCACTTTTTCCTAAAATTAAAAAAATAATTTAATTAAAAAATTAAATAATTAAAAAAATAATTTTTTAAATTTAAAAATTAATAGTCGAAATTAACACTTTCTCTGTTTTTGCAAGTGAAACAATTTCTTCTAGCCGGAGGTGGTCCGTCCACGTGGGTTTGTGCATCAGACATATTATAATGTTCAAAGCATGGAAAATAATCCCTTAATTCATCAATATATTTATGAGACAATCTAGTTCTAATTTGGTGCAATTGCATAGGGCTAGACTCCATTTAATATATTCAATTGGAATTAATTGGATTTCTTCTTTATTCAGATGCTGAATTCCGTGTTTATAAAATTTATAAAATACTTGCGCGGTATCTCGAGCCATATCTTCGTTTATATATTTCATCATCACGGAATATATTTATTTACTATTCAAACAGGAAAAGAAAATTTCAAGTTCTGCTATAATTCGGTTTCGTTCAATTCATAAGTGTCTTCAGCGTAACCATTTAAATGCCTTTGCTTCAAGTATTTCTCTCTTGGAAAATA
The DNA here is from genome assembly GCA_963170105.1 of Cantharis lateralis. NCBI lineage: Eukaryota > Metazoa > Arthropoda > Insecta > Coleoptera > Cantharidae > Cantharis > Cantharis lateralis. The sequence continues at coordinate 7,562,658 of OY720630.1, read as the reverse complement.
GGTAAAATTCTCCATAAATTTTCCTACACGTAAATTTACTTCATCGTCGTTTATTTCGTGAGCCCTGTATAAGTGCAATAACTTCTTATAAAATTTATAAATTAATTTATATTCCGCGATTCTATCAGATACTTTCAAATTTTTTTCAAAAACTTCAATGATGACCCCGCCAAGCGATAAAAAACCCATTGGAGGTAAAGCCAACGCTGAAAAGCCTGATGCGCAAAATATTAATTTACCGATAGATAAACCGATTCCGATTTTATGAAAATATAAATAACTTTTTCTGTATACATACAATTGGCTGTCTAAATACTCTTCCGTTTCCATTTATAATATTAATTTCTCATTTGATTTACACGGTTGCTGTTTAAAAGAATATAATATATCATAAAAGTCCATACCTTTGTTTATGTTAGTTATTACATGTAAGCAGTAATAACCGCATAAAACAGAGGAATTCGTTTGTAACTGAGTGCTATTTCTAGCAATAAGTTTGCCACTGGTTTTTAAATATTTTTTAATTGCTTCGGGCGGCGAAATTCCAAAACTATCAAAATATATAATATTTCTAAGATACGGTTTGTTTATATAACACACCCAGTGTGTACCATAGCCGTTCGACGGTTGAAAATTAATTATACCTGATTCATCTTTTCTAATTTTTTTCGGTAACTTGTCAATTGCAAAAACCCCTCGAAAGTTTGACTTAGCTTCAGGAGGTAGCAAATTCATTAAATCTATATTACTTAATCCATACTTCATGTTAATTTTATTCCTTTTCCTATCAATTTGTTGCCTTGCCCATACGTCTTGCCTATCAATTTGTTGCCTTGTCCATATGGCATGCTTTGCGGAACTTTTTTTTTCTTAGGGTTTATACCGTCACCGCTATTTTTTTTGCTAATTTAGCACCGGCATAACCAACTGCACCTAATCCTAACGCTTTGGCTACAGCTATTGCTACAGGGATTAAAGCAGGTAAAAATCCACCTATCTGTTTTGGTGAAAATTTGATTTCACAATATTTTTTCTTCAGCTTTTTACATCGCCTAATTTCCTCAATCTGGGCATCAGTTAATTTAATAGTGTTATTTGTTTTTTCAGCTAAATTAAACCGAATAGTGCAATCTATTCTATTTTCATTGCAACTTTTGAGCTTCCGTATTTGGTTAGGCGATAAATATATCCTATAATCACTTGTCATTTATTTAGTAAAAATATCGCTCTAATTCATTTCCAGACGAATCGTTTCATTTATAATATTCATATTTGCAGATTTTCGAGTTTCAACCACCGTATATACATAATAGTTTGTATTATCATAATCTTTTAATTTCCAATTAATTCTTAGCTCAGAACCTCTGCTTAATAAATTTTCATTGTTTTCCGTCGTTAAATCAAAGGCAGCAATTAAGTAGAGTTTACAAAAATCTTTGTAGCTAACGGAGGTGCCTTCATCCAAATCTTTTGTATATTTACATGCTAGGAATGCTGCATACAAACGCTGAAAATCACCATCATTCACAGCGTATTCATAAGTAGGATATTGGATACCATTGATTCTAATATTTACACTTTCCAAATTCATATTATCGAAAACCATCATTGACTTAGTAAAATTATCGGTTCGTTCTGCTTTAGATACATCACCTGAAAATTCAATCAGATTTGAAATTAAAGTAGCAACACCCACATTATCTATATCTTCTATTAATTGATCTTCATAGTATAATTTTGCACTCTGAAAATCATTTATTCCGTTATTTGATATAGTTGCATTATTATTTGGATTGTTTTTAATTTTAGATTTAACAAAAATGTAAGCACCTTTTAAGTGTTTCCAACCACTCATTTTAGTTTCAAGTGTATACTTATTACCGCCCATATTACCTTTTTCAGGCTCTTCGTAATAAGCGTAACTCGCAGTTGATTTGTCGATAATCTGTGGCAAGTCAAGGCACCAAAAAGGGTTTACATTAGACTCCATTTCCATTTATTAACACCAAAAATACCTATAATTACTTTACTAAAGATAACGCTTCTTGAAATAGTGCCGTTTTTATATTATTTTCAGCTTCAGCAAATATATTTTCATTACTTTCTTTTAAATCTGCATAAAATACCAACTCAACCTTCAAATTATATTTATTTGTTAATCTGATTGGGGTACATTTTGCAGTCGTAACATAATTTGATATTTTCTTATAAAACTGAAATGCTTCGGGGTTATTCTTAATCTTTTCGTTTTCCACCATACAAGTCTGCAATTCACCATCGTTTTTAGATGTAAAACATACTACATATTAAAATCGCTTGAAAAATAACAACTTCTTTTGTCAAGTTTTACGCCGTTATGCGCTATTTGATCTAATAATTCCTTCATATTTTCATCATAATCCATTATAGCACAAGTCCCATATTTTGAACATACTTTAAAATGAAATGAATTAATATAGTAATATTTATTTGGAGCACATGTTATTACTCCCCCTTCACTACCCCCGCAATATTTCAAAACAACTTTTTCTTTGGAATTAGAATTAGAATTAGACGGTAATTGATATTCACATAAATTGTCGACATTATTTTTCATTTCCATTTATTTAATAAAAAAAACTTTAAAAAATTTAGGAAGATTTGCTCTTCAAATCTCAGCTAGCCAGTATTTTAAGAATTCTCTTTGATTCTCTACTTAATTGCTGCGTTTTTAACCCATCACATCGAAAATTTTTGTTTTAAATAAGGCTGCCGCATCCCATGCCAAGCTTTCTTTTAGTTTTTATAGTGTTTACCACATCCCACGCTGTAGCTTTTTCACCCAAGCTAGAGTCCTTAGATTTAACGCGCTCCCATGCCCGATCTTCTAATACTTGATCAGCATAATGTCTACTGGTCAGATCTTTGTGCTGATCATATGCAATATCGTGATCTTTACAAGCAGAATCTAGAGGATTAATGCCGGGGTCGCCCCTAGCTAACCGTTTTTGTAATTTAGTTCCAGATCCACAATATTGATAACCAGGTATATGAAGTTCAATCGGTAACTTGTTTATTATAGAGTTGACTACCCCTTTGCCGTGATAAAATTTTATAGGATCTCTGTAATACTTCACGCCAAATCCATATTGTTTTTGAATCAATTGATTTCTATGAGTAAGAAATGCCATTTATTCCATATAAAAACGTTTACTGAATATCTAGTACAAAATTTAACCACTCTCCATTAAAATTTATTAATTGATTTAGCTGATTTGTTACGGAAATGCGAATATTATATATATATAACCCTCACAATTAATTGGTAAATATTTTGGATTCAAAGCCTCAATACTAATTAAAGATCTAGGCGCAATATTTGGTGTAAATGAGTATATAACATCACTTTTGAGATTATTTTGATAGCTAGAAGAAACCAGAGAACAGTGAATCAAAATTTGATCAATATCTTTGTTGACATTACCAATTCGTGTTGCGTACTTTATTCCCTTTTTATATATTTTTTTGTCAAATCCAAATAGCTCATGTATCTTACCATGTGTAAAGTCAATTTCATAATCTTTGTCATGTATAATTAACATATAACGATTATTTGCATTATTTAAATCAAAATGAAACGGAGCTGTTTCGAACATCTCAAAGTAATCTTGGATATATTTATTTAATTCATCTTCATCATATAAGCCGTTTGGTAATTTTAAGAATTTCCAACCCTGTTCATCACTATGAGGTTGTTTAGATCTGTACTTTATTTCATTATTTTTATATTCTTCAGTAATGTTATCCCAACTATACCAGAGACTTGCAGCTTTTAAAGCAATTTGACCTTTTAGACCGGACAAATTAATAGGGCTGTTAGAGAAACCGGTCTCAAAATCATTAACTTTAGACGAAAGCTGTATTAAGCTCATTTAGTAAGTTTAAAATCATACAGTTTATCAAATACTCGTTTATGATCTAACTTTTTTATCAATTTCATTTCTAACAATTTATCAAGTATTTCTACACATTCATTATACACTTCAACGGAATCATTTCCGGCATTTTTTGAAGCCATTAATAGTTGTAGACGTTCTACCATGTCGTTTGGATCTGTAAAAATACTTATACCGCTTCCGGATTGCTCCTCCTGTGAATAAAAACTAATTTTTTTAATATTTTCTAAAGCAGTTTTATATGTCTTTAACTGTGAATAAAGATGTGCATATTTTTCTATTTTTTCCTCGTCTTTTGCTTTCTTCGCATTTGTGTGGTGTGCATTTAACGACTTCAATTTATTAGCCAGTTGTGGTAGCCTTTCATCAATTTTTGCATTTCGCACTCTTATATCTAACGACAATAAATGTGAAGGCCTTTCCAATTCGTATTTGTCAATGATATTTAAATCTAAATCTTTATCTGCATCTAAAGTTATAAATGAAGGTGAAGGCGTTTTAGATTCCTCTATTGATGCTGGTAACGTCAAAGATACCTGAGGTCGCGTTTTAATTGAATCATTTTCGACATCGTCTCGGTGCTCTTCAACGATTGATAAATCATTTTTACCCTGTCGACCTTCCTCAATTGCTAAAACATTTTTCGGGTTATGAATTTGTTGCGCAAATTCGTTAAAATTTTCTAGCTTATCAACTATTGGTTTTTGAAGGTTTTGAATTTCTTCCTCGCTTAAATATTCCTTTAATTGTTTTGAACGAATTCTGTTATGTATTATTTGACGATTCTTTAAAATAGCGTCAATAATTTCAGTTTTACTATCACCCATCGTCTTTGATTTTGATTCTGCAATCATTTATAATAAATAAATTTTGGTTCACCTGCGCATTTAGTCGCCATTTTACATATTTTACAATAATCCATTTATTTCATCTATTAATTAATACTTCTTACTGAATTAACATTATTAATTACAATTAAAAATAAAATTGAGGACAATTTCAATAAAAATACATCCCATTAACTTACACCTATTTCCCTAACTCATTTCCCGCCTTATTATCCATAGCAATCACAGGGAACGGGAAACGGAAAAATCTACGACCTACAAAAAATAACAAAATTCATTTCCCTACTAACACCTTTTTTAACTACCACATTTCATATTTACGTGTAAAACGCAATTTATTTGGATATATTGGACTCAAAAACATCCAAACATTTTGTCCTCGATAGGCCCTTATACTACTTATTAAAGCGCATTTTTAAAAATTTTTTCATAATTTTCAGCTTTAATTAGGACCTTAAAACAAGAAATGACTTTTATTTTTGCTTTTCCACAAGAAATTTCAGAAATTTGGCTTTGAAAAGAAATCTCGGTTAGTGGTAGTAAACTATGCTTTCTGAGCTTTCCGGTGAGATAAGCTAAACTTATTTAGGTCCGCCGGTTACTTCACAATTAAATTTTTAAAATCAACTTTTTAGTAGTATTTTTCACATCTTCAAGCAATAGCAATTTTGTTGATGGTATGTGTGTTCGACGTAAATATATGCCAGGCTTATTTTATTGGGCGGTGCCGGCTGCAGTTCCTTTGAAGCCGTGCCATTGCTAATATGATTTAATAAATTTATTTTAGATTGTATTCGGTTAATTATAGCCGAATTTTTGTTGAAAACTAAGATTCCGCCTGTAAAGATCCGTAATTTTCGAGTTCGGTCGCGCCCCAGGAATTTTTTTAAATAGTTCAGGGTTTACAACCATTGCTGTTTATTAAAATGTTTTGATTTTCTTTCAAGGATCAAAGGAAATAAAAAAAAATTCAACAAAAGTTCTAATTTTCAATTCAGAATCTGAATCTGCTAAAAAATATAAAACTAAAATTGACTCCAAAAGGTCTCAAAAAATTTTGAGAAAATAACTATATTTAGGTGAAAACTATTTGCTGCATAATGGCTGCAAACCAGCATTGGCGTAGCATAATTTTCTTAACCTAAAATTTTTGCGATGTGTAAGTTTATAATAATTTAGACTGACCTAAATTAGAAATTATAGTATTTGAATATTGTAAGTGTATTACTTAAGCATTTAATAATGTTCTTTGTTTACTTCAAGTCAAACTTGGTAACTTAATGGGATAGGTATGACATTTTAATTGTTACCATGATTTTTATCTTTCAAATGCATTCAAGTTAATTAAATTTGGATTTTCTAGATATACATCTACTGGTAACTATTGGTGACCGCAAAGGACAAGGCACAAGGATAGAGTTCAACTCATGGATTGGTTTGCTTTTACCTGTTACTACCTTAACGTAACATCGGATTGGGGGTGAGTTGCATATAAATTTTTACATATGACTTGCAGAATATCTTTGTGATAAAGTGAAATATAGTTGTATTATAATTATCGTTCATTCATATCGGGTGTGTAATTAATTAATTTTACAAGTATGAATGAGTATTTAAAATTCAGATGGTTTTTCCTGTTTGAAGAAATTGTGTCGTTCCCTTTAAAGGGTTTATCTATAAAATTTGTAACTGCTTTTGCAGGGTTTGTGGTGGTCTTCATCTTACAAACGGTACCAAAATTTGAAGCTGTTAAACGAAGCGATCGCTGTTGCTTCCATTGATGATTATCGGATTGACCTTAAAAAATATTTTTGATTACTTTTGTAGCTTAATACAAATATTAAAAATAACATAGAGAAAGATAAGTATACAAACCTCTTGTAGCTTTTTCTAAATCTACAATTTGTTCGGAGGTTAATTGTAGATCTTTAATAAACTGGGTTTTTTCAATTTCGTACTGCTTGGGTGACAAAGAAGGCTGCGGTGTTGGTACTAATCCATAATCACCATCTGAACCAACGCTTTGTTTGTTTGGCGTTTGGTATTTGCGCTTCGATTTCTTATTTGATAATCGTTTTTTTACTATTTTGTCTACATATTTGCTAGTATAATATGGAGTAGTATTTGGTTTTCTTGAAAATGCTTCATTCACTACATCCTGGTAATTTCTCTTGGAATTATATGATATGGCTGTTGCTTCGCATCGCATATTGTAAGAATTTCTGGTGGTGAAATTAACTCGTTTTCCACCAACAAATTTATATAACACCAAGTTATATCATTGGTCATATTTTGCAATAAACTTGATGCATTATGAATGAATCTATATAATTCGGTCATAATATTATATGCTGGGAACATAATTTTTTCATTATCATGTGGTTAACAATTAAAATATCCTATTTGTGCACAATTTTTAAGTTCCCCAAAAACATGTGATGGAACATTCTTAAGATCTTCTTGTAAAGCAGAAATTTTTATGTTAAATTCCGTTTCTTCCTTATTTCTGTATTGCATTGCCATTTTTATGTCATTTATGATTCTTGCTGCAGAGTTAATTACTCGAGTTCTCAAGTCCTTTGGAAACTTTTTGTTATTAAATTTGTTAGCTGTTCTTTCTGCAATTAAAAAAAAGATGAATAATTTATTATATTAATGTTAATCAAGTGAATACCATCTAATTTTCGTAAGCAATAAAAACAGTTGCTGTATAAATGATTCCTACATTCAACTTTCTCAACACGTTGATTACCATATGGTTTTTCATGTATTAATTTGTTATAAACACTCGAATTTCCAACCAAACATGTATATCTTAGCCGATGCATTTCTATGCTCTGTTTGAAACCTTCAACAATTATATCGCTTTCCATAGCCGTTGAAGCTCCATTCCAATTTTTGAAACAATTATTCTTCTTTTTCTTCTTATTCTTGAAACAATTTTTACTTGCGTTATATGCACAAACTAAACGGTATTTATTACGTACACTCAAAAACAATATCTTGCCAGTTCTCTGTCCAATAATACAACCCTACAAAAATAAATAATAAATAAATTCATATAAAATACAAATTTTCATATAAATTAATGTTACCACACCGGACGACGCATTGTAGTTTACATTGTACGAGCGCTTAGACTAGGCTCCATCTGAAATTACTGTTATACTAGCTATTCCGTTTTCATCAATTTCACCTAATTCCTCCGCTAGTTTGTATTCTTCTTTCCCTGCTGCAATAATAACAGATAATGCAGTGTCATGTAATAGCATTGATATCTCTTGTTGTTTTTCCAGATATGTGGCCAAGGACATAAACGGAATATTCATTATAGATAAAAGTTCATTATGACTCCAAAAGCAACAGCTTGAATAACATTCATTGTTTCTACGGTTGGTTCTTTTGTATCGATGATTTTAATAATTTTGCACATTTGGCATTGGAGAGTAAATTTTGAATGCAGTCCATATCTTTGCTCTTTAACTACTAGTATATCGGCTATTGTACAATCCAATGGTTCGTGTTTTTCTGCATTACAAATTTGACTAAATAAATATTTGATGTTAATAATTCTCCTTCCTTCAGTAACTTGTACATTATTTATTAGTGTTTCTCTAAAATCGATGCAAAATTAAAATGGGAACTTAATTAATTTTGTTATAAATTAAATACTACCTCGTAACTACTTTGATATTTTCCTGTTTAAAAATCAAATAATCCATGAAATAATTTCCTTTTGCGCATTCGTCGGATTCATCTACAATTGCCACAAAATCTTGTTAAAATGATTAAATAATTTTTGTATTAATTAATTAATGTATTTTCGTTGTTGTTGGTTACGAAAATGTGAATTATATTATACCAAATGTTAAGCTTGACAAATAATAGGAGTAGCGTTGTAATATTTATTGTTGCATCTTCAATGGTTTAATTATAATTGACTTACATTATAATATTATATTTGGTAATCTAACATTTATTCTAAGGAATCGTATTCTAATTACGATATTACTAACGTACAGAAGGTGAAGACCTTTATCTATTATATTTTATATGACACTTCCCACTTGAAGTGGTAGCTTGAACTTAATTTAAGTGCTTTAATTGCAAGATCATAGCACTGTTAGTGGAACTTGTTATTAAATTTGAGAAATTATGCCAGTTTGGTAGAGGAAGCCTTAGAGATTTTTTATGTTGTCCGGGTTGTCAGCTAGGATTTCTTCTTTTGTTTTTTGGAGACGAAAAGTTTTTCTAATTGCATCAAGTTTTCTGCAGGAGGTGAGGATGTGGTCAACCGTCAGAACCTCATTGCACCAAATGCAACTTGGTTGTGGTGTTTTCTTTAGCAAATACTCGTGGGTGATCTTGGTATGTCCTATTCGCAATCTAGCCAGAACTACTTCAAACTTTCTGTTAGATTGATACGCTGTTGGTCAGATGCGGTATACCTTCTTTATGTTTCTAAGTTTGTTATTTTCTTTCCGCTTACATTGATTTTCAATCTCTTGGTATATAATCACTTTGTAATATTTGTAGGATTATTAATTAAAATTGTCGCATTATTATTTTTCTTTCCAAATAGAGACATGTAAATTAAAATGTTAATTTATTTAATGATTAAGCATAAAATACAAAAATTATCCCCATACATGGGTCTTACCTTGTAGGACAGTTAGGGGAGTTGGAACCGACCCCTTCATGGTTTTCCATGATTTCCTAACCAGGGCACTCGCAAGACTGATTACTTTTTACCAATTATTTATCTATCGTTAATTTTTTCATTCCAACTTCCCCTCTACCGTCTGCATAATTCATGATTTCTTATCTCGTTTAGTCCCATTTAGTCGACTGGAAGTGCAATCTTAAGTTTTTACATATTGCAAATTATTTTCAAAATCAGCGTCTGTGCTTTGTTATTTGCAATATGTAGAGTGACTTTAATTTAAAAATATTTTTGATATTATTAATTAATTAATATTGTAGGATTTAATTCGACTTAGGATCTAATTCTAATGAATCATTTACAATATTTTTGTTGCATATTTGTTCAAAAAATTTCTTACAGTGTTTAAAAAATATATAACAAACAATATGACAATAATAAAGGTAGCGATAACGTACAAAGTTATTTCATGATTAGAAATTGATAGTATTGACTCTACTTTAGATATCGAAAATTGTTTGAAAAAACAAGCAACAATTCATACTTCGGGTTAAATTAGCAGATAAAATATTACAGATTTGTCACTAAATAATGCGAAAAATTAAATGTTATCTGTCAACAACAAGTACATTTTATAGCGTATAAAAGCGGCTATGTGAAACCGTGAAACCTAATGTCATTGGTTAATATTTCGAGGTCATCAGTTTGGTACAATATTTTACATGATTCTTAAATAAAATGAACTATAAAACAATACAAATTTGGAACAATTCACAGTGGCGTAACATCCAAATTTGAACATAAATTAATGATTTTTAAAATTTCCAATAAATATAATTTTGATTAGAAAAATATATGACAATATAATATTATTGCTGTGTATTCGAATGTAGTCTTTAGTTTTGTATTTAATTAATTTTATTAAGATGCGCCCTGAGATTTTAAATAACAGCAATTATTCGCTGTATTGAAAACAGTCTTACGGCGACATTTTCCACCATGCTAGTGCGGAGCCGGACATTTGAACGCGGCCGTTTGAACGCCGCCGTTTGAACGCGGCCGTTTCAACGCAGAGACGTTTGAACGCAGGGACGTTTGAACGCAGAGACGTTTGAACGCAGGGACGATTGAACGCAGGGACGTTTGAACGCAGGGACGATTGAACGCGAGGACGTTTGAACGCAGGGGCGTTTGAACGCAGGGACGTTTGAACGCAGGAATTTATTTATTGTTATTATTAATAATAAATAAATAATATAGTTACTTTTCTTTAACATTGCAAAGAATCTAAATCTGCAATCGGACGTTTGAACTTACATATCTTGCGACTTTGAATTAGTTGCAATAAATGCTTTTAGAGAAGGTTTTCCTTATGCGGAAATACAGGGATGTATGTTTCATTTGACGAAAAATTTTAAGAAGCACATCGGAACTCTCCACCTTTTGAGACGTTATAGCGAAGAACCTGATTTTGGGTTATCAGCTCGGATGATAACATCTCTGGCCTTTGTTCCGATTGAGGATTTAGATGAAGCGGTAGAGCAGTTATCTAACGCATTGTCAATAGAATTAGGACCCGCCTACAGTGGTTTGAAGATAATTATATAGGAAGAGCCAACCGCCGAGGAAATGGTAGACGTCCTCCAATGTTTATGCCTCAACTTTGGTCTGTATATCACCGCGTAATAAATGATTTAGACAGAACTAATTATAATCACGCCGAGGCAGCACATAGACGGCTACAAACAGAATTGGGGATGGATAATCCAGTAATTTGGAAATTTATTAACGTTCTGAAAAATACAACATGGTAGGGATGTTTATTTTGAGCAATTGATTGCCGGGCACGAACCTCCCCGGAAACGAAAAAAGTACGTTGATGCTGTTTATAGAATCAAGAAACTTGTGATGGATTACAATAATCGGAACAATGTTGATTTTTTGAGAGGTATTTCGTATATTATGAAATGAATGGTTAGGTTTTTAATTTTTTTAAATAATTAATTAAATAATTAAAATTTTTAAATAATCTTTATTTAAATTTTTCTCTGCCAACTTATTACCAAATTAAAAATTACAAATTATGTTTTTGTAGCGACGAATATATTTGGTGGATTAATAATAAAAAATAAATTAAATATAATATTTAAACATAATAAAGGGGGGGGGGAGTCAACTACATCTAATTTCTCGCGCTCAAACGTTCCTACGTTCAAACGTCCCTGCGTTCAAACGGCCCTGCGTTCAAACGTCCTCGCGTTCAAATGTCCCTGCGTTCAAACGTCCCTGCGTTCAAATGTCCCTGCGTTCAAACGTCCCTGCGTTCAAACGTCCTCGCGTTCAAACGTCCCTGCGTTCAAACGGCCGCGTTCAAACGGCCGCGTTCAAACAGCCGCGTTCAAATGTCCTAGACCGATGCTAGTGATAATGCTCGACTTTGCCGTGTTGCTTCCTTCCGGTGTGAAAGACCGAATTTAAGCCATGATTTCCCTCACGCTTAGCATTTGCAAGCGCACGTGAGGACCTGGATGATCCAGGGACGTAAGCCACCCCAAATAACATTTTAAGGTTATAATAAGCTTGCCTCAACCTTGTCAATGACAAGCGAAAATGTATTGCAAGCTTGTCAAGACAAGCTTGTAAGCTTGCGAAAAGCTTGCTATAACAATGCTAGTTGACGCTCACAAGCTTGCATAAAGCTTTTCGCAACCTTGCGTAAAGCTTTTCACAACCTTGTCGTGACAAGCAAATGGCTTTCTTAGGCTTGACGTTTTCAAGCTTGTTGCAATCTTGTCATAAGCAAGCGTTTTTTAAGGTTGTTATCAATATGCGTGTTTAAGGTTAGCATATAAATGCTAGTTGACGATCGACAAGCTTGTGAAAAGTTTGCAAAAACCTTGATATGAGCTTTTGAAATGGTTGCTGCAAGCTTGTGGAAAGGTTGATGTAAGCTTGTGGAAAGGTTGATGTAAGCTTAAGAAAAGGTTGTTGTAAGCTTGTGAAAAGCTTGCAAAAAAGCTTGTAGACGACTTGCGAATAGCTTGATGTAAGCTTAAGAAAAGGTTGCTATAAGTTTGTGAAAAGCTTGTGTAAACTTACCAAAAGCTTGATAATAGCTTAAAAGAAGGTTACTGTAAGCTTGCGAAAAGCTTGATGTGACCTTGCAAAAATCTTCATGTGGATTTGCAAAAAGCTTGCGATAAGCTTGATCTAGGTTTGCGAAATGCTAGATGTAGGCTTGCGAAAAGCTTGATGTAGGCTTTAGGAAAGGTTGCTGTAAGCTTGCGAAAAGCTTGATGTAGACTTGCGAAAAGCTTGATATAAGCTTAAGGAAAGGTTGCTGTAAGCTTGCGAAAAGCTTGATGAAACCTTGCAAAAATCTTCATGTGGATTTGCAAAAAGCTTGATCTAGGTTTGCGAAAAGCTTGATGTAGACTTGCGGAAAGCTTAATGTAGACTTGCGAATAGGGAGCTATAAGCTTGTGAAAAGCTTGATGTAAGCTTAAGTAAAAGTTGCTGGAAGCTTGTGAAAAGCTTGATAAAAGCTTATTGTAAATCTTGCGAAAACCTTAATGTAAGCTTACTATAAAAGCTCGATATAACGTTGCAAAAAATGCGCTTTTCGCGAACTGGTCGTTTAAAGCTTGTTGCAATTTTGTTATTTGCAAACCTTGTGTTTAAAAGTTTTGAAGAAATAATTTTTATTTTGCTTTTATTATTTTAATTTATTTTATTTACAAAATTTATTACAAAAAATTTTCTTCTTGGCTGTCGTTTTGTAATCGTTTTTTTAAGCGGGTTTCTTTTCGAAGTCTTCGAAATTTGGCTTGTTGAAGCCAGTTGCTTAAGCTATGCTTCATCTCAGCTTCATTTCCTTGGTCTGTGTAGGAACGTCTACAAATTTCTGTGAAATAAATGAAAAATTGTTAGTATATTAATTCAAAACGATACCAGAATATCATTAATCTGTTCTGACGCTGAAGTCTGAAGTATAATTTATGAATTTAAATTAATCCAAAATCAATTTTACTTACCAGCAACCACTTTATACAAATGTGTTTCCACAAACGCTCTTTTGGTTTTTCCTTTTTGATTTATTGCTCTGCCAGTCAACGAGAATAATTCGGCAACATTGTCTTGCATTAACTTTTGCATCACATTTGTCGCCAAATTATTCAGATTTGTGTTCCATACCGCCTTTAAAGTTTTTACCTGCAATAAAAATAAATATCTTATTAAATGATTCATTGTTCTATCCATTCTAAATTTTTAATAAGTAGATACCTACTATATTTATATAAATACATAGAAAATAAATTGAGACTTACATCGCAAATACGCCGATATTGAAACATAAATCAATTTATTTGGCGTGTTTATGTTTTTATACAAATAGTTGTAACAATATGAAAAATTATATGTATGTTTGTAATGTGTACTTACCAATTTTTCCCTTAACGCAGGCCTTTCTCCTACTTTTTTATCTAACGCTGTGAAGTCGTCCATTGATGACACTGGAATACAACAGGTCTCGTCGTTGTTGAGACCGCTGGTGTCTGCATTACATTGTGCTTCTTGTTGGTTTATATGCTGTTTATATGCTGCTGATTTTTTGTCGGCTACTTTTACTATGTTAAATTAAAACATTGGTAAAAATTAATTTTCCTGTACATCACTCACGAGGTTACACGATTAAGTTTCTCGATAATTAGCATAGCATGCTTTTGTTTCACCGATAAAGATTTTATACTCGAAATCACAGTCTGATGATACCAGTAAAATTTTTATAATAATATCTTCATTGTTTTTTTCCTGAACATTTTTCGAATATTATGCTCTCTCTATTTAGTTTTTGTTATCCACTTTTTCTTGATACACACTCGCATGTCTGGTCATTATCAATACCAGATGTGATAATGGTCTTGTTTAAATGCATTCCTGTAAGATTTTTGCCATAATCTTGAAGAGGTAATACAAAAGTTGTTAATAGCTTGTTGAACACTTTTTTTTACTATTAGTGCATAGATCTGGTACTCTTACAGTCTCCAAAACAGGAAAATAATAATTCCTTACTACATTAATACATTATCGCCTTCATTGACAGATTATTTCTTTAATAGGAGTTCAAATAAATCGTTGTTTTTGATCGAAGCACAAGTACTTACAAAACATTTCTTCCGTTAAAATCCGCAAATGTTTTTGATAACCTGTGCTTCTACCACGGATGTATAATACGAAATAAGAGGTGAGCTGACGACCTATGTTGCTATCACATATTAGTGGTTCGCTCGGTTAGTCTTTGTTCGAGACTAAAGTAGTGACAGAGATAGATATGGCGAGAAAACTGAAGAATGCATAATATGTATGTGAGCCGCATGTAATAATTGCAGTTGTTTAAAGTACGTTTAAACCTTACATTTTTGTTAATTTCTTAATTTTTGCAATGTCACATATTTGACATTACATGTCACATTTTGCATTACCAAAATTAATATAACTTGTTGACATTTTAAATTTTAGTTTAACTAATAGATTTTATTGCTTCACAGTGGATTACTCAAAAATTTTACTTGTTATTTATTTTAGTATCCACTCCAATATCCACGTTTAAGTAAAAATGCCAAACCATCAATTTGGCTTAATTGTCGTAGTTATTTATTGCAGATTAGGTAATCACCCTACCTCTAGATGCTTGAGGAATGGAAGCCACGCTGCATGGCTTCGACGTTTTGGTCACTCCAGGTGTGGTAGACCGTAATTGAGTCATTATTTCCTACACATTTTTCCTTTGCAAGCGCACGTAATGTTTTAAGGAATTCAAATTCTTGTGACCTGTTATGAGCATCGCCAAATGCGCTGGGACTCTCGCGTTCACAAGATGTGGTGCGCGCTCTATGATCGATACATTTGCCTTTCAGTCCAATCTTATTGGTGGTCTCGTTTAGCCACTTACGTAGAAAGTTCCTACCCAATGGCACCTTTGTATACCAATTTGATTTTCCGACTCGCCACTTGCGATCTGGATTCAGAAATACTCGGTTCGGGGCGTCTGGATGCCGCGTCGACAACATCTCATTGTAAAGACATACGGGACACATAGAATGATCTTCATCGTTAGGGATAAGCCAGTTCTTTACCTGGTTGGAGATATCGATTATCTTGGAGACAAGTCCTACTATGATTGACGGCTTTATTTGGCACGAACTTCAGTTGACTGATCATAGGTAATGGCTTTTGACCTTAATCCAACATTTGCAAAAAGCGATAAGTACTTTGTAACAATGTTTTTAAGTATTACTGCTTCAAAATTATTTTTAGCAAAGAAGACTGCTGTCTTCAAACTGAACAATTTAATGAAATCCTTTTTGTAAGGCTCAGGTTGCAAAAATTTTGTGACAAATTCTTTGGATTATAACGGTACCCCAATTACAATTACCTGCTAAAGATTTTTTAAGTAGGGTTACTACCTAGAAAGAATTACGTACGATTTTAAAGGGTGCCTTACTGCCGTGAGCAAAGCTGTATATCCGTAGGTTGCGCTACCTACTGAGACGATAGGTTGGTTCTGTTGGCTATGTACATTAATAAGATTCGAAGTGCATGGTACATTCAAATTTTTAGATTGACTAATCGCAGCTAAAGCGGCTGGCTTTAAGAAGATATAATCTGATCGGGAGGAAGGCTTTGCATATTAGCAACTAAATCATTCTCTTTGGCTTTAGGAGAAGACATGAGAGATTCTACATGGTCAATTGTAGTAACAATTTGTGATTGAAACTCTTGAATTCGGTTACCCTCATTAAGATTAGTAACTACTTAAAATTAAACCCCATAATTACTTAAAATTAAATATTACTGTTGACAAACCAATTAAATATAAGATTCAACTATAGATGTGTCCGAGTTATCACGTCTAAATGTAAAAAATCCACTATTATTATTATCTGTAATATAATTTTGTTTGGTGAGTTTTGCATCCAAAATAAATAAAGGTTAAATATTTTTAATGGTTTTTGCAGAGATATAGTGGTACTTCATCTTATAACTAAAACAAAAAAGTAAATAATCTTTCCATTTGGTTATATTATTTATTAATGACTATAGTTTCGGTGGAAAAACCACCATGTTCACAATTTAAAATAGGTAAAATGCAAAAATGCGTGCATCGGGTACCAGATCAGCGCAGCATATTTTAACCTTGAACGTATGAAACTAAAAAGCAGAAGTTGCCAGTCCCGTCTCAGTCTTTCCACGATACTGTCTTATCTCAATCTTTCTCGTAACTCCTACCATTAGTGGAACAACCCTCTCAGATGAACGGTTACTGAATAAAAAAATTAATATAAACAAACGGTTTTATTATGATTTCTTAATAACGCATTTCAAAACTTACATTTATGAAGGTTGAATTTTGGTATGGTAACTCATATTCTTAGTTTTTGGTATTGGATTGTGATCATAACGGCAATACTTGGTAGATCGTTTTTTTAAAGATGACACTGTCGTCATTATTTCAAAAAAATTTCTTCTACATATCTCAAGCTATAAATATAGTACTACTTTTAACTGTCAAATTACATGGAGTATACTTCCTGAATTAAAATTTTTTATTAATTTTTCGAAATGCTTATTCACTTAGAAGTCGGAATCTGGATCCAATTAAATTTTTTTTAGTTTTCCAAGATGCTGATTCTGGTAGAAATAACAGCTAATACAGGGTTTCTTCACTCATTTTTTATTTATATTTAAATTTCCTCTAATTATTTCAGGGGCTATATAATGTTCATAAAACTGACACAAATTATGCAACATTTTTGAAACCCATAAATTTTCATCCCTGCCCATTATCTGGATATGAAGTGGGATCTTGTCGTTGACATAATCAACAAAGTAGCACCTACTTCTTCTAGTTATATTCGATTGTCCTTGAATTTACATAAAAAGAAATTTAGAAACAATTTCTTTAGAAATAAAATAATGAAAGTAGTACCTGCTAATAATAATTATCTTGTCCTACAAGTCCTGTAGAATAAAACGTAAATACCATATTGCTCGTCAATTTATAAACCTGAATTTTGAACAGTAAGATTCAGCATTTGCTCCATTTTCAATATGGTTACACTTTCTTTGGCTATACTGTATTCCATCGCATCAGTAGAAAAGATGGACGGCGTCAAACATGCTTTAACAAAAGAGTTACAAGGTGTATGTAGTCTTCTATTAATTATTTTCCCAAATAATGAAGCTGTCAAACGTAGTTTCCTTTCAGCTTCATGTGTTTTATTGCCAAATAGACCAATAGATTCCTTTTGTATACTATCAATGGTATTCTTTGGAATCTAAAAGATATTTAAATAATTTTAATAACATTAACACATAAAACTTACCTGTAAGCTATGAATTATTAAATTAGATTCGCTCAAAATGAATTCCAAGTCTTCCTCAGTTTCTGGCACATCAGCATATTCCCCGTAGTATTTATTTTTGTTAACTGTGGTATTTCTTTTTCTCTTGGAAAGAAGTTTTTCTTCATTACTTGAGAATAAACGTTTTCTAGTTTTTTCATCTTTTCTGGCAGTTTGTCTTTCCATATTAGAATGAAAAATGATGTCCTGGTCTATTTCCTGTATAATTTTTCCATGGGCTACGATGCCAATTGAATGCTTCATTAAAACGCAATCCTGCAAGATGAACTCGTCTCTCATGAAAAAATATAATATGAAAATTTTTACCAATGGGCCGAAATTAAACGGATAAAAAAAAATTTGCCATATTCCAGAATTATAAGGGGCCCGGACGAGGTGGGATACAAGAACGTCCCCTTCCACGTCCTCGCACAATGGCCCTGAGTTTTTCTATTTTCTGCTCCTGGGTCTCTTCCTCCTTAATTTCACCACCTGCGTCCTTGCTGGTGGAAGGGCTGCTAACTTCAGCACTTAGACGGGGCCTCTTTGACCACCGCTGATGCTGAAGCGCATTCCGGTCCAACAGCTTCAACCTCCTCTTGTTGGAGCTGTGGTCTTAAGACCAGTCGCACTTGTACTCCTTCCGGGTTGGCGACAAGTTACACACGATCGTTTGGTTACTCCCGGACGTCCACAACGGAAGCAAAACAGTGTCTTCGGTTCCTCACACTCCGGATAGGTGTGGCCAGGTTTGCCAAAATTCCAACAAACGCGCCTTGTGGTACATATTCCGGCTGATCAAGATCTACAAATTTAAGGAATAAGAAACTAAATATATTAATAGGATTTTTAAAATGAATAATATATTATGTTATCCCCTAAATGATGGTAAATGAAGGCAGACTTCAAAGCAGGGATTATGCTACCTGCCAGCGTCCAAGTCGCAAAAGTTGGCGAGACAAACGCTAAACTAGCCTTACCTTTATTTGTTTCCTCGAAATAGAGCGACACTACGGCTAACAAAGCCTGAGAGCAAAATCCGGGGGGGGGGGTCGAAAGACAAGATTTAACCTTGCTTCACTCAAAAATCCAAAAGTCACTAAAGAGGCGCCATGCACTTTTTGTCGCTCGCCTGAGATGTAATAAGCTAAAGTGCAAAAGTAAAAAAAACACAAAATAAAGGTAAGCTGCGTTTAATAAAAAATAAAGAAATATCGTCGTGGAATATATATCTACAGGCACGTAATCAAAATCAACTAAATATTTACTTTTGAATACTATTATGAAAAAAGCTTTTTATCGAGGATTTGGAGAGAGCGCGCGCCCCCTTGGATCCGCGCCTGGTCATAAATTGCGTCACGCAATTTTTCACCTCTCTTCTTGTTCATCATCAGTCATCACACTTGATTACAAAAACCTAGACCCCTGACCACCCCCCTTTCAAGTATGACTGAATATAAATACCCTTTACTAGTTAAAGAAAGATTACATGCTTTTCCTGCAATATTTTTTCCACTCAATTCATAGTAGATTTTTGAAATATGGAAGAAACATATCTCATTGGTGAAGATGCTGTGGGAACTGGAACGGAAACTGATTTGATCTCATTATTTTCATGTGTTTAGATCGTTGGTTGTCCCGTCACATACTTTAATACAGAATCTTTAATTTAGCAAACCTAAGATACAGTTAAAGCACAAATAAAAAGCAAAGAAACTCAGCTCAACTCTCCATCTGAGCTTTTTCTTCAGAACATATAACCGATTGCACTCCATCTCCAACAAAGCCAGATAGCTCGAAAATCCCTTCGATTCCCAACCATCAATTTAAAAATGTTTCGTAGTGATACCTCCAAATATCAAGGCTCATCCTCGACACAGTGCTCCAGTGAGGTCACAGTCAATGGCAAGGCAAAGGGCACAATGGCAGCCCTGTAACCCTTGCTCCATCAAAATATCAGGGCTCTATTTAATCGAACTAGCACTAAGCTAGCACAAACATCCAATTTGGATAATGGCGTTTTTGTTAGTTCTTTTAATTTTTGCGATTTAGCCGGATCCGAAAGAGCAAAAAAAACAAACAACGTTGGTGATCGATTAAAGGAATCGAACAACATTAATACGTCTTTGTTGGTCTTGGGTAGATGTATCCAGCTAATTCGAGAATCTCAAAAAGTTAAAGTTGCACGTTTAATTCCTTTTAGGGATTCAAAACTGACTCAATTATTTCAAAAGGCTTTATTGGGTCAAGAGGCAATTTCAATGATTGTCAATGTAAATCCTGTTTTGGAAATGTACTCCGAAACTCAACAGGCATTAAACTTTTCGGCAATTATAAAAGATGTCGCATTAGAAGAGCAAGAACTGAAAATACATGAATTGAAAAATAAATTTGTGCAACACCTGAATACGTCAAATGCAAGTTTAATGGTTATAGCGGAAGTAGATGATAATTACGAAATGGAAGAATTGCAAAATGAACTTGTCGAGTTAAATGATTATTTAACACAAATACAATTAGATTCGACGAAATATCAAACCGAATTGAAAAATAATTATAAAAAACTTGTCCAGGATAGAGAAAATTTTTGGGAAAAACGATACCAAGATTTGAAAAACAAAATTGAAACTGAATGTGTGAAAAAACATAACTCTTCCATTATTGTTTTAGATAGTTCTTCAGATGAAGAAGAAAGTTATGAAGATGAAGGCAGAAAGTTGATTAATCAAAATGAAGAATTGGAGCTGAAGATTATTAAAATGAATGATGAATTGAAAGTATTCCAAGAAAAATTCAGGGAGATGGAGGAAATATTGCAAGATGCTCAAGATTCATATTTACAGTTGAATTCGGCAACTTCAAACTTTAGAAAACAAATTAGCTATGATCAGACCACACCTTCTTAAGCGTGAGATTAATCTCGGATGGCGCAATTAACAGTTTACGATCTAATACGTGTTAATCGAATAAAAAAATAATATAAAATATGATATGATCTAAGATGTATAATGACCAAAAAGTTACAAC
This sequence comes from Cantharis lateralis, assembly GCA_963170105.1. Lineage (NCBI taxonomy): Eukaryota > Metazoa > Arthropoda > Insecta > Coleoptera > Cantharidae > Cantharis > Cantharis lateralis. The sequence goes on along the minus strand of OY720630.1, from coordinate 7,541,780 downwards.
ATAACCCAACCTCCTCCCATGTATATGATATGATCTAAGATATACATATAATGACCAAAAAGTTACAACATAACCCAACCTCCTCCCATATTATATGATATGATCTAAGATGTATAATGACCAAAAAGTATTCAGGTGTTGCACAAATTTATTTTTCAATTCATGTATTTTCAGTTCTTGCTCTTCTAATGCGACATCTTTTATAATTGCCTAAAAGTTTAATGCCTGTTGAGTTTCGGAGTACATTTCCAAAACAGGATTTACATTGACAATCATTGAAATTGCCTCTTGACCCAATAAAGCCTTTTGAAATAATTGAGTCAGTTTTGAATCCCTAAAAGGAATTAAACGTGCAACTTTAACTTTTTGAGATTCTCGAATTAGCTGGATACATCTACCCAAGACCAACAAAGACGTATTAATGTTGTTCGATTCCTTTAATCGATCACCAACGTTGTTTGTTTTTTTTGCTCTTTCGGATCCGGCTAAATCGCAAAAATTAAAAGAACTAACAAAAACGCCATTATCCAAATTGGATGTTTGTGCTAGCTTAGTGCTAGTTCGATTAAATAGAGCCCTGATATTTTGATGGAGCAAGGGTTACAGGGCTGCCATTGTGCCCTTTGCCTTGCCATTGACTGTGACCTCACTGGAGCACTGTGTCGAGGATGAGCCTTGATATTTGGAGGTATCACTACGAAACATTTTTAAATTGATGGTTGGGAATCGAAGGGATTTTCGAGCTATCTGGCTTTGTTGGAGATGGAGTGCAATCGGTTATATGTTCTGAAGAAAAAGCTCAGATGGAGAGTTGAGCTGAGTTTCTTTGCTTTTTATTTGTGCTTTAACTGTATCTTAGGTTTGCTAAATTAAAGATTCTGTATTAAAGTATGTGACGGGACAACCAACGATCTAAACACATGAAAATAATGAGATCAAATCAGTTTCCGTTCCAGTTCCCACAGCATCTTCACCAATGAGATATGTTTCTTCCATATTTCAAAAATCTACTATGAATTGAGTGGAAAAAATATTGCAGGAAAAGCATGTAATCTTTCTTTAACTAGTAAAGGGTATTTATATTCAGTCATACTTGAAAGGGGGGTGGTCAGGGGTCTAGGTTTTTGTAATCAAGTGTGATGACTGATGATGAACAAGAAGAGAGGTGAAAAATTGCGTGACGCAATTTATGACCAGGCGCGGATCCAAGGGGGCGCGCGCTCTCTCCAAATCCTCGAGAAAAAGCTTTTTTCATAATAGTATTCAAAAGTAAATATTTAGTTGATTTTGATTAATAGGTAGATACCTAATCATTTTAAAATCTGACTTCGTGCAACCCCCCCCCCGCCCTGGTGAAAAAAATCTGGATCCACCCCTGTTTATGACAAATACAAAAAGGAAATATAGTGTGTCAGCGCCAGCGCTTGAGCGAGCGTTGAGCTACGTGGTTGGAGCTGGTTGTTGGAATCGGCCTTGAATCAGCATATTGTAATGGGGAAGTTCTCAAGTTAGAACAAAATTATTATTTTTTGTATCAAAGGTTCTGTGGCGACCATAGTTCGGTACCACCCCAGAGATGGCGCTAAGGACAATTAGCGCGGCACTTCTCCTACGCAAGTATAGAGGGCGCTAGGAATTTCCTGCAGGAGTACCAACGGTTTTTGGAATTACCGTGCGAGACACCAGGAGGAACTCATTAGTAACGCATCAACGTAGCAAGTAACAAGCAAGCAGCCGGCGACGACGGAGATATTATCGTGTAAATAAATAGTGATCAGCAACCGTTTCGTTTGATTAAATTAATAGCAATAACTGCAATTGCTAAAATGGTGACCCCGAGTACGAATCAGAACATCGAAGACAGCTTAACACGTGAGGCAAATGAACAACACGTGGGTAGTGAAAACGTGTACAATCCAGGAATATCCGTCGTGACGTTACCACCGTTCATGCCGGGCAGAACAGAACGATGGCTGAGAACCATCGAATGTAAATTCGCATTACATCACCCAGCAATCACATCGGAGCTGACAAAGTATCAATACCTGGTAACAGCGATTCCACCCGAAATTTCCGATCTCGTGGAGGACGAATTCTTCAACCCGGACCCAGTGCAACCGTACACCAAACTTAAAGAAGCCCTCTTGAAAGAAACTACCATGTCCGGCGCGCAAAGGGTAAGGAAATTACTCCAGAAAGAAACTCTCGGTGATCAAAAGCCGAGCCAACTACTCCGTAAGCTCAAACACTTAGCTTCCGGAGTAGCAACAGGAACAACCGACGAGACGATGTTGAAGGAATTATTCCTTCAACAAATGCCATCTCATCTTAAACCGATTTTGGTGGGACTGTCCACATTAAACCTAACGCAACTAGCCAGCACAGCCGATCAGATGATCGAACTAACACCAACGGCACCAACTATCTCTAGCACCGTAAAGGGTGAATACGAACGTCCGAGGACACAAAAGGAGCAACCACCCATTACAATCCAAGAACTAGTAGAACAAATTGCCGAGATTAAGACAATGCTGCGAGAACGAAGCCACAGCAGAACCAGAAGCAATTCCAGGAGCAGCAGCCGACCCAGGACATCGGATACCTGTTGGTACCATTCCCGATTTGGAACACGAGCAAGGAAGTGCACACCACCTTGCAGTTTCGCAACAAAAAACGTAAACGGACAGTAGAGGCGACGGCTCCTGTTCACCACAAAACACGTCGCTTATTCATAACAGACAACGCCACCTCCACTGAGTTCTTGATTGATACTGGTTCCGACCTCAGTCTTTTACCACCGCAAGTCAAACAAGAACCTAGTACCTTTGCACTCCAAGCAGCCAATGGATCGCAAATCAAAGTGTTCGGCAACAAACAGATCACGATTGATTTAGGTCTCCGCAGGAGTTTTAATTGGACATTTGTGGTAGCTGACGTGACGTGTGCGATAATCGGTGCCGACTTCTTACACCACTTCGGATTAACAGTCGACCTACGAACAAGAAAGTTAACGGACACTTTGACTTCGCAAGCAACAATCGGACAATGTCGTGTTGTGAACTCTTCGGAAGTACGTGCGATTTGGGGTAGCAGTAACTTGCACTGTTTAACCAGAAAGTACCCGAACATTATTCGGCCATCACCAGACTTCGAAGCTCCAAAACACGATGTTATGCATTTCATCAACACTTCAGGTCCACCAACACATTCAAAACCTAGAAGGTTGGCACCCGACAAGTTAAAAATCGCTCGATTGGAAATCCAAACATTGCTCGAAGCCGGTATCATCCAGCCATCCTCTTCACAGTGGGCCAGCCCGTTACACATGGTGCCCAAGAAGAACCTGGAATGGCGTCCGTGTGGAGACTAAAGAAACTTGAATGCAGCAACCGTTGCAGATAGATACCCTATTCCACACATACAGGATTTCAGCCACAATCTACACGGAAAAACCATATTTTCAACAATTGACTTAGTCAAAGCATACTACCAGATACCAGTTAACCCAGAAGATCGACCCAAAACGGCCATTATAACGCCTTTCGGGTTATACGAATTTAAAAGAACACCGTTCGGTCTTCGGAATGCAGGGCAGACGTTCCAAAGATTTATTGATGAGGTCTTAAGAGGTCTAGACTTCGTGTTCGCTTACATCGACGACGTCTTGATCGCATCGACATCCGAAGAAGAGCACCTACAGCACGTCGAGACAGTTTTCCAGAGGTTAAGCAAGTACGGTATCATAATCAATCCAGGCAAAAGTGTTTTCGGGGCACACAAGGTAACATTCCTTGGTTTTGAAATCTCGAAAGCAGGCATTCAACCACTTCCAAACAAGGTGCAAGACATCTCCAATTTCCCACAACCTAAAACGAAAAAACAGTTACAACGTTTCCTAGGAATGGCAAATTATTATCGAAGATGGTTGGCAAACGCTTCGCATATCCAAGCACCAATGTATCAACTAATGGACAACATACCCAAGAAAGATGGACCGATAACATGGACGGAAGAAGCCATCACAGCATTTAAAAAAACCAAAGCTGACTTAGTAGAAGCCACATTTCTCACCTTCCCGAACAGCAGTTCCAAACTGTACTTGGCGGTTGATGCATCCGATACAGCGATCGGAGGCGTGCTACAACAACAAGAAGAGCAAACCTTCAAACCAATTTCTTTCTTCTCGAAGAAACTGTCCACGACGGAAAGAAATTATAGCACATACGACCGAGAGTTATTGGCAATATATAGTGGCATCAAGCAATTTCGACACTTCTTGGAAGGTCGAGATTTTGTAGTTTATACCGATCATAAACCACTGACGTATGCATTCACCCAAAAATCAGAAAAGACTAATCCTCGCCAGATTAGACAACTCGATTTCATCGCTCAATTCACCACAGATATTCGGCACATTCAAGGCGTCGACAATACACCAGCTGATACGCTATCACGAATTGAAGCAGTCAGTCAAGTCAACCTGGATAACGAACAACTAGGAAAGGCGCAAGAGGATGATGAGGATTTGAAAAGTCTACTCAACGAAGGGAAATACCAATTCTCTAGGCTTCCAACATACGAGGCTGAAACAGATATATATTATGAAGTTTCCAACAACAAGCACCGTATGTACATACCAAGCAGGTTTCGTAGAAAGATATTCGAAAACATACATAACTGCTCACATCCGAGCAAAAGGTCAACTCTCAAACTTGTTACAAATAAATACTTTTGGCCAAGTATGAAAAAGGACATAACCCAATGGACCAAAACTTGTATTCCATGCCAACGCAGCAAAATCGGTAGACACACGAAAGCACCTATCGGAGTATTTGCGACGCCTGATACACGATTTGCACACGTCCACATCGACATTGTAGGGCCACTGCCACCGTCAGAAGGTAAGCAATATCTGTTCACCATGATCGATCGCTTTACCAGATGGCCAGAAGCAATACCAATCTCAGATATCACTGCCGAGACATGTGCAAGGACATTTTACGACTGCTGGATTGCACGTTTTGGAGCCCCTGTAAAAATAACGACAGATCGAGGCACACAGTTCGAATCAACATTATTCAAAAACTTAGCTGTACTTACTGGTAGCTATAAAACCAGAACAACATCGTATCATCCGCAATGCAACGGCTTAGTTGAACGTTTCCACAGGCAACTCAAGGCATCGTTAATGTGTCACAATACTACATGGACATTATCGTTACCAATCGTACTGCTAGGCATCCGTACTACTGTAAAAGAAGAGTTGGAATGTTCACCAGCAGAACTAGTATACGGAACCAACCTGCGACTCCCTAGCGACCTAATCGACCAGCCAGCAGAACTACAACTAACTCCGCCACAAGATTTCGTTGAGGATATCAAAAGAAGGATGAACGACTTGCAATACAGCAAAACATCATGCCACAGAAACTACATAAGTTACATCCCAAAGACACTCGATGAAGTGAAATATGTGTTTGTGCGCGTTGACCGTGTTCGTAAACCCTTGCAAGCTCCATATGACGGACCATTCCAAGTTATATCTAAAACAGACAAATATTTTGAAGTGTTAGTGCGCGACAAACCCCAAAACATTTCGATAGATCGTTTAAAACCCGCCTTCGTTGAATGTAAACCACAATGTAAACAAAGTGCAAGTGAATGTCAACCACCAGCTATAAACAATTTACCTGTGACAAACGAGCTACAGCCACCAGCTACAAACAACCTACCCGCAGCAAATGAACTACAACCACAACCATCATCCAGTGACGTACCGCTACAAACGCGAAGTGGGCGCACAGTTAGATTTCCACAGAAATTTAAAGACATGGTTCGCGTTCTAAATTAGTGCACAGACAATTTATTATTAATCCGCTTTTGTATATATTATTATTGTTATTTATTGTAAATATTTTTATCATATGTATGTAATACCATGTAACGCCATCCTGATCTAGGTAACACTCTTCAACGTTCAGCAGTCATCGACCACCTCACTGGGGGGGGACAGTGTGGCGACCATAGTTCGGTACCACCCCAGAGATGGCGCTAAGGACAATTAGCGCGGCACTTCTCCTACGCAAGTATAGAGGGCGCTAGGAATTTCCTGCAGGAGTACCAACGGTTTTTGGAATTACCGTGCGAGACGCCAGGAGGAACTCATTAGTAACGCATTAACGTAGCAAGTAACAAGCAAGCAGCCGGCGACGACGGAGATATTATCGTGTAAATAAATAGTGATCAGCAACCGTTTCGTTTGATTAAATTAATAGCAATAACTGCAATTGCTAAAGTTCCGACACGGAGTTTCACTACTGGTCGTAAGTTATATTGTGGTCGGTCAATGATTTAACCAAAGTATAATTTATTTAACTATGGCAAACTGTGGTAAGTACACATTTATTCCAACAACATTAAATTATAAGAAAATTTAAGTGATGATTACCTTTTGAACAGATTAAATTTGATGACATATTTACGAGCTTTTTAATACTGATTTTGTTTTTGTTTTGTTAACTCTATTTAAATAAAAAGAATGTATTTAATAAAAATTTTATTTTGTAGGTTACAATATTTCCATGCTTTACGAGATGAACTGTGAAGGTTTAGAAAATAAAGGTCTCTTTGAAATAACATGAAGTGTGAGAATTTGTTACACGTTGTTTCGTCGCTACGACCCCCCCTGTGTGAACAGAAAGTTGCCCTGGCTACAGTGACTTTATAGAGACAGTGGCGACACGAGAGCTTAAACCCCGCCCATCCGCCATGTTGTTGCAAATTTAAATAAGAAATGTATACTGGAGAATAGTAAAGTATACTCAAATATTAAGTTTTTTAAGCAAGACGAATACTAAAGGAAATTATGTTCGTTAATGGATAATATAAGTAATATATGTGCGTTAGTATGAAGGGATATCTTGCCTTTAAATACAAATGTCAAAGGAAAGCGAGAAGAATGAATGCTCGTGTATGCTTACCTAATGACATTTATTTAAATTTAAATGATTAAAGTTTCCCGGGTTAATAAAATAAATATAAAAACACCTTAAAAAACACCAATTCTTTAAATTCAACTATTTTAAACTACATTTAAACAAAATATAGGATATCACTTAGGGATATCATAATTTTTATTAATTTATTTATAATTCACAATAAATTACCACACTGAGAGAAAAAAGATGGTAAATTGAACGAATCTTAAATGTTGAGTTTTTTCGTGTTGAATTAATCAAAATTGTGTTGAATGAAACAATTTTTAGTTGTTACAAGAAATTCAAAAATGTTGTTTTAATATTTTATTTTTGTTAAACAAATATTTGTTGATTTAATGTTTATAATTAATGTTTCAACGATGTTATCGTTGAATTAAAAAATTAGTTCGATTGGAAGAAAACGAATACTATTCTTGAACGAAACTATTATTTTGTATTGCTGTAGCATTTTAGTATGTCATTTCAATGTAAAATTTGATTAAACCAAGAATTTTAATCGGATAACTGAACATAAAAAAAGCTTGAAAAATATACTGTCTATGCATTTTGTTCTTATGTAGCAACAATTATTGACGATTATGCAAGTTTATTGTTGGATGTATTTCAGTTTGATGCATGCAGTCTTTGCTTAAAGTGTGTTTAAAAGTGTGTTTAAAAAGGAAGCAAAAATGGATGATACAGTAATTAATTTTTTTAAAGTTAATAACTTTGAAATATATTGAAATATTTTCCGAAGTAAGTGCGATATCTAGTTTTCTATTTTTCAAGCACTAGATTATGGACCACAAAATGTGACACTTGTAGAAGAAAGCTTTTCAATTTTTAAAAATAAATTTCCTCAAGAGGCAGAGCATTGTTTTTCGACAGACTGGGTAAAAATTAATGGTGTAAAATATATGTAAATGTAATATAAAAATTAATTGTAAGTTTATACTTTAAGTCTTTGTGTTTTTAATAATAAACTTATCGAGAATCCCTTTATTTTACTTATAAAATGATAAAAACTTTTATTTTGTGCTTAAAACGTATTGAAATCAATGTAAACAAACCAAAAGTTTGCAACAACATGGCTGTCGATACCATCTGATCCAAGCAGCCAATCAAAAATCGGACCCCTCGTGTCGCCACTGTCTCTATAAAGTCACTGTAGCCCTGGCTAGTTCAACGGGAGGGGTGGGTCAACTGTGATTTTGGGGGTCGTCAAAATAAGTGAATAGACAAGTTTCTGGGCGCCACCACTACAAATCGGGATCCACAAGCACGGTCAATAAGGGGTGCGTAGTGGAACACTACTTATTTTATTACCGCGCTTGGAAATGGGACAATAATCATTCGCTGGGAACACCTCACACACCAGTCCCTCACAAATCGGATTCCGTGTCTGAAAACAATCGTTAACAACAAAGAAAAACACAAGTGTATATAAGGAAACCATATAATACAGGAAAAGAATAAATTACGTTACAGTTATCCAAATTGGGTGATAAACTATTGTCAACAAAATAGGTACACTAAAATAAGCTAATTGAGATTCTACCGGAATTCCGTTAATATAAAAATATATATAATATGAATGATAGTCAAGTTTAAATTCTTAAAATTAATTTACAAAAAAAATTACATAAATAATGTCCATGCAGCAAAATGAATTGACTATTTAATTCCGCCAAATACAAAAATATATAAATGAAATAGTTTTTCAGTCGGGTTAAAAATAATAACACGCAATGTTTAAGATTAAACTGCACACCGTATAACACAAAAATACCAATGGTAAATAAAACTGTACAATTTACTCACGGTTGTAATCCGGGGACTGCTGTATGAGAGTTCAAAGCGTAGTATTTCCAAATTGATGGGATCTTTTGATGACGAAGTTGGCAACTGGTCCTGATCATGAATGCTCGAAATTCTTGTGTAAAATATCCTCCCGAGGGAGTGGAATTCATACAGAATTGATCGGTTGTCGATCCTTCTCGTAGTGGGCGTTAAAATCCTCCTCTTAATATTTTTAGGAGTTTATTCGTAAAACGAAACGTTACTAACAAAATACTTGTCCACTCGATAAACAACTCGATTCTTGAATCACAATTTTATTTTTCCCGCATTCAACTTGAATTTTTATCGATTGCCGTATTTTTAAACGATCGTCACTATCGATTCAACCGGAATACAAAATATGAGTTTAACTGAATTTGTGATTACAAATTTACTTTAATATCCGCCGTCAGGCGTGGAGATATGTAAAAAATCAACCTACAGGTTGTAAGGCTGGTACAAATCTGAAGATTCCCGATTGCACAATTTCAGGATAAATTTCAAATGTAACGACAAATGTTTCTATTGGCTAACGAGAAAGGGAAATTATGGGTTGCCTATGGTCAGGGGTTTTATACCTCAACTGTTGGGTTATTAATATAGCAAAGTCAGGGTTTTTCGATATTGCAAGCGTGGGAAGCCCCGACAGTATGACGCAAGAATGAACTAATAATTCCAAGACTGCAATGTTGCTGAATTTACGTATTTATTTTTATAAATGTACAATGCTTTTTCAGTATCTAAATCAGGATACAGAGACGTACTTAATTATTTTTAAAGGAATAATGAAGTTGTATAACAAATCGAATAAATGGAATAATTATATTTTTGGCCTCTCTGAAACATTAAAACCTGAAACAACGTTACAAATTAACCTTTTTTTTTATTTCATAATAACTTCAATGATGATCAAATTCTATACAGATTAAATTTGTTGACTACAATTATGAGCTTTTTAATACTGACAACTAGCATGAATATTTAATTAAACAATTAGGAAGATTACATATTTAATTTCTTTTTCTCTTTCAGCACAAAATTTTCATTACACTGGAAGGGAATGTTAGCTAATGTGATATAAAACGGTGAGTCGTAATTTTTTTTTAGTCATAAGTTTGTTTCTAAACCTGGGAACGGTCGCACATTGAAAAGTTACGGGAACGGTCGTGCTATGGTTGATTCGACCGAATTATGTATGTCTTATTATAAATTTAGGAGGTGATGTTATTTAGGTAAAAAATTATCTAAGTACTAGTTTGAAGTTTATTTTTATATTTATTAACGAAAAAAATCAAATTATTTAAAATTTACACCCTTTTAAAAAATTAATTTCAAGTAAAGTGTGTGGTAATTTAGTATGTACAAAAAATATAATATTAAACTAAACTTTAAAATAATAGAATTTTTACTTAAAGTGATGCCTGATTTACACGTGTACAGTAGCTTAAGCAAGCTTCTAAAATAAGTTACTAAATTTAGTTGCTTGCATGGTCTAGACTATACTTTTAGTACTAAAAGTGTAGTCTACACCATGTAAGTAACTAAATTTAGTTATATATTTTAGAAGCTTGCTTAAGCTACTGTACACGTGTAAATCAGGCATGAAGTATACATACGTAGAATGTTACCCTTACTAATTTCTTTTTTCTTCCTATTGCTGCAACCAATATTCTTTCTTCATTCCTTTGGCATTACTGATTGGCATTACTTGATGAGTAATTCTTAATAAAACCAAACACTTCCGTCACAATAATTGTTATCGATTCGTGTTGAATTCTATTTCACTCCTTTCTGCCATTGTAACGAGCCCTCGATTTGCTGTTCCTGTTTTTTTTTTCGATCGTTTGTTCCTTCTCCCTACGTGGGCGCCAAATATGCACCGGATCTTTTCTCTCAGGGGGCTCTTTTTCTTTTTGGGGTAAAACAAATTGAATTTGACAGTCACTTAACATTTATTTGAATCAGAAAATCTATTACACATTGATTAATTTATTACATAGCTCTATTCGTCTTATCGAGACCTTCACTGTTGGAGACCCTGGCTCGTCTGCCTTTCCGATGCCCACATCGGTTGCAGTCGCCGCTTCCACCGAAGGCAGCCGAAATCGATTCACCCTTATCTTCTCAAGGTTCCAACCATTTTCACTCAATTTAATTCACTGCACTTCTTAAATTTTATACAGGCAAAAACAGTCTTTTAGATTCAAATCATTGTACGTCAGACTAACTTTTACAATTCTATATCGTTCTTTACCAAGATATTGTGAATTAATTAGTGCATATTTAATAACTTTTGAAAACAAACTACCCTAAGCTTGTGCAAGAGAATCACGAAACCTGGGGATGCTAGTCTTACCCTCGGTCGCCTCCAACAATTACGATATTTACCAAAAACAAACTAAAATTACAAAATAACATGACAATATGTACATACGCTTGTCGCAATGATATGTTACGAGGTATGCGCAAATTTAAAATTTTTTGGTAGATTCAACCAACGTGCGACCGTTCCCAGGTTAAATAAAAATTGCGATTAAAGTGTAATTTTAAGTAATCAAGTAATTATAACATTATAGAGAAATTAAATAATTTTTAATATTTTGGTACGCTAGATCCAGTAGCGGTTTTTCAGAACAGGCAGGTTAGGCCGGGCCTACCTTAAATTTGAACACATCAAATAATTTTTTTCAGTTTAAAATATTTTATTTTACATAATATATTTTATTATTTCCATTCAAAATAATTGCAATAATACCGCTAAACTATCACAACGCTGTATTTTTATTTGCAGTTTGCAAGTAGTATAGGCACGACAGGCACCGGCCGAACCGACTTACATAGCAGCCAATGTATTCAGCACGGTGCACCATATCATATTGTAACGGAATTATGTTAAATAATTTCCTATTTAGAATTCCCATACGCGACGCTAATGGAATTCGGCCCCTAGCGTTCTTAAAAGGTACCACGCGCCCTCAAGGTCCCGGCGTACAGCGTATTTTTCGAGGCTTTTGAGATTTGGACGGCAAACTAGGAAGTCGTGCGTTTATGTTGTGGTTAGAGGTGATACTCCGGAGTAGTATTCTGTTTTAATTCTACGAGTTTTAATCCGTGTGAGTTCCCGAGAACGCCCAAACGAAATAACTTGTGTTGTACAAGAAATTTCAACAACGCTCAAGCACGAGAGCCTGTTTGATTTTGTCGAGCCGCAATTGCAATTGTATGCAAGATCATAAATTTAGTAACACGAAACCAAGAGTTCCTATGCGAATGTTGTATGCGATTTTGTTACCTGGGTACCTGTTTTGTTCGCGATCAAGTTTGCCAAGTGTGAAAGTTTTCCACACCGAACCATCTGTGGCTGCTGATCGAGTCCCTCTACTGGTCTGTTATCGCAAGGTCATCTGTTCAACTGTAGAGCTATCAGGAAGTCATTGGCAAGTGTTGGAAGTTTCAATTATCATCGTTCCTGTACCGAAGCTGACGATACACCTTGTCGTATTACTTTTTGTGAGACAATCAGTACTGGTGAGTCATTTATTTATTGTTAGATTTTGTGCAGACGAACACATATTTTTACTATCACAATTGTCGGTGACTCAAAAGTTGAAGATAGCCGAGTCAAATTTGTATACGTTGGAAGTTGTAATCACGAGTCAATCTGCAAAAATCATTAAATATTTTGTTGATCAAATTGTGTTTTCTTTGGTTCACATTTCTTTGCAGGGAAAGCAATTAACAACGAGAAGTTCGATCCACCCCCTTTGCCTCCGCAAGCTTATAAGCAAGCAGGGGCTGGTGACTTCGTGTCCTAGCGGGCAACAACTACAAATAATTACTGGATACCACCAATTCCAGGTGAAATTATTAACTACGCCCTTAAGGCGGGTTGGTTGTTTTAATATGTGATTCACACAGGTACAATGCTGTTATGGTAGGCCCGGGCTTTTATGTAGAGTCCGCAACCCGCAGTGCATCCGATTAAGTCTCCAGTCGTATTTAGTAAATTATTTATTATTATCGAGATTATTATATTATATTTTACTACTATTATTTATACAGTTTAAGTTTTTATTATTTCCATTCTAAATAATTTCAATAATACTGCTAAAAATGTAAAAATCACCTCGCCGTATTTTTTATTTGCAAGTATAGGCACTGGCCGAACCGATATAATAGCATATCACAGAGCACCGGCGACCCACCGTATGATTCACATGCCACCATACAATTACTATATAGGCCCGTGCCTTGCAGTAGTTAATCGCTAAAGAAGCCGTTTTTTGTCATATTGAAATCGATTTTACAGCAAAACTTTTTAGATATTTTTTGTTGGAAATTTCATTGCCTTCAATTTTGTTCAAATACAATTTTTATTTTTACGCACTGTTTCTGACTGACAGCGACTTAAACAGCACTCTGTAAAATACAAAAAATAAAATTTCCAACAAAACATGTCTAAAAATTTTTGCTGTAAAATCGATTTTAATATGACAAAAATTACTTCAAAATGTTCAAATTTTATTGGTAACATAGGAGTGTCTGAGTTTTTTTGCGAGTAAGAACCTTCTCGTGTTTAAAGCGTTAAAAACTTATTTAAGAAATACGATGTCCCAAGATCGACTATCTTCACTTGCACTGTTGTCGATACAAAAAGATATCCTCAATGACTTAATGAAAAAAGATTCATTTTATGATGACATAATTGACAGATTTGCGAAGAGTAAGGATAGAAGAATTAAACTTCTTTAGAAAATAATAATAATAATACTGAATTTTATAAAAACTGTTTGTTTTTTCATTTTAATTACTATAGGTACAAAAAAACTTATTCAAAGAAAACATGCTAAAAAAAGCCCCCCCCCCCCCTCGGAGCTATTCAAAAATTGCTGGCCTACCCAATATTTTAGTACACGAGCCGCCGCTGGCTAGATCACTATTTGTCAAAAAATGGTCAAACTATAAAGACTATAAAATGAATTCTCTTTATCGCAACTAAAGAAATTAGGACTATTATGCCAAATTCTTGAAAGAGAACTGATATTAAGATGCATTGAGGTCATTTTAAAATTTAAATAAATACACTTTCCTCAATTTTTATTATTTTAGGACCTGTTTAGAATAATCCCATTCTTTTTCAACTAAAAATTGCTTCTACAATATATTGTAGCAATTCGGGACCTTCTGGGTTTCGATAATCTCCCGTGCTAATTTTTGTACTCTCTACTTTCGCTGCCACCACATCGGATTTTAGAGATCCGATGAAAACTCAAGGTAACGAGGTATCCTTTTCGTAGGCGTGGGAAAATATAACAAGACTCACAATACACAAATAAAAGCGGTGATGAAAGTAAAGCGATTTATTGAAGTAACAAAAAATTTTATATTGACGGCATTATACAAAGGAATTACAAAAAAAAGATAACGAGAAAGAAATAAACTCAAGATAAACAAAAATAAAATTATAGCTCAAATTACTCAATATAGTTAAATTACTAACTCAGTGGTTAGTGACGCATCGAAATGTGTGAGAATTAGCCGTTATTGTCCCCCTTTCAGTCTCATGAACCAAACCAGACTTGTGTAACAATAACGAGCTTAGTTCTCAATAATAAAATAAACGGAAAAGTAAGAATAGCGAAAAACAAAGAAAATGCACATTATAATATGAATATAAAATAAAAATAAAGTATCTTTCTACGAAAATCTACAAACAAAATATAAAATACTTACAGAGGAAATAATAATCCGTCTTTCTAGTAATCCTTTGGAACAACAAAAAAAAAACTACACACACAATTAACAAACCTAACTAAACTTAACTAACTATCAGAATGATCTGAGTAGGCAAGAACGCTCGGCGATCACTTAACATTAACCACTTAACTCACGTATAACTACGCGGATGTAGGCTCACCGAACTAAAAATGAAGACTACCCGAAAATTCTATAGTGAGGGTTATTTATACCAAGAAATTGAAGAAGGAGGACCAATAAGGGTTGAACACTTATCAGTCATACTTTGGTCTTTTACGCTTATCGGTTTTTAGTTAATTTACTACCAATTAATAGGTATTTAAAGAGAAAGTTGATAATTAACAATGACGTTATTATCCCGTATGATAAGACTATCTTTCTTCAATTTAATGAACATAATTTTAATATTAATACCGTGCTTCCAAAACGGTGACTTATAATTGAATCTTACATAATAGCATCGAAAAATGTTGATGGTCACTGTTTTGCAAACACGATAACTGTTGTCGACATAATTTAGTAGTCGGCGAAGAAAAGTTGTGGTTGTTATAGTTTTGAGAATTATGTCAGATTATTATTTATTTTTGTAATGAATTGAGTTATTTTTCGATTAGTTTGTAATTATAGTTTAACAGATAAATAAATTGATAGACCATACAGTCCACTATAGTAATTGAAGAACAAAGTTATAGGTTCTCGCAGAAAATCTGAATCCGCGATTTTTGTGAGGACGCCCAATCCACATAGGCCTTAGATTGGAAGAAACATTGGTCCTTCGAGCCGGATCTAGAATTGGTATAGAAGTAGTGAACACCGATCATAAATTAGCTAATAGTGTTTCACTTGTGTAAATAAATAATATAGGAATGTCATTACGAAGAAGTGCGCGACTATTAGAAAAAGCGGGTGTTCCCCCAAGTTCGCGGTCAAGACAGTCAAAGTATAGTGATGTATTACAGGCAGAATTGGAGGCCGCACGGGCATTAGCAACAGTTAAAGCAAGAGCTGCAAAGATTATCGAAGAAGCAGAAATTGATGTTATCAACAAGCAGATGCAATATGAAATTGCCAAAATAAACGAACGTAACACAATTTCAGAGTTTGAAAGTGAAAACAAGAGTAAAGCATCGGAGACGCGTGAAGTACTTGTAGACGAAGAAAGCAAAACTAATGTCCAAGAGTGGGTAAATAGAACTGATCCTCAAGAAGATTACGGTGAAGTGAATTGCACAGTCCCTACGTTCACTAGAGCTGCACCTAAAAATGGCCTCGTAGAAAAAATGTTGCTTAGACAAAGCATTAAAACAGAATTACCAACATTTTCAGGAGAGCCCATAGAATGGATTAACTTTATTACTCAATTAAAAGAAACAACCGACATTTGTGGATTTTCAAAAAGAGAAAATATTAATCGGCTTCAAAAGTGTTTACGAGGAAAAGCAAGAGAAACAGTTTGTGCACTTTTAAATTTACCAGATTCTTATGACAAAATTGTATCTTTACTCGAGCGAAGATTTGGGCGGCCAGAATTTGTAGTGGAAGAATTAATTGCAAAAACGAAAAAAATACTACCTATTAAAGAGGATAAATTGTATTCGGTTATTGACTTTTCAAACGCTGTGCAAAATTTAGTTGTCACTATGACGTCAATGAACTGTCAAAGTCATTTGTCAAATCCACAATTGCTCCAAGATCTTTTAAATAAACTCCCAATTAGTTTTTTGTTACAGTGGGGAGATAGAGTCAGAGAAAAGAAGGAAAGTAGATTGTCATTGGAAGAATTTGCTACATGGTTAGAAGAAAAAGCAGATGCTGTTAGTTTTATATGTAGTCCACAGCTATGCAAAGAAAACAAATTTGAAAGACCAAAATTTTATGGAAACAACCCGAACAAAGAAACGGTACTTGCTACTTCACTTAAAAATTCTGAAAAGGTGGTTCAGAAATGCCTGATATGTGCAGAACAGCACACGATATCTGAATGCCCTACCTTTAAAGGTTTCGAAGTAGATGATAGGTGGGCCTGGGCAAAGACCAACAGGGTATGCTTTTCGTGTTTGATGGCAGGTCATCCCATTAGATACTGCAGAAATAAACAACAATGTGGCGTGGGTAATTCTGATATCTGCAGAAAAAATCACCACTTTCTGCTTCACTCTGTGCCTCGCAAGAACACAGCAGTATGGAAGGAAAATGAACCATGTTTAAGTCACACGACGGTGAAAAAACATAAAAATATACTGTTAAGAATAGTTGCAGTTACATTAAAAGGTTCTACCGGAAATCTTCATACTTACGCTTTATTTGACGAGGCCTCAACGGTCACATTGATAGATAGTTCTATAGCAAAGCAAATTGGTGCAACAGGACCCACAGAGCAACTTTGTATGCGATGGACAAATTCCATGACCTGTCAGGAAATAAATTCGCAAGTCGTTAATATAGAAATTAAGGGTGAAGAAGGTGAAGTTTATTATCAGATGGAAAATGTACGCACTGTAGAAAATCTCAGCTTACCCGTTCAGTCTGTCAACGTAAAGAAGATGAAAGAAAGTTGGAAATATTTAAGCACCTTAAACACGTCTTCGATGGTCAACGCAAAACCGACTATACTTATTGGACAAGATTATATCCATTTAATTATTGCGAGAGAAGTTATGGAAGGGTCGAGGTCGGGACCAATTGCTTCGCGAACAAAATTAGGTTGGGTGATTCACGGAAATGCTACACAATTTAAAGGACGAATTGATGAAGAATTTGCTTTACATGTAGAAGAAATAGAAAGAGATAAATTACATGAGTTGGTTAAGTCATCGTTTGAGGTAGAAAGTTTTGGCATTAGAAGGGTAGAGCTGCTCCATTCCAAAGAGGACAGGCGGGCACAAGAAATCATAGACAAAACTACGAAGAAAATTAATGGTAGTAATAGATGGGAAACAGGTCTTCTGTGGAGAACCGATCATGTTTTACTACCTGAGAGCAAATCGATGGCACATAGACGTCTGCTATCAATAGAAAAAAAAATGGATCGAGATCTTGGTTTCTCTGAAGCATACTGTACGGTAATTGAAGATTTTTTAAGAAAAGGTTATGCAAAAAAGTTGAAGGAGCAAGAAGCGGCAATAAATACAAATAAGACATGGTATCTTCCACATTTTGGAGTGACGAATCCAAACAAACCAGGAAAAATCCGTTTTGTATTTGATGCAGCAGCAAAATCGCATGGAATGAGTTTAAACGATGCTCTCTTAATTGGCCCAGATAAACTTAATCCACTACCAACAGTTTTATGGAAATTTAGGCAAAGAAAAGTTGCCTTTGCCGGCGATATTAAAGAAATGTTTCCACAAATTAAAATCATACCAGAAGATCAAACAGCTCAAAGATTTTTATGGCGAGGAAGTAATCGAAATATAGAGCCAATAACATATCAAATGACATCTATGATTTTTGGAGCAAAATGTTCCCCATGCTCCGCCCAAGAAGTTAAAAATCGCAATGCCGAAGAGTTTCGTAAAATCAAACCACGAGCAGTGGACGCAGTTACCAAACGACACTACATGGATGATTATTTGGACAGCGTTGACACAGAAGAAGAAGCAATGCAACTTATAGAAGACGTTACCGCTATTCATAAAAAAGGTGGTTTTGTAATGTGCAATTGGATTTCTAACTCGAAACGCGTTTTATTGCAAATACCTGACGAAGCCAGAGCAGGTCTTAATAAAGATATGTGTCTTCAAGCAGGAACCGATTTACCAACGGAACGAGTACTTGGTCTTCATTGGGATACAAATACAGATGAATTTATTTTTAAAATCAACTTAAATAAAGTCCATCCAGAAATTGTTAATAATAAGAAGATTCCAACAAAACGTGAAGTGTTGCAAATTGTCATGTCTATTTTTGATCCAATAGGATTTGTTGTGTATTTCACCGTTCATGGGAGGATACTATTACAAGATATTTGGAGAAAAGGAATCGATTGGGATGATCCATTAACCACAGATTTGTATGACAAATGGAAATTTTGGTTTGGTCAACTGAAAGAAATTGAAAAAATAAGAATTCCTCGATGTTATAATTTACATTTATGTAGTGTCACTATACTACAGTTGCATATATTTTGTGATGCAAGTGAAAAAGCATTTACTGCAGTAGCATTTTTTAGGGCGGAGATAAAAGAAAAGATTACAACTTCGTTTGTAGCAGCAAAAACACGAGTGGCATCATTAAAACCTATGTCAATTCCTCGTCTAGAACTGCAAGCAGCCCTACTAGGAAGTCGTCTAGCAGTAACTGTCAAAGAAGAACACGAAGTCACTATAAATCGCGTAATCTACTGGAGCGATTCAAAAACTGTTTTATCTTGGTTAAAATCAGATGCAAGAAAATTTAAACAATTTGTGGCAAACCGAGTAGGTGAAATTGAAGAAACGACTAACGTAAACGATTGGAGATGGATTCCCTCAAAAGAAAATGTAGCAGACGACGGAACGAAGTGGTCTAATAGGGATGATTTTTTAGATTCAACAAGCAGATGGTTTACTGGACCAAAGTTTTTAAAAGAGTCGGAGGGGGATTGGCCTGTAGAAATAAAAAAATTAATAGAAGAATATTTGCCGACAGAAGAACTTAGGCCAGAATTTATCGCAACATGCGTTGAAATTGGGGCGGATACACACTTGCCCAATATTAAAAGATTTTCAAAATGGACACGACTAGTTCGAACTACAGCATGGGTATTAAGGTTTTTGGAAATATGTAAACAAACAAATAAAAATCGCACAAAATGTATAGAATTGTCGGCTGCGGAAATGGAAAATGCAGAAAAAGCTTGGATTAAAAAAAGTCAATGGGATTGCTTTCCGCTTGAAATGAAATTGCTGGCTAGTGGAAAAACAATAAATAATTGCAGTAGATTATTTCAATTATCGCCAATGTTAGACGTAGATGGCATATTGAGAATACGAGGTAGAATCGAAAAAGCAATAGTGGTAGATAATTGGGTAAAACAACCAGCAATTTTAGATGCCAAACATAGATTCACTTATTTGATGATGCAACGTGCTCATGAAAACAATCTGCATCAAGGACCCGAAACCGTGGTCAATGAATTAAGACAAAGATTTTGGATTTTGAAGGTGAGAAGTTCAATAAGAAAAATATTCCAAACATGTCAAACTTGTAAAGTAAGAAAGGCTCGCCCAAGTTATCCAGAAATGGGACAGGTACCTTTATGTCGTGTCACGCCGTATGTTCGACCATTTATGTATACAGGAATGGATTATTTTGGCCCAATGGACGTAACCATAGGACGCCGACACGAAAAAAGATATGGAGTTTTGTTTACTTGTCTAACAACAAGAGCCGTTCATTTGGAATTAGCAGCATCATTGTCCACTGATTCATGTATCATGGCAATTAGAAGAATGGCTGGAAGACGTGGAGAACCAGTAGAAATTTATTCTGATAATGGTACAAATCTACGTGGAGCAGAAAAAGAGTTAAAATTTCATTTACAAAACTTATGTCAAGAAAAGTTGATGGAATACATGTCACCGAAAGGAATCACATGGATATTTAATCCACCTTCAGCTCCACACATGGGCGGATGTTGGGAAAGGTTGGTAAGATCCGTGAAAGTAGCGATCCGAGCGATTTTGGAGGCTAGATCACCGAGAGAGGAGGTTCTGCAAACCTT
Source organism: Cantharis lateralis (assembly GCA_963170105.1). NCBI lineage: Eukaryota > Metazoa > Arthropoda > Insecta > Coleoptera > Cantharidae > Cantharis > Cantharis lateralis. The sequence continues at coordinate 7,521,503 of OY720630.1, read as the reverse complement.
ATTTATAGAAGCGGAGCACATCGTAAATAGTCGACCGTTAACCCACGTCTCGATCGATTCTGCCGACAAAGAGAGCTTGACACCCAATCATTTCTTGATCGGGACATCAAGTTCTTTACGAATCCCATGTGTCATTAAAGAAGAAGATCTAAACTTAAGAAAACAGTGGAGGGTGGCGCAAGCATTAATAGAAATGTTTTGGAAAAGATGGGTGAGAGAATATTTGCCCACTCTCACTAGACGAACAAAGTGGTTCCAGAAGAGACCTCAAATAAAGATTGGAGATTTAGTTTTTATAGTTGATGGTAACTTACCTCGAAACACTTGGCCAAGAGGTGAAGTTATATGCACATACCCTGGCAGAGATGGCACTATCAGGGTAGTGGATGTTAAAACCTCTGTAGGAACATATCGCCGACCAGTAGTGAAATTAGCAATAATTGACGTCGACACAAATGTTGCCTCTTAATAAATTGAAGAACAACGAGGGGAAATATGTTGTCGACATAATTTAGTAGTCGGCGAAGAAAAGTTGTGGTTGTTATAGTTTTGAGAATTATGTCAGATTATTATTTATTTTTGTAATGAATTGAGTTATTTTTCGATTAGTTTGTAATTATAGTTTAACAGATAAATAAATTGATAGACCATACAGTCCACTATAGTAATTGAAGAACAAAGTTATAGGTTCTCGCAGAAAATCTGAATCCGCGATTTTTGTGAGGACGCCCAATCCACATAGGCCTTAGATTGGAAGAAACAATAACGAAAACTTTACAAAGTCCCATTTTCATCCTTAATTGCTTGTACTTTCTACGATAAGCCTTATCCACTTGGGTTCAGGGTAGAAAGTACTCCCAGATATGGTCTTAATGGTTAAGTCCACAGAGTACAGGTCTGTATTCAGAACGCATTTTAATCGTAACCACAGAGCCGTACTCAGGGATTAATAATTATACAATAAAGAAGAAAAAAAAAGAACAGGGCAGAGGGCGGTTCACTACAATACCCCCCGCTGAAAAAAAGGAATGAGTATCCCAAAATTTACTCGTTTCTTTTAAAAAAAAAAAATTAATTGTGAACCCTGTCTCTTTTTTTTTCTTTTTACAATACTTAAGAACTATTACCTAATTAACTAATTTAACGAATTTTAATTCGTTGTACATACCATATACGATATTTTTTTTCTTCTTTTTTTTTTTTTTGGTGGAAATTTACTTCCTCAAAATTCAAACTTTTTCTTTCCGTCATTGTTTATGGCACTTTCCCGCACTGTCAGTTCGATTGTCTGCTGTGGCTCGGAGGTCACTGCTTTCGACACACTTTGTTCATGTAGGGGTATGGGCTCATTAAGGTTAAACTGTTTGTTCGAAGGTTCCGCGGATCCTCGCCGTTGGATCATAGTTTTCATCACAACGCACTTGTTTAAGCACTTCCGGTAGCACACGGCGAACGTCAACACTATAATCATGACTAACGTAAGGTAGATGAGCCAATGGGGATGCTGTTCTGCCGGGTATGCAGATTCTCTCTCCAGGGATGTTCGAATATTTGTGAGATGGTATTTTATGTCCTGGAGTTGATCTAAGTTTATATGTTTTAGATCGATTGTTTTTATTTCATGGAAACGGCTTAACGACTCGTTACTGCAGCAGGCTTCCATTACGGAAGGTAAATTCAGCGTTTGGTCCATTGTTGTCGTGACACCCCCTTTTTCTCCGATTATATTTGTGTCACCTACTCGTAGTAAACAATCTGGTTCCGTTCTTATGGTGATAGATTCATTTACCCTAATGTGCGTTGTAGGGGAGTTCACGCAATTCTCAGTTATGAGAGTAGGTTCGGCTAGGAAGAGTAGCCATTTTCCTTGTCGGAGTTTCTGCAATTTGTTTCGCACGACTCGTAAAATCACTCGATCCTCTTCACACTGGGCATAATTTTCCGTGCGTAGTATTTGTTGCACTTCACAAGGTGATTTCGCACTCACTGTGTGTACTGATGTGGCCTCGCAAATTACGGATTCGTTCACTACTCGGATGCATTTTAAGGGTACGAAGTACTGTGAACTGTCTTCGGCGATCGATATATGTGATGATGATGGGATTATTGTCGTGAAGAGGTGATTACCGGCTGATCTTGCAGGGAGGGAATAAACGTGGAAGTAGTAGTAGCTTTTTACGTCTACTAATGGGATCTTCACTATGAATACTATTCTGTTCCGAGATTGGTATGCTGAGATTTCAGCAATCTTTTCGAATAGTGGTAAGTTCGCTCGAATGGGTTTTAAGGGCAGCTGGGCCTTTGTCAGCTGATTAGGGATCATTCGGAGTTGTGCTAATAGTACCTCCGGCTCTATTATTGAGGGGTGCATGATATTAACCTTTGCGAAGTTTATTGCTTCCATAAGTTGGTCCAATTCTTCGAATATCACCGTATAAGCTTCGTGTAGTTGCGACATAATGCCTAGAGTTTTGATATGGGTATCTGTGTGGTGTTGATCCACTACGGCTCTCTTGATGGCCGTTATTATTGCGTCTTGAGTTTTACGCAACTCTACTTCGTTCACCCTAAGCCGGTCTACTGTCTGATTGAAAGTGTCAATTGTGCTAGTGACAATAGATATTTGTTGCTTCATTAGATCACGGATCATGTTATCGCTCTGCTTCAATTTATTGATGTTGTTATCGAAATATTCACCGTCTTCTGCATCCAAATTTCCGGTCATCCATTTTATTGCTGACCCCACGACATTCATTAAATACCGCTTCCGTCTTTTGGGTTCTTCTTGCGTCGTGCCCAGCAGTTCGGTTAAGACGGAGATACACCTAGTATTCATCACTGTTAAAGTTGCTAATTGGGGTAGTAGGGGGGTGGAGAAGAAATTTCCTATCGCCTCAGTGTTGATTCTTGCCCGCACTGTTTCGTTCAACGCTATTAGTACTTGTTCATTATGCTGGCGAAACGTTTCGAGTTCTGATATGTCTATATAACGGATAATTTTCCACTGAGAGATCGACATGTATGCGTTGCCTTCTCTCTCCACATATAATCCGGACGACGTATCCACTGTTTGTTGCCGAAAACACTCCGAAACCGCGACGAGAAATAGAACTTTGAGTAATTGTCTCATGTTTGTACCACAGAAAGAAGTAAGTAGGATACACTCGGTACGTCGATCGTAAGGTCTTCGATGTTGTCTTGCGATATCGTATATGTATGCCTTTACAATAATAAAACAAGTTATATAAGCATAATATGTCTACCTAACATAGATAAAAGAATTAAAATAAAATGATAAAATAAAAAAAAAATCTCTTAACTAATTATGTGCGTAGTTTTACTCAATTATTTTATTGACAATTTTTCACATGTTAACACCAGTAATAATAATACAACAAAAAATTTAGTATTGAATTTTTACGCAAAAAAAAAAAGGGTTTTATTTATCAGGGCCACATCAATGGATCCCTTGTGTAAAACTTCGCTGTGGCTAACGCATCTTTGAGCGGTAATCTTATGGGGGCCCGATTGTTCTCGGTCCTATCTACGGTAATTACCCGTTGGTAATCGATCGGGCAAACTGCTCGCCTCACGTAACTTTTCATCAGGCAAACGAATGCCCACATTCGTTTATTTTACCTACTTCGTTAGCTAGTGGTTCTAGACAAATTGCGCAATTCATGATTTGTACCTAAATAAAAACTATTAATTTGATGATCTATGGTTAAGTTAGTAAATTTGGATCTAAAATAATTTAAAAGGAAAGTATTAAAAAAAAGGTTAAAAGAAATTATTGTTTAATTTTCAATAATACAAGAATTCCGGTAGAAGATTCCTTCTAGTTGACCTAGTTGAACGTCTCGGCAGCGTTTCTTCCCGCCTTGGAATTATATGGGTTGGTTGTGGTATCGTTGATTCTTTAGGGGTTTGAACCTTACTACTAGGTAATTCTAACTGTGGGTCTTGGTTTACAATTGGTAGGGGACTTATGCTAGTGGTTGGTAGCTCTGGCACGTCGTCAATGGTTGGGGTAACTGATTGTTTTTGTTGACTGTTAAGTGGTAAAAAATAGTAAGGGAGTGGTACCAAATTTGTATCCGGTCGTTCCGGTTCCGTTCGCGCTTCCGCACTTTCGTCAACAGTGCTCAAGTTCGAGTCTGATAAATTGCCGTCAGACTGATCGTTTAGTTCGGGGTCGTTTCCTAGAAAGGGTTTTAATCGGTTTAAGTGTACCGTCTGCTCTTGCCTAGTCCCCACCTTACGAATACGATAGGTAACGGGTCCTAAAATTTGTATTACTCGAAAAGGACCTAACCATGGTCTGGATAGTTTCTTCGAAATACCTATTTTATGACTTGGGTCATATAGGTATACCAGATCGCTGACTTGGAATTCGCGTTCCTTAGTCCTTTTATTAAACTGTTTTGCGCGATTTTCACTATTCTCCTTCATGATTTTTGTCACGTTTAGATAGACTTTATTGAGCCTTGTCATCATTTCGGAAGGGTAATTGGTACCTACGTCATATTTAACTTTAGTGGATCGTATAATGTCGTCAAAGGGTAACGTCATGTCGCGTCCATGCAATAAAAAAAAGGGGGAATACCCTGTCGAACTGTGAACGTGCGATCTATATGCTAATAGCACAAAGGGTATCCATTGATCCCAGTCGCGTTGTGAATCTGAAGTATAACATGCAAGGATGTCTTTAAACACTCGATGACTGCGTTCGATTACACCATTCGACTGAGGATGATACGCGGTTGTTTGGATCTTCTCAATATGTAACAATTTACAAGTCTCTTTAAAGAGTTTCGATACAAAGTTTGCACCTTGATCGGTAATCAGTTGTTTGGGTACCCCGTGTCTAGCCACTATTTGAGTAACGAAGACCTTAGCGATAGTTTCGGCGGACTGATTAGGTATAGGAATGGCTTCGGGATATTTTGTGAAGTGGTCCTGAAACGTTAGCAAGTATTTGTTGCCTTCGTCCGAAGTAACGAGAGGGCCGACTATATCCATCGCGGTCCTTTCGAAGGGTTCGACTAATTGCGGAAAACCTTGCAATGGTGCGGGTCTGAAGTGAGGTGATGTTTTCCTCTGATTGCAGATCTCGCATGAAGAAACGTAGTCTTTTATGTCCTTTCTCATGTTGGGCCAATAAAGTCTACTTTGTATAAATTGTATGGTTTTAGTTTGACCGGGGTGTCCGGCTATAGGTAAATTATGAAAGTCGTGTATCGCTTTACGTATAAATGTTTTGGGTATCACTAACGTGTCTTGCCCAGTGGATTTATCCGTTTTGTACAATAATGAATCTTTATCAAAGAAATAGGGGAGCTCGAGGTCGTTCGTCCCACTCGGATCCAAGTCTTGAATTATGAGTTTGCAGAAATTATCCTTAAGTTGTTCTCGTCTTATTTGATCTCTGTCCCATGTAGGGGCCATAGGAGGGTTGTTGTCGTTGTTAATCACGTTCACGGATTGAACTTTTTGTTCGTTTTCGTACACTTTTATCTGTATTGTCGTATCTCTAAAAATATATTTTAGCATGGAATATACGATGTCCCACTTTAATTCGTTGTGCTTTTCGTTTAGCTTAGGTATCGCTAATTTGAAGTCCTTGTTCTCCAAACATACGTCAAGTAGTTTGTTTAGAGAATCGAACAAGGTTCTATACGAGGACTGTCCGTAATGGTCACTTTTTGTTATAAGGTAATAGACGTTCCTTTCGGGGAGGCTCGATACTGCCACCTCGCCTATTTCTTTATTTTGCCTCTTTAGCTCTTCGATATTATCAAATAATTGGCTAAACTCTCTTGATACATTACTATCCATTCTCAGTTCTTTAGACGTCCAAAATGCTAATGCGTAACTGTCGGAGATTGTAAACAAACTTCCAGGTTCGACTACTATTCTGGGGTTTTCAAAGTTGTTTTTGCCTTCTAGTAATGAGAGAAAATCTTCTAGCTTCGGACGCTCAAACATGTAAATTCGACTAAGGGCGTCTACATTTCCATGCTTTACCCCCGCCCTGTGAACAATTTCGAAATCATATTCGGATAGTAGTAGGGCCCACCTTGCTAATCGAGAAGTAGCATTTTTAAGATTTATAAGCCATTTCAGAGGACGATGGTCAGTGATTACTGTGAACTTATTTCCGTACAGGAAACATCTGAACTGTTTTATGCCGAAGACGACCGCGAGACATTCTAACTCAGTCACGGTATAATTTTTTTCAGCTTTTTGCAACTTCCTACTTACGAACGCAATTGGCCTCTCAAAACCATCCCGCTTTTGACTCAGGATTGCACCTATACCTGTTCCGCTGGCGTCCGTGGATAAAACGAAAGGTTGTGAAAAATCGGGAAATATTAAGACATTTTCGGATGTTATTGCTGTTTTCAGCTTGTCTATTGACTCTAAAACTTTCGGTGTAATTAGAAATTGACCCGATTTTTTTGTTAATTCCGTCAAAGGTAAGGCGATGTCTGAGAAATTTTTAATGAACCGTCGGTACCACCCAACAAGTCCTAAAAATGATCTTGTCTCGGTTATGTTACGAGGAACCGGGAAAGCTTTTACCGTTTTTAGCTTCTCAGGGTCAGGTTTTACGCCGTTTTTTGTGATAATATGCCCTAAGAATTTCACTTCTTGTACTAGAAATTTCCATTTATCTGGTTTTAACCTGATATTTGCTCCTTGTAGTTTTTCGAAAACAGTTTCGAGTCGCCGTAAGTGTTCCTTTACGTCATCTGAGCTAAAAACAATGATGTCATCCATATAAACCAACAGCATCAGCCCAATAAGCCCTGAAAGTATGGAGTTCATATATCTTTGAAAAGTGGCCGGGCTATTCATCAATCCAAATGGTAGCTTGTTATACTCGTAATGTCCGAACGTAGTTGAGAACCCTGTCTTTTCTTTATCGCACTCCTCCATTTCTATTTGATGAAATGCTTGAGAAATGTCTAACACACTGAATAGCGAAGATGAGTGGAAATATTGTTCGATGGTTTCGTGGAGGTCAGGGAGTGGATAATAGTCCCTCTTAGTTACTGCATTCAGCCCTCGGTAGTCGATGCACATTCTGACCTTGGTCTCGCCATTAGGAAGACTTTTTAAAACCATTACTACTGGAGCTGACCAGGGAGAAGAGGACGGACGAATAATCTTTGCTCTGAGTAGTTTATCGATTTCGTTCTTCAATATCTCCCTCTGATGGAAGGGTACTCTGTATGGCCTCTTTGCAATCGGTGGTGTTTCTTCTGTAATTATCCTATGTTTGACGTTGTTTGCGCTGGTTAATATCTCCTCATCCGAAATAAAAACTCCCGTATATTTCGAAAGTAATTCGCGTAGTTGTCTGCTGGTTGACTCGTCTAAATGATTCAAATCAAATTGGGATAGGAGGTCGTTGTCATTCATTGCGGTTTTTATAAGATGAATTCCCGCTACCTTGACTTCGTTATTGTCATTTTTGACTAATTCGGCGCTGTTAGACACCTTACCGATTACTGAATCCTTTTTTAATGTTATGTCATAATTGTTAGGATTGATGACTCGAGTAATTACGTTTTCTCCGTTGTTATTGACAATTGCGGTTGCTATAATTAGTCCGTTATTATTTGCATCGTCCTGTTCGATTAATAAAAAATTGTTAGATTGCTTAATCCCTTCATAATTTAATTTGATTTTAAAACTCTTCTCACTTTCTGAACGTTTGGGAAATAATATGTCCTCGTTAGTTATTAAGGTTCCCGTAAAAATATCCCTTTTCGCTTTTTTCTTACTTTCCAAATCTTCATTACATTTGCTATTCATTCCTTCTTTGACGACGGTATTATTACCAATTTCTTTCATTCTTATTACTTCTTTACCCCTTTTATCCCTCTCATTATTAACATTTAACTTAATTGCCGTAGTTTTCATTTCTAATTCATTTAAATTTCTTATGTTCGTTGGTTTACCTATAGCGGTACTTATCTTCCTAAAGCGGAGACCCTTTTTAATGTTTGTGTCATTTTCCTGAAAACTTTTTCTATCGGACAATGTACCTTTACCGTCTTCACTCTTTGTATCATCCTCATCACTACTAAGCCCGTCCTCTGTTTCAAAATTTTCTCGGTTGAATTCGTGTACTTGAAATTCTTCCTCGATTTCTATTTCGCTGACTTCCATTTTATTTGCAATTGCCCGATCTTCGGAGGAGAGTTGCGACGTCTCGCGTTTTTCGTTCCGTATCGGTCGCTGTAATAAATCTTCAGCCTTTCTAGTGCTTGGTGAGTTCAGGACCGTACCATAATATGGTGTTTTTTCACTATCCTCTTCCTGATCGTCGGATAATGATCCTCGTTCCTCAACAATCACTTTGATCTCGATATGTTTTTCGCGGTTCTCTTCAATTTTACCTGTGGTTTTTCCGAGGTTACTCAACACTTTGTTTTCTTCATTTGGTTTCAAATTCATGTCGGTATTACTCTCGAGGTTATCCTTATTTATTTTCCCTCTGTCTAATATGTTACAACTTCTTGAATCTTCATCTCCCTCGGTCTCAGTAGATTTAAGTATAGGAAAGTTTTCATTCAATATGGTTAATTGATTCCTCGAATAACTTATATCGGCGTTAAACTCGCTTAAAAAATCTCGACCGATTATTCCATCCGCCTCTAGGTGGATGTTACAAACAACAAATTCAAAATCTACTAAATTTGGTAATTTTTTTGACCCGACTTTAGCGGTTAGAGTCCCTAAAGCGGTTTGCTTTAATCCTGATATGCCGGACAAAATAATATCTTCGTTCGGTTGATTTAGATTGGTTAATTCCAGTATCTCTGGTTTTAGAAGACTTACTACTGATCCCGAATCTAAGAGGAGCCTACAAGGTTTACCATTTAAAGATATGTTGATTATACAAGGGGTGTCCTTTAAAATTGAATTTACGTTAGGTATGAAAAGAGGTGATTCGAATTTGTTGTTTGAAGTTGTATTCATACTATTTACATGTTTGTTGAGGTGCCTGCTACGGTCTGAGGGAGGGCTGTAGCAGGGTTGGAGTTTAAAGATTGAGTTGGGTTGTTCGTATTCATTCTTGAATTACTCGTACCATTATGATCGTTGTTACGGTTAGACAGATGATCTGGGTGATATTGATTTGAATCATTATGGCGATTTGCTGAATAGTTGGGTCGGTGTTGACTTGAGTCGTTGCGGTTATTAGAATAATTTGAGCGATATTGATTTGAGTCGTTACGGTTATTAAAATAATTTGAGCGATATTGGTTTGAGTCGTTACGGTTATTAAAATAATTTGAGCGATATTGGTTTGAGTCGTTGCGATTATTCAGATGGTCTGGACGATATTGATTTGAGTCGTTGCGGTTATTAAAATAATTTGAGCGATATTGGTTTGAGTCGTTACGATTATTCAGATGGTCTGGGCGATATTGATTTGAGTCGTTACTGCGATTCACTGAATAGTTTGGTCGATATTGGCCTGAGTCGTTGTTGAAATTACTTCGGTAATTTGACCGATCGAAATTATTGTAATTCTTTTCGTGGGTGCCGTAGTTATTCCTTCTATGGTCGTCGAGTCTATCTTGACCATAGTTAAATTGAGTTGTCGGATGATCTAATTGCCGTTGACTTACATATCGCGGTTGAGCATTACTTGCGTAGTTGCGATCATACCTGGAGTAACTATTGTTCCTTGGGAAATCGTTGCCGCCGCTATCGTGGTTTTGATAATTTGAATTTTGATGGGTCCCTCGTGGTCCGCTTTCTGCGACATTGATTGATCCAATTCGTACTTTGAGGAATGAGTCATGTACTTCCTGCATCCTAGCGATTTCTTCTGCGGTGTCGATGGTGAGGTTTTCAGTCCGCATAAGAGTCAACCCAATTTCCTTCAGAATATCTTTTCTGAGACCCACTTTAAATTGAGTTAGAACATTTTGGGCATTTTTGGTCCTTATACCTGGGGCGTCTATGCTGGTCGCAGTTTTGAGGTCTTCGGTTAACACCTTTAATCCTAAGTTCCTCAATCGTGTGGTGAAGGTCGTAACGGATTCATCATGTCTTTGGTAACATCGGTTTAGTTTATTCAACGCTTCTCCTGGAATCTCGAGTCTAGAGAATTGTTTAATCAGGCGTGATTTAAACTGATCATAATCCAATTTATCTAATTCTGGATCTGATTGAAGAAATTTTAATGCCTCACCGCGTAACCTGTATTTGATGATATTAAGCCCCGTTTCTGCGTCCCAACTTTCTAATTTGCCGCGCCTCCTGACGGCGTCGAAGTAGTTTTGTGGATCTGTTTCACCATTATAAGTGTCTACTGTAGCTGCTACCATGCCGAGTGACATGTATGGTATTTGTTGAGTTTGCTGAGTATGGTCCGCAGATTCATTAAATTTATTTGCTTTGCTGGGGAAGTCTCTATCGTCTGATGAATTAGCGTTCGCCATGTTTTTAATTAAAGAGTTTCGCGAATGAATAATGAATAAAGCTATTTATTTGTGTAATGTTTTAACCGTATGTCTTGTTTATATATAGACTCGTGAAAAAGTCGTTTTTACCTTAATATCCCACCGCTGCCACCATTGTAGCAATTCGGGACCTTCTGGGTTTCGATAATCTCCCGTGCTAATTTTTGTACTCTCTACTTTCGCTGCCACCACATCGGATTTTAGAGATCCGATGAAAACTCAAGGTAACGAGGTATCCTTTTCGTAGGCGTGGGAAAATATAACAAGACTCACAATACACAAATAAAAGCGGTGATGAAAGTAAAGCGATTTATTGAAGTAACAAAAAATTTTATATTGACGGCATTATACAAAGGAATTACAAAAAAAAGATAACGAGAAAGAAATAAACTCAAGATAAACAAAAATAAAATTATAGCTCAAATTACTCAATATAGTTAAATTACTAACTCAGTGGTTAGTGACGCATCGAAATGTGTGAGAATTAGCCGTTATTGTCCCCCTTTCAGTCTCATGAACCAAACCAGACTTGTGTAACAATAACGAGCTTAGTTCTCAATAATAAAATAAACGGAAAAGTAAGAATAGCGAAAAACAAAGAAAATGCACATTATAATATGAATATAAAATAAAAATAAAGTATCTTTCTACGAAAATCTACAAACAAAATATAAAATACTTACAGAGGAAATAATAATCCGTCTTTCTAGTAATCCTTTGGAACAACAAAAAAAAAACTACACACACAATTAACAAACCTAACTAAACTTAACTAACTATCAGAATGATCTGAGTTGGCAAGAACGCTCGGCGATCACTTAACATTAACCACTTAACTCACGTATAACTACGCGGATGTAGGCTCACCGAACTAAAAATGAAGACTACCCGAAAATTCTATAGTGAGGGTTATTTATACCAAGAAATTGAAGAAGGAGGACCAATAAGGGTTGAACACTTATCAGTAGAGATGAGATTTTTAGGTAGTAAAAATTCAAAAAAAGGCACCTAAAAAGGTTCTAAAAAAGTCATTTTAGGTCGTATAAATTCAAAAAAAGGTACTAAAAAATACTATTTAAAGTTGGTATTGTAAAGTTTCGGTGGTTTTATGTAACCGCTTTCGAAGTAGAAATATTTTCTAAAATTATATTTTGACCATTGCCAGTAAAAATTTCAAAGAAATTTTTAAAAGTTGCACAACTGGGATTGCCATCCAATACTTTGTTTAATTTTTCAACCACTTTTTTTGCATTGGTTTTCAATTTAAAAAAATCATCCAAACTTGTTGCTAGTGGCAATCCCACGGTTTCCAATTTTTCTATAACGTCTATTATGTTTTTAAAATTCGTTTGAATGTAAATTTGGTCCAATTGTAAGTTTGCATTTTTAAAGCATTCTTCTGCTTTAATAAAATTTTCACAATAAAAAATTGCTGTACTTAACCACGTGCCCCAACATGTTAAAATTAACCCCAGGGGGGGGGGGAGTGAAATATTTGGTAGCACTTGGTACTTTGCTTAGGTTTATTCTATGGTTGGTACATGGTGGGTTTGCACCACCACCGGGCACCAAATTTATGTTTAAAATAAAAGAATTTTTAATTATATAAAATTAATTTGAATTAAATTAATTTTTTTTTTCAATTTAAACTTTAAATTAAAAAAAGTTTCCATAATGTTAAAATAGGTCGTAAAAATGAAAAAATAGAAAAAAAGGCAAAAAAGGTCAAAACAAATAAGGCTTATATAACGTAGTTTTCCATGAAACAAATTTTGGTACTAATATCATAAAAATAGGAGCTAAAATAAAAAAAAGGTAAAAACCTAAAAATCTCATCTCTACTTATCAGTCATACTTTGGTCTTTTACGCTTATCGGTTTTTAGTTAATTTACTACCAATTAATAGGTATTTAAAGAGAAAGTTGATAATTAACAATGACGTTATTATCCCGTATGATAAGACTATCTTTCTTCAATTTAATGAACATAATTTTAATATTAATACCGTGCTTCCAAAACGGTGACTTATAATTGAATCTTACATAATAGCATCGAAAAATGTTGATGGTCACTGTTTTGCAAACACGATAACGAAAACTTTACAAAGTCCCATTTTCATCCTTAATTGCTTGTACTTTCTACGATAAGCCTTATCCACTTGGGTTCAGGGTAGAAAGTACTCCCAGATATGGTCTTAATGGTTAAGTCCACAGAGTACAGGTCTGTATTCAGAACGCATTTTAATCGTAACCACAGAGCCGTACTCAGGGATTAATAATTATACAATAAAGAAGAAAAAAAAAGAACAGGGCAGAGGGCGGTTCACTACAATATAAATCTTTGATGTTTGGCAAAAAGAACTTAAGTCAAAAAACACAAGTTTACAGTAGAAGCAAATGAAGTTTGAAATAATTTTTTATCAGCATTATAATTAATTTCTTTTTGGCGATTGGTGGTATGATCAGGTATAATTGAGTACTACTTTAGGTAGTAAAATTTGAAATTTTCATCCCTTGTCAGTGTTTCCCATATATTTCAAACTTATGTCATGTAGAAACTGAAAATAGGTTAATTAAAAACAAATCAACAACTTAAAAAACTTTCTTTATTGTACAGCAGAATAAAATATTATTAAAAATATATTCAGACATCTGATAAATCTTCCAAATCTGGATCATTTATAGGAACGTCACTTGTAGCTAAATTTTTGTAAAAATGATGAAATATTGGGGGTATTAAGGGCAAAAGGTCCATTAGGTAATTTTTCTTTTCTTGGGATATTCTTACTGGAGAAAAGTATATTTTTTTAAAACCATTTTGATGCGGTTGGTTTTCTTTCTTAGAAAGCAAATTTTTTTGAAAGGAGATTCCATTTCTAGGGAATTTTTATAATAAATTATTCCTGAATCTGACTTTCTGTACTGAAACCAAGAAACTTCTTTCAATTTAAACTGTTCTCCTTCTTCATTTTTTTCCTGTAAACCAAAGTGTTAGTTAGCAGATTTGAAAATCGTAAAATTCATTTTGGTTCATTTCTACCACTTGAAACCTTTTTTTGCCAGTTCCTCTGACCAGTTGGAACCAATCATGGGGATGATAAATAGCACTGTTAACTTTCTTCTTCTTCTTTTCAATCATTGAATGATCAACTTCGCATTCCATGTGGGTGTGACCGGCTTCCAAAAATTTGTGGTTTATAATTTCTAAGGATTTTGAGTTTGCCATAAACTTCAGAAACAACGCGCAAACATGACTGTTTTTATTCTGCCCTTGACAAGTGTCAGAATAAAAGGTCACTTCTTTTACTGTTTCGGGTAATTTCAGCAAACGGTTGTATAAACAGGATGCTATCTTGTTGGTGCCTCTACCTGCTGTTGCTTCATCCCACATGTAATTAGTTGACTCCCCTGTACTGTTATCATGAATAGTCAAGTTAAATGTCCAAAGTTGGCGCTTATAGAACGCTACAGAAGAAGCCACTAAAGGGGTTGGCAGGCATTGCTGCAAATCGAAAGAGTAACACTTCTTTTCTATATCTATTTTTGCTTGATTTTTATCGTTTCTCTTCGATGAGTAGGCAAAGTCCGCTCTTTCTTGGTGTATTGTAAATTGGTTTTCAGCATCAATTATATCGTCATTTAATTTGGCTTCCTTTGCTACCCTTACTTTCATAATATATAGAGTGTCGCATTTGCTACATGTATCGACTGAAGGTTTCTTAAATTTTAAATTTAGCTTTTTAAATTCGCGTTCGTAGATGCTTCTATAGTCTATTTGAGTTTGGTTTAGTCTTAGATGTCGCTTTCTACGCAAGCCGGGTTTACATTGGGAGATTTACAAGTTTGATTACAGTATGATTGGTTGCATACTTACGAGGGGGTTTAATACGTTCAATATTAACTTGATTATAATTTTAATGAACAAAAAATTATTTAGGAACTATTTAATTACATCATCATTACATACAACTTTACATCATAAAAGCAAGCAAGATTGCTTATAACCTTTTTATATATTACATACGACCAATTTTAGAAAATTAGAAAAGTTGTATTCATTCGAAATTCCAATTAAATTGCTTCTATACTACATTATCATCCATAGTTTGCTTCTTTGACTGTAGTATTTTCCTTAAAAACAATAAATTAAAATTCATATCATCAACACTATTTAAAAACTTTCCTGTTGATGTTCAACATTAAATATTTTCAAATAAATTCAGGATTCAATCTGGCATGCATTCTTCATCAGAAGAAAAACCTGTGTTTACTTGAAATTCCAATTGCATTGCTTCTACTGCATCGTCCACTGGATATCTAAAGTTTTCTTCATTTACAACATGTTTAACACACTGTGCCCATTTCTCAGGTGTAACTGCTTTCAAACCATCCTGAAACAAGACTTTCATATCACCAAATTTAAAAGTTTTATTATTTGCAGCAACATAGCCCTTAACTTGTGCCCAAATTAATTCGATAGGATTAAATTGGCAATGGTATGGAGGCAATCTTAAAACTTCTCTTCCAGAGGAATTAACCATTTCATCTATCACATACGAACAGTCTGGCTTCCCTACCAAATTGTTCGTTATTTTAGCTAAAATTTAGGTCAGTTGTAATAACGATCATATTATACAATATTGTAACGGCCGGTTTCACAATGTCTGGTTAACCTGCAGTTTAATGCTAACCATAGGTTAACCTATGAAAAAGTGTTTCACAATCACTGGTCTGAGGGGAAACCGTGGGTTAACCGCTGGTATCTCTAACCCACAGATGTTGTTTGGGTTAACTCAACGTTCATCATTTACTGCTACTTTTTTGAAGTTATAAACTAACGGTTCGGAATAAACAGAATAATATTAGGTAGGTGTCAAACTTTCCATAACTGTATTGTGCAATTTTGTTAAAAGTAACGAAAGTTAATAATAACGCAGTGCGTTTATTTAAGATGAACGACGATTAGAAACAGAGTACAGATAACGCATGGTACTGAAATTTGGACATAATATTATTTGAACATTTTTCAGTAATACAGAGTAATTAGAAGTAAAAATCATATATAGTTAATGAACAAATAAATAAAGAAAACAGGCCTGTCTGTATCGTAATCGTTAACATTGGTATTTGCCAACTTAACTTTTTCATGCGTAGAGCATCCTCGAAAAATTTTTCTTTTTGAGCTCTTACGAAGGCTAGTTTTTCCTCTAATAATGTATGGTTCAGTCCAATATATTTTGTTGTTTTCTGTTCTTTTATAGTGGACTTCTTTAGTGTTGGCCGAACTGAAAATAAATTAAAAATTAGAAGTAGTATGTCACTTGAGATTAAGCTTTACACTTACCTTTGAGGGTTTGAGACACTGGTCTCTTTAACATATTTGGAGTATAGGAAGACCAATTTCCTGGTTCTTCATTTTCTGAAAAAATGTATATAGTATGTAATATGATTGATAATAATTTATGATTCAAAAAATGTTTTAGCAAATTAATACTTAATTTAATACCTACATAAATTGAGATGAGTAACTTACCTTATTCTTCAACAGCAGAAACTTGGAATTTAAAATATTAATCAAAATCACTTATTATTTGTAAATTATTAAAAGTAATTCACTTTGAACAAAATTTTCAAATAACTACAACTGGTACGTTTTGGTATAATTCGTGTTTATCCGCAAGTGACAGATAAATAAGTGCTGCCAACCTATCTAAACCTACGGTTAACTGCCGGTGAGTAAACCCTAGGTCAAAATTTGTTTGTGAAACGCTACTAGTCTCAAACCTCAAGTTAACCTTCAGGTCAAGGTTACGTAACCTTAGGTTTTAACTATCGATTGTGAAACCGGCCTTTTCACAAAGGCTTTCAGTTTCCCACTGATTAAGTTGAATGATCCCCATTCCAATAAATAGGTATATTTGAATACTGTGTTTGTTATGTTTATATCAATAATAATTAATAATTGTTGAAAGATTTATAATTTTATTGATGTAAACACAGTCTAAAATGTGCAAATGATGATGAAGATGATGATGAACACAGTTATGTATTACCAAATTTATTATTAAGATATATAAGAATAAGATTTACCGAAAAGTTCTACATTTAATTTTGTCCATTCTGCTGGAATTCCTTGTTCGTCAAGCCATTCCATCATTTGCGACTTGGTCCAACTTTTAAGTGGTCTCTTGTCTTTTCTTCTCGAATGATATGAAGCGTTGTCCATTACTATAACACAATTAGGTTCCAAAAGGGGTAAAATTCTCTCCATCCATTCTTCAAATATAGTTGAATTCATCTCTTCATGATAGTCGCTAGTTTTTTTCGATTCAAAACACAATAATCCATTTTCCACAAATCCTGCCTCGTTTCCTATATGAAGAATAATCAATCGCTTACCTTTACCTGAGGGGTTTTTTAATCCTGTCTAAAATATATTTATAATTTAGTAATCGATAATTATATAAATTAGTGTATACTATTACCGAGAGACCTTTGTTGAAAGCTTCACCTGCACTTGTTATAGATTGGTCTTTCCATACTTTAGCCGTAGTGTGACCAGCATTCACCCAAGTTTCATCAAGATAGTATATTGTCCGCCCTTGTATTCTAAAATTTCTAACACTGTTTAAATACTTACGCCGCCATATGATCAGTTCTGCTTTCTCTACTAATAAATGGTTTCGTGATCTTTTTTCCAAAACAAAATTTAATGCCGTCAGTGTTTTGTATAATGTAGTTCGTTGCATGCTAGGGAGCACTTCATTATTTTGCACTTTCTAATAAATAAAATTAATATGTGCTTAAGAAATTATAAAGTATCACACTAAAGAAATTCTTACATCAAGGATTTTATCGACGGTAGGTACATCATTCGCAAGAAAAATTTGATGAACTATTCTTCGTAATGTTGATTTCTGAAAATCGTTTAATTTGTCATAAGTGCTCTTGCGTTCTCTTTTTTTTGTTGGTGATACCAAAGTGCCCCTTTTGTCCATCTCAAGAACAGTGGTCCATATTGACTGAACTGAAATTCCCAAATCGTTAGCAGCTGAAGTTACACTACCTGTTCTGACGTGTTCTGCATTATGCAGAATCTTGTGTCCACTATGTATAATTTTCCCTTGATGATTTTTAATGACATCTCGAAAACTCCAATTATCGTTGGCTTCATTTGAACAACTCGATTCGGTTTGATTTGATTCTAGACTTCCGACGGTGAAAATTTCTTGTTCAAAATTATAAAATTCCTGATTACTATGTAGTTCCTGGTTGATCCATAATTTAATTAAAAAAAACCTAAATTTCTAAAACAAATAGAGGTTAGAATTCACAAATGTGGTTTTTTAACACAACGAAAATGTTATTAAAATAACAATTAGATTTTAACGTATTCTTGGTTCAAACAGCAATCAATCCGCTAGTAATATTAAAGATTCGTTACAAAATTTTTCGAAAAAATATTTATAAACGTGTAGCGACCTCACCTTCTAAACATTAGTGTAAAAGTTAAGACGAACTTATGCTTACATAATAAGTTCGCCCTCGGTGCCCCTATGGTTTGAGTACTCAAAGCTCCATTTCATACCCTAGGAATTCGTGGTTCGAATCTCCTAGCGGGCGATTTTTTATATCGGATTTTCTTAAATATTAAATCATATAAAAGATCACAAACAACTCACAGATGACGCCACTCGTTGCGTCACAAACGTCAAATCTCAAACGATTACAGTGGTGTGAACTTGCAAATTTATTTTTGAATATCAACCAATCAGATTTCAAGGTTAATATTTTTAGTTCCGATTTCAAGACTAATCTTAAAACAAATGGACTATAGATACAGGATTCTTATATTTTTCTTTATATAAATTAAATATGGTTTGCAGATTTATATTCGATTGCAAATATTTCTTGTCATTTGTCTTACGCGTGTAATGATTTTCGTAGGAAGGAAACGAATTAATATGTTCGATTACTTGGTTTATTTCTGTTTGGCTTTTTTTATTTACCGATGATTTTTTCCCTCTACAACTGTCGTCACAAGTAATTCCCGATACGGTATGTGATTTTTTTGTCACAGCATTTCTGGTAAACATCTCTGTTTCATTTAACGTTTTGGAAAAACAGTCTTTGGAAACAGATATTTTCTTTCCTTGTACGTTGAAAAAATATCCATATGTGGCATTTCGTACTTTTGTTGATAACGGTTTTCGACATCGAGTTGTTTGTTTGTCTTTCCTCTCAAGAAGACTTACTATAACAGCTATTCTTCGGTCATGATTTTCTAAAGCCCAATATTATTCAAAAAGGTTTTTCCTGTTTTCTTCAGTTAACTGTAAATTGCACTTCTTACGACAGTTCTTCAAAGGTTGCAATTCTCTTGCTTTTACAGTTTTTCCACTACTGTTAACATACGACTGTCCAGAATTTAACAACTGGGACCTAGCCCACTTCTTAGGTGCTTTCGAAGTTGCTGAAAATATTAGAATTAGTATCTTTTCATAAGAATAATTAATATTTTACTTACAAGGAATAATTAGAACTGTATCATTTTCTTCAATCTGATTTGTTTCATCATTATTAGGAAACGTTTTCGAAGTCGCTGAAAATATTATTGTCATTATAATTTTTTTTGCTTTGTCGCTTTTATTAATTTCACTTACAGGGTACAGCTAAGTCTTCGAGTGGTGAATTTGATCCTTCATTCGATGTGTTTCGTGGAGATGGCTCATAATTTTTATCAAAAAGGCTATCGTCTGAGCTGAAAGCCCTTTCCAGTTCAGAAGTTATTGAACGTGGGGAAGATGAGTTTCCAGAGTGCATGGACTCTAAGTATTCACTGAGAAAAATGATTTGTCCCCTAACTAGGCTCTTAGTAGCTATAGCTTCAACAGAATTTTTTTGCGTCTGCAACAAATTTTATGCTGCCATAACAAAGTTTTATTTGTTTTAAATAATTTGAGAATTTTAAAATTTGTTGGATCAACTAATTGATGAACTGATGAACAAATCCGGTCGTCCGTATTTTGTCACGATGGTCATGGCGTCTTGATAATGCTGTTGCATGGCTCGTGGACTGCCCGCAAATGAAGATGGTAAAATAACGACACGACCTACTTTGCTTTCTCGACGATCGGCGACATTATTCACATAATCTAATAATCCGCTGTACTGATGACATCTCAAAGCGGTTTGATGTAGTCTTATATAGTTTAATCGTTCGCCCTCGATACGCACGTAGCTGTCGACAAAATATTGTTGAGTCAATTTGGCTGCACTTTGTATCGGATTGAAAGTGTCACGTATGGATAATGCATTATAAATAACGAATTCGTTCATGCTGATTTTTTGTCGCACCACATTTTCTTTCGATTCGGCGGTATTCAATTGTAAGGAAGTTTCCCATCCTAATTCGCCCGCTGGAAATAGAATCGGATAGCAAAGTGGATCTGCTATTGGCGAATTTCTGCGTATCGTCTGAAAACGGCTCGGTTCAGATTTTAAGCACAATCTTAATTCTCCGGGCGCGGGTGGATCGCCATCGTTACCTCTAAAATCGATGCCCACCTCGTCGGTCGCAGTCGGAGCGTTATATCTGTTGCGATTCATTGTTTTTTCTTGATGAATTTTCATGGAGATGTTGGGAATGGCATTACTTCCGACAATCATTCGTTCTTTAATTTCCACTTCCTTCAAAAAACGATACAATTTAGCAAACGGATTAGATGTTCATAACAATTCGTCTGTTGCATTTATCAATTCGACATTTAAATTTTCGTTGCCTTCGAAATTCATACGATGATCGTTGGCTGTGGCCGAATCCAAAAAGTATAATTGTCCATATTTCGGCTGCCGATTGCTTAAATCAATGTCACTTAAACATATTGTTGTATCTCATTATGTTTGCTTTGAAATGTCGAGAAAATTCGTGCTGATCGGTTAAAAATTGCATTAAAACTTGAGGGTACTCAATGGCGGCGATCGGCAATTGTATCATGTTATTTCGACAACATTTGAATATTTCAGCTTTGAAGAAGATGGCTTTGCAAAATTGGCAAGTTTTATTCAAAACGCCCAAATAATTTTCTTGATTTTGGTTAACGTTAGAAGCAATTTTCTTTTCGGTGTCGTTTTTCTTTTTTGAAATCTGCAACTGATCAAAACCTTGATCCAAAGTTTTTTTTCTTCTCTTATTTGAATTCTTGCCGATCGGCGGCATGTCGTGTGCGTTTCGGTTGCGACCGATGAAGATTTCGATAATGTTATCGTCGACGGAGGCATTTCATCGGCTAATACCATTGGCGTTGAAGAAGGTGACGTTATTAGAGCTGTTACAGATGGAGTTGTTGTGGTCGGCATAATTTCGTGTATCGTAATCGCAATCAGCGAATAAATGTTGTCGATAAAACTGTCGGCGGTGTTATTTGTAATAAATAAATTTTTGAAAATTAGGGCGTGCATTTTCGTAACATCGTCAAAGGAAGTCAAGCACGCTTTGCCGTTAGAGTGCACATCACCTAGTGCATCTCGAGAATGTCCATCGAAGTAGTAATAAATGCCGTCTTGTAGAAATATGCCGACAGATAGTCCGTTGCAGGTGATTATGCCAGAATTGTGAATTGCAAAAAATCTTGGCATTCCTTGAAGCAAGTTTGGAAATGCATTATTGTGATTAAACAAATGACCGTCATAGAAATTTTCTTCTAGGTAGCGAATTTGACCTTTCTAAATGAAAGGTTCCGGCACAATACCCAGTGTCGGACTTTTCGGTATCCTGCCCCAAGGTTTCTTTAGGACGTCTATGTCGTCGGAGTTTCACTTCTTCGGTCGCAGGCGCCAAAAACTTATATGAAAGTTTTAAAACAAGAAAATAAAAATAAATGTATACGTTAAAATATAAACAGAATTTTATTATAAAACCAAAATTCTCGTCCGATGGAAAGATACTCAAAACACAGGATAGTGGGTATGCGGACTCCAAATAAAACTACAAAGTTATTTTGCCGACGTTTCGAAGGTATTATATTCCTTCATCTTCAGGGCTGTGAAGATAACAAAATATAGACATCGGTATCATAGCAAACCCAAAAAACAATCTTACCTCCATAACAAGATGTAAAGTAGTAAAAAATTAACGATGGAACACACAACTGTAAAAACCCGGAGGCAACAACCAGCCTTAACAAAGTCACAATAATTGTTAATGTAAAAAATACTGATAAATAAATAAACTATGAATAATATAACTAATTAATATAAATAAACTATGAATCAAACCTAACTACTAAAAATAACAATATAAATATATAATAATTCAAAACAACCACAGTTTGCCGCCAAACTGTTTTTGGCGGCAAACTTTTCCTGTTTAAATTTTCCAAACTAGTTTGAGTGATTGGTCAGTTATATCGTTCAGACCATTCTATTTTATACTGATTGTTCATGTTATCTTGTTGTACATTTTTGTTAAAATTTTTAAAGTTTAACAGTGGTTGTTTTGAATTATTATATATTTATATTGTTATTTTTAGTAGTTAGGTTTGATTCATAGTTTATTTATATTAATTAGTTATATTATTCATAGTTTATTTATTTATCAGTATTTTTTACATTAACAATTATTGTGACTTTGTTAAGGCTGGTTGTTGCCTCCGGGTTTTTACAGTTGTGTGTTCCATCGTTAATTTTTTACTACTTTACATCTTGTTATGGAGGTAAGATTGTTTTTTGGGTTTGCTATGATACCGATGTCTATATTTTGTTATCTTCACAGCCCTGAAGATGAAGGAATATAATACCTTCGAAACGTCGGCAAAATAACTTTGTAGTTTTATTTGGAGTCCGCATACCCACTATCCTGTGTTTTGAGAATTTTATTATAATAATTTATTTACAAAACTTAAAACTAAACTGTATTAAACTCAAACAAAATATAAAATAGATTTCCAAAACTTAATTATTAGCGAACCACTAATTATCTATCTAATTATTCCGGCGGTAATTAATATGATTAATTGAAAACAAAATAAACGGAATTTCTTTTAGCAAACTGAAAATAAAAATGTGAACCCTGAATAAAATAATTTTGATACGGCAATGTCGGTGTAGTGTTTACTATTTGTAACACACGGTAATTAATAGCGTATGAAAAATTTGCCTATTAACTTGCTTAAGGAGTGATTGTATACACTGGTAAGTTATGAAATTACTCCTACTATTTTAATTCTCCTACCTGAATTATTTCCTAATAACTTCCTGGCTTTTTTTTTACTTTTTACTTTTTAGGTTACAAATTTTTATGTTCGTAACCAAACGGAGCTGAATTTATTCGGGTTGATGCCAATCCTACTGAAACTATTACTAACGGTGAGTTGATCCTAATTACTATATTCTAATCTAATCTTAATCGTTTTTGTTCTCGGAACTACCTGACTTTACTTAAGAAAATTTGTACATTGAAAATCAACGGCTACCAATAAATTACTATCTAATCTGACTACCAACACGGAAGCTAATCTCTCTACGGAACGGAATTGTTGGTATCTAATTTGGATAGGATTTAAACTGGTACGGGATTCGGAAAACGTTACTCGTTTTTATCACCAACTGATTTTTACCTATGAGTCAACCTGCAGTGTATCATGGGAACAGCTACCTGACTCCTACTGGAAAATCTGGAAGGTAATCTCTTTGATTATAACGGCGGGATGTATCAAATGTTTCAGGAGCTGCCAGGTTTAGTCTTGTTACCGAAAACTAAAGACAATTTGTAGGAACGGAAGCTCGCCTAGAAGAACGTAAGCGATCGGAGGTTTTTATGGTTGTTTAAGAAGGACGGATTTGGTAGTTGCCTAGTAAACGTAAACAACGCCGAGAGGTATTTTCGGAATAGCTATCTTGTAAACGAAGACGGCTCGGAAGATTCTGAAGATCAAGCTCAAAAGCTCTCCTAGAAACATAAAATGTTGGCATCTAACTTTTATTCTGCTGGAAATTCTACTAGGAGCAAATCTCGATACTGACATCTTATTCACCTGTAATGAATGTTACTATTTGAACTTAATTCTAGTTTTCTGTAAAAGATTAAAGCTATCTAACAACTGATATTTCCGCATTTCAACCTATGCAACCCATTCATCTCCCGAGTAATTCCAGCTCACACAATCAGGTGTTCAATATTTGAATTTATTAATTAAATTCTTAAATTTGAACTAAAAAAAATGATTAAATCGTTACAATTTGCATTTTAAAATTTCTATCGATTATCATCACATTTGTACACAATTCTCCAACTGTCAGGTGGTGAAGGTTGCCTCGAGTTGATATGGTAGGCTATTGTCGGGTCGCAATACTCTTCGTGTAATGTAAATCGCCTAATATTAATATGGAATTAATAGTGTCGGCAATCCACGTAGTGGCACTTTGGAAGAAAGAAAAACAAATTGCTAATGCTGCATTAGCTGTGCATTGATTACCTCGAGAGCTATTCTTAAAACTTTTAGCGCCTTGATGAAAGTCGCCGCGAATTATGCGTAGGAAATCGTTATTTTTCGTTGGTGGACGTTTCATGGTTGGTTTTGAACTCTTGGATTTCTTCGATTTTCCGACGTAGGATAATTTGGAAGAGGAACGTTTAGGCATTTTGGATGATTGGAAGGTTTTTGAATAAAAAATTGAAAAAGGAAAAATTTAAAATAGATGACAGCGAAGATGAAAATTGAATAGAAAAAGTAAAATGATTTAATTCCACAAAAACCACAGTAGCAGAAATTACAGTTGTCCTACAGAGGATGGTCAGCTGGATGATAATAATAATAATAATATATTTATTAGCGTTAATACACAACAGAAAATGTTTACACACGTCAAATAATCAGGGAGAGAAAAGGAAAATCACTTCAATAAATAGAGATCTGTGCGGGTACTTTGCATAAATTCTTCCATGCTGTAGAAAGCCATTTTTGTGAGGTATACCTTCAGTGTCTGTTTAAAATTTTTTTCGTTTAGCGTTTTGATTTCTGCAGGAAGTGCATTGAGCATTCTGATTCCCCAGTAGCTTGCACCACCTCGCGTACGCTGTAGGCGATGAAACTGGATCCTCAAATCATCTGCTATTCTTGTAGGGTACCTGTGGAAGTTGCTATTGGTGGTTAGGGTGTTAATGTTCTGTCTAACGTACATCAGGCATTCGAGTATGAATACGCATGTTGTAGTCATTATACCCATCGACTTGAAATAAGGTCTGCAGTCTTCTCGGTAACCAATTCCAGCCAGGACGCGAAGGCATCTTCTTTGTATCTTGAAGACATCTTTTGTATGGGATGAATGTCCCCAATTCAAAATTCAAAATTTGATAGCTGGTTTCTTAATGATCTTAGGCAGAAGATTGTTCTGGATAGTTTTCCGTTCAAGTATCTGATGTGAGGTTCCCATGTCAAAGTGCTATCCAGGACTACACCCAGGTATTTTACAGGATCGTGCTCGGTACCCCTGCGGACGCTGCAAATGAGTTTTTGAGTTTTCTGATCGTTGGAGTTTAGTTTGTTACAAATAAACCAGTCTTTTATCCGCGATTCAGCAGTCTGAGATTTGTGTTGCAAATCACATAGGTTAAACTCGCTCTCGGTCTTGGCTGTATCATCCGCGAATAAGATGAAGTCGGATGTAGGACTACAATTGTTGATGTCATTGATGTAGAGTAAGAATAAAAAAGGGGAAAATACTGAACCTTGTGGAACGCCGGTGTCGACAGCGAGACTTGGGGAGATGTCACCATTAACCCCCACACGTTGCTGTCTGTTCTCCAAGAACGACCCGATCAGTGAGATGCTGTTTTCAGATATGTTGTAGTATTCTAGTTTTTCCATTAATATCTTATGATTTACACAATCGAAGGCCTTAGATAGGTCGTAAAAGGTGACATCTGTAAATTTTCGTTCCTCATAATCTCTGAGTATGATCTGGGTGAGCCTGGTAATCGCTAGTGAAGTTGATCTTTTGTTTTTGAAACCGTATTGGCCGGGATTGAGCAGTTGGTTTGCCTCTAAATGGTCCGTGATTTGTCGGTTCAGAATTCTCTCTAAAATCTTCGAGCAGATTGGAAGTAACGAAATTGGTCGGTAATTGTTGAGGTTACCAGCATCACCACTTTTGAAGATTGGGATAACTGTAGCCAGTTTGAAGGCTTGAGGAAAAAGGTTCTTTTTGATGCACTCGTTTATCAAGATGGTGAGCGGAGAGATGATGATATTCTTGATAGTTTTTACAATTTTAGTATTCATGCCGTATACGTCCTTGCTGGTGGAGTTCTTTAAACCCTCGATAGCCTCTTTGACCTGTGCCGGGCTGACGTGGCAAAAGGAGAAGCTGGGAGCATCAACTGCAGTCAGGAAAGTCATGGGATCAACCCCTATGTTTGGGAGGCTCTTTACGATGTCGGTCGGTATGTTGATGAAGAATTCGTTGAAAGCAGCAGCGGTCAGTTCCTTTGGTGGGACAGAGCACAAGTTTGGTCGACCCTGACGAACGATTTCCCACAGTGTAGCCTGCTTGTTCGCGGATCTGGCTATGAATTGGTCATGTGCATCAACTTTTGCTCTTCTTAGCTCTCTTCTGTAGAGCGCTTTTGCCGCCCTCAGGGTATCCATCGAGATCAAATCCGGGTGGCGCTCATTTATTTCTCTCATGAAGGTGAGTTTTTCGCGTAGCTGAAAGAGGTTTGCGTTGTACCAATTTATCTTGGATCTCCTGGAAAGATCTGGAGGATTCTCTTTCCAGTAGATTGTGTTACTTGGCGCCTCTGCAGATGAGCGAAAAAGCCGTCCTTGGACATGATCCGTCTTGATTCACTGAACACTGGGATGCTCGACACTTGCGGATATACACTTATTAGCATACCAGTTTGATTGGCAGATGATAATTTGGAATATTATTTTAGTACAACAGGTGTGAATTCTATGGGAGTGCCGCTTGTTGTTTCCTTCCTTCCTACATTCGTTATGGTCTTTAATATATTCAGGTCCTCTTTGAAAGTGCCAAAAATGCTATGGAACACCACCTGTTTAGTCTGGCCTTCATCATAGCTGCCCTCAATGCTCCATTTAGCGTCACATGCTCGCTTATAGGTATAGGAATTAGGGATTGTGCCTCCTGCTTCGTGCGCCCGCTGAGGCACATTTTGACTCTCATTCTAAGGACTTCTATTTACCCAGACGTCTGAAAGCGGGCCCGCGTGGTTCCTGTTTTAAAAAAGGGAGACCCCTCACTCATTGGCAACTACCGTCCTATTTCAATTCTGTGTAACTTCTCCAAGTTGGTGGAGAAGATTTTGTATGCTCACATATATGCTTCAGTGAGGACTCTCATATCTCCATCGCAGCATGGTTTCATGGCTCACAGGTCAACCGTTACCAATCTGGCCTGTTTCACTCAGTTCGTATCGGGGATTGTTGGTGCTGGAGGGTAGGTGGACGCTATATACTTGGATTTTCAAAAAGCGTTTGATCAGATTAATTTGCGTGTTCTGTTGTTTAAATTAAAGCTGATCGGTTTCTCCGATAATTTGATCAATCTAATGCGTTCCTACTTATTTAGGGCCAGTTTATCAAAGTCTAAGTAAAAGTATTAGTTAGTTACCCAACAAATAACGTTACTTATCGAATAAACTTTCTGGTAAGTAAAACGGGCTGATCAATCACTTTAATGTTGAGGTTAACTACCTAACACATAATATTTTAGTATCTAGAGTTGGTATCATTGTTGTAGTGAATTATAAACTATTAGTTCATTTGAACTAGTTTAAGCCAATAAAAGAGTTCAATTTAAACGACTCCAGCAGCAAGTTAGGCCAAGGAAAAATTGAGGAATCCTGCCCAGAAGTAAAAATATTAATTTTTTTAATATACAGAGTTAGTTATAAAATTAAAATTTTTTATTTCATCTTATTTTTATAAAAACATATTAAAATAATTATTAATATTTGTGTTATTTTGATGTGAGAACAAATCACATACGGTCTTCTATAATTCCCACCAATTTTCTCAATTCTTCGTACTATCTTGCTATCGAATAAATTCACCTGATTGTTTACCATCCCGAAAAATTATTAGTTTTGTGATGAAATTAAGTTTCATTCTTGCTACAAATAATAAACTATTACCTTATATAATAATTTTAATTTTGTGTTATTACAATAGCTAGAACATAATCCGTATGATGATTTCGTATAAAATTTCTATTTTTATCAAAAAAATTGAAATATAATTTAAGGTTATGTGAATAAAAACAAAACAAAACAGTACGATGTTTAACGATCGGTAAAACGATACAAATCGTGAATGGTCGGGTTCTAGTTAGCACCTATAAGTAATTTATTAGTAGCTTTGAGCTGCAAGTAAATATCTTATAGGTAAGTAAATTTATTCTACAAGTAAATACTAACTAAACATTGATCAACCAAAATTCATACTTACCTGTCAGATAAATTTACTTGGGACACTAACTAGAGATGGATAAACTGGCCCCTAATAGAAGACATTATGTTGAGTACATGGGTTATAAATCCAACTCATTTGTTCCTACATCGGGTGTGCCTCAGGGTTCAAATCTGGGTCCACTACTGTTTCTTATTTTTATGAACGATTTTACGACTACGGTGAGGGGTTTGTCCTTACTGTATGCTGATGATGTTAAGCTTTATCTTTCTGTTACCTGTATCAGTGATTGCTGGAGTCTTCAGAGATCATTAGACGATGTTGCGAGATGGTGCTTGGTTAACGGGTTGGAGTTGAATATAACTAAGTGCTTTGCCATATCTTACACCAGGACTAAATGTCCAATATCTTATCAGTATGGTATCGGTGGCCGTGTTATCGCTCGCTGTGATGGGTGTAAGGATTTAGGAGTTTTCTTCGACTCTAAGTTGAGTTTTGTACAGCATGTGGATGCTGCGAGATCAAGGGCTCTCAAGTCCTTGGGATTTATTATCCGGAATTGTCGGGATTTTGCAAGTATTCAAGTGTTTAAGATTTTGTACTACGCCTATGTTCGTAGTGCTTTGGAATATGCCTCTATTATCTGGTATCCCATTTACCGGTGTCATATTGATAAATTAGAGGCTGTCCAGAGACGCTTCCTGAAATATTTGTATTTAAAGACCCGTAGTGTTTACCCGGTGATGGGTTTTGATCATGCCTTGCTTTTGGAAATGTTTGATTTTGGCTCGTTGGAGGTGCGCCGAGCTGTTTCAGCTGTCACTGTTCTCTTTGGTCTGTTACATGGCAGTATTGACTGTAGCGATCTTGTGAGTAGACTGAATTTTTATGTGCCGAGAGTTAATAGCCGCAGCAAGCAGGTATTTTATGTTGACGGCTGTCGCACTAATGCAGCTGCCCGGAGTCCGGTCAATGTTATGTGCACTAATCTAAACTTGGTGTCGCATTTGTGTGACATTCATGCGGATAGTAAGAGAAGTGTCTGCGATGCTCTTCTCAAATTTCACTCCCGGGTGGCTGCATTGGAGTAATTACCGAGTCGTATTATTGTGCTATAGATGTTATTATTGAGTTGTTGAATTTGAATTGCTTAATTACTGATTAACAATAGTAGTGTGATTATGTAGATTTTACATATTGTACATTTGTCGCTTTCTGTAAATGGGTTCTTCCGTTGAAAGTATAAATAAATGAACTGAAATGAAAATGAAATAATATCCTCCTGTTCCAGAAGTGTTGAAGAAACTGAGGAAATCATTCCCTTTCGATTTGGCTCTGCACAATCTGTAAGCATAGCTAAACATACACAATGGAAAATTCATCCTCTTAGCTTGCCTAGTGGTTGTTATCAGAGAAATATCGCCTCAGAGAGCAATGATGAGGATACATCTACAGCCTTCGTTTTTGTCAATTCAATTATGTCATCAATGCAATTGACATGAGAAAGGCTCTTTTGTTTCCAATAATTTTCAGTACACACTCTTCTAGTTGTTTAGTCAGTGTAATCAATTCATTCGTTGCATAAAACGGTCCTAGCTGTTTACCATCACTTCTATTCGACTCTAAAGTTTGTAAACAATATTCACATTTGAGGATTTTTAAAATTTTTCGACCAATATTACCCACGATATACGATTGGACTGCCTCACTAGTTACTGATTCATTATAATTATGATCGTCTTTTTGTGTAACATCGTTATTCACAGGTGTATTGTTATCTAGAATCATATCAATCATCAACACTGTTAAAAATTTCTATGGTAATTTTACTAAACAATTGTTGGAAGTTTTTACGCACCACAATATAGTAGTATTAAAACTCAGTATTGTAATTTTACTACTTCATTTTGAGAAAATTACAAAATATTTGTTGCAAAATTACTAAGCATTGATAGGAAATTGTTTAGTAAAATCACAGTACAGATATTAGTAGTATAAGGGCCCCTTGAGGACAAAATGTTTGGATGTTTTTGAGTCCAATATATCCAAATAAATTGCGTTTTACACGTAAATATGTAATGTGGTAGTAAAAAAATGTGTTGTAGGGAAATGAAATGGTCGAATTTTTGAAATTTTGATTTTCGGTGCGACGATTTCATTTCCCTGTAATTTTCTATAGGTGTAAGTTAATGGGATGCGTTTTTATTGAAATTGTGCTCAATTATATTTTAAATTGTAATTAATAATGTTAATTGAGCAAGAAGTATTAATTAATAGATGAAATAAATGGATTATTGTAAAATATGTAAAAAGGAGACTAAATGCGCAGGTGAACCAAAATTTATTATGAAATATAAACGGTGGAGAAGAATATTAACTTGTAGAATTTGTCAATCGGTGAAAAATAATATTTCTAAATCACCGCAAGATATTTTAATTTTGGAATTATTTAAGCCGTCTAGGAAAAATTATCCAACACGTTGCTTTGAACACAGGGGTATTGATGATACTTGGGAAATAGATATTTATGTTTTTTATAGACCAAAAGGAAAATCAAGCGATCCAAGTTATAATCTAAGAGCGCCCAGTCAAAGTGAAAACAAAGAATATGATTTTAATAAATTTAAAAAAATTAATAAGGGATTTATTTATATTTTAGTGGTTTTGGACACATTTTCAAAATTTGTATGGGTGGAGCCGTTAAAAACTAAATCGGGATTAGAAGTATCTAATGCGCTTTTAAAAATCTTGAGAGAGGCAAATAAAGATAAGCACAGTCCACCTAAAAATTTGCATGCCGATAAAGGTAAAGAGTTTTATAATAAAGATATGAGAGTTGTTTTAAATAAATATAATATCAATTTGTATAGTACAGGGACAAAAAATAAGGCTTTTTTTGTTGAGAGATTTAATCGTACTTTAGGAAATAAATTGAAACCGATATTATATGATAGTTTTGATTGGCTTTCATCACTTCCGAAAATTATAAAAACGTATAATAATTCTTATCACACCACTATTAAAATGAAACCAAAAGATGTAAATAAAGAAAACGAAAAAAAATTATTGGCAACAATATACACACCGCTATTAACAAATAAAGGTCCAAAATTTGAAGTTGGTGATAGAGTTAGATTGTCTAATACGGTTGATGTATGTATATCGTAGCAAATTAAAAACAAATTGGACCGAAGAAATATTTACAATTGTAGAGAAACGTATATATATAATGTTTGGATTTATTTCGTTGCTGATCTTAATGGTGAAAAAATTAAAGAAGGAATATGCGAAGCTGAAATGCAATTGACACTATTATAAGAATTATTGAAAGCGTTTTGATATATAACTTTAATTTATTTTAATAAATGGAAAATCGTTGCTCTGTTTGTTTAGAATTTAAATGTGTAGATGATCCATGTAATTACGAATGTTATACGGAATGGAAAAAATATAGAAAATCAATGAATTGTACTCGATTATTTTGCGGTACTTGCAGTAGAACTTATACTCGAATATATTGTAAATGCGGTAAAGCTTTTACTAGAGTAAGACGTAAAAAAATTATTAATCAAAAAATTTATATATAGATTTGTATGACGTGTTTTACACAACGTTTTAAATTGAATTTTAATCATATTATCATATAATAAATGAATTGTAATTGTGAACAAATACTGGAGACTTCTGAAGGAACGGGCGTTGACAAGGTTATATCGATGGCTTTCAGGGATATGTAGCAGAGAAGGCTATATTCGATAATAATTTGAAGGCACTTGGGGCGGCAATTATGAATATAGCGTGGTTCGATGTGTATCAGGCAGCTTCTGGTACGCTGTTGAAGGTAGTTACGGATAATGTGTCGAAGAAAGTTACGGCGGTAGTTGAGATGCTAATGACGAATATGGTTAAAGATGTAACACATGTTGAGCATATAACGGAGGAACTTAATGATTTGTCAGAGGAACTCTATGATTTGTCGGAGAAACTCAAAGATTTGTCGGTGAAACTACTCAATGATATGTCAACGAATGTCGATACTGAATCAGAGGGTGTTTCCGATGATGATTCATGCGCTGATACTGATGATGAATCACCAAATATTGAGAATGTAGCATCGGAAGATGTAACGTTGAATGTAGCATCGGAAGATGTAACGTTGAATGTTTCCGATGATGATTCAGGCACTGATACTGATGATGAATCACCAAATATCGAGAATGTAGCACCGGAAGATGTAACGTTGAATGTTTCCGAGAACTAACATTATTAATCGTGTATATGATTGAAATCATTCTCAAATCATACAAAATCATTCTCAAATCATACAAAATCATTCCCTAATCGCAAAAATTTAACTTTTTAGTCGAAAAATGTCTTTAAATGTCTTCTATTTCCCATAAGAATAACATTGAATAGCTATTTGAACCCCCCTTAGGGTGGAAGATGTAACGTTGAATGTTTCCGACGATGACTTAGGAGTTGATACTGATGATGAATCACCAGCGAGACAAATTTAATTCACTTATAAATGACAATTCTAACGAATGAACCATTAGTACGAAAATGTATTACTTGTCAACAATATAAACATCGTTCAGATTTTATTAAATGTAAAGACAATAAATATGCAGTTAGTACTTCGTGTCGTGAGTGTAAAAGAAAATATTCTTGTAGTATAGTATAAAAAAAGACATTTCGAAAAACAAAATCATCAAAAAACAAGAAAATATATTAGTGTAAAAGTTGAATAAAAAAAATCATTTTTTAAACAATTTATTATCTTATAAATGATGAATCAAAATGATTGTCAGATCAATGAGGAGTCAGATAGAACAGTAGCCCCTTTCCGAGACACTGATCATGAATCACTGAATGTTGTCGAAGCTGAATTACCGAAGACTTCCGAAGACGAATTATTTCGAAAATGTAGTATTTGCTAAAACTATTAAACCTCATTCAAATTTTTGTAGAAGCACAAATAAAAAATATGGCATTGGATATACATGTTATGACTGTAAAAAAATATTAAATAATGAAAGATTTACTTGTAATATATGCTTTAAGGATGTCCCAGTACGCTATAAAAAAAGATATTTCTCAAAAATAATTCATCAAAAATTAGAAAAGTATATTAGTGAATTGAAAGGTGAATAAAAATTAACTATTAACTTCTGTTAATTATAAATTACCGAATCTTGTCGAATATGAATTATCGATTCTTCCCGAGCATGAATAATTATTACGAAAAATATATTAGTGAATTGAAAGACGGATAAATAATCGTTTTTTAAACATTTTTTTATCTTATAAATGGATATTTCGAGAACTGAACTACTTAAGATGAGTGTTGAGGACCTTCTAAAACTTGCCAATGGTGATTTGACAAAAGTGGGTGAAATATTTGATCAACTTAATAAACCAGAATCATCTTCGAGTTCGACGAATGTGAATGAATTATCACCAGATTCGAATAATGAGTCTGCACTAAATAAACTCAGCTTAAAAAATTTAAAATCCGTTGCAAAAAAACAGGGTTTAAACAACTATTCACAATATAATTCAAAGACCAAATCAGAGCTTATAAAATTAATTCTAACAGAAGATTCTAATAAATCGATAATAGAACTAAAAAATATTGCCAAAGCAAAAAATATCAAAGGTTATTCAAAATTGAAGAAAGCTGAATTATTACAAAAAATTCGTGAGCCAGTTTTTGCATTTGAAGATGATTATTTTGATAAGCCGAAAAACGAAAGAGCAAAAAAGATCAAATGTGGTGAATGCAATACATATATTGAGGAAAGTAAAATGCTATTACATAAAGCAAGACATAATCCAGATCCAGATTTCTTCCTAATACAAACTGCTCATAAGAGTAGATTATTGACCTATCACCATAATAATCTTGAAAAAAGTAAAGACATGGAAACATACATGGATAGTATAAAAGAGAAGGCTATTGAAATAATTGGAAAGGCTTTAAATCTTCATAAAAATATTAAAATCAATTTAGAGATGGAATGTGAATTTATGAAGGAAAACTTAATAATGATACATAAATTTCAATTACCAAATGTTGTACTAAGAGATCAAGATGGTTTGGAGATATATTGGGATAAACAAAAGAATTTATTTATATCGCGGTGTGGTGAACTACAAGCAAAAGGATCTGGATGGTCTCTTAAAAATATAAATTATTCGTGCATTAATATAAACAAATATACACCTTTCAGTGGAAGTTCATATGTGGAATTGCCCAAGTGGATTAAAGATAAAAAAGCTTGCGTTAATGTTAAAAACAGCGATGATAAATGTTTTATGTACAGTGTAATATCTTGTTTACATCAAGCAAAACAACATGTTTATAGATTGACTAATTATAATAAGCCAGAATATATAAATGAATTAAATTTCAAAGGAATAAATTTTCCTATCAAAAAAGAGGACATACCTAAATTTGAAGCACAAAATAAAATTAATATTACAGTTTTTAGTTATGAAGAAAAAAGAATTTATCCTTTCTATCATAACAACGAGCAATTCTATGATATGAATATTGACTTACTATACTTTGGAAATAAAGACACGAAACATTATTGTTGGATCAAGAATTTGAGTGGATTATTAAATAGACAGTTGGAAGTAAATACAAACAAAAAATATTTTTGTAGAAGATGTTTGAATTACTCCACAAGAACTGAAGATGCTTTAAATAAACATCAAAATCTATGCTATAGTAATGAACTATGTATTCCTGTAATGCCTGAAGATAATATATTAAAAATATCCAAAGAATGTTAAGACATCCCTATGTAATTTATTCTGATTTTGAATCAATTTTAAAACCTATTCATACATGCCAACCAAATCCGGAATCATCATATACTCATAAAACACAATTGCATATTCCCTGTGGTTATGGATTATACGTTAAAAGTGTTTATAATAATATTGATAACCCATTGGAAATTTACAAAGGAGAGGAAAGTGATAAATGTTTTATAAAAAGAATAACTAAGCATGCCAAAACAATATATAAGTTATACCCGGCTTCGCCCGGGGTCTCTTTAAAAATAAAATACTTTGCATTAGTCTACGTACTCGAACGTTTTCCAATCTTGCTTTCCGTTACTCGTTTGTTTCATACGAACGGACTTCAGCAATGCGTACACACAACAAAACAGTAATTTTGGTTTTTCTTTTGTCTATCTATATATAGTTATGGATACCCGGCTTCAGTCGGGGTGTTATTAAAAATAAAACGCTTTTTTTATGCCTGAAGTATTTTGATGTAGGCTCTTGGACTTCGTGCAGCAACATTCTGAAAAAGAATTAAAACGGGTAGAATGGATGATAAAATTTATATATTTATTTAAACCAAAGTAACAATATTTAGGTACACTCTGTAGATATATTTATCATAGCTGACCCAACGGACGTTGTCTATTATTATTTTATCGTAATGCTAAAGGATACACAATATTTTTGGTAGTTCCATTCGGTGAATAAATGTACAAATTTTTTGGTGTGCCAACTCGGGAGCAAGCAACATACAATTGGCCGTGTGAAAAACACGAATTCTCCAAATTCAAGCCCGCAATAGTTAATGATTGCCCTTGTGCTTTGTTGATTGTAATCGCGAAGGCAAGACGCAAGGGGAATTGAAGCCGCTTGAACTGGAATGGTAAATCGTTGGTAATCATCGGTATGTGGGGAATCAACACATCTTCCCCTTTGAATTTGCCACTGATGATTGTTGCCTCGATCAAATTTGGTGTCAATTTTTTTATGGCCAGTCTGGTTCCGTTGCACAGTTTTGGCGCGTTCAAGTTTCTATTGAGTATAACCGGTGACCCAACTTTCAATCTCAATGTGTGTGGTGGCATTCCAGGTGGCTCTAGTGAATTTAGAAATTCGGTAGGATAATTGACTGCTTGTTCTTGCTCCATCAGTGTATCTATTGATTTGTATTTGACTGATTGTCCGGGCAATTTCAATTGAATTTGTTCATTCAGCTTGTTCACATCGTCATTTTTGGGGGCTAAAATTGCACGTTCGCACAGCCAATCAGGATTTTTGTAGTTGCTCGTTAAATCTTGGAAAACCTTGTTTACAACAGCTTGAATGTTCGGCTGCATTTGACAAAAATTGGGCGGAAACGAAATCTCATTTGTAGTGCGATCAATTGGAATTTTGCCATTTCCGATATCCAAAAGTTGTTTTGAAAACGTTTGGGCAGTCGCATCTTGTAGTAAATGCACACGCATGTTTTGTCGAGAGCGTAATTTTTTCAACTCGGTTCCATAAATACGATGCTTTTAAGCAAGCGTTCAGTTCATCAGCAGGCGTTGATCGAGGTATAACGGGCAAAGTTTGGCGAAAATCACCCGCAAGAAGTATCAGAGCGCCTCCCATAGCTTGGTTTTTTCCTCCGAAATCGCGCAGAGTCCGGTCCAGCGCTTCGAGCGATTTTTTATGGGCCATAGTGCATTCGTCCCAAATGATAATTTTGCACGTTTTAAGGATTGTGGCCATACCAGAATTTTTGCTGATGTTACATGTTGGTGTTTCGGTCTGGTTGAAATTCAACGGAAGCTTGAGTGCTGAATGTGCTGTACGTCCACCGTGGAGTAGCGTTGATGCAATTTCCGATGATGCCACTGCGAGTGCGATTCCATTCTGCATTCGAACCGACGCCAATATCAAATTGATAAGAAATGTTTTGCCTGTACCTCCCGGAGCATCAAGAAAAAAAATTCAGCCATTTGCGTCGGTTAGACCTTGCATGATTTTGTCGTAGGCATTTTTTTGATCAGAAACTAAAAGTCTTGTTTGCGTTTCCACAAAATGTTGTTGCTGGGCTACGTCGAAGTGCTGTTCTCGCACCAGGTCTCTGTCTTGCACATCATTTCTGTCTCGTATGAATACATACATCCATTTTTATATATATAGATTTGGAGTTGCATTTAATATGTCGTCCGAATGCTCCTGATTTGGATCAATGAATTTTGAAAAATACAAATACAGGGTTTGCTACAGTTTTTGAAATTTTGCTATTGTCGAGCAACCTGCGGACGCGACGGTACTGTTTGTGTTAGAATCTCGTTAATCTATTCATGGGCGTCAGGTAATCCCACATATTTTATTAAAGTTTGTTGAAAGCCGTTCTAAAGTAGCCTATCTTCTTCGCAGCATCGTAATTAGCTTATACACCAAATTTCATAAAGATTGGTCAAGCGGTCTAGGAATCTATACGGAACATACATACATACATACCTACATACATACATCCATTTTTATATATATAGATAGATTAAAGCAAAATAAATCCATAACAGATATCGACACAGAAGAACACAACAAAACAAAAAATTGTTACCTTTGTAAAAACTTGTTTTCGATAGAAAACCCAAAAGTTATGGATCATGATCATTACACTGGAAAATATAGAGGAACAGCTTGTAGAAACTGCAATTTGAAATATAAACAACCATTGTTCATTCCAGTTCTATTTCATAATTTAAGTTCATATGATTGTCATTTGTTCATAAAGAATCTGGGTGAAGATAAAAGTCAATTGAAATTAATACCGAATAACGAAGAGAAGTATATTTCATTCAGTAAAGTTTTAAAAATGGATGATAATGGATACATCGAATTGAGATTTATCGATTCATTTAGATTTTTAGCAAGTAGCTTAGACAATTTATCATCTAATCTGGAGCCACATCAGTTGAGAGAAATAATGAAATACTTCTCAGATCACGAATTAGATGTGCTGTTTAGAAATAATGGAGACAAGATAATTAGAAAAGGCATTTATCCCTATGAATATATGGATTCTCTTGAAAAATTTTCTGAAACAAAACTACCACCAATAGATAACTTTTATTCATCACTCAACAAAGAAGGAATTTCTCAAAAAGAATTCAATCATGCAGTGAAAGTATGGGAATATTTTAATATTAAAAACTTGGGTGAATGGCATGATTTATACTTGATACTAGATGTATTACTATTAGCTGATGTATTTGAAAATTTTAGAGATTTGTGTTTAGAAAAAAGTTATGGATTGGATCCTGTTTGGTATTACACAACTCCTGGATTAGCTTGGGATTGTTTGCTCAAATATACTAAGATTGAATTGGAATTATTAACTGATTATGAAATGTATTTGTTTTTTGAACATGGAATTAGAGGTGGTATTTCTCAGTGTTCCAATAGATATTCAAAAGCAGATGAAAACACTCAGATTAATTATATTGATGCTAATAATTTATATGGATGGGCACTATCACAGAAATTACCACTAAAAAGACTTTAAATGGATAACTGCTGATGAAATTA
Organism: Cantharis lateralis; assembly: GCA_963170105.1. Taxonomy (NCBI): domain Eukaryota; kingdom Metazoa; phylum Arthropoda; class Insecta; order Coleoptera; family Cantharidae; genus Cantharis; species Cantharis lateralis. Next base: position 7,483,235 of record OY720630.1, on the reverse strand, counting down.
ATGTTGACGATATACTACGATTAGATAATGATACTGGTTATGTTTTAGAAGTTGATATAGAATTTCCAAGAGACTTGGCTCTTCACAACAAATTCAATGACTTGCCTTTAGCTCCGGAAAATATAGCTCCTCCGGATGGAAAAATAAAAAAGCTACTGTGTGATTTCAATGCTAAGAAAAATTATATAATTCATTACAAAACTTTAAAACTTTATCAAAGTCTAGGTATGAGAATAACAAAGGTTCATAGAGGCATACAATTTACACAGTCTAATTTTATAGCATCATATGTACAATTTAACACAGAACAAAGACAAAAAGCAAAAAATGATTTTGAAAAAGATTTCTGGAAATTAATGGTCAATGCACCATATGGAAAATCCATGCAGTCTGTTAGGAACCAACAAAATATTAATTTATATTGTGATGAAAGAAAATTAGAAAAAGCCATAAACAAACCAACTTTTAAACACAGAACTATATTTAGTGAGCATCTGGTTGCAGTTCATAATTATAAAACCAAAGTATTGTTTAATAAACCAATTTATATCGGACAAGCTGTATTGGATTTATCGAAATTGTTAATGTATGACTTCCATTACAATGTTATTAAACAAGAATTTAAGGAAAACGTAAAACTTCTCTATATCGACACTGATAGTTTCATATATGAGACTAAAAACGCTGATTTCTATGAATTTATGAAAAACAATTCCGACTTATTTGACACATCCGATTTTCCAAAAGTTCATCTATTATATTCAGTAACAAATAAAAAAGTAATCGGAAAATTCAAAGATGAATTAAACGGTGTTAAGATATTAGAATTCATCGGTTTACGATCTAAGATGTACTGTTATAAAACAGAAAATTCTGTTTCCAAGAAATTAAAAGGAATCAAAAAATCTGTTTTGAAAAATGAAATAACTGATGAAGATTATAGAAATTGTTTATTCAATCAAACAGAATACTTCCATTCGCAGAGAGTGATCAGAAGTCATAAACATGAAATCTATACTGAAGAAATCAGAAAAAAATCTTTAAGCTGTGAAGATGATAAAAGACATCTGATAGCTAATTCTACACATACATTAGCACACGGCCATGTATTAATTAATTAAGAAATAATAATATAAAATAAGCTATAATAAAAATTAAAATGTACTTATTAAAATAATGCACGGAATATTCACATAATATCCAATCCGATTAGGAAATCAATGCATTCAATTATGACATATCACTTATATAGCACTTACAAACACATTATTTCGGTTTCCGTATTAATTTCTAATATTGACTAGCATATAAAATATGATTGGAATATCTAAATCATAGTGTCTAACAGCTTTGGTATCAGTTTTACCAGCATCTCTCACCTTTTCCCTTTTTATGAATATTTCTATAAGGTCATGCTCCGTCATAATGAAAGGTTTGGAATAATCTATTTTTCTTTTATTAATATTAATTTGCAAATCGTTCAGATTAGCTGTTGAATAGAATTTTATAACTTCCACATCAAACGGCATTACAAGATAAACGCAACCGTCAATAGAAAATCTAAGCATTATCTCCATAGCATCAAATGCTTCAATATAAACAATTTTTCCAATAAATTTTAATAAATAATTTTTTGGTGATTCAGTTTCTAAGTTAATTAACCTTTTTTCAAGTTGTCCTTTATTAACTACATCAGACGCATCAACAGCATCAGCTGTTTTAATTAATCTTCTATTACCCATATCAATATAATCGCTGGTAGCAGTTACATTTATGTTTTCTTGGTATTGTAATAATCCATCTCTTTTGATCTTTTTGCGAAGTTTACTTAATTCAGGTTGAACAATTTCTATAACGCTTTCCGCATCATCCTTTTTAAGCATATTGGCGTGGACTTCGTTCACCTGTCAACACAGCGGGCCCAAATATCCTAAATTAACGGCATCACCAGGATTTTCTGGTTGTTTTACATTAACTAATTTGTGTCCACTGATATCATAATCTCCATCGTCCGTTAAATTAAAGCCTATACCTGGAGGTCCCCTTATTATTGATGAACTACCTCTTTTATTTCGATTTTTCCTGAGGATATAGTTAGAAGCCATTTATAGGACTAAAATTCTTTCTATATTTCATTTTAGGATTTTTAAAATCAATAGTTAAACAATCAAATTTATTGATATTATTTTCATAATATTCTCTGATTTTTTTATTTAGCCCCTTTTCTCTATATATCAAACTTATATCATTACCGTCGCAAGAAGGAAATATTGAAACATAATTTCATTGTAAGCAAATCGGCTTTGGTACTCCAAACCAAGACTGCGTTATATAAATCATTGAAGCATTCATTTTTCTTCCGCGTAGCGCTAAATCTTCCAGTTTATGTTGATCTTTTTCCATAATCATCAACAATAATCAAATTTGGTTTTTCTCTATCTAGTTCATCTATATTGATATCTTCTATATTTGACGAAAAATTTGATTCAATTATATTTTGAATTTTTTCATCAAATACATCTTTGAGTAATACATAATAAGGTTCCCCCAAATCTTTCGCGTACAAATAAAATGTATCAAAATGTATGTGTTTTAGAAGATTACAACATTATTTGTTTTACCACAACCACTACAGCCTACCGTTATCAATCTAAAAGGCCACTTTGGCGCTAAATAATTAACATCATAATACTCATCTTCAGCCGCGTCAATAAAATTAATTGGTAAAGATGTTTTCATTTATTTATTGACTTATTTGAGTAATTTGCGTAGATTTACGCTATTTGCGTAGATTTACGCTATTTGCGTTATTTGCGTAGATTTACGCTATTTGCGTTATTTGCGTAATTTGCGTAGATTTACGCTATTTGCGTTATTTGCGTAGATTTACGCTGTTTGCGTTATTTGCGTAGATTTACGCTATTTGCGTAGATTTACGCTAATATTGGAATATTGAATATTAGTGTGAATTTTAATTAATTAATTAATTTTAATGAGTTTTAATTTATTTTAATTTAATTTAATAATTTAATAATAATAATAATAAAAAATATTTATTAAACAATATGTACAAATCATTTACACAATTAAACACATATGGTTTAAAGGGTACTGGTTCAGCAAGCTTTCTGCAAACACGGTTATCGGTTCCGTTAAAAGATATTTTCAGACCAGATTTTCTGAAATGTCGCAAACCACCTTCGCCCTCTTAGCTCTGCAATAATTAATACTACCTAAACATTTAATTTTAAATCAATAACTCATCAATAAAATCTAACATTTGATATAAAATAAATGCACTTATTTAAATCTGCTCTGAGATTTAAGAGAAAGAGGCGGTAAACCTCCTGCGAACGTAGTCAATCAAAAGCGAGTTCGATTACTAGTTCCTTTATTCAATAAATTAACAACTTATATACAAATTCAACAACTGCTGATATAACAATAAAAATTACATTTATAGTATTCTTGACCCAGTAATAAAGAGTACATTATCGTAATGTGAAGAATTTGCTAACTTGCAGGTCCTATGTGTACGGACGTGTTTTTAGGTTAGGAGTATATAATGGCAAATACACGTGGGGATGCGGCAATAAAAATGGCAATTAAGGCCTTTGTTGATAGTAAGGAGTTTAGTATTTACTGCATGCGAAGGTAGACGCTAAAACGAAAAATTTACAGGAAGAAGTATGTAACCTTAAAGTTCAATACGAACAAATGAGGATAATAGTAGATGAATTGAAGAAAAATCTAGTGGAAGCACATGATGAAATAAAAAGCGTTAAGAGCAATACAGAAATAAATAATAATGGAAAGAAAAGTGTCAGTGAAGAGAAGGATAATCTGCATATACATAAAACGGGGAATAATAATATGATATTGATCAAAGCAAAAGATGATAATTGCAAGGCTAGTGATATACAGAAAGTCATAAAAAATAAAATTAACCCCGTAGAAATGGGAATTGGAATAGTGGGTATTAGAGAAAATGAGAAGAGCAATTCGGTGATCATTAAATGTGACAATGAAGTGGAAAAAGTAAGGTTAAGTGATAATTTGAAGAACGAACTGGGAAACGAGTATGAAATCAAAACGTCTAAAGGAACGAGTAAATATATTAAACTGGTAAATATGAGAAATAATATGTCGAGCGATGGTGTTAAAATGTGTATAATCAAGCAGAATATGAACTTATCGCTGGACGATAAAATAAAAGTTAACAAAGTCTACAGAGCAGGGGATGGTTTTTCGGCAATAATTGAAACAGACGAAAAAACAGCAGAGAGTATATTGTTGCAAGGTAAATTAAAAATTGATTGGTCGATCTGCAGGGTATTCAAATATGATCATGTGTTTAGGTGTTTCAAGTGTCAAGGGTTTAACCATAAGGCGTTGGATTGCAAAAGTAATGCAGTATGTAGACAGTGTGGTGGAGAAAGGCACACTGGTGAGTGTACAAAATTACCCCAATGTACAAATTGTATTAATGCAAATACTAAATTTAACCTTATGTATGACATTAACCATTCTCCGGGTCATTACGAGTGCCAAGTTTTTAAAAGAGAATCAAGATTAAGTGATGAAAGATTTACATGGAAGTTATAACTAGAAGTACCAAGAGATAATAATGTAGTCTATTTATTTAATGTACAAAGCCTAGTAGGAAATAATCATTGGGAAGAAATCTGCAATTATGTTGTCAATAGGCAACCAATAATGTTTTGACACATGTCACCAGTGAAATAGAAAATTGTGAAATTAATATACCTAATTATAAAACTATGAGAGCAGATTCAGACAGTAGGCACACAGGAGGGGTACTGTGCTATGTTCGTAATGATATTTTGTGTTCAGTTTTAGAATCAATTATGGTCCAAAGACAGTATTGGATGTTGATAGTGAAAATAATTGTAGCTGGAAAATCTTTAATAATTGGCATTTTGTACCGTTCACCTAGTGGCCCCAGGGGAGTGTTTTTGGATTTTTTAGAAGATATTTGCGACCGATTCATTGTGGACAAAAATGGTAACAGGTTGATTATGGGTGATTTCAATATTAAATGGAATGGGGATGATACATATAGTAGGAGGTTGAAGAAGGGCATGTCTGACAGAAGCCTTGTCCAAGTGGTTAAAGAATCAACATGCTTTGCTAATAGGGAGAACGAATCGACTATTGATTTAGTGTTTACAAAGGAAGAGAAACTAACAACGGCCAAGGTATTGAATGATATGGTGTATGGGAACCACAGATGCATAAAGATAAGTATTGACAGTAGGGAAAAAGAGAAAGTCATAACCATAAGTAGAAGAACGAAAATTAGAGATATACAGAAATTTCGTAATGATATGAAGGATATAAGTTATGAATATCGGACCAACATTAACGCAAGAGTAAATAACTATTACGAAAAACTAAAAGTAGTTACGAATAATCATATGCCAATTCTGGAAACAAGAATTTATAACAAGGGCAAACACTGGTTTGATAGTAATGTGATGCAAGCTATAAAAGAGAGAGATAAGGGCTTTAAGAAATACAGGTTAACAATGGAAGAAGCGGACTGGCAAGAATATAAAAGACTCAGAAACCAAACAGTGAACATTATTAAACGCACAAAGACGGAGTACTATACTAATCATATCAATGATTGTATGTATGATGCAAAGAAAATGTGGAAAACCATCAAGAGATTGATGAAGAATGAGCAAAAAGAAGATATTATGGAAATTTTGTTTAAAGGCGAGACGGTGAAGGGCGAGTGGAATATCGCAGAAGAATTCAATAACTATTTCATTGACAGTATCGAGGAAGTAATAAATACGATACCTCATGAGGACTTCGAACTTGATGAGTTTAGAACAACTAAGAGACTAAGTGATTTTAGACTACTGAGTATGAATGAACTGTATGATATAGTAAGAAAAATGAAAAATAAAGCTAGTCCGGATGGTATTGATACCGGTGTACTATTACTAACTTGGGAAGAAATTAATAATCCATTGTTAAATTTCATAAACGGCTCAATGGAAGTAGGAATAGTACCAGAGGTAATGAAAATATCAACGATTGTTCCAATACAAAAGGTAAACAAGACGGTAAAGTGTGAAGAGTTTAGGCCAATAAATATGCTAAGCAGTTTAAGTAAAATTATGGAACAGGTCGTTTGTACACAAATAAGAGAATATATAGAAGGTAACAATTTGCTAACGCAGTATCAGTCTGGTTTTAGAGAAGGACACAGCTGTGAAACAGCAATCCAGGGGCTTATACACCATTGGAAAAGAAGTATTGACGAAGGTTTAATTACTTGTTTAGTTTTTCTTGACCTTAAGAGGGCATTCGAGACGATAAATAGGAACGTTCTATTAACAAAGTTAAAGAAATATTATGGATTTGACGGAAACGCATTAAAATGGATGGAAAGCTACCTAACAGGGAGACGGCAGAGGGTGAAATATGGTAAAGCCACATCACAGGAAAGAATTGTGATAAATGGAATACCGCAAGGAAGTGTGCTGGGTCCGTTAATATTTCTTTTATTTATAAATGACATTGGTAGAATACTCAAGAAGGCAAAGTTCCACCTGTTTGCAGATGATACCATAATATATATAACGGGGCAAGATGGTCAAAGCATTGTGGAGGAGCTTAATCGGGAACTGGAAATATTGATTAAATGGTTAAATAGTAACAAGCTGAGAATTAATGTGACTAAGACCAAAGCGATGGTGTTGGGGAAAAAAGGATTAGATAATAGAAATAATTTCTCGAACAAAATAATGATGGAAGGACTGAAAATTGAGATGGTAAAAGAAATGAAGTACCTTGGATTAATATTAGACTGCCAATTGAATTTTAAGAACCATATAGACTATATATGTAAAAAGATGGCAGGAAAGCTGGGAGTATTGAGCAGATGTGGGGATTTTATACCAAAAAAAACTAGGAGGGTAATCTACGATACCATCGTAGCACCACACTTGACGTATATGGGAACGGTGGTATACATGGCAAGTAAAGCGGATATTAGCAGGCTTCAGATGTTACAGAATAGAGGAATGAGGATTATCCTGCGAAAAGACAGATACACCAGAGTGAGCGACATGCTTAACGAGCTAGAGTGGTTGAAAGTTGAAGCATTAGTGGAATACCGCGTATTGATATTTCTGCACAGGGCTATGATGGGAAGTATGCCACAATACATAAAGGAGTTAGTTGTAAGGTGTGACGAAAACCACGACTACAACACAAGGGGAAGGAATAATATAAAACTTGAGGCTGTTAAAACAGCGCTAGCACACAACTCAGTGTTTATTAAAGGAGCGGTAGCTTATAACAGGGTGCCCAGGGCAATGAGGTTGCTAGAAATAAGCAAATTCAAAAGGGAAGTTAAAACTCTAATAAGAAACCGGAAAAGTAATGTAGTAATTTCATAATTTGTATAATATAAGATTTGTATTTAGTAGTGTTATTATTTGTAAATAGTTATGTATAGCCAAGCAGGGCTAAATAAACGTTTTATTATTATTATTATTATTATTATTTTCATTACCTACATTTAAAGTAGATTTTTGTGACCTTGCACTTCTTTATTTAGTTCATTGTTGTTTATATTTGCAACTTGATTTCACATTGTTGTTTATTGTTTTGGCTATTAATTAATAATTATAAATATACTAATTCTATGGTTAATTTTAAATTAAACATTCTGCCACCTCTAGATTAGTAAAAAAATTGATTTGATTAGTAGATGCTACCTTGTCGCGTGTTTGCCAATTTCCAATCCAATTCGTTTCTGTTTAATGCTTCTTGGTAATTGCTTCATATTTAGTTCCGCTTTTTCTTAACTTTATCTGCTTCAACTTAACCTGTATTCTTCATTGCTTCTTCTTAATTATACTGCGTGGTCTTCTTCACTTTGTCTTCTCAATTGCTTGGTTCGCTACTTCAGTTTCTTCTTAAATTATTTTCTTCACTTTATATTCTGCTTTAGTTTCTTCTTAACTTCATCATCTTGTTCACTTTGTCTTCTTGATTGCTTCTTCTTAACTTCGTCTTCTACTTAAATGCTTCTGCTTCATTGTTTCTTCTAAACTTCTCCTGGTTTGTAAGACCACTTCTTTGCTTTATGTTTGATTCATCGTTATAAACTTCTCCTGGTTTGTAGGACCACTTCTTTGCTTTATGTTTGTTTCTTCGTTATAAACTTCTCCTAGTTTGTAGGACCACTTCTTTGCTATATGTTTGTTTCTTCGTTATAAACTTCTCCTGGTTTGTAGGACCACTTCTTGGAACTTTGCATACTTGAATTGGATTGGAAATTGGACTTCGGTATTTCGTTATTGATTGATGAGATGTCATTATTTTGGCACATTTGCAAGATTTGATTGTTGGTTGGCAGTTTAGCAGTTTGAAATATTAGGTTCTTGAGAATTTGGCATTGATGTATTTTGGCAGATTTTCACGTTTTGATAATTTTGCTAGGTTGATCTAAAAAATAATTAATTAAATTTTGATGTTGCAGGAGAGGTGCTTTACATGATTTTAATCATGTAAGTTGCGCCCCTCCACAGTACTTGATATTGAAATAAAATTCTAGATAGCATTTGACGAATTTCTTGTAGGAAGAACTTTAACTTATTCTTCCCGTAACGCTGCATGCACGCCTTCTGCGATGATTTCTTCTAAGTATTTCTGTAGACATTTCGACTTGGGTTCTTCTTAGATTTAGTTGGTCTGAATTTTTTGTGATAGTTACTTGGGTTATTGTCGCTGTTGGACCTTGTTGATTGATTGTTGTTGCTGAGTGGACCAGATTGATTGTTGTCTCTGAATGGACCAGATTGATTGATTGTTGTCGCTGATGGACTTTGTAATTGGTGTTGATTGATGTTGTATTTTCTACTTCACTGGAGATGGTGTTTGTTGGTGTTCGTTGGGGTTTTCTCCTTCACTGGAGCTGGTGTTTGTTGAAAATCTTCGTTGTGGACCGTATCTTCTGCTGCTGGCTCGTTAGTATTTAAATCTGGTTTTCTCCTTCGTAAACTGTGTCTTCTTATTTGACGATGCAATGGAGCTCTGGGCCGTTAGCAGCCTCACTAACGAATTTTTTGGCTTGGAACCCAGAAGTCCAGCTGTTTGGACGTAGTCACTCAAAACGAGTTTGAATGCTAGTCCCTTTATTCAATAAATTAACAACTTATATACAAATTCAACAACTGCTGATATAACAATAAAAATTACATTTATAGTATTCTTGACCCAGTAATAAAGAGTACATTATCGTAATGTGAAGAATTTGCTAACTTGCAGGTCCTATCCACATTTAAGTGTAGTATTTTCATTACCTACATTTAAAGTAGATTTTTGTGACCTTGCACTTCTTTATTTAGTTCATTGTTGTTTATATTTGCAACTTGATTTCACATTGTTGTTTATTGTTTTGGCTACTAATTAATAATTATAAATATACTAATTCTATGGTTAATTTTATATTAAACAGCACTTGCATTATAAAGAATAACTTGGAATGTTATTTGGTGCGCGAAGAGCAATAATAATAATAATATTCTGGACTTGATCTTAAAAATAAAACATTAAATTGCGAACAAAATTTTGATTTGGAAATAAATTGGAAAAATAAAGTATTGCATGGTAAGCATGCTACAATTTTGGATTCTGTTGGAATTGAAAAGGAAAAATCGATACTATGGATGAAACAAGGGAAATTGCATTCAGAAACGGAAGGTTTTATGTGTGCAATTCAAGATGGTGTAATTGCCACTAGAAATTATACGAAACATATTATGAAGAAACCTGAAGTTGTTGATGTATGCCGGAAATGCAAACGGCCGAACGAAACTATCGAACACGTAATAGCTGGTTGTTCCGAACTAGCGCCCACTGAATATCTTCATAGACATAACATAGTATGTAAGATTCTACATCAACAGATCGCACTTAAATTTAGTTTGTTGGACAACGTTAACCCATATTATAAATACGAACCGGAACCTGTTCTGGAAAACAATCAAGTAACTCTTTACTGGGACAGATCAATTTTAACGGATAGACACATCAATCACAATAGGCCTGACATTGTTATTTTAAATAAAATTGACAAATCTGCAATTCTTATTGATGTTGCAGTGCCTCTTTCTAAAAACGTATTATCCACCGAAAAGGAAAAAATACGTAAGTATGAGGATTTGGCAATGGAAATGACGTCTGTATGGAGTCTCAAAACGGTGAAAATTGTTCCAATAATAATATCTGCTACAGGTGTAGTTTCGTGTAATATGGAGAGACATTTATTAAGTTTAGATTTAACATCAAAATTATTCGAAAACATACAAAAAGGAACTATTTTGGCAACTTGTCGAATAGTTAGAAAATTTTTAAATCAACATTAATTAATTTCATACTTTTAGTAGGTAGATACTAAACCGTTTTCAAAATTATTTATGTAAATTGATAAGATTATGTACATTAATTTATTTGTTAGGTGGTTGGTATTGTTCCCCCACCTAACTGTAACACCACAAAAATGTGAGAGTTTAATAAAATAATAATAATAATTGGCAAATCAAAATAAAAGAAACTTGAATATGTGCTACATAGACTATAAAAAAGCCTATGATTCTGTTCCCCACGATTGGCTTCTCGATATCTTAAAGATCTACAAAATTGACCCAAAAATTATTAAACTTTTGTCTTCAATAATGTCGAAATGGAATACTTTAATTATGCAAGACGGAACTAATTTGGATTCAATAAAAATTAATCGTGGAATTTTTCAAGGTGATTCTTTAAGCCCACTATGGTTTTGTTTAGCTATGAATCCACTTTCGTCATTATTAAATGATTCTGAAGCTGGATTTAAACTCAATTTCCGAAATAACTCCATCATAACTCATTTACTTTACATGGACGATTTGAAATTATATGCTAGAAGTGCCGATCTACTTCATAACTTAATCGAAATTACGAAATTGTTTAGTCGCGATATTTGCATGGAATTTGGTTTTGAAAAATGTGCAAAAATTGACGTTGTACGTGGTACTCCAATTGCAAATATTGAATTACTGGACAACATTGCCCAATTACTGCCAAATAAATTTTATAAATATTTGGGAATGCAACAAAATTTTGTTTTGGACCACACTTTACTAAAAAATGATTTTCGTCAAAAGTATATTGCTAAGTTAAAATTACTCCTCAAATCTAAACTTACTGCTAAAAACTTAGTATCGGCAATTAATATATGGGCAATACCGGTCATAGCCTATTCCTTCGGTGTTCTTAAATGGTCGAATACAGATTTACATGCGCTGGATACGTTAACCAGAAAATTTTTATTCAAATATAGATATTTACACCCTAAATCTGCTGTAGAACGATTATACATAAAAAGAAAAAAAGGAGGTCGAGGATTATTAAATCTATTTAACCTATGTAAAGCGCAAACTGAATCAATGAGGGAATATTTTTATTCATTAACCAACCCTTTCATTCAAAGTATAGTCAATTTAGACAAACGTTTTTCTGGACTTGATCTTAAAAATAAAACATTAAATTGCGAACAAAATTTTGATTTGGAAATAAATTGGAAAAATAAAGTATTGCATGGTAAGCATGCTACAATTTTGGATTCTGTTGGAATTGAAAAGGAAAAATCGATACTATGGATGAAACAAGGAAAAGTGCATTCAGAAACGGAAGGTTTTATGTGTGCAATTCAAGATGGTGTAATTGCCACTAGAAATTATACGAAACATATTATGAAGAAACCTGAAGTTGTTGATGTATGCCGGAAATGCAAACGGCCGAACGAAACTATCGAACACGTAATAGCTGGTTGTTCCGAACTACATAAGATTCATACATAAGATTCTACATCAACAGATCGCACTTAAATTTAGTTTGTTGGACAACGTTAACCCATATTATAAATACGAACCGGAACCTGTTCTGGAAAACAATCAAGTAACTCTTTACTGGGACAGATCAATTTTAACGGATAGACACATCAATCACAATAGGCCTGACATTGTTATTTTAAATAAAATTGACAAATCTGCAATTCTTATTGATGTTGCAGTGCCTCTTTCTAAAAACGTATTATCCACCGAAAAGGAAAAAATACGTAAGTATGAGGATTTGGCAATGGAAATGACGTCTGTATGGAGTCTCAAAACGGTGAAAATTGTTCCAATAATAATATCTGCTACAGGTGTAGTTTCGTGTAATATGGAGAGACATTTATTAAGTTTAGATTTAACATCAAAATTATTCGAAAACATACGAAAAGCAACTATTTTGGCAACTTGTCGAATAGTTAGAAAATTTTTAAATCAACATTAATTAATTTCATACTTTTAGTAGGTAGATACTAAACCGTTTTCAAAATTATTTATGTAAATTGATAAGATTATGTACATTAATTTATTTGTCAGGTGGTTGGTATTGTTCCCCCACCTAACTGTAACACCACAAAAATGTGAGAGTTTAATAAAATAATAATAATGTCTTTATTTACGGATTAAATCCTTATAACTATAAACAAAAATCAATACAAAAACAAATACAAACAAAGAAACAAGTTAATTAATAAAAATACAATAACCAAAAAAGAAAAATAATAATAGTAATACAACCAACACCTAAATGTGCAGATAGCATCTCGTCGTAGATTTGAACTGCGCCAGAGAGTTCGTAAAGAAGTCAGCATCGGACTTGTTGGCAAGATTTTGCATTACTGAAACAGGCGAGTGCATCCCATAATTTGTCCTGTGGAAATCCGGCAAGAAAAGGTCGGGATTCCGGACCACGCAAGGGTGAGCCCAAAAATTTAGCTTAAGCAGCAAAGCTGGACAGTCGATAGCGTTGTTCAATAGCTTAAAGAAGAAGCACAGATCTAGATACTTCCTCCTGTTATCCATACGAGACAATCCAAGATAACTTAGCAGCTGATCATAATCCACATCAAAAGAGATGTGGAACTTGAAGCAAAGAAATTTTGCAAATTTTCTTTGGAGTTTCTCAATCCGAGAAACATGGCTGGAATGGTACGGATGCCAGACCGTGGAACAGTATTCCAGATGCGATCTAACAAAGGCAGCAAACAATAAATTTAAGACTCGCAAGCTGGTGAACTCGTGAGCATGTCGTAACATAAGACCCAACATACTGCTACTTTTGCTAATAATTTCATTTATGTGTGATGTGAAGCTAAAATTAGATTCGACAGTTACACTCAAATCTTTGAAACTAGAAACAGCTTCAATCGAGGTTCCTGACAATTGGTATGTCCGATATGGGCGGCTAAGTTTGCGTGTAAAGCAAAGAGATTTGCATTTAGAAATATTTAATTGCAGGAAATTGGCGCTACACCACGACTCGAACGAGCGAAGGTCAATAGAGATTTGGTTGAGATCATAAGACGAATTAGCGACCTTGAAGATTTTTAGATCGTCAGCGTAAAGTAAGAATTTGCAATACTTGAAGACTGATATAATGTCGTTAATGTACAGAATAAATAGTAACGGACCCAGATGCGAACCTTGAGGAATTCCGGATTTTACGGATATATTCCGAGAGTAGGAGTTGTTAATTTTAACTCTTTGTTGACGATTGGACAAGTAAGAAGAAAGCCAATTGAGTATGTTGGCACCCAAACCAAGCTTGCCCAACTTGAATATCAGCCTATCAATGTGTACACGGTCGAAGGCTTTTGTGAAATCTGTATATATACAATCAACACTCGAGCCTGATTCCAGATTGTTTATAACATATTCAGAAAAAGTGCACAAATTTGTAGCGGTCGATCGGTGCTTGAAGAAACCGTGTTGCTCGTCAATAATAATTCCTTTAACTGCCCAATAGAGCTTATCGGTAACGATCCATTCAAATAGTTTCGGGATCACTGACAAAATGCATATCGGTCTATAATTACCAACATGTGAGCGACTTTTACCCTTGAAAATGGGAGTAACTGTTGAAACCTTCCAGGCACTGGGAAAACTGGAGGTCTGCAGAGATTTATTAAAAAGTAGCGTTAAAGGTTTTAGAAGGCCTTTACCACAATTTTTTACGAAGATTGCAGGAATACCATCCGAGCAGGGGTTAGAGGATAACTTAAGCAAGCATAATTTATCTGCCACCTCCTGTTCGGTGATGAAGATATGCGACAGATCAACGCAATCAGCTAGGTGAGAGTCCCATTCAGCATTGGATATTTTGTTCACTGGATGTTCACAATATGCATTCTCGAATGAGTTGGCAAAAAGATTGGCTATGCCGGTGGCATCATCACAAACGTTTGTGTCATCATGCATTCTTGAAGGGTAGTCACTATCACTATACACAGACTTTGATTTCATAAACGACCAGAATTTCTTAGGAGAATTGTTTAATATGTTGTCTTCAATATCTATAATATGGATTTTCCTGTCCCGATCAATAGCTAGTTTGCATTGTTTTCTTGCTTCTTTAAAGTTTCGATACGAGACATCATCTGGTGAATTCTTGTATAACTTGTGTAGATGTTTCTTGTTAAAAATTAACTGCTTAGTGCTTGTGCTTATCCAGGTAGGGAAGGCATCACATTTAACAATCACTTGCTTTTTTGGAATGAACGATTCGATCAAAGAATGAACAATTTCGTTGAATTTGCTAACACAGTTATCTATGGAAGGGAAATCTTCAATAAACTTCCAATCAATTTGATACAAGTTTTCATTAATAATGGAGTAAGGAGCATTTATGAAATCAGAATAATAATTGGGGCATTCCCTCTGGAGAAGTTCAATGCCCAAATCCGTGAACGAGATTAGCAACGATGGGTGATTTATATCAGCTGGTGTAATTAAAGGCAAAGTTTCTTCGACTGTCAAGTGTACACGATTGTAAAAAACAAGGTCGAGTATTACATTATTGATATTCCGTATGGAGTTAAACTGGGATAAGCAGTTAGTAGAAAGCTCGTCGCAAACGATTTCTTCAATTGAAGAAGATATGTTGACTGCTGATAATGCTGCACTAAAGTCGTGGGATTGCCAGGATAATTTAGGTAGATTATAGTCGCCCATGATACACATTTTATGATTCGGAAACTGTTGAGAAAAGTTATTAACTTGAGTGAGATGATTAATATACACATGTTCGGAGGATTGAGGAGGAATATAAGTGACACAAAGTAGTAGCTCATCATTACACAATTTTATGGAAACCCATACTTCCTCACGATGTTTGATTAAAGAAGGAATCTCATTTGATGTTATAGATTTTAAAACAGCAATAAGCACACCACCACCCAGTAATTTATGGCTAGTGTCGCTAGATCTGTCATTGCGGTACACTATGTATCTATTGTCGATGAACTCGTTATTGTTAAAATTAGGTGACAACCATGTTTCAGTTAAAACGATTATGGGATAATTTTCATTTAAGATGCTTACGTATAAATTATTAAGTTTAGTACGTAATCCACGAACGTTTTGGTAAAATATCCTTAGCTGTTGTTGGAAGACTGCGGGGGATTCTGAAAATTTGCTGTATTAGTATGACGGTGACCATTATCAGAGACTTTCCTTTCAAAAAACGTTTTTACCGCCATGCCGGTTGGCCAGAAAGAAGAATTCAACAATTGGTTGGAGTATGTCGAGTCGATGGTAATTTTAAACGAGCTGTAATGTTCTGGATACTTGGAATGTAGTTTCACGACTGACAGTTTTGGCTGAGTATTACCTACGATGTTACTTAATTTTAAATTAATATAATCACAAACCTCGGATTCGTCAACGGAGGGACTTACACGAGTAAGATGAATTTTTGCGAGGTGAATTCTTCTAGATATGGCAGTAAAGCCATTAGCTGGAGTAGCATCAGTAGAATGACTGGACCCAATTATAAGAACACGTTTCTTTGGACGAACAGAAACGTTATCTTTGATTTTAAATTGACCATCTGCAGAATTACTGTTACAATCAGCCACGCTAGTGTTACCACTTCCAATTAAGTTAACGACTTGTTCCTGAGCCTCTCTTATGCAATTGGCCACAAACTCTTGACTTACCACGTTATTCTTTGAAGAAATAGTAGTTGTACGAGTTGTGCGCTTAAGATTGCGTTTAACCGGTTTTAGGTTAGTTTTCACAATTCCATTACTATTAGGTGCGTTGTAACTCTCTTTAGGCTCCAGAGTTGCATTCCCGGAAACTCAGCATTGGCTAGGCGTGGGAACAGGAATAATAATACGCTAATCTTATTGTAAGGGCGCCACCCGATTTTTATTAAGTTAAAAAACGGGAAAAATGAATAAACGTGCTCAACCAATTACACGTCGATAATTATTTTTAAAATCACCAAAACATTAACAATACGTAATCTCCCGGAAACCGGGTTAGCAACAATTCAACTTACGCTAGCGCTCCTATTGATCTTGGATCAGCACGTTTCTACGTAAATCTTCCAGTTTTCCTGGATTGTACCGGCTATGCCAAAAGGTTCTAACTAATAAATTGAAACGCCATCAATATGGACACACATCATTCAATTCCTCTTTTCACGCACTCATTGTAATGAAATGGATCAACAATTAACGAATCTTTATACTCAATCTAAAAAGCCTAAAAGAACCAAATAAGCAACGATTCTACAATGAATTACGAAAGTTACCTTCCTATTGGAAGGCTAGGCCAAAATCTTCACAAATCGGACTGCAACCACTACCAATATTTAATTCATAATATTAATTTATTATTTTCACTCTAACTAGGCAGGCAGCAAACGTCCCAAAAATCTAATTCTTCCTATCCTTTCTAATCCATTTTATCACCTCTACACAATTTTCCTTTCGCGCAAGTCCTATTTTCCTATCTACGGGGTAATTCAAATTTAATGTTACACTACCCCCTTCCATGGTTTAAAATAACCGCAAACGGTTATTTTTATTGTTACCATTCTGTTACTGAATTTACTTATGACAAATTATCTAAATCTAATATAACACATACGCCACACAATCATTCCGACTAACTATAATATACTTACACCCCAAACCGATTAATACCCTTATGCATGCAATACTTGACCCAATAAATCCCACTAAATCCCAACATATGTTAACACTATCATCTACCAACTAATACTAAATAATTACAATGGCTCAAACACAAATTAATAACATACAAAAACCAAAAACTAAATTATATATTTTCCTGATTATCTGGCAAAACAGGACCGCTCGCACCACCAATCAAATTTTCAGATTCCGTTAGACTTTCCACATCTCCATAGTAAGGTTTAAGATCTTCTATATGCCATTGGCCAGCCACAGTACCATCTTCATTTTTTACGACATAAACCAACTTCGACTTTTTTTTCCAAATGGTACCCAACACATAGCGAGGAGCTAATTTCTGAGCAAAACCTCTCCCAGCATTGGAGAGCACCATGTTTTTTCTCCACACCTTGTCACCTACAAAAAACTCTTTTGCACGTCTTCTCAAATTATAATATTTCGCATTACGCTCGTGTGCGGCATGCATTCTTTCTCGAACCTCCCTATCAATATCTTTTAATCTACCCAAACCTTCTTCCCATTTCACATGGCTATGTATTTGCAAATCTGGTTCACCCATGGTTCCATAATAATCGCCTGAGGCTGGAATCAACCTTCCAAAATTTAAAAACGCCGGACTATAACCAGTTATTTCATGTTTAGCTGTCCTTAGCGCAAAGCCAATTTTATGGATCTCTTTATCCCATAATCGGTGATTTTCACTTATATAACTACGCATGGCGGTACAGATGGTTCTATTACTTCTTTCCACAAAATTAGCCTGGGCGTGGTAATATGCCGTGTACCACAAGTGTGTCTTGTAGACTTGCACCAATTTCTTAATTGATCCGGCTATAAACTGTCTTCCATTATCACAGATAATATATTGAGGCACACCATAGACTAGAAAAACTTCGTTTTCCAAAAATCGTACGACACTGGCGGCGGTAGCCTTCCGCAAAGGACACAATAAGGGATATTTCGTGAACCAATCACTGACCACCAATAAATACTCATGGCCGTTAGAGCTCCTGGGCAATGGACCCAATAAAGCCACCGCTATAACCTGCCACGGGAATCGGCATTTTTTTTCCGCGCCCATCAGCCCAAACTTCGCATAATTGGTCGACTTCTGCGATCCGCACGTCTTACAGGATCTTATGTAACGGAGGATGTCCTTTCTCATTCCCGGCCAATAATAAGCCAGTTGGACCCGAGACAAGGTCTTCACATATCCCAAATGAGCTGCTGTAGGTGGATCGTGGTTGCACTTTATGATATCGGTACGCTGGGAACGTGGAACTAACAGTTTCCATTCAGAAATATTAGTATCTAAGGGAATCTTGGAGGGAATCAATTTAAAAACGTAGTCATCCTTCACACTCCATTGGGGGTATGCATCCGGGCTTTCTGAAATTTTCAATCGCATCTTATTATAAAAACTATCAACTTGAGTCAAATCAATGCCCATTGGAATGCAACTAACCTCGTCCACCGAATTCAGGAATGTTGCATCATCAGTATCATCATTCGCGACACTTCTGGACAAGGCATCTGGCACCACATTCAATTTCCCTTTACGATGAACAATCTCAAAGTCGAACTGATTTAACCTAACACTCCATCTAGCAAGTTTGCCACTAGGCTCACGCATGTTGTGGAGCCATTTCAAAGAAGCATGATCCGTAATAATAGTAAATCTCACTCCTTCAATGAAAGATCGGAACTTTTCGCAAGCAAAAATGCAGGCCAAACATTCGCGCTCAGTGACACTATAATTTCTCTCACTTTTAGACAGACTCCTCGAAGCAAAAGCTATGACAACCTCTCCATCTTCCTGTTGCTGCGTTAAGACGCAACCCAATCCAGTATTAGAAGCATCACATTGGATTGTAAATGGGAGAGAAAAATCAGGGGCACTCAAGATAGGGGCCGAAACCAATGCTTGTTTGACCGATTTAAATGCCACCTCAGCCATGCTATTCCAATTAATTTTTTGACCCTTCTTTCTACCTTTCAACAGGTCATTTATGGGCGCCATCAACGTAGAAAAATGAGGTATGAATCGCCGATACCAACCGCACATCCCAGTGAATCTCTTAATTTCACTAGTAGTTTTAGGTATAGGAAAATTCACCATAGCAGCCACCTTATCAGGGTCCGTGCGTAACCCATTTTTATCAACAATAAATCCTAAATATTTTAGTGATGAACGGAAGAATTCGCACTTGTCTATATTAACGGCCAAATTCGCATCACGCAGCCGTTGAGCTACTATCCTGAGTAATTTCAAATGCTCCTCGAAACTGGAAGACACTATAATCATGTCATCTAAATAGACAGACACATTGGGTTCCAATCCGCCAAATATTGCATCCATAAGCCTCTGCTGGCACTGCGCCGCATTGGCCAGCCCGAAGGGTACGACAACAAATTGAAAAAGACCTCTACCAGGTATTGCAAACGCAGTTTTCTCTTTGGATTTGTTATCCAGGGGAATTTGCCAAAAAGCGCTGCGAAGATCAACAGAAGATATATATTTGGCGTTTCCCAAATTACTCAAAATTCTGTCACCTGATTGAATAGGATAACTATCCTTTTTAGTGACTCCATTAATTTTTCTCCCATCAAAGCAAAACCTGTATTCGCCATTGGCCTTTTTCACAAGAAGAACGGGAGAAGACCATGCGCTTTCCGATGGTTCAACAACCCCCAATGCAATCATCCGATCCAGTTCCTTATTCAAATGCTCAAGCATATATGGAGACATTTGAAATTGTCGTTGCTTAATCGGTAGTGCATCACCCGTATCGATATGATATAAAATCTTATTTGTTCTACCGAGTTTTCCATCTCGTCCTAAGCATTTAAATTCAGCAATTATGTCGTTTATCTCATCCATTCGGTCTCTTGGAATACCAGCCAGTCCAGGATCACCTTTCTCTAG
This sequence comes from Cantharis lateralis, assembly GCA_963170105.1. Taxonomy (NCBI): domain Eukaryota; kingdom Metazoa; phylum Arthropoda; class Insecta; order Coleoptera; family Cantharidae; genus Cantharis; species Cantharis lateralis. The sequence goes on along the minus strand of OY720630.1, from coordinate 7,463,223 downwards.
ATCATCGCTCACCTTGAAGCAATTAGAACAGTTAAGATCCTCGTATGCCTCTCTTTCGCCAGCGATTCCCCATGTATTATTTTTGAAATTAATCGATATTCCAAACGATCTACAAAAGTCGCTACCCAATAACATATTACATTCCAACGTCGGTGCTACTAAGAACTCAATCAATCTACAAATTATTCCTATTCTTATAGGTATCCTGACAACGCCGCTAACAAATTGTCGCTTACCGTCAGCAGTAGTTACACATTTATCAGGGGAACGTTCAAGTTGCAAATTAAACAGTTCAATAATTTTTAATCCTTTCATTCCAAATATAGATTTATTTGCTCCCGAATCCAAAAGGGCAATAAACTCTTTTCCATAAATAACAACGGGAATGTAGGGCCGGTTATCAAATTCCCTGGATATGAACAAAGGTGCGGATTGAGGGGAGTCTTTGATCCTCTCACAAAAACAATTTTTCTCTAAAAGGTTCGTATGATGGTATAAGGTGTCACGACAATGAAATTGATTAATTGGTCTTTCACGAAGGGAAGAACCAAGACGACCAACTATCTTAGCCTCCCTTACTCGTTTCCCGAACACGTGCAGGAAGTGGAAGTAACCCCAAGTCTACCGCACCTGTAACAAAATAATTTTCTTCTGGCCTTGCAATCTCTAAAATTGTGATTAATTCCATCACAGTTCCAACATTTTATTTCATTTTGATTGAACTCGATACTTTCCCTATCATTAGCATTAGGAATAAACCTGTTATATCCCCTATTTACCCCGTCAACAACTCCTTCCTCCCGAGGTCGCCCATACCTTTTTACCGCGCCCTGGCTTTCCAAATTCGCTACGCGATAATTTTTTACTGAAGTGGAAGGCTTTCCATAACTTAGTCCCCCTCGCAAACCTTCACGATCAGGTACGTGATTACGGGTATATTCTCGTGATTCTTCAAATTTGACCCTTCTTGGTGTCGTATCTCTATGATTTTCTTTGATCCTGCTAAATCGCGATTCTGCGGGGTCAACATTGAGCCCTAAGTCGTCGAATTCATCTGAAATCACTGACTCGTACTTCCTCGCTTTTTCAGAAAACTGTGCGACGGAATCAAATTTTTTTGTCGCAAATTTTTCGCGGTATCTAGGAATCAAATTTTTAATAATCCATTTCAAACGGGAAACTTCTGCGGGAGGATTACTAAGTCGTGAATAGAATGATTGCATAACAGCAACAAAAATTACAATGGGTTCGTTCGGGAGTTGCTTACGATTCTTAATCGTCTGCCATAATTCTTCATCATAGTCCTCATCTGCAAAATCACGTTTGAGTCGAACAACCAGTGTATCCCAATCTTTTACAATTTGCTCTCTTTTAATTTGTTGCAGCCACAACCGTGCCTTACTATGTTACGCCGACGTTTTTAAACATTTAGAGTCTGTAATTTCATTGCTATATTCACGCCAGTTTGAGAGGAAGCGCCCTGTATATTAACGTTGAGATTGTTTCCGTTGCGCATGACGAAAGGGATTCGGTTTTTAGAAGAACGGTTGTAATGGTCGTTCGAAAAATGCTCGTAGAAATTTGAGTGTAATTAGCGAATATGTTCCAATAAAGTTATGAAATTTGTAGTGATAATCAATAATACGCGTGTTGACATATAAATGTCGATGGGACGTTAGTCTGAAAACGTATCGCAGTTTAAAATTTGGTTATATGCTAAGGACGCGTGTTATGGGATTTTCGACCGTATTGCGGCAGTTATGTTATAGGAGCGCGCGCATTGTAAAATGGCGAATGGGTTTAGCGCGAAAAGGTTGTTGACGAATCCTGAATTGCGACACGATTATGGTGAACATCTCTAGTTGCTTTAAAGAAATTATGTTTATCTGGTTTTTTTGGAAAATTAAATTGATTAGGAGCATTCTAATTTTTGAATACGACGGGTTTGTACGATGGTTACTGCTGTGGTTATTGGTCTCATGGTAACTACGTGAGAATTTAAATTTGCTGCCGAATAACGATAACATGGGGTTCAATCTATTTTTTGAAGCTGTTCAACCCGCTACTCTTTTGATTCTGCAATCTACAAGGTTAGTTAAGTGAAACAATTTTTGGTGTATTAGAAATGTGTTGGTTAGGATTGTTTAGGCTAAATGTATGCATTTAATTGATCTGGAAAATTGTAAACCAGAATCAATTGTCGACATTTCAGACAATTCATGTTTTCACGAGAAGTTTATGCTGCAGAATTTAAACTTGGCCGTCAGCAGTAAGCCACTATTAAATTTGTATGGTGGATCAGCTGGCCAGCCAAATATTGGTTTATTGTACTTATTTTTCTGGTGTAGAATATATGTATGCGGTTTCCTGTGGAAGAAACCTATGTTATCCAAGTGGATAGATGTGTATGTAATTGTATTTTTATTATTGTCAATTTATGTGTTTCGTGTCGCCAACATTTTGTCGAATAAATTTTTGTAAATTTATGTGGCGTTTCAATCAATCCCTACTGCAAACCCCCCTGGAGATTGCCACGCAGGACTGCCGGAGCCTTTAAGTTTTTGTAAAGTAAGTTAATCGTTACAAATGACGCCTTGAACGTGGGTCGATTTATTGCAGTAGAGATTGAGTTGAAAATTTTTGCAGGTCAAGTAGAGTGGTGGTTTGAGGGTGTTTCGGTAACAATTGAACCTATAGTTAACGTCGGAGATCATGGACCCGAAACATTTGAGTAGGGCGGAATTAGATTTTGAGTTGAAATGTCGTGGTATTAAAGCACGAATTACGCAGGTCAGTAAGCGGGTTCAACTGGATATCGCGTTAAAAGATCCTGAGGTCAAAGTGAAATTAGAAAATAATGTTGATTGGAAAAATACTGAAGAGGAAATTAGTTCCTCATTAATTAATATTGCAGAAATATTGGAGTCTAATAAACACAGCATTAATTATGATTTACAAGAGCAATTAAAGTCAAGATTGATGCATTTGGATAACAGAATTTCTTTAATCAAGCATATGGCAGACAAAGAGGACAAAGCGCATATTGTTTCGATGTTAGAGGCGGAATTAAAAATTATTGAAGGAGCTGCGTTAACGGCATTTGATTCTTATCAGGAAAACCATGACGCGAGTAGCTTGCATTCACAAATTGCTACGGGGTCGGTTAATGTTCATACAGGAACGCGGAATAAAATTCCTATTTTTAAATGGAACCTTAAATTTAGCGGCCATTCTGACAAAGTCGGAATTTTAGAATTTCTTGAACAAGTTGAGGATTTTAGAGAATCGAGAGGGGTAACAGAAGTTGAATTATTTTTGGGTGCAGCTGAACTGATGACGGGAAGTGCAATTACGTGGTTTCGCAACCAACGTAATAAAATTAATAATTGGGCAGAATTAGTTGTTGCATTAAAGACAGAATTTTTAACACCGGATTACGCTTATCAATTGAATAAACAGGTTCAAGATTATTTGCAAGGGGTTAACGAAAACGTTATGTCGTTTATTATGAATGTTGAGGCGATGTACCGGAAAATAAATAAAAATACTCCGGAAAGGGTTATTGTGGATCAGATAGTTAGGAATTTAAATCCGTTTTTTTCAATGCATATTGCATTAAATGATTATGCAGATTTAGAAAGTCTAAAGGACCGCTGTAGACGGGTCCAAGAACTTAAATTAAAAAATGATAAATATAGTCCGGCGGTTAAATTATTCAGACCACTGAGAAATAGTACATTTGCAGTTGATAGCGATACTAGATCAATGGATCATAGAGTGTCATCGGAAAGTTTTCGTGGCGAAACGGAAGTTTTCAGTAATGACTTTCCGGATACGCAAACTGCGGCAGTTAATCGTAATAATTCCGTTACTAGCGTCGGAATTAAATGTTGGAATTGTGAGGAAATCGGACATCGCTTCCAAAACTGCGACAAGGGTCGAAATATTTTTTGCTATGGTTGTGGAACAAAAAATGTTTTCCGCAATAAATGTTTACGGTGTTCTGCTGTTGCGCCAGTTGTTTCTTTGAATTCGGGAAACGCCAGCGAGGTTGTTTTGTCGCGGGCACACACCAACCTCGAGATGTCGAACCGCCCCTCCGAAGTTGCCTTCGAAGCTCTCAGTTTGAGAGGTCGAAATTCTCCGCGCGGTCGCGGACGGGGAAGAGGGAGAAACACGTACGTTTCGTCACTAACGCCGCTAGAAAATTAAAAAGTTATTTTGATCATGTGGGATGGGTTGATTGGTTGAACACGGTCAAGAATTTTCATGCGTCAAAATCTGTGGCGCCTGTGATGACCACTAAACCATTTGATAATCGGCCGCATCTTGATATTTGCATTGGCAATCATAAGTTCACTGCGTTATTGGATACAGGGGCCATGAGTTCCATTATTGGTGACAAAGGTTTTAAATATTTGCAGCAATTTAAGATTGGGAAGTTTTTACCTTCCAAGGTTAAAGAAATTAAGGTGGCTAATGGTGCTAGTAGTCCAGTGTCCGGCACTGTCATGTTAGAAATTCAGTTAGGATGTACGGTCAAAACGGTACAATTTCTTGTAGTTCCGAACTTATCGTATGAGTTTTTGTTAGGTACCGATTTTTGTAAAATTTTTCAATTATCGTTACACTTTGATAAATTTTCGTGGCAGACGGCGGAAAACCCGCAAGTTGCTGCTGTTGAAGGTATTATAAATAAAGCTTCGTTGACGCCGAGTCAACAGATTCAATTAGACGAGATTATTAAACGTTTTACTACTTTGTCAACGAAAGAATTAGGTCGCGTGAAGGGCGTGAGTCATGTTATTGATACTGGGGATGCGTTACCCATCCGAACGCGTCAGTATCCACTGAGTCCGGCTATGCAAGCCAAGTTACATGCTGAAATAACACAAATGTTGGCCGACAAGGTGATTCAGCCTAGCAATTCTCCTTGGTCGAGTCCTTTACTGATTATTAAGAAAAAGAATAATGAAGTACGAGTATGTTTTGATGGTAGAAAAATTAATAGTGTTACTAAGTTTGATAGTTATCCGCTTAAGAGGCCAGATTGTATCTTAAATAGAGTCCGGCAGGCAAAATTTTTAACCTCCATTGATTTGCGTAAGGCTTTCTGGCAAATTCCGCTGGATGAGGCATCTAGAGAAAAGACTGCGTTTGTGGTTCCCGGTTTAGGTTTATTTGAATTTTTGGTTATGCCGTTTGGCGTTACGAACGCTCCTAAAACGTTACAACGGACCATGGAAAAGGTCCTGGGGTCAATTTTGCATGAAGGTGACGCTCACGTCTACCTCGATGATATGATTGTGGCATCGGCCACTTTTGAAGCTCATATTAGGACACTTAATTTAATTTTTGAACGACTTGATGCTGCTGGGTTCAGAATTAATATTGATAAATGCGAATTTTGTCGTAGTTCGCTTACGTTTTTGGGTTTTGTGGTTGATGACCAAGGGTTACGGACTGACCCAGAGAAGGTGAATGCGATCACACGGTTTAAAACTCCTACCAATACTACGGAGGTGAAACGATTAGTGGGATTGATTAGCTATTACCGTATTTTTTTGCCGAATTTATCAACGATTTCGTCGCCTATTACTGCGATTATAAAAAATAAAAAGAAAGGACAAACTGTTGTGTGGAATCCGGAGGCTGAAGTAGCTTTCCAGGAAATAAAAAGGTTGATTACAGTAGCTCCGATTTTGATAAGTCCAGATTTTTCGAGAACTTTTTTTATTCAAACTGATGCCTCGTTAGTTGGGGTGGGTGCTGTTTTGTTCCAAGAACAAGGGGGTTTAGAACACCCAATAGCTTATGCTAGTCGCGCATTATCTAGCGCTGAACAAAAATATGCCGCTACTGAGAGGGAATTAATCGCGATTATGTTTGCCATCGAAAAGTTTCGAGGCTACATTGAAGGTACTGAGTTCGTTGTTATCTCTGATTGTTCGGCTATGCAATTTTTGACGAGAATTAAGAATCCTTCTGGACGATTGGCCAGGTGGGCTATGCAATTAGGTCAATTTGAATTTGAGGTCCGGCATAGGCCTGGTAAACTCAACATTGTGCCAGATGTGTTGTCACGAGATGTTGCGTCTTTAAATATTGATAAATTAATCCCGGACGATTGGTATAACGATATGCTTGATAAAATCCGTAGGGAACCGGACGGGTATCCTCACTTTAAGTCTGTTGAGGACCGTTTGTATAAATTTTTGCCGTCATCTTTGCCTACTGTTAGTAATATTCCAGAGTGGAAATTAATTGTTCCTACCGCTAATAGGGCGGAAGTGTTGAAATTATGTCATGATGAAGCTACCGCTGGCCATTTCGGGGTCGCAAAAACTACTGCTCGAGTAGGGGAATTATATTATTGGCCCAAATTTAAAAATGACGTTCTGAATTATGTTAGTAATTGTAATATTTGTGCTGCTCACAAGAATTCGACACAAGCTCGCCCTGGGTTGATGGGACAGTATAAAAGGGTCTCATTTCCGTTTCAATTGATTTCGGTCGATTTATTGGGACCTCTTCCAAGGTCGAAGCACGGAAATCAACATTTGCTTGTAGTGACCGATTGGTTTACTAAATTTGTGTTGGTGCAGCCTTTAGCTAAAGCCACCGCTGCTGCTGTTGTGAAATTTATGGAGAATCAAGTTTTTTTGTTGTTTGGAGTCCCTCAAGTTATAATTTGCGACAATGGGGTTCAGTTTATTTCTAAAGAATTTAAAAAACTTACCGATGACTACCGTGTTCAAGGGGTTTGGAAAAATGATAAATTTCATGCTCAAAATAATTTCACTGAACGCGTGAATAAAACTTTAGTGGCGGCTATTTCCTCTTTTGTAAATAAAGATCATAAAACTTGGGATGAAAACATCCACAAAATTGCACAAGCTATTCGCACGGCGAAACATGACGTTACTGAATTTTCCCCGGCTTACCTTATGTTTGGGCGTTACGTGCCTGTTGATGGTAGTTTTTTTGGTCCCTTCCCGGATGACAAAGATGTCCCGGAGATAGAAAAAAGGATTCGTTGGGATAATGATCATGTAGAAATTTCAGATTTGTATCGGAAAGTCAGAGAAAAACTTAAATCATCGTATGATCTTTCTAAACGACGTTATGATTTAAGGAAAAGACCGTTAACTTTTAATGCGGGAGAGAAAGTGTGGAAAAGAAATTACATTTTATCGGATGCGTCTAAGAATTTTGCGGCCAAGCTGGCTCCTAAATATATCCTTTGTACGGTTGGTAAAAAGGTAGGACAATTATCTTATGAATTAATTTCTGAAACCGGAAAAAATGTGGGTATGTGGCACGTTAAAGATCTAAAGCCGTACCGGGGTTCGAACCCAGACGGAGAGAATTAATTTTGCTGTATATATTTTGCAAGCAGGTTGCTTTTATTATTGCGTATTTTTATGATTAAGTTCGTGTTGTAATGTTAGTTAGTATTTTCGTAGTAGTAATCGCTAGGATTTATTATTTGAGATTTGCTGAATTTTTTTGATTAGATTGTGCGACCTTAAGAAAGTTTGTTTAGCATGGGGACGGCGATAGTAAAATTCATTTAGGAAAAATAGTATTAAGAGTAAATTTGTTGATGTTGAGATCAAGTTTGGTAGTAATTTAGGTAAAAATTTTTGGTCCTACTGGACAATTGTCGTTTCATGTTGACCTTGTGTTACCTTTCCGTAGATTGATGGGCGATTCTTTAGTTTTAGATTTCAGGAGTCATGAAACCTTTTTTTTAAAGCTAGTGGAGCTCAGTTAAGAAAGAAGGGAAATCATTAATTCAAGTTGTAGCGTTAATTAGTTTTGTGGGAAAGCTTCTAAATTTAATTTATAGTCAATTTTCTGACGCCGTTCCTGTTTATTTGATGTAGGTCAGTGATGCTATTGTGCATTCCTAGATAAGCTATCGCCGCTGTTGAGGTGATTAGTTTATGCACTTCTGAATTTTTATTCCTGGCGGAAATTTTGCTGCCGTTTTGAAATTTTATCCTGGTGGAACTTATTGTTGCAGTTTTGAAATTTTATCCTGGTGGAACTTATTGTTGCAGTTTTGAAATTTTTATCCTGGTGGAACTTATTGCTGCAATTGTGAAATTTTTGTCCTGGTGAAATTTTTTTGTGTTTTCATAGTAATTCTTTACCGAATTACCAGCGTAGAGAGTACGCATTTCTTTGCAAATTTGTATCAACAACCACCATTGGCGTGCTCCACAGTGCAGTTAGGTTGTGTTTATTTCATGTCCCCTTTTTAATTTGTTAGGTGATATTGAAATTGTAAAGACTTTTTATATTTATCTCTATAGGTTAATTTTAATATAGTTGATAAGAATCATTTTTTCTGTTCTGTTATTGCCGGATTCAATTTTGTACTGATTCTGTTTGCCAAATGACTCGGATTTTGGGAAATACGGTCCTTTTTTGTTTCCATGCAGTTCAGGCAGGAAATTATTTTCCTTTTTGGGTCAGTATTGATCCCTCCGTGTTGGTAGGTTACCTTCGGGAAACCATTTGCCGTCTTTTCGTCCTTGGTACGACGTTAAAAGACCTTCCCTACAATTTTCAAATTGTATTGTTCAAATTTCCCTTTCCCTCCGCGTAAGCTTTGCTGTCTTCTTATCATTACTGATCCTTCGGCTTGTAAATTTGATCAGCCTACAGGTCCGACCCTTTCTTAGTTTCTGTCGGAACTTTTTGGAAAAAATTAAGTGGCGTCCAACTTCTTGCTCTTGAGCTAGAAATCATTTCACCTTCTATTTAATTTGTATTAGTTGGGTAATGTTGGGCAAGTTTACCTAATGTAACTTGTTTATTTTGATGTTTGTTTAGTTTTAAGTGAGTTTAGTTTTTGCGTTAGTTTAGGATATTGCTATTCTTTAGCGTTACTGTTTCTGAGTAGATTAGACTTGTTGGCGATTTCGTTATTCTTCTTCTATTTCTTTTCTTCACTCCCTTATCAATTTTTCAGCTTCCTTACAATTGGTTGGGTTGTGTGGTTGTTTAGTCCCGGTGGTTGTTCTTAAGCAACTCACCTGAGTATCGGCAAGCTATCCTTCTTTCGTTGAAGCTGTCCAACGGAATGATGCCGATACGATACTAGGTCAGTTCAGTGCGTAACGCCTAGTATTAGAGCAGGAAATTTGATCGTTCTGGGATCCTGGGGCAACTCAGAGAACGTTTCGCCGCTTGTTCGCCCGGTACGCCACCACGTACTGGATTTTCCAGGCGAATTTAAATCAGGTTGTCAGAGTTAGTTAGTGGAGTAGTAGGGAGTTGACGGAGTTGTTTTACGGTTAAGCCGTAGGGTCGCAGGTATGTAGCGTAGCGTCGTTATAGCGCATTTTTTTGATAATTTTTTTTGACGTTCCCCCGTGTGTTACGCCGACGTTTTTAAACATTTAGAGTCTGTAATTTCATTGCTATATTCACGCCAGTTTGAGAGGAAGCGCCCTGTATATTAACGTTGAGATTGTTTCCGTTGCGCATGACGAAAGGGATTCGGTTTTTAGAAGAACGGTTGTAATGGTCGTTCGAAAAATGCTCGTAGAAATTTGAGTGTAATTAGCGAATATGTTCCAATAAAGTTATGAAATTTGTAGTGATAATCAATAATACGCGTGTTGACATATAAATGTCGATGGGACGTTAGTCTGAAAACGTATCGCAGTTTAAAATTTGGTTATATGCTAAGGACGCGTGTTATGGGATTTTCGACCGTATTGCGGCAGTTATGTTATAGGAGCGCGCGCATTGTAAAATGGCGAATGGGTTTAGCGCGAAAAGGTTGTTGACGAATCCTGAATTGCGACACGATTATGGTGAACATCTCTAGTTGCTTTAAAGAAATTATGTTTATCTGGTTTTTTTGGAAAATTAAATTGATTAGGAGCATTCTAATTTTTGAATACGACGGGTTTGTACGATGGTTACTGCTGTGGTTATTGGTCTCATGGTAACTACGTGAGAATTTAAATTTGCTGCCGAATAACGATAACATGGGGTTCAATCTATTTTTTGAAGCTGTTCAACCCGCTACTCTTTTGATTCTGCAATCTACAAGGTTAGTTAAGTGAAACAATTTTTGGTGTATTAGAAATGTGTTGGTTAGGATTGTTTAGGCTAAATGTATGCATTTAATTGATCTGGAAAATTGTAAACCAGAATCAATTGTCGACATTTCAGACAATTCATGTTTTCACGAGAAGTTTATGCTGCAGAATTTAAACTTGGCCGTCAGCAGTAAGCCACTATTAAATTTGTATGGTGGATCAGCTGGCCAGCCAAATATTGGTTTATTGTACTTATTTTTCTGGTGTAGAATATATGTATGCGGTTTCCTGTGGAAGAAACCTATGTTATCCAAGTGGATAGATGTGTATGTAATTGTATTTTTATTATTGTCAATTTATGTGTTTCGTGTCGCCAACATTTTGTCGAATAAATTTTTGTAAATTTATGTGGCGTTTCAATCAATCCCTACTGCAAACCCCCCTGGAGATTGCCACGCAGGACTGCCGGAGCCTTTAAGTTTTTGTAAAGTAAGTTAATCGTTACAACTACTAAATAAATCTATCGCCGAATCAAATAGCTGTGACTTTGAAATTTGGCGAGCTGCTGCTAATTCGTCGACTCTCTCCAAAAATGAGTATAATTCGTGAGTGCTTTCGTTCCCGTCGAAAGTCAAACCCCACTTATAAATATCCAGTCCTTTTGAGTTATTATTCACATACACAACTTCCCTTTTTGCTTCAACAAATGTATTATCTATAGCTTCTTCTACCTTATCTTTCGTAACATTATCTTAAAGTTGAGCTTCTAACATTAGGGCAGTGGCGTAGGCTTCTCTTTTAAATTCATAATATTCCTTGGGATCTTCTCCAGTTAGAGCCATTCTCTTAATTCTAGCGCTCACATGAGCCAACCTAATTGAAATCCTAACATACGCCGAATCTGAAATAGGGCCCTCGAATTCTTTAACCAGTGCTGAAATACTTTTTAAGGTATTTGCGATAGCAACTTCTTCTGTTTTAAAATTAAATAAGGGATCTGTTAGTAATACGTCACGTCCTTTTTCCTTTGCCAGTAATCGACTCAAAATTTTTCTCTTATCATTGATATCGCGACTAGATTCAACACCGCGAATTCGCAATTCATAATTTAATTCTTCTACTAAAAGGTAATTAGGTTTTAACTGTGGTAAAGCCATTGTAAATTTCTATCAAATAAACTCTAAGAATTCCAAATCTTAACAATAATAAACCTATGAAAACTTAACAGTACGAGAAAACCCTCAATAAATATAACTATTAATAAAAATATAACTATCTGTAAAAATATAACTATGAAATTATTTGTATTATTTAGGAAATCAATTTTAACTTTAAAATTCCTAATTCCGGTACTGCCGCCTATCTAAACCTTGAACGTTATCCAAACCACAAGAAAGACTAATTGATAGTGGTTACAAACATGAGCTAACTTTGAATAAATTAAATTAAAATAAATAAAAAATTTAAATTAAAATTTTCGCGTATTAAAATATTTTGGCCCCACGTCGCGGCGTCACTTATGTAACTCTCTTTAGGCTCCAGAGTTGCATTCCCGGAAACTCAGCATTGGCTAGGCGTGGGAACAGGAATAATAATACGCTAATCTTATTGTAAGGGCGCCACCCGATTTTTATTAAGTCAAAAAACGGGAAAAATGAATAAACGTGCTCAACCAATTACACGTCGATAATTATTTTTAAAATCACCAAAACATTAACAATACGTAATCTCCCGGAAACCGGGTTAGCAACAATTCAACTTATGCTAGCGCTCCTATTGATCTTAGATCAGCACGTTTCTACGTAAATCTTCCAGTTTTCCTGGATTGTACCGGCTATGCCAAAAGGTTCTAACTAATAAATTGAAACGCCATCAATATGGACACGCATCATTCAATTCCTCTTTTCACGCACTCATTGTAATGAAATGGATCAACAATTAACGAATCTTTATACTCAATCTAAAAAGCCTAAAAGAACCAAATAAGCAACGATTCTACAATGAATTACGAAAGTTACCTTCCTATTGGAAGGCTAGGCCAAAATCTTCACAAATCGGACTGCAACCACTACCAATATTTAATTCATAATATTAATTTATTATTTTCACTCTAACTAGGCAGGCAGCAAACGTCCCAAAAATCTAATTCTTCCTATCCTTTCTAATCCATTTTATCACCTCTACACAATTTTCCTTTCGCGCAAGTCCTATTTTCCTATCTACGGGGTAATTCAAATTTAATGTTACAGCGTTCACCACTACTTCTTTAGGTGCGTCCACCAACACATCTTTAGGTGCGATCACCAGATTGGGTGCAATGTTGGTTGCCGAAGACTGCTGATTCATGCTTACCTTATCGTTCAGTAGATCGATAATCCTATTTTTGTCACTAACCAACACGTTCAGAGTTGCGATTTGCTGTCGCAAGCTATCAATTAGCTCGGTTTCAAAGCCACGTGCAGCACTGATGACTTCTGTGTCTTCTTCATTAATAGGTTTTAATGAAAATGTGTACTTAAATAGAACACTGTCTTCTTTTACTTTACCCGAAGCAATTTTATTCTTGTAGTGTATCCAGAAGCCGGTACTGCAGGTGGTTATTCAAACCGTTAATGTACCGTGTATTGGTTACCTTAAGCTGATACACTACCAACCTAAGAACAATAGAAAAGGGCATATACCAAAAGGACGGTGCCAGCAAAAGGCAGTCAGTGTGACAGTGAGAACCAGTGGTATACTATTGTAATTGTGTTAATAAATATAAGTATAGTAAATATTGTGTTTTGGTGAATACTTAATATTGGCGACGAGAAACGGAGTGAACCCATGGTAAAATTTGGAAAATCCGACGTAGGAAGCAAAGGTAGCGAACACGTGAGCAAAGGTTAAAATGGTGAAAATTGAAGAATTTGATGAAAACAGCGAAGATTTCGAGTCGTGGGAAGAACGTTTACGAAGTCATTTTTTGGTAAACGAAGTTAAAGCTGAGATTCAGGTAGCATATTTAATTTCAAGCATAGGAGCAAAAAGTTATAAAGTTTTAAAGAACGCACTATACCCAGACCAGATCGAAGGGAAAAAGTATTCCGATTTAATAAAAATTTTGAAAGAAAAGTACAGGTCAGTAACGAGCATTTTTGTAAAACGTTTCCATTTCTATAATCGAAAACAAGATGGGACCGAAGGAGTAGAATCATTCATTTCAGCATTGAAAGATTTGGCTCGTAATTGCAAGTTTGAGCAATTCTTAGATCAAGCTCTACGAGATCGGTTGGTGTGTGGTCTCTCTAATGCCGACACTCAAAAAAAACTATTTGGAGAATCAGAAGATTTAACATTTAGCAGGGCGTGCGAAATCGCGGTAAACGATGAGGCAGCAGAAAAACAAAAACAAATGATCCACGGAGATGCGCAGGTCAATCAATTATACAGGAAGAATCCCCAAAGAAGTGCCCGGCGGCAAGTAAACTCGTATACAGGGGAATCACCAAAAAGTTGTTTTCGTTGTGGAAGAAAACACGACCCATCTAATTGTCCAGCCATTAACTGGGAATGTTTTGTATGCAAAAAGAAAGGGCACACCAAATACGTATGCAGAAGCTCAAGAAAGGTGGCTAATATTGAAGAAGAAGAAAAGGAGGAGGAAGTGGAATTCCTTTCATATTTGAAACACCTAGGAAATGCAGGTAACGAGGCCCCAGTACTAATGGAAGTGGTCATAGAAAAGAAAAAATTTGAATTCGAAGTCGATACAGGAGCTTGTCGTTCAGTATTGCACATACGGGATTTCAGCCGGTTGCAAGAATTATGCGAAATTAAACCAGTTCAGTTTAAACTTAAGGTAGTCACAGGAGAATTTGTCAAGATAAGAGGTGAGTCGCGAGTGAACGTGTGGATAAAAGGTAACTATTACGAAGGGTTGCCTTTAGTACTAATCGATAGCTCGAACAAATTCACGCCACTATTGGGTAGAAATTGGTTATCAGCAATAAATCCCAATTGGAGAAAATTAATGGGGCAAGTATCGGAAGAAACAAAAATCAACTTATTACCAGAAATTGCTACAGACAGTAAAGAGATTGAGGTGTTAAGAAGGAAGTTGTTGGATTCATTTAAAGACGTATTTGATGAAGATTTGTCACGTCCAATGAAAGGATTCAAGGCTAGCATTCGTCTTAAGGAAAACGCAAAACCGGTATTCCATAGGGCCTATGATATGCCTTATGCACTAAAGGCAAGAGTAGAAGAAGAACTAAACCGAATGGTCAAATCAAAAGTTTTAATAAAAGTAGATCACAGCGCATGGGCAAGCCCTATAGTGGTGGTACCCAAAAAAGAAAACAAAGACGTGAGGATATGCGTAGATTTTAAGCGCACGGTAAACCCAAATTTGGAGCCTAGTTGCTGCTCGATACCGACTCCAGCAGATATTTTTGCATCGCTAAGCGGTAGTAAGTACTTTACGGTTATAGATTTAAAAGGAGCATACCAACAAGTAGAGGTCGACGAGACCTCGACAGAATTACTCACCATCAATACGCATCTAGGATTGTTTCGCTTCTTAAGATTGACTTACGGTGTTAGTTCGGCGCCAGGAATTTTTCAGTCTCTTATAGAAGCAATACTAGCGGGAATACCAAGAACAAGATGTTATTTGGATGATATAATATCGTCGGGGAGGTCGTTACAAGAGTGTTTAGACAACGTTACCAAAGTATTGCAACAACTTCAGAAGTATAACATCAAAGTAAATGGTAAGAAGTGCGAATTTTTCAAAACGAAGTTAAAATTTCTTGGACACGTTATAAGCGAATCTGGCATAGGTCCATGCGAGGACAAGTTAATAGCCATTAAAAACACTCCTAACCCTATTAATGTGACGCAAGTAAAGTCGTACCTGGGACTGTTAAATTATTATGGACAATTCATTCCCAGATTATCGTCAAAGTTAAAGCCGTTGTATGATTTATGTAAAAAAGATGTACCGTTCGTCTGGACGGCGGAATGCGAAAAAAATTTTCAAGAAAGTAAGGAACTTTTGATTACCGATAAGATTCTAGCACATTTCGACCCAGAGGCACCTCTAATAGTAACATGCGATGCAAGCTCATATGGGGTAGGAGCGGTTTTAAGTCATCGAATAGAAGGTCAGGACAAACCAATTATGTTTGCGTCATCAACGCTTTCGGATGCAGAAAAGGGATACTCACAGATCGAACGAGAAGCACTGGCAATAATGTTCGCGGTGAAAAAATTTCACAAGTTTTTATTCGGGCGACAATTTACGCTAGTCACTGATCATCAACCACTGCAATTTATATTCGGCAGTAATTCAAGGATTCCAGTCACATCGGCAAACCGCCTCCAGAGATGGGCAATCATTCTATCGGGATACAGGTACACCATTGAATACAAGAAGGGAAAAAATATTGGTAATGCAGACGCCCTATCAAGATTACCCGTAAAAGAAACTACAAATATACCAGAAGCCTTATATTCGTTCAGTACAGTGGAATGCGCACCACTTAGTCACGTGGATGTGGCGACAGTATCCAAAAAAGACGAAGTTATATCAAAAGTATTGGAACTCACTTGGAAGGGTTGGCCAGAATCGGTCAAAGACATAAAGTACAAGCCATACTTCGCGAAGCGGCAGGAGTTGTCGGTGGAAGCAGGTTGCCTTATGTGGGGAAACAAAGTAGTAATACCAGAAAAGATACGTCGGTCGGTACTTGAATTGTTTCACGATCAACACATCGGGGTGGTAAGAACAAAAATGCTAATGCGATCATATTGCTGGTGGCCAGGAATGAACGAAGACATCGAAACGTTTATTGCTCTATGTGGTCGTTGTCAAGAAACGCAAAGTAATAAAACAGATACACCATTACGACCATGGCCTGTCGTCAACAACAACTTTCAAAGGGTTCATATTGATTTGTTCCACAAGTTTAACTACAATTTTCTGATTTGGGTAGACAGCAAGACCAAATGGATTGAAGTAAAGTTTCTAAACAGAGGAACCACGGCTAAAGAAATAATTATCGCATTAAAGGAAATTATCTCAGTGGTTGGCTTACCGATGGAAATGGTTTCAGATAATGGCCCCCCCTTTAACTCTCAGGAATTTGTAAAATTCTGTCAATCTAACGGTATAAACCCGGTTAAGTCTCCCCCATATCACCCGCAGTCCAACGGTTTAGCAGAAAGGGGAGTGCAAACAGTCAAAAGAGCGTTGGAAAAAGCAATTCCAAGATCGTTACGACGGTTAACAGAAAGCGAAGTAAAAGAGCGACTAGCGCATTTCTTGTTTGCTTATCGGAATACACCAAATACTGTAACGGGGTTGTGCCCATCGGAGCACGTATTAAAAATGAAGCCCAGGATCAAATTTGATTTGATTAAGCCAACATTGATCGTCCGCAGCAGTATCGTAAGTAAGGAAAAGAAGAGTTCAGCACGGCCAGAACGCAATATAAAATTATATAGCCAGGGAGAAGAAGTGTTTGTTAAAATCAAAAACGATCCAAACAGCGAAAGATGGATAAAAGGAAAAATCGTGAGAGTAATCAGTTTCAACACATACCTGGTTACAGTAGACGGCATCATTAAACATGTTCACAAAGACATGTTACGAAGTACTCCAGAAACGACCTTAATTACACCGTCACTACAAAGGCAACAACCTCATGAAGGAGAGGTTGCATTATCAGAAAAAAACAAATTAGAACTCCAAGGAAGTCAGAAGACCGCCGTAACAGAAAATGTGACCATAGTACCTCAACAAAATCAAGAGGCAGCTACAACATGGAACGGCAAAGCTTACCAGGAGATACCAGAAAAACAGCCAACTCGGGAAGTCATTCCGCAAACGCCAGGATCTCCGGCAGCAGTTCCAATCAGAAGAAGTAGTCGGATATCACGTCCACCGAAACGGTTCAACATTTAGAAGGGAGAAATGTAGTGTATCCAGAAGCCGGTACTGCAGGTGGTTATTCAAACCGTTAATGTACCGTGTATTGGTTACCTTAAGCTGATACACTACCAACCTAAGAACAATAGAAAAGGGCATATACCAAAAGGACGGTGCCAGCAAAAGGCAGTCAGTGTGACAGTGAGAACCAGTGGTATACTATTGTAATTGTGTTAATAAATATAAGTATAGTAAATATTGTGTTTTGGTGAATACTTAATAATTCTGTGTTACGCATTCCACCATTTCAGCTTTGTTGAGTTTGTTAAGCTCGACTGCTATAGATGATAACAATATATCTCTTTCAGTCATCTTTATATGACAAAAATATAACAAATATAAGACAAAAATATAACTTAGCGACCACAAGATTAACCTAACCTCAAACACGTGTTCACCACACTACCACACTATGGCCCGAGCTACAAATTAAATTTTTATTCCAGACCGATAAGATGATGACAGATGATGACAGATGATGATAGATGATAACAATATATCTCTTTCAGTCATCTTTATATGACAAAAATATAACAAATATAAGACAAAAATATAACTTAGCGACCACAAGATTAACCTAACCTCAAACACGTGTTCACCACACTACCACACAATGGCCCGAGCTACAAATTAAATTTTTATTCCAGACCGCTTTCAATCAATAGTATGGCTTGGACCGTTATTAACGCTCTTAACGCCTCATTTAATGTAGTACTTATTGTTTACAGTTGCATTAATTGGATGAAAGGTTCAACTATGAGTTTATATTGATGATAAGCAAAAGGTTATTGCACACGATTGGCGAATAATTTGAAAACATGTTGCTTTTGGAGCAAATTTCACGAAACTCTCTCTCTCTCTCTCAGGTTCCATCGTTCTACGTAAGAACATAGTGGCATCATTATGATAGCGCGTTCAGCGAGGTGCTCCATGCTTCTCGGTCATGTGCTGCGTGAGTCGCCACATGCATAGTCTGTCCCGTCAGGGATTTGATCTGGTCTATCCATCTTGTTGGGGATCTTCCTCTCGGCCGCTTTCCTTCGATCTTGCCCTGGATCATCAATTTTTCCATTGCTTCTGGTCTTCTTGCAATGTGTCCAAAATATCGTAGGACAGACTGGCTGATCTTAGTTGACAACCGCGTTTTGACCCGCAGCTCGTTCAAGATGGACACGTTTGTGCGGTGGGCCGTCCAAGGTATTCTCAGCATGCGCCGGTATGCCCACATCTCAAAGGCTTCAACTCGTTTTCTGTCGTCCACCTTCATTGTCCACGTTTCGGCCGCGTACGTGGCCACAGGGAATATCAGTGCCGACAGCAGTCTCATTTTCGTTGTTCTGGTAACGGTTGTGTCTCTCCATATATTGACGAGTTTAGTGGTAGCCGTCCTTGCCATAGCCAGTCGTCTCCTTATTTCCGGTGTACTTCCTTCTGAGTTGGAGATCATGGAGCCTAGGTATATAAAGTCACGAACCACCTCAAACCCCATAGCTGTGTGGATTTCGGGGGAATTATTATTGGCGCGGTCTACTATCATGATTTTTGTTTTTTTGTTATTAATATGAAGACCAAAGTTACTGCTTACTTCGGTTAGTCTATTCATGATAGTTTCAAGTTCCTCCAGACTCGACGCAATTATTAGGGTGTCATCCGCGTATCTCAAATTGGAGATTTTCCTACCGCCTATTGTTATTTTTCCGTTCCATTCGGAGAGCACCTTACGCATAATATACTCTGAGTATATATTGTATAGTATTGGCGATAAAATGCATCCCTGTCTCACACCGGCACTTATACTGAATTTTTGCGAATACGTCTTATCTATACGAATTCTTGTCGAGTTTTCTTCATACAGTTTTTTTATTAGATGTATCAAGTGACCTGATGTGCCCATGTCTTCAAGGACGCTCCACAATTTCTTCCAATCCACAGAATCAAAGGCCTTCCTATAGTCCACGAAGCACAGAACCATTGGGACGCAGAACTCGCGCGCCTTTTCGATGATTTGACGTATATTTAATATATGTTCTCTGGTTCCTCTCCCCGGCACAAATCCGGCTTGTTCTTCAGAAATTTGTGGCAAGAGAAAATTCTTCAGTCGTTCGTTGATTATGTGGAGCATTATCTTGCTTGCATGTGGGATTAAAGCAATTAACCTGTAGTTGTTACAGTCCGTTGGTGAGCCTTTCTTATGTAATGGAATGAATGTCGATTCGCACCACTCCTCTAGCCATTTTCCGGTTTGCCATATGGTTTCACACAAGAAGTGCATCACTGTCACCCCAGCTTCTCCCATCGCCTTAATGAGCTCCCCAGTAATTCCGTCTACTCCAACCGCTTTTCGGTTTTTTAGTTTCTTTATTGCTCTCTCTATCTCCGATCTTAGGATGTTTGGTTCTAAATGTTCATTTCTCTTTGGTGCGTCTGGGTCTCTTTGCGGTGCGTCTCCAAATAGTCCGGCACAGTACTTTCTCCATTCTTCAACTATTTCTCTGATATTTGTGTATGTCTTGCCATTTTGATCTTTTATGATCTGTGTGCGTGGTTTAAAATCTCGTGACAGATATTTTACCTTCTTGTAGAGTTGGTGCTGATCCTGTCGGTCCGCGTGTAGTTCAAGTTCTGCGCAGATATCCTTGATGTGCTTGTTTTTATCATTTCTACATGACCTCTTTATTTTTCGGTTTAAGTCTTCTAGTGTACGTGTCTTCTCTGGTGATAGCGGTCTTGCGGTTTTTTGGTGTCTTCGTTCTTCCAATAATCCAATGGTCTCGTCTGACATCCAATGTTTCCTCTTAATAGAGGTTTTGGGTGGGGTATACCCCTTTGCAATCTTCACCATCCACTCTTTGATGTTCTTCCACATCTTTCCCGGGTCTTCGCTCATCTCCGGTACTGTTTAGTTGAGCAAATTATTTGTATTATAAAAAAATATCAAGTATGCAAAAAAAAACAATTAATTAATTACATTTTTTGAGTACACAGAAAATCATTTTACTTTTATTGAACTTCGTACTATTTATTAATTAAGAGAAAGGAATTACGAAGAAGACAAATACAGTCCACTCAACGAAGAAAGGAAGAAAGGTACCACGTGCTTCAACAATTTGGTCCATGCGAGCCGGATTTTGGAATTAAGAAATTGATCCTACGGTTAGGATGTTGAAGTAGTACCAAAATTAAGTTTTAAGTGGCAACGATTGGTAAACGTTAAATTGGAGCAGTTCAAGTATTTCGCGCAGATCCCGGGGAAAGGCTATTACGTCATTACATTCATAATTTCAGTAAGTTTATTTTTGAATTTCCTTAGTATATTGTCCCAACTTTTCGTCATTTTCACTCTTTTTATTCTATACTAATAATGACTGAAGTAGATAGTAATGTGCACCAATTGAAGGTAAAGCGGGGAGGTGTGAAAGCTAGATTAACGCGAATTAGAAATTTTATTGAATCAATTGATGTGACTGAATTAGATAGCGCGTTGATCAGCAACTTGGAGCTCAGGTTAGGCAAAACTGAACCCTTATGGGATCAATTTAACGAGTTGCAATCAAAAATTGAAGAATTAGAATCGCGTTGCGAAGACGATGAAAGAGATGAGTTTGAAACATCTTACTTTGAAATAACAAGCAATATTAAGTCAATTATTAAGGAATACGAAAAGGGCGAGTTTGAAGTCGCCAGGGATGCTTCGGTGGTCGGATCAAATCAGATTGGTCAATCGTATCGAACTATTAACAATAATAGCAGTTCGAGGGTCAAGTTGCCCCCCATTAAGTTGCCAACGTTTAATGGAGAATATTGTAACTGGTTGGAATTTAGGGATGCGTTTGGGGCTCTTGTCAATAATGATGCATCATTGACAGGCATAGAAAAATTTTATTATTTAAGAACCTCGCTGTCAGATAAGGTAAATGATATAATAAAATCTATTGAAATTTCATCTGCTAATTATACTGTAGCGTGGCAATGCCTGGTAGAGAGGTATGAAAACAAAAATTTAATAGTTCATAATCACATTAGAGCCATTTTCGAACAACATACCTTGGTTAAAGAATCTCACATTGAGCTGAGAAATTTATACGATAACACCAGTAAACATTTGCGGTCTTTAAAAAATTTAGGAGAAAAAACAGAATCGTGGGATCGATTAATAATTTTTATAATTACCAATAAATTTGATTCAATAACCAGGAGAGACTGGGAATCATTTAAATACGGAGAGGAGTTACCCACAATGGAAGACCTAAACGATTTCTTGAAATGTAGATGCGCAGTACTGGAAAGGTTAGCTTTAACTGAGAACAAACGGCCAAGTACCAGTCAAAACTGGAATAAAAGGCAAGCTTCAAATAGTTTTGCCACAACTAATAATAATTATGAACGGAACAGCAATCTAAATTGTTATTTTTGTAAAGATAATCATATGATATACAAATGCGAATCATTTTTAAAATTAAATACGAAAATCGTATTGCGGAAATAAAAAGGTTGAAGCTGTGTCTTAATTGCTTAAGACCTTTCCATATGTCTTGGAGATGCAAGGCAGTGAAATGTTTTAAGTGTCACAAAGCACACAATATTTTATTACATTTGGAAAAAGATATTGATAAGCCGAATGAGGGAGCCAGTGAGTCACTACGGGAAGCATCTCAAGTGGTATATTCAGCAATTACCCAAATAGGGAAAAACGAAAGTAATAATAGCGTAACGTTGAATGCGGCAGTTAATAATTCGCAAGTTTTATTGTCAACAGCGATGATAAAAATAAAATACTTAAATAATACGATTATATGTCGGGCATTGTTAGACAGTGGCTCACAGAGTCATATTATTTCGGAAAATATGTGCAAAAGGATTAAATGTAAACCAGTAAAAATTAATCATCAAATTAAGGGTATCGGTCAAACTTTATTTAACATTAACGAGCAAATTGATGTATCGATATCATCGATATTGTCTCGCTACAACGATTTTAGTTTAGATATAAAATGTTTGGTATTGCCAAAAATAACGGATAGATTACCATCAGTGTCATTTAATAGGGAAAGGTTAAATATTCCACACAATTTTCAGTTAGCGGATCCCACATTTAACAGTTCGGGGCCTATCGACATCCTGTTGGGTGCTAATGTTTTTTGGGCAATCATGTGCATAGGTCAAGAGCGACTCGGGCCCAACTTACCTGTTATGCAAAATACTCAACTAGGTTGGATAATTGCAGGGGATTTAAATTTGAAAACTAGTCCAAAGACGACCATCAGTTGTTTGACTGTGAATAACCATGATACGTTAGATAATCAGTTGGAAAGATTCTGGAATGTGGAGGAAGTGAAAATTAACAAATCGCTGTTATCTGTAGACGAAAAATATTGCGAATTGATGTTTAAAAATACAACAAAAAGAACTACCCTCGGAAATTTTATTATTAACATTCCATTCAAGGAAGAGCTGAATCAATTAGGAAGGTCATATGAGCAAGCCCTACGTCGATTTGAAATTTTAGAAAAGAAATTAATAAAAAACGCAGAATTAAGAACAGATTATCTGGCATTTATGGCAGAATTTGAAAATTTAGATCACATGCGATCAATTGGAAGTCAAGATAATAATATACAAGATGGGGTTGGCTATTTTCTACCTCACCATGCGGTAATGAAAAGCGGAAGCATAACGACAAAATGTCGTGTGGTGTTTGATGCGTCAGCAAAAACTAGCAGCGGAATTTCATTAAATGATGTACAGCATGTAGGACCAACATTACAACAAGATACAGTTACTCACAAAAGTAGGTTAACAAAGTATATTTTTCATTATAATCTTAATTTTTATGGTTATTTGATATTTAAAAAATAAAAATAAAGAACATAATCTTGAAATAGTTAATTTTCGTAAATATTAAAAGAAATAGATATAAAATTTTACAATATTCCAGTTCCAATTATCCAAATTACTGAACCCTCATGAAAATTTATGTCACAAAAGTAGGTTAACAAACTCAAAATTATATTTTAGTACCCAGAATGTCCACCCCCTCAAAGGGTCATAGTTGCCAATTTAAATGGTAATGATTGGTTGTACTTACTACACTCAGTTAGAGTAAAATCAAACCATATTTCTTCTATTAAATGGCGAAGGTTAGTCAAATTTCTGGGACATCTTCTGAGATTCGTAGTTTTAGCAGAGTCCCGAGGGTTTCTATAGGATAAAGGTCCAGACTCTAGGTTGGTCACTTCATAACATTAATATTGGTATCTTTAAGGTATAATTGGTGATTATTTTGGCGCGGTATATAGAAGCATTGTCCTGTTGCAGAATAAATTCTTTACCAATTAGACGTTTACCTTCTGGTATAATTACGTCTTTTAAAAGATTTAAATATAGCGCAGCATTGACTCTTCCTACTAATACCAAAATTTTTCCTACCCCTGCCGAACACATACATCCCCAAATCATTAATCCCTTTTCCAATGATTTTTGTGTAGGTTTAGTATACTTATATGAGTATACTTCTGCATTTTCCTCCAAACGTATATCCTACCATGGCTGTATTACAGAGGAATCATAGTTTTGCCAGTCCATAAGATGTTATCCCAAAAATTTCAAGGTTTTAAATCATGATCTGAATAGAACTTTATCTTTTTTTAATATTAATCTTGCTAACAAAGGGCACTCGGCAAGTAATTCGAACATTTTTATTTACTTCACGAAGACCACGAATTACAGTTTCTATCGATATTTGATTTTTGGTGTAACTTTCAAGCTTTGCACGAAGTCGTGAAACGGACATGTAAGGATCTTAAGGCGAAAGTGTTTGTATTTCAATATCTTTCCGTTTAGTTGTGATTTTTGGCCGCCCTTGCCTCTTAATTGTCGTTACTCTACCTTCCGTTTTAAATTCATTTAAAGATTTAAAAACCGAAATGGGTGATTTATCAAATAATTTTGCTATCTCGAAAAATTTTTTGCCACATCCATACATTTTCAGTATTACTATACATTCTTCTAAAGTTAAATATTTAAATTTGGCCATATTGGTACTTTAAACTTTAATAACTCTATAATAATGAATGGTAACATTTAGCAAAATAATTTTTAATAAATTTCCTTGTTTCCCTTCGAACCTTTTTGAGTTTTTCAAAAAAAATTTATAATAAAAAGTTTGAATTCACTTGAATATATAATAATAATTTCAAAAAACTTTATATGCACTTGGGCTGATAGCAAAAAACTGATAGGAAAAATTTTGTTAACCTACTTTTGTGAGATGCAAAATGATAGCTTATGAATTGCATTACTGATGCAATCGTTTTGACGCCGACAAAAATGCTGATTTTACTTTATATCTGCAGGTAAAAGGTACATGTATGAATTGCAAATTAAAAAAAAAAGTTTTCTGTTGATTTTTAGACTTTATATGATGGTTTTTCAAATTTCCTTACATGTTAACCTACTTTTGTGAGTAACGTATTTTCTCGATACTTATCAGATTTAGGAAATATAAATACGTAATGACGGGCGATATATCAAAAATGTACAGACAAATCCTTGTAAACTCTAACCAAACAAAATATCAACGCATATTATGGCGAAAGGACCCCAGCGAAAAACTAAAAATTTATGAAATCAACCGAGTGGTTTATGGCAATGCCTCATCACCATACATAGCCGTAAGATGCTTATTTCAATTAGCTTTAGAAAATGAAAGAGAATTTCCAGTGACGTGTAATATAATAAAAAATGATTTTTATATGGACGATGTTCTAACAGGTGCCAATACAAAGGCGGAGCTACTCGAAATTCAATCTAGACTAGTAAAAATTTTACTAAGCGGAGGTTTTGAACTACGTAAGTTTTTATGCAACAGCAAAGAGATGTTGAAGCAATTTAAGGTTATAAATGATCTGGATGTTAGCATTCTCCAGATTGGGGAGAACGAGGAAACTAAAACACTTGGAGTATATTGGGACGCAAACAAGGATGTAATTGGGTTTAATCACAAATTTAACAAGATAAATAAGTTAACAAAAAGAAATATATTATCAGTCATTTGTCAGGTTTTTGATCCTTTGGGTCTATTGGGTCCTATAATAATAGTTGGAAAATTAATTATGCAGGAATTATGGCAATTAAAATTAGAATGGGATGAGGAAGTACCAAAGGATTTGGAAAAGAAATGGCTTGAATTTCAAAATGCCTTACCGCAGATAACAGAATTTAAAATTCCAAGGCAAACTGTTCTATCAGAATATATAAAATTAGAATATCATGGGTTTTGCGATGCATCTGTAAAGGCCTATGGAGCTTGTTGCTATGTTCGGTGTTGTTTATCTGCAGACAGGTTTATTTCTAAGTTATTATGCGCGAAGTCCCGAGTTGCACCATTAAAAACATTATGTATTCCGCGTTTAGAGCTACGAGGGTAGATCAATAAGTACCCGCGTTAGGAATGAAGAAGCAAGTTTTTCTCAATTTTTTTTTTCTATTTTTGAACGTAATCTCCTTTTAGTGCAATACACTTTTTCCAACTTTTCTGCCATTTCGTTAAGCCCTCAAAAAATACGATTTGTCAAACTCTTCAAAATAAGCTCCTGTTTCGACGATATCCTCCGCTTTTGAGCTGAATTTTTTTCCACCGAGCCACTTTTTCATGTTGAGGGACAGAAATAAGCCGCAGGGAGCCAAGTCGAATGGGTGCGACAGCAATTTGTAGTGCAGTTCGTGCAACTTGGCCGCGGCAATCCTGGATAAATGTGCTGGTACCTTATCGTGGTGAAACAGCAATTTTTTTCTTAGCCAAATGGGGCCGTGTTTCCTTCATTTTATATCGAATCGGTCCAATAATTTACTGTAGTACTACCCTATGATCGTTCTTCCTTTCTGTAAAGAGTCCATGACGATTATTCCCTTGGAGTCCCAAAAACCACGTCTGCCAGACTGCCGCAGCTCTCCTCATATTACCCCTCATCAAAAACAGATGTACGACCACGTTTAAATTCATTGAACCAATATCTTGTGGTTGTCATAGATGGTGAAGTGTCCCCATAGACAGCACCCAACTTTGTTTCCATTTCTCCGCATGTTTTTCCATTCAAAAATAAAATGCAAATAACGGATCGATATTGTTCTTTTTCTATTTTATCGGGAAACACGCAACACGTGTGAAATAATTGGCTGCCCAATAAAAACTAACCCATGAAACAGTCTGAAATTTAGTATGGTGTCGTGTAACAGATGGTAGTACACGACGGTAATGCTAACTTCCCTTAGCAACGCCACCTGTCTTCGAACACGGGTACTTATTGATCCACCCTCGTATGCGGGGCAGTACTGTTAGCGAATTTAAGTGAGAAGGTAATAAGAGTTTTAGGAATTACATTCAATAAAAAATATTATTGGTCGGACTCGATGGTTACGCTGGCGTGGATCCGAGGTTCACCAAATAGATGGAAGGTATTTGTGGGTAATCGAGTAAGTGAAATTCAAACACTTACTGAAATCGAAGATTGGAAACACATACGCTCCGAAGAAAACCCCGCCGATTTATTATCACGTGGCGTCTCGACAAATGGATTAATAGACCACAAGTTGTGGTGGCAAGGACCTACATTTTTTGAAAATGATCAGTCTGAATGGGAATTTGAAGATCACGAACATGAAGTAGAAATTCCTGAACAAAAATTAGTTGTGAGTGTTATACAAAAAATGGAAAACGAAATATTTAATGTCATACGCAGATTTTCATCATTTAACAAAATGCAGCGCGTAGTGGCGTATGTATTACGTTTTATTGTCAACTCTAGGTTACAAAATAAAGAGTTACGCCAAGGTGGGACCTTAAAAACCCAAGAACTAATTGAATCCCGAAATGTACTTCTTAGACAAGCGCAACGAGAGTGTTTCGCGGAGGAATTTAAAAACATAACTAGTAATAAAGTGATTAATAAGCACAGTACAATTTTAGCTCTTAATCCGTTTATACAAAATAATTTATTGCGGGTTGGAGGCCGATTAAAAAACGCAAAAATATCCTTTGATAAAAAGTATCCGATTATTTTACCAAAAAGCCACATTTTAACTTCTTTGATATTGAAAACGGAGCATGAGAAGCTGTTGCATTGCGGGTCGCAAGCATTGTTGTGCTCGATAAGAGAAATTTACTGGCCAATCGGAGGTCGCAATGCTTGTAAACAGGTTATACGAAAATGTTTAATTTGTTTCAAAGCAAAACCTACGGAAACAACGTACTTAATGGGTGATCTACCTAACATTAGAGTTAACAATTATTCACCATTTTTAAATGTTGGCATCGATTATGGCGGACCATTTGTAGCGAATCGGGTCTTGTGGGGTTTAAAAAAAAAAATATGAATCCCCGATCGCTAATTTTCCCCCTCAATTAATAAATTGATTGAGACGATTTTCGCTGCCACCACACCGGACTTTGATTTCTTGAGGTCCGATGAAAACTCAATTAATTAGGTGACTGTAGATTTTACTTCGGGGCGTAGGGAAATGTAAACAAGACCTCCACACAACGCAATTAAAGAAAACAGTTTAAAATTTGACGAATTTAATGATTTAATGACAAAAAATGAAAAATATATGTATCTCGTAAACACCATAAACCAAAATCACATAAAAATCTAATACAAAAGAGGAAAGCAAATATAAAAATAAAATAACCTGAAAATTCAATACAAAAGAAAATCAATACAAATCAAGTTTAAAATTTACGATCTTTACTCTACAAAAGTAGAGTAAAAAAAATAAAAGTGAAAAAAAAATTATAACATGAGTTATAATAATATAAAAAAATATATAAAAATAAAATACATATGACCAACTGTTAAATTGTTTAAAAACTTACAAAATGTTGCCTGGGCTGTCGTGTGAATACAAATCACTCACCCACAAACAAAACTAAAACTAACACACAAAACTAAAACCACAACACTAAGTTCAACCAAACACACTAAGTTATTCCTGAATAAGGACTTACTAACGTTCTCAGTAGCCTCTGAGTAAAAAGAAAAGACTGGTGTCTATCAATTTTTTTGGGGTTTATATACGATATATCCCTTTCAGTGCCATCGATAAGGGTTGAAAATAACTCTTATCGGATGAACCAAAGTCTTTTGCTAATGGTTCCAACTTTTGCTTAATTAAAATTTTACAGTGGCCCTAAACCGGTGACCTAAAACTTGTTATTCTAATGTACATTGTTAACAAAAGTTGAGGGTCACTGGTTTTACAAAATTAATTATCTCAGGTAATTATTATATCGTAATCATAATTGATATGTTAATAGGTCCTTTTGGATGCAAATACTTTCTCTGCTAAAGTACGTTGTGATAACACAGTATCTCTTATCGTAGCTGCAGGATCGGCTTTAGGACATTATTTATTTTATTCGCAAATAATTTATTATTATTTGGTTTTAAGTTATTTAATTAAATCAATTTATTTTTTATGGTTCTGAAGTCGATCTGCTTTGAAAATATTTACATCCGGGGAGTTTATTCAGTGTGTGCTATCTTAATTGTAATTAGCTTAACTAAAGCAAGGCGGGTTACTACACATTTTCTCTAAAAGACAGAAAGACGCGCGGGGCAAAAATCTTAAAGGCGTATATTTGCCTATTTGTTTGCATGAGCACAAAGGCGTGCCATATAGAATTAGTATCTGAACTGACCACTGAAGCGTTTTTGGCTGCGTTAAACCGGTTTACTGCTCGACGGGGAAGACCATCACTGAGAACCTAGCATATCAACTATTAGCATCTCAAAAAAAAAATTCAGATTTGCTTGCATCCAGCATAGTTCTACAGTTCCTGATAGTTTTAAACAATAGTTCAGTTGATTTACCTCTAAAATCACGTATTATAAAAATGAGATGCCAACTTCACGAAAAACATACAGCATCTCATTCGATTTAAAGTATTTGAGCATCGAGGCGTTGAATTCAGCATAGTTCTACACATTCCGATAGTTTTAAAAATAGTTCCGCTGATTTACCCTTGAAATTGTGATTTTTGTCAATGAGATGCCAACTTCACATCAGACATTATAACATCTCATGAGATTTAAAGTGTTTGAGCATAGGGAAGTTGAATAAACCATAGTTCTATACATCCTAATTAATTTTAAGGATAGTTTTATAGAATCAAACCCAAAATGGAATTTAAAGGATATTATTTTCATGAGAGCTGATACTCTGCCCCGCGTTCTGAGCTTTTCCGATGTTGTAAGCTTTAGTTTTTCAGCATACCATCGAAATGAGTTCCGGCATCTAATTGTACCAATATAGTTCTAAACAATTGTTTATTGCCGTGGCAAGTATGGAACTATTACCACGTTTACATGCAGCCATTAGGTCGACCTGAGTCGGCTCGAGCTAGTTAGTCCTTTCATGTATACACTCAGGTAGGCCGACCTAATCCGTCAGGCCGACCTAAGTTAGGTCGAGCTAAAAACGTGGGCTAAGACGTTAGCTCGAATTTAAATTTGAATGTATACGGCTTAGCTCGAACTAAGCGCAATTGTACCAACTATTTGGTGGGTTAATAATATGGGTTATAATAAATATTCTGTTATTATTACTACTTGTTGACGCTTTTCGAATCTTAAAGGTTAGGTATACTTATGTTTGGTGTTGTTGAATATTTTTGCAATGGAAAAGAAGGAATTAGAAAATAAAAAATTTAGATTAACTGGAGATAATGACGACGTTAGAAATGATTTAGTTGGTAACACCGCTTTCAGTTCGAACTAACTAATTGCATGTATACACCTGTTTGTAAAACTTAGAAGCGAGCTAGCTTAGATCGATCTAACCTTAGGTCGACCTAACGGCCGCATGTAAACGTGGTATATGAGATGCTGATAGTTTTAGACGAGTTCTGGGTGCCATCGATGATGCAATCGACAGTTCTGATCCTGCTGCAATCCAGAGTTAAGAGTTCCGGCCTCTGATGATACCCACATAGCAAAAAACAATTGTTTACTACTGTAGGAAGTATAGAACTATGAGATGCTGATAGTTTTAGACGAGTTTTGCGTTCTATCGTTGGTTCAATCGACAGTTCTGATCCTTCTGCAATCTAGAGTTAAGAGTTCCGGCCTCTGATGATACCCACATAGCAAAAAACAATTGTTTATTGCCGTAACAAGTATAGAACTATGAGGTGCTGATAGTTTTAGACGAGTTCTGGGTTCCATCGATGTTGCAATTGACAGTTCTGATCTTTCTGCAATCCAGAGTTAAGAGTTCCGGCCTCTGATGATACCCACATAGCAAAAAACAATTGTTTATTGCCGTAGCAAGTATAGAACTATGAGATGCTGATAGTTTTAGACGAGTTCTGGGTGCCATCGATGATGCAATCGACAGTTCTGATCCTGCTGCAATCCAGAGTTAAGAGTTCCGGCCTCTGATGATACCTACATAGCAAAAAACAATTGTTTATTACAGTAGGAAGTATAGAACTATGAGATGCTGATAGTTTTAGACGAGTTCTGGGTTCCATCGTTGGTTCAATCGACAGTTCTGATCATTCTGCAATCCAGAGTTAAGAGTTCCGGCCTCTGATGATACCCACATAGCAAAAAACAATTGTTTATTACTGTAGGAAGTATAGAACTATGAGATGCTGATAGTTTTAGACGAGTTCTGGGTTCCATTGTTGGTTCAATCGACAGTTCTGATCCTTCTGCAATCCAGAGTTAAGAGTTCCGGCCTCTGATGATACCCACATAGCAAAAAACAATTGTTTATTACTGTAGGAAGTATAGAACTATGAGATGCTGATAGTTTTAGACGAGTTCTGAGTTGCATCGTTGGTTCAATCGACAGTTCTGATCCTTCTGCAATCTAGAGTTAAGAGTTCCGGCCTCTGATGATACCCACATAGCAAAAAACAATTGTTTATTGCCGTAGCAAGTATAGAACTATGAGATGCTGATAGTTTTAGACGAGTTCTGGGTTCCATCGATGTTGCAATTGACAGTTCTGATCTTTCTGCAATCCAGAGTTAACAGTTCCGGCCTCTGATGATACCCACATAGCAAAAAACAATTGTTTATTGCCGTAGCAAGTATAGAACTATGAGATGCTGATAGTTTTAGACGAGTTCTGGGTGCCATCGATGATACAATCGACAGTTCTGATCCTGCTGCAATCCAGAGTTAAGAGTTCCGGCCTCTGATGATACCTACATAGCAAAAAACAATTGTTTATTACAGTAGGAAGTATAGAACTATGAGATGCTGATAGTTTTAGACGAGTTCTGGGTTCCATCGTTGGTTCAATCGACAGTTCTGATCATTCTGCAATCCAGAGTTAAGAGTTCCGGCCTCTGATGATACCCACATAGCAAAAAACAATTGTTTATTACTGTAGGAAGTATAGAACTATGAGATGCTGATAGTTTTAGACGAGTTCTGGGTTCCATTGTTGGTTCAATCGACAGTTCTGATCCTTCTGCAATCCAGAGTTAAGAGTTCCGGCCTCTGATGATACCCACATAGCAAAAAACAATTGTTTATTACTGTAGGAAGTATAGAACTATGAGATGCTGATAGTTTTAGACGAGTTCTGAGTTGCATCGTTGGTTCAATCGACAGTTCTGATCCTTCTGCAATCTAGAGTTAAGAGTTCCGGCCTCTGATGATACCCACATAGCAAAAAACAATTGTTTATTGCCGTAGCAAGTATAGAACTATGAAATGCTGATAGTTTTAGACGAGTTCTGAGTTCCATCGTTGGTTCAATCGACAGTTCTGATCCTTCTGCAATCTAGAGTTAAGAGTTCCGGCCTCTGATGATACCCACATAGCAAAAAACAATTGTTTATTGCCGTAGCAAGTATAGAACTACGAGATGCTGATAGTTTTAGACGAGTTCTGGGTTCCATCGGTGATGCAATCGACAGTTCTGATCTTTCTGCAATCCAGAGTTAAGAGTTCCGGCATCTGATGATACCCACATAAAAAAAACAATTGTTTATTGCCGTAGCAAGTATGGAAATATGAGATGCTGATGGTTTTAGACGAGCCAGGAGTTTTTCGATAATGAAATTACAGTTTTTGTCATTCTTCCTACAATTTGTTGTAGGATTGATTGACAATTGATTGTCTTACCCTTAGCATTACCCAGATCCAACGACGAGGACGTTGTAAGATGTGGATCCATATTTGCTTTTTTTTGCTTTGGTTTTGCCGGAACTCCGGCCGGAACTCTTATCTCTGGATTGCAGAAGGATCAGAACTGTCGATTGAACCAACGATGGAACGCAGAACTCGTCTAAAACTATCAGCATCTCATAGTTCTATACTTCCTACAGTAATAAACAATTGTTTTTTGCTATGTGGGTATCATCAGAGACCGGAACTCTTAACTCTGGATTGCAGAAGGATCAGAACTGTCGATTACATCATCGATGGAACTCAGAACACGTCTAAAACTATCAGCATCTCATAGTTCTATACTTCCTACAGTAATAAACAATTGTTTTTTGCTATGTGGGTGTCATCAGAGGCCGGAACTCTTAACTCTGGATTGCAGAAGGATCAGAACTGTCGATTACATCATCGATGGAACTCAGAACACGTCTAAAACTATCAGCATCTCATAGTTCTATACTTCCTACAGTAATAAACAATTGTTTTTTGCTATGTGGGTATCATCAGAGACCGGAACTCTTAACTCTGGATTGCAGAATGATCAGAACTGTCGATTGAACCAACGATGGAACCCAGAACTCGTCTAAAACTATCAGCATCTCATAGTTCTATACTTCCTACAGTAATAAACAATTGTTTTTTGCTATGTGGGTGTAATCAGAGGCCGGAACTCTTAACTCTGGATTGCAGAAGGATCAGAACTGTCGATTGAACCAACGATGGAACCCAGAACTCGACTAAAACTATCAGCATCTCATAGTTCTATACTTGCTACGGCAATAAACAATTGTGTTTTGCTATGTGGGTATCATCAGAGGCCGGAACTCTTAACTCTGGATTGCAAAAGGATCAGAACTGTCGATTGCATCATCGATGGAACCCAGAACTGGTCTAAAACTATCAGCATCTCATAGTTCCATACTTGCTACGGCATAAAACAATTGTTTTTTGCTATGTGGGTATCATCAGAGGCCGGAACTCTTAACTCTGGATTGCAGAAAGATCAGAACTGTCAATTGCAACATCGATGGAACCCAGAACTCGTCTAAAACTATCAGCATCTCATAGTTCTATACTTGCTACGGCAATAAACAATTGTTTTTTGCTATGTGGGTATCATCAGAGGCCGGAACTCTTAACTCTAGATTGCAGAAGGATCAGAACTGTCGATTGAACCAACGATGGAACGCAAAACTCGTCTAAAACTATCAGCATCTCATAGTTCTATACTTCCTACAGTAGTAAACAATTGTTTTTTGCTATGTGGGTATCATCAGAGGCCGGAACTCTTAACTCTGGATTGCAGCAGGATCAGAACTGTCGATTGCATCATCGATGGCACCCAGAACTCGTCTAAAACTATCAGCATCTCATAGTTCCGTACTTGCCACGGCAATAAACAATTGTTTAGAACTATATTGGTACAATTAGATGTCGGAACTCATTTCGATGGTATGCTGAAAAACTAAAGCTTACAACATCGGAAAAGCTCAGAACGCATGAAAATAATATCCTTTAAATTCCATTTTGGGTTTGATTCTATAAAACTATCCTTAAAATTAATTAGGATGTATAGAGCTATGGTTTATTCAACTTCCCTATGCTCAAACACTTTAAATCTCATGAGATGTTATAATGTCTGTTGTGAAGTTGGCATCTCATTGACAAAAATCGCAATTTCAAGGGTAAATCAGCGGAACTATTTTTAAAACTATCGGAATGTGTAGAACTATGCTGAATTCAACGCCTCGATGCTCAAATACTTTAAATCGAATGAGATGCTGTATGTTTTTCGTGAAGTTGGCATCTCATTTTTATAATACGTGATTTTAGAGGTAAATCAACTGAACTATTGTTTAAAACTATCAGGAACTGTAGAACTATGCTGGATGCAAGCAAATCTGAATTTTTTTTTTGAGATGCTAATAGTTGATATGCTAGGTTCACAGTGATGAAGACCGTCTAATATCTACTCCGATAATGGGTCAAATTTTGTTGGGGCCAACAATGAGATCTCCAAGTTATTTGAATTTGTTAATCAAAATGATAATGTAATTAAAAATAGTTTAGCGAATGAGCATATAAGTTGGCATTTTATACCTCCGCGGTCTCCAACATTTGGTGGCTTATGGGAAGCGGGGATAAAAAGTGTTAAACATCATTTAAAAAGAATTATAAATTTTCCAATTGTATTTGAAGACTTCAGCACATTATTAGTAAGAATTGAGGGTATTTTAAATTCCCGTCCCTTATGTCCCTTAACCGAAGATCCTGACGATCTATCAGCCTTAACCCCGGCTCATTTTTTAATTGGGAGGACTCTGACCGCCTTGCCAGAAATTTCTCTAACGGAAGTGCCGGAAAACCGCTTACGTCAATGGCAACGTGTTAAGGCCATGACACAACATTATTGGACAAGGTGGAATAAAGAATATTTGGCAGAATTGCAGACCAGGGTAAAATGGAGAACCAAAGCGTGCGATTTAATCAAGGTTGGCGTATTAGTATTAATAAAAAACGAGCATGTCTCATCTATGCAGTGGCAGTTAGAAGAATCGTTCGAAGAGAATTGACGCGGGCGGTTAACCGCATATGTGTTTTACCATACGAATAATTGAGAATTTATGATTTAATTTTTTTAATTTAATTTTTTTATATTGTGTTATATTTGTAGTAATAATGATTGTTGTTAGTTGTTAATTATTATTTAAATTATATTATGTATTATATTATATTAGTTTTGAAGAACTGGGAGTTTTCAAGGCGCCCGGTATGTTTAGTTGAGCAAATTATTTGTATTATAAAAAAATATCAAGTATGCAAAAAAAAACAATTAATTAATTACATTTTTTGAGTACACAGAAAATCATTTTACTTTTATTGAACTTCGTACTATTTATTAATTAAGAGAAAGGAATTACGAACAAGACAAATACAGTCCACTCAACGAAGAAAGGAAGAAAGGTACCACGTGCTTCAACAGGTACCTCGGACTTTCCAAGCATTTCTTCAATGGTTTCTGTGTTTGGGACTTTTATTCTTTGGTTTGTATCGATTGGTTTTATATCGTGCAGTTTAAGCTTAAAACTGGCTTGTAGCATCCTGTGATCAGATCCACATTCCGCAGAACGTTTTGTTTTGGTGTTATATATGGAGGTTCTCCATCGCTTTCTAATTAGTACATAATCGATTTGATTCTTAAATTCTCCATTAGGGGAAGTCCATATATGAAGACGTCTAGGATGATGCTTGAAACAGCTGTTCATAATAACAAGGTTGTTATCCAAAGCGAATTGGATGAGTTTGTTTCCTCTTTCGTTTCGTTCACCTAAGCCGTACTTGCCTATCACGTTACGTAGATGGTCATCGTTGGTTGTACTTCCAATTTTCGTGTTGAAGTCCCCCATGAGGACCACAGGATACTTGTGTGGGATGCCCGCCATCGTAGTCTCCACTTCTGTGTATATTTTTTCTATCTCTTCGTCCGAGGCTGCTGTTGTTGGCATATATAATTGCAATATGTAGATTTTATTTGGTGAGGCATTTATTGTGATCATCATCAACCTTTCGCTAATGCATTCGTAGCTTTCCACATGTTTAGCAATTCGGTTACTCACCAGAAAGGCTACACCGTTTCTACTATTCGCTCCACCAGAGATATAGGCAATGTGATTCTGCGTTTTAAAATGACCCTGCTTTTTCCAATGTGTCTCGCTTATACCGCATATTTCGATTCCGGCCCGAACAAGCTCTCTCTCTACTATATGTAGCTTCCCAGCCTCCAGCAGCCCTCTCACATTCCATGTTGCCATTTTAAGTTGTTTTCTTAGTTTAATTTTTGATTCTCCAGTTGCCCATTTTGCATGTGCCGCCTGGTCAACCACATCCACGAAACTAGGAAATCTCAAACCTTCTGAATTTATTTTTGCGTATACAACACTGAAGAAGCATACATTAGACAGCATCAAAAAGAAGACATGAATTAAGTTACAAGTCAAGTGACAGTTCCATTCGATTCGCGATTCAAGATTCGGCAACATACTTAAAAACCTATTGTGTGCAATTGCCTTCGAGACATACAAACTGGTTCTTTACTAACGCTAAAAAATTTTGATTTTAAAAGTAAGCATACTTCAATTTTCACTATCCAGCTGCTTATGTATATGTATAATTTTTGGTATAACGTAAATCACACTTTTTAAGTACATAAATAACTTTTCGAAATAAACATTTAACAAAAGTATAGTAATTTTTAAAAAATTAATAAAATGTTGTATCACTAAATAATGGTTTATAAAAAAATTTGATCATTGAATTTGAATACTCGATTTGGATATGACAGCATTCAATTGATTTTGGTATTCTTACTGAGCTCGCACTGCCAATTTGCGTTGTTCATTCTCTTCTCCATCGAAAGACTTCTCGAGAACCTCGTCTTGATTTTTCTTTTCCTGAAGTTGGTCTACGTCTGTCACTCGTTGCATCGCCCAAAATACTTGCCACTTTGGCCTGTTTTACAATGTCTAGAGCGAATAGAGCGAAGAGGAATTTTTCAAATTCCATTATACAGGCCCGTAGCCAGGGGGGGGCACTCGGGGGCACGTGCCCCCCCCGAAATGTTCAAAACGAAAGATGAACATGATGATGATG
Organism: Cantharis lateralis; assembly: GCA_963170105.1. Lineage (NCBI taxonomy): Eukaryota > Metazoa > Arthropoda > Insecta > Coleoptera > Cantharidae > Cantharis > Cantharis lateralis. Next base: position 7,426,354 of record OY720630.1, on the reverse strand, counting down.
ACCTTTTTTTTTTTTTTTAGGTCATTTTTTCAATGAAAGCTTACGAGTGCCCCCTCCGAAATGAAATCCTGGCTACGGGCCTGCCATTATAGCATTAGTGCCATCCACCCTTATGATAGCCAAATCCCAAATATAAAGACTGTTTCACTTCATCCCACCTAAATTCGCATTCCGTGTGTTATTCCTGCTATTCCTGCCTAAAACACGTGTAAAACCTTCTTCTTCGTCTAACGAAGAGTAGGGATAATTTATTTTTTTAATTTTCTGTCCGAACCGTTGGATAAGAACAAATGGAATGTTTGGAATTTATCCAATTGGTTGGCACTACATCGACGCATCTGCCTCTTCAATAAACCTCACGATTGCAAATAATTAAACATGGTTTAATTTTATTAATTGTAAATATTGTAAACAACGACAATATTGCCATCTATTAAGGAGCAACAAGAATTGAGATGAGAAGTAAAAATATTGCAAGTACAAAACAAAACAGTTGAAAGTAAACCATGAATTTGAATTTTATAGAACCTCTTCACAATTTGCTCTAATAGCAAATTGAGAATTCCAGCATACTAAAATCTGGTATAATTATTATCTGACATTGGACCATGCATATTGTGCGTAGTTTTCGCAAAATGTTGGAGTATAATTTTTGCATACTCACAATTAATTTCATTGCAATGCCTTTCACTAAGAAGAAAAGAAATTGCGATAGAAAGACTTAAAAATTGTTTATATATGGAATCACAATGTACCTTAACAAATTGCAACCGCCTCACCCTGTCGCAAACCACTGCCGTATTAAGCGCTGGCACCTACCTGTACCGCTGGCTTCCTTTTTTGGCGACCCTCTCCGAACTAGCTCACGTAGAGGAATTTAGGCGGGGTTAGGCAATCGGGAGTGAATACCCGATTCCTCAACTAATAGATACAATTATTTCAAAACAAGCGCCATGCACTTTATTATCGCCAAAATGATGTTCGCTCTGAAAAGTGCAAAAAGAAAAGTTATGGTAGCACAGCGCACAGAAGGTACGCTTAATACCGGGTATATAGAAAAATAAAACGCAGACAGAGGCACTTGAACAAAATTTAATAGTAGTACAATCTTTCTCCCACAATGTACAAAATTGACAAAAAAACAATAGGTCAGGCGCAGCTGAAAAATAAAGCAACCCGTCAGATCTGAATGGTTTACCAGAAATCATACAATCGAGGCCGCACCTCGATTCTTGCAAACAGTAAAAAAAATTACGATGGTAAACTAATCTTCGTGGCCCCGCCACTGGTCGATACTCGCACTCACGTAAATAAGTACTAATTGCGTCGCGTACTTGGCGACCAAAACAAACACAAAAAAATAAAAAAATGAATATGGGTAGCTCACCCCTTTCGCCCCGCAGTACACCAATGGCTGGTACGGCACTGGATGACTGTAGACCCAATGAGAAGCAAATCTTCAAATCTCGTTATCTTAACCTCAAAAAAAAACTCGAAACTATAAGCGTAGTTGTATCGGTAGTGAAGACAGGTGCTGTGATGTGTTGACACTGAGTCGATGTTCGTTATTGTACAAAATAAGATGGGTTGAAGTCGATCCAAATCAATTTTGATCTCGTAATCAAAGACGGCTAATCCTACCGAAGTAGATGACGCTCACGATGACCGTTCTTGCGAATATTAATTAGCTGATAAATCCCGAACTTACGGTAAGTGAAATTCCAAATTACTAATCACTTTAAATACACTAATAATTTGTCGATGAAAAACTTAATCTAATTAATTTTTAGCGATCCCAATTACTTTTACGTACGTTTTCAATTTTACGCTAATCAGAAGTGAAAAATGTGTCCTGTTATTACAAACCAGGAACGCCAATCGCCCTAGTGCAATTTTACTAGCATTTAGTAAACAAAACAAATCAAAGAAAGGTGAACGTAGGTATGTTCGATGACCTACGATTTGAATATAATTAAGTTAAATTAATGTTTACATAACATTTTAGGCAATGAAGAAATTCTGTAACCGCTCAAGACCTAACGATGAAAAGAGGAGGTTACAAAATACCTTGTGAAGTACTACTTGTCCAGTGTAAGGCTAAAATTGGCGAAATTCTGTCACTTTTTACCTTTTAACCTCATTTAAAGAACGAGGTTTCCTAGTGAACTCCAACAATTTATGGTCTTTTAACGCAAGAAGTTCGCTAGATATAGAATTGATCATAATATGCGTTTTAGCGAGCTTCAGCGAAATGACTGATTTTAAATTTAATAGCCCAATCTTTTACGTTCTGTTTAATTCCGCACATGGATTGCAAAATCTGGCTCGTTGTTATAACGGTGCAATAGATGAAGTTGACCCAACTTTTTCTTAACATTTTTCGCAAGGTTCATCGGTTAATCGGTGGACTGCACCGATGGTCAGATGTGGATTGCACCGATATAAATATTTAATTCCTTTAAGTAAACAACTTACATGTAAGCTTGTAAGCGGTTTACTCGTGATGGTTTTTACTTAAAATAAAACAAGGACGTATACAAGGAGTCGCTCTTAAAACTATTGAAAAACTATAAAATAGATGCCCAAAATATTTTACTTTATTTTAATAGATTGTTTATTTAAAATATTTCGAAAATGAATTTGCACATTCACACATTATTCTGACAATAATGATGGCAAATACTTTTTATAAATTGAATCTTGTTAATTGATTTGTTAGAATACAAATCAATCAAATGTAATTTTGCTTGTTTACTAACTGTAATGGCATTAACTGTGTTAGCTGTACCAATAGTGTATAATGCTGATATATGTTTTAATTTCTCTAAAAAGGTGTAAATCGGTGGGTGGGAGTTATAAAACTGTGAACTAAATACATTGTGAAGCGACTCACAGGCATTCATAGTCCGGCACATACTTTTTGTGTGTGCTGCCCAAAGCTTTAGTGGAAAAAATGCATTAGCATCAATATAGGTTCGAAAGATATAATCGGAATAGGTGTTCAGTCGTGCGTCGGCTGGCATTATCACTATTAAATCTTCACTATAACCTGCATCAACCTCACTTTGATCTAAATCTTTTTCAGATTTTTTTCTGCCTAAGACTGGTGGTAGTTTTCGTCATATCGTTCATAGTATTTGCCTGTATCTCAAGTGCCAGACCAAAAACTTACATTTGTTTTCGACTATCTGCTTTGGGAATTCTAACATTGAAGCAATCCAAGCAATCGTTTACCTGGAATCAAAAATTCAGCAAATAACTTGCTAATTTAAAAACTTCAAATGTTTAAACTTTCCTAAACTTCCACATTTTGTAATTGCTTTGGAAATGGTTTGCGAAAACAATTTCGTTGTAAACTTAACCTTTTGTCTCATTAGACCCACTACATTCAAAGATTCCAAAGACATTTTGTGGGACCCTATTTAAAATAAAACCGTGATCAACAAAGCGATTTCTTATTAACTTCAATCGGCAAAAACATGAATTCTGTTGTCATTTGCTGAATAAAAAACCATGTTTGCTCTACGCTTATGGATAACAAATTCTGTGTGTAAATGTTAATGCATCCATCGTGCAATATCGTCCAAATCGTACACTTTGAGTTGAAACTCCCACGGGATTTTTCCTCGCAATGAATTCATTCATGTATACTGTATTTACAAAAGTCGCAACTTCTGTGACTTCACACGTTGCGGACTTTTTCTTATAACCCACTTTTCAAGTAAGAATTTTCTTACACCCAAATATATTAAATGCATTGAGTCGAGCGGAACTGATCTAAACTAATATCGAATTTAGGTAAACGAAGTAATGCCGAAATAAGATCCGGTAGGTGGTGTCCTGGGTCTGTCTGTAAACGAAAATCGATTTCCGGGTAAACTCTTTTCTTATTATTGGTCACAACTTTGACAACACATCTTTCACATACATGTAACCCATTATCACATAACGGCTCCGATTCTGAAAGTGAATATTTTTTCACCTATTTTTTGACATTTTTTTTTATATAATAGCTAATCGTTCGTTCGTGATTCTGAATTTGATGCAATGGAAAATTTTATCTTGTTGGCTGCCACAGATACATTTGAAAACTTTTGGTAAATAATTTTTGAAGGTAGAATTTTTTGTTTGATAACTATTGCTTCTTGGATTTGCTGCTTCTATCGATTGACATCTTCCCTCCAAGCATTGGCCCGGCGGTGCTCGACGGTTGGCCAACTATTGCCAGTACGACTGGGATATCGTTGGCCCAATGCTGTAATGATATGTTCGGTCCTACGGTTGGCGATCAACGTTGGTTCCCAGTACTTGAACCTGTATTGGCCCGACTGCGCCTGGAGCTTGGTCCAATATTGGCACTACCACTGGGAACCCGTTGGCCCAAAGCTGAAATGATAACCTCGGTCCGACGGTTGGCGGCCAGAGTTGCTGCAACGTTACCTCCCAGTATTGATCCAGTGCTTGAAACAGCATTGGCTCCACTGAGTTTTGCGCAATAATGACAGTACCATTATACTTGTTAATTGTATATTGCAAAACAACGTTCTTGTTCTGTGACGATTAAAACATCAAACGCCGACCACCATCGCGATCACTTTGTTGATTATTAAGATCTAATAATTATTAAGATCTAATAATTTATCTATTATCGTTTGTTTAACTAGTTTTTATTTTAATTTAATTTTACATACATAATTTCTGAATTCCTAAAAGGATGATTGATAAAATTTTAAATAACAGCGATTTTTGTCTTGTAATTAATTTTACATTAAATTATTTTAAATATTAAATTATTAAATATTAAATAATAATTTCTGAATTCCTAAAAGGACGATTGATAAAATTTTAAATTACACCGATTGTTTTCTGAGATACTCTTCTGCGAAGTCTATCGCTTTTTCTTTCAATTTATTTTTCTTGATACTTGAATGCATAAGATCTTCTATTTTAAATGTGGAAAATTTCCTGAGACCACTCTTCATCAAAGTATAGGTGTCATTGAGACAAAATGCCTTTATAATGGTACGTTTCCCATCAAAACCCTGAACAATGCAAGGCCAAAAGCCATAACTTCGCAGTTTTGCCCACACGATATCGTTTACTTTAAAATCTCGAAGAGCTTTCATTGGAAGAGGCGCATGTGGAATCTTCCCGTAATAAGTTTCCACATCTATGGTAGAAAGTGGCTTCAACGGCACCAACTGTGCTCGTTCTGGCAAGTCACAATAAATATCGTTTACCTCGTCAGCAACTAATCCTATATATGCAGGTTTTAAATGACTTGCATGATTTGTATCGTCGAGTATAGGTGGATCTATACCGCAACAACCTGAAACCCTAAGTGCAAGATACTTGTTGACGACTTCGACTAAATCGGCCTTTGACGGTTTCTCTGCGTAGTACCTATTGTCGTTGTTAACCAGATCTGGAACATTATACTTACGCAGAAGCTTGCGTAATGCCATCAATGTATATTTCCCTGGCATTTTCCGATTCATCGAGTAATACACAGCTGTGGTTAATTGTGTGCTTGCTCCTCCAACGGTAGAAAAATATATATTTTTAATAGGGCAGTATAGTCGTACAAATGTGCACAGGGCGTACACAGGACTAATTTGCCACATTTCTGAACAAAAAATGAAGTAGAGGCCAATCGAGTTGATTGCATTGCACAAACTGTCTAGCGTATCAAAACCAGGATTACTGTTGTGGTACTTGGCAGCTGCATATAGATCTCTAGCAAGTGCCATCGTGCAACGACCCCTCACATTGGTCAAAGTTCTAACATGTTTCCACATCGGAAACAACCTTTGCGGTTTGTTCAACAAAAGTTCCTTGTTGAATTTCATAAACATTCTAAAAATTAAGTTGTATTAATTATAAAAAATTTTAAATTAATATAGTAAATACCTCGTGGTTTAAAAATTTCTTCTAAAGTAATTGCGTTTAATTTTTGGGATTTCGGAATTGAAATCATTAAGCTGAAAACAAATAATAAATTAAATTATACACAGAAAACCAATAAGAAAAATTAACCTACGATTTAAAAAACTGGATCGCTGCTTCCAACGTGTTGAATTAAAATAGACTCCAACGGAAAATTCGACAAAGCTGCTGGATTTTATCTTCTGTAAAAAATAATAAAAGTTAAACCAGGTTTACCAATTTCAAATTTATTTGATTTTGGTTAAAACAATACCAATATGACATACGTTCGGGGTCAGGAAAGACTGGCCTCTCAGAACATATCATTGACAACTCACACAGCTTTTCATGTGACAATGTGACTATTTTAAACTCTGAAAATAACTACAGAAAACGAACTTTCCTAGAAGCAGCCTATATTTCCACTACTCCAGGAAATATTAATAAACAGACCGATTATGGCTACATAAATTCAGGCTACAAGAACCTGCTTCTGGAATACCTCAGTAAGAGCAAGAGGCCCCCGGATTAACCGATGGGAATCCCCCCCCCTCCTCTCCAACATCATTGGATCTCCATCTTACGTTGTTGGTGCTTTCTCAGTATGTTTTTTTATTATATTTTGCCTTTGTTTGTATTGTCTTTGCTCGCGTCATGTTATTTGCGTCTGTGCTCGCACGATATGGTTGGGTGTGTACCTTACGACCGATATTTCCATCTTGTTTTTGTATACCTCTGTATATTCTAGGGGAATATTCTGTTCAAATTTGTTTGTTTTGTGTTTAACGATGTGCCTCTGTATACTATTTTTATCTTCAGGATTGCAACAGGCACTTTCACATTATCATTCATCTTCTATCTATATATATAAAATTGAATGTCTGTATGTATGTTCTTTATACATTTCTACATCGTTTGACCGATTTGAACCAAATTTGGTACACTTACTCGGTAGGGCTTAGATTAGATTTTAGCGTAAGAAAATGTTGAAAAGGTTGAGAGGAGAGCGAGATGGTACGAAATTATGTGATGCGCATGAATGGATTAACGAGATTCTTCTGAACCGGCTAATCCTAACTGATAATCTATTAATGGTCAATTCAAAAAGTTCTTTTAAAACTTTTTTAAGGATAACAATTTTCTATTAAAATTATTAATAAATCTAATAGATAGTTAAAAATTAAAAAATTGAACATCTGTATCTATGAATATGTATATTCTCAATACACTTCTACAGTGTTTGACCAATCTTAATCTAATTTGGCGCATAAGCTATTTACAACGCAAAAACAAAAAACAAAGCCTACATTAAACCCTTACAGAGAACTTTTTCAAGCGCTGTGTTAGGTTGACCAACGTTAGTGCGGATCAACAGATCAACGGATCTAGGGATCAGAAGAAGATTGTTTATTTAGGAGGGAAATCGGCATAGAGAAGATTGTAGAAATAGAATAAGGAATCAGAGGGAATAGATATTATAATTATTATGAATTATTAAGCCGTGGCGGTACCTTAATCCTTTAATAGGATAATAATAATATTATCCAATATTTATATTTTTCTATATAAGCGATAATATGTTTTATATTTAAGAATAATAAAAAGGATAAATATCCAAAAACGAAACAACGAAAATTAAATGCCTCCGAAAAAGAGATCCGTTATTGGACAAGTTAGTGTAGCATCCAAGAGAATGAAATTATCAAGAAAATCTGAAACTGTTCAAATGCGCGAAACTCGACTTAATTCCATTTTTATTACAACTTTATTTTTTTACCACTAATCAAACAATTTTTACCTTAATCCAACTCTTGATAACTTTTTAAATTTTAATAATGATACGCACGACGTTTTAATGCGTGCCTCCGACTTCCCGGTTGGCACCCAAAAGCCACGTTTTACCTTTCTTTTCGCGCAAGTCCCATTTAAAATTATCAATATAAAAATTTTCTACATATAACACATTTCAACAAACACAGGGTATTTACAAAATTTACACAAACATGAAATAAAATAAAAATGGTTCTAAATTACGAAAAATCTATGACAATAGATAGGTACGAAATCTCATTACAGCAAAGTGATAATATTATTTGTAAAGTGGGAGTTTTGTGAGGTAGATGTGCAATAGTACCGCATTATTTTAATCATGCGGGGCAATGAGCTAAAAGTATTTCCGAAGCACACATTGTATATGACTACTTGCAATATCCGTCAATATAAAATACTGGAAAACGAGAAATGTTGCTTAACATTTGTTTAAAAAAAGTTGAAGTAACTTTAAGTAGCAAGGCAAAGTATTTTATTTTTAGGGAGACCCCGGGCGAAGCCGGGTATCCAACTAGTGTTTTATATTTGACATTGAAAATTTGATTCTTTGTTATTTTTATTTATACAATTGTTAATGTTTTACAATAATTTTACCCTGTTGACGTCGTGGAAGTGTATTACGCCACCTGTTTGCTGTCCTGTCTGTACATTTTTGTGAGTAAACTGAGCAAAGATTATGAGGTTCATGTTACTAATTTGATAAAACCCAAAATTTTAGTTGTAGGAATGAGTGAAGAGTTGAGTAAAGAAGAAATAGTGGGAGCAATTAAATCGCATAGGTCATATAAGAATGACAAGGTTTATAATGCAATCTTGGAAGTAGATGGTAAATCTTTTGAACATATTATAAAGTGTGGAAGAATTAATGTAAAGTGGGACAGATGTGTAGTATACGAGAGTATGAATGTATTGAGATGCCTAAAATGTAGTGGCTTTAATCATAAGGCGCAAAATTGTACGGTAGGTGCAGTATGCTACAAATGTGGTGCTGGTGACCACATTTCCAAGGATTGTGTAGAAAAACAACCCAAGTGTGTAAATTGTTGTAAAGCTAAAAAAGAATTAAATTTAAAAAGTCTTGATGTAAATCACAGCACGTGGAGCCCCGAATGTCCAATATACAACAGGAAAGCAAATTTTGAGAAAAGTAAAACAGCGTATTAACAATTACAGAGTAGTGAAGGTGTATATTTAAACATACAAGGTGTCATCAACAATTTTTGTGAATTGGAACTTATAATTAACGAGCATAGGCCGGAATTTGTGTGTCTGAGTGAGACTCATTTGACGGAGCTGGATGATGACAACCTGGTTCAGATTGATAATTATGATGTAGTAAGAAACGATTCCACATCCCGTCATACAGGGGGAGTAATGATCTACGTTAGGAAGTCTTGGAAATGGGAGTTGATTAATAGAGTGGTAACAATATTTAGTTCAAGATTACCAAGCCAATCAGATTGAAGTATTTTCTTCTACCCTTTAATCTTCTTCAATCTGATTGGCTCTAGCTGGTTTCTCCCTAAGCAAGGCAACACAAGAATCCCTATCTGAATAGGTTTGACTGGTATTCATATCAAGCCCGTAGCCAGGGGGGTGGCACTCGGGAGCACGTGCCCCCCCCCGAAATGTTCAAAACGAAAGATGAACATGATGATGATTACCTTTTTTTTTTTTAGGTCATTTTTTCAATGAAAGCTTACGAGTGCCCCCTCCGAAATGAAATCCTGGCTACGGGCCTGATTCATATTATTATATTTTTAGATTGACGTTGAAACTTTTGATCGAAGGAGTTGTATATTAGCTTGTAGAAGGTTTAAAGGAACCCATTCATATGAAAAAGTTGCAGAAATGTTATTTGAAATCAGTTCTGAATTTAATTTAAAACAGGAACAATTGATATCAACCGTCACAGATAACGCATCAAATTTTGTAAAGGCCTTTAAAGAATTTGGAATTTCTTGTCCAGATTTTGATTTGGATAATGAAGGTAAATATCATCCATTTTTTTTTTATATATTATTATATAAATTGCTTACAGTTACAGAGATATCATTATACCGGACAATTCAAATATTTTATTAGTTTTTTTATCAGGCCCGTACTTAAGTGATGTCTTTTTCTGTTGGTGTGTTCATAGTCAAGAGTGTCGTTCCAGACTACTGAACAGGACCGGTCTTAGTTTGTCTTTACTATTTCTAACATAATAATATTATATATCATATTTTTTTCAGATGATTTTCAGTTTGATACAATAGAAGAAGAAAAATCTCCAATATATTTGCCCAACCATTTAAGGTGAGCAAGTCATAACTTAAGTTTGTTGGGCACAACCGACTTTAACAAAGCCATAATAAAATCAAAATCAACTTCAAGAGCTCACCATCCCGCCCTTGCTAAGTGTCAAACACTATGGAATTCATCGCGGCGACCAAAAAGTTCTGAAATAATTCAGGAAGTTCTTGGTTGCCAATTAATGTACCCTTGTCCAACCAGATGGAACTCTATGTTCGATTCTCTTGAAAATCTTTTAAAGCATAAAGATCAACTGAATATTTTATTCGAAAAGCTTTCTTTAAATAATACATTTAAAGAACAAGAAATTGAGTATTTGCAAGAATTTTGTAGTATAATGAAACCAATAGCATGTGCTTTGGATTGTCTTCAAGCGCAAAATAATTGCTACTATGGACAACTGCTTCCAACAATATTTTCTTTAAAAATTAGAATGCAGAATCTGATCGACTCCCATGCATAATCTCATGTGACGCTTTTAACAAATGAATTAATGAACAGTTTAAACAGCCGCTTTACTAAATTTTTTAATTTATCGGAAGAAATAGATGACGCAATTATAGCTACATGTTTTCATCCCAGCTTTAAACTTCGGTGGCTACCTGAAACAGCAACTGAAGCTGACAGAAACAGAATAAAAATTCTTTGTACTACAACTATACAAAAATTTATGAAGGCGAATAATTGTTTTACTTCGACTACGAATAATTATCAAGAAGAAGACGATTTTCTAATTTTATCAAAAACTTCCGGACGAAACATAGAATGTTTCGATAATGCCGCAAATGCTGAATTTGAAGTCATCACGTTTTTTAACGATAAAAGCAAATGTTTTTCTAGTTTGGATAAGTACCCCAATATAAAAAAACGCATTTATTAAATACAATACTAGTTTGTGTTCTTCTGCTGCTGTAGAAAGATTATTTTCTTTTGCTGGTATCATTCACTCTCCAACTAGAGCAGTGGTTTTCAAAGTGGGGGGCGCGCCCCCCATGGGGGGCGTAGAGACCTGAATAGGGGGGCGCGGCCTACCTGTGTAGTTGAAAAAATTTTCATTTTTTAATGTATTTGATACCCACCTATATCTTTAAAACGGTCTGCTGTTGTAAGTGAAAAACGGGAGTACCAAATTGAACTTAATATTGCTAGCGAATTACGCTGTGCAATTTCTAATATTAAGCCAAGAATTGGAAACCTTGTGAAATTCATGCAAGCTCATCCGTCACATTGAAATAACCTAAGTAAGTTGTTTTTTTTGTGGGATTTTTTGATGTCGTGAAAAATTGAAAAAAAAAGTTTTGGGCGAAAACTACCTTTTTTTTAAAGGGGGCGCTGATAATTTTTTTTGGTAGAAGGGGGGCGTGACATAAATAAGTTTGGGAACCGCTGAACTAGAGGAACGTTATGCGACCAAACATTTGAAACGCTTGTTTTTCAGGTACATGTCACTGGCCCCCCCCCAAATGAATTTTTAATAAAAAATTGGTCTCAATCGTTAGTGCTTGTTTGTGCTTCCATTCCCGAAGTTTGTGCCTCAACGGTCGCGAAGCTATTCGCGAAATCTTCTGGGACGGGCTGGAGACACGATGGCCCCCCCCCCATTCGATTTTTGATAAAAAATTGGTGTCAATCGTTAGTGCTTGGTTAGTGTTTGTTTGTGCTTCTATTCCCGAAGTTATTCGATACGCCAAGTTATGGGCATTTGAAATTTCCGTGAACTCCGAGCAAGTTGCGTGCGAATGTATGGATTTCAAATGTGCAAAAAAAAGGTTATGAGATAATTTGTATAAAGTGAATTTTTGTAGTAGGTAGTACCTACTAAGTATTATTATACTTTTATAAATATAATTTTGCTGGAATTATTTTTTTTTTGTAGTACCTACCTAATGTTATGGTTATGACTTATGAATATACAGAAAAATATATTTTCATGATATAATTATAATTTATAATTAATTAAATTACTTTTGAATTTTCACTTTAACTATAATAATTAAAGATATTAATATACAGGGTGTCCCCAGATACATTTTACATAACTTAGGACCTTAGAACTTTTTTCTAAATTCAAACTCTCGAGCGTTGGGCCTCTTTATAATGGGATCACGACTGTATTATTTAAAATGAGGGTAGTCATTTTGAACATTTACTTAAATAATGTAATATTTATAATCTTAATTAATAAAATAATTTTTCAACAAAAATAAAAATTTTGTGAATTTAATTTTTTGTTTAGGAGCTTCCGTATTTATTATTTTCTGATTTTTTGTGAAATGTGGTTTTAACAAATTTTTACTAGGCAAATGTAGTCCGTTAAATTTCCTATCCGGAAAGAGGAGTCAGAATTTTTGTCAAATGTTTCGTTTAAAAGATACAGGGTATTGAAAAAAAAAAACAAAAAAAGCTTAAATTTTTCAATATTTCTTTACTTACTTTAATTTATAACACGAAAGCAGTTTATTTTAGACACTCAAAGGTTTAAATCCAGTTTGTAGATTTAAACTATTTTTAACTGAAAAATCAACAATTTTGGGGCTTTGACCATGTGAAGGTGGAAATTTAAAAATATGCTTTAAAGAGATCTAACTCTTGGGGCTTAGAATTTTGAAAAAAAATTTGTTAAATAATTTTCTTAAAAAAGTGTCCTTTTTCACCACCTAAGTTGTGTAAAGTATATCCGGGGACACCCTAAGAAGAAGGTACCAACAAAGTTTTACAAAAAAATTTAAATCAATGAACAGTCGCTGTCCTCCCCCCTCCAATTAAAATTTTTATTGAAATTGGTGTCCAATCAGTGAACCTCGTTAAACCATTTTCATCCTTTGAGCATCAACCGTTGCGGAACTATTCGCGGAAACTTGTATACAGGCTGTGGATGCAATCACCGCCCCAAGTTGAATTTTTGTTGAATTTCAGAGACTAAATTTGAGAATGGTTTATTGAGGCTTAAACGTTTGATACCAATTTAAAATAGAATTCAATTGGGGGGAGGGGGACAGCAAAATATACGTTGAATTTAAAGTTTTTCTGAAATTTTGTTGGTACATTTTTTAGTTTTTTTTTGGTGGTATTAGATTTATTTATAGTATAAGTATATTATTATCTTTCATTATAATTCAAGTGAAAATTGAATCGCAAGCCTATAAGGGAATAAACAGAATGCCAAGACCGTCGACAGTTAATTTCGAGCAGTTGCATCTTATTATCGTTGCAAAGAAAGAAAAAATTTACGATCCCATCGGTAAAAAGATTTGGGGTCCAACGAATCCTTGTTGGACAGAAATATCGAAAGAATTTGGTAATACTACTAGTACTGCAAAATACATATATAGCCATGTAATTACAAACAGACATAATATTTTGGAAAAGCTAAATTTACAGCCTGCGTGTAAGGAAGTTTTAGATACTTTGGATGAGAAAGCAAATGAAAATGAGGAACCAAACGAATATGAAAAATTAAACGAAAATGAAGATAGCAGTTTGAAATTCAAAATATCGTTGTCTGCGGAGCAGTGGTCGAATATTTATTTACCCAATAACTGTTATAAATAACGATCAGATCGGGATTGTAATACTACTAGAAATTATGAAATATTGAAACCCCACTGTTGGACAGATGAAATTCATACTTTATTCTACAAGGAAACTAAATTTATCGACATGGTATTAATTTTCTTCGTATAAGAGGTCAATGCAAGTCCTGTCAAAGCCTTTTGGAATGTACAATGGAAAATGCTCCTGAATTGGAATCCCCTGTGATGATGACCTGCATATACGCTGGAAATTTCAGAAATTGTGACGAACGAAGGAAAAGAAAAATTAGTAGAAGCGAACGTGAAGATTTGGTAAAAAAAGGTGTCGTGGGACACCCGACAAAAGCGAAGCTTTTTACGCTATGTATAAATAAAATCCAATTATTATTATTAATATAATTTTGATATGGTAGTAAATTGTTATTAGGAAATTATTTTTCAAAATACAAAAATAGTAGTGGTATAGATATCTATTTATATTTCCAATTAAAATAAAATTCACATCCAAGTAGAAGTTAACGTAAAAAATAAATTTCAAGTAAATATTGTGGAAAATTTAGCATGTAATACATAAAATGTAATACTATTATACAAAATCTATAGAAAACATTATAATAATAATATTTTGAGAGTGTAGGACTAAGAATTTTTGAAAATTAAGGAAATGGTTATTTACTTAAAAGTTAGGAAAATGATACATGACTGACGAGGAGGAATCCATAGCACAATATTGTAAGGTTATAAGAGGGAAATGTTAACAAACTGACGATGCGCACTGGTCGTCACTGAGTCACTTACGTTTGCTTTTTCGCCCCGTTCTATATTTTAAATTTTAGGTGTCGTGCGTTAAAAAGGATACAATAATTTAAAAAGAAAAATTGGGTTACCAAAAGGCGAAAGTCGCTATGGTGCGATTTCGGCATAGTCTAGTACGATTTAGGAGCTATCATCTTAAATCGTATTTTTGTAATGTTTTTTAATTGTTCCTTTTTGTTATGTCAAAATAAGTTATTTTATGTTTATTATGTTCAAATATTAGCCGCATTAATTAAAGTTGCTGCAAATTTAATTTTTGTAAATTTAGTAATGTTTTTTAATTGTTCCTTTTTGTTATGTCAAAATAAGTTATTTTATATTTTATTATGTTCAAATATTAGCCGCATTAATTAAAGTTGCTGCAAATTTAATTTTTTTCATTAATATTTTAGACATTTATGACAGTTTCTCCTTAGCAGGTACGATTTAGGCAAGTTTACCTTATGTCAGCAGATGATTTAGATGCTTTGAGCAACTTATTACATTCTCTATACCAGTGGCGTATTTAAAAAATTCCTACGGTGGGGGGTTACTTTTATTTTATAGTTTATTTTTCGGGTTCTCGTTAATCCATTCATGCGCGTCCGTTGTAAATTTAAGAATTCCAAACGTGCTCCAGACTATACTTTCTGTACGACTACTAAGTCATATCAATTAATTCATAATAATAATCAATAAAAAAAAAAGTCAATTACTTGTAGTCAACTACTCAACTACTCATTATTAAGGTTGTTAAGAAGGAATTTCAGTATATGAGAAGTTTGTGAAATTTTTACAGCAAATTATTAGTATAATAAAGAAAATTCTGTCTAAATTTGAACTTAATCCTGTTCTTAGTTATCGAGAATTAAAATATCAAAGTTACGTTTTTACATTGAGGTAAATGCAAGATAAGGGTTTGTCATTACTTTGACATTAAGAAATGTCATCATTACAAAAATTTTCCAAAATATTTATGCAAGTGTTACAAATAAGTGTACCAAATTTTAAAAAAGTCCTGTTTTTAGTTTCCGAGAAAATTAAGATTTTATTCTAAAAAATAGCAGAAAAGCTAGTTTAACTGACCAAAATTTTTTAAATTAATAAAATTTATAAGTAAATTATTAAAAACTATAGTATTTTTAATTAAAATAAACATATTTTCATTATTTTAATTATTAAAATTTTGTTTATTTGAAGTTGGCAGTGAATACATTATCTTATGTATTTATTTAGCATAGGTCAGAGACCCCACCACAGCTTATCCCCACCCCTCTTCTTAACAACCTTTTACATGGAAGCTACGATAGAAGTAAAATTATCTGCCCGAAAATTAAATTGCAAATTTCAGAATTTATATACGATCATCGCGGGCAAAGTATTGATTTTAGGAAAAAAATGAAAGATACCTTTTCCATTGGATTCATCTTTTTCTTCGTATTGTTTTTTTCCAAATGGAGATCCGACGTTTATTAAGGGAGCTGCAGGGAAAAAAAGTTTCGAAAAGTTTGGGTCAAAAAATATAGGTCAAAACCGAATTTTTTTTAAAAAATCCAGCGACAAAATTATTGCCCTTCTCGCGAGGATTCCAAATATCAAAAAAAAATCGAAAAAAGTTGAAAAATAAGGGAGATGCGAGCGGATTCGTAAAAATCGCTTAAACCCGATCATCGGGGGCGGGGGGTGACTTTTCCAACTTTTTCGATTTTTCGTGTTATATGTGCCCTCGACCACGGCCCTTGCCAAAATTTCAAATTTCCACGACCCCCGGAAGAGCCTAAACATTTTCGCATGTGGATGAATCAGCCAATGAGGTCGTCGCTGACGTCACTTCCGTTTGCTTTTTCCGTCCCGTTCGCAATTTTAGATTTTAGGTACCCTGCGTTAAAAAGCTTCGCTTTAAAAATTGGTTGATGAAAATAAGGCACCGTCTTATATTTTGAATCAAATGGTGCAAAGGCATACAAATTACGGTGATGCACAATCGAGTAATTTACCGACCGCAAATGCCTTGAGATGTTTGAAATACAAACATTTAGCTAAGAATCGATTGAGTGCGGATCCTATTTTAGCTTTATCCAAGATGAAAGGAATGTCGCCTTTCAATGAATGCATTCGTGATATGGGAAATGATCGTTTATTTGTGCATTATTGGACGCCAACTGAAATTGATATGTATAGAATATATACAAAACAAAACAAAATTCCCACGATAACTATCGATGCAACAGGTGGTGTGGTCCAAAAGGTAAACCTAATTACAGATAGAACAACGTCCGCCATATTCTTGTATGAAATAGGAGTTATGGGTTACAAGAACCAAAGCCAATTTCCCGTGGCACATATGTTATCTGAAAAACATGATAATATGTCGATAGCTTGTTGGCTTTCAGAATGGTTGAAGAACGCAATTGTGCCGCCTAAAATTGTGGTAACAGATCAATCACTGGCTTTAATGATGGCAACAGTAAAAACGTTTACACAATATTCCAAGCTATCCAAATATATAAGCGTTTGTTCCGATTTAATTAAAAACAAACCAAATGTTGAAGTACCATTATGCATGATTCGAAATGACTTCAACCACGTAATAATGCATTTGTTTAGTAGTTGGCCAGAAATCAAGTCTACCACAAAACGTATCAAAAATTTTTATTTACGCTCATTTGGTTTGCTGGTCGTTAGTACAAATTTTGAGGATATCAAGGAATTGTTGTATAATATATTCACGGTGGCTTTACACGAGGAAGATGGAAATAATGTTGATGAAGATGGAGGTCCTACAAGTTGTGAAACGGCGAAAAGATATTTAAAAAGCAGAATAGCAACTCACGAAACTACAATTAATGAAGTATGGGAATGTCAAATTAACGAAGAAAATGGTGCTATAATTGAAATGGAAGATAGTGATACTGAAGCTGAAGTTATGTTGGATATTTTCGAAGAAATTAAAGCTATTTATGATTCGTGTTGTATAGAATCAAAAGCTACATGCAACAAAGGAGATCATGATAATATGCAGTACAACACTGCAATTGCAAAAAAAATGTTAAAGTTTTGTAAACTGCTTCCGTGTTGGTCTGCTGTAATGATCCCAATTTTTAACTATGGAAATCTTACGGAAACCAGTTCAACATCTGAAAGCCTTTTTAATCAATTAAAAAATCGTATTTTTCAGCATAAAACCCTGCCAATACGAATAGATGATTTTCTACAAATTCACATAAGAAATATTATTGGATCCACGATTCTTACAAGATCCAAATACAATAATACCATGGAAATAGAAAATAATACAACAGAAGATAATGCAATCGATGGTTCTTCAGCTAATGACGATATAGTCGAAGATAATGATGATCCGAATTATTTTGAATTGGAAAGTGAAACCGCATTAGAAAATTGGGGTGGTCTTGGTGAAAATACGAAAAAAGAAAAAGGAGTAAAAAGAAAGAAACCAAATTACTTGGATAAAGATTCCACAGTTTTAATATACAACGATCAAAGCAAAACGAAGTCGTCGGTAATCGGATTACTTAGAAATGGAAATGTATTAGGTTTAAAACCGATTCTAATTGGCAAAATGCATTTGACAGTAATCAACACATGTGGATTCGATAGCATGACACAAATCATGTGCTGCTCTTATGCTGAAAGCAAAAAATATGCAAATTTTGTCGATACTCAAAAAACATTATTTACATTATACGAACTGGTTGCACATGTTATGCGAGATGGAGTAAACGCGCAAACTTACAAAAAGCGTGCTTTAGTTTTGGATAAAGTTTTTGAAGAAGCCAACAAGAAATATTTACCAAACAATCACGTTGAACTAAACGCTGCATCCACATGTTATTATTTATTGAAAGAATTGCTCTATAATCAGCCCTCAATGACAGAGCATATGAAATGTCCTAAATGCAATATAGACACGGTAGTTCCATACTCCACTTTAACGATCAATTTTCCTACTGAACATATTGGATACCTTCAAAAAGCATTAGACCTGCGATTTAAAGAAAATTCTAATAATACTAAATGTAATCACTGTCAACAATTTACTGAAAAAAATATCCTTTTTGGTTCCCATATATTCCTGGAAATATGCGGAAATTTAAAAAAAAATTCTTCAATAGATTTTAACATTCCGTTACAAGAAATCCTTCAGGAAATTCAACTTGGTAAAAATATGTATTACCTTCGGGGCGGAATTAGCTTCTTGCCGCCTACGTTGGTAAATAATGTCAAAGCAGTTGGGCATTACATTAGCTATTGCTGGCGCGCGAGCTCGGGTCACTGGGAACGCTATGATGATCTACAGATATCATCTAAAACTGTAAGGCAGACCACAAAAGCAATGAACTGTCAATTTCTGGCGTATAGTATATAAAAATGAAATTATCTTCAATTTTAACAATATTGTTTGTTTTTATTAATAAAAAATATTTTCTTTACAAAAATAGTTTTACGTTTTACTATATTCTGGCTACATATTTATTATTTGTTAAGTTTGCATATTTGAAATCTAAGTATTGGCGTGCAACTTGCTCGGAGCTCACGAAAATTTTAAATGCACATAACATGGCGAGTCGAATAACTTCGCGACCGTTGAGGCACAAACTTCGGGAATGGAAGCACAAACAAACACTAACAAAGCACTAACGATTGACACCAATTTTTTATCAATAATCGATTGGGGGGGCTATCGTGTCACCAGCCCCTCCCAGAAGATTTCGCGACCGTTGAGGCACAAACTTCGGGAATGGAAGCACAAACAAGCACTAACGAAGCACTAACGATTAACACTAATTTTTTATCAAAAATTGATTTGGGGGGGGCCATCGTGTCTACAGCCCCTCCCAGAAGATTTCGCGAATAGCTTCGCGACCGTAGAGGCACAAACTTCGGGAATGGAAGCACAAACAAACACTAACGAAGCACTAACGATTAACACTAATTTTTTATCAAAAATTGATTTGGGGGGGGCCATCGTGTCTACAGCCCCTCCCAAAAGATTTCGCGAATAGCTTCACGACCGTTGAGGCACAAACTTCGGGAATGGAAGCACAAACAAGCACTAACGAAGCACTAACGATTGAGACCAATTTTTTATTAAAAATTCATTTGGGGGGGGGGACAGTGACATGTACCTTGTTTTTCTAAAAGGCAACGCATTATTTAATAAAAATAAAGTAAAAAACAAGTTTTATAAAAAAAGCTTTATTGAATGAAGACAAATGAAAATTCTTTCTTCTATGTGTGCTCTTGCTTGGAACCGAATAGAGTATAAGTTTCTTGTAACATAATTTTCTTTTCAAACTTTAAAGCTTTGGTGGTGCTTCACATATTATACGATAACTTTCGCCGAAGTTGATATCTACTAAGTAGGTATACGTTTTTCTTCCTTATAGAAAAGTCTATGAAAGGCCAAAGCTTTAAAGTTTGAAAAGAAAATTATGTTACAAGAAACTTATACTCTATTCGGTTCCAAGCAAGAGCACACATAGAAGAAAGAATTTTCATTTGTCTTCATTCAATAAAGCTTTTTTTATAAAACTTGTTTTTTACTTTATTTTTATTTTGTGGTTTTTAAGTTTTATTACAATCATTAATTAAAATTATTAACTCGTGAAACTCAGCGCCGAAATATTAAAGATTTATCTGACATTAACTTGACACTTGAACTAAGTCAATTAATTTTGACACATGCTTACTTGATTTCGCGGCAGATAGATTTGTGTCAAAATTTGTATAGAAAATGTGATAATTATGCGGTGGATGATCAGATCGGTTTCAAAATTTGATAGATTAAAATGTCTCGAGATACAAGTCGGTGTTTCAAATTTCAGCTTGTTTGGATGACTAGAAGTGAATTAAAAAGCAGCCGAAAGATTTTTACCTCCTATATATATATATACCCGGGTAAGTTAATATAAAGCTTTTAATAATAATAATAATAAAAATTAAAACATGTTTATATATAATTAAAAAATAAAAATTTAAATATTATTTATTAATGTTTTTTTTTTCTGTATTAACAGACAAAAAGGTTCAAATTCCAAACGGAATATATCGACGGTTATCAGTTTTTAACCAATAAGAACTAAGAAAATTTTTAATTTTCTTGATTCTCATTGGTTAAAATTTAATACTATGTTTTTTATTTTAAATACTGTATTTTGTATTTTAAATACTCAAATATTTTGTATTTGAAATACTGTATTTTGTATTTTAAACACATATTTCAAATGTATTTTGTATTTAAATACAAGTTTTCAATGTATCTTGTATTTTGTATTTAAGATACCCATTTGTGTGTATTTTGCCCACCCCTGAATAGATTTGTATATCATGTCTTGATGAAAATATAAATAATACCTTCTGAGAACTCAAATTGAACTACTTAATATTAATCGTAAATTATTTTCAGGAGAAATATGGCTACAAACCATGCAATTAAATTTAATATGATAGCAAAGTTTTTGCAGGAAAATAACAAACAGCTAGCGCGCGGAGAAATTGCTTACACAGACGGACATGTTACAAAAATGACTTTTGATGGCACCGTGGAGCCTGCGATGCTTAGAGGAGTTGTGCAAGCGAACATGAAAAATAAAAGTTATGCCATCGAGGTGAGTTTCTTTTAAAAACTCACACAAATTATGTCTTGAATTACTCAATAGGTCTCAATTGCTAAGCTTATTTGCTAGGCACTCTAATTTGCTTAAAAGGTATTGTCACATACAAAAATATATTGAAAAATTAAAGTCACTCTACATATTGCAAATCTATGTAATTTACAAAGCCAGACGCTGATTTTGAAAATAATTTGCAATATGTAGATACTTAAGATAAATGGTCTTCACGGAAATTGAAAAAGACAAAACGATATCAAATGAAAGTTCAATTGTTGAACGGCATAAGATATCATGAAACTATGCAGACGGTGGAGGGGAAGTTGGAATGAAATAATTAACGATAGATTAAGAATGGCAAAAAGTAGTTAGTCTCGCGAGTGCCTTGGTAGAAAAAACTCAAAAAACTTCCTAATTTGGAACACCATGAAGGGGTCATTTCTAATTCCCCTCACCGTCTTCGCATTGTTACTGTCAACAAGGTAAGCCCCATGCCTGGGGATAATTTTTATATTTTGTATGTGTGCCTATCGTTTAATTAAATTAATATTTTAATTCAACTCAAGTCTTTATCTTTAAAATCAAAATTAATGCGACAGTATTTAAAAAAAATTAAAGACACTGTTCGAGGTTCCAATTTTTTAAAGTCAATAAGTGCAATAAATCTAATCTTTTGTACTTACATAAATCAATATCTATGCAATTTCAACAAAGCGTATTTATGTAGATTTCGATTGATGCCGAAGATGGAATCGTTGAGGCCAAGTGCGGTTGCCCAAGGAGTGAAGTAATTTGCCATCACATGGCAGCTTTGTTAATATATGGACATTACAATTGTTACGCTACTTACCTCCCGAATTGAGCGTTGGCCCGCTAGCCAAATCAGAGAGCCGGACTTCAGAGCGTGGTAGCAAATGATTCTTCTCGGGGAAAAAGTCAAACACAACAAAGCAACTAAATCATATAATGTAACCTCAGTTACCCAAATTCTTACATAAACCTTTTTAGTTAGGTACATACATACATAAGGCAACATACATAAATAAAACAATACATGTGATCAGATACCGAGTGGGCCACCGGAAAATTCCTAGAATCATAAATTAACAAATAAACTTAAATCTAATTACATTTGGTCCCATCCTGGGCATTTCGAAATACAAATTGATTAGCTGAAAGGCTTAATGTTACAATCTAACCTTTGATTACAAGCCGTTGAACATAGATAGTGCAGAGGTTTGAAGGTCCTTAGCAGGGTCCTCGTAGTGTGACGTAAATTCGGAGACACATCAATAATTAACACAACCGGAATATTAGTTGAATCAAAATCTGAATTATTACACAACCGAACGTATAAGCATTATTCAAATCGGAATTAAAGATTAAACCACCCCCGAATAATCTGGCAATCATTTCAAATTCCAACGATTGAACCGGACTATTTTCCACAACCGTCGCCGTTTGTGGTTGAGTGATTAATGAGTCATTCTTCTCTTGCAATAATCTAAGAGCTGCATAATTACATCTCTTTCTCGCATTCCTAATTTCCCCCCGCTCTATATACTTTTTTCGCGCAATGTATGGTAAACTTACTTACATCCTGATGTCACCACTCCAAGTTGCTTACCTAACAATTTCAGGAACAACCTGCAAGTAGATTACCATAGGCGTACTACTTGATTTTACATTAGCTAACTTGGGAAAATTAAATTCTGTTGTACTAAAACTTTGTAAGCGTAACACAATTTAAGCAGCACGGATCAAGCGTGTGCTTGGAATGCTCCAAAAAAGAAAGCAGTAGAAAAAGTTGTAAAACTAAAACAGTTGTTTCCATGTAGAAAAAAACATTACTCAGCAGTAGATGAGATTACCGATGAAGAAATTTCCGAACTTAAAATTGTTCTGAATAGAAATATTGTGGGTTTCACGTGGCTCATGAGAAACGAACCTCAACAAGAAGTCCTGTGCGTTGTTCCGCAAATTGAGCAAATTCTATTTTCCTCCGAATATGTCAATGTCAAAAATAAGCGGCAGTTTTTATACGAAAAATGCCGCATATCTGAAGAAGTTCGCCAAAACTTGGTCACTTTAACCATTGGGCAATCAAAAAATGAAAATTGGTTAATTGCTCGTAAGCACAGATTAACCGCCAGCAAATTTGGCCTAATTTTATCCGCTTGTAGAAGAAAGAAATTCCCTTCATCACTATTTAAAAATTTGTTGGAAGGATAGGATCTTGGTGGGCTTAAAGCCATACAATGGGGCTTAGATCATGAAAGTATGGCTATTGCTTCTTTTTCCTTATCAACTGAATTAGAAGTTATAGCTACCGGGTTGTGGCTACATACACATGTAGCTTTCTTGGGGCTAGCCCTGATGGGCTTGTGGGTGATGATGCAATTATCGAAGTAAAGTGCCCGTACAAGTACAGAAGTAATTCATTACAGGAAGGAATCTTAAAAGATAAATCGTATATTATACGTCGAGATGTGGAAACCGAGACGGTGATTGTTAACAAGGAGCATCACTATTGGCACAAGATTCAGGGTCAACTCCATATTCTGAATCGAAGCATGTGGTATGGACACCTGCAGATACCGAAATTGTAACAATTTTCAAGGCAACGCTTTGGGAAGCAAACATTTCAATTTTGATCATTTTATCCCAAATATAAGTGGGTTACCTAACTAATTAATTGCTTACAAATTGGATTTATAAGATTTTATATATTTTAAATAAATTTGTTAATATAACCAAGGTAATGAAGTTTCTAATAAAAATTTCAGCACAATCAAAATTAAATAATAAATTAAAAATAAATACCCTAAAATTAATAAATAACGTACGGTTAAATACCCACCCTATTTTAAGAGAAATAGCGGGATCCGATAACGTTATTTCCATTACGCTATTTCTGCGCATGCTCATTTGAGTTTTAAATTAGAATAACGTTAGCGGAAAATTTACCGTGGTGTGGCGATAACTCCCTATTAGGGACGCGGTTTCCGGTCATTTTGGTATCGCTAAAACGATTGCCCGAGTTACCGAACTTTACTATTGGCCCAAGTTAAATGGGGATGTAAAAAATTATGTGCTGAATTGTGATATTTGCTGTGTTCAAAAAAGCTCACAGCAATCTCGACCTGGCTTTATGGGAAAGCCTAAACAAATTTCATACCCATTTCAATTGATATCAATGGATTTACTTGGCCCTCTGCCAAGATCAAAAAAAGGTAATCAGCATCTGTTAGTAATTACCGACTGGTTCACGAAATACGTGATTGTAAAACCTCTACCTAAAGCCACTGCCGCATCAATAGTTCGTTTCATAGAACAACAAGTATTTTTAGTGTATGGAATTCCACAAATTATTTTATGTGACAATGGTGTCCAATTTACTTCCCATTTATTTAGATTAGAGAATTAGCCACGCGACACAATGTACAAAAAATATGGTACAACGCTCGTTACCATCCACAATTTAACCCAACTGAAAGGGTCAACAGAGTCCTAGTTACTGCCATCTCCTCCTATATTAAAACTGATCATACGCAGTGGGATGAAAACATTTTCAAAATCGCGTTGGCCATTAATACCGCTAAGCATGAGGTGACTAATTTTTCCCCATCATTTTTAGTCTTCGGGCGATATCTTCCTATCGATGGCTCTTATTACGGCCCTGTTCCGGACTCCACCAACACAATACAAATAAACGAACGAATTCGCTGGGATGAATCCCAACAACAATTGCCGCCACTCTTTGTAGAAGTTAGAAAAAATCTTTCGAAATCTTACCTTGCGAGTAAAAATTATTATAATCTTCGGAAGCGCCCCTTATCTTTTCAAGTTGGGGGATATCGTTTGGAAAAAAAATTACGTTCTATCCGATGCCGCTAAGAAATTCTCGGCCAAACTGGCACCCAAGTTTATAATGAAAATCCGCTTTCCCCCTCGGGTGATAGCGGTTTATCACCACACCTGGAATAGATCTTCTCCAGTAATAATTCGTGTGATGAGGCCCAGATGGAAAACTCGCTCGTATAATTATTCGGAGGCAAGAGCGTAGGTTCTGAAAAAAAAGGTGAATTGCTTCCAACCACTCCCAAATAAAACCCCGTTTTATTCAAACAACTGTATATTAACGGAAGTGATACAATTCGCTTATCTACTGAAATTGCTGCGACAACAGCCTCCAACATAAACAATTCTGACTCGGCAGCCACTCTGGGCAAACAAATCACGTCGCAACACAATAATAAACAAAACTCGAACTCAGTACAGCCAAGAAACAGTAATGCAAAGTGGTACTTACCCAAGCGCTCAGATAAGTTTACAAAATATATGGTGACAAGAATAGCACCACCGAATCCCGCTGTACTTTCCAATGATACGTCGTGGTTGGCGTGAAGAATTTCCCTGCTGCTATGTAGTTGAAAAGATGACCTGATGCTGCACTGCAAAGGCGAGAGTCAAATCGATGTGGAGAACCAAACAGTTGCTCGAATGACGCACTAACATATACGCACTACACATGAAACGCGTACACACACAATCTGGTCGTCGACGACAACAAAGATAAGATGAAGAATCGCTACTACCTTGTACTTCGTAGTTCCACGAACGATTCTTTCGATGATGTTAATGGTGACGTTGTTGTTGTTGGCAATTTGAACTTACTATGCATAAATCGCAGGTTATAAAAATTCCCCAAAGGAACCTGGTACGTGTTTAAACTAATGACTCCCACCGAGTCCGCAACTCTTCGTTCTAAACTTCCGGAACCGACTTATAAGGCACTCGCTTACTTTTACAAATATTCAGCCGAGTCCTGTACAGACACGGAACGTTACGGAACTTGACCAAAATCTCTCACGTTCAAACCAAGTCTGCCCTACGAGCGATGTTCTAAACTCTTTTAAGGTCAAGATGTGCAGCGATGGTTGCGCATGGGAGAATCCCATAGGCGTCCAGAGCAAGAGTACGCAATGAGCCGCGACAACAATTATTACAATAAATTGTTAAAAGTTCATCAAGTAAACACGTGTTACGGTCTAAACGTGCAGTTCGACTGTCTTTTCCCCCCACAGAAATATCGGGGCCGACTAGCTAGCGGGAGGTCGTGGATAATTGTCCAAAAAGGGGAAAGTCGTACGCTCAACCCGCACGTTACTGGTCAATTCCGGGTTGTGAATTAAGATCGATGGACGATCAATAAGATGGGCGCCACCACAAGTGTCCAGTGCCAAATTGTCCAGGTCCTCGTGGTAACCCAGGGCACTACCCGAATGTACTTACCGCGTCAAGATCCCACGGAGCCTCTCAGATCCCGTCGGGACGAAGTTCGCGTACAAACAAAAGAAATACACAAATACACACATAAAACATATAATGATCATTTAATAGAAATACAAAAATAATACTAACTGTCACAGAATCTTATTGCGTAATTTATATCAAAAGTGTGCGCACCCTTTGGTTTAAAACAAAATAAAATAAAGCTGATTTTATACTTTGAGAAATTATGCATGAGGTTTAAACATGAAATTTTGTTGTTACATTGAGTTAGTACTTAAAGTACATTAATGATAAAAAAAACAAAAGAATCGTGTTGCAAACTGTTGAACGGTTAAATTGCTGCTCGATGTGTTGGTTCAAGTTCCATATGAGTCGCACAAAGAAAAGGTTCCTATTTTAAGTTAAATTTTCAAACCGTAATGAGTTGAACAAAAAAAAGGTTGCACTTCGATTAACGCGAGCACTGTGATTTCTTAAGCCGGTTAAATGTACAAAGTTTAAATAAAAATCTATCAAAATTTTACCTTAATCATATACAACCAGTGGTGGCGTTCTTCCTCCTCGACGGAATCAGAGAAGCTTCCTGGATTCCCTAGTGATGTCGGTTACCCTTTTTGTTCTTTTCCAACTGGGTCCACAATAAGTGTATTCGAAAAGTTTCGATTGGCGCGCCGTCTTATTGACTTGTATAATTCCCTTCCTTGAAGGTAGTAGTAAATATCCAAATATTAACCAAATTGCAAGATTGACCAATGTCATGCGGATCACGCGAACTAAGGATTGGTACCACAAAAATCACTTAGAATTTTCTCGGGGGTTGAACATTTTTTGATTCACCACTTGTTTAATAAACAAAACTAACAAACTTAATCATAGCATTTATAAAAGAATGCTATTAATTCCGCCCTTAGACGTGAATGAAGAAGGTCATCGAACCGCTAAGTTCAAGGGTTCAATTCCAACTTAGATGCGGAGGGGGAGCAATGCACTTGACGATCTACAGCGAGGGCCTTGGGACCGATGCAACCAATAATTAATAAGGTGGTGGGACGGGAACGGTCCATTAGGAGGTGTGTTGTTCTAAATAAAGATTCCAAGGTGACCGAGATTTCCAGAATTCAAACGTATGAAGTCATAATAAATTTATACTGTTAATTTTCCTTTTTAAATTTTAAACCCATACCAAATGGATAATAAATGAATACTGAATTAGTTTTCAAAACAAACGCAAATGTAATCAAGATTTCGAATTACGAATTTTGAATGGCAAAATAATTGCTGGAATTTTGAAATTATTTAAACGAACGTTACACACGGCGATCTAACGTACGAACTATTGGACGAAAACAATAAGAACGTTGGCCGCTGGCACATTAAAGATCTAAAACCTTCCCCTGTCTAATTTTATTTTTTAATAAAAATATATTATGATGTATATATTATTCCACGCGTTTTATGTATATACTATTCAATGCTTTCTTATATTCCGTTTAGTATAGTATTCCTTGTGTATATTTTCCGTTTTTCTTAGGAACGCCCTTTTAATTTCCATGATTAGAATTAGTTCTATTATTAAGGTTTATACTTTATTCTAGCTAGTATTTTGCTTGGTGACCTACCCTAGCGCTTAGTCGTTAGCATATTTTAGGAAGTTAGTTCATTTAGTCTTTTCATTGTAGCTGTTTACTGCGTGAATATATTTAGTAATTTTAGATCACTGATAGAACCCTTGTTGTAGGTAACGTTAGGATCATTCATAATGTCAAGTTGGGGAATCTGCTGGAACTGTAAAGAAGAGGGGCATCGTTTTTCGTCGTGCCAAAGGCCCCGAAGGGTATTTTGTTATGGGTGTGGAAAGCCCAACATTTATAAGGACAAGTGTCAGGACTGCAGTAATAAGAGGAAATGCCCCACTTGTCTCCAACTACTACCGCAATTCAAAGAAAACTTTAATTACCGCTTGCCTGAGGAAGACAACTGGAGTGACCATCGCTCTTCCTATGTCGAAAATGCTAGAGAAAGTCAGGACTTTGCAGAACCGAGGTGGTTGGAACAAAACCAACCGTCGAGGAATTATCGGACTAACCTAGAGCCGCTTTTGGCCTGTTTGACGTTAGAACCCTGTTGGGATACACCCACAAAATCTGATTTAGCTATCGCAGAAGGCCATATAGAAACTTTAAGCGAAGTACGAGAAAAAATAGATCTCAGACCCGCCACTAGGTCTAGAGACTCGACCCCGTTCGAAAGTTGCGAGTCGTCGGAGGACGACGACCCCGAAAGACCTCTACAGCTCTGTCCGGCACCACGTCCGAAACCACCAAGAGGCTGTGGTTATAAGTTCTTACCTACGCAGCGTCCTCCTCGAATCTACCGGCAGCAGACTTTTGCTCCATTTTAAGTTTCAATCTTTTTTATCGTTGCGTTTTTTTTTATGTTTATGAATTAGTTCCTTAAATTTTGTATATATTATCAACGTTTGTGTTAGGCCCGTTGGCCGCTTTTTTTTATTATTAGCGTAGTGCCCGTTAAAGTTTTTCTACTTAATCTTGCCTTTTAGTATTCTGTTATTAGGGTAAAGTCAGGCCATAGCCAAATAAGTTTAATCTGTTTATCGTTGTTTTTTGTGATAATTTTGAACTCAGTTCCTTTAATTGCGTATATCTTATTAACGTTTGTGTTAGGCCCTTTGGCCGTTTTTTTATTGTTATTAGCGTTAGTTGCCCGTTGGCAAAAAGTTTTTTGTGGTCATATTACGAATATCTTTCTGTGTATTAGCCACTGTCAATTTTGATATGGAAGTTCTGCCGTTGGCAAAACCTGAGTTTAGGATTTAGTCAAGCTTTTAAGGTATTTTGTTTGATAAGTTTATCTAACTGCCGCTTTAAGAAAGACTTTTTTTAATTGTGAAAGTGTACGTTTTGTGTAGTACGGGCAGGTTACCCCAGACTTATGTGTTGTGTGAACTATTTCTTTGAGCAAATTAAAGACTGATCTTGAAATTGCATTTTTTTTTAAAGTCACCTATTATTAGGGTAGTAAATTTGGTGGGTTTAGTAAGAGTGAGCGATTTATTAAGTTAAAATTCCGTTAGCATAGGTAGTTTTTACATTTCAATTAGTATTAGCTTCACGAAGGAGTACTAAATTTTTTATTTTTTTGTTTTTCGAAAGTCAATTTGTAGTATCGCGTATGTTTTGCTTGTCATTGATGGATGAACTTAGGTTTTTGTGTAAGATTTGGTGAGTTAAGTACTGGCTCGCCGTTGACAACGTTTAGCAAAGTCCTAATATTTCAGTTATGGGAAGTAGAAATCCGGTTTTACCCGTTGTCTATCGTTTAGTATTTTTTTGTTTATTCTGGTTTTAATCAATAAGTGATTGTAGATTTAATAATTTTCTTTTGATCTCTTTCTTAAAAAGTTTTACTACCTACTTACATCGTAACTTACTGCACCTTGTTGTTCGGGGTATTGACACTGGTATCCCTTATTTTAATTAATAGCTTGGATATTTTAAATTTCTCCTTTAAGTAGATTCTCTAACTTTCGCAACGAACCTCGTAGTTAATTACTTGACGACCTCTAATATCCTTTTATCTTGACCATCTACCCCTCTTGTTAAAATTGGGAAGATTTTTACCTTCCTGAGGATGTTTACTCGATGGGTAATTTGACATCCAGTTTGAAGCTCGTTTAGTTCAAGATGCTCTATTTTTGAGCCAACAACAGTAGTTGTATTCATCGGCATTGAGCCGAATTTTGCGTAATTGTTTCATTACGCTTAGTTTTGATCCATTCCATTTGGGATTACGATTCCACGAATTTAGGTGTTACACCTGTTCCGACCCAATTTTATTTCACTTAGGGCCGGTTGTACCAACGAAGTTCAACGATGAACTTCAGTTCTACTCCTTAGTTCAAGAAAATGCCGTTGTACCAACGTCGTTCAAATTAGATCTATAGATCAAGCGGCGATCACGAAATACCACCAATTTCGACCGTTCAACGCAAGTTCAACTTGAACGAGGGCGAACGAGGGTTACTTGACATGCGCATAAGTTAAAATAAGTAATTATGTCGGGTGAAGAGAACGCGTTAAATGAGTTTACAGACGACGAAGACTTTTTGGATTTATATGGATTAGTTGCTTTTCCTCGAAATGTTCAAACATTCAGGGAAAGAACTAACAATTTTATTAAATGGGATGACAACGAATTTCGACAAAGATTTCGCCTTTCGAAAGAAGTTGTCAGTTTCCTTATAGAAGAAATTTCTGATTCTATAAGATCTACAACTAATAAGTAGGTTTAACATACATAATCTTAAGTAAATAATTTTAAAATGGTCCATTATTACTATTGTAGAAATCATGCTCTATCACCCGAGGACATGGTATTTGTAACCCTACGATTCCTTGCCACCGGATCGTTTTTACAATTGACTGGAGATGTGAGTGGATTGCACTCACATAAAAATACAGGTTATTTATTATTATTAACTAAACACAGTTACAGTTTAATTACATTTTCTGTTGATATTTTAGTCGCCTGGTGGAGAAGAAGCAGAAAATTTTAGAAATAGAAAAGGCTTTTTCTCCTTTAACGTTCAAGCTGTCTGCAATGCAAAATTACAATTCACTGATGTTGTATGTCGTTGGCCTGGCTCAAGTCACGATTCTACAATATTCAATAATTCAAATCTAAGAGCCGGAATGGAGAACGGAAATTTTGGAGCCGACAGCTTACTCGTTGGGGGCAGTGGGTATGCAATAAGGAAATATTTAATAACTCCATTGCGAAATCCAACAACTCCTGCAGAGCAGTTATTTAACGAAGCTCAAATTAGGACTCGTAATCCTATCGAAAGGTGCTATGGTGTGTGGAAAAGACGATTTCCTATTTTGGCCTATGGAATTAGGCTAAAAATGAAAAAAGTCGAAGCCGTTGTAATAGCGGCAGCAGTATTGCATAACATTGCATGTCAAATGAACGACACTCTGCCTTTGCCACAAAATATGGATTTAGAAAATGTAATCAATATACAAAACATGCCGCTTGAAAATATTGACAATGGAGAAGGCAATGTTAATTTGCATAATGCTACAAGACATGCCTTAGTTGTAAATTATTTTCAAGGCTTGTTACCGTAGCAACAAAATAACATAAATTTATAAAAGTTAACTTCAATGGCATATTACTTTTTGAAAACATTTTTCCCACCGAGTTGCTATATTCCGAGAGTTTTCTGTAGTAAATAATATTTAAATTTTCTTTGTTGAAATAAAATATAAAATTTTAAATTATATTATACAAAATAATAATAATATACAAGTATATATACAGTTTTTAATTTTTTCCTTTGAACAACAATTTTTCAATCTTCGGTTATCCCTAACCATAGGTTTACTTCCATAGATACAATTCTTGCAACAATTATTTCTATAGAAATAAGCTCTTGATAAGCGGATATTGAACTGCATCAAAGGCACGTTCTTGCAAATCAAGTTTAATTGCCTGATTAAAGTTAATCAACAGAAGTTGAATGTAAAATACAATAAAAACCTTTGTTTCGATAGAATTAATCAACCTTTTAGCTGATCACCTCTATTGAAACAAAAGTTCATACTATAGCTTTCATTCAATTTTTGTTGATTAACTTGAATGAGTTAATTAAACTTGATCATGAAATGCATCTCCTTAAAGCTAAGAACTGATCGAATCGTCACAAACACAATTACACAACATCTTCTTCTTTTTCAACAGCAACATCTCCATTTCCAAGTTATGTTTTTCTTGCATAAATATGTTGCAATTTCAGTTGATGTTCTTCCTCATGTTGTTGCGTTTGTCGATCAGTTAAATTAGCCTTCGACAGAGCCCAAGCTCCCAATTGACTTGGAAGAAAATTGTTTCTTTTCAACCGATTCACTCCTTCTAAAAGATAAAACGTGTAAAGTCAATCCTTGTAGTAGATAATATTAAATAACATACTGTCGCGTGGAGGGGGTAGTTTACCCTTAACCACACTTGGGGGTAGCTCAGTTGGTGGTGTAGCTCATAATAAAAACCAAGACTTTATAAAATAACTATATTAAAATAAAATAAGATAAACTGTACAAACTTAAACTAGCACTTACCCTAAAATTACAATCATCATCGTAGGGATGGAAAGATTGACCATCTTGGGAGCTAAGGGCTGCTGCGTGGTGTTCCAAAGTGGTTCACTCGCGAGACTGATTACTTATTTTTCCAATTACTTTGATCAATCTTTCCACACCCCTACTCTTATCTCGATCGACCCCGTTGATCGACATTTTTCGATATCGATCGTTTGGGGTCATCACCTTCTTATCAAATTGACACGCCTTGTGCCGGTAGCGGATATGTCACTGGTCACTGCCCTTATGGAATGTACCGAATATGGAAATTCTATACTTCCTTGCAATCGTTATTACAATTTAACTTGAGCCTTTACATTCTTGATTTATGATTATAAAATATTTTTATAAAAATGTAAGATTATTTTTTGAGTGTGACAATACTTTTCAAAGGTGTCGACAGTGGAGTTCTCAATTTTGCAGGCGTACATTTGCTCCAATCCACAACCGATACTAGATTTTTATCTACCGGAACAACTTTTTTCACTAAAATAAAAAAAATTAGGCCAAGAATTATGAAAATTTTAATAACAAACAATCAATGGTCGACAATTTAATAAATCTCGGCTGTTGTGGTGATGTATTTTCCTTATCTACAAATACAATTAATGAAGTCAATTTAAATTTCAGAAATTTTTAACTATAATCTTTACCATTATTAGATTGTTCCACATTAATGGACTCGATTTCATCCATGAAACGTTCCTCGAGAGTTACTGAAATCGTCGACATATAAATTATAATATTTTGAATTAGTTAAATACATACGTAATTCATTCGTGTTCAATCTAAGTCCTTCTTGTGTTGAATCTACAAAATATAACAAGGTAGTTAAATAAATTTAATCAATGTGCATATTATTTGTTAACTAACCATTTACACGGTCAGCCCCATACTGTGAAGGAAACCCTGTGACCTGAGTGGTGATAATTTCCTTGATTTTCAAATCAGTTTCATCGATTTGAAATTGTGTTGAAGGACCACCACCGGTTCCCTTCAAAAACGTCTTTTCGTCTGAAAATTTCTTCTTACTCCTTTTTTTTAAGTTTTCGTATTTGTTCTTTAGGGCTGCCACATCCCGAGGAACATCTCCAACACTGCTGTTAAATTCTCCAGCAAGAATTTCCCAGGCTCTTTTTTTCTCATTAATTGTATATGAGTCAGATTTTCTGCACTCAATTATCCCCTTATATTTATGCACAAGAGTAATCAAGGCATGTTCTTCTTTTGCAGAAAAATTCATACACCTTTTGAATTTCTTTTCCATATCGTTTACCTAACAAAAGATAAAAGACCACCACCAATTATTTACATGTATCCACCACCAATCACTACTTAAAATTCCCATAAGCAAAATAATTATAATATTCATCAGCAAATTTAATTTTTATAGATTATTGTATGTGACTTGAAACAAAAAATTTCCCAATAATAACCAATAACCATCAAGCAATACTACAAAAACGCTTTTATTTTATACATAATATCAATATAATAAATAGGTAGGTACTTACAACAAAATTATTAAACAAAACAAACACAATAAACAAATTGACGCGGGAACAATAATGACGCTCACAATCAGTAAAAGTGAAGCCAATCTGTAAACATTAAACATTTAGGTCGAAAGTACTAAATTGGAACTACTCAGGGATACCAATACGTGTGAATCGAGGTTCAACTAACTGAAGGTAGAACGAGCGTAGTACAACGCAACACAAGTTGATCTTAGATTACCGGTGAACTTCTGGTTAGCAGAACTGCCGTTCACTGAAATTTGGTACAACTGGCCCTAAAACTCACAGGCTTCTTCTCCAACCTGCCGTGTGTAGACAATCACTAGGTGACAATTTTGTTAATTGAATTTAAAGAAAATATTTATGAAAATTTTGGAAAAACTACCGGGTTTCCCGCAGATTTTATATTTTTTATGTATACTATAGCCTATTTACTACCCCTTTTAAAAAAAAATTGTCGAAATCTGAGATCGTAGATTACTACCGGACCCCGTTTTACAAAGTGTTTTGCTTGGGGCGCTAGGGTGTGCCGCCCTCTGAACAGGGGAGGGAGGGGTTCGAGCCCCCCTAGCTACCACATGGGCACGCCACTGGATGGTATTGGAAGTGGATCATATGAATGTTTTGATTCATTATAGAAAAAATAAAAAATATTTAAAATAATTACAAAAAACATCAAATTGACTTAAACCGTGGGGCTTGTAATTAAACGCAGCGTATGAGAAAATGAGTACAAAAACCCAGTGCGTTGTATTGTATACTTTTAGGGTCGAGTTTTTAAAGAAATTATATAGTAGGAATATTAAAATTAAAAATTTTTAATTAAAAAAATTAAATTAAATTAATTTAAATTAAAATTAAATTAAATTAAATTTAAATAATTTAAAAAATTTTAAATTTTAGCTTAATTCTTAATTCACATTTAAATTCTAACTTCAATTTATTTAAGATATCGGCTCTCTCTCAGTTACCAGAGTTAATAAAAATATTTATTTTACAAATATTTTCAAATTTTAGATTTAGGATTTAGATAATTATTGTTATTTAATTTAATCTCTTTACACATTTTACCATTCACAACTACCTGCATTAGTTAAAGAGGCTTCTGCTGGTAAAATTTCTAGAATTTCCAAATTCAAAAAAATATTCGGCCCTTTACAGTTACAAGAATATTTTCAAATTTTAGATTTAGTAGATATTTATATAATTATTATTTAATTTAATTTCTTTACAAATTTTTCCATTCATAACCACCTGCATCAGTTAAAGGGGCTTCTGCTGGTAAAATTGCTGGAATTTCCAGATTCAAGATTCAAAAAGAGTATTCAATTTAATGTTATGATTACGTTCAAAACCTTTCGAAAACTTTAAAAATTATTTTTCGGCATAGGCGCAACTAGCTCTAATATTTGGGGGGAGGGCTAAAATGAGGACCTTTTTTTTGCTTAACAAAATAAAATAATAAATATGGAATTATAGGAACCCTTGACAATCAGTGGAAAAAGAAACCGTTCATGTTTTTAGAGTAGTCCATTTATTTTGAGGGGGCTAATTTAAATTTAGTTGCGCCTATATTTTCGATACCGAATTTGCAAAAATTTTGAGTTCTATTGTTTAGGTTGCTATAAACAAAAACAAATAATAACGAATGGTAACTAGACATTTGTAATATTTAATAAACAAAACTATAACCGACACTCTTTTCATATTGATAAAAAACAAATCTAATGTAAAATAAAGCAAATTAGACGTTTCGTCGGGAGATAGTCCACGGAATTTCCCTTTTGCACAGAATATTATCCTATCATTTGTTCTCTTACATATTTTCGAAAACAATCGGCCCGACTCGCAGAATAATCGAACAAAATGATCGATAATATTTTACGAACATGGGAAATTATTATATGAAAACAACGCCATCAA
Organism: Cantharis lateralis; assembly: GCA_963170105.1. Lineage (NCBI taxonomy): Eukaryota > Metazoa > Arthropoda > Insecta > Coleoptera > Cantharidae > Cantharis > Cantharis lateralis. The sequence goes on along the minus strand of OY720630.1, from coordinate 7,390,448 downwards.
TAAAAGTATAGTTGAACTATTATAGTGAAATTTCCAATTCGCCCTTATGCAACCTATTTGCCACATACGTAGAAACTAGTTTAAACATTACAATTTTACTAGGTACTTTGCAAATTCCGTATTTCACGATTATTGCTGAAATTATAAAGAATTTTTTGAAATAGTGTTAATGTAAATTGAAGTAAATTTTCTTCTGATTCTGATGAATATAATTGTTATATAAGTAAACCAACTTAACAAAGGTAAACCTTTAAATATCAACCATGGTTCAAAATGCATCTTTTTGTGCTCCTTCAAAATATTGTTTTTTAATTAAATTATTAATCAATATTGATTGGTCATGAAACTGTAACATTGTACTTTATATTACTGTTTCATTTACCCCGAAATTCGCAATAGTTTTTCTTATAATCGTGAAATAGTGAAGCCACTTTTTCTCCATTTGATTAGCATAGCGTTTTCACGCCCTTAAAGACCAGAACCAAGCAATCATGCTTACAGGAACTCTCTTAAAGAACACTGCGGCAACAAAGAGATCCTACTTTTCTGGATACCCTGCACCCGGAACCCCTCCAAGAGAAAAAACACTTTAAATCAGTCTTTTCATCCAGGAAACCCTGTATCAATAAGGGGACACCTTGATACAGTGGCGCCCAAAAACAGCCTTTCCACCCAGGAAAAATCAATCCTTCTCGCAAGAGCGATATTTAAACTGGAATCGAACAACGAATGGATTCTTCCTGAATACTGGTTTTACCACTATCAAGCAAATTTTGGATGAGATCTCAAATAACATGGATCGAAAAGTAAAGAGCCGTAATTAGGCGTACGAACTACTTTAGTTGGAAACGGGAATAATGGCCACTTATGGAACACTTGCAAGCGTCTAGCGCTTTTCAGTCATCTGCTTTCTTGCTTTCTGATTGGTCGCTTTAAAAATCACTAATCCATTAATAGTTTCGGTGCTATAGCTGATTGATGGCAGAAGTTATTTTGAAAGGTACCAACCGTAAAACTCATAAAACTGTCTATATAAGTAGTAGATTCGAGGAATATTTCCATAGATTATTCAAATTCAAACATCATGAATTTACCACGTGCACCAAAACGCGCATCAAAACAACTGCTAAAGGAGGTAGCAATGTTCACACGTCCCTCACGTGCAAGACAAGAACCAGAACAACCAAAAGAGATGATACCAAAGACCGATACGAAAGAATTTGAGAATTTGACCAAATTAGCAACGCGCAGTTATAATGAATTCGAAGTCATGATGCGAAACAAACAGGACAGAGTAATTTACGGCGAAAACCATATTAAGGCGGCTGTTAAATTGGCCGCAGTCGACAGGCTATTGATATCCGACAAATTGTATGCGTCTATGGACAAGTCCACAATATCAACGTGGCACAAAATATTTAAAAAAATTAAAAGTTTCGGAGGCCAAATTATACTCTTTGCCAAAGAGCACGCTAAAACGGAGGAATTAGAGAAAATAACTGGAATGGCGGCTATCTTGTATTATCCACTTCCACACCTCGATGATACCATTGAAAATAAATAGAAAAACCTTTTTTTAATAAATTTATTTTTAATATTTGGTGATTATTATTTTTGCACCCAATTGAATAAACAAATTGGTAAAATCTTCGACGTTTTAAATGCCTATTATAGCTTCTCCATACCGACGCGTCCTTGCTTTGAGGATTAAGTTACCATGGGGGGGGGGGGGACCTTTATTTTACGATTAAGTAAGCTATGCTAAATTTTAAGTTTTCAGTAAACCTCAGATTCAGAAAGGGGAGGGGCGAAGGGAGCGCGTGCTCTCTCCAAATTCCCGAGAAAAAGCTCCTTTCGATTAATAGGTATCATTTTCAAATCTGACTGCGCCCCCCGATGAAAAATTTCTGGATCCGCCCCTGCATGGGATCCCTATTAAGAATTATCAATCAGAAATCTCGTAAATTTTTAAGTTTCACATCAAACCACTCAAAGTTGACACTATTTCCTGAAGGCCTTTGACGAGAAAGCAGTTATCTTTCATATTAATCAGGTTTTGTACGAATTTTCTTTATATAATCTTGGGTTAATTTTGAAACTATTATTTTCAATAATATTATATTTATTCAATTATTATATTTTCAATTGTATTATTATTTCTTCTTTTAAAAGTTTTCAATACGAAAATCCGGGGTAATTCAGCTAGCTTTCGTACGTACGCGCCATTGCGCCATATTTTACAGGTCATTGCTTGGTGTATTGTACACCAATCACTGATTTATCGCTAGAAGCAGATAGTCATATTTTATTATTCGGTTTAGCTGGTATTTCTGATCCCTCCTGAATAACAGCCACGGCCGGCGCTATGCACTAGGCAACTTCCTAGGACGCAAACGATAAAAGATCGAGGTACAAAAATTAATTGCAGTGTCCAATATAAAATGAGATTACTGTCGCTCTTTTCTGTTTCTTTCCTCCAAAAGTCAATAGAAAATCTTTAAATATTCTGAAAGAGCAAAATTTAAGCTTTCATAAGAAAATTCTTCTGAATTTTGAAAATCGACTTTTTTATGTAAATTTTATAAGTTTAGGTTCATTTTTGCTTTAAAAAATATTCACTTGACGATACGTGTACGCTACGTGGTTATTAGAAATCAGAATTTAGGTGAGGAGAGAACCTGCCCATTCTACTGCATGTGGTTGCAGAGGAAACATCATTCGAGTTCCTAGATTATCGAGTTCATTTGCACTCCGAGTATTGTAATAATTCACACAAGGGTTGAGAAAACTGCCCGGAATCGCCCGAGCGGTGAGCAGGGGCGTTTGGAGCGTAGGTTTTCACTACCCCTAACATTTTTAAATCTCGGATCTCAGCATTCTAATTTCGTCATTTTCGAGTTCGGTAACCTTATAGGGATGATGTCCAGCTGCCTGTTGTCAGTAACCAATGGTATTGCACAATATAATGCAATAATGTAAGAATTTATTTTTGTTAATTTTGGAAAAACTACTTGATGATCCGCAAAACATCGACCGGTTGTCATGCCCAAGTTTTCAGTGTTTTGATTAGTTGGAATACCTCCTGCTGAAAAATATTCTCAATCGGTGTCTTGTGAACCCCCCCTCCAGATTTCAGTTGAATCGGGAATGTATGGTTTGTCAATATCGAGACTGTCCGTTCAAGGCGGGGGTATCCCCTAGCTGACGAATTTTGATAGAAATGATCTTCCAGCTAGTTTAGACCTGCTGTATCAGGATGCTGTGAGCTCCCTGATGTCTGAAGGAAGCCTTCAAAATAGAGATTCCTGCCCTTCTAGACCCGTTTTTTTAAATCATTTGTACAACGTGCAGCTGCTTTCTATAGAAATAAACTCTTGATAAGCGGATATTGAACTGCATCAAAGGCACGTTCTTGCAAATCAAGTTTAATTGCCTGATTAAGGCACTTACTCATTATCGGAACGGTTGTCTTTAACATCACGATAGATGAAAAAACCATACCCATTCCTTTTTTAATAGCACCAGAAGTGCAAGAATCTTTTATCGTAGGGTCCGATTTTTGTAGAACATTCGATATGTTAATTTCCTTTGGCATTCCCTCAATTCCCGACGAAGAAAATTCTACCAACCTATTTTTGCATCTACCTTATGATAATAGACCTTTTTTGGAAGTCGTCGTTAACGATGTAATTTTCGAATCTTTGTTAGACTCTGGAGCGACTAATAGCCTTATCGGATTGAAAGGAATTAATTATTATTTGAAAACTAATAAATTATTTAATTATACTATATCTTCGACGATGGGAATAAAAATTGCCAACGGCGTTAATTCTCAAGTTTTGGGACAAATTTCGATCAAAGTTACTTTTAATAACGTCACGAAGCCTATTAATTTTCTTCTGGTGCCTGCAGTCCCCCATGCCTTTTTGATGGGAGCGGATTTTTTACGTGCGTTTAATTTAACTTTAGATTATGAGCAAGCGAAATGGAGCATGCCCAAGACGAATCCCATACCTCCCACGCCTCTCATATCTCCCATACCTACCTTACCTCCCAAGGTCCATTCCTTCGATTCTACCGTTACTCCAGTGGTACAGGACTATACCTACCCTTCTGAAGATACAGAGGAGGATCGAATCACTCTTACGTCTCAGCAACAAAATTATCTATCAGAAGTCATCGAAAAATTTGAATCTTTGAGTGTTGCTGCTTCAGGTTGCGTAACTGTTGCCACGCATGATATTGATACGGGAACGCCCCCCCCCCCCCTTTTAAAAAAAGACAATATCCCTTGTCACCGGCGATGCAGGCTCATTTACATAAAGAAGTCGACGAAATATTACGAGATGGTGTCATACAACCATCCAACTCGCCTTATTCGAGTCCGTTTTTATTAATACGTAAAAAGAATGGAGAATTCCGTTTTTGTTTTGATGGCCGAGAAATCAATAAAATAACTATTGCTGACGCTTATGCGCTACCGCGCGTTGACGCTATTTTGAACCGTTTAAGAAACGCAAAAAATTTTTCCTCGATAGATTTACGTAAGGCATTTTGGCAAATTCCTTTGAGGGAGAAATCCCGACCTAAAACCGCATTTTGTGTCCCCGGGCGCGGATTGTTTGAATTTCTAGTTATGCCATTCGGATTATCGAACTCCCCACAAACATTGCAACGAGTTATGGATGTTACTTTAGGCCCTCTTATTTATTCCGGTAAAGTATTTGTTTTTCTCGATGACATCATGGTCATATCTGAAACATTTGAAGAACACATGATAACCCTGATCGAAGTTTACGAACGTCTAAAGACAGCAGGTTTTAGAACCAATTTAAAGAAATGTCATTTGTGTTTGAAATCCCTCACTTTTCTAGGTTTTGTTGTCGATCAGGAAGGTATACGTACCGACCCGGGTAAAGTAGAATGCATCCAACGTTTTCAAACACCCAAAACCACTACCGAAGTCAAGCGGTTAATCGGTATGGTTAGTTATTACAGAATTTTCTTACCAGATTTGTCGACTATTTCGTCTCCCATTACGGCTTTAATCAAGAATAAAAAGAAAGGGCAAACCATTTCGTGGACTTCGGAAGCTGAAGAAGCTTTCGAAAAAATAAAGGTTTTAATCTCTACTGCTCCTATTTTAATTTCGCCGGATTTCAAAAAACAATTTTTCTTGCAAACAGATTCAAGTGCCGTGGGCTTAGGCGTAGTATTATTTCAGGAGAAAGACGGTTTAGAACATCCTATTGCCTATGCCAGTCGCGCCTTAACGTCAGCGGAGCAAAAATATCATGCCACCGAACGCGAACTTTTAGCCATACTTTTCGCCATAAATAAATTCCGCGGGTATATCGAGGGAACGCACTTCGTCGTTATAACCGATTGCTCAGCTTTGCAATGGTTAAATAATTTTAACGAATCTTCAGGAAGACTGGCACGTTGGTCATTAAAATTAGCGCAACATTCGTTTGACGTCAGGCATAGGCCTGGAAAATTTAATATAGTACCGGACGTACTCTCGCGGGATGTTTGTTTGTTACAAGGTACCGATATTGTCAAAGACCCTTGGTATATCGATTTACAAGAAAAAATAGAGGAAAATCCGAAAGATTACTCACAATTTAAGGTAGAAAATGATGCTATTTATAAATTAATTCCCTCATCTAATCCTAACGTGTCGAACATACCTGAATTCAAATTAGTGGTACCCCGAGCAAATCGTCAAGAAATTCTTAGACAATGTCACGACGACGCGGTTTCTGGTCATTTTGGTATCGCGAAAACGATTGCCCGAGTTACCGAACTTTATTATTGGCCCAAGTTAAATGGGGATGTAAAAAATTATGTGCTGAATTGTGATATTTGCTGTGCACAAAAAAGCTCCCAGCAATCTCGACCTGGCTTTATGGGAAAGCCTAAACAAATTTCTTACCCATTTCAATTGATATCAATGGATTTACTTGGCCCTCTGCCAAGATCAAAAAAAGGTAATCAGCACCTGTTAGTGATTACCGACTGGTTCACGAAATACGTGATCGTAAAACCTCTACCTAAAGCCACTGCCTCCTCAATAGTTCGTTTCATAGAACAACAAGTATTTTTGGTGTATGGAACTCCACAAATTATTTTATGTGACAACGGGGTTCAATTTACTTCCCATTTATTTCGAGATTTAGCCACGAGATATAATGTACAAAAAATATGGTACAACGCTCGTTACCATCCACAATTTAACCCAACGGAAAGGGTCAACAGAGTCCTAGTTACTGCCATATCCTCCTATATTAAAACCGATCATACGCAGTGGGATGAAAACATTTTCAAAATCGCATTGGCCATTAATACCGCTAAGCATGAGGTGACCAATTTTTCCCCATCATTTTTAGTCTTCGGAAGATATCTTCCTACCGATGGCTCTTATTACGGTCCTGTTCCTGACTCCACTAACATCATACAAATAGACGAACGAATTCGCTGGGACGAATCCCAACAACAATTGCCGGCGCTCTTTGCAGAGGTTAGAAAAAACCTGTCGAAATCTTACCTAGCGAGTAAAAATTATTATAATCTTCGGAAGCGCCCTTTATCCTTCCAAGTTGGGGATATCGTTTGGAAAAAAAACTACGTTTTATCTGATGCCGCTAAGAAGTTCTCGGCTAAACTGGCACCCAAGTTTATCAAGTGCACGGTCCTGCGTAAACACGGCGATCTAACGTACGAACTTGTGGACGAAAACAATAAAAATGTAGGCCGATGGCACATAAAAGATTTAAAATCCTCCCTTGTCTAATTTTTTATAATACTTTCTGATGTATATATTATTCCAAGCCCTTTCTTGTATATATTATTCCAAGCGTTTTCTTGTATATATTTCAATGCTTTCTCTTTATTTCGTTTAGATCAATAGTATTCCTTGTGTAAATTTTCCGTTTTTCTTAGAAACGCCCTTTTAGTTTCCGCGGTCAATAGTAGTTTTTTAAGGTTTAGATTAATTCCAGCTAGTTTGCAGCTCAGTGAGCTACCGTAGAGTTTAGTTTAGCATAAATTAGGGAGTTAGTTCAATAAGTCATTTTAATTTAGCTGGCTACGGCCTGATTATTTTTATATTGCTAGATCACTGATAGAACCCTTGTTGTAGGTAACGTTAGGAGATATCCAAAATGTCTAATTGGGGACTTTGTTGGAATTACCAAGACGAGGGCCATCGTTTCTCATCATGCCCAAGGCCCCGTAGGGTATTCTGTTATGGTTGTGGTAAACCAAATATCTACAAGGATAAGTGCCAGGATTGTAGCAACAAAAGGAGATGCCCAACCTGTTTTCAGGTCTTACCGAAATTTCAAGAGAAGGAGTATTATCGCTTACCGGAGGAAGGCTCCCGTAACGAATGTCGTACTTTCGTCTTAGAAAATGTCGAAACTAATCCGAATTTGGAGGAGACCAGTTGGTTGGATCCCAACCAGGCATCGGGAAGTCGTCGGACCAACTTAGAGCCGCTTTTGGCCAGTTTGGCACTGGAACCCTGCTGGGATATTCCCACAGCAGCAGAAATAGCTATCGCAAAAGGACATGTAGAAACAGTGAGTGAAATACGAGAAAAGATCGACCTCAGACCCGCTACTAGGTCGAGGGACTCCACCCCATTTGAGAGCTGCGAGTCGTCAGAAGACGAAGATCCCGATAGACCCCTTCAGCTTTGTCCGGCACCACGTCCGAAACCAGGTAGAGGCTGTGGGTACAAGTTCGTGCCTACGCAGCGTCCTCTCCGAACGTATCGACAACAAACTTTCGCTCCCTTTTAGTTAAACTTTGTTTTAATTTTTTTTTGTTTATGAATTAGTTCTTTAACTCTAGTATTTTAATCAACTTGTGTTAGGCCCGTTGGCCATTTTGTTTTTATTATTAGCTTAGATTTTTTTTCTCGTTTTCTACTTAATCTTGCCTTTGAGTATTCTGTTATCAAGGTAAAGTCAGGCATTAGCCAAGTTTAGTTTTAACCGATATCGTTGCGTTGTTTTTTTTTGTGTGATAACTTTGAATTTAATTTCTTTTATTTAGTATGTCGAATTAACTTTGTGTTAGGCCCGTTGGCCGTTTTTTTTTATTGTATTTAGCGTTAGCTGCCCGTTGGCAAATAGTTTTTTTTTAGTTATTAAACCTTTCTGTGTATAAACCACTGTCATTTTAGTAGTTTTAAAAAATTTTTTTTTGTAACTGCCGTTTTAAGCAAAACTTTTGTATTGAGAAATCACGTTTGGTAGTTACGGGTAGGTTACCTCCAAATTTTTGTGTTGTGTGAATTTAGCGAATTAAAGACTGATCTCGAAATTGCATTGTTTTTTGATAGTTACTTGTTTTATAGTCTTAAATTTTTGTGGGTTATCAGCGAACATCTTTCCCTTAATTTCCGTTAGCCTAAGTAATTTTTAATAAATTCATTTAGTATTAATATTCTTGAGAGAGTGCTATATTTTTTGTTTTGCTTTTCGAAAGTCAATTTGTAGTATCGCGTATATTTTGCTTGTCATTGATGGATGTACTTATGTTTTTGTGTAGATTTGGTGGGTTAAGTTAACTAGCTCGCCGTTGATAACGTTAGCAAAGACTTATTAATTCAGTTATGGGAAGTAGAAATCCGGTTTTACCCGTTGTCTATCGTTAAAGTAATTTTTTTGTTTATTCTGGTTGTAAATCATTAATGATTTTAGATTTAATAATTTTTCTTTGATCTCTTTCTTAAAATTTTTTAATTACTTACTACTTCGTAACCTACTGCACCTTGATGTTTGGGGTAATCACACTGGTATCCTTTTATTAAATTTTTATCTTGGATTTTTCAAATTTTACTTTATTCTAGATTTAAGTGTATTTAACCATTAATTTTAATGTATGACTAGGGACTTAGGGAAGTTGGCGAAATTTTAGATGAATTAGTAATCACTTGTGGGATCAGTATTGCTTATTGATACCGGATTTAAGGAGTACCCCTCTCGCGGATGCTATCTGTCGACAGACTAGCTAATCACTTAGGCCCTTGTTTTTCCTTGTACAGTTAGTTTTAATTTAGTTTTAGGAAGCTTGTAAATTTGATAGCTATTACACCTACCTCCATTTCTTGATTCAGGATTTAGGTCCACCCTTTTAAATCAAGTGGCGCCCACATATTCCCCGTTACCCACGTAACCCTTTTCTCCCCTTCTCTGGTCAATAGTGATGACAATTTTAGTTTCCCTTTAATCCCCTTACTAGCTAGCCCTTTCCGTGTGTTAATATTATTTTCGAAAAATTTTTTTTGGTATTTTTTACGCTTAGGAAGATTCGGTATATTTACCTTGAGTTATACAGAGGGAATCCCTGCCGATCCGACTTTTCTTTTTGTTATAGAATTATTTAATTAAAAATTTTTTTTGGTTTTCATAGAATAGTTGATATAGATTTTTAACCCCTAAGTAGTTACGGTATATTTACCTTGAGTCATAAAGAGGGAATCACTGCCTAACCTACTTTTATCTCTGTGTATTTTTTTTGATCCTTACTGACGTCACCCTTTGGTAGCTGTGGACTGAATTTTTAGTAACGATGTTTCTATTTTGAGTTTGAAACCAACTTCAAAAATTTTTTTTCTCTCTCCCTGCTAAGAGGGGTGTGTTACGATTTGCTTTCTTGTATTTTCAATTTAATTTTAGTTTAAAATTAAATAGCGCAATCGTAACTTTTCTTTTTAATCGTCCTTTGAATAGCGCTGTTGTTTTCGAACATTTGCGGTTCGAGATAAGGCTCGCCGTCGTCGACAGGCTTCAGCCTGCATTCTGTTAGGAATTTATTAGCGAAGAGAGGGCAAGACCGCGAATCAAACCCCATCATTGTACATCAAAAGCTTGCACGTGAAGCAACCTACCTACGGAACGTCCAAGAATGGACTTGTGCCCTTTTGTAGGATTGAGTTTAATTGTCGCGCTAAGTGCACTCTCGTTTTATCGAGATGTCTAAGTTTTTCTAATTAACGCAACATCTAAGTTAAGTTGACGATATTTATCTTATCTATGCGAATGTTGACTATCGCGACAGTTAGTGCTTGCTCTAAAGTAAATGTTGAAGATCTCGCAATTAAAATTCTCAACCAATAGGTTGTTACAGTTATTAGCGACCATCGATTGTTCTATAAATAATAAAGTTAAATTAAAGCAACCTACCTACGGAACGTCCAAGAATGGACTTGTGCCCTTTTGTAGGATTGAGTTTAATTGTCGCGCTAAGTGCACTCTCGTTTTATCGAGATGTCTAAGTTTTTCTAATTAACGCAACATCTAAGTTAAGTTGACGATATTTATCTTATCTATGCGAATGTTGACTATCGCGACAGTTAGTGCTTGCTCTAAAGTAAATGTTGAAGATCTCGCAATTAAAAATTTGAACCAATAGGTTGTTACAGTTATTAGCGACCATCGATTGTTCTATAAATAATAAAGTTAAATTAACGACTTTTTCTACCATGGCCAATGTGGCTTTAGTGTTTTTTAAACCAAGTTTTGAAAGTTTAAAAGTTTGCAAAACCGAATATTATCAAAAGGTATTCAGCTTTCTTCGTCATTGAAACGAAGTTGTTCGATTTTGGACCGATAAGTAGCCGACGACAAGATCAGCATCTTGGGACAACCTGTAGCTATTTGAGCTATCACTCTCGTTTGTGTCGTCTTGCCGAGCGAAATTATCGAAGCAACTATCTAAGTGAGTACTTTTTTGTATTAGATTTATTGTGTATGCGCTATATTTTTATAATTAAGGTGCGACGATTTAAAAGACATTTAAGTATGGCTAAGTGTAATTGCCAGTTTAACGGAATTTCCGTAACACTTTGTATTTGTAATTTTAAGTATTGGGGGATTTTATGTTGATCGATCACATTACTTCAATTTTCGTAGGCTCATGCCGTTTTATATTGTGATCATTAAAACTATTTTGACCAACCATTGTTTTCTTTTTGTTAAACATTTTTTTCAGCAGTTATGTAAAGTTATTTCGACAATTTCGCTAGCTAAGAAGCTAACACCAACGACCCATCTCCGACTGAGCGAGCAATTAAGTAATTTAACTTTTCTTTTTCTATTTAAATGTTACACGGGCTTTTATACGTAACACCATCGACCCACTAATGCTATTCCAGAGAATGTGCATCGCGAAGAAATCAGATAAAGAGATGAAGGATTATTTTAAATTCGAGCTTGCCCCAATTCCTTTGTCGCTTTTTTCGGAAGAAGGAATGCGCAAAGGCACAAAATCATCTTTGTAGGCTGTTTTCACACAATTATCAGAAGGCGTAGAAATCAGAGATAACAAAATCAATGTCGTGGATGGGGGATATCTTTTACATAAAGTAGTATGGCATCGTAATGATTCTTTCGAGTCAATTTGTGAGAAGTACGTGCAATATGTACTAAAACATTACGGTTCTCATGTAGTTGTTGTTTTTGATGGATATCCGTCTGATGGTGACAAAAAAAATACAAAGAGCGCAGAAAGACTTCGAAGATCGAAGAAGCAGATGAGTGTGGAAGTTCTTTTCGATGAAACAATGATAGTTCAAGTTTCCCAAGAACGATTTTTGGCCAATGACAAAAATAAAGTCCGTCTGATTACGATGCTGACGAAAAAATTCAAACAAGCTGCTTTTACAGTTAAGCAGGCTGAAGAAGATGCCGATGTATTAATTGTCAACACAGCGATTTCTTTGTGCTCATCATTCGACGCTGTTTTTATCATTAGTGAAGACGTTGATCTTTTAGTTCTGCTGACAGCATTAGCATCATCCAAAAGCAACATTTACCTTAGCAAACCGGGGAGAGGAAAAACTGCTGAAAGACTGTATTCCGCAAACAGTTTAAAGAATAAAGAAGCAGCCGAAAACATATTGTTTTTACATGCGTTTAGTGGTTGTGACACGACATCGTCCATATTCAACCAAGGAAAAACAAAATTTTGTTCGCTTGTTCAAAAAAACAAAGAACTTAGTGCCATCATTGCCATCTTCAAAGATCAGGATGCCAAACCAGATAACATTGCAGACGCTGGAGCACGCTTTCTCGTTGCTTTGTATGGTGGCAACATGGAAGAGGAAACCTTGGAAGAAGTTCGCTACCACCGATTCGTAAAATCTACCACAACAAGCAAATTCAATCTGGCTGCTTTGCCACCAACGATGGACGCCGCACGGTACCACGCGTTCAGGACCTACCATCAAATTCAAAAATGGTATGGAATCCAAAAAAATCCATGCGACTGGGGGTGGAAACTCGGCACCAATGGACTCACTCCATTACCAATGATAGGGAAACCAGCACCCGATACCTTATTGAACTTCATTTCTTGCAGCTGTAAAAAGGGATGCGGTGGAGCATGTGGCTGCAGAAAAGCTGGGTTGAAGTGCTCTGTTGTGTGCGGATTCTGTAATGGCGAATCATGTGAAAATGTACCAGAGGTTATGATCGAGAGCGATTATGAAGATAACGAAATTATTTCGATGGAAGCTCAGATTTTCAATGCAGACAATGGGTTAGAAGATGACACTGATAACGAAGACGTCAAGCACTAACCGACCTGGACCGTCAAAGAAGAATAAGAAGTAATAATCGTAGACATAAATTACAGAATACAAGCCGAACGCCGGGCTGATGTGACTTAAGCGCCATTACCATCTTTAAAATTGTGAAGTAAGAACATCAGTGGATTAGGCCTACTGGGGATACCACAATTTAAAAAAAACGCGCCATCAACTCTACCTCGTGGTGGTGTGGAAATGAGTTTACTTTTTACATACTAGTTATCATTATTTATAGCACATGATTAAGTAATGAATAGCCACAAATATTTTTTTTAAACAAAAAAAATGAGAAGTTGGACGATTTTTTGGAAAAATGTTCACGTTTACGCCGCTGTAACTCATTATATATCCGACTTACAAAAAAATCGCTAATACAAAAAATGTGGAGGATTTTGTCTTCTTCAAGTTTGTATTGAACATTTTTGCCGTATGATCAACCGTTGAGGAATTATTTTAAAAAAAATAATTTTTGGCACCTTTCATCCAAGATGGCGGATCGCGCGGACCCCCCCCGAGGTCGAAAATTTGGATTTTTTATCGGGGCCCAGACCTAAATAACATATATCAAAATCGTTTCTACCCCACCTTTTGTAGGGCAAAAACCCCTACTGACTGGACTATAAGTGATAAATGTTAAATGAGGAGTATAAATGCTTATACACAATTCCTATTGTTCATCTTCTTACATGATAAATGTTAAGTGTTAAATGTTAAATGTTGAGTATAAATCGACCATTAAAGATAAAGCAAAACGTCAAAAAGTATTGTGGGAAGATGAAGCTGAAGTTAACATATTGATTAGATGTTTTATAAGTAATTCGCCAGCACGTGCTTTTGTCAAAGGGGCTGTTAGCTTTAACGCACAACAAGGCTGTTTGAAATGTACTTGTATAGGTGAATGGTCTCACGTAACTCGTTTCAAAAGGTTTCCCAAAAATCAGTTGAAAATCTTGAAATAAATATGGTTGACGATTTCCCTGTAGATATTTTGTACTTGATTGGTTATCAATTGGATGGAAGGATGGCACGTTTAAAAATTTAAACATGAGGTGGTGCACTCGAGATATCTTATCCCTAACTTCATTGTTATCCAATTTTAAAATGCCAAGGAGATTCATCGTAAAGTTCGAGAACTTGATAGCATTGCCTTTTGGAAGGGTACCGAATATGCTACTTCTATTAATTATATCAGTATTGTCATATTAAAAGATGTTGTATGACTTAATATTTACAAGCACTTTTTACAATTATTTTGTGTTGTAACCATATGTTTTTTATGTTTTTTTAGATACATATAAAAGTTTGATTGGCGCTGCTGAAGAAATGAAGAAAGATTATTTGGAAGATTTTATAGATATTTATGGGGCAGATTATGTTACAAGTAACGTTCATAATTTATCCCATTGATGACATTCAGTGCATATCCATTCGAAAGTCAACTTCATGTGTATTTACTGAGTGGTGCGTGGTTACTGAGAACAGGAAATAATCCATTGCATATGTGAATTGAGTTATTTTACAAAAAAATTTCAATATAATAAAATGTATCCAATTTTGGGAAAAGAAACGAAGCTACCACATAAATCTTCACAATTTAGGGAGTGTGTTGTTAGTGTAGTAAAAACGACATTTTTGCTGTAAAGCACATCACTGTAGAGGAAGAAAAAATACAAATTTACGGAGCTAGTATAAAAAAATCTAAAGACTTCTTTAACACGCCAATTAAAAATGTTATATTTCTTTCTTTATATTCTTCACCTGAAGTTAAATGCAAAATGGTTGCTATCAAATACAAAGAAACTATTTTTTTTATACATACATACATATACAACATTTAGTAGTAAGGCTGTATATGTAAAAGGCAAAGAGATCCAATACAATCAAGTTTACCTGAAGAACCTAAACATCTTTTAATGGAGAACACAATTAATACAGGTTTGCTCTAACTGAACTGAAATAACTGAAATAAAAAAGTTGTTCTTCTTACTCACAACAAGAACAAATCAACAATAAACGGGGAAGTGAGCAGTTATCTGACGTAACTTTGAGCCTGCCTTCCCCAGAAGAAAACCGTTGTAAAAGAAAGCTATTTAATTGCGATACTGGAAAACAGAAGAAAAGACTGCAAGTTACAATAGAATCTCTCAAAAAGAAGTTGAAAATGAAGTAAAAAATCAGAAACAGAGAGCTAAATTACCAGCAGATATTAACTCTTTGCATTTTTGCCAAAGGACTAGTACAATGCAGCTTTTTCACAAAGAATGTACAAAGTTCCAAAAAGAAGAGAAAACTGTTGCCATCTCTATATTATAAGCAAATTTTTACGAAAGCATGGGGTAGTTCTGTCTTCACCAACAATCAAAAAGTGACTTAGTGAATTTAATTTAAAAACCAGCTTTCAATTCAAAGTTATTGGGCCGAATGGCTATCAAAGTTGAAACCATGACAAATTTGGAAAAGTCTTACGTTCATTTTGAAGAAATAATTTTACAATCTAGTATTGTAAAAACAATGATATGATTGAAGGATTTAGAAGAATTCGGAATACGACCTTAACCGGCGACTCAAGTCTTAGTTCTTTGTCCGGGGTATTTTCTCAGATTGGAGAATGCCGATAGCAGTCTTCTTTGCTAAAAATAATGTTGAAGCAGTAATACTTAAAACATTGTTACAAAGTACTTATCGCTTTTTGCAAATGTTGGATTAAGGTCAAAAGCCATTACCTATGATCAGTCAACTGAAGTTCGTGCCAAATAAAGCCGTCAATCATAGTAGGACTTGTCTCCAAGATAATCGATATCTCCAACCAGGTAAAGAACTGGCTTATCCCTAACGATAAAGATCATTCTATGTGTCCCGTATGTCTTTACAAGAAGATGTTGTCGACGCGGCATCCAGACTCCCCGAACCGAGTATTTCTGAATCCAGATCGCAAGTGGCGAGTCGGAAAATCAAATTGGTATACAAAGGTGCCATTGGGTAGGAACTTTCTACGTAAGTG
This sequence comes from Cantharis lateralis, assembly GCA_963170105.1. Lineage (NCBI taxonomy): Eukaryota > Metazoa > Arthropoda > Insecta > Coleoptera > Cantharidae > Cantharis > Cantharis lateralis. The sequence continues at coordinate 7,374,846 of OY720630.1, read as the reverse complement.
GTGTGGCGCGCAAAATTTGAATTTCCCAATGGGAATTTAACTGGCCACTCAGGTAGCTGCGGGAACGAGGGTCCAGAGGGGACTGATCTGTGTCGATGTTTTTACCTACACTCTAGTTTTTATTTGCAGGCGCCAAAAGTCTTCGAAATAAAAAAGAAATTACAAAAGAAACGTTTTTTATTTTTTCTCACCCTGTATATGTAATGGACCGAACCATCCACACGTCCGCCCCCCATACTCAAACTGGCCGCAGGTCGATTCCCGATCCAAACTACAAATACCGGTCGTTGGTCGGCCGAATCCCGGTCACTGCGGCACCGGCTGTTGATGACGGGCCACGCCTGGGGTTCCCTCCACTTACAACCTCCTGGGGTGTGCTCAAGGCGCATTTCTTCTCTTCTTTTTTTTTCTCTGGGTTGGCAACCCACTCGATGGCCGGCTTCGGGATCCATTACATTACTCGTATTTCGGTGTTCTTCTTTAGTTTAACGACATCTCGGTCGGTTTCTCGGCAGGCTTCTTATCTTCGGCATGGTGTTGATGTATTTAGTTTAACGTCGTTTTCGGACGGTTTCTCGGCATGCTTCTTATCTTCGGCATGACGTTGAGGTATTTAGTTTAACGTCGTTTTCGGACGGTTTCTCGGCATGCTTGTTATCTTCGGCATGACCTTGATGTATTTAGTTTAACGTCGTTTTCGGACGGTTCCTATCTTTTAGTCTTTCGGATCGTCGGAGGGGTGGCCGTTCTGCTTCTGGTAGTTCCTCGGGCTGTTGATTTCTTCTCACGGGTTCTTCCGTTCGGGGTACTTCTCCCACTTCAGGTCCTTCACGTGGACTCTCCCCAGAGTTTCTCCCTCTTGGTTACGCAGGTCTACCACTACTGGAGATAACACCTTGTGGATTACAAACGGACCAGAATATTTGGGGGCCAGCTTTGACATCACCCCTTCGGCGGCATTCGAGAGCACGTGGTTTCTTTTGTAGACGGTTTCCCCCTCCTGAGGTAGTCTATGTTGCCTTTTTTGGTTATAGTAACGTTGTTGGGTGAGGAAAGCTGTTTTTAATTGATTCTGGGCCACTTCGTGGAGGTGTCGGAGCTTCTCCAATTGTAGACTCACCTGCCGGGGCGAGCGGGTTTTTGGTTGTTCGGCCTGTGGGTCTGGTTGATAGTACAGTTCTCTCCCAAAGTTCAACATGCACGGGGAGAATCCTGTGGACGCATGTTGTGCCGTGTTCAGTGCGAACTGCATTTCCGGGATCCACTCATCCCACTTTCGGTGCTGGTTTTCGCACGCCTGGGCCATCATGGTACCAATGGTCCTGTTTGTGCGCTCTACGGGATTGTTGGCGGGAGTGTACGGAGGTGTGAAGCTGTGTTTAATACCGAATTCTTCGGTCAGCTTCTTCAACTCCCGACTCACATACGGCGTGCCATTGTCGGTGTGCAGTTGGACCGGTGTTCCGAACCGCAGGAGGACGTGTTCTTTTAGCTTTTGTCCGATGCTCGCTGCGTTGGCCTTCCGGATCGGACACAGTTCAACCCACTTCGTGAAATTATCCTGGAATACCAAAAGGTGCTGGTATCCCCTTCGGGACCGCGGGAAGGGACCCATCAGGTCCGAGCTGACCGTGTGCCATGGATGTGGCGGGATACGAGGGTACATCAATCCCACTGGTTTTCCCCCTACCAGTTTATGCTGATTGTAGGACCGACACGTCTTGATATACTTCACCACGTCTCGAATCATCCCCGGCCAGTAATATCTTCGGCCCAGGCGAGCGACCGTTTTCGCCACTCCTGCATGTCCGGCGGTGGCGTGATCGTGGTGGGTCCTCAGAAGAGCCCGCCTTTCCGGTGAGGGAACACACCGTCTCCAGGGAGATTCCCAATCGGAGGTCTTCCCACTGCAGCTTGTTGGGAATCTTCTATATATCGTGCCCCGACGGATTCTATAATCAGGAAATCGTTGCGGACAACGTCTAATCCCCTTTTTTAATTTGTCATACCAGGCACATGGCGGCTGATGATAAGGTTCTATGGCCGCGTTGGGGATATCTTCCTGCGGAAAGCTGCGGGACAAGACGTCTGCTACATAATTTTGCTTCCCGGGTTGGTATTCGATTTTAAATTGGTACTCTTGTAGTTCCAAGATCCATCTCGTTAACCGTCCGGAGGGGTTCGGGTGCGCCTGGAGCCACCTTAGGCTACGATGGTCGCTTATGACGGTGAACTCATATCCCTCCAGGTAACTCCTTAATTTTCGTATGGCCCAGACGACGGCCAGACACTCCAGTTCGGTCACGGAGTAATTTTTTTCGGCCCCTAGCAAGCTTCTGCTTATAAATGCGATCGGCCGGAAATTCTCCTCGTATTTTTGCTCCAGCACGGCGCCGAGCCCCTGGTAACTGGCGTCGCACATAGGAGTAAATTATTAAAAAAGCCGGTCAAAAGTCAGAATCAGCAAGTCAGTTAGAAATCCCGTCTAACCTATTATTCTTCAAGCTAGATAACCACTCTGTCAGACGACAGTCAGCAAATTTTCTTCCACCCTTTCCTCTTACCGTACCGTCCATTATTAGCATCGCTCTTCTTTTCTGTTTTAAGCGCTCTCGTTAGTGGAATTTGTTTCTCTTGCTATTGTGTGTTTCTGTGAATAAATTTAGGAAAAATATCTTATGACCATGGAAGAAGAAGGTATGTACTGTATTTTAAAATACAATTTCATTAATTTCCAGCTTACATTATATGTTTACCAACAATGTTATAAAGTCCTATTTTGAGTATAAAAAATATCAGATAATGGCGATTTTGTTAACATGTCAGGCCTTGTCGGGTTTTATATTTTTTATAAATATGAAGTTTAGACTATTAACAATTATATGCCACAGAAAAATTTTCCGCCCACATCCGCTATTTTGTTTTTTATACTTTCAAAGTTAATAATCAAAAAGTTTCAATATTTCAAATTGGTAATTTTTTGCTAATTGTCGGCAGATTAGGCAGACTAGGCAACAATTATATATTATTCTGAAGGAATTTGAAGTAAAAAACCTGGATGAAAAGTTATCGTTAATGGAAGAAAAGCTTGTGAAAATGACTAATTGTCCAGATAATGTGAAAAATGTTTTAAGTCGGGCTTTGAGGTATTTCAAGAGCGATTTTAAGAAGAAATGGGCAGCAGCTAAAATTTTCAAAATCGGTGTTTACGAGTTTCAACTATTAATAATTTGTTTAGTTGTGTTTCTCATCACTTACTAAGTTATTTATCCAAATATATAATATATATAAAAATATTTATCTTTTGCACTTTCTGTAATATCCTGGATTGATGCCCAAAATTCACTAATATTTCAAGTTACATGTAACTTGTTACAAGTCAAGTTACATGTAACTTGTTACAAGTCAAGTTACAAGTAACTTGAAATATTCCCCAAGTAATTAAGGGTAGGATCTCATCCACAAAGATAGATATAATATTTCAATGCGATAGAGAAAAACCGAAATATGTTGCAATTTCACGATACTAACAATAAAGTAATTTTTATTTTAACACCTACAAAAAATCGCACTTTATTAAGCTACAATTTTTTTAATTATTTTCGGCAAATTTATAGAGTATATGTAGAGCGATTTCAAAGTTTTAGAATTTTAGTAATTTATTTTGATTTCAACCCTTCGAAAATAACCCCAATTCATCGATAATAATTTTATTATTATTTTTTCATGAATTTGTAGGTCAAATACTAGCCATATCAAATTTTTCATAACTTTATTCGGATATTTTGATTTGCACCCCCAGAGAACCACCCTACCATATCAATGTAATTTTTTCATAATTTTTTCTGAAATTCAGAGCATATTTTGATATCATTTAGTGTGTTTTAGAATTTTGTCCAGTTTTTAGCAACAAATACTCCTATGTGCGTCGGTGCGTAAAACAAAAGGTTTGTCGAAATCTGGGCAGGCCAGCACTGGGGCAACCATTAGCGTTTCTTTCAGCGATTCAAAGGCCTTGGTCTGTGCCTCGCCCCAGATGAACTTTCTTTCTTTCTTTAGCAAGGCAGTAAGTGGTTCGGCTAGAGTGGAAAAGTTTGGTACGAATTTGCGATACCACGAGGCTGCTCCTAGAAAACTTCTCAGCTCTTTCACGGTGGTAGGCCGGCCCAGTCGTCGAATGGCCTCGACCTTCTCGGGATCGGTCTTTATTCCGGAGCGGTTGACCACATGACCCAGATATTTTAATTCCGGCTTACCAAATTGGCACTTCTCGGGGTGTATCCTAAGCCGGACTTTTTTCAGTCGGTCGAAGACTTCTCGTAGGTGAATCAGGTGTTCGTCGAAGGTCCGGCTCACCACAATGATGTCATCAAGGTAACAGAACGCGAATGGTTCCAATTCGGGTCCAATAATGGAGTCAAGTAGGCGCTGGAATGTGCTAGGAGCGGAGTGAAGACCAAATGGCATCACCGTGTACTGAAACAGTCCTCTTCCGGGTACGGTAAATGCCGTCAACGGCTTGCTTTCTGCAGCTAGAGGCACTTGCCAATAACCTTCTTTTAGGTCTAGGGTACTTATGTACCTGGCTCCCCTAAGTTTGTCCAGTATCTCCTGTATATGGGGCATCGGATAAGCGTCGGCGATTGTTGCTTTATTCAGCTGGCGATAATCAGTGCAGAAGCGATATTTCCCCGATGTTTTCTTTACCATCACCACTGGGGAACTCCAAGGGCTATTAGACCTCTCTATTACTCCGGCTTGTAGCATTTCATCGACCTTCTCGTTGATGGCGGCTTGTATTTTCGGGTTTCGTGGATAATACCTCTGCTTTATCGGCGTGGTTTCCGGCTTCAGCCGAATCCGATGTTCGACGGCTGTGATGGGCCCGGTTATCTCTATCAGCCCTGGCAAATGCTCGTCGAGGAAGGCCTTCAGCCGTTCGGCCTCTGTCGGCGCTTCCTGTTGGGTGGCCGCTAGGTGGGTACGGGGTAGCCCCGGTATGATAATTCGGGGTGGATCTAATCTGATGACGGCTCGTAATTTAATCAGTAGGTCAATACCTATAATGGCCTCGGTGGTCAAGTTGGGCACGTAACTCCACTGGCCGGTAATGTGGCGGGTTCCTATCTGTATCGGTAGTTGAAGGGAGGTTCCGGTTTGAGTTGTCCGCCCATCTGCAAGGAGCACCGTGCGGGGGGATTGTTGGTTCTTTAATTGGCCTTGGCTCTTTAAGTATTCGTAGACTTTTCTTCCAAAGAAGCATTCGGCCGCTCCGGTATCGATCAGTGCCCGGAATTTCCGTCGGTAGAAGGTGACCGGAACATGTGGTCGTAAGTCTTGGTAGTCCTCCGTGGCTCGGGCTTTATATAAAGTGGAGACTACGGCCGGTTCTGAGGTAAACCGTCTCTTTAGTTTCCTCGGCCTGCGCCGTTTCCCGACGGCTGGTCACAACGGCAGTCGATGGTTCTTATGTTGTTTTTCCCACATCTGGAACAACACATTCGCGCCGGCCGGTTGCAGCTTCTTCTGTAGTGACCGTTTTCTCCGCATCGGAAACATCGAGTACCAGCTCGGGTCGGTAATCTTCGGAGGTCTGAGTTGTTGTCTGGTTCTTGCGGTCGGCGGGAGGTAATCGTAGCGGGTTCCCCAACTGCTAACACGGGGATATTTCGCATGCCCTTTGTTGCTTCTTTAAGATTTTTCTCGGTCTCCTGCGCTAGTTCGGTCAGATCGTGGATATCCTTGAAATCCCTTTCGCGAATGGTTAGCTTGTATTCTGGTCGGAGGTTCTGGTAAATTATCTCAGCTTGCTCTGTCGGGGTGTATCTGCCATAGCGTCTCATTAGTGTGAGCATGTCGGTTATGTATTCTAGTACCGGTTCCTTAACATGTCGTTTATTAAGGATCTCCACTCCTAATTGTAGTCGCCCTTGCTCCGGAGCAAAATACTTCTTGAACATCGTGGTAAATTGTGACCATGTGTCCCAACAATCCTTGTTGTTCCGGTACCAAGACAGTGGTTTGTCCTTCAGTACCTCCGGGAGCGCCGTCAAGAGGGCGTTGTCGGGGACCTGATAACTTTCTTTTAGTTCTTCTAATCGTTCCAAGAAAGAGATGGGGTCTCCTCGACCGTCGAACCTCAAATTCCACTTTCTGACCGTATTACATACTTCGGCGGGGGTCAGTGTCGGTTTTTCCTTTTCTGAAGGGGTTAATCTCGGCTCGGTCGGTGGATATATCACGACCTGTGGTCGTTTACCCTCGCCTGTTCGGAAGTATCTTTTAATTCTATCTCTTAATTCTACGATAGTACCGTGGGGAATCAATCCACATTCGATGGCCAAGTCAACAAGCGCGGTCTTTTTCATCGGGTTGAGCCACTCGAAGCCCTCTTTTTTTGGTAGAGGAATCGTGCTTCTCGCCAGTAGTGTCCTGTCTTCCGTTTGTGTTTCTGTTTCTGGAGGTAGCGACCAGGGAGTCTCATCTCTTGGTTCGGGTGAAGGTAGGGGGGTGTTTTGCCCCATTAAATCTTCTACGCTTATTCCGGGTATACCTTCCATTCTAGCGGGGCCCTGTTCTCTGTCCAGGATAAGGAAGGAGGTTGGATTTCGGGTGTGCCGGGTCTTTTACTGCCTAAACTAATTTCTAGTTTATATTATTTTTATCAAAGAAAACAAAAAAAAATCGGCGGGGGAGTGTATGTAGGGTCCCTGCGCGGGCGCCAAATTTGTGGCGCGCAAAATTTGAATTTCCCAATGGGAATTTAACTGGCCACTCAGGTAGCTGCGGGAGCGAGGGTCCAGAGGGGACTGATCTGTGTCGATGTTTTTACCTACACTCTAGTTTTTATTTGCAGGCGCCAAAAGTCTTCGAAATAAAAAAGAAATTACAAAAGAAACGTTTTTTATTTTTTCTCACCCTGTATATACACTACAATAGATATTTACAAACTTAAAACAATATTCTTAACTAAATGAAACTACTATTAAAGAAAAATCGAACTTAAAACTATTACGGTAAAACAATGAATTAAAAGAAAAGAAAACCCTAATATCTCCTGTCGAAGAACCGCCACTGGTCCCAGAGTACCAAAATGTCCCGATAGTTTTAATTTTTACTGTAACCAACTGTAACTAAATTAAGTTTTGGAATTCCGGTAGTGAAAACGTGAATTAAAAGTTAAAGAACAAAAGAAACAGTTGGTTTATACCCTGGTGTTAATGGTAAGATATGTGTGTTTTTATTTTTGTGAATTAAAAAACTATTATTTTGATTTTATAGGTTATGAAGTACAGGAGTTTTTCCTATCAATTAGTTGGAAGTCCTATTGGTCCTTAACCAGGAGAATACTTAGGTGTGTCTCGCTATTTTAAAACAAATTACAGCTTCCTACGTTAATAACCTACCACCTATTTCAAATACGCCCTACGCTTCCTACTACGATATTTGGATTTTATAAGTAAAATCCCCGGCGGGAACAGTAGGAAACTTCTGGGTTCGGGAAGAGGTTTGGTAGCAAGAGATATTAATCGGTAGGAGAATCTGACAACTACAGGTCCTTTTTCAAATCTTTCGCTCTGTTATCGGGCAGGTAGTGCGGCCCCTGTTGAGTCGCTTAGCTCCCTCTCGGATGTCTGCCAACAGTAACGAACACAGTAATACCTACTCCTGTAAGAAAGATAGGTAAAAGTTATCGGACGATTAATTAGTTGTGTTTATATGTTTCAGGATTTCTCGGAAGTCTTGACAATAAAAACTTCTCGAGATCGGGAATGGAATCTTTTGTCTAGAAGCACGTAAACAAAAGCGGACGGGTATTCGAAATAAGCAGTCTTGAAGCACGAAAACGCTTACTTCCTTGCAATGCAAATTTATTACACCTAAGTTTACCCCTGACGAAAAGATGACCATGGATAGAATTTACTGAAGGCATCTCTTAATCTTTTAAAGAAAACAAATTATACGCAGATTGACAGATTTCTGTATCAGCTTAGATAATAAATATTAATAACTTTTATCCTTAGTTTTAGGCAACACACATATCTCCAAAATTTCCCAGCACAAACCTAATTAAGTAGTGAAAACTTGGAAATAAATTGGATTCCCAAGTTTGATCTTTCTTGAACTTAATTTATTCTTTACAGTGGCTAAACGAGACCACCAATAAGATTGGACTGAAAGGCAAATGTATCGATCATAGAGCGCGCACCACATCTTGTGAACGCGAGAGTCCCAGCGCATTTGGCGATGCTCATAACAGGTCACAAGAATTTGAATTCCTTAAAACATTACGTGCGCTTGCAAAGGAAAAATGTGCAGGAAATAATGACTCAATTACGGTCTACCACACCTGGAGTGACCAAAACGTCGAAGCCATGCAGCGTGGCTTCCATTCCTCAAGCATCTAGAGGTAGGGTGATTACCTAATCTGCAATAAATAACTACGACAATTAAGCCAAATTGATGGTTTGGCATTTTTACTTAAACGTGGATATTGGAGTGGATACTAAAATAAATAACAAGTAAAGTTTTTGAGTAATCCACTGTGAAGCAATAAAATCTATTAGTTAAACTAAAATTTAAAATGTCAACAAGTTATATTAATTTTGGTAATGCAAAATGTGACATGTAATGTCAAATATGTGACATTGCAAAAATTAAGAAATTAACAAAAATGTAAGGTTTAAACGTACTTTAAACAACTGCAATTATTACTTGCGGCTCACATACATATTATGCATTCTTTAGTTTTCTCGCCATATCTATCTCTGTCACTACTTTAGTCTCGAACAAAGACTAACCGAGCGAACCACTAATATGTGATAGCAACATAGGTCGTCAGCTCACCTCTTATATCGTATTATACATCCGCGGTAGAAGCACAGGTTATCAAAAACATTTGCGGATTTTAACGGAAAAAATGTTTTGTAAGTACTTGTGCTTCGATCAAAAACAACGATTTATTTGAACTCCTATTGAAGAAATAATCTGTCAATGAAGGCGATAATGTATTAATGTAGTAAGGAATTATTATTTTCCTGTTTTGGAGACTGTAAGAGTACCAGATCTATGCACTAATAGTAAAAAAAAGTGTTCAACAAGCTATTAACAACTTTTGTATTACCTCTTCAAGATTATGGCAAAAATCTTACAGGAATGCATTTAAACAAGACCATTATCACATCTGGTATTGATAATGACCAGACATGCGAGTGTGTATCAAGAAAAAGTGGATAACAAAAACTAAATAGAGAGAGCATAATATTCGAAAAATGTTCAGGAAAAAAACAATGAAGATATTATTATAAAAATTTTACTGGTATCATCAGACTGTGATTTCGAGTATAAAATCTTTATCGGTGAAACAAAAGCATGCTATGCTAATTATCGAGAAACTTAATCGTGTAACCTCGTGAATTATGTACAGGAAAATTAATTTTTACTAATGTTTTAATTTAATATAGTAAAAGTAGCCGACAAAAAATCTCAGGAATATCTTAAAATTACATTTGGCTACATTGAATTGAGCAAGCGTGACAAGCATCAGGTGAGCAATTTTTGCAAAAAAAATCTGTTTCGTCCCATTTTCGTTCCCGATCTTCGCTTAATTTTTTCTTCTTTGAAGGATTATATCCTTCATCATTTGAATAACGTTTATTACTGCTACTATTAATTAGCGATGCCGAATTATGTGCTCCTTCCTGAAATACAATAGTTATATATATGTTAACCTTGACTTGGGTAACGAAATTTTATATATTAATTAGATATTTGTAATAATTTCAGTTTCCATCTACTGAAGAAGAATGGAAGCAAATTGGGAAAGGTTTTGATAGCCGTTGGCAATTTCCTAATTGCGGAGGAGCTATAGATGGAAAACACATACGAATACAATGTCCGGCCAAGACAGGAGCTCTTTACTATAACTATAAAAAATTTTATAGCGTTGTTTTGATGGCGATAGTAAATGCAGATTACGAGTTTCTTTACATTGATGTTGGTAAAAATGGAAGAAATTCGGACGGTGGTATTTTGGATTATACCAATTTTTATGACAAATTAATTAATAATAATTTAAATATACCTCAAAAAGTTGATAACATTGAGAAATTAAACTTTGTATTTGTGGGAGATGAAGCGTTTGCGTTGCACAAGCATATTTTAAAGCCGTTTAGCCAAATTGAACTGACTTACGAAAGACGAATTTTTAATTACCGTCTGGCAAGGGCTAGGAATGGAGTAGAAAATGTTTTTGGCATTATCGCTGCCCGGTTTCGAATACTTCATACCGCTATTGCTTTAGAGCCAGAAAAGACAACAATAGTTATAATGGCAATATGCGCTCTACACAATTTTTTGCGTCGAAATAGTAAATCATATTTTAATCCAAAAAGTGTGGACTCGGAAGATAAAAAAACTCACTTTATAAGAAGAGATGGTGATTGGCGTACGGATAACGCAGAGTTGCATGGACTACATAACTCTACCAGGAATACCTCTTTGGAGGCAAAACACGGCCGTGAAGAGTACGTTCAATATTTCAATACTCACGGCAAGGTGGTTTGGCAAGACGCAATGTTAGATAAAGGAAAATCGTAATTAAAATTAGAATTTTTTAAATTAAAATTTTGTACTTTGCTTGTTTATACATCGTCTTTTGTTACGGTCTAAACATGCAGTTTGACTGTCTTTTCCCCCCACAGAAATATCGGGGCCGACTAGCTAGCGGGAGGTCGTGGATAATTGTCCAAAAAGGGAAAAGTCGTACGCTCAACCCGCACGTTACTGGTCAATTCCGGGTTGTGAATTAAGATCGATGGACGATCAATAAGATGGGCGCCACCACAAGTGTCCAGTGCCAATTGTCCAGGTCCTCGTGGTAACCCAGGGCACTACCCGAATGTACTTACCGCGTCAAGATCCCACGGAGCCTCTCAGATCCCGTCGGGACGAAGTTCGCGTACAAACAAAAGAAATACACAAATACACACATAAAACATATAATGATCATTTAACAGAAATACAAAAAATAATACTAACTGTCACAGAATCTTATTGCGTAATTTATATCAAAAGTGTGCGCACCCTTTGGTTTAAAACAAAATAAAATAAAGCTGATTTTAAACATGAGAAATTATGCATGAGGTTTAAACATGAAATTTTGTTGTTACATTGATTTACTTAAAGTACATTAATAATAAAAAGACAAAAAGAATCGTGTTGCAAACTGTTGAATGGTTAAATCGTTGCTCGATGTGATTGTTCAAGCTCCATATGAGTCGCACAAAGAAAAGGTTTCTGTTTTAAGTTAAATTTTCAAACCGTAATGAGTTGAACAAAAAAAGGTTGCACTTCGATTAACGCGAGCACTGTGATTTCTTAAGCCGGTTAAATGTACAAAGTTTAAATAAAAATCTATCAAAATTTTACCTTAATCATAACAACTAGTGGAGACGTTCTTCCTCCTCGACGGAATCAGAGAAGCTTCCTGGATTCCTTAGTGATGTCGGTTACCCTTTTTGTTCCTTTCCAACTGGGTCCACAATAAGTGTATTCGAAAAGTTTCGATTGGCGCGCCGTCTTATTGACTTGTATAATTCCCTTCCATGAAGGTGGCAGTAAATATCCGAATATTAACCAAATTGCAAGATTGACCAATGTCATGCGGATCACGCGAACTAAGGGTTGGTACCACAAAAATCACTTAGAATTTTCTCGGGGGTTGAACATTTTTTGATTCACCACTTGTTTAATAAACAAAATTAACAAACTTTATCATAGCATTTATAAAAGAATGCTATTAATTCCGCCCTTAGACGTGAATGAAGAAGGTCATCGAACCGCTGAGTTCAAGAGTTCGATTCCAACTTAGATGCGGAGGGGGCGCAATGCACTTGACGATCTACAGCGAGGGCCTTGGGACCGATGCAACCAATAATTAACAAGGTGGTGGGACGGGAACGGTCCATTAGGAGGTGTGTAGTTCTAAATAAAGATTCCAAGGTGACCGAGATTTCCAGAATTCAAACGTATGAAGTCATAATAACTTTATACTGTTAATTTTCCTTTTTAAATTTTAAACCCATACCAAATGGATAATAAATGAATACTGAACTAATTTTAAAAACAAACGCAAATTTAATCAAGATTTCGAACTACGAATTTTGAATGGCAAAATAATTGCTGGGATTTTGAAATTATTTAAACGAACGTTACACCCCCCTTACGAGAGAAGAAATTTCCAGAAATTTCAAAACTTAAGGCTACATTACAAATATAAATTTTAGACTAAAAACTACGTTAAAAATATGAATTTTACCCTATACCATAGATGGAGAAATTCAAATCTTAAAACAACCCAATAATTATATAGTTTCTTTGTTGGTGGTCTGAAAACACGGAGGACACAAAATGGGGATGAAGAAAAATGCCTGAGCAACATGTACGTTGTCGCGTACAAGCCGAATTGGCGGCGGATCGTCTCCGTGGAAGCACGGGATCCTAGACGATCGGGACCAACTCTACTTACTAGGAGTCATGCACTATGACCGACCTAGTACTGTATCGAACCCTACGCCTCTGGGAAAGCTTCCAGGGTTAGCGGGACAACCTAACGATACTCGCGGAGTTAAAGCTTCCTTAGCAACCGACAAATTACTAAGGGGCCGAAAAGTTTGCCTCGACTTGAGTGCAGAGTTAAAATTTTAGGATATGACCACGAAAAAAGTAACACAATTATAACAAAACGAATAATTAATAAGGAACAATGAAAATTGTTCTAAAATAAGGACTGATCGCCCACAAGCTTCTACTGAAAGAAGGGCAGTTCACGGGGGATAAACAATAATTAAAAATAAAAAAAATTATTTTCTCACAAACTAACACTGGCAAATGAATACTGGGGGTCAATCTGGATTTCAAAAATCATACTGTCCCACAGAAAACTTCCCTTTCTAATCAAGCACCTGGATTAAGAGGGCACTGTATGCATCACAAGAGTTGCATCCAATGGGCTCCCACAAAATCATATGCTCGAGTCGAACAAGAAAGATCCACATGGGCAAATAAATGGTTTAAGAAAACGAAAGATGACCAGTACAGTACTAACTAAAAAAAAATAAAATGTAAATATGAATTCACATGACAACAAAACTAAACTAAACAAAAGGTATTAATACTAGATGTATGCCTTTTAACGTCATGCTAAGAACGATACTAAAACTAAGAGGACAAAAAAAAAACTAAACTAAACAAAGGGTACCTATACCAAATGTATGCCTTTTAACGTCATGCTACGGACGATACTAGTACTACTACTACTATTCAGGGGTTGACTTCAAATCTTTCGCATGCCAAACTCCCTTTACAATTCCAGACTCGTTAGACAATTCATAGGTGGCATAAGGAACTTTACGATGTATGATAAAGGGACCCACAAATTTAGGGGCTAACTTGGCATTAAAATGCTTTGCTGCGTCAGATAACACGTAATTTCGTCTCCATACCGTATCGCCGACGGCAAAAGTTGCAGGACGTCTGCGCAAATCATATCTAATTTTGGATTTATCATAAGCCAATTTAAGTCTTTTAACAATATCATCGTAAACGTGTATTAACGCGGGTGCGCGTCTAACTAAATCGGATCTATCTGCAAATTGAATATTTTCCAAGGTTTCCGTATTAATCGTATTTGGATAATGAGTGCCTTCCAATGTTATTTCGCGACCAAAATTTGCAAAGTAAGGTGTCATTCCAATAACTTCGTGTACAGCAGTTCGAACTGCACATGCCACTTTAGGCAAAAAGCGATCCCACGTTCTATGATTGTCATTGACATATGAGGCTAACATTGTTTTCAAAACTCGGTGGGTTCTTTCAACAGGGTTGGCCTGCGCATGATAATAAGCATTAAATAGTATTTGAATTTTATAGGAACTGGCCAAATTTTTGAATTCTTTGCTACGAAATTGAACGCCATTGTCAGTGAGCAAATACTGAGGGGCACCAAACATTAACAAAACATTTTCTTCTAATTTTTGAATAACTTGCGCCGCCGTAGCAGATCGCAAAGGGAAAAACATGACAAATTTAGTAAAACAATCAACAACCGAAAGTATATAGCTATAACCCTTTGTGGAACGAGGTAGAGGTCCCACTAAATCAACCGAAATCATTTGCCAAGGCTTGGTCACTTCTGGGTGACGGGACATCAAACCAGCAGGTTTCTTTTGTTCTGGCTTGTGGGCCATACACACGGAACACTTGCTGACATACCTTGCCATATCAGCCTTCATCTTGGGCCAATAATAACGTTGTGCTAATCGTTCAAAAGTTTTGAAAATACCCAAATGTCCCGATGTGGGTTTATCGTGACAATCACTAAGCAAATCTTTTCGACACGCTTTTGGTACTACTTCACGCCACTCATCACCTTCCGTGGTTAACAAAGGATACTTTGACTGAAAAGACTTATACAATTTACCATCAATTATTCGCCATGAGCGGTATTTTAAAGGTTGGGAAGTCACACGCTCTATCATTTGCTTGTACCATCGGTCAACTTTTCCGACAATAGGTTATAAACTTGCTTTACTTGAATCTAAATTTTGTTTGCAAGGTCTCGAATCTAAACTAGGATTACAAGGTTCGGAATCTAATTTTTGTTCCAAAGAATTTTGAATATTTCCAACGGGGCTAATTACTACGGTGTCAATTTCAGGTACAGAGCGAGACAAAGCATCGGGAACTAAATGGTCTTTTCCCTTCCTATGAATGATTTTAAAATCGTACTGTTGCAAACGCAAAGCCCAACGAGCTAAACGACCAGAAGGGTCTTTTAAATTATTCAGCCAAACCAAAGAATGGTGATCGGTGATGATTGAAAATCGACTTCCCTCCAAATAAGGTCTCAACTTTTCAACTGCCCAGAGCACGGCCAAACATTCTCGTTCAGTGACTGAGAAATTTCGCTCAGCATGAGTGAGTGATCTGCTTATGTAACAGACAACTTGTTCATTTCCATCAACAGTTTGAGTTAAAACACAACCTATTCCAAAACCACTTGCATCAGTTTGAATGGTGAATGGCAAATTAAAATCAGGACAGGCCAAAATTGGTGCGGACACTAGACAATTTTTTATGGTGGTGAAAGCAGTTTCACATACATCAGACCAAACAAATTTACAATTCTTTCGCAATAACGAAGTCATTGGAGAAATAATTGAGGAAAAATTTGGAATAAAGCGTCGGTACCATGAAGCCATGCCTACAATGCGTCTAATTTCCTTGGTGTTTTTAGGAGTAGGAATATTTAATATGGCAGCCACTTTGTCAGGGTCTGCCAATAATCCTTGCGAGTTTACAACATAACCCAAATATTTCAGTTCGGGCTGACAAAAAGAGCATTTTTCTTGACTTAAAACTAGACCGGCGTCACGTAATCTATGCATTACTTCTGTCAGGATTTCTAAATGTTTTTCAAAGGTATCGGCAAAAATAATGATATCATCAAGATACACAAAAACATGGGGTTCTAATTCTGGTCCTAACACTTGATCTATTAACCGTTGCCAAGTCGCGGGGGCATTATGTAATCCAAAAGGCATTCGAGTAAATTGAAACAAACCGCGACCAGGGACAGTAAAAGCGGTATACTGTTTTGAGTCTTCATCCATAGGAATTTGCCAGTATGCTGATTTTATGTCCAATGACGTGAGGAATTTAGCACCTCGTAATCGATCTAAAATTGCTGACACAAACGGAATAGGATAGGCGTCCTTTTCAGAAACTTGATTAACTTTTCTGAAGTCGACGCAAAATCTATAAGAGTTATCTTTTTTTTTAATTAATAAAATTGGGCTCGACCACGCCGATTTTGAACGTTCAATTACGCCTAATTTGAGCATAGCATCAAGTTCTTTGTCGATGTGACCTTGCATAGGAACTGAAACGGGATAATAACGCTGTTTTATAGGAGGTGAACTAGTTTTGATAACGTGTTTGACTAAATTTGTACGACCGAGTTCAAGATTATTGTTTTCAAAATACTCATTTACTGCATCGTCTAATTGTTCGCGTTGATCAACCGTTAAATCAAGACGCGAATGCAAAAATTCATCTTCCTGAATCTCTAAAGTTGTTAAGTCAGGGTTACTAAAATACCATTGGCCTTTCCCTAGGTCAGGAATAATTCCGATGGATTTCCAAAAATCGATACCCAAAATTAATTTGTGTTTAACCTCATTAACAACTAAAACATCAAGAGTCACAGTTCGGTCCTTCAAAGTGATTGGCAAAGTAACGATTCCTTGACTAACAACGGTTTTACCATTGGCCACAGTACATATTGGTCGATCGCGAGTGTACAATGTCCATCCCGATTTAATTAACAAATTCCAACCTTCGCCACCCAAAATGGTGCGACTAGCGCCAGAGTCGAGTAAAGCTAAAATTTCACAATCTAAAATATTTACTTTAACATGGGGTCGTTTATCTTTTTCTGAATTTTCTAAAATATAGTCTAGCACAATTTTATTCTTTTCAAATTGAGTTTTCCTAGCATTCATTAAATTTTGAACAAAACGGGTCGAATTACAAAAAGTACGGGAAGAAACGACACGACCGTCTATCGTCTTCCGTTCCGGTTTTCCGACTGTCGAGGTTGATTTTGGCGATTACACTTTGGACAATTTCGAGTTGTGAAATCAGGTTTTCCACAACGATAACAAACAAAACGGCTTTTAGGTTCGCGGCAATCCGCGGCCAAGTGATCATTCTTTTTACAATGCCAACATAGCACAGGTGGACGGGAAGGTCTTAAATTTTTATTTGAATTTGAATTTTCCATGGTCGATTCAATTGTAGTGATATTAGGTTCGGTTTTGGTTTCGACACTAAAATATGCCAAGTCGGTTTCTAAATCTGTCTTTTTGCGCGAGGGTGGTACGTAATTTTCAACCGCTAATTTACGGGTTTCTAACGTTCGTCCATGTACCAATAATTCTTCAAACGATTTTACTACCGTTAAACCTAGTTGATTTTGATAGAATGGTGTTAAATTTCGTAGTATAATTTTTAATTGACAAGATTCTGATAACGGTTCAGCTAAGCGAGAAAACATAGTTTGCATAATTGCCAAATATATGGACATATTTTCGTCTGGACCCATTGTTCTTCTTTTAATTTCTTCCAATAGCCTTTCATCGTAATCGACCGGTTGAAATTCGCGACGCAATGCAATTTCTACTTTTGCCCAATTATCAAATTTGTGTTTGTATGCACGGTACCAAATTAAAGCTTTTCCCGAAAATAAATCGATAGATTCGGCAAATAATTGTTCTAACGTAACATTTCGTGCTACAACAAGTTCTTGGACTCTTTCAATAAACGCATTTACCGATAAGGAACGAGGTTCTCCCGAAAATTTCAAAGACCACTTTGAAACTGGAGTAGATTTAATCACAATTTTTGATGTTGAATTTGAAGTAGAATTATCGTTATTTGAAATACTTAAATTACTACTGGCCTCCGCTAATTCATTATCAATGCTAGACAAAAATTTATACGTTGGCGACTTATTTAATGCAAGTTGGTAACGTGATGTCATTGTTGCTAAGTCGTGGTTACTTTCTGCTTTATCAGCTACATCGTCAGGGGAAACCGGTACACTATTCTGAGCACGACTAAGTAAATGAATTAATTTGGTCTCTATTGTTAAACTAATTTCTTTGGCTGGTGCAATTTCATAAGCTTCCAATAATTTATGTAATTTTTCCCTACCCTGTATAATGGCAGCGGAATCTTCTTGATAAGTGAATGGATAAATATGACACTCAAATGTTTCTCCCTCGGCTTCAGCTTTGAACGTTTTTCGCAACGCAACACGCAAATCTTTAACTAACCCAGTTGTTGGCAAACCACGAACACGTAATTCATATTGAATCTCCTCTTTCAACAATCGTTCCACAATCATTTTAAATCCCATTTTTAAATGTTAACAAAATCAAAAAAGTTTCAAATCAGAAAAACTCAAAATTAATTTCAAAATTAAAATTAAATAAACAAAAGGTGTCAAAATCGGGTATTCTAAGTTTTCAAGTAAAAAAGAAAAATAGAAAAGGCCACACGCGTTGGGCGTCAAAATTTTCTGTTACGGTCTAAACGTGCAGTTCGACTGTCTTTTCCCCCCACAGAAATATCGGGGCCGACTAGCTAGCGGGAGGTCGTGGATAATTGTCCAAAAAGGGGAAAGTCGTACGCTCAACCCGCACGTTACTGGTCAATTCCGGGTTGTGAATTAAGATCGATGGACGATCAATAAGATGGGCGCCACCACAAGTGTCCAGTGCCAATTGTCCAGGTCCTCGTGGTAACCCAGGGCACTACCCGAATGTACTTACCGCGTCAAGATCCCACGGAGCCTCTCAGATCCCGTCGGGACGAAGTTCGCGTACAAACAAAAGAAATACACAAATACACACATAAAACATATAATGATCATTTAACAGAAATACAAAAAATAATACTAACTGTCACAGAATCTTATTGCGTAATTTATATCAAAAGTGTGCGCACCCTTTGGTTTAAAACAAAATAAAATAAAGCTGATTTTAAACATGAGAAATTATGCATGAGGTTTAAACATGAAATTTTGTTGTTACATTGATTTACTTAAAGTACATTAATAATAAAAAGACAAAAAGAATCGTGTTGCAAACTGTTGAATGGTTAAATCGTTGCTCGATGTGATTGTTCAAGCTCCATATGAGTCGCACAAAGAAAAGGTTTCTGTTTTAAGTTAAATTTTCAAACCGTAATGAGTTGAACAAAAAAAGGTTGCACTTCGATTAACGCGAGCACTGTGATTTCTTAAGCCGGTTAAATGTACAAAGTTTAAATAAAAATCTATCAAAATTTTACCTTAATCATAACAACTAGTGGAGACGTTCTTCCTCCTCGACGGAATCAGAGAAGCTTCCTGGATTCCTTAGTGATGTCGGTTACCCTTTTTGTTCCTTTCCAACTGGGTCCACAATAAGTGTATTCGAAAAGTTTCGATTGGCGCGCCGTCTTATTGACTTGTATAATTCCCTTCCATGAAGGTGGCAGTAAATATCCGAATATTAACCAAATTGCAAGATTGACCAATGTCATGCGGATCACGCGAACTAAGGGTTGGTACCACAAAAATCACTTAGAATTTTCTCGGGGGTTGAACATTTTTTGATTCACCACTTGTTTAATAAACAAAATTAACAAACTTTATCATAGCATTTATAAAAGAATGCTATTAATTCCGCCCTTAGACGTGAATGAAGAAGGTCATCGAACCGCTGAGTTCAAGAGTTCGATTCCAACTTAGATGCGGAGGGGGCGCAATGCACTTGACGATCTACAGCGAGGGCCTTGGGACCGATGCAACCAATAATTAACAAGGTGGTGGGACGGGAACGGTCCATTAGGAGGTGTGTAGTTCTAAATAAAGATTCCAAGGTGACCGAGATTTCCAGAATTCAAACGTATGAAGTCATAATAACTTTATACTGTTAATTTTCCTTTTTAAATTTTAAACCCATACCAAATGGATAATAAATGAATACTGAACTAATTTTAAAAACAAACGCAAATTTAATCAAGATTTCGAACTACGAATTTTGAATGGCAAAATAATTGCTGGGATTTTGAAATTATTTAAACGAACGTGACACTTTGTCATTTTGACATTGTCTAATATTGTCGTTGTTTATTATAATAAAATGATGTGCATACCTCACAGCTTTCGTCAAATTCATTATTAGGACTGTCCACGTCTTCTAAAAGTTCTTTAGAATTGTCATTATTTATATTATCACTGCTCTTGGTAGGTAATTCATGATCTACCAGGAAATTTAATAAATTGTAATACCATAAGTGGGATTTATAGAGTTCGTCTAACCCTTTCCCTGATCGTTGTGATTTTTCAACCTACGATGTAAAAAAATAAAATAGAATCTGATGTGGTCATCATACTTAAAATCAATATAATAAAATTTCAAAAAGCTTAGAAAAATCTACACACTACAACGATGAGTTTTTTTTTAACAATTTTGTGACATTCTGTATTTTCATATATAATAAATTAATAACATACAGAACGACAATATTTTTTGTAATTAGGAAACTGCAATTAGGAAACGGTGCGACTGCGGCAAAATAGAAAAATATATATACAAACAAAAACGAAAAGGATTAAATTTGCAGCAAAAAATGTCTAAAAAGTATTGCTGCGTAAATAAATTCTTTGAAAGATACAAAAGTAACAAAATTTTAATGAAATTTTTACCAAATAAATGCTTTCGATGGCTATAAAAATGGAATTAAGTAAGTTTTGTTATTATGGAATGCGAGATTGTTTTGGTCAAAGAATTTATAATTTATTTTATTATATTATATTAAAAAATCTGATGTGACATCACATTACTTTCCCATTTTTAAAAAACTTTAACAATTTTCATTCTTTGAAAATATGGAGTCAATTTGGAGGAATTTCAACCAAAATCTAATCAGTTTTTTAGATTACTGCTATAATAAACCTGTATATAAAATTTTAATGAAATCGGTTCACGAGTTTCGGAAAAATCGTGGACGAAAAAATCGCACACAACACACGCACACACAGACGCATTTACATATATGGGCTCATAGACCATGGAAAAAATGCTAACTCAAAATTTTTTTTACTCCGTTACAATACTTTCCTTTACTACGCAAATGGGAAAGTAATAGATTTTGAATTTATTACAATTTCTCGTATAATATAGTATATCATAAGTTACTAATCTTACATTTATAAAAAAAATATAGCATCTTTCGAATCTACCACAAATTAGGCACAACCCACCTAAACCATATTGTGACCCATATTTGGGTCGTGACCCAGAAGTTGTAATCCACTTCTAAAAATCTTAATTTGAGTTGGGGTTACGTTGTAGAAAAATGCAAATTTATTTTTAATAGGAATTTAATTGTCCAAGAAAATATTACCGGATTATTTACGTGTTATTTTAAGACAGGTAAGATGTTTAACTAGACGTCGCTGCCACGCCAGCACCGTTTATTTACAGTAGGAATATCTATTACTAAGTAAATAATATTGCTTTAGCCACTTATAAATTAAATTCATAAGCAGTTTCTTATGAAAATATATATGTCGCAACTATTCATATTATTCAGTGGCTCACAGAAATAAGGGTACAGTTTTATGTCGGTTTCATATTAGCAACAGGGCCTAGGCAAACTAAGTAACTGCCAAGGGCGCAAACGATAAACAAACCTAGAAACACCAAAATCAAGGGATTAAAATTTTCTACAAAAAGTGTCGGAAAAGTATTGCTGTAAAATTTTGATATGAGAAAAAAGGTCTTTAAAAGGTGCAATTTACATTTCCAACATAGGACTGTACGCTTATTTCTATGAGCCACTTTGTGAATAAACATGTTAATAATAATAAATACTTGCCTTTTTTAATTCCTTTCGGAATGAACCTCTTAATGATTGTATTTTACATTTTACGGTTTTCTGATCAGCTCCTGGATCATGTTTTTTCCAAATATTTACAAGCTCCAGGTAACCTTTTAGTTTCAAATTTCTGTTGTTATATAATTCTTTGTTTCGAATTTGCCATAAAGCTGGATGTGTTCTATACACTTCAATGAACTCTTTTAAAATAATTTTAGGAGTATTCCTTAAATCACTTTTTTCTGATTCATCAAATTCTTCTTCAATCATTGTTACAAATTTTATATAAAATGACAAACACAAAACACAGAAGACTATAAAAGACTGTTAGTAATTTTCTGATGACCACTAACGTGTTGATAAGAACGACAGGATTGTCCCTAGAGGAAAGATATGAAGGAAAGCATAAACCCGTCGTCTTGTGCAAAAAGCACGACAGGATTTCAATCATTTTAAACGTAAAAGAATTAGCCCACTAACGTATAGTTATATCTTGCAGTTTTGAACGGCGTGACTATCCCTACAGGAATGATATAAAGCACACGCAATCTCTATTTATCCACTAACGCAAATTCTTTCCCTCGGGATTCGTCATTCCTGCAGGAATGAATGCTCGTGTATGCTTAGCTAATCGAGCACATCTGACTTGTGTTTAATAAAAAAATACTACGCGATAGCCCGAGTGGTCGTCTTTAAAAAGCACAAAGTAATTTGAGCCGTTTACTGAGGTCGTAGAAAATGGTCCACATACGTCACTATATATTATCTCACCTGGTCTGGTATCTCGTCTGACGTTTTCAAAAGTCATCCGATGCTGTTTTCCATATAAACAAGATTCGCATATTGTTTTGTCTACATTCTTCAAATTTATATCAGCGATTACACCGTTTGCAATCATCTCTTTTATTATTTTAAAGTTAATATGTGCAAGGCGTTCGTGCCATTGCATTATCTTGTCCGTGTCTGTTGCAACATTTGCTTCGTAATTACTGACGGTTTTAAATTTCATTTGATATAAATTGTTCTTCCTGCGAATTGCATGGGCTTCCAATTTTTCTTTATTGTAAATGTACGCATCTTTATTTTCTTTTACAATTCTCATTCCTTTCGTTGTGAGTACACCTTCTGAAAAAAGATTCTTTCTTAAATCAGGAACGTACAGCACGTTGTTTAAAATTCCGTCGCTCCAAATTTTATTTGTCAATTTTCGAATTTTAACAGTGCCTTTTCCTTTCACTTGAAGATTCTGGTTGTTTCCTAGTGCAACCGTTGAGTTGTTTTCGTCATCTTCAAACGTTGAAAAGAATTCCTTTTTAAATGTCATGTGAGCCGAAGCTCCGCTGTCTAAAATCCAAATATTTTCTTGACTTTCTGCTGAAAAATTGAAGTCTTCTTCAGCGGTCGTGAAAGCTGAAATATTACCTTGTTCTGATGGTTCTTTGTCGGTTGAACTCTTCTCTTTCCGTTTTCTTTTTGGTGCTTTGCAATATCGAGCAAAATGTCCTTTTCCTTGGCAATTGTAACAAGTCACTTTCTTGCTATTTCCTTGCTTTGGATTCTTATTTACTTGTGTTGCAAAGGCGTTGTCTACTTCTTCTACTGATGTTAAATTCGCTTCTTCATCAAGTAATCTTGAAGTCAGATTTTGTACGGTTTGTAAATTTTGATCGACCGACAACCATGCTTGTCGTACTCCTTTATATTTTGTAGGCAAAGTACTTAATATTTTAGTCATAACTGCTGTTTCACTTATGACATCACCGGCCTCTCGTATCCGCTTACCAAGGTTTTGCACTTTTGCAATGTGCAGCGCCACGCTATTGTTGGGATCCATACGATATTGATGAAATCGCTCTTGGTGCATCATTTTGTTAGTTGCTGTTTTCTGCTGGTAGATGGTGTCCAATCGTTCGACCATTTCGTTAGCAGTTGTACAGGTTTCTATCAAGGTGATTTGTTCAAGTTCCATAGCTGACGTCATCGTAAACACGGCTACGGCGTCCTTTTTATTCCACATTTCTAATTCAGCGGTATTTTCCGAGTTGGGTCTAGTGGACACACCACTCGCCACTTCAAGACATCCTTTTGCACGTAAAGCACAATTTATCTGGAACCTCCACTGCTGGTAGTTCTTGCCATCAAATTTGTTTATTGAATTAATATCAATTTTGCCCGCCATTTTCACTTTTGTTCACTACACGCAAAGACCGATTCGCGACACTTTATTCTACCTGGTGATCTGGGCCCATAACCTATTAAATAACTGATATTTGAGGTCCTTGGCACAAATAAAGGAAACAGCGTTTCTTGTAGTAAACAATATTTAATAGAAAATAAACGACTAATTACAAATATGATGTCTGCACATGAAGTGACTGCACTCAACTGACTAAACTAAACTTAACGCATGCGCATACATACACAGCATAACATGAGTTGACAATTCAATCGAAATATCGACAATATTCAATAATGGATTATTGTAAAATATGTAAAATGGCGACTAAATGCGCAGGTGAACCAAAATTTATTTATTATAAATGATTGCAGAATCAAAATCAAAGACGATGGGTGATAGTAAAACTGAAATTATTGACGCTATTTTAAAGAATCGTCAAATAATACATAACAGAATTCGTTCAAAACAATTAAAGGAATATTTAAGCGAGGAAGAAATTCAAAAACTTCAAAAACCTATAGTTGATAAGCTAGAAAATTTTAACGAATTTGCGCAAGAAATTCATAACCCAAAAAATGTTTTAGCAATTGAGGAAGGTCGACAGGGTAAAAATGATTTAGCAATCGTTGAAGAGCACCGAGACGATGTCGAAAATGATTCAATTAAAACGCGACCTCAGGTATCTTTGACGTTACCAGCATCAATAGAGGAATCTAAAACGCCTTCACCTTCATTTATAACTTTAGATGCAGATAAAGATTTAGATTTAAATATCATTGACAAATACGAATTGGAAAGGCCTTCACATTTATTGTCGTTAGATATAAGAGTGCGAAATGCAAAAATTGATGAAAGGCTACCACAACTGGCTAATAAATTGAAGTCGTTAAATGCACACCACACAAATGCGAAGAAAGCAAAAGACGAGGAAAAATAGAAAAATATGCATATCTTTATTCACAGTTAAAGACATATAAAACTGCTTTAGAAAATATTAAAAAAATTAGTTTTTATTCACAGGAGGAGCAATCCGGAAGCGGTATAAGTATTTTTACAGATCCAAACGACATGGTAGAACGTCTACAACTATTAATGGCTTCAAAAAATGCCGGAAATGATTCCGTTGAAGTGTATAATGAATTAATACTTGATAAATTGTTAGAAATGAAATTGATAAAAAAATTAGATCATAAACGAGTATTTGATAAACTGTATGATTTTAAACTTACTAAATGAGCTTAATACAGCTTTCGTCTAAAGTTAATGATTTTGAGACCGGTTTCTCTAACAGCCCTATTAATTTGTCCGGTCTAAAAGGTCAAATTGCTTTAAAAGCTGCAAGTCTCTGGTATAGTTGGGATTACATTACTGAAGAATATAAAAATAATGAAATAAAGTACAGATCTAAACAACCTCATAGTGATGATGAGGGTTTGAAAATATCAGAATTATCAAGCGGTATAATAGACGATGAGCAAGAATTAAATACTTTAAAATACAACTCTGCACAAAACGATGATGAACAGGGTTGGAAAATCTTAAAATTACCAAACGGCCTATATGATGAAGATGAATTAAATAATTATATCCAAGATTACTTTGAGATGTTCGAAACAGCTCCGTTTCATTTTGATTTAAATAATGCAAATAATCGTTATATGTTAATTATACGTGACAAAGATTATGAAATTGACTTTTTTGGAAATTGAGCTATTTGGATTTGACAAAAAAATATATAAAGAGGGAATAAACTATGCAACGCGAATTGGTAATGTCAACAAAGATATTGATCAAATTTTGATTCACTGTTCTCTAGTTTCTTCTAGCTATCAAAATAATCTCAAAAGTGATGTTATATACTCATTTACACCAAATATTGCGCCTAGATCTTTAATTAGTATTGAGCCTTTGAATCCAAAATATTTACCAATTAATTGTGAGGGCTATATATATAATATTCGCATTTCCGTAACAAATCAGCTAAACCAATTAATAAATTTTAATGGAGAATGATTAAATTTTGTACTAGATATTCAGTAAACGTTTTTATATGGAATAAATGGCATTTCTTACTCATAGAAATCAATTGATTCAAAAACAATATGGATTTGGCGTGAAGTATTACAGAGATCCTATAAAATTTTATCACGGCAAAGGGGTAGTCAACTCTATAATAAACAAGTTAACGATTGAACTTCATATACCTGGTTATCAATATTGTGGACCTGGAACTAAATTACAAAAACGGTTAGCTAGGGGCGACCCCGACATTAATCCTCTAGATTCTGCTTGTAAAGATCACGATATTTCATATAATCAACACAAAGATCTAACCAGTAGACATTATGCTGATCAAGTATTAGAAGATCGGGCGTGGGAGCGCGTTAAATCTAAGGACTCTAGCTTGGGTGAAAAAGCTGCAGCGTGGGGAGTGGTAAACACTATAAAAACTAAAAGAAAGCTTGGCATGGGATGCGGTAGCCTTATTAAAAACAAAAATTTTCGATGTGATGGATTAAAAACGCAGCAATTAAGTAGAGAATCAAAGAGAATTCTTAAAATACTGGCTAGCTGAGATATGAAGAGCAAATCTTCCTAAATATTTTAAAGTTTTTTTATTAAATAAATGGAAATGAAAAATAATGTAGACAATTTATGTGAATATCAATTACCGTCTAATTCTAATTCTAATTCCAAAGAAAAAGTTGTTTTGAAATATTGCGGGGGTAGTGAAGGGGGAGTAATAACATGTGCTCCAAATAAATATTACTATATTAATTCATTTCATTTTAAAGTATTTCTAATTATTAATAATATTTTAAATAAATAATAAATATTTCTTTTAAAATATTTAAGCGTTTAATTAACTTTGTTATAGTTTAAAATATTATTAATAATTTTATCAAAAGTTACGAATTCTAAAATTTAAAGTATTTCTTGGAAAATATGGGACTTGTGCTATAATGGATTATGATGAAAATATGAAAGAATTATTAGATCAAATAACACATAACGGAGAAAAACTTGACAAAAGAAGTTGTTATTTTTCAAGCGATTTTAATGTAGTATGTTTTACATCTAAAAACGATGGTGAATTGCAGACTTGTATGGTGGAAAACGAAAAGATTAAGAATAACCCCGAAGCATTTCAGTTTTATAAGAAAATATCAAATTATGTTACGACTGCAAAATGTACCCCAATCAGATTAACAAATAAATATAATTTGAAGGTTGAGTTGGTATTTTATGCAGATTTAAAAGAAAGTAATGAAAATATATTTGCTGAAGCTGAAAATAATATAAAAACGGCACTATTTCAAGAAGCATTATCTTTAGTAAAGTAATTATAGGTATTTTTGGTGTTAATAAATGGAAATGGAGTCTAATGTAAACCCTTTTTGGTGCCTTGACTTGCCACAGATTATCGACAAATCAACTGCGAGTTACGCTTATTACGAAGAGCCTGAAAAAGGTAATATGGGCGGATCTAAGTATACACTTGAAACTAAAATGAGTGGGTGGAAACACTTAAAAGGTGCTTACATTTTTGTTAAATCTACAATTAAAAAAAATCCAAATAATAATGCAACTATATCAAATAACGGAATAAATGATTTTCAGAGTGCAAAATTATACTATGAAGATCAACTAATAGAAGATATAGACAATGTTGGTGTTGCTACTTTAATTTCAAATCTGATTGAATTTTCAGGCGATGTATCTAATACTTCAGCTTCACAAATATGTTGGTATCCTGACACCGCTGATTCGGCTGATATTCAGCAATATAAATACGCCGAGACGAATAAATCTACAAAATTTAAAGATTTAGACACTGATATAAAAACAATTGTTTCAAAAATTAAAAATAATTCTGAATTCAATAAGGGATATTTTGAGAGGTCGTTGTTAACAAATGATGGAAAAACTGTTACAAAATTTATTCCTCTATCTAGAATTTTTCGATTTGCTAGAGATTGTAACAAAGTTTTGAATGGAAAAATTCGCATTGAATTAAGTAAAAATCGAGTGGAAAACATATTACACGCTAACGATAACGTCGCCGGTGCCTACGATTATGAAATATCTTATATTAGTTTGTGGATACCGGTAGCACGGCCCTCGTTAGAAACTGAAAAAATGTTATCTTCAATATTGATTAGCAACGAAAACTTTCATTGTGGATGGAATGCACTTAAATGTTTCCGTACTAATTTGTGGACTTCTGCAAGCGGGAGTGAAGCAGTTATAAATGATTTTAATAAAATTTCTAGAGTTTTTGTAGCATTTTCTAAAGCAGAACGAACCGATAATTTTACTAAGTCAATGATGGTTTTCGTACCTTACAGCTTTGTGAGCGGTATTGTAACCGAGTGCCGCTCGAAGAGCGGCACGAGATTGCAATACGGCTCACAATGCTGTATTGGCGATTATAAGACGACCGCACCACTTAGATCTCGCATCGAACTTGCAAGTTTCGACTGTGCACTTGTGGGAGTGTTATAATCGATAATATGAATTTGGAAAGTGTAAATATTAGAATCAATGGTATCCAATATCCTACTTATGAATACGCTGTGAATGATGGTGATTTTCAGCGTTTGTATGCCGCATTCCTAGCATGTAAATATACAAAAGATTTGGATGAAGGCACCTCCGTTAGCTACAAAGATTTTTGTAAACTCTACTTAATTGCTGCCTTTGATTTAACGACGGAAAACAATGAAAATTTATTAAGCAGAGGTTCTGAGCTAAGAATTAATTGGAAATTAAAAGATTATGATAATACAAACTATTATGTATATACGGTGGTTGAAACTCAAAAATCGGCAAATATGAATATTATAAATGAAACGATTCGTCTGGAAATGAATTAGAGAGATATTTTTACTAAATAAATGACAAGTGATTATAGGATATATTTATCGCCTAACCAAATACGGAAGCTCAAAAGTTGCAATGAAAATAGAATAGATTGCACTATTCGGTTTAATTTAGCTGAAAAAACAAATAACACTATTAAATTAACTGATGCCCAGATTGAGGAAATTAGGAAATGTAAAAGGCTGAAGAAAAATTATTGTGAAATCAAATTTTCACCAAAACAGATAGGTGGATTTTTACCTGCTTTAATCCCTGTAGCAATAGCTGTAGCCAAAGCGTTAGGATTAGGTGCAGTTGGTTATGCCGGTGCTAAATTAGCAAAAAAAATTAGCGGTGACGGTATAAATCCTAAGAAAAAAAAAGTTTCACAAAGCATGCCATATGGACAAGGCAACAAATTGATAGGCAAAACGTATGGGCAAGGCAACAAATTGATAGGAAAAGGAATAAAATTAACATGAAGTATGGATTAAGTAATATAGATTTAATGAATTTGCTACCTCCTGAAGCTAAGTCAAACTTTCGAGGGATTTTTGGAATTGACAAGCTACCGAAAAAAATTAGAAAAGATGAATCAGGTATAATTAATTTTCAACCGTCGAACGGCTATGGTACACATTGGGTGTGTTATATAAACAAACCGTATCTTAGAAATATTATATATTTTGATAGTTTTTGAATTTCGCCGCCCGAAGCAATTAAAAAATATTTAAAAACCAGTGGCAAACTTATTGCTAGAAATAGCACTCAGTTACAAATGAATTCCTCTGTTTTATGCGGTTATTACTGCTTACATGTAATAACTAACATAAACAAAGGTACGGACTTTTATGATATATTATATTCTTTTAAACAGCAACCGTGTAAATCAAATGAGAAATTAATATTATAAATGGAAACGGAAGAGTATTTAGACAGCCAATTGTATGTATACAGAAAAAGTTATTTATATTTTCATAAAATCGGAATCGGTTTATCTATCGTTAAATTAATATTTTGCGCATCAGGCTTTTCAGCGTTGGCTTTACCTCCAATGAGTTTTTTATCGCTTGGCGGGGTCATCATTGAAGTTTTTGAAAAAAATTTGAAAGTATCTGATAGAAACGCGGAATATAAATTAATTTATAAATTTTATAAGAAGTTATTGCACTTATACAGGGCTCACGAAATAAACGACGATGAAGTAAATTTACGTGTAGGAAAATTTATGGAGAATTTTACCTATTTTCCAAGAGAGAAATACTTGAAGCAAAGGCATTTAAATGGTTACGCTGAAGACACTTATGAATTGAACGAAACCGAATTATAGCAGAACTTGAAATTTTCTTTTCCTGTTTGAATAGTAAATAAATATATTCAGTGATGATGAAATATATAAACGAAGATATGGCTCGAGATACCGCGCAAGTATTTTATAAATTTTATAAACACGGAATTCAGCATTTGAATAAAGAAGAAATCCAATTAATTCCAATTGAATATATTAAAATGGAGTCTAGCCCTATGCAATTGCACCAAATTAGAACTAGATTGTCTCATAAATATATTGATGAATTAAGGGATTATTTTCCATGCTTTGAACATTATAATATGTCTGATGCACAAACCCACGCGGACGGACCACCTCCGGCTAGAAGAAATTGTTTCACTTGCAAAAACAGAGAAAGTGTTAATTTCGACTATTAATTTTTAAATTTAAAAAAATATTTTTTTAATTATTTAATTTTTTAATTAAATTATTTTTTTAATTTTAGGAAAAAGTGCAAAACGTCCCGTTTCTCAGCGAAACTGCTACTACTATTTAATCTTACAGCCCACCGTCCTGTAGGTGTTTATTTTTTTTTTGATATAACTGTAAGATAGAATAGTTGAAACAATCACCCCAAGACTGACAGAAGTCTTGAGAAAAACGGCGGCCTCAGCTGTCTTTGGGACCCTATTCCGAATTATATAAAACCCTATGCGCACTCGAGTTCTACCATCAGATTAACCCTACTAAACAACTGTTTTCTCTTGAAGTCTGATAGGTGAGTGAGCTAGAAGGAAACCTCAGAAACACCCGATGTGGGTTACTAACCCACAATATCGCTGTTCCTAAAGTCTCCTCGCCAACTGACTCAGCCACCAGACCTCGTTAAATAATTTTACTTTTTTATAAAATATATGTTACCTTTCATCCCCACTCCTGATTTTTTTGCCTTATTTTTTGTCCAATTTTGATAAAATTTGGCTGGAGGGTGCCGAACAATAAATACTTTCGATTTGTCCAAACGCTTTTTCAATTATTTGAGCCGTTTGTGTATGACGATTTAATACATTTTATAAAAATTTACGATAAATCGATACATTTTTATTTCTTATCAATTTAACTAAGCAAATAAAGCAATGCAAATAAAAATAACACATTCCAACCAAATTTATATTAAATTTCTTTGGTTCGAATCCCACCAATGTCAACTTTTTTTTTCACCGATAATTTTTATTAATATTATTTCGGTTTCCGTATTAATTTCTAATATGCAGGCTTGACTAGCATATAAAATATGATTGGAATATCTAAATTATAGTGTCTAACAGCTTTGGTATCAGTTTTACCAGCATCTCTCACCTTTTCCCTTTTTATGAATATTTCTATAAGGTCTTGCTCTTTAATAATGAAAGGTTTGGAAAAATCTATTTTTCTCAAATTACTATTAATTTGCAAATCGTTCATATTAGCTGTTGAATAGAATTTTATAACTTCCACATCAAATGGTATTGCAAGATAAGCGCAACCGTCAATAGAAAACCTAAGCATTATTTCCATAGCATCAAATGCTTCAATATAAACAATTTTTCCAATAAATTTTAATAAATAACTTTTTGGTGATTCGTGGAGCTTCGCCGAACTTTGCATGAATTCAGTTTCTAAGTTAATTAACCTTTTTTCACACAGTTCTAGTTGTCCTTTATTAACTACATCAGTCGTATCAACAGCATCAGCTGTTTTAATTAATCTTCTATTACCCATATCAATATAATCGCTGGTAGCAGTTACATTTATGTTTTCTTGGTATTGTAATAATCCATCTCTTTTGATCTTTTTGCGAAGTTTACTTAATTCAGGTTGAACAATTTCTATAACGCTTTCCGCATCATCCTTTTTAAGCATATTGGCGTGGACTTCGTGCACATATTCTAAATTAACGGCATCACCAGGATTTTCTGGTTGTTTTACATTAACTAATTTGTGTCCACTGATATCATAATCACCATCGTCCGTTAAATTAAAGCCTATACCTGGAGGTCCCCTTATTGATGAACTACCTCTTTTATTATTTCGATTTTTCCTAAGGATATAGTTAGAAGCCATTTATAGGACTAAAATTCTTTCTATATTTCATTTTAGGATTTTTAAAATCAATAGTTAAACAATCAAATTTATTGATATTATTTTCATAATATTCTCTGATTTTTCTATTTAGCCCCTTTTCTCTAAATATCAAACTTATATCATTACCGTCGCAAGAAGGAAATATTGAAACATAATTACATTGTAAGCGAATCGGCTTTGGTACTCCAAACCAAGACTGCGTTATATAAATCATTGAAGCATTCATTTTTCTTCCGCGTAGCGCTAAATCTTCCAGTTTATGTTGATCTTTTTCCATTACGAAATCATCAACAATAATCAAATTTTGTTTTTCTCTATCTAGTTCATCTATATTGATATCTTCTATATTTGACGAAAAATTTGATTCAATTATATTTTGAATTTTTTCATCATCAAATACATCTTTGAGTAATACATAATAAGGCTCTCCCAAATCTTTCGCGTACAAATAAAATGTATCAAAATGTATGTGTTTTAGAAGATTAACAACATTATTTGTTTTACCACAACCACTACAGCCTACCGTTATCAATCTAAAAGGCCACTTTGGCGCTAAATAATTAACATCATAATACTCTTCTTCAGCCGCGTCAATAAAATTAATTGGTAAAGATGTTTTCATTTATTTATTGACTTATTTACGCTATTTGCGTTATTTGCGTAATTTGCGCCTTTTGCGTAATTTGCGCTTTTTGCGTAATTTGCGCTTTTTGCGTAGATTTACGCTTTTTGCGTAATTTGCGCTTTTTGCGTAGATTTACGCTTTTTGCGTAATTTGCGCTTTTTGCGTAGATTTACGTTATTTGCGCTTTTTGCGTAGATTAACGTTATTTGCGTTATTTGCGTAATTTGCGTAGATTTATGTTATTTGCGTTATTTGCGTTATTTACGCTAATTTTAATTTAATAATTTAATAAAAATTTAATTCACTTATAAATGATTGCAGAATCAAAATCAAGGGTGATGAGTGATAGTAAAACTGAAATTATTGACGCTATTTTAAAGAATCGTCAAATAATACATAACAGAATTCGTTCAAAACAATTAAAGGAATATTTAAGCGATGAAGAAATTCAAAAACTTCAAAAACCTATAGTTGATAAGCTAGAAAATTTTAACGAATTTGCGCAACAAATTCATAATCCGAAAAATGTTTTAGCAATTGAGGAAGGGCTACAGGGTAAAAATGATTTAGCTATCGTTGAAGAGCATCGAGACGATATTGAAAATGATTCAGTTAAAACGCGCCCTCAGGTATCTTTGACGTTACCAGCATCATTAGAGGAATCTAAAACGCCTTCACCTTCATTTATAACTTTAGATGCAGATAAAGATTTAGATTTAAATATCATTGACAAATACGAATTGGAAAGACCTTCACATTTATTGTCGTTAGATATAAGAGTGCGAAATGCAAAAATTGATGAAAGGCTACCACAACTGGCTAATAAATTGAAGTCGTTAAATGCACACCACACAAATGCGAAGAAAGCAAAAGACGAGGAAAAAATAGAAAAATATGCACATCTTTATTCACAGTTAAAGACATATAAAACTGCTTTAGAAAATATTAAAAAAATTAGTTTTTATTCACAGGAAGAGCAATCCGGAAGCGGTATAAGTATTTTTACAGATCCAAACGACATGGTAGAACGTCTACAACTATTAATGGCTTCAAAAAATGCCGGAAATGATTCCGTTGAAGTGTGTAATGAATGTGTAGAAATACTTGATAAATTGTTAGAAATGAAATTGATAAAAAAATTAGATCATAAACGTGTATTTGATAAACTGTATGATTTTAAACTTACTAAATGAGCTTAATACATCTTTCGTCTAAAGTTAATGATTTTGAGACCGGCTTCTCTAACAGCCCTATTAATTTGGCGGGTCTAAAAGGTCAAATTGCTTTAAAAGCTGCAAGTCTCTGGTATAGTTGGGATAACATTACTGAAGAATATAAAAATAATGAAATAAAGTACAGATCTAAACAACCTCATAGTGATGAACAGGGTTGGAAATTCTTAAAATTACCAAACGGCTTATATGATGAAGATGAATTAAATAAATATATCCAAGATTACTTTGAGATGTTCGAAACAGCTCCGTTTCATTTTGATTTAAATAATGCAAATAATCGTTATATGTTAATTATACATGACAAAGATTATGAAATTGACTTTACACATGGTAAGATACATGAGCTATTTGGATTTGACAAAAAAATATATAAAAAGGGAATAAACTACGCAACACGAATTGGTAATGTCAACAAAGATATTGATCAAATTTTGATTCACTGTTCTCTGGTTTCTTCTAGCTATCAAAATAATCTCAAAAGTGATGTTATATACTCATTTACACCAAATATTGCGCCAAGATCTTTAATTAGTATTGAGCCTTTGAATCCAAAATATTTACCAATTAATTGTGAGGGTTATATATATAATATTCGCATTGCCGTAACAAATCAGCTAAATCAATTAATAAATTTTAATGGAGAGTGGTTAAATTTTGTACTAGATATTCAGTAAACGTTTTTATATGGAATAAATGGCATTTCTTACTCAGAAAAATCAATTGATTCAAAAACAATATGGATTTGGCGTGAAGTATTACAGAGATCCTATAAAATTTTATCACGGCAAAGGGGTAGTCAACTCTATAATAAACAAGTTACCGATTGAACTTCATATACCTGGTTATCAATATTGTGGACCTGGAACTAAATTACAAAAACGGTTAGCTAGGGGCGACGCGACGCCGGCATTAATCCTTTAGATTCTGCTTGTAAAGATCACGATATTGCATATGATCAGCACAAAGATCTGACCAGTAGACATTATGCTGATCAAGTATTAGAAGATCGGGCGTGGGAGCGCGTTAAATCTAAGGACTCTAGCTTGGGTGAAAAAGCTGCAGCGTGGGGTGTGGTAAACACTATAAAAACTAAAAGAAAGCTTGGCATGGGATGCGGCAGCCTTATTAAAAACAAAAATTTTCGATGTGATGGATTAAAAACGCAGCAATTAAGTAGAGAATCAAAGAGAATTCTTAAAATACTGGCTAGCTGAGATATGACGAGCAAATCTTTTAAAGATTAAAGAATAAAAATTTTTTAAAGTTTTTTTATTAAATAAATGGAAATGAAAAATAATGTCGACAATTTATGTGAATATCAATTACCGTCTAATTCTAATTCTAATTCCAAAGAAAAAGTTGTTTTGAAATATTGCGGGGGTAGTGAAGGGGGAGTAATAACATGTGCTCCAAATAAATATTACTATATTAATTCATTTCATTTTAAAGTATTTCTTGGAAAATATGGGACTGTGCTATAATGGATTATGATGAAAATATGAAAGAATTATTAGATCAAATAACACATAACGGAGAAAAACTTGACAAAAGAAGTTGTTATTTTTCAAGCGATTTTAATGTAGTATGTTTTACATCTAAAAACGATGGTGAATTGCAGACTTGTATGGTGGAAAACGAAAAGATTAAGAATAACCCCGAAGCATTTCAGTTTTATAAGAAAATATCAGATTATGTTACGACTGCAAAATGTATCCCTATCAGATTAACAAATAAATATAATTTGAAGGCTAGGTTGGTATTTTATGCAGATTTAAAAGAAAGTAATGAAAATATATTTGCTGAAGCTGAAAATGATATAAAAACGACACTATTTCAAGAAGCGTTATCTTTAGTAAAGTAATTATAGGTATTTCTGGTGTTATCTTTTTTAAAAGATTTTTTCTTTAATAAATGGAAATGGAGTCTAATGTAAACCCTTTTTGGTGCCTTGACATGCCACAGATTATCGACAAATCAACAGCGAGTTACGCTTATTACGAAGAACCCGAAAAAGGTAATATGGGCGGTAATAAGTATACACTTGAAACTAAAATGAGTGGGTGGAAACACTTAAAAGGTGCTTACATTTTTGTTAAATCTAAAATTAAAAACAATCCAAATAATAATGCAACTATATCAAATAACGGAATAAATGATTTTCAGAGTGCAAAATTATACTATGAAGATCAATTAATAGAAGATATAGATAATGTGGGTGTTGCTACTTTAATTTCAAATCTGATTGAATTTTCAAGCGATGTATCTAATACTTCAGCTTCACAAAATATGTTGGTATCCTGACACCGCTGATTCGGCTGATATTCAACAATATAAATACGCCGAGACGAATAAATCTACAAAATTTAAAGATTTAGACACTGATATAAAAACAATTGTTTCAAAAATTAAAAATAATTCTGAATTCAATAAGGGATATTTTGAGAGGTCGTTAACAAATGATGGAAAAACTGTTACAAAATTTATTCCTCTATCTAGAATTTTTCGATTTGCTAGAGATTGTAACAAAGTTTTGAATGGAAAAATTCGCATTGAATTAAGTAAAAATCGAGTGGAAAACATACTACACGCTAACGTCGCCGGTGCCTACGATTATGAAATATCTTATATTAGTTTGTGGATACCGGTAGCACGACCCTCGTTAGAAACTGAAAAAATGTTATCTTCAATATTGATAAGCAACGAAAACTTTCATTGTGGATGGAATGCACTTAAATGTTTCCGTACTAATTTGTGGACTTCTGCAAGCGGGAGTGAAGCAGTTATAAATGATTTTAATAAAATTTCTAGAGTTTTTGTAGCATTTTCTAAAGCAGAACGAACCGATAATTTTACTAAGTCAATGATGGTTTTCGATAATATGAATTTGGAAAGTGTAAATATTAGAATCAATGGTATCCAATATCCTACTTATGAATACGCTGTGAATGATGGTGATTTTCAGAGTTTGTATGTCGCATTCCTAGCATGTAAATATACAAAAGATTTGGATGAAGGCACCTCCGTTAGCTACAAAGATTTTTGTAAACTCTACTTAATTGCTGCCTTTGATTTAACGACGGAAAACAATGAAAATTTATTAAGCAGAGGTTCTGAGCTAAGAATTAATTGGAAATTAAAAGATTATGATAATACAAACTATTATGTATATACGGTGGTTGAAACTCAAAAATCGGCAAATATGAATATTATAAATGAAACGATTCGTCTGGAAATGAATTAGAGAGATATTTTTACTAAATAAATGACAAGTGATTATAGGATATATTTATCGCCTAACCAAATACGGAAGCTCAAAAGTTGCAATGAAAATAGAATAGATTGCACTATTCGGTTTAATTTAGCTGAAAAAACAAATAACACTATTAAATTAACTGATGCCCAGATTGAGGAAATTTTTTTTTTTATTTAAAATGAATTTACAATCTGTTTAAAAGAAAAACATTTAGTAAATCGTATGACAGTAGATAAGAAAAATAACATGGAGAAAACATTCCATTGAATGTCTTCAATTTAAGTCAACTCAAATTCTTCTAACACTTAATCAAACAAATATCAGTAACAATAACAAAAATACATATTAATGAAAAATTAGAGTTCTTTCAAATCGTGTAGCTAAATCTGTGGTTTTATAGCGCTTCAATCGTCTAACTTCGTGTGTATTGTCCAGCAACTCGTTTACCAGCTCATTTGGATGCATTTCAATTCTGCTTCTGTATTTTTGAAAAAAGTTCACAATTTCTTCCCTCACCGGAGTCACTTGTAGGTCTCGTTGGATTATATCGTTTGGCACATACCATGGTGCATTTGCAATAAGTCGAAGCACCTTGTTTTGGTATCTCTGCAAAATTTCTATGTTTGATATACTAGCAGCACCCCACAGCTGGATGCCGTAGGTCCAAATAGGTTTCAATACAACTTTGTATACCAGTACTTTATTCTCCATTGTCAGTTGTGAATTTTTCCCCAACAACCAATACAACTGTCTAAGCCTCATTCCCAACTGCTTTCGCTTGGTAAAAATGTGTTTGCGCCATGTAAGTCTCCTATCCAGATGCATACCCAAGTATTTGGTTTCCTCCATTTGTGGTAGGGTGCAGCCATTTAGGGTTACTGGTGGACAAGTATCACGTTTCATTGTAAACGTGACATGTGAAGATTTTGTTTCATTTACTCTGATCCTCCATTTTCTAAGCCAAATTTCAATTTTAATTTTTTAAATTAGGAAATGTAAAAAGCTGAAGAAAAATTATTGTGAAATCAAATTTTCACCAAAACAGATAGGTGGATTTTTACCTGCTTTAATCCCTGTAGCAATAGCTGTAGCCAAAGCGTTAGGATTAGGTGCAGTTGGTTATGCCGGTGCTAAATTAGCAAAAAAAATTAGCGGTGACGGTATAAATCCGAAGAAAAAAAAAGTGCCACAAAGCATGCCATATGGACAAGGCAACAAATTGATAGGCAAGCCGTATGGGCAGGGCAACAAATTGATAGGAAAAGGAATAAAATTAACATGAAGTATGGATTAAGTAATATAGATTTAATGAATTTGCTACCTCCTGAAGCTAAGTCAAACTTTCGAGGGGTTTTTGCAATTGACAATTTACCGAAAAAAATTAGAAAAGATGAATCGGGTATAATTAATTTTCAACCATCGAACGGCTATGGTACACACTGGGTGTGTTATATAAACAAACCGTATCTTAGAAATATTATATATTTTGATAGTTTTGGAATTTCGCCGCCCGAAGCAATTAAAAAATATTTAAAAACCAGTGGCAAACTTATTGCTAGAAATAGCACTCAGTTACAAATGAATTCCTCTGTTTTATGCGGTTATTACTGCTTACATGTAATAACTAACATAAACAAAGGTACGGACTTTTATGATATATTATATTCTTTTAAACAGCAACCGTGTAAATCAAATGAGAAATTAATATTATAAATGGAAACGGAAGAGTATTTAGACAGCCAATTGTATGTATACAGAAAAAGTTATTTATATTTTCATAAAATCGGAATCGGTTTATCTATCGTTAAATTAATATTTTGCGCATCAGGCTTTTCAGCGTTGGCTTTACCTCCAATGGGTTTTTTATCGCTTGGCGGGGTCATCATTGAAGTTTTTGAAAAAAATTTGAAAGTATCTGATAGAATCGCGGAATATAAATTAATTTATAAATTTTATAAGAAGTTATTGCACTTATACAGGGCTCACGAAATAAACGACGATGAAGTAAATTTACGTGTAGGAAAATTTATGGAGAATTTTACCTATTTTCCAAGAGAGAAATATTTGAAGCAAAGACATTTAAATGGTTACGCTGAAGACACTTATGAATTGCACGAAACCGAATTATAGCAGAACTTGAAATTTTCTTTTCCTGTTTGAATAGTAAATAAAATATATTCAGTGATGATGAAATATATAAACGAAGATATGGCTCGAGATATCGCACAAGTATTTTATAAATTTCAACTATTAATTTTTAAGCCGACATTAAATGGATTTAATTACATTTTCCTATTTGAATAGTAAGCTAGAAAAATCATATAATAATAACATATTAACGGACAAGTTTTTGTTCAACACAATTAATCTTGAATTAACTCCACATGGCTTTATAGAGCATAGTATTTATAATTTGGATAAAGTAATTTACAAATATCCTACTATTTATATTTTCAATAATAATTGCTACTACAATTATAAAGTTACCAGTACATACCTTCAAGTGGCCTACCAGTTTTTTACCTATAACTTACACTTCATATCTAATATCTACTTATTTCAAATCGACGATATCATTTCCCTCGAAGTGGCCTAGTAGTAACATTTTACTATCTACTTTTTTAATTCACAACACCACTTTTTCCAAATAACATTAAATTCCATTGGTAACTCGATATCCCAATCTAATTTCGTTTTCCAAATTGACTGTAGAAGGATTTTGGCCTTTATGGTAAATGGTCCAAGAAATCCTAATGGATCGTAAATTCTTCCTATGGCACTTGACCCTTTTCGTTTCGTACAACTTTCATTAATTTCTAGAAACGAAATTATCGATTTTAAATCTAAATATAGATTATCGTTTGATGTGTCCCAATATATGCCTAATACCTTTGGATACAATGATGCGTTATTACCTGATTCGATATGTTCTATATAATTTTTAAATTTTTAAACTAGAAAACGTTTATTCTCAAGTAATGAAGAAAAACTTCTTTCCAAGAGAAAAAGGAATACCACAGTTAACAAAAATAAATACTACGGGGAATATGCTGATGTGCCAGAAACTGAGGAAGACTTGGAATTCATTTTGAGCGAATCTAATTTAATAATTCATAGCTTACAGGTAAGTTTTATGTGTTAATGTATTAAAATTATTTAAATATCTTTTAGATTCCAAAGAATACCATTGATAGTATACAAAAGGAATCTATTGGTCTATTTGGCAATAAAACACATGAAGCTCAAAGGAAACTACGTTTGACAGCTTCATTATTTGGGAAAATAATTAACAGAAGACTACATACACCTTGTAACTCTTTTGTTAAAGCATGTTTGACGCCGTCCATCTTTTCTACTGATGCGATGGAATACAGTATAGCCAAAGAAAGTGTAACCATATTGAAAATGGAGCAAATGCTGAATCTTACTGTTCAAAATTCAGGTTTATGAATTGACGAGCAATATGGTATTTACGTTTTATTCTACAGGACTTGTAGGACAAGATAATTATTATTAGCAGGTACTACTTTCATTATTTTATTTCTAAAGAAATTGTTTCTAAATTTCTTTTTATGTAGATTCAAGGACAATCGAATATAACTAGAAGAAGTAGGTGCTACTTTGTTGATTATGTCAACGACAAGATCCCACTTCATATCCAGATAATGGGCAGGGATGAAAATTTATGGGTTTCAAAAATGTTGCATAATTTGTGTCAGTTTTATGAACATTATATAGCCCCTGAAATAATTAGAGGAAATTTAAATATAAATAAAAAATGAGTGAAGAAACCCTGTATTAGCTGTTATTTCTACCACAATCAGCATCTTGGAAAACTAAAAAAAATTTAATTGGATCCAGATTCCGACTTCTAAGTGAATAAGCATTTCGAAAAATTAATAAAAAATTTTAATTCAGGAAGTATACTCCATGTAATTGGACAGTTAAAAGTAGTACTATATTTATAGTTTGAGATATGTAGAAGAAATTTTTTTGAAATAATGACGACAGTGTCATCTTTAAAAAAACGATCTACCAAGTATTGCCGTTATGATCACAATCCAATACCAAAAACTAAGAATATGAGTTACCATACCAAAATTCAACCTTCATAAATGTAAGTTTTGAAATGCGTTATTAAGAAATCTTAATAAAACCGTTCGTTTATATTAATTTTTTTATTCAGTAACCGTTCATCTGAGAGGGTTGTTCCACTAATGGTAGGAGTTACGAGAAAGATTGAGATAAGACAGTATCGTGGAAAGACTGAGACAGGACTGGCAACTTCTGCTTTTTAGTTTCATACGTTCAAGGTTAAAATATGCTGCGCTGATCTGGTACCCGATGCACGCATTTTTGCATTTTACCTATTTTAAATTGTGAACATGGTGGTTTTTCCACCGAAACTATAGTCATTAATAAATAATATAACCAAATGGAAAGATTATTTACTTTTTTTTTTTCGTTATAAGATGAAGTACCACTATATCTCTGCAAAAACCATTAAAAATATTTAACCTTTATTTATTTTGGATGCAAAACTCACCAAACAAAATTATATTACAGATAATAATAATAGTGGATTTTTTACATTTAGACGTGATAACTCCGACACATCTATAGTTGAATCTTATATTTAATTGGTTTGTCAACAGTAATATTTAATTTTAAGTAATTATGGGGTTTAATTTTAAGTAGTTACTAATCTTAATGAGGGTAACCGAATTCAAGAGTTTCAATCACAAATTGTTACTACAATTGACCATGTAGAATCTCTCATGTCTTCTCCTAAAGCCAAAGAGAATGATTTAGTTGCTAATATGCAAAGCCTTCTTCCTGATCAGATTATATCTTCTTTAAATCCAGCCGCTTTAGCTGCGATTAGTAAATCTAAAAATTTGAATGTACCATGCACTTCGAATCTTATTAATGTACATATCCAACAGAACCAACCTATCGTCTCAGTAGGTAGCGCAACCTACGGATATATGCCATACGTACACTCCGTTAGCTGCAAGTCCGCAGGTATTATTTGAAGAACCGCTACCGCTTTATTGTCACAAACCGGACGCTATTAGTCGGTGGAATTTAAAATTTTCTGGCAGTAACGACATAGACACAGTAATTAACCTTCTTGAAAGAGTAGACAAACTTAAAATTTCACGTGAAGTATCGGACGAATTATTGTATTCGACTTATTTGAAAACGATGCATTTGTGTGGTGCAGAGCTGCGAAACCTACCGTTAGTAGTTGGTTTCAGAATTAAAATATTTTTATTTACCCATTGACTATGATGACGCTATTTGGCAAGAGATTCGAAATCAAACGCAAAAATATCATGAACAACCATTCGTTTACGTTTCTTACTTGCGTAGATTATTTAGCCGTTTGACTCAAATTCCGTATGAAGATGAGCAAGTGAAGTTAATGAAAAAGAATTTACAACCTCGTTACCACTCACAATTATGAGCTTTTCTACCAATTAACTCCATAAGATCGTTAATGGAGAGGCGTGCAAACTTATTTCTGAAGAAGAACGACATCGACAAAACTTTGCTAGCGAAACTACTTCTAAAGTAGATTTTGCTGATATGTGGAGTAAAGCCGAAATTCATTCTTTACCCACTTCATGAAACACTTATGCAAGGAATTACAATCATTTGTATCAACGCTGTCATTCGACAGTGTAATTTATTTTGTTAAGACGTCGCGTATATTGGATGCTCTACGTGTTCAAAAAACGAAAGAAGGCAGGGGTAAGTCACAGCCCATACGTCATTAGCCTTTTAGACTAAAGGCTGACAGTCCCGAATGGCGGACTGTCGGCTTATACCAAATTTTTCGACTACTGTTGGACCTATTTTGCACTTATGGTCGATCTATTTCACCAATTACTGTGGATATGTACAGTGACTCACATAAGAACTCGGACAGTCCAATGTTAACAATGTAAATTGATCATTTTGAATCCGTGTTTTGCTAAGGTTTTTTTGTCATATTAAAATCGATTTTACAGCAAAATATTTTAGACATTTTTTGTTGCAAATTTCATTGCCTTCAATTTTGTTTCTATACATTTTTCTATTTTGTCGCGCCGTTTCTGACTGAGAGCGACTTAAACATGACTCTGTAAAATGCAAAAAATATTGTCGTCTATATATCGGAAACGGTTCGATAAAATATAAAAATGTAGAG
Source organism: Cantharis lateralis (assembly GCA_963170105.1). Lineage (NCBI taxonomy): Eukaryota > Metazoa > Arthropoda > Insecta > Coleoptera > Cantharidae > Cantharis > Cantharis lateralis. The sequence continues at coordinate 7,331,606 of OY720630.1, read as the reverse complement.
AATGAAATTTACAAGAAAATATATTTAAGGATATCAGGATAGTGGATCGCCAATGAAAACTAATTACTTGTTTGTCGACGTTTCGGTTTTTTATAGAACCATATTCATGACTAAAAAACAACAAGGTGAAGCTGTTACGGTCCGGAATTAACATCGATGCAGGGGTGATTCTGATGGTGGGCGAATGGATGGCATAATGAATTTCTAAGTTAATATCGAATTGCCATGCCGTAGTCGTAGGTTCGATCCGCGACCAAGTATAGAATTTTTTTTAATGAAATTTAATTCGAATTTTAATTCACACCATTCCTATTTTTTTTGCGGCTTTAATTAATTCTTGGTGAATAGGCACAGCATCCGAATTCTTTTGTTCTCCGTTTGGTCCTTCTTAAAGTGAAATAGAAATGAACATTTCCCTACATTGATATTTTGAAGCGAATTAAGTTATGTTGAACGCTCTGGGTTGATAAATGTTATCAACCACATTTTTCCTAAGATTTCAAGTTCGTTGGCGACATTTTCGATTTTGGGTTTTGCGAGAGAAGTTTGTGGTACTTGCGAAGTGTTTTGAAATTAGGAATTATTCGAATTCCTTCCGAATATTTCGGGATAATTCACTTCACTCAGCGTTGCAGATTTTTTGCCGTTTGCGAAGACATTAGGTCTTATCTCCTTGGAGGATTTTTCATTCGGCTTCTTGTAAGTACCAATTCCGAATTTTGTAATACAAACTATCGTTGTAATTTTCTTTTAGCTACAAATTCTCGCCATTTCCATTTTATTCTCAAAAACGGATCCAGGAAAATTGAACCCTCATAACATCTTCGAGGTAGCATTGGCATTCGCTTAATTTTCTTTTTTTAAAACCATTTGTTTTAGGGTCCTCCCTTTTCCCCAATTATTGTAATCACGGAGAAAGAAATCTGTGGAAAAAGCTTTTATTACCTAGCTGTTGACCACCTGCCGAGATTGTCGAGGCATCGTATATACAGATAAGTGTTTGTTCCTTTATTTTTTTTGCAAAGTTGAATTTTGTTTTATCGTGCGAGTTCTAATCTTCGCTGCCATTCGTGATTGGGCAGAGAGTTGGTCGTTGAGAGGCTATTTATAAATCACGTGGCGCCAGGGCACTTACAGCCCTCTCAACATATTTTTGGTATACTTAAGAACTCGCCGATCTGTGTTTTTTTTTTATATATATATATAAACTGTTGGGTGTTTGCTGGTTTTCCTTCTCCCTTGCTGAGCTAGCCAAGGGTATTAATCGCCAGTAACCCTGAGATCGGGGAAGCACACTTTCTATTCCCCGGATTTAGTAAAACCGTGGCAAAGCATAGTCTCAAAAAATGATAAATAGAGGTTGCACACATACCTTACAAATAGTGATGGAGGATGTTTTCAGCGAAAAATTTACAAGAAAAAGATGCCTATTCATTTTTTTATGAGTGAGAAGTTTTATGAGAAGCCCCTCTAGTAAATTTAATTGGTTTTAATATTGTTCACATAACTTGTACAATTTTAATTTAATCACTAATATTATTAATAAGTAGTACTAATAACAAATATTTAAAAAATTCAAAATTTGCTATTTTAATTTCTAAACCATTTTTCGAACTATTTTAATAAAACTACAACATATTTATTCTACAATATAACCTGCACACAGCAAGAGGGGAAAGTTATAATTTAAAATTCCATGCTGTTAGTTCTATTTTAAATTATTTTACATTATATAAATTTTATTTGCTTTGGTCACTTATTACTTTTTTGTGGGAAGTTTGGTTTTGCTTGAAACGATTGAAAGTTTGGTTGAAACGTTTGTTGGGATGTGTAATTTTGAAAATTTGGTCTTTGTTGAAAATTTTGAAAATTTGGTCTTGGAAAGTTTGATGTTTGAGCTGGTTGGTATCTTTGAAAATTCGATATTTGCGCTGGTTGATATTGACTAATTGGTTTTTGTATATTTTGGTACTGAATAGGTGTACGTTGTGGAATTTTAAAATTTTGATTGTCTTGTGTGTTTTGAGTTGGCCTATCATTATTAAATTTGGGATTTTGATAATAATTTTGATTTAATCTTGGTTGAGAATTGTACGAAATGTTTAAATTTTGGTTTTGACCTTTATTATAGTAAATAAAATTTTCTTCTTCCGTAACATAAGCGAGTGCTTGTTCTAATGAACCAGGAACACGTAATCTAATCATTAATTGCATATTGTACTGGAGTCCGTTGATAAACGTCTTCAATGCAAAGTCGTCATAGTGTTTTATTTTAATACGTTTATCTGCTTCTCCCTCGGTTGAGGTATTTAATTTAGAAAATAATAAACTTCGCGCATCTTGTATTCTCATACCAAATTGAATTGAATTCTCGTTTCGCATGGGTTTCATTAAAATAAGATCTTGAATTAAGCAATCTATACTTCTTTGGTCAGAAAAAGTTAAGTTTAGGGATTCTTTAATTAATTGCCACGAATTTAATTCTGTACGCGAACCAATCAAATCTGCTGCACGACCTCTAAGTTTCGATAAAATAGTATCGAGAATGCAGACATTAATTGTAGCTGAAGAATCCGTTCTATTTTGAAATGCTGAATATAAATTTTCACAAGCGTTTATGAATCTGTGCAATTGTTTTGATTTTCCATCAAAAGGTGGAATGTTATCTGATTGATATCTTAAAAGATTAATGTTTAGTGAATCGGCTGACATATTCGATTCTGTTTGATCAAAAATTTCTAAACCTACTATTTGATTTATAATATCGTCAAGTTCACTTATCATTAAGTTATTGTTAAGTGTAATAATTGTAAGATTAAACTATAATTATTACTTTAAACTTAAAATGTTTAGGATTAAAAAGGTTTGAGCACTTACATATATGTAGCAACTCGTTGGTTTGTTTTCATTGTTTTCTTAGTTCTAGTGCCTATAGGTTTGTCCGACGATTTTTGTTCGGTGTCCCAGGTCTTCCTAATTGTAAAGTTGTATCCTCGATGGATTGGTGTTGATTGATGAAAGTTGGTTGTGGCGATTTTTGTCCACTTCGTCACAATCTTCAATCGCGTGTTCTTGCTTGCCTTGTTCGTTGATTTTGTCAAATAAACTGTTAACACAGACCGTTTTCGGGATTTTCGCGATGAAAATTTTTTAAAAAACGTTTTGACTTATCCTACCGACTGCGCCAATTTTGTTAGGCAATCAATAAATAACTTTTTTTAAAAGTATTTTATTTCAAAAACACGGAGCAAATCATAAAGCTGCATAAATGAACCTTAAGATTATAACTAAACTAGAACATATTGTTGTTGAGAATTATATATTTATAAAATGCTTACTATTCTAAATGCTGAAAAGATAATGTTAGATGAATGCAACTTTGCTATCTAAGTTCTTTGCTCTTCAGGTTATTGAACATAACTCCTGTATTTTTCTTCTTCCTTGAGCAATATTAAGCTGTCTTGCTTAATTTTGTTCTGATAAGCATTTTTTAAATTTAAATAAGATAATTTTGCATATTCCAAAGTCTTTTGAAGATATTTATTTTCCATCATAGTTTTATTTTTTCTCCATCTATTCGTTTTATTTCCATTTCTGATCGAATTAAATCATCCTTAAGTTTAATATTTCGACTTTCGTTGTTAGAATTGATTTGATATTTATCTTCATCATCATCATTTAACGATGTATCTAATATGATTACAGATAATTTTTGTCTTTTATTTTGATATTCATCATAATCTTGTGCTGTTTGTGTACTTTCGGCTAGCAATTTTCGATAACGTTCTTCACCGTAAGCATTGGAACGTTTTATTATTTCTTCGTTGTAACAATTTATTGTAAATAATTGTTGTCGCGGCTCCTTGCGTACTCTTGCTCTGGACGCCTATGGGATTCTCCCATGCGCAACCTTCGCTGCACATCTTGACCTTAAAAGTTTAGAACATGGCTCGTTAGGGCAGACTTGGTTTGAACGTGAGAGATTTTGGTCAAGTTCCGTAACGTTCCGTGTCTGTACAGGACTCGGCTGAATATTTGTTAAAAGTAAGCGAGTGCCTTTAAAGTCTGGTTCCGGAAGTTAGAACGAAGAGTTGCTGACTCAGTGGGAGTCATTAGAAAACACGTACCAGGTTCCTTTGGGGAATTTTTTATAACCTGCGATTTCTAATTCGTTTCTTATCCCTCGATTTCAGTCGTGAATATGTGGAACAAATTAGAAATCGCAGGTTATAAAAAATTCCCCAAAGGAACCTGGTACGTGTTTTCTAATGACTCCCACTGAGTCAGCAACTCTTCGTTCTAACTTCCGGAACCAGACTTTAAAGGCACTCGCTTACTTTTAACAAATATTCAGCCGAGTCCTGTACAGACACGGAACGTTACGGAACTTGACCAAAATCTCTCACGTTCAAACCAAGTCTGCCCTAACGAGCCATGTTCTAAACTTTTAAGGTCAAGATGTGCAGCGAAGGTTGCGCATGGGAGAATCCCATAGGCGTCCAGAGCAAGAGTACGCAAGGAGCCGCGACAACAATTATTTACAATAAATTGTTACAACGAAGAAATAATAAAACGTTCCAATGCTTACGGTGAAGAACGTTATCGAAAATTGCTAGCCGAAAGTACACAAACAGCACAAGATTATGATGAATATCAAAATAAAAGACAATCGTTACTTTTTTGCGACTCCCTTACTAAACTGATGCATCGACCCAAGACCAGCAAAGATGTGTTAATATTATTGGACTCCTTTAAACGATCACCAACATTGTTCGTTTTTTTAAGGCGTTCTGAGCCAGCTAAATCACAAAAATTGAATGCATTCACACAAACTCCATCCATTTTATCTGATGCTTGGGCTAATTTTATTGTAAATATTGAATGAGATCGACTTGAATGGTCATTCAATGATGTGACTTCATACCTTAAATTTTGTAATCCATATTGCAAGATTTGATAAGCCTCTAAACCAGAAGAAACATGAATTGATGTTAAATCTTTTATATAGGTTGAATTATTTGAACGACCCAGATGTAACTTTGGCCTAAGTTGTCCACGATGTGGTCTTGGCTTTAACAAATCGTATATATTTTCGTTGTAAATTTCTGCAAAAGACACCCAAATGCTCAAATCCACATTTTCTATTTCATCAATTGTGACGGGCAACTTGTTGTGTTTTGAACGAAAACTAAAACGCAACGAATTGTATTAAAAATAGCCGAAATAGAAATAAAGAAAAAAAAGGGGGGGGACAGGCTATTTGCCCTGCAGAAACAGTGTGCCAGCAGCTCAATGGAGATGGGAGTGGGTGGAATTGTAGACGAATCTATCACGGGCACTGTAACGCAGGGGGGGGGAGTCCGTAATCCCGAACAAACTTCGAGATTGGAGAGGGCGCCACCTAGGTCGGAAAATACTTCTTCGTAGCGTGCAGCTTTCAGAACGAAACGGACCTGGACGATCACTGAAAAAAATAATATATGCACGACGGAATGCGGGGTGAAGGGCTTACAATGTCTTTTTTCTAAATTAAACCTAAACAAATGGTTAGAGCAATGTTTATTAAAATTAATAGGTAACAGATTAATACTAACAATTAAAAATATAAAACATAAATTCGATAAATAATATTATCCTGCACAAAAAAACAAACAGGGTACGCCCCTAAATAATCCTAAATGCGATCCTAAATTACCGTTGAGAAAAATAAGGTAGGCTCCGCCACTGGACAATAAATTCTAAACGTCAAATTTATACAAAAAAACACATGTCAAAAAAAGAAATCTAGATGTTCACTAACCCGCAAATTACTTGTTGCTGATTACTGGTACACACAATACAATTAATAGGTATAGTGAAAGTGAACTCTTTCTCAACGATAACAATTCCGTGACGTTTTTCTTTTCACCGAACTAATCTCAACGAGCACTAAAGTATTTGGTGCGCACAATATTAACAATGACAAAACTCACTTACTTTTAATAATTTGTCCTCCAGCCTGCAAACAGCGTGCATACCTGTATTGATGGAATAAAAGTTGTCCAGGGCACGTTTCGTTCTAAAGGACTGGAAGCAAGGACTTGAAGTGGGTTCTGGCAAAATTTGGCGGAGAACAACGGATAGAAACGGGGAAGATTTTTGGGAATGGATTCCGGACTTAATTTGGTTTATTTTTTTTCTTCTTTGGAGCAATAGAAATCGGCAACCTGAAGTTAATAGGCCGAGCGTATCTTCCAAAGATGCGCTAATTATGTTCGGATTAAAATTTCCAAATAAATTCGCTACAGCGAGTAGTGATTTTCTTCGACACTCCACGACACAACAGAAAAACATCGCGGAAATTTAAGGAACGTACTGCACCCTCAATTCACCAAAAATAACACACACCACAACCCTTCGCCGATTAACCAAAAACTTTTTCTAATAACTCTCTTTTTTTTTCTATATCCCCGCCGTCCTGATACAACAAAATATTAACCTACCGCGGTAAATTTGAAATAAAAAAGAAACTAAACAAAATTTATTTCATAAACAGAAACCCGAAATATACGAAGTATTTTACACAATTAAGGAAGCAACGCTTTCTTGCATGGCCCTAAAAAAAATTATTGAGTAATTAGAACACTTCTATAATGAAAAATCGGCTTGTCATAAAGGGCACAGGGGCACGTGCCCTTCCATCTCAAAACCAATGGAAAAATACAAAAAAAAAAAAAGATTACAAATAGGTATTTTAAAAACTATTTTTTTATTTTGTGCCCTTGTTTTGTTTGGTCCCTTCCCATTCATATACCATTTCTTGTAAAAAAAATTTCTATAGTGAGTAAATTTTTAAAACAAATGTGATGTAATGAGATTTTTTTTCTTTCCAGATCATCAATAGTTTTCATAATTTTAACACTTAAGGTAAGCTAGGGTAACTGGAACATGATTTTACAACGCATGTTAGAAACGATCAATAAAAAGATTTCTTATTACTGTGCCATCCAAAGAAATGAGTTAATTCTTTTTAATATAGTACATTACTAACCTTACTTTAAAACCTGAGATAATAAAAAAACGAAATAATGGTCGATTTATACTCAACATTTAACATTTATCATTTAACACTTAACATTTATCATTTACATTTAACATTTAAGAGTCTGGATACATGCTGAAGCTCATTTAACATTTAACAAGTTGACATCTTTTTGACATTTGACATAAATATTAGTGAATAATTTTGTTTGGGTGAGTGTTAATTTATTTTGTGTTATGGGAAAAGTAAAAAATATTACTGTGGTAACAAATTACTACCATTTTCTACCATTAATTTGATAACACATTCAAAAAAAACCAACAGAATAAACAATAATTTGCGAGCGCCGTTTAATCATGCGCAGTGTGCACAAAATTTCTTAAATGTTAAATGATAGATAAAAGTTGGCCATCTCTTAAGTGATAAATGTTAAATGTTAAATGAGGAGTATAAATGCTTATACACAATTCCTATTGTTCATCTTCTTACATGATAAATGTTAAGTGTTAAATGATAAATGATAAATGTTAAATGTTGAGTATAAATCGACCATTAAAGATAAAGCAAAACGTCAAAAAGTATTGTGGGAAGATGAAGCTGAAGTTAACATATTGATTAGATGTTTTATAAGTGATTCGCCAGCACGTGCTTTTGTCAAAGGGGCTGTTAGCTTTAACGCACAACAAGGCTGTTTGAAATGTACTTGTATAGGTGAATGGTCTCACGTAACTCGTTTCAATAGGTTTCCCAAAAATCAGTTGAAAATCTTGAAATAAATATGGTTGACGATTTCCCTGTAGATATTTTGTACTTGATTGGTTATCAATTGGATGGAAGGATGGCACGTTTCAAAATTTAAACATGAGGTGGTGCACTCGAGATATCTTATCCCTAACTTCATTATTGTTATCCAATTTTAAAATGCCAAGGAGATTCATCGTAAAGTTCGAGAACTTGATAGCATTGCCTTTTGGAAAGGTACCGAATATGCTACTTCTTTTAACCCTTAACTGCCACTGTGGGGTCCATTGGACCCCAGCCGTAATCAAGTCCAATTTAAACACTTTTACTGGACGAAATTTGTACTTGTAAAGCCATCTGTTGTTAGTTTAAGGATGCCCCTCCCCTCTCCACCCAAAATCATTATTTTGGAATCATTATTTAATGGTCGATTTCATAAAACTTTTAAAACTTTCGCAAGAAAAGCTATTCGCGATATTTTGGTTTGTATTTGTTTAGTAGACATAGTTAAAATCAGAATTGGTGCTATTTTTTTATATTCAATAAAATATTTCACATACGATCCAAGCGTACGTCCTGTTACTCCTTTCGCCGTGTGAGTTTTTTTTATTACGTTACTGTTCGTGGTTTCGGTAGCAGATCGCATTGAGAGGTGCATTAGTAATCACGTGGCGCCTAGGGCAAATTTGAGCCCTCTCAATTATTTTAGTTTATTTCTTAACCGACTCAGCGGTGCTATTTTTTTTTCTTTGCTCCAGCAGCTAGCCAAAGGCATTGCCATAAACCCTGAGGTTGGGGATATTCCATCCAAGCCCCTGTATCCAACTATTGGCGTGGCAGCTTGTATCTCTGAGAGCTTGGCGAAACGTTGTCTAACAATTCGTTTAAGATAGTTTTACATCTTATATTCATTAGCTTAAGTGAACTAATTTGTGAATAAAACGGTGTTGAAAAGAAGTTTAAGGTTTTGTTTCCTGTGAGTCCATCTCGTAATGTGAAATTAAGGTTTTTCAAAATCAGCTCATTTTGCATTTGAGCTTTCTTCAGGTTGGCGATGTCAACGTAGCGAAGTATTTTCCAATATGAATTGGTTACAAATGCGGTGGCTTCCTTTTCTATATACAATCCTGATGAATGGTCAATGTTTTGGTGCTGGAACCCGTTGGCAGCTCCCCATATGCTCTGTAAGGATGGCAGGTTTTAATCGATCATAATGTACTTTAACCTGTTTACAATTTAATTGTAAAAGACATGTATTATTAGGTAAAATTTCGAGAATTCTGAAGGGTCCTGTAAATCTTATCATTTAACAGATATACCAATTGGTCAGATTGAAAGGTTCTAACTTTGCTTTTTTCATCAAATCGTTCTTTGTTCTGTTGTTTTTTGTGAATTTCTAATTCTCTGACATGTTTATACATGTAATCTAACTTATTTTTTGTTTGTAGTATATAATCATTGTAAAGTTCATAATGTTCATTGTATAGTAACGGTGACTTAAGAGAAGAGAAGCCATAAACTAATTGAAATGGAGAAAAAGATGTAACTGATGAAATTGATTGATTGTAACTGGTGATTATGCTAAATAAACCCGTGGCTAATGGATCGTTAGGGTATTTGTCTCTATAGACTCTAAGTCCGTCAGCTAACGTAGCATGAAATCTTTCTACAACTCCGTTTGATTGAGGGTGGTTGGATGCGCTAAAAGTATGTTTTATTTTGTAGAATGCTAAAAGATCGCGAATAACTATATTGTCAAATTCAGTTCCTTGGTCAGTATGAATGTGTGCTGGTATACCAAAGTGTTGAATAAAAATTAATAATTTGTTATAAACTTGTTTTGCGGTACATTCTTTAAGAATGTATGCTTGAGCGAATTTAAAAAATTCATCGATAATAGTTAATATCTTCGTTTGAGAGAATTCAAAAGTATCTAAATTAATTCTTTGGAAGGGTTTAGAACAAGTTTCGGTGATACATAGGGGTACCGATAAGTTTTGCCGATTAATTTTATTGGTTGCACAAATTTTGCATTGACTAATAAACTCTTGAATGCAAGTTTTCATTTTGGGCCAATAGTAATATTTTCTTATTTGGTTATAAGTTTCATTGACGCCCTTGTGGAAATGAGTTTTAGATTTATGGCCTTTGGTGAGAATATCTTGGATTTCATAATCAAGCGGATATTGAATTTTACCTTGGCAGATTGTGAAGGTGGGTATCGTATCAAATACGCATGTTAATATTTTTGGAAGTTCAGGTAGTTCGGGTTCCTCCATGAGGTAATAATGGTCTCCAGAGAATAAATGAAGATGTTCTAAAAAAGCGTTAATTATAGTGAGAGGTTCTAAGTCATTGCAAGAAAGTATAATGTAAGATATTTTATCGTGTTCGATTTGCAATGTGGGTGTATCGCAGTTGATATTTAATTTTGACATAATTTCTGATAATGGTTCTACATTGAAATTACGTTTGGAAGAGTTGATTAAAACAATCGTTTTATGTTTATAAAAAGTAATATGGTCAGGGGACGTTTTAATTTGTTGATAATTTATGTCACTGCAGTTCATTTTCTCAAATATAATTTCTCCTTGTGATAGACAAGATTTAGTTTGACTTCTGGTTAAAACGTTACAAGATTGAGGATTTTCTATGCGGGAAAGAGCATCCGCGTTAGTGTTAATTTTTCCTTTTTTGTAATGAATTTCATAGTCAAACTCCGCTAGTTTAAGTCGCCACCGTACTAAGCGTGCCGAAGGATCCTTTACTGAAAATAACCATATTAATGGTTTGTGATCCGTGAAAATGGAAAAGCTACGGCCAAATAAATATGGTCTAAAATGTTTGCAACCCCATACAATAGCCAAAAGTTCTTTCTCTATTGTGGAGTAATTTCGTTCAGATTTATTTAGAGTTCTAGATGCGTATGCTATAGGTAGATCTGAGCCAGGATCTCCTTGAGAAAGCACGGCTCCTAGAGCAAAATTTGATGCGTCTGTGGTTAATAGAAAAGGTTTATTAAAATCTGGATATTGTAGAATAGGTGGAGAGCTGAGTGTCGTTTTGAAAGCTTCGAATGATTCTTTACAATCAGAATTAAAATTCCAAGTCACGTTTTTTTGTAAAAGGGTAGTTAGAGGTTTTGCGAGTTTAGCAAAATTTGGTATAAATCTACGATAATATCCGGCTAAACCTAAAAATGATTTTATTTGCTTTTGATCGGTTGGTTCAGGGAATTCTTTTACTGTCTGAATTTTATCGGGATTAGGAAGAACACCGTCGCAGGTGATAACATGACCTAAATAACTAACTTCCTTACGAAGGAATTCACACTTATCAGGTTGGATTTTTAAATTTGCTTTCCTCAATATATCAAATACGGTTCTAAGTCGTTGGATGTGTTCTTCTAGACTAGCAGAAAAGACAATTATGTCATCTAAATATACCAAACATATCTCATTCTGTATACCACGTAATATGTTGTCCATTACTCGTTGAAAGGTAGATGGAGCATTTTTTAACCCAAATGGTGTTCTTAAAAATTCATAATGACCTGATTCTACGGAAAATGCTGTCTTTTGAACATCATCGGGGTGCATTTCTATTTGATGAAATCCCGAAGCGAGATCCAGAGTGGTGTAATAATTAGATTTTCCTAATCTATCTAAAATATCTGATATACTGGGAATAGGATATTTATCACCGACTGTATTATCATTTAACTGACGATAATCAATTACAACACGCCATTTTTGTTTTCCGGACGAATCTGACTTTTTAGGGACCACCCAAACTGGTGAACTAAATGGAGAAAATGAAGGTTGGATAATCTTTTGATCTAACATTTCTTGTATTTGATTACGTACTTCTTGTTGGTGAACGTAAGGATAACGATATGATTTTGAAACAATGGGTTTCGGGTTCGTCAATTTAATTTCATGTTTAATTTCATTTGTAAACGTAAGTGTGTCTCCTTCTAAGAAAAATAAGTCTTGGTATTCGTGAGCAAGGTTAATGAGTGCGGCTTGTTCTTCGCGATTTAAATGTTCGACGCGAATATTATTGGATATTTCATTGATTCTATTTTTTCTAGAACCCATGTTCGATTGAATGTTGGCGACAAATTCATTTTTTATTGGTTCAAAAGGTTCAATTAAAACTGGTGCAAAAGAAAAATATTGTTCCGTCTCTGTTGGATTTATAATAGTGGTTAATGCTGAATTATTGTTAATACACACTAATGATTCGGGAATTTGTAATTTATTAGAAAATGATTGAAAAGGTAGTATTCCTTCAGTAAAGTTACATGGATATGTAGGAATTTTTATAACTTGATTAGTCCTGGGAGGAATTGCGATAATGTTATCGACCGTTACCGCTGCTAGAATTGGGTCGAATTTAATTTTATCGGAAGAAAAATTGGTCCCGTGTGACGTAATACCCTTTTGATTATCTCCAGTACTGATAATCGATTCATTGAAAGAATTTTTTGGATAACCAAGTGGTTTTGAGTTATTTAATTGAATATGGGAAGTATCTCTAATCCTATCCGATGCTAGGATGGATTGTTGATCATTTTTAGAATTAATAATCGATTCATTTAAATGCGCGAGAGGCTTTGACAAATTATTTAATTGAGTAAAAGAAGAATCGTTAGTCTTATCCAATGCTAGGATAGATTGTTGCTTAATTTTAGAATTAAAAGTTGATTCGTTTAAAGAATTATTTAAACCATTGAGTGGCTTAGGATTACCTAAATTAGTAGATATAATAAAATTGCCATTTTTTGTAATTAATACATTATTATATAGGTCGATTTTGCTTTCGAGGTTTTCTAAGATATCCATTCCTAAGAGACCATCGTAATTATCATTAAAATGCGCGACAATAAAGAATGGTAATACATTTTGAAATAGTGAAGGGATTTTTAATTTAATACCATGAGAAAATGTTTTATTGGTGGTTAAAGAAGTGAGCGTAATGGGATAATTAATTAGCTGTGATTCGAATCCTTTTGTGTGACGTGGATGAATTAAGGAAATCCTACTTCCCGTATCGATTAAAAATTTAACATTGCTTTGTGGAAAATAAAGATAAGGTAGATCATTTGGAGAAGTGGATTTTTCTACTTGATTGACATTGTAATTTATAAAATTTCGTTTGAGATATCTAGTTGTTCGGACGTTATATTGATATCCGAAGGTGTTTGTCCGTTTACACCCCCGTCGGGTAAGTTTAAATGATTTGAGTCTATATTATTGCGAGGACGATTTTCTCTCGCATTTTGGGGCGAATTGTGGTAATAATTTGGTCGAAATTTCTGTGTAGAAATATTTGGGGGTCGCGTCGAAGAATTATAATTAGTATTAGAATTAAACGAAGGATTGTAAACATTACGCGATTGATTTGAGGGTGGTAAGAAATTTTGGAAGTTGCGTGAAGGTCCCGGTGTGAAAGAAACATTATTTACTTGGTTTCGCAAAACTCGTGTACGGCATTCTCTTATCTCATGTCCCGTTTTCTTACAATATCGACAAAATTTTGTGTTATTACTATACTGATATTATATTGATTAGGGTTGTATTAAGACACGTTTGATGAAGTGGATGGTTGTTTAATTTTGTTTCTCATATAAGAAATATTTCCTTCTTCAAGAATGTGATTTAACGCTTCTGTGATACTATCAGGATTTCTTGATCGTATAACCGAACCGAGTGGTTCTTTTAAACCCGCGAGAAACGTTTTTAATGCTTGTGCGGTGTGCCATTGTTCACGTAGAGCCATTTCTGTATTGTTCGCACAGTTTATTATTGTTTGTTGCTGTAATAGAACTAAGTGTTCTATTATGCGTTGGCCAAATTCTTTTGGAGTTTCGTTTGGATTTTGGAACATATGGTGTAAATCTCGCAATAAACTTTCGGAATCCCTTTGATCAGCAAAATTGTTTATCAAAATTTCTTTAATTTGTAACCAACTTGTTGTATTACGCGTACCCAATAATTGCTTTGCCTTTCCGCTTAGTTTGTTTTTTATTCCTATTAATAATAACTGATTTTCGAAAGAATTTTCATTTTCGGTGTTATAAAATTTATCTATTAATAATGTGCAAGCTTTAAGAAAATCTGAGAGTTGTCCTGAAGTACCGTCGTAGATAGGAATAAATTTTAAATAATCGCTGTTAAATTTTTCTGTTGCCATTTTAATTTATACTTGGTTACGAAAATAAAATTGTTTTGACGTATTGGAAAGGCGTATTGATGTATGGTAAGGAAAGGATAAATATTTAGCTTTATACTTACAATATTATCAATAATACGAATTGTAGAGACATCGGTAATTTTGATTGGAATTTTAGAATTTTCTTTGGGATGATTTTGAAGATTCTCAAATGTAGAATTTCTTGATTAATAATGCCCACTTTACACTTTTCCTCGTTTACACTTTTATTTACCGAATTGTTGTTTTAATGATTTATTTATTACTCAGCCCAGGCTAAGTATCCTACCGACTGCGCCAATTATTAAGAACTTGTGTAATTACTTTTAATTAATTTATTAAACAAAAATACTTTATAGATTTACAGATGATATACATATACGTATGTGACGGCAATATAACATAGACTAACTGAAAGGTAAAATTTGGTGTTTATATATGTTTCTTAAAATTAGGGGAAATCTCAATAATGCAACACACTACAATGGCAAAGAGCAGATGTGATCTTTAACACCCCTATAGGTGATACAATTGATTTTCGTATGATTAATAAAATTGTAAGCGGCATATAAAGTTATTTCATATTTATGTAAAACTAATATAATAATATAAGGAATAAATTGAATAGATGTATAAAGTTTCTATATAGCAATGAAGCACTAGTAATATCACCTGGTGAAATAAATAAAAGGAATATAATAATACAATAGATCAATGGATGATTTCTCATACATTGATTTACAACTTCAATAATTTCTGGAAGTCCGTTATTCGGAAATCCAGGTGTAACCTATAACTAATTTAAATATATTCTTAACAATAATTTCTGGAAGTCCATTATTTGGAAATCCAGGTGTAATCTATAAAGTAGTAGATGTGATTTCTTAACAGGTACATGATATAGAATTCGAAAGGGTTCATAATGGAAATAGTCAACATGAAATGCGCGACGCAACTAAAATAAGTGGAAAACCTAGAAAACCTGAAGTGGAATTACTTGAAAGAATTATCCAGGAGTTGGAAGACAAGAACAAGTTATTGGTTGAAAATGGTATCCTTTTAAGAGAAAGGGTTGCTTTCCTAGAAAATGAGTTGTCGTTAAGAAATGGCAATAAATCGAACCAACTCGGAATTATGGGCAACACACATAACACCATTAAAATTAATCAAAACAGGTAAAATTCCACAAGGCAGATGGGCTAGAATGTCAAACGTAAACACACATGAGACGATTACTTTAAACAATGAAAAAGAAGTCGAAGATGTAACGGCAACTCCAGCTGAAATAAACTACGCAACGGCTCTCAAAGTGCCAAAACGAACACCTAATTCAGAATCTCTCCTGACAGCAAACGGTAGGAAATCTCCAAAAGTATCACCAAGCATTGAAATTAAAACTACAGAAAACACATATAAGCAAAGAACTTTGGCAAGCAGGAAGAAAATGCAATTGGGATCTGGTACATGTTACGGTCTAAACGTGCAGTTCGACTATCTTTTCCCCCCACAGAAATATCGGGGCCGACTAGCTAGCGGGAGGTCGTGGATAATTGTCAAAAAGGGGAAAGTCGTACGCTCAACCCGCACGTTACTGGTCAATTCCGGGTTGTGAATCAAGATCGATGGACGATCAATAAGATGGGCGCCACCACAAGTGTCCAGTGCCAAATTGTCCAGGTCCTCGTGGTAACCCAGGGCACTACCCGAATGTACTTACCGCGTCAAGATCCCACGGAGCCTCTCAGATCCCGTCGGGACGAAGTTCGCGTACAAACAAAAGAAATACACAAATACACACATAAAACATATAATGGTCATTTAACGGAAATACAAAAATAATAATAATTGTCACAGTAGAATCTTATTGCGTAATTTACATCAAAAGTGTGCGCACCCTTTGGTTTAAAACAAAATAAAATAAAGCTGATTTTATAATTTGAGAAATTATGCATGAGGTTTAAACATGAAATTTTGTTGTTACATTGATTTACTTAAAGTACATTAATGATACCAAAAAGAAAGAAAATAAATCGTGTTGCAAACTGTTGAATGGTTAAATTGCTGCTCGATGTATTTGTTCAAATTCCATATAAGTCGCACAAAGAAAAGGTTTCTATTTTAAGTTAAATTTTCAAACCGCAATGAGTTGAACAAAAAAATGGTTGCACTCCGATTAACGCGAGCACTGTGATTTCTTAAGCCGGTTAAATGTACAAAGTTTAAATAAAAATCTATCAAAATTTTACCTTAATCATATACAATTGGTGGTGGCGTTCTTCCTCTTCGACGGGATCAGAGAAGCTTCCTGGATTCCTTAGTGATGTCGGTTACCCTTTTTGAATTTTTCATCTGGGTCCACAATAAGTGTATTCGAAAAGTTTCGATTGGTGCGCCGTCTTATTGACTTGTATAATTCCCTTCCTTGAAGGTGGTAGTAAGTATCCAAATATATCAACCAAATTGCAAGATTGACCAATGTCATGCGGATCACGCGAATTAAGGATTGGTACCACAAAAATCACTTAGAATTTTCCCGGGGGTCGAACATTATTTTGTATCACCACTTGTTTAATAAACAAAATTAACAAACTTAATCATAGCCTTTTTAGCAATTGCAGTTATTGCTATTAATTTAATCAAACGAAACGGTTGCTGATCACTATTTATTTACACGATAATATCTCCGTCGTCGCCGGTTGCTTGCTTGTTACTTGCTACGTTAATGCGTTACTAATGAATTCCTCCTGGCGTCTCGCACGGTAATTCCAAAAACCGTTGGTACTCCTGCAGGAAATTCCTAGCGCCCTCTATACTTGCGTAGGAGAAGTGCCGCGCTAATTGTCCTTAGCGCCATCTCTGGGGTGGTACCGAACTATGGTCGCCACACTGTCCCCCCCCCCAGTGAGGTGGTCGATGACTGCTGAACGTTGAAGAGTGTTACCTAGATCAGGATGGCGTTACATGGTATTACATACTGTAATGTTATTTCGTTGGGTTTATCTCGACAGGCCAAGATCGCGGTCATAAGAATTTGTTTATATCTGCAAATTAGCAGTTTTATTTAAAGAAAAGTTTAATATTGGCTAAATCTATTACTTTAACACTACTAAACACATTTTTTTTGAATTTTTTATAAACTTTAATATCAGTGAGTTTACTTGTGTCGTGCTACGAAGTAAAAATCTAAAACAAAAGACAATAAAGAAAATATGCAACATCATGTACTTTTTGGTTATACTTACGAATATGTGAATTTTTGGAAGGTTGGTCGCTCTTCTGCGGCGATATCCGAGCGGGCAGGATAGAATATTTTGCGGAGTGCAATTAATTTGCGTTTTGATATTGAAAAATCTGATTAATAACTGGGGTAAGATCAATTATATGCTCCAAAGAGCGTATCCTGTAGTGAATAGTAGTGGATTTCGTAAATTTCGGGAAGAAATAGCTTAAATAGAAAGTGTTGTGAAATCAGATGCAACAATTTTTGTCAAGGTCGAAGGGGAACGCCAGGCAGTTTCGATTTATTTCCGATACAACAAAAGAAAAAAATTTGCTTACCTGCGAGCAGAGTTACGCTAATTCAAACAGATACTCGTTGGAATTGGATGCAACAGATTTTCTTGAAAATTATCAACAAGCCGGAAGCCGTCAAGAAGCACTTCAAGGTAAAAATCAAAATTTTTGTACAGACCACGCACAGACAGAAACAAAATTGGTTTTATAAACTTTAATACATTGTTGTTAAAATTGTAAAGATTTTGCTTACAATTAGTACACTGTGGCAAATGATCGTAAAATTTAGCAAAATTATAGAATATCTAATAAATAAAATTTTACAATCAGTGGCCTTACACACTACACTTAAGCCAAAAAGCGATAATTGTCGCTACAGAATCATTTCTTTAAATAAAACGTTTTCTACCGATTACAAAAAAAAGAGTCAATTATTTACACTCAGAAGGCATTCGAAATAAGCCCTAAAGGACTTACTCCTGGGTTCTCGTGTTCTAAGAAAAAAGATAGAGCTAGCCGGTGCATAAAAAAGAAATAGGGGAGGAAAAGATTTTTGTAATAAAATACATTATATCTTATTTGTCGTCCACACGTGGGGCTTGAACTATTGATAATTTTATACACAAATTTTTAAACAACATGGCAGATAACAAGGAAATAGAACACGAACAAACACGTGATAAAAAAGATTTAATTTTAGAATTGGGGGATAATATAGAAAATGATCAAAGTAATTTAGATGAAAATGTACAGGAAACAGAATCTAAAATAGTAAGTGTAAGAGAGGAAAGAATAGGATTTGGGGAAAACGATTATGTGGGGGCGCTCAAAAGGATGCACGCGATGGTCTCGTTTGGTTTGGACGGTTCACCTATGGAACCTCCGATACACTCTAGTACACATTACCAAATTAAAAACATTGACACGCCTGAACAAAGAAAAGGTGATAACACGCTTGAAACAGAGGAGATTTTAGAAATACAGGGGTGTAATGAAAATCAAGGGACAAAAAATTTGAATACAGAAGTTTCAAATATAGCAAAAATGATGAAATTGATGTACGAGGATCAAAAAAAATCAAATGAGAAATTTGATCAAGTACATGAGGGATTTAAAAAATTAGAAAAAAACAATCAAAAATTAAATAAAGAGTTAAGGGAGGAAATAATAGAAGAAATAAAAAATACTAGGATAGCTTTAGAAAATAAAATGGAAAGGAAAATTAGTAAAATTGCACATGATTTTGTAAATTTAGAAGTAAAATTAGTAAACACTAATTCTAGGGTAGATGTAATTGAAACAAAAATAATTGCTATAGATGAAAATTCAGTAAATAAGAATGATTTGCAAACTTGTTTAAATAAACAAAAATTAGAAATAGGGGATGATTTTAAGAAAGTAATACAAAAAACAAAAATGTCATTAACTAATGATTTTGAAAGTAAAATTAAAACTTCAGTTGGTGAACAAATATTAAGCACCACGACTATTCTAAATAAAAAATACGAAAATTTAGAAAAAAATTTAATTAATCAAGAGGGCTTAATATCTAATATCAATAAAACACTAGATAAAGCAGTAACAAGTACAGTAAACAACTCAAGTAAAATCAAGGAGATAAGTGATGCAATAAACATTCAAGGGTATCAGCTGGGGGTAATACAAAGCAATTTTGACAAAGGTTTTAATGAAACTAAAAAGGAGATTGATTCTTTAAAAATAACAAATCAAACATTTACTCTGGGTTTAGGCAATAGCACTATGACAAAACCTCTACATGAAATGTCATGTTACATTAACAAAGATCCTAAACTAAAATTTTACGGGCAAACACGATCAGGAATTAACCCAAAACACTTTATTAAACATGCTAAACCAATGGTTGAACAGATAGTAGATGCAGATCAGTTAAAAGTCATTGTCGGGTCAATGATGAAAGGAGCTGCAGAGGAATGGTTTGGGATACATCAAAATGATTTTAATACCTTTGATGAATTTGCAGTGTTATTTTTGAATAGATATTGGGGAGATGAGGTGCAGGAAATTTTAAAAAATGAATTAATATCAGGAAAATTTAATGGGTTAGGTAGCAGAAATGAATATGCTGAAAGACTTGTAAATGCGGTATTGAATTTAGATCCTCCATACAGTGAAAAAGAAATCATCAGGTGTTTGGCGAACCATTTTGAATTGGCTATTAAAAATAGGGTGGTGGTTGAAAATGTTGATACGTTAGATAAATTTGGGGCACTTTTAAGGAGGTTCGACCATGGTTATGTTTCCAATTACGAATGTAAAAGCTACAATAGGGTTTTTGATAATAAAATAGTCCACTATCCAGAGAGGGAAAATAAATTTATGCCGAGCCGTAATGATAATCATTATTCAAGGGACAATAACATAAACAATGGGCACAATTATAATCAAAATGAAAGAACAAATTTTAATAATAGAAATTATACCGCTAATAATGGTTATAATTCAACAGATAATAAATCAAATTTTAGAAATTATAATAATAACGGCTATCACTACTCTCAGAACGGATCAAATTTTAGAAATAATAACGATAACAATTTTAATAACAACCATGGTTACCAGAATAATCAAAATAGGTATCCAGGAAACAACAATCAAAATAATTCATATCCTAATCGAAGTTATAGTCATTATGATAATCGTCCGCAATATAACCGATCAAACGATCAGGGCAATCAAGGTAGAAGCAGTAATACTAATAATGTCACAGAAGCCAATGTAAATTCCATAACAACCGCTTCTGAACCAGAAGTTGCTTCTGGCGTAACAACGACTAGCCAAAATTTTTAAATTCGGACAACTCAGCCAACATTTTAATAAACTCTTACCAACATCCAAGAGAATTTATTTTAGAAAATGATCAACTATCGGAAGTTGATGAATTATCTAAGTTACCTTTTATTAATATTTTAATAAATAATGTAAATTTTGTATGTCTAATAGACACAGGGGCTGAGTTGTCCATCATTAATCAGGATTTAATAGAATCAAATAAGGAGAATTTTGACAAAAAAATTATTAAAACAAAAAAGGTAAATCTGGTTACCGCTAATAAAAAAAAATTTGCAGAAATAAATAAAAGTGTAGTGGTTAAGGTAAAAATAGGAGAATATGAAGTTATGGATGACATCCTGATCATGAAAGATTTAAACTTAGGGTGTATTCTTGGGATAGATTTGATAAGTAAATTTGGAATGATTATAAATTCAGTAGATAGACTAATTACAATAGGTAGGCATTCTATTAATTGGATTGGAAATACAGAAGTAAATGGAAATAAAAGAATAAGTAATAACGAGACTTTTAGCAAACAAGTTAGTTATATCAATAGGGAAGAGATGAATAATGATAATTTTAGGATAATGGGGGATGCTATTAATGATGATGAGGATAATTATATGAAAGATGATAGGGAAATAAGTAATTTAGTGGGGAATGATGACATTTGGAAGGAAAAATTGTTAAACTGTGATGAAAAATATTTAAAAATTGTCAAAAATCTATTAAATTCAAACAAAAAATTAATTAATAATCAACCGAGTGTAGCTAAAGAATATATTCATAAATTGAATGTAAATGAAGAAAAATCATTTAAATGTAAAACTTATCCGATTCCGTTTGCTTATAAAGAGAAAGTTAAAGAGGAATTAAAAAAAATGTTGCAGGACGGTATAATCCGTAAAGCACCTACACCTTATATTAACCCAATGGTTATTGTTAAAAAGAAGGATGGAAGTCTAAGATTGGTTTTGGACGCGAGAAATATTAACGCAATTACGCAATCTCAACATGAATCGCCTGAGGGAATAGAGACGTTATTGGCTAGATTAGGGGGCACAAATTATTTCACCAAATTGGATTTAAAAAATTCGTTTTGGTTAATAAAGTTGCATCCGAGTTCTCAAAAATATACGGGATTTTCAGTAGACGGGTCCACTTATGTCTTTATGGTGGTACCTTTTGGATTATCGACAAGTTGTGCAGCTCTTGTTCGTGCGATGCAGGGGATTTTAGATAAATATTTTGAATTTTGTGGTCATTACGTTGACGATGTAATTATTTTCAGCAAAACTTTAGATGAACATATCAGACATTTAGAAATAATTTTAGGGGAATTGAATCAATCTGGGTTAAAATTAAACCTGGAGAAATGTGAATTTTTTAAAAGTGAAATTACGTATTTGGGATATGTTATCACAAAAAATGAAATCAAAGTCGATGACAAAAGATTGAAGGACATTAGTAATTATCCTCGACCTTACAATCTTAGAACTTTAAGGGGATTTTTGGGTCTATTGAATTATTACAAAAAATTTGTACCAAATTATTCTGAACTAACAGCGCGTCTATATAATTTACTTAGTAAACATGTAAAGTGGTCTTGGGATAATCAAAAACAACTAGCATTTGAGAAACTTAAGAACGAATTGTTTAACAATATGAAATTAATTCATCCAAATTTTACACAAAAGTTTATTTTGAAAACAGATGCATCAGATGTATCAATTGCAGGAGCTTTATTTCAAATTCAGAATGGGATTGAGGTGCCAATTTGTTTTGTATCTAGGATTTTGAGGCAGGCAGAATTAAATTATACTACTACAGAGAAGGAGATGCTAGCAATAGTGCATTCATTGCAAAAATTAAAATTTTACCTAGTGGGAAACAAGTTCGAAATACAAACGGATCACTCAGCACTAACCTTTTTAATGAGAACTAAGTTTACCAATAATAGGATATACAGGTGGGCTTTAATTATTCAGGAATTCGATTTTGATATAATTCATATAAAGGGGAAGGAAAATGTAATAGCTGATGCCCTTAGTAGAAAGGACATTCCTAAAAATTTCACAAAGAATATTCTCATTGCATTGAACCAGTTATCTCCGAATGAAGTACCATTCACTAATGCAGAAATTATCGAATCACAATCGGATGCATGTTTTGACACTTTAAAAAATAAATTAATTAATGATGATGAAAAAATTATTAAATCATTTTGTATCAAAGATGGGTACATAATAAAATTGTTGAACGGTTTAGAACTTTATCTCATTAATGAACTATTAGCTATTAAGATTATTAAACAACTACATGTGAAATATGGCCATATCGGTATCAGAAAAACATGGTTGATGTTTAGGGAAAATTTCTATTGCAAACATGACTTATCAATTATAAAGAAAACTATAAATAAATGTCACCTGTGCATAATGGGGAAACATAAAAATTATCACAACAAAAATTATGCGAGTAGTATTATTTCGACTGAGCCTGGTGATAAAATAGCCATAGATTATATCGGTAACCTGATCCCTAGTGATGAGGGTTATAAAAATGTTTTAATAGTAGTTGATGTTTTTTCGAAATTTGTTAAATTGTATCCAACCAAGGCATGTAATACGGAGATTTCCATAAATAAATTAGAATTATATTGCAAAGAAATAATTAAACCAAAAACAATAGTTGCTGATAATGCCACTTACTTTAGTAATGAAAAATTTAAATCCCATTGGTCCAATCTAGGCATAAAATTAGTATTTGTTTCTATAAGAAATCCCCGTGCCAATTTGAGCGAACGTTTTGTAAGAGAAACCATTAAATTTTTGAGATTAAGGGTCTATAGTGATCAAACGAATTGGTTCAGGCATCTTCCGGAAGTTGAAAAATTCATAAATCACACTCCCAATACGGTTACGGAAGAATCTCCTATATTCTTAATGTTTAATGTACCACCAGACAGACCTTGGTTGATAGAAAAAAATAAAAATTATTATGAAACGTTATTAAAAGCTAAAAATAAAATTGATAAGAGAACAGAAAAATACTTACACAAAGAAAATGCTAAAATCATTAAACATTGTAAATTTAAAATTGGTGACTTGGTAGTTGTTAGGAGCTTGCGTGTTGGGAACCGCTCCAAAGGCCAGTGTTTGAAGTTGCAACTACCTTTTGAGGGACCTTATGTAATCGATTCTGTAAATGAAAACACTTATCTATTAAGATATCCTGACACAAAAAAATTTAGAGGGAAATTTCATTTAGATAATCTCTATGCATATGATATAGATGAGAATGAATCTGTTTCGGAATCCGAAATAGATGTTTAAAGCTTGTCAATAGAAATTTTATAACAATTTTTTTTGAAAATAAGCGTGGTTAAAATTTGATTTTTTTTGCTTACCTTATCATTAGCATTTTAATTATTATTTTGAAGCACAATTTTTGTTAAATTTTAGATTTTTTGTAAATAATTTATAACATGGTTAAAAACAAGTTAGAGTTAGGGGAATAGATAATTTTATATTTGAGTTTTGTTATGGCAACGTAGAATTACTTTATTTTTTGACTTATCTTTTCGTTAATAATTTTTTTTTAATTTTATGAAGAAATACTGTCTTTATCTGTAGTACTTGGCAGTGACATACATCTAAAGCCACATTTCTTCAGGGGGTAAAAGATGTAATGTTATTTCGTTGGGTTTATCTCGACAGGCCAAGATCGCGGTCATAAGAATTTGTTTATATCTGCAAATTAGCAGTTTTATTTAAAGAAAAGTTTAATATTGGCTAAATCTATTACTTTAACACTACTAAACACATTTTTTTTGAATTTTTTATAAACTTTAATATCAGTGAGTTTACTTGTGTCGTGCTACGAAGTAAAAATCTAAAACAAAAGACAATAAAGAAAATATGCAACATCATGTACTTTTTGGTTATACTTACGAATATGTGAATTTTTGGAAGGTTGGTCGCTCTTCTGCGGCGATATCCGAGCGGGCAGGATAGAATATTTTGCGGAGTGCAATTAATTTGCGTTTTGATATTGAAAAATCTGATTAATAACTGGGGTAAGATCAATTATATGCTCCAAAGAGCGTATCCTGTAGTGAATAGTAGTGGATTTCGTAAATTTCGGGAAGAAATAGCTTAAATAGAAAGTGTTGTGAAATCAGATGCAACAATTTTTGTCAAGGTCGAAGGGGAACGCCAGGCAGTTTCGATTTATTTCCGATACAACAAAAGAAAAAAATTTGCTTACCTGCGAGCAGAGTTACGCTAATTCAAACAGATACTCGTTGGAATTGGATGCAACAGATTTTCTTGAAAATTATCAACAAGCCGGAAGCCGTCAAGAAGCACTTCAAGGTAAAAATCAAAATTTTTGTACAGACCACGCACAGACAGAAACAAAATTGGTTTTATAAACTTTAATACATTGTTGTTAAAATTGTAAAGATTTTGCTTACAATTAGTACACTGTGGCAAATGATCGTAAAATTTAGCAAAATTATAGAATATCTAATAAATAAAATTTTACAATCAGTGGCCTTACACACTACACTTAAGCCAAAAAGCGATAATTGTCGCTACAGAATCATTTCTTTAAATAAAACGTTTTCTACCGATTACAAAAAAAAGAGTCAATTATTTACACTCAGAAGGCATTCGAAATAAGCCCTAAAGGACTTACTCCTGGGTTCTCGTGTTCTAAGAAAAAAGATAGAGCTAGCCGGTGCATAAAAAAGAAATAGGGGAGGAAAAGATTTTTGTAATAAAATACATTATAATACATATGATAAAAATATTTACAATAAATAACAATAATGATATATACAAAAGCGGATTAAGAATAAATTGTCTGTGCACTAATTTAGAACGCGAACCATGTCTTTAAATTTCTGTGGAAATCTAACTGTGCGCCCACTTCGCGTTTGTAGCGGTACGTCACTGGATGATGGTTGTGGTTGTAGTTCATTTGTTGCGGGTAGGTTGTTTGTAGCTGGTGGCTGTAGCTCGTTTGTCACAGGTAAATTGTTTATGGCTGGTGGTTGACATTCACTTGCACTTTGTTTACCTTGTGGTTTACATTCAACGAAGGCGGGTTTTAAACGATCTATCGAAATGTTTTGGGGTTTGTCGCGCACTAACACTTCAAAATATTTGTCTGTTTTAGATATAACTTGGAATGGTCCGTCATATGGAGCTTGCAAGGGTTTACGAACACGGTCAACGCGCACAAACACATATTTCACTTCATCGAGTGTCTTTGGGATGTAACTTATGTAGTTTCTGTGGCATGATGTTTTGCTGTATTGCAAGTCGTTCATCCTTCTTTTGATATCCTCAACGAAATCTTGTGGCGGAGTTAGTTGTAGTTCTGCTGGCTGGTCGATTAGGTCGCTAGGGAGTCGCAGGTTGGTTCCGTATACTAGTTCTGCTGGTGAACATTCCAACTCTTCTTTTACAGTAGTACGGATGCCTAGCAGTACGATTGGTAACGATAATGTCCATGTAGTATTGTGACACATTAACGATGCCTTGAGTTGCCTGTGGAAACGTTCAACTAAGCCGTTGCATTGCGGATGATACGATGTTGTTCTGGTTTTATAGCTACCAGTAAGTACAGCTAAGTTTTTGAATAATGTTGATTCGAACTGTGTGCCTCGATCTGTCGTTATTTTTACAGGGGCTCCAAAACGTGCAATCCAGCAGTCGTAAAATGTCCTTGCACATGTCTCGGCAGTGATATCGGAGATTGGTATTGCTTCTGGCCATCTGGTAAAGCGATCGATCATGGTGAACAGATATTGCTTACCTTCTGACGGTGGCAGTGGCCCTACAATGTCGATGTGGACGTGTGAAAATCGTGTATCAGGCGTCGCAAATACTCCGATAGGTGCTTTCGTGTGTCTACCGATTTTGCTGCGTTGGCATGGAATACAAGTTTTGGTCCATTGGGTTATGTCCTTTTTCATACTTGGCCGAAAGTATTTATTTGTAACAAGTTTGAGAGTTGACCTTTTGCTCGGATGTGAGCAGTTATGTATGTTTTCGAATATCTTTCTACGAAACCTGCTTGGTACGTACATACGGTGCTTGTTGTTGGAAACTTCATAATATATATCTGTTTCAGCCTCGTATGTTGGAAGCCTAGAGAATTGGTATTTCCCTTCGTTGAGTAGACTTTTCAAATCCTCGTCATCCTCTTGCGCCTTTCCTAGTTGTTCGTTATCCAGGTTGACTTGACTGACTGCTTCAATTCGTGATAGCGTATCAGCTGGTGTATTGTCGACGCCTTGAATGTGCCGAATATCTGTGGTGAATTGAGCGATGAAATCGAGTTGTCTAATCTGGCGAGGATTAGTCTTTTCTGATTTTTGGGTGAATGCATACGTCAGTGGTTTATGATCGGTATAAACTACAAAATCTCGACCTTCCAAGAAGTGTCGAAATTGCTTGATGCCACTATATATTGCCAATAACTCTCGGTCGTATGTGCTATAATTTCTTTCCGTCGTGGACAGTTTCTTCGAGAAGAAAGAAATTGGTTTGAAGGTTTGCTCTTCTTGTTGTTGTAGTACGCCTCCGATCGCTGTATCGGATGCATCAACCGCCAAGTACAGTTTGGAACTGCTGTTCGGGAAGGTGAGAAATGTGGCTTCTACTAAGTCAGCTTTGGTTTTTTTAAATGCTGTGATGGCTTCTTCCGTCCATGTTATCGGTCCATCTTTCTTGGGTATGTTGTCCATTAGTTGATACATTGGTGCTTGGATATGCGAAGCGTTTGCCAACCATCTTCGATAATAATTTGCCATTCCTAGGAAACGTTGTAACTGTTTTTTCGTTTTAGGTTGTGGGAAATTGGAGATGTCTTGCACCTTGTTTGGAAGTGGTTGAATGCCTGCTTTCGAGATTTCAAAACCAAGGAATGTTACCTTGTGTGCCCCGAAAACACTTTTGCCTGGATTGATTATGATACCGTACTTGCTTAACCTCTGGAAAACTGTCTCGACGTGCTGTAGGTGCTCTTCTTCGGATGTCGATGCGATCAAGACGTCGTCGATGTAAGCGAACACGAAGTCTAGACCTCTTAAGACCTCATCAATAAATCTTTGGAACGTCTGCCCTGCATTCCGAAGACCGAACGGTGTTCTTTTAAATTCGTATAACCCGAAAGGCGTTATAATGGCCGTTTTGGGTCGATCTTCTGGGTTAACTGGTAGTATGCTTTCACTAAGTCAATTGTTGAAAATATGGTTTTTCCGTGTAGATTGTGGCTGAAATCCTGTATGTGTGGAATAGGGTATCTATCTGCAACGGTTGCTGCATTCAAGTTTCTATAGTCTCCACACGGACGCCATTCCAGGTTCTTCTTGGGCACCATGTGTAACGGGCTGGCCCACGGTGAAGAGGATGGCTGGATGATACCGGCTTCGAGCAATGTTTGGATTTCCAATCGAGCGATTTTTAACTTGTCGGGTGCCAACCTTCTAGGTTTTGAATGTGTTGGTGGACCTGAAGTGTTGATGAAATGCGTAACATCGTGTTTTGGAGCTTCGAAGTCTGGTGATGGCCGAATAATGTTCGGGTACTTTCTGGTTAAACAGTGCAAGTTACTGCTACCCCAAATCGCACGTACTTCCGAAGAGTTCACAACACGACATTGTCCGATTGTTGCTTGCGAAGTCAAAGTGTCCGTTAACTTTCTTGTTCGTAGGTCGACTGTTAATCCGAAGTGGTGTAAGAAGTCGGCACCGATTATCGCACACGTCACGTCAGCTACCACAAATGTCCAATTAAAACTCCTGCGGAGACCTAAATCAATCGTGATCTGTTTGTTGCCGAACACTTTGATTTTCGATCCATTGGCTGCTTGGAGTGCAAAGGTACTAGGTTCTTGTTTGACTTGCGGTGGTAAAAGACTGAGGTCGGAACCAGTATCAATCAAGAACTCAGTGGAGGTGGCGTTGTCTGTTATGAATAAGCGACGTGTTTTGTGGTGAACAGGAGCCGTCGCCTCTACTGTTCGTTTACGTTTTTTGTTGCGAAACTGCAAGGTGGTGTGCACTTCCTTGCTCGTGTTCCAAATCGGGAATGGTACCAACAGGTATCCGATGTCCTGGGTCGGCTGCTGCTCCTGGAATTGCTTCTGGTTCTGCTGTGGCTTCGTTCTCGCAGCATTGTCTTAATCTCGGCAATTTGTTCTACTAGTTCTTGGATTGTAATGGGTGGTTGCTCCTTTTGTGTCCTCGGACGTTCGTATTCACCCTTTACGGTGCTAGAGATAGTTGGTGCCGTTGGTGTTAGTTCGATCATCTGGTCGGCTGTGCTGGCTAGTTGCGTTAGGTTTAATGTGGACAGTCCCACCAAAATCGGCTTAAGATGAGATGGCATTTGTTGAAGGAATAATTCCTTCAACATCGTCTCGTCGGTTGTTCCTGTTGCTACTCCGGAAGCTAAGTGTTTGAGCTTACGGAGTAGTTGGCTCGGCTTTTGATCACCGAGAGTTTCTTTCTGGAGTAATTTCCTTACCCTTTGCGCGCCGGACATGGTAGTTTCTTTCAAGAGGGCTTCTTTAAGTTTGGTGTACGGTTGCACTGGGTCCGGGTTGAGGAATTCGTCCTCCACGAGATCGGAAATTTCGGGTGGAATCGCTGTTACCAGGTATTGATACTTTGTCAGCTCCGATGTGATTGCTGGGTGATGTAATGCGAATTTACATTCGATGGTTCTCAGCCATCGTTCTGTTCTGCCCGGCATGAACGGTGGTAACGTCACGACGGATATTCCTGGATTGTACACGTTTTCACTACCCACGTGTTGTTCATTTGCCTCACGTGTTAAGCTGTCTTCGATGTTCTGATTCGTACTCGGGGTCACCATTTTAGCAATTGCAGTTATTGCTATTAATTTAATCAAACGAAACGGTTGCTGATCACTATTTATTTACACGATAATATCTCCGTCGTCGCCGGTTGCTTGCTTGTTACTTGCTACATTAATGCGTTACTAATGAGTTCCTCCTGGCGTCTCGCACGGTAATTCCAAAAACCGTTGGTACTCCTGCAGGAAATTCCTAGCGACCTCTATACTTGCGTAGGAGAAGTGCCGCGCTAATTGTCCTTAGCGCCATCTCTGGGGTGGTACCGAACTATGGTCGCCACACCTTTATAACAGAATGCTATTAATTCCGCCCTTAGACGTGAATGAAGAAGGTCATTGAACCGCTCAGTTCAAGAGTTCAATTCCAACTTAGATACGGAGCTGGATCAATGCACTTGACGATCTACAGCGATGGCCTTGTGACCGATGCAACCAATAATTAACAAGGTGGGGGACGGGAACTGTCCATTAGGAAGTGCGTTGTTCTAAATAAAGATTCCAAGGTGACCGAGATTTCCAGAATTCAGACGTATGAAGTCATAATAAATTTACACGGTTAATTTTCCTATTAAAATTTTAAACACAATACCAAATGGATAATAAATGAATACTGAATTAGTTTTAAAAACAAACGCAAATTTAATCAAGATTTCAAATTACGAATTTTGAATGGCAAAATAATTGCTGGATTTTTGAAATAATTTAAACGAACGTTACATACATTGTCAGAAGAACAGAAAATGGTTTTTTTCGGAAGAGAAAAAAATAACGGCAAATTATGGATGTATATATCAAAAACAAAAGATCATGTAACAGAAGAAATGATATCAAACTACATTAAAAACAAAAGTGGTAACCAGAGTTTGGACGTATATGTAAAGGCTTTAACACCTAAGATCCCTTCAAAAAAGAAGGATAATAAGTCCTTTATGATAGGAATTGACTTTGCACTCAAAGAGGAAGTCTACAAATCGGAATTCTGGCCTACTGGAGTGGCTTGGGCTCGCTTTAATTTTGGATTAAGAAGAAATTTTTTAGACAACGCTCACGAATAACTAACGACTCCATAAATTACATTTGCAGTACAATTCCAATTAACAGTAGAAAACCTACTTTTGCTAATACACTCACAATCATTCATCAAAGCATTCAATGCCTCACAACATCAATAAAACAGCTTGAAGAAGTTTTAGCCGAAGAATACTGCGATATGGTATGCTTGAGTGAACACTGGCAGTCAAGCGAACAATTGGAAATAATTCAATTACAAAATTTTAAACTAATCTCTAATTTTTGTAGATTATCTAAAGAACACGGAGGGGTTGCCATCTACATTTCTAGAAAACACGAAGGGGTACCCTATATTGAAATAAATAACCTAACTATTCCACGATGTATCGAATTGGCAGGATGTAAAACGACATGTTATGGGAAAATCATCAACGTTGTTTGCCTCTATAGACCACCTGACGCCGAACTTCGGAGTTTTTTCGAGACCTTTGAGAATTTATTACAGCGATTAGAAAATGACCGCCATAATTTTGTAATTGCAGGTGATTTCAATATAAATATTCGAGGCCTAAATTCAAGCAATACTCTTACACTTAATAACCTTCTACTATCTTTCAATCTAAAACTTAAAGTAACAGAATATACTCGGATAGCCTACCTAAATGACAATTGCAGCAAAACTTGCATCGATAACGTTATTACAAATATTGATGAAGCTACTGTAAAGGTAATAAACAAAAATCTATCAGATCATCTTAGTCAAATAATTAACGTTAATGCAACTAATAAAGTAGATATTAATATCAAAAGACATACCAAACTGCTGTTAACAGAAGAAAATCTGAATAACCTCAAGGAGCATGTTATGCGAGAAGATTGGAATGAGGTATATAACGCGACAGACACCAACATGAAGTGGAATGTATTTGTAGAAATACTGAAATATTATTTTAGATTGCATGTCCCAAATATTACTGTTAGAAGCAAAATTGGAATTTCAAAATTCAACAACAAGAAATTGAGTGCGGAAACACAAGAATGCAAACGAATTTTAAATATCTTGTCCGTAATGAGACCTTACATACTGAATGGACAACGAATATACAGCGCCCAATAAAAAATAATCATCATGTTAAATAAGGATATACAGGAATATAACAATGATTTAATTAGAAATTCGGACAACAAAGTTTGCAAGAGTTTAGAACGCGTTAGTGAATGGCTGAGTTGCAATCGTCTATTGCTCAATGAAGACAAATCGGAAATATTAACTTTCCGTGCAACGTACAGAGAAACTACACCTGTAAATATTGATAACATCCCATCAGCGTCGATGACAAAGTTTCTAGGAGTGTCCATGGATGAATCGCTTTCATGGAGGGTCCACATTCAACGTCTGAGCTCAAAGTTGTGCTCTGTTTGTTTTGGTATGCGTGTACTGTCAAAAATTTGTTCGGCACAAACAATGAAGATGATTTATTATGCTAACTTTTACTCACTACTGCAATTATGGAATCACCCTCTGGGGTAGCTGTTCAACAATCGACACTATATTCGTAGTCCAAAAACGTGCAATTCGCCAGGTGTGTGGAATATCTGGGACAGGTTCATGTCGTGGAATTTTTAAATAAAATTTGAATTTCGAAAATAAAATATTTTGATTATATTTGAATCCATTGAGGACATTTTATATATTTAAAAAATTACAACATATTATTAAGTATAAATTAAATTTAAGAATATTAGAAAACTTTACCGTTTTAACATGTTTTAACATTTTTTGTTGCAAATTTCTAAATTTTTTTATATTTCTAAAAAGTTTTGCTCTAAAATTCAATTTTTATATGACAAAAAACGGCTTAAAAATGTTCATTTTGCATTGCCAACATAGAGAATACGAATGCTTTTTGCACTCACAGTAATTAATAATATGAAAGTTTTCAGAAAAGTATTTATAAGTAGGTACAGATAACGTAAAACGCTATTCATCACTGTTGCTGTTTACCTATACGGCACGTTTTTGTTGCAATGATTATGCACACGGTTCAACTGACATGACATTTATTCAAATATTATATAATGTGGGCGGGAAATTTATTCTGGCTTGCCCAAATATTCGATTAGAATTTAATAGAACAATTATTCATTTTCTATTTTCGAGTGGCATTTAAACAAAATTTTAACTGAAAGAATTTGTTGTTATATGCTTTTTGAACACCACTAAATTTTAATTCGGAAGTTATCATTGATCTAGAATTTATTAAATATCAATATCATTTGATATCATTAGTATTAAACACCAAATATTTTTTTCGTGTTCGTAATTAATTCTTTGCAAAAAACGAAACCACAGACTTATCATTTGTAGTAAAACTGATACGATCGTATACGAATTCGTCCTACGCCTTTATGATTGGAACAGTGTAGTTGCAAAACGTCGATGAAATGGACGCAAAAGTAATTTTTACTGCATCGGACGATGAAAAACTTGTTGAGGGTGTATGAAAACACCTCTCCTTGTTTGATCTTCAAAACCCCTTCTACAAGGATCAAAATGTAAAAGATAATGCGTGGAAAGAAATAGGGGAGCACTTAAGCCGATCTGGTAAGTAATATTCCTATTACATTTTCAATTTTATTAAATTATTAACAAAATGAATAAACAATATCACAAAATGTGTTATATAGAGTGTTTGGAAATAACTCAACTGTATTTTCATAATTTGTAAAGGGTATTCTTAAAAATTATGACTTCTGAACATGATATTATGTCCCGAAACATTTCTTTGATCAAATAAATAATGGTTTACTGAAACATGGTTTTACAATAAAGTTGTACGAAATTATCATTGGTGTTACAAGAATTGCGAGCAATAATTAATCTCCATTATAAAAAAATACCTTTTGCTATTCTTAGAAAATTGATCTAGTTATTTGCATATACTATAAACATTTTAATTATACTTTTATAAAATTACCCTAAGAAAATTTGAAAGTTGAACTACTATAAGGTATACAAATAAAAATACAAAATTAGAGACATCTCTAAAATTAAAAATTAAAGAAGTTGAATAATTTTTAAAATTCTGTTGTTCCAGGAGAAGACTGTAAAAAGAGATGGCGTAATATTAAGGATACCTATAACAGACGTAAAAAGAAAGGTAAAAGTACTGGTTCAGCTGGATATAACAGAAACAAGTGGCCACTAGCTGATATGTTGTCATTTTTAAATAAAGTGGAACACTTGCGACCGTAAGTATTTTTTCCACGCCGAAATTTGCTTCGTATCACACAGGTTTAAACCTTAATAGTAGAGTACTTTTATAAATTGATTTCAATGTGGAATCACTAACTTATATTTTTGTAATTTTTAGAAGTATTGCAAATATTAGCAGTTGTTCCGGCACTGATACTATCAATATTATCGATGAAGTTCTTGATATCATGAATGTATCTGCTGATTCGGAAGATACGGGCAATTGCTTTACAGTTACTCCAACTGCAGGTGAAAATCTAAATGTATCTTCGCCTATAAGCAGTGTGTACTTCGCCAGAAAAAGCGGGTAAAATATAGTGAACAAATTTTGTCACTATTGGAGGAACGGCGCGAAGAGAGGAAACAAATTTTAAAAAGAATTACTGATAATCAAGACGACGATATAGATTTATTTTTCCGAAGTGTTGCGATTTCAGTAAAAATATTAGATCCGTTACTAATTCACGAAGTGAAAATTAAAACACTACAGCTTGTTGCGGACATGGAAATGAGGAATAGAAATGGTCAAGCTTCTAGGTCACGTAATTATTCTGATGAGGATTATAATCACCAATCGTATCAATATACTGGCAATCCTTCATGGAATCATGAAAATGTAACCAATTTGTAAATTTTTGTTACCTACTAGCAGAGATCGACAAAATAAAATTATTATTTTCAATTTTTTTATTGAAAATTTTTAAATATTTTTGAAATTTAAAATCCAATCTTTTTATTTATAATAATTTTGAAGTAACAAAAGCAATAATAAGTTTTTCAAGTAATGAAAAATTAAATAACATAAATTTCTAATTTAAAAAAAAACGGATTTTAAATTATGAATAAAATATGAAATAATTATAAAATAATGAAAACTTTTTCAATAGAAATTACATGTTGTATATACCTATTAAAAGTTAAAAAACGTAAAATAAAATTTTTTTTGCCGATCTCTGCCTGCTAGTTATTATAATAATGATTATCTTCTACTTTAAAGTTTTTAACTACATATAACTATTTCATTCATCAAATTTTTGTTATAATTCATATTTAAAAAATAATAAAAAAATAATGCGTTTTTATTACTGGATAAAGAATTATGATTATGACAATCAGTTGCTAATCTTATTTATTTATTTTCTAAATGTAATATTAGTAACTTTTGATATGTTATATATTAATAAATTCAAAATAAACAAAGTTAAATAAACTTCTTTGCAAAAGATAAATATAGGTACCTATCTCTTTTTTTATTTATTTATGGACAAGTTTCGTACAACATATTGTACATCGTCAGGTGGCTACTGAAGATTGATTAAAATTATTAAATTTTCAAATTTAAAAAATTTAATAATTTTAACCAATCTTCTGGAACCACCTGACGATGTACAATATCTTGTGCAAAACATGTTGTGTATAAATAAATTAGAAAAAAAATATCTATTATTTGCGAAGAAGTAGTAACAAAAATAAATAAATGCAAATAACTTCGCTCGACGTAAAAACATTGATAATCTTATGGTTAATCTTCTTGGCACCGTCATGTCAGTGTACTACTGGTCGGTTCTTCTGACAACGTTGTTCTGCCATGAAATGGTGCCTTCAGGACTGTTGAAATACTCCATAAACGAATTTCTCACCTCAAATCCATCGGCATTAGCAAAACCACCAACTGGTGGAAGTGGACTAATATTTGTGGATACGACTGGCGTAGAACCATCTAATTCGCGATATCTAAATAGTCGATGGTTTTTGGCAGCAAAGCAATGGGCGTATAAAAAACTCGAAATATTTGGCTAAGTAATGCAAATGAATTTTCGGAAACTCTTCGAGCCACGGAAAGACGGTAATTAAAAATTGCCTTTCTTTCATCAATTCGTGCTGATGGTCTAGGATACGGTTTCCTCATATGTTTGTCCAATCGAAAAGCTTCATCACCAGTAAAAACATAAGGCAAGACTTTATCCGAATTTGGCAACTTATTTGGAGGTGGAAAAATATTTCCACTTCTAACTGCCTTTCCAATATTTGACTTATCAAATATACCACTGTCTCCTTCGTCATCCATAAGATCCAACATCAATGTACATAAATTTGTAATTTGCATCGACGACGGCAAGCAATACAATATAGAAAAAAAATCTTTGTAATTAAAATAAAGCGAACCCGTCTTCGCAGGACAAACTATTCTTATGTGTTTGCCGTCTACAGCACCAACACAATTTGGAAATTTCCATTTTTGGTTAAACTCCTCGGCTTTAATTTTTAATTCTTCGCTAGATAGTGTTGGCAAAAATATAGGCATTAGTTTGTCACTTAATGCTTTTAGTGTTTTTTGTAAAATTCTACTAATATAGCTCGATGATACTCGGAATGAAAATGCCAAGGAGTGCAACGATTCTCCAGTTGCCATGTACCTAAAAATAGATATCTTACTTTAGGGTAAATTTTAATTTAAAATTCACACTGAAAATTCGGTGGCTAAATTAATATTGTACATTTTGTTATGCACAAAAATCGGCTAATATATTATTTTTATTATTATTAACGGTTAGACCAATTTACATATACAGTGCAGTCTCGGTAATCCGAACACACCATAATCCGACCATCCAGTAATCCGAACAAAAGAAGAAAAACTCAGAAGTCCGCACAAATAGTTATAATCCGAACACAACTAATAAAATGTGCGGACTATAGAAAAATGTTCGGATTGCAGAAGAAAGGATAGGATGAAAAATATGTATCTAATGCAATATGCAATGCATAAGTACTACAAACATTTATATTATATGTGACCTCCGTGAAGTTAGCATCTTATAAAATTTTTATAAAAAAAAATATAGAATCGTTAGGTCTTGAAAGGTCACTAGGTTTTACCTTTGGGTCACTTCTACTTTTTTCAATAAAAATGACTTAACTTTTTTAAATCTTTTTTGGTAAGTTAGCATACCATTTAGTTTTTTTATTTAGAGGTTTGCTTATTTCTAAAATAAAAATTATTTTAAAAATTTCGTTTTTTAACTTGATCCAGTAATCTGAACTTCTCTGTAATCCGAATGGGGCCAGGTTTCTATTAGTTCGGATTACCGAGACTGTACTGTATTTACAAATAATCAAAAGACACTACATGGTGTAGAGGGTTCATGTTATCTCGAAGTGCTTAAATTCCACATAACATTATTTTTAAATACTCTATAAGAGCAATGGTATAAGTCAAAACTGTCAAAGTTGTTTAAGCTATTCACATGTCGGCACATTCTTGTTAATGGACTGTTCAGACCATAATTCGTCCTGTGATGATCAATGTGCAGTAATTCGTTACACCTAGTGTTGTGACAGGCAACTCGGAACTTAATTCGATCACGTAGAGCATTACAGTTGATCATTCCATTTAAAAGGCGGTAAACAAAACAAACGTCTGCAACCACTCTTCTATGTATTAATGATTTCGACTTGCAATGCTTCAGATTGTCATCATAGGAGAAGTCATCACTTCTCAAACCACGTTTGAAATACAAAATCGAATTAATCAAACAAAATATAAATTAATATTTAACCATACAGCCTAATAGGCT
This sequence comes from Cantharis lateralis, assembly GCA_963170105.1. NCBI lineage: Eukaryota > Metazoa > Arthropoda > Insecta > Coleoptera > Cantharidae > Cantharis > Cantharis lateralis. The sequence goes on along the minus strand of OY720630.1, from coordinate 7,294,562 downwards.
CTAGTGAACATTTAAATGAATATAAAAACAGAACCATTCAAATAAATTTCATTTTATCATTATTAACTTTCTAAAATATGATAAGACGCGAAGCTATGTTTAAAACACTATAAAAAGTTGAATGGATTGCCGATAAAAGGGCCTCTATGTACTGGCTTTTCAATTTTACAACTAGATTAAAGTGATAGTCGGCTTCCAATCGAATTATAACTTTGGTAAAATAAAATTTGTTTCAAGTGGTGGTAACAACTTATGTACAAGTTATTCACAAAATAATTCGGAACCTAATATTGCAATTAAAAAATAAAATTGCAATTGCAATAATTACCAATTAATTCAAATATCCAAAAATGTTAAAGAAGGTTGATATGATAATGATTTCTTAACTAATTTGTTTATTTTTTTAACAATTTTGTAATTATTTTTTAATTTTTTGTTTTTATAATGTTTATATAAGTTTAAATAAACTATATGAAATTTATAATAAGTTCAACTATAAAACTAAAACAAGTTAATAAAACAGCAATATAAATTATTGTGAGCTTTCGAACACGTTAGTGTTCTTCGTTAGACAAACGTTTATTGAAAACAAAAATACATAGCAACCGAATTTAAACCATTACCATTCGGATTGGCCTACTGTGCAAGAAAAACTTTCTTGTGCAGTTAGGCCCAGTTTTTCAGTTGCAGGTTAAACCAAAAAATTTGGGTTAACCAATGAAATACGTTCAAAAGCCGTTTTTTATGCAATATCATTGGTTAACCCAACTTTTTTGGTTTAACCTGAAAGTGAAAAACTGAGCCTAAGTCAACAAAGCAAGGAAAACCCTATTGCAAAATAATAGGGAAGAACTTGATTCTAATAGTTGGCTATATTAGTAAAGAGGTGTAGATGTTGCTCAATCCTTCGATATCTGTTTTACGATTCATGGCGTTTTTTTCTTTTTTTATGTTAATAAAGTTATTTATTAACTTTAACTTTTATTTATAAAATTTATGTTAATTGTTACTTGACAACAATTTACTATTTACTTGACTTACAAATAACTGTTTCTTGACGATCTTGTGGAACAGGATTGATTTTTGTATAAACTATTAAACCAAAGAATAGAAAATTTTAAATATTCTCCGAAAATCAAAGTGACAAATTATGTTCTGTTTCACCAAGACTAGTATATTATTCAATGACTTGAAAAACACGCATCGTGTCCGATTCTGATTCCATAAGTAAACAAATTGTCAACACTTACAAAAAGACCTTGACGACAAAAATTGCAAATCAGGGTACTGAGGATGAAGCTGAGTCTCTCAGATAAGCAATTTATTTCGCAGCGCATTATATCATAGGTCAAGCCGAGGGTGGAAGTAAACCACTTGATAATTTAGATGACGATTTAAAAAAAATTTTAATCACCATATCTATTAGATATCTTATCAACGCTTGGATCTACATCTTCTTGAAGATGTTGAATCTTGTTGAAAAAAAAATGTTGAAAGAATCAATCGCATCAAAAAATGAAAAAAACGGAGTAAAAAGAAAAGTTTTGTACAAAGGAAAGAGAAAGTCAACTGATGCAATACCTGGCAGTAGCAAAACGGATGTTGACGCCAAATCAAGTTGTGTTAGAAAAAAAACCGAGAAAGGAACTGGTAGAAGATGACATATCTTATAATGATTCAGATGAAAATATCCCACTCTTGGATGACTCAACTGATGATGAAGAATTTCCGAATATCAACAGTACACCACAAGGTGATGCAGAATGTATTTTCTGTTCAGGACGTTTTACGGCCGATTAAGGGGAGAAATGTGGATACAATGCTTAAGATTCAAGCTTTGGGCACACGAATTGTGCGCCGGTTCCGAACGGGATTACTATATTTGCGATTTTTGTAGTCAGAATTTTGTGTCGAAAATATTCCATATTACCTCATATAAGTATTTCATATTACCCGACCATTTTATCGTCAATCGGAAAAGTACTTTAATTAATCAACATAAAATATTTTTGTATATAAGTTTATTTTTTAACTTTGTAACCATTATTCTATGTAATAAACACTTTGGCCCTGCTATTACCATCTTTTTATTTATTTGTTATTAAATACTTTTCGAAATAATTTCAAAAATAAAAATGGTATTCCATATATCTTACTCATTTTGTTTACAGTGTTGTCACGTTTTGCAACACCTGCTAGGGACGTCACAGCGAATTTTAAAATTCAATTTTGGGCTTAATATTAATCGAAAACAAAAATTAAAAACACCAATCACATTCTTTTAATGCAAACTTTCAGAAAAAAATTTAAAAAAATGCATGAGAATTCCTTATTGCTTCAACCTTTTCAATATTTAATATTATCCCCAAGGATAAAATGGGAAAACGACGCTTCCACACACCAAAGCATCTTTCAATAGGATTGAAATTGACCTCTCAATCTGGAATTATTAAATATATTGTTAAATCGTGACTAGAACCTGGCCGACAACAAACAATACTTGTTATAAAAAGTGATGTATCACAAATACCTTGAACATTTATGGAAAAATATCCCTTTCGGGATCTCCACCAGGGGATTGATTGTATTCTGATATGGGTGCAATCTATCGCACCTATACAGCGTGGAAACTTTGCAATTTGGTAGAAACTTACATCTGTTTTTCTGATTTCTTCAATTGTCCAGGTAAATTTTATGTAAAATTGTGAATGAAATAAAGAAAACATGTGTCCAACTGTTAAACACGGAGGCGGTTCTGTGTTAGTTTGGAGGGGTATAGGTGCGTCTGGTCCTGGAAATCTTTATTTTAGAGATGGAATAATGGATTATAAAATGTATATTGATCTTACAATAAGAATTAGCAGTTAATGCTGAAAAATTGGGCCTAGAAAATTATTTATACATGACAACGATCCAAAGCATAAGGCTGAGAATACGAAGATGTGGATCCTATACACACCCCCAAACATTTAGAAACACCTCTCCAAAGTCCGGACGTTAACTCAATAGAGCATTTGTGGGATTATTTGGATAGAAATATAAGAAAAAGAAAAATTTCAAATAAAACCGACTTAAAAAATGCCCTCAAAGAAAAATAGAGTAATATTGCGCCTAATTTCTTTTGTCATGATTTCTTTCCAAGGTCCTTTGTGCATTATAATAGTTAATTATAAATCTAAATTCTAGTCAGTGTTACTGATAAAATAATATTGTTTTAAGCACAAAGACTGATATGCGACATCACAACATAAAGCGTATATGCTAAGAAATAATATAGATTGAGTTACATAGCGTAGGTAAAATTGCATTTATCATTGCAAATTTTATTTAGATCAGTTATACTTGGTACGTGATTTATAAAAAGTGCAATTTATTTCGTAGATTTATCTAGCTTCTCGTTAAAATGAATTCAAAAAAAGTTCATACAAGTTATTCTATTCGAGAGCATGTTATTAAATTAGTTTGTCAAGGAAAATCATTACGCGAAACTGAAAAAATTTTGGAAGAACACATTCCAAGATTCAAAAAATTGATATGTAAACAATCATTATATTTTAGGATAAAGGCAACAGTGAAAACTTTAAAATGATAGGAAAACGAATATGTTGTCGACATCACACATTTCTTTCATTCACTGCAAAAGGATAGGTGATCACTACAAACAATTTGAATGCAGTGTCAACTATTTTATATTAAAAAAGGAAAAATTACTTGGTTTAAATTCTATATTAATTTTCACATGCAATATGTGTCTAGAGAAGTTCGAAATCTCCAAAAATCCATTGGAAGAAAACAATTTATCCAATATTAATAGTTTAGCTGTGGAAGGAATCATGATGAGCGTATACAGAGGATTTTATAATATAGAAGAAATATTGGGTAGTATGGAAATTCCAACTATGAGTGAAAAAGTGTACAAGGAGCATCATGACATTGTATGTGACGCTTGGGAAAAAGTAGCCCAAATAAAAATGAAGGAAGCTGCTGAAAAATAAGCTAAATATGCTTATTTTAAAATAAGCTAATCATCTAAATGTTATATTTAGGTGTAAAAAAAAAAACAAATATTGTTCCGGGTGTATTAAAGATAGTGAGAAAGAAAATGACTGTCGCATTAATTTTGTTTGTAAATAATAGACTTGGGTTAAATTGAAATATTAATTTATTTGCCGGTTACAAAATATAAAAATTATCCCCAGGCATGGGGCTTACCTTATTGCCAATAGCAATGCGAAGACGGTGAGGGGAATTGGAAATGACCCCTTCATGGTGTTTCAGAATTAGGAAGTTTTTCCAGTTTTTTCCTATCAAAAGGCACTCGCGAGACTGATCACTTTTTTCCCATTCTTAAACTGTCGTTAATTATTTCATTCCAACTTCCCCTCCACCGTCTGCATAGTTTCATGATATCTAATACCGTTCAACAATTGAACTTGCATTTGATATCGTTTTGTCTTTTTCAATTTCCGAGAAGACCATTTAGTCGACAGGATGTGAAATCTTAAGTTTCTACATATTGCAAACTATTTTCAAAATCAGCGTCTGGCTTTGTAAATTCCATAGATTTTGTTACGCCGACGTTTTTAAACATTTAGAGTCTGTAATTTCATTGCTATATTCACGCCAGTTTGAGAGGAAGCGCCCTGTATATTAACGTTGAGATTGTTTCCGTTGCGCATGACGAAAGGGATTCGGTTTTAGAAGAACGGTTGTAATGGTCGTTCGAAAAATGCTCGTAGAAATTTGAGTGTAATTAGCGAATATGTTCAAATAAAGTTATGAAATTTGTAGTGATAATCAATAATACGCGTGTTGACATATAAATGTCGATGGGACGTTAGTCTGAAAACGTATCGCAGTTTAAAATTTGGTTATATGCTAAGGACGCGTGTTATGGGATTTTCGACCGTATTGCGGCAGTTATGTTATAGGAGCGCGCGCATTGTAAAATGGCGAATGGGTTTAGCGCGAAAAGGTTGTTGACGAATCCTAAATTGCGACACGATTATGGTGAACATCTCTAGTTGCTTTAAAGAAATTATGTTTATCTGGTTTTTTTGGAAAATTAAATTGATTAGGAGCATTCTAACTTTTTGAAGACGACGGGTTTGTACGATGGTTACTGCTGTGGTTATTGGTCTCATGGTCACTACGTGAGAATTTAAATCTGCTGCCGAATAACGTTAACATGGGGTTCAATCTATTTTTTGAAGCTGTTCAACCCGCTACTCTTTTGATTCTGCAATCTACAAGGTTAGTTAAGTGAAACAATTTTTGGTGTATTAGAAATGTGTTGGTTAGGATTGTTTATGCTAAGTGTATGCATTTAATTGATCTGGAAAATTGTAAACCAGAGTCAATTGTCGACATTTCAGACAATTCATGTTTTCACGAGAAGTTTATGCTGCAGAATTTAAACTTGGCCGTCCGCAGTAAGCCACTATTTAATTTGTATGGTGGATCAGCTGGCCAGCCAAATATTGGTTTATTGTACTTATTTTTCTGGTGTAGAATATATGTATGCGGTTTCCTGTGGAAGAAACCTATGTTATCCAAGTGGATAGATGTGTATGTAATTGTATTTTTATTATTGTCAATTTATGTGTTTCGTGTCGCCAACATTTTGCCGAATAAATTTTTGTAAATTTATGTGGCGTTTCAATCAATCCCTACTGCAAACCCCCCTGGAGATTGCCACGCAGGACTGCCGGAGCCTTTAAGTTTTTGTAAAGTAAGTTAATCGTAACAATTTGCAATATGTAGAGTGACTTTAATATTTCAATATATTTTTGTATGTGACATTACCCCCCCTGTCAAGAAGACGACTGTCCCCAGTCGAGGGTTTATAGAAAAAAAAATTTAAAGATTAGAAAAAGTAAATGTCGACCTTATGGAAATTCATGAAAATTGAATAAGTACCTGCATTGTCATGCTCTAATTCTATTAGTATATAAAATAGCTAAAATATATAAAAGATAGCTTTATGTATCTAACAATTCTAATTATAATTAATATGTGACTAAAATAATATTTCAAAATTTTAAATTTCGTATTTATGTTTTGCAAACCATCACATTTCCATTTTTGTCCGTACTATATCTCACTAATTTCTTCCTTTAAGTTTTAAACTTGATTGATTGTTTCTCACTTGAACAGTGTTTTATTTATTTACACAACTTTTAGTACACCATTTATCCCGGTTTTTTAATTACCTTAATAATAATAATTTACTTAAATGTTAACATGGATTTCACTGAATATTTAACCACATTTGGTTATTATAATTAATATATCATAATTAGAAATTAATATTAACCGCGGCTTATTTAAAATTATTTATGGTCCAGAATTATTGTCTCTCAATTACAGCAAATTAAAAGAAATATATAAACTGAATTAAACATTACAATTCTTAAATTCAAAACCTTTTTTTTTTTTTATTATAAAAGTGTACTACAACGCTGAGTTATACTCGTATGTTTATTAATTATTATTATTAATTTTTTTTGTCATAGGATGTAATCAAAGGTTTACTTTTTTAAACACTTAGGTCGTAATGTTTTGATTAACTAATCCCCTTATTTTCTTACATGATGAATAAACTAGCGTTTACTTTCAGAAGGTTGAAAAAACTTCGTATAATGTTTTAAAATTGTGCTTTTCAACACATTTTACTACTATATTCTCTTTCTTGTTGCTGCAATTAAAGAACACTGATTTTGAACCTTGAAAAATATTACTTAGGTTTGCTGATTATCCCTTTCCTTTGATTATTTTAAAATTATTATTTTGTCAAAAATGAAAATAAAACATTTTACAAAAAAACTTTTTATGCGAAATTTGCGTTAATATAATATACATAGGTCAACATATTGTGTACGTAAGTGCATTTATCTTATTAAATGAGTACTCTTGACCCATTTTTTACAGTGCAGTTATTATTACAATATCATTCATTATTGTTATTTGTTACATTATCTCATCTAACTGCAACTTTATAGCGCTAATATTTAATATATTTTATTTATTTAATTTGAGTTTTCAATATTTTCTATTTCAAAATACATTATTTATTTTTAAAATATTTAGTAATTCACGCAAAAGGTGGGATTTATGATATTAATTGCTAGCTGTGATCACTGGCCTTTTAGGTGAATTTTCCTAATATTCTAATGGGTTTTGTATACATGTTACCCACTTATCTGGAGGCCTCCAGTTATGCTTCTTATAATACAGATTTTTATATCGCGTTTTGTTTTTTCGCACTTTTACTCTGCTTTTACACTTTGCACTATTGATTATATCTCGTCTGCACTAACCACGCACTGTTTATTTATTTTAATTCGTACACTTTTACCCCTTTTTAATTTCGCAAAGTCTTCTTGTGTTGCCACTTCAAATATGTAAGGCAAGGATGTGTCGCTGCGTTCTTCTTCACCTGGTTCATTTTGTAAACTACTCTGTTCTACTTTGGTTTCCATGTTGGAATGCATTGTTCTCATCTTTAGGCATTTTTTTATTTTGGTTACCAACCACCATACTTTTATCAAGACTAATATGGCACATATTACAAAAGTGGAGATAATTACCGCATCGTGATGAGTTGAATTTTCTTCATCGTTTGGGTCGGTGGCGCTGGTTCCTATGGGGTTAGAGGTTATTAATGTCAGAGGCACCCGTGATTGTTTGTACACCAAGTAACCCACCAAGGCTGTTATTACTAAGTTCCAAATTAAAAAGATATTGTGACTGTGAAAACCATACTTGTCGGCAAATGAAACGGCTGACGGTTTTTTCATTTGTAACCAATTCATGATGTATGCCATAGATTCGGGAGTACTCGTTAAATTTAGATGAGGAACATGGAGTGTCCAATTATGATTTAGGCATTCGGATAAATTATTATATGTGAGAGGATTAATTGAGGTAGGATGTAGCATAAATGATTTTAAGGATGACCAGGTGGCTGGAATGATGTGGGTGGTTTCTATTTCAGCATGATCTTCTTGACAAGGATATCTTGTTGGAATTAAGACGTCGTCGGATAGGATCAATTTACAGGAACAGGGTAATTTTAATCGGATTGAGCCGACGTCGGGACTCTTTTCTTCTAGTAATGAATTGGAATAGTTTCTGCACTCGATTTTTGCCTCCAATTTTGGATGAGTTATCAGATATTCTTCTTCGCCAATTTCTGAAATTAACATCGCCGTTGATGTATGGCAGGTCATTGGACAATGTTTGCTCAGGTTTTCCACCGTATCACCTTTAAACATTTTTATTGCACATAAAGGGCCGTGAACTTCGTCGGTTGATAAGTGCGGAATATAACAAAGTTTGTCTTCATAGGCCCTGCATTGATGTAGCGCCACCCCCGTTACTGTTCTAATTAAAGGTTTTTTAAGATGCATATTTGCAATGGCAACATATAAGGTGTTGTGGTTTAGTGCACATGTTTGATTATACCAAACGAAGGATGTTGTCACCAGCTCGTAAAGTTTCCAGCTTTGATGATGTGAAATTATTGGTATTTTAATGTGAAGTAATAATTTGGATTGCGTAAATGTGCAATCGCAAATTGGCAGTTGATAGTATCTTGTTATTTCTTTCGTTGGTATAGCTAACCCTTGATTGTCGTTACGTAAATGAATTTCCAAACGCTCCAAATCTTGATTAAGTGTTGTAGTTTCTAGGATGTTCGAAGGGATCTAGTGTTGGTTGCAAGATGTAATGATGGAAGTTGTTCGAATAATCCTCGTGATGGTTATTAAGTGACGTAAATTTTCATACGAATGTCCGTAGAGTCGCGTAATTTGGTCGTCCAGTTTTTTATCTTCTAGTTCCGCTGCTGCGACTTCACCGTCCATCATTTTTAACCTCTTTTCAACCTCAATGAATGAGCTTGCCACTTCTTTTTCATATCTTTTAAATTCCACCGAATCTTTACCCAAGCCTTGTAAGGTTGTAGTCAATCCTGCTGTTACGCGATGTAATTGATCTGCTAAGTCATGTTCTGTTGTGGTCAAACCATTTAATTTTCGCATAATAGCTACCCCACAACACCATTCCAAACCATCTCCTAGGAAGTCCAATGCTCGTTTCTCTCTGGTGGTATATGCTGAGTTACCCATATTTGTCGATGGTGATCCCTGTACCAAATTATTTAAATTTCGCTTTAGTAGCTGCAGGTCGGACTCATAAGCCACACCTAAATTATGCATGGCGTTTTCTATTAAACAAGATGTAGCCATACTGTTCACACAATTTTTATTAACCAGCATCGACGTTCTTCGTTTCTTGCTATTTATATACTCCGGGTTCCAATCCATTTGGTAGTTTATTGGTAGGGATGCGTCATAGGTCAATACATTGGGCATTTTCTTCCATACTACTCCGGAAGATATCTGAATTGAAGGGGATAATTTGCTGGTCGATACCTTAAATCTAAATCTAGAAATTTAAAAAATTAAATTGTCGGCAATTGTAACCTTTGTAACCTGTGATTATTGTAGGATTTGCCGGGTTAATTCTAACGAATTATATTTATACCTAAATCATTATTATAATCTAAATCATCGAACTAACTATATATAATACACATACTTAAGAAAAATAAAATAAATAAGGGTTATTTGTAGGGACTTAAATTTTTCTTCATCGTTTTAAATATGAATTCAATTCGACACATAAAAGATAACTGTTAAAATCGCGCTAAATTATAGTGAAAAATTTGTGAAACGAATTAGTATACTTAGAAGGAAAAAAAAAAGAGCTTTTTTAAGTAAATAGAATCCAAATCACGAGAGCGGGGTCTAGAGGATCCGAGATCACCAAAAAACCAACTGATCGCACAAGAGTTTGGAATTCCAAAATTGTATTATTACTCACTTTTCCAATTAAGTAGTACTTAATCGCATGGGAATTTTCATAAAAATATAACGTAATAGAACAATTTAAAACGTAGTTTTTGAGTTAAAGTGTAGATACAACTATTTTTTGTGATTTTCTTAATCACATATAGGCGGGATCCACTCATCATGGTACGGGAGAATTCTACTAACGTGTACAATGTCTGTTTTTGCTTTTGGTGAGATACCTTTCCTGACTTCACAGTCTACTTCACCTACGCGTTTATTAATGACATAGGGGCCGAACCACTTTAGCAGTAGTTTTTCACTACGCCCTATTTTTCTAACGGGTATGAAAATTTTTACTTTATCTCCGGGTTCGAACTCTAGGTGCCTACGTTTGTCGTCATAATTTACTTTATCCTTATTTTGTCGAGATTGTATGTTTTGTACCGCAAGACTTCTTACATTTAAAATTCTTTCCCGTAGTTGCTCGGTAGATAGGTCTTGCACTGGAGTAGCCAAACTGGCTTCAGTGGGTAGTATAGGTTTTCGACCATATACCAACATAAAGGGTGAAAATTTCGTCGATGCTTGTATCGAAGTGTTATACGCGAAGGTAACATGGGGTAAATATATATATATGTTAGCACTACAGGCCTTGTAGACCCATGGCTTGTTTGACGACGCTGGACCATTTCTTTCGATCTCGTGCTAAATCCATCCATTTTCTTATGTGCAAGGAATTTAAGTCTTCCTGCACCTCTTCTTTCCATTTAGATTTTGGTCTTCCTCTTCTTCTTTTCGTTCCGGACATATTCATCTTCAATATCCTATTAGGCACTCTTTCCTCATTCATTCGCACCAAATGACCCAACCACCTTATGCGTTGCGATTTAACCACTCCAGCAATTGTAGCAGCATCATACAGTTCATATATTTCCTGGTTGGTTCGCCTCAGCCATCTTCCCTCTATATGCTTTCCTCCAAATATTCTTCTCAATTTCTTTCGTTCCCACACACTTAGCATTGTTAGCTCTTGTTTTCTCAACGTCCAAACCTCGCTTGCATACGTCACCACTGGTCGTACTATCGTTTTGTACACTCTGAGCTTGGCCGATCTTGAAAACATACTACCTGTCAATATTGATTTTAGGGCAAATGCACTCTTGTTTCCCGCAGCAATTCTGGCTCTTATTTCCTCGCTACTTCCCACTCCTCTCGTCATTAATGTTCCGAGATAAGTAAATGTCTCAACCTCCGCGAATTTGACCGTTTTATTCTCTTCTAATTGTAGTTGAAAAAAACTACCATGTTCGAAAGGTTTGTCATTCCACTGCATATACTTCGTTTTTTCTTCGTTGACCATCAAACCCATTTTTTGTGCAGCATTCAATATCTTTTTAATTGTTTTTTGTAATTCGTTTCTTGTTCGCGTTAGGACTGTCAAATCATCCGCAAAGGCAAGACACTGTTGTTGGTTGCGAAATAGTATATTATTACCGCCAATTTTACTGTCTCTTATGGCCTTTTCAAGCACAAAATTAAATAATACGGCCGAAAGTGGATCGCCCTGTCTTAGCCCGCATTCGATCTTAAACTTTCTTGATAAATTTTCATGTATCTTTACTTTGTTGGTGGTTTCCTCGAGCGTCATTTGTATCAACCTAATTAGTTTGTTTGGTATCTTAAATTGTTTAAGTGCTATAAATAGTTGGTTTCTGTTGATACTGTCGTACGCCTGCTTGAAGTCGACAAACAACAAGTGCGTGGGTAGTTTGTGCTCGTGGCTTATGGACTTTATTTCATTGAGTACGTATATTTGATCCGTTACCGATCTCCCTCGACGAAATCCACTCTGGTATTCTCCAAGTACTTTATCTGCATATGGGCTTAATCTGTTTTTTATGCATGTTGCCAATATTTTATAAGTAACATTCAACAAGGCTATGCCTCTATAGTTATTACAATCAGTTTTGTTACCTTTTTTGTAGATTGGGCATATTACGGCTTCTCTCCATGATATTGGCATTTCTTCTTTTTCCCATATTTCTTCGATTAATTCGTATACCATAGTTTCGATTATTTCACCTCCATATTTTATCATTTCGGCCTGTATTGCATCTTCCCCAGCACTTCTGTTGTTTTTTAGGCTTTTTATTATATTCTGGATGTCTTCTAGTGTTGGCTTCTCCACATTTGGTTCCATTTCGTTACTATCAAATATTTCCTGTTCTTCACTACTATTCGATGGTTTGTTAAGTAGTTCTTCAAAGTACTCCGCCCATCTTTCTATAACTTTATTTTGGTCTCCTACTAGGTTTCCCTGTTTGTCTTGACATAATATTGTCTTTGTCCGGTGGCCTCTTTTTACTTTTTTGATGCCTTGGTAGAAGTTTCTAATTTCTTTGTTCTTATATTTTTCTTCTATTGTTTCTAAATACTTTGCCATATGTTTTCTTTTCTTCTCTCTGAGTAATGCCTTGCATGCCTTTCTTTGTAAATTAAATTTTTGCCTGTTTTCTAGCGTTTCTGTTTGTAGCATTATCATTCTAACCTTTTCTCGTTTACTTATTTCTTCCTGGCATTCCAGGTCGTACCATTCTTTATTTTTGTGTCTTCTTACTGTGCCTTGTCTAGATGTTGCATTTCTCATAATTCTTGTTAAGATATTCGATCTTTCTTCTATGCTTTCAGGTGCTTTTTCCGTCTTTAACAGGTCATTAATTGTTTTTGCAAATTCTTCTTGTGTTGATTTTTCTTGAAATTTAATTACTATCGACTTATTTGGTACCTTATCCTGAGTTGTTCTCTTAACTGGTATAATTTGCTTTAGTTTTGTTCCTACCATGAAATGATCTGTGTCAATATCGGGACCTCTGTATGTTCGTACGTTTTTTACACTTGTTTCGCTTTTTTTTTCTATTAAGACATGGTCAATTTGGTTTATGTTCTCTCCATCAGGTGTTTTCCATGTTCCCTTATGAATTTCTTTGCGTTGGTGTTGTGTACTTATTATTTTCATTTCATTTTCCATAGCAAAATCTATCAGAAATCTACCGTTTTCGTTTGTATCTGCATGTTTACTGTGCTTTCCTATGGTTGGTTGGTATTCTATTTCCCTCCCTATCTTAGCATTACAGTCTCCAATAACTATTTTCAGGTCGTATTTTGGAATTTTTTTGTATTCCCTACTTAGTACTTCGTAGAATTCTTCTTTGTGATCGATTTGTTTTTCTTCTGTTGGTGCATGAATATTTATTATAGTTATTTTCTGATATTTTCCTCTTAGTCGTAGGACACACATTCTATCCGATACTTGTGTAAATTTTATTACAGCGTGACTAAACCGCTCGCTTACAGCAAATCCTGTTCCTAATCTCCTATCCAACCCACTGCTCATAAAAAATGTGTACCCCCCCATATCTAAAATCCCGCTATCTTTATGCTTTGTCTCCTGTAGTGCTAGAATATCAACTCTGTATTTTTTCAAAACGTTTATTAGCTGCTTCATCATACCGCTCTCAAAAATTCCCCTTACATTCCAACTAGTTACAAATATATAGTTATTTTGCTTCATCTTCCTTTCTGCTTTCAATCCATTATCCAATTCGTTTGTTCCGTGTCTCGCCGTTTTCATCATTGTTTGTTTTCGTCCATTTTTTCTCGCTAATCGTTTTTTGGAGCGGGTATTGCAGTTTGCTTTACTATTTTCTCCGTGTGTATTTCCCAATTCCAACGTTCTCCGTCTATAAATATTTTTCTATATCCAACACTTGCTTTCTTTCCTCTTTCTCGTTCAGTTTTTGCAATTTTTCTCATCATTTCACGCATCATATCTCTTATTTCTTCCATTTCCGGTTTTTTTGCTGCAGTTTTCGTTGGAGTTCTTGGTGTTCTCTTGCTCCTATGAAATATGTCGTAACTGGCTACACGTTTTCTTCCAACAATTTCTGTTGCCGAATCTTCACTATCAATTGTTGATGTGTTTTCTTGTTCACTCATTCTATATATTATGTTCGCGTAAGTCAATTGTGAACCGGGTCAACCCCTCGTAGTTCACAATCTCCTGGTATATGTGTTGCCTATATTTTGCTGTTGTTAACGAATTTTTATTTGACCTTGTTCGATCAGATTAGGATTTTGTTAATTCCTATTATTTTAATTATTTAATAGTTTATCAGTCCTAACCTTTATTACAGTTATTCCACTGGTCCTTATATCACTTTTGCAACTGTTGTCAGCTTTATCAATATTCACAATTCTCAATATTTATCACTATGAAAACGGAGCCGCTTAATACGGTTATCGCGTCGTTCACTTCGTAATTTTCTCGGACGGGGTAAATACGGATGGGGTAAATACTCGTCCCAATTTTTCTGATCTTCATTAGTGTAATGCGATATCATATCCACAACGGTGCCGTTAAAACGTTCTGTTAAACCATTGCAATTAGGGTGATACGCTGTGGTGTGTTTATTGCTTCCTCCCATCAACTGTACTAGTTCCGTTATTACTTGTGACATGAAAACTTTACCTCGATCACTAAGTAGAACTTTTGGAGACCCATGCCTACAAATTATATTCTCCAATAAAAACCGTGCTACATGGCGGGTTCTCCCGTTCGTTAGGGGTTTCGCTTCGACCCAACGGGTTGCGTAATCTGTAGCCACGATTATCATAGTTTTACCATTTTTACTTTTTCGAAATGGCCCTAATAAGTCAATACCGATTTTTTCAAATGGTAAACCAGTAGAAATTGGTTGTAAAAATCCTGCAGGTTTAACATTAGTCCTTCCTTTTCGTGCTTGGCACGCAGGACACCCTTTAACAAATTTTTCGACATCTCGCTGAAGTCCTTCCCAGTAATACCTACTTTTAATTTTACTTAACGTTTTGTTGATACCTAGATGACCCGATAATGGCTCGCTGTGATGAGAAGTTAATTATTTCATTTATTAAATTTTTTGGAATTACCGTTAAATTTTCATTACCGCTGGCGTTAGCGTTTGTCTTATATAAAACACCATCGATAATTCTAAAATTTTTCGCTCTCCTTCTAAGTCCTATACTGATATTCGGATTTTGGGGGTTTTCGATTGCCTGAATTATTTCACAAAGCTCCCTATCACGTACCTGTAAATTTTTTAACTCTTCACATTCTAGGATAAATGTCGGGATATCATTTGTCTCGTCTTCGTCTTCTTGTTTACCTATAGTTGCTGGGTTTCTGGATAGGCAATCAGCGTCTTGATGTGCCTTTCCATTTTTGTATTGGATCGTATGGTCGAATTCCGCAAGTTTTAAATTCCAGCGAGCTAATCTCCCACTTAAGTCTTTCGCGGATTTTAGGAAGCAAAGAGCGTGATGATCCGAAATTATTTGACCGGTTTACCATATATTAGGTGTCTAAAATATTGGAGACTCCAAACAACAGCTAAAGCCTCTAATTCAGAAATTGAGTAATTTCTCTCTGCCTTTGTCAGGGAACGGCTTGCATAAGCCACGGGATGCATATTTTTATCGGTGTCTGCTTGAAGCAGTATTGCACCCAAACCTTTAAAACTGGCGTCCGTTCTTAATTCGCATCCGAGATTAGGGTCAAAATGTTTTAGTAAAGGCGCGCTCGTCAATTTATTTTTTAGTTCTTGAAATGCTACTTCTTGAGCTTTATTCCATACAAACCCGGTAGTCTTTTTTGTTGATTCGTATAGCGATCTGGCAATAATGGAAAAATTTTGAATAAATTTACGATAATAATTTGCTAAGCCTAAAAAACTCTGAGTTGTTTTGATATTAATGGGGGTTTTAAAATTTTTAATAGCGTTTAATTTTTCTTCGTCCCCCAGATAGCATGTAAGCTTACAACAAGCTTGTCACTTGCTTGTTGTTGGTTTG
The DNA here is from genome assembly GCA_963170105.1 of Cantharis lateralis. Classification (NCBI taxonomy): domain Eukaryota; kingdom Metazoa; phylum Arthropoda; class Insecta; order Coleoptera; family Cantharidae; genus Cantharis; species Cantharis lateralis. The sequence goes on along the minus strand of OY720630.1, from coordinate 7,278,816 downwards.
CAATGACAAGCTTTACGAAATAAACCATGCTGAAAGCTTAGCACAAGGTTTTCGTTGACAAGCTTTACTTAAAATGCTTGACGCAAGGTTAACGTAACATGTTTGGCGAAAACCTTGTCACGTAAGCAAAAATCAAGACTATACTTACAATAAAATATTTCTCAGTAACTCTGTATACATTAAGGAAGCCTTCTACCTAGCCTACCACAAGCTTTTGCCGACAAGCTTTACATAACATGCTTGACGCAAGGTTAACATAACCATTTCGGCAAAAACCTTGTCATGTAAGCTAAAATCAAGGCTAAACTTACAAATAAAATTGACGTCCGTTTGCTTGTTGTTGGCTTGCCATCTCAAGGTTTACGATATTATCTTTCGAAAAGCTTACCGCAAGCTTTTGCCGACAAGCCTTACATAACATGCCTGACGCAAGGTTAATATAACATTTTCGGTGAAAACCTTGTCATGTAAGCTAAAATCAAGGTTAGACTTACAATTAAAATTGACGTCCGTTTGCTTGTTGTTGGCTTGTCATCGCAAGCTTTACGTAATACGCCTTCGAAAAGCTTACGGCAAGCTTTTCCCGCCAAGCATTACATAACATGCCTGACGCAAGGTTAACATAACATTTTCGGCGAAAACCTTGTCATGTAAGTTAAAATCAAGGTTAGACTTACAATTAATATTGACGTCCGTTTGCTTGTTGTTGGCTTGTCATCTCAAGGTTTACGTAATTATCCTTCGAAAAGCTTACCGCAAGCTTTTCCCGCCAAGCTTTACATAACATGCCTGACGCAAGGTTAACATAACATTTTCGGCGAAAACCTTGTCATGTAAGCTAAAATCAAGGTTAGACTTACAATTAAAATTGACGTCCGTTTGCTTGTTGTTGGCTTGTCATTTCAAGGTTTACGTAATTATCCTTCGAAAAGCTTACCGCAAAGTTTTCCCGCCAAGCTTTACATAACGTGCCTGACGCAAGGTTAACATAACATTTTCGGCGAAAACCTTGTCATGTAAGCAAAAATCAAGATTAGATCTACAAATAAAATTGACGTCTGTTTGCTTGTTGTTGGCTTGTCATCTCAAGGTTTACGTAATTATCCTTCGAAATGCTTAACGCAAGCTTTTCCCGCCAAGCTTTACATAACGTGCCTAACGCAAGGTTAACATAACATTTTCGGCGATAACCTTGTCATGTAAGCAAAAATCAAGACTAGACGTACAATAAAAAATTTCTGAGAAACTCTGTATACATATTAAGGAAGCCTTCTAAACGCCTACCACAAGCTTTTGCCGACAAGCTTTACATTACATGCTTGATGCAAGGTTAACATAACATTTTCGGCAAAAACCTTGTCCAAGTACTTGGATATCTGAAGATTGCAGTTCATCATTTTGATGAACAGTGATCATAAAATAACATTTATGAAGGTAATGAAATAAATGAAGAAACCATCAAGGCGTCCATTAATTACATAAGGGCGATTTTTCTAATTTTTATATTTTATTTATTATTTGTTTTCAACTCTGTATACATAAAATGTTGTAGTTGGTATCATTATATTTCCCTATTACGAAGGACATCGATTATATCAAGAAAACCACCACCGTCATTATGGGGGTCACCATCACGATCATTGTTAGGAATATATTTCTCTTCAGCGCCAATCCAAGTTTCTTCTTTTGCTAGTAGTGTTAGTGTTTTGTACCGAACAAATTTTAAAATGACATCTTCGTCTACTTGGGTGCCATCTTTTTCCAAAACTATTTTGAAACCTTCTATATCCATTTTTTCGGAAGCTTTAAGGATTAAATTTTTAATATTATTATTGTGATGCAGTTTTGTTTTACTATGTTTCACTATTACAAACAATTTTTTATCTCTGTTTCTGGACCATATTTTGTAAATTTTACTTTTCATAACTGCTTCCACAATTTTTTCATACTGATTAATAAATTGATTTATGCCTTATATAGTGTTTAAATTAGCAATTATTGGATTATAAATTAATTTAGATTATAAATTATTTAAAAATTATTTGGTACGCTTGAGATAAGTGTATTTCGCCCCAGTAAGGGGTCCCAGGTAGTTAATGCCCAGGGGCCCCCAACATCCCCCGACCGGCCCTGCCTGCATATAACCCTAACGAATAATTTTCAAACTTGTATTACTACATAAGTGTAATTTGAATGTGTTTAAAATTTTTTTAGAATAAATAAAATTGTGAGAAAACAGATTATCAATAATAAAGACAATTAAATTGGTAAGTATAATACTTGGTAAGTATAATTTATAGTGTTTTAAATAACATTAGATAGTAGACTTTTATTAGCTAGTATCCTGATAAGTGTAGGTACCTATTTCATTTTAAAATGTTTCGGAAACCTTATTTTAAGTTGACACGGCAAGGAAAATTTAAACGACAAAAACATATAAAAAGAAGTCAACTTCCCAATTGTGATAACTCCGTAAATCCATTGGAAGCGATTTCTGATTCTAATATGTCTAATGTCCAACTCGATCTTTCAATCGCCATAAATCCATCGGAAGAAATTTCTAATTCTGATATATTTAATGTCCAACCTGATCTTCCAATTACTTCTGAAAGTGTGCCAACTACAGATTCGTCATTTGATGATCCACCCTTGTCTGATGATTCTTATGACGATGAACGGTGGTGTCCAAATCTATGCGAGAGTGATCAAATGAAAAATAACGTAAGAGATTGGGCTATTAAATTTAAAATTAGTCATCTCGCTTTAACAGCCCTGTTGCATTTTTTAAGTACACACAAATGTTTCAGTTTTCCGTCTGATGCAAGAACATTGCTTAAAACTCCTACTAATGTTGTTTCGGTACCAGTAGAGCCTGGGAGTTATTCTCATATTGGTGTGGAATATAATTTAAAACAAATTTGGAGCAAAATTGAAGTAAAAGTAACAAATATACAATTGCTTATAGGTATTGATGGATTGCCTATTTTCAAAAGTAGTTCCAATGAACTCTGGCCAATATTAGCTTCTGTGGTTAACGTCCCTTGCTTAAAATCGGTGATTTTTCCTATTGGAATCTACTCTGGTAAGAGTAAACCTAAATCATCTTCAATTTACCTTAAACCATTTGTCGATGAGATTGTTAAATTGATTAGGGAAGGATTTTTCATAAATGGAACGCTGATACATGTGTCCATAAAAGGATTTATTTGCGATGCCCCTGCAAAATCTTATATTTTAAGTGTAAAGGGACATACAGGTTATTACTCTTGCACTAAATGTGTACAAAAAGGTGTCTGGCTCCAAAACCGAATGACTTTTCCAGAATGTGATGCTCGGCCGAGAACACATGAAAGATTTTTAGAATACCATGAGGAATTTCATACTGGTAAAACTTTGCTGTCAACTATTCCAGGCGTCGATTTTCTAAAGAGTTTTCCACTGGATTATATGCATTTAGTTTGCTTAGGGGTTGTTCGCACTATTGTTTATTTATGGATGTTTGGACCTGTACCAATAAAAATGCCGTCAAATATAATCAATTCAATTTCAAGCGAACTTCTTGCTTTGAAAGACCATATGCCTTTGGAGTTTAATAGAAAACCTCGTTCGTTGAATGAGGTTAAACGGTGGAAAGCGACAGAATTTCGCCAATTTTTACTTTACACTGGACCGGTCGTACTTCATAAAGTATTTGTTAAGGTAGGTTATGATTCCATATATACCCATTTTTTAAGTCTTTCTATTGCAATTTCATTTCTTTTGAGTGAAAGGCATTGCAATGAAATTAATTGCGAGTATGCAAAAAATTTACTCCAACATTTTGTGAAAACTACTGGAAATGTGTATGGGCCACAGTATATTACGCACAATATGCATGGTCTAATACACCTTGCAGATAGTATCCCAGATTTTGGTACGCTTGAGTCCTCAAGTGCTTTTCGTTTTGAAAACTTTCTGCAGTTTTTCAAAAAAATCATCCGAAAAGGTGATAAGCCGTTAGAGCAAATAGTGAAAAGGTTAGGTGAAATGCAAAATTCAGATTCATGGTTTGCTTCAAACTTGACCGCTGATACTATTTTTCCAAGTTTTTGTAAACCGCATTGCCGTGGCCCTATTCTAACCACCTCTAATGCAAATAAACAGTTTTCAACTGTTTTGTTCCCCACTTTCACTATTTCTTGTTCTCATCCTAATTCTTGTTGCTCGTTAATAAATGGCAGTATTGTCGTTATTTACAATATTGTGTTTTCTAACATAGCAAATAAAATGGTAATTATTTGTAAGGAATTTAAAAAAAAAGCAGATTTTTACCATCATCCATTTCCAAACAGCGCTTCTTTGGGTACATTTGTAGTTTCAGATCTGTCCAATGTAGTACAAGAACGACCTGTTTCAGATATTACTGTGAAGATGGTTCTACTCCCATTTAAGAATAAACAAGTGTGTATTCCATTATTACATATTTAATAATTTCGGTTTTTGCAACACCCTCTATCACATTTATGTAAATATAACATCTTTAATAATCCCAATATTGTGAAATACTAGTATTTCATTGCTTTTTTGTTCATTGACCAAATCCCTTTTAAACTTTTTCATTATTTATTATAATATGTTCTAAATAATAAAATAAAATCAATTAAAATTGATTGTTTTGTACACATTTTTTTGTAAAACTTTTTGACTAACCCTGTATACAGGGTATATTCCATACATTAAAACATATATAGAATTTCCAAAAAGGGGGGGGGATTGAAATAGTTCTTGACCTGGAATGGTTTTATACCCATTTCCGACGAATCACAGAGTCGCATTCGGACCTGTCTGAGCCGAGACTAGTGCATATGCGCATATCTCATGTAGATCTGTCGATCGATGATCTGTTCGGTCGTAAGTCCTTGCCTCCTTGCCATTGCCTCCTTGTATCCACGCCTGGATTTTAAAGACTATTCAGTACATCTGTCAAAAGTGGACCAATAAAAATGTTGGATGTGGGATTTCATGGCCAACCAAAATTAAAATATTAATAATTGGTATGATTTCTTTTATTGATAATACTATATAAGCGGTAACCGTTATTTGAATGTATGTTAAAAAATTAATATTGCATATATTGGAATATATTTTGGTTAAATAAGTGAAAATGATGATGTATCGTTTTGAATTAATATACTAACAATTTTTCATTTATTTCACAGAAATTTGTAGACGTTCCTACACAGACCAAGGAAATGAAGCTGAGATGAAGCATAGCTTAAGCAACTGGCTTCAACAAGCCAAATTTCGAAGACTTCGAAAAGAAACCCGCTTAAAAAAACGATTACAAAACGACAGCCAAGAAGAAAATTTTTTGTAATAAATTTTGTAAATAAAATAAATTAAAATAATAAAAGCAAAATAAAAATTATTTCTTCAAAACTTTTAAACACAAGGTTTGCAAATAACAAAATTGCAACAAGCTTTAAACGACCAGTTCGCGAAAAGCGCATTTTTTGCAACGTTATATCGAGCTTTTATAGTAAGCTTACATTAAGGTTTTCGCAAGATTTACAATAAGCTTTTATCAAGCTTTTCACAAGCTTCCAGCAACTTTTACTTAAGCTTACATCAAGCTTTTCACAAGCTTATAGCTCCCTATTCGCAAGTCTACATTAAGCTTTTCGCAAGTCTACATCAAGCTTTTCGCAAACCTAGATCAAGCTTTTTGCAAATCCACATGAAGATTTTTGCAAGGTTTCATCAAGCTTTTCGCAAGCTTACAGCAACCTTTCCTTAAGCTTATATCAAGCTTTTCGCAAGTCTACATCAAGCTTTTCGCAAGCTTACAGCAACCTTTCCTAAAGCCTACATCAAGCTTTTCGCAAGCCTACATCTAGCATTTCGCAAACCTAGATCAAGCTTATCGCAAGCTTTTTGCAAATCCACATGAAGATTTTTGCAAGGTCACATCAAGCTTTTCGCAAGCTTACAGTAACCTTCTTTTAAGCTATTATCAAGCTTTTGGTAAGTTTACACAAGCTTTTCACAAACTTATAGCAACCTTTTCTTAAGCTTACATCAAGCTATTCGCAAGTCGTCTACAAGCTTTTTTGCAAGCTTTTCACAAGCTTACAACAACCTTTTCTCAAGTCGTCTACAAGCTTTTTGCAAGCTTTTCACAAGCTTACAACAACCTTTTCTTAAGCTTACATCAACCTTTCCACAAGCTTACATCAACCTTTCCACAAGCTTGCAGCAACCATTTCATAAGCTCATATCAAGGTTTTTGCTAACTTTTCACAAGCTTGTCGATCGTCAACTAGCATTTATATGCTAACCTTAAACACGCATATTGATAACAACCTTAAAAAACGCTTGCTTATGACAAGATTGCAACAAGCTTGAAAACGTCAAGCCTAAGAAAGCCATTTGCTTGTCACGACAAGGTTGTGAAAAGCTTTACGCAAGGTTGCGAAAAGCTTTATGCAAGCTTGTGAGCGTCAACTAGCATTGTTATAGCAAGCTTTTCGCAAGCTTACAAGCTTATCTTGACAAGCTTGCAAATACATTGTCATTGACAAGGTTGAGGCAAGCTTATTATAACCTTAAAATGTTATTTGGGGGGTATTAATTCCGTGGATGTTTCTGCTACTGAAATAAGTGTAAGAGGTGCAGTGCGACAATTGTCTTTATCTGGCGGACAGGGATTCCAAAGATGTAATTGTACTCGTAAATGTTCCACCAAGAGATGTTTATGTAGATCATCCGGAAAACTATGCAATTCAAAATGCCATGGAAGTTCATCTTGCACTAACAAGTAAACTAAGAATTGTAATGCCCGCTGTATGAATACGTATTATACGTAATAATTTTTTATCTTTAATAATCTACGCCATATTTTTCTACTTTTAAATAAACGTTTCAGTTGTGTTAATTGTGTTGTAATAATTAAATTTTATTTTTTTAAATTATTTCAATTTGATGTCAAATAACAGAATATTCGTAGATTTACCAACACGAATCAGTAAATCCTAAGATTGACCTTTATGGCATGGTAAAAGTCCGAAATTGTACTGATAATCAAGTTTTTCGTACATTTACCACGTCAAATTGGTAAATCCTAGGATTTACGCGTCAAACCTAGGATTTACCGGTTTTCGGGCTTTTACAGTAACATATATATTTATTTAGTATAGTAATTTTCTCAAAATTTGTTGGTTTCATATGACTATTGGTTAGTTTTGGAGCAAAACGGCTTTGAAGTTTTTTATCATTTTCATAAAACTTCTTCACATGATCTCAGAAAGTTTTTTCATCTTTGTAATGCAAAGAATATTTCATAAAATTATTTCGTGTAGCTTTCATCACTGAGGATTGATCCTTTTGAAAAGGTAAAAAAATTTCATTTCGTCTACAGTAAAAAATGGATTTTCAAGATTTACATTTAAAATTTTTGAAAACTGAACAAAATTTACACCCATATCGCTAACCATGGCTACAACTTTAAAACCGACAATTCTTAATTTTCCTATGTTCTCAAAAATTATGTCTTTTACTTCGCTGCTTGAACATGAAGTATTAACAAAAAAATAATTTAACGGTAATTTCCACTTATTGTAAAGACCTCGTATCATCACACAAACATTACAAGCCGGTGTAAGCTTTTTACTTTTTCCAGTATCTTCCAAACCTTTTTGGGTTCATCTCTTCCTATTTGATAAAATAAAATGTGATTTTAATGACATTTCATCTATACTTATATTACAGTATTTCTCATTTTCACTTAGAGATTTTACTTTGATATTAAGCGAACTAAATACTTTGAAGAAGCGTAGCTGAGGATTCTGGCTGCTCCCCGAGAAACTATCTTCGCTGTATGCTTGAAAGGTCTCTAAACAAGTACTTGAACATGCTTTGGGTAAAGCATCGACATAATAAAACACATAAAGACACTTGTGGGAGCGCGTGAATGACTAATGATTATTAATTAAATTGTATTTATTTTTTTATCACATAAAATTGATAGGAGGACACATGGTGTTCTAATCACGGGGAGTGTGGCCTGAAATCTTGTGCGATACGGTCGTATTGACCATTGCATTACGTTTGTGTGTATTATTATTGGATTAAAAATATATTGCTACCAGCTTTGAACCTAGTGTTTTAGTGTTCCCACACGGATACCACAACACTTTTATGATATTTATTGAACTGTATTTTAAACTTGTTTTTTATTTTTATTTGTTTGATCTATTAATAGTTTCCTGAGGCGTTTAGAAGTAGTTTGCATAGAAATGATCTTTTTCCTCAACTTATTTTTCCTCAGAACTAACGGGGTCTGTGAAGCAACTGCAGATGTAATTCTCTCTCCACGATAAACAATTTTAATTGCATAATATTAAGTTTCATTTAATTTAGTTACACAGAGCGGCACAGCTTATAATAAACAATTCCGATAAACAGCGGCACCTTCTTCTCTACGAGTTTCTTCGCTTTCCAGTGATAATGACACTTCAAATACATTCATACCAGTGTAGTGCTACAAACTTTTTTGCCTGTCATTTTTAAACCACAATCAACTGTTCTTCGTTTACTGTTACCTCAATCGCTAACTTATGACCGTCCTGGTTACGGTAAGATATTTCTAGATATTCTTGTATTAATATTTAATTTTTTGCAGAATTGGAGATCTCAGATGATGCAGGTATTGCCAACATTGCGGCACAATTAACTGAAGCTGCTCCACGGAAAAGAAAAAATTGTGATAAAAATATCGATTTAGAAATTTTAGAGACCATAAAAAATCTTAATCCTGTAACTAATGAGGAAAGTACTTTTGGAGCATTAATAGCCCATGAACTGTCCAACATTAAAGGCTTACAAAAAAGAAAAAAAATGAAAAGACAAATTATGAATATTATTTATTTGGACAGTGATTAATTTTAAAAGTGTTCAAATAGGTATTAATTATTTAATTATATTAAGGGTATTCATTTCACATCGTACTTTTTTCGTAAATCGTGTAGTTCAGATGAAGAACTAGGCTAGATGCCGCTGTTTATTATGCCGATAATTTCCAAAATTTTAAATCGTTAATTTTAGAATTTCCAGAAAATGCAAGCAAAGCAGAGAAAGACTGTCAGAATGTCCTTAAACAACATACTTTGCAGAACAATTTGGCATTTATAAAAGGCAATTTTAATTTTGTAAGCCAACCAATTAAATCTCTGGAATAGCAACAAGTTCGCTGATTGATTCGATTACATTTGATTGAAGATTTTTAAATTGTTAATTTATGCTGTTCCTGGAGAAACTGGACAGTTAGTTAAAACTAAAATGGAACAGGTTTTTACAAAAAATACAGGATATAAAACTGGAAAACATTTCTTCGATTTTAAGTGGTCAAGATGTTCCTCTTGATGTAGAAAGAAGCTTTTCGGTCTATAAACATATTTTATACCGGGGGTATAATAACCTATTTATTAAATCAATAATTTAAATTTCTACCATAACGTAGTTTGGATTGCTGCAGACTGTGTCGGTCATGTCGCTGATTAAAAGTTTTGAAGTTTGAACTTGCGTATTGGAAGTTTTTACTGGTTCTTATAATAATTGCCGCCAATTTTGCAGGTTATTAGTAGCTGTCATAGGTAGCCGTAGTTGTTAGTTAATTTGTTTGCTGGAAGTTTACAAGTAAATATAAATTTTATAATTTTGAATTGTTAACTTGATATTTCAATTTAAATCATGACCAAGTCTAATAAATGCATTGTTTCTGGTTGTATTAATTTTTATGAGGGAAAAACTTCTGTTAAAAGCTGTTTTAAATTTCCAAAAAACATCAATTACAGTGCTAAATGAATAGATGCAATGACTGCGGCAAATAAAATTTCACAATCCGTAAATACAAATTCACGTGTATGTCAGGATCATTTTTCAGTCGACTGTTTTACAAGCACATTAAAAAAAACTTTACGGAAAGGGCCCACTATTTTTCCTAGAATTTTTCTAAGTACATCACATTTAAGTCCTCTAATAAATTGTCCAAGTCCTACCGTTGAAGTACTTTCTTCCATTGCTAATATTTCTACCCTTGCTAGTTGTTCAATTTCAGCTAGTGAATTAGTTTCCCCTCAACGTCAGAAATTGACCGTACCACAGCAGCTAAATATTCGTAACACTTTGGAATTAACACCTCGAAAAAAAAATTGTATAAAATGAATCGATTCCTTCAAGTTAAACTTTAAAAATTTAAGTCACGTCTAGAAAAATCAAAAAATAAATTAAATACTGCTATGTCATTTTGTAACAGTAAAGCATACTTGGAATTAGAAAAGAATATGAATCCTGCTGCTGGCTTAGAATTTTTAAAATCTCAAATAGATAATAGTTCATGTAAACGTCCTAGTTGGACCATTAATAACAAAATTTTTGCTTTGGCTTTATGCAAAAAGGGCCCAGCTTCTTATAGATTTCTTCGACTTTTCTTAAGATGACCACTAAAAAGCACTTTAAATAAAAAAATTTAGGATAGAAAATGGACACTTTGGATCGCTTTTGTGTTTTAATGTTTGACGAAGTTTCATTATCAAACACTTACACCTATGATGTGTATGAAGATAGGGTTGTGGGTTATGTCGACTTAGGGGCACTTGGCCGTAAAAATCAAGAAGCAAATCATGCTTTGGTATTCATGATTAGCGGAATTAGGAAATCATGGAAGCAACCAATTACTTATTATTTTACTAGAGATCAGATTAAGACCGCAAAATTAAAAGTACTAGTTAAAGATATAATTTTAGAGCTACAAAAAATTTCAATTAGGGTTGTTGCTGTGGTATGTGATCAAGGAACGACGAATGTTGCAGCTCTTTCTCAACTAGTTACAGAATATCTTTCTGATAAACCTAGCCTTTACTTTCATATTAATAATCAGAGAATTGTCACTTTACATGATCCACCACATCTTATTAAGAAACAAGACGCTTAAATGTGGTAGATGCTTTTACCCACTTTTGGGTACAAATTCAAAGTTATCACATAACAACAAAAACTTGATATACAAATCTATCATCCGTCCAATTATGACCTATGGGTGTCCTGTATGGTCAAGAGTAGCATACACCTTTATCAAAAAACTACAAATAATACAAAACAAAAATCAAATTAATCAATGACCTGCCATGGCTGTATTCTACTCAAGAACTTCATTTGACTACAAGATAAGAAACAATTGTAGAGTTTATCATATTTATATCAGGATTTATTATATTTATGGGGTACTATGGCTACAGGAAGTGCATTTCGATACCTTGAAAAATATTGTTGAGTTGTATGAATATTCCATGCATGCCATCCACTATGTTTTATGGTATTGAAAACCTTATAGGTGTTGTAAGTAAATCTCATATTAAAATTTGTTCGCACTAAATTGTTTATATTATAACATAGGAATGGAGAAAATCATTATGGTGTACCCTGGATCACTATCTGTGTTGCTGGTTCTTGGAGCAAACGTTCCTATGGTATAAACTTTAATTCTTTATCAGGTATGGTAGGAATTATTGGTCACCATACAAAGCAGTTATTATTTGTGACTGTAAGAAATAAATTCTACTGTATTTGCGCAAAAGCTGAAAATAAAGACATCGGACCCAAGGAACATGTCTGTTATAAAAATTGGAATGAATCGGCACCAGGTATGGAAGCAAACATGGTTGTAGAAGGTTTCTCTTAAAGTAAAGAAATGCACCAACTGAGATATTTACAATTCATAGATGATGGAGATTCCAGTGTTTTCTATAAAATAAAAAAGAAGGTAACATAATATGGCAATGATGTCAAAAAAATTGAGTGTACTAACCATGCTTTTAAGAATTATGGGAATAATATAAGAAAAGTTAAAAATGATACCACAAATGAAGCGAAAGGTAGAAAGCACTGACCTTGAAAAAAATAGGGGCCCTCACTAAACGAGCACAATGTTCAATCTACGAACATGCCAAAAAAGAAAATCCAGATTCAAACCTCCTGAGAGAAGACTTAAGACTAGGTTTACATCATGTTTTTGAAGATTATTCAACATGTCATGAGGATACCTGTAATGTTCTTGGAAACCAAAGCGAAAGTGTAATCCCTGCTTTGAAGTCTGCCTTCATTTACCATCATTTACAAGGTAACATAATATATTATTCATTTTAAAAATCCTATTAATATATTTAGTTTCTTATTCCTTAAATTTGTAGATCTTGATCAGCCGGAATATGTACCAAGTAAGGCGCGTTTGTTGGAATTGTGGCAAACCTGGCCACACCTATCCGGAGTGTGAGGAACCGAAGACACTGTTTTGCTTCCGTTGTGGACGTCCGGGAGTAACCAAACGATCGTGTGTAACTTGTCGCCAACCCGGAAGGAGTACAAGTGCGACTGGTCTTAAGACCACAGCTCCAACAAGCGGAGGTTGAAGCTGTTGGACCGGAATGCGCTTCAGCATCAGCGGTGGTCAAAGAGGCCCCGTCTAAGTGCTGAAGTTAGCAGCCCTTCCACCAGCAAGGACGCAGGTGGTGAAATTAAGGAGGAAGAGATCCAGGAGCAGAAAATAGAAAAACTCAGGGCCATTGTGCGAGGACGTGGAAGGGGACGTTCTTGTATCCCACCTCGTCCGGGCCCCTTATAATTCTGGAATATGGCAAATTTTTTTTTATCCGTTTAATTTCGGCCCATTGGTAAAAATTTTCATATTATATTTTTTCATGAGAGACGAGTTCATCTTGCAGGATTGCGTTTTAATGAAGCATTCAATTGGCATCGTAGCCCATGGAAAAATTATACAGGAAATAGACCAGGACATCATTTTTCATTCTAATATGGAAAGACAAACTGCCAGAAAAGATGAAAAAACTAGAAAACGTTTATTCTCAAGTAATGAAGAAAAACTTCTTTCCAAGAGAAAAAGGAATACCACAGTTAACAAAAATAAATACTACGGGGAATATGCTGATGTGCCAGAAACTGAGGAAGACTTGGAATTCATTTTGAGCGAATCTAATTTAATAATTCATAGCTTACAGGTAAGTTTTATGTGTTAATGTTATTAAAATTATTTAAATATCTTTTAGATTCCAAAGAATACCATTGATAGTATACAAAAGGAATCTATTGGTCTATTTGGCAATAAAACACATGAAGCTGAAAGGAAACTACGTTTGACAGCTTCATTATTTGGGAAAATAATTAATAGAAGACTACATACACCTTGTAACTCTTTTGTTAAAGCATGTTTGACGCCGTCCATCTTTTCTACTGATGCGATGGAATACAGTATAGCCAAAGAAAGTGTAACCATATTGAAAATGGAGCAAATGCTGAATCTTACTGTTCAAAATTCAGGTTTATGAATTGACGAGCAATATGGTATTTACGTTTTATTCTACAGGACTTGTAGGACAAGATAATTATTATTAGCAGGTACTACTTTCATTATTTTATTTCTAAAGAAATTGTTTCTAAATTTCTTTTTATGTAAATTCAAGGACAATCGAATATAACTAGAAGAAGTAGGTGCTACTTTGTTGATTATGTCAACGACAAGATCCCACTTCATATCCAGATAATGGGCAGGGATGAAAATTTATGGGTTTCAAAAATGTTGCATAATTTGTGTCAGTTTTATGAACATTATATAGCCCCTGAAATAATTAGAGGAAATTTAAATATAAATAAAAAATGCATAGATCCTCCATATATTCAAAGTGCAATTGCCGCATATGAAGAAAAAAAGCAGATTAGGACAAAGAAGAACAATACCACATTAGATGAAATTGGGGATTTTTTCTCTCTAGAAGAGATAATATTTACAAGAAACAAATGAGTGAAGAAACCCTGTATTAGCTGTTATTTCTACCAGAATCAGCATCTTGGAAAACTAAAAAAATTTTAATTGGATCCAGATTCCGACTTCTAAGTGAATAAGCATTTCGAAAAATTAATAAAAAATTTTAATTCAGGAAGTATACTCCATGTAATTGGACAGTTAAAAGTAGTACTATGTTTATAGCTTGAGATATGTAGAAGAAATTTTTTTGAAATAATGACGACAGTGTCATCTTTAAAAAAAACGATCTACCAAGTATTGCCGTTATGATCACAATCCAATACCAAAAACTGAGAATATGAGTTACCATACCAAAATTCAACCTTCATAAACGTAAGTTTTGAAATGCGTTATTAAGAAATCTTAATAAAACCGTTCGTTTATATTAATATTTTTATTCAGTAATCGTTCATCTGAGAGGGTTGTTCCACTAATGGTAGGAGTAACGAGAAAGATTGAGATAAGACAGTATCGTGGAAAGACTGAGACAGGACCGGAAACTTGTTTTTTAGTTTCGTACGTTCAAGGTTAAAATATGCTGCGCTGATCTGGTACCCGATGCACGCATTTTTGCATTTTACCTATTTTAAATTGTGAACATGGTGGATTTTCCACCGAAACTATAGTCATTAATAAATAATATAACCAAATGGAAAGATTATTTACTGTTTTGTTTTAGTTATAAGATGAAGTACCACTATATCTCTGCAAAAACCATTAAAAATATTTAACCTTTATTTATTTTGGATGCAAAACTCACCAAACAAAATTATATTACAGATAATAATAATAGTGGATTTTTTACATTTAGACGTGATAACTCCGACACATCTATAGTTGAATCTTATATTTAATTGGTTTGTCAACAGTAATATTTAATTTTAAGTAATTATGGAGTTTAATTTTAAGTAGTTACTAATCTTAATGAGGGTAACCGAATTCAAGAGTTTCAATCACAAATTGTTACTACAATTGACTATGTAGAATCTCTCATGTCTTCTCCTAAAGCCATCCAGATCGCAAGTGGCGAGTAGATAAAGCAAATTGGTATACAAAGGTGCCATTGGGTAGGAACTGTCTACGTAAGTGGCTAAACTAGACCACCAATAAGATTGGGCTGAAAGGCAAATGTATCGATCATAGAGCGCGCACCACATCTTGTGAACGCGAGAGTCCCAGCGCATTTGGCGATGCTCATAACAGGTCACAAGAATTTGAATTCCTTAAAACATTACGTGCGCTTGCAAAGGAAAAATGTGCAGGAAATAATGACTCAATTACGGTCTACCACACCTGGAGTGACCAAAACGTCGAAGCCATGCAGCGTGGCTTCCATTCCTCAAGCATCTTACCTAATCTGCAATAAATAACTACGACAATTAAGCCAAATTGATGGTTTGGCATTTTTACTTAAACGTGGATATTGGAGTGGATACTAAAATAAATAACAAGTAAAATTTTTGAGTAATCCACTGTGAAGCAATAAAATCTATTAGTTAAACTAAAATTTAAAATGTCAACAAGTTATATTAATTTTGGTAATGCAAAATGTGACATGTAATGTCAAATATGTGACATTGCAAAAATTAAGAAATTAACAAAAATGTAAGGTTTAAACGTACTTTAAACAACTGCAATTATTACATGCGGCTCACATACATATTATGCATTCTTCAGTTTTCTCGCCATATCTATCTCTGTCACTACTTTAGTCTCGAACAAAGACTAACCGAGCGAACCACTAATATGTGATAGCAACATAGATCGTCAGCTCACCTCTTATATCGTATTATACATCCGTGGTAGAAGCACAGGTTATCAAAAACATTTGCGGATTTTAACGGAAAAAATGTTTTGTAAGTACTTGTGCTTCGATCAAAAACAACGATTTATTTGAACTCCTATTGAAGAAATAATCTGTCAATGAAGGCGATAATGTATTAATGTAGTAAGGAATTATTATTTTCCTGTTTTGGAGACTGTAAGAGTACCAGATCTATGCACTAATAGTAAAAAAAAAGTGTTCAACAAGCTATTAACAACTTTTGTATTACCTCTTCAAGATTATGGCAAAAATCTTACAGGAATGCATTTAAACAAGACCATTATCACATCTGGTATTGATAATGACCAGACATGCGAGTGTGTATCAAGAAAAAGTGGATAACAAAAACTAAATAGAGAGATATTCGAAAAATGTTCAGGAAAAAACCAATGAAGATATTATTATAAAAATTTTACTGGTATCATCAGACTGTGATTTCGAGTATAAGAAATTTACCGGTGAAACAAAAGCATGCTATGCTAATTATCGAGATACTTAATCGTGTAACCTCGTGAGTGATGTACAGGAAAATTAATTTTTACTGATGTTTTAATTTAATATAGTAAAAGTAGCCGACAAAAAGTCTCAGGAATATCTTAAAATTACATTTGGCTACATTGAATTGAGCAAGCGTGACAAGCATCAGGTGAGCAATTTTTGCAAAAAAAAACCTGTTTCGTCCCATTTTTCTACATGGTGAACTCTATTTAAATTTTAAAATGTTCACTGTCAAATTTATATAAGTTCTAGTTATTTTCGCATTTTGTTTTGTCGACGGTTTACTAGTTGTCGTTAGTTTATCTATGAGGGAAGAAATTAGAGTAAAACCAAATTTTCCAATTTTCTATTTTTTCCTTGTTCCTAATATTCCAATAGAAGTGGTTTGTTCATTATTTGCACCAATTGAATTAGTTGAATTTTAGTCGATGGTAGCTGGTGGCTTCAGTGGGACTGCGACCTTATTCAACAGTGGAAATACCGGATAATAAAATCAAATCGCGGTGGGGACAGTGCGGGAAAGCCGCCATAAGATCGACGATTGAGGGGTTAAACTTTAAGAACACTATATATGGGAGGAGATCTCGCCGAAAAGCCTTCGAAAGCTTTTCAAGGTTCCGAAGGTACACATTTAGCCGTACCACCTCTGTCACCGAATTGGCAAACATTTTAAAAGATTACGCCTTTAATATGCGACGTCAAGATGGTCAGGAGTATAAAGAAGAGACCATCAAGTCCCTCTGGAACACAACAAAAAATTTTCAGGATGTGTTTTATATAATAGATAATAATAGAGCATCGGATAGCATTTGATCCCTACAACGATGTAGAGTTTAAGAAAGCCAGGGATGACAAGCGGAAATTTCTGCAGGCAAATCTGACTAAGCGCAGAGAAGGTTCCGCTGCTTTAACTATAGAAAATTATACAAAAATGGTGCAGATGTTGTCGATGCGGCATCCAGACGCCCCGAACCGAGTATTTCTGAATCCAGATCGCAAGTGGCGAGTCGGTAAATCAAATTGGTATACAAAGGTGCCATTGGGTAGGAACTCTCTACGTAAGTGGCTAAACGAGACCACCAATAAGATTGGGCTGAAAGGCAAATTTATCAATCATATTTTGATATTTTATATATTATAATATAATTTGAATTCTCCTAGGCAGAGCATTTGACGTCAAAAAGTATTGGTAAATTTCGTGGAAAGCAACAAAAATATAATGAAGAATATTTGAAATTGGGTTTTATTGAAAATACCGCCAAAGACGAGTTAAGACCGCAGTGTGTTTTATGATTTGATGTACTTTCAAATGACAGTATGAAACCGGCAAAACTTCAACGTCACTTAAAGGGAAAGCACCCTGAATCAGTGAATAAATCTGTTGATTTTTTTCGTTTGAAAATGAAAGAACTTGAAAAGAGTCAAAACGTAATAAAAAGAGTTGCTTCTGGAAATGAAAAAGCCACACTTGTTTCTTTTCAAATAGCGGAATTAATTGCTAAATCTGGAAAGTGCCACACGATTGCAGAAGAGTTACTTCTTCCAGCTGCGCAGATTATGTGTAGGATTATGATTAGTGATTCTGCTGCAAAACAATTACAAGTAATTGTGAAATCAAAACAAAGAAATCGACTGGATGTTGCTTCAGATATAAGGCTAAAAATTTCAAATATTCGACCTGATTTACAAAAAATTATGAAGGAAAAACCAGTGTTCCATTCTTCTCATTAAAATCCGTTAAAACTGTTAAAAGTTTATAAGTTTTACAATATTAATAATATATTTTGTATTCATTGTATTTTATTTTTCATTATTCATGTCTTTTAAATAATTTTTTTAATTTTTAATTTTTATTTTTGTAACGAAATTCTTTCTAGGGGTCCCCATGATACTAGTGTCTAATTTGGGGGTCCGCAAGTTCGAGACATTTGGGAAACATTGCCTTAGAACATTACGTGCGCTTGCAAAGGAAAAATGTGCAGGAAATAATAACTCAATTAAGGTCTACCACACCTGGAGTGGCCATGCAGCGTGGCTTCCGGTAAGTGGAAATATAGTATAGAAACCAAATTTTTTTGGTTTTTAAACTACATACCTTGCAGGTGATGCGATATTGTTTTCTATCCAAATATAGTAACTTTCGATTTACAGATTTACAAAATTTTTCATTTACAGATTCCAGGACAAATCCTCCATGGTGCAGGAGCTTTTTATTTTTTAAATAAAGAATTATTCTTACATTACAACTTTTTTATTGTATTATATTTATTGCGGTTTTTTTGGTTTATTCAGATGAAGTCCTTTTTTACACGCCAGACAAAAAACAAAAAATTTCGTGTTAATAAAATCCTTTTATATAATCATTGTGATTACATTTCTAAATAAATGATTATTATTCAGAATCTGTGGCAGAACAACGTCTGCCGGGTCAGCCAGTGATTTTAATAAATTTTAGGTCACAACAATATGGGTTCCTTACAACCTTACGTGCGCTTAGAAAGACATAATCTGCAGGAAATAATGGCTCAAATGCGTGCTGCTACATCGGGACTGCCTAAATCGATGAAACCATGCAACGTGGCTGGCGTCTCTCGACGATCTAGAGGGAAGGTGAAGAGACATGCATCCGCCGTGCCTATAACTAATATTTCATCAAATTTTAGGTCACAGGAATATAAATTCTTTACAACCTTACGTGCGTTTGCAAATGCAAAATCTGCAGGAATTATTGGCTCAAATACGTTCTGCTACACCGGGAGTGGCCAAAACGACAAAGACATGAAACGTGGCTTACGTCCTTGGATCATCCAGGTCCTCACGTGCGCTTGCAAATGCTAAGCGTGAGGGAAATCATGGCTTAAATTCGGTCTTTCACACCGGAAGGAAGCAACACGGCAAAGTCAAGCATTATCACTAGCATGGTGGAAAATGTCGCCGTAAGACTGTTTTCAATACAGCGAATAATTGCTGTTATTTAAAATCTTAGGGCGCATCTTAATAAAATTAATTAAATACAAAACTAAAGACTACATTCGAATACACAGCAATAATATTATATTGTCATATATTTTTCTAATCAAAATTATATTTATTGGAAATTTTAAAAATCATTAATTTATGTTCAAATTTGGATGTTACGCCACTGTGAATTGTTCCAAATTTGTATTGTTTTATAGTTCATTTTATTTAAGAATCATGTAAAATATTGTACTAAACTGATGACCTCGAAATATTAACCAATGACATTAGGTTTCACGGTTTCACATAGCCGCTTTTATACGCTATAAAATGTACTTGTTGTTGACAGATAACATTTAATTTTTCGCATTATTTAGTGACAAATCTGTAATATTTTATCTGCTAATTTAACCCGAAGTATGAATTGTTGCTTGTTTTTTCAAACAATTTTCGATACCTAAAGTAGTCAATACTACTTAGAAATACTATCAATTTCTAATCATGAAATAACTTTGTACGTTATCGCTACCTTTATTATTGTCATATTGTTTGTTTATATATTTTTTAAACACTGTAAGAAATTTTTTGAACAAATATGCAACAAAAATATTGTAAATGATTCATTAGAATTAGATCCTCAAGTCGAATTAAATCCTACAATATTAATTAATTAATAATATCACATACAAAAATATTTTTAAATTAAAGTCACTCTACATATTGCAAATAACAAAGCACAGACGCTGATTTTGAAAATAATTTGCAATATGTAAAAACTTAAGATTGCACTTCCAGTCGACTAAATGGGACTAAACGAGATAAGAAATCATGAATTATGCAGACGGTAGAGGGGAAGTTGGAATGAAAAAATTAACGATAGATAAACAATTGGTAAAAAGTAATCAGTCTCGCGAGTGCCCTGGTTAGGAAATCATGGAAAACCATGAAGGGGTCGGTTCCAACTCCCCTAACTGTCCTACAAGGTAAGACCCATGTATGGGGATAATTTTTGTATTTTATGCTTAATCATTAAATAAATTAACATTTTAATTTACATGTCTCTATTTGGAAAGAAAAATAATAATGCGACAATATTAATTAATAATCCTACAAATATTACAAAGTGATTATATACCAAGAGATTGAAAATCAATGTAAGCGGAAAGAAAATAACAAACTTAGAAACATAAAGAAGGTATACCGCATCTGACCAACAGCGTATCAATCTAACAAAAAGTTTGAAGTAGTTCTGGCTAGATTGCGAATAGGACATACCAAGATCACCCACGAGTATTTGCTAAATAAAACACCACAACCAAGTTGCACTTGGTGCAATGAGGTTCTGACGGTTGACCACATCCTCACCTCATGCAGAAAACTTGATGCAATTAGAAAAACTTTTCATCTCCAAAAAACAAAAGAAGAAATCCTAGCTGACAACCCGGACAACATAAAAAATCTCTAAGGCTTCCTCTACCAAACTGGCATAATTTCTCAAATTTAATAACAAGTTCCACTAACAGTGCTATGATCTTGCAATTAAAGCACTTAAATTAAATTTAAAAAAAAAAAGAAATCCTACAAAAAAAATCTTATTTGAACGTGGAAGTTCAAGCTACCACTTCAAGTGGGAAGTGTCATATAAAATATAATAGATAAAGGTCTTCACCTTCTGTACGTTAGTAATATCGTAATTAGAATACGATTCCTTAGAATAAATGTTAGATTAGCAAATATAATATTATAATGTAAGTCAATTATAATTAAACCATTGAAGATGCAACAATAAATATTACAACGCTACTTCTATTATTTGTCAAGCTTAACATTTGGTATAATATAATTCACATTTTCGTAACCAACAACAACGAAAAAACATTAATTAATTAATACAAAAATTATTTAATCATTTTAACAAGATTTTGTGGCAATTGTAAATGAATCCGACGAATGCGCAGCAGGAAATTATTTCATGGATTATTTGATTTTTAAACAGGAAAATATCAAAGTAGTTACGAGGTAGTATTTAATTTATAACAAAATTAATTAAGTTCTCATTTTAATTTTGCATCGATTTTAGAGAAACACTAATAAATAATGTACAAGTTACTGAAGGAAGGAGAATTATTAACATCAAATATTTATTTAGTCAAATTTGTAATGCAGAAAAACACGAACCATTGGATTGTACAATAGCCGATATACTAGTAGTTAAAGAGCAAAGATATGGACTGCATTCAAAATTTACTCTCCAATGCCAAATGTGCAAAATTATTAAAATCATCGATACAGAAGAACCAACCGTAGAAACATTGAATGTTATTCAAGCTGTTGCTTTTGGAGTCATAATGAACTTTTATCTATAATGAATATTCCGTTTATGTCCTTGGCCACATATCTGGAAAAACAACAAGAGATATCAATGCTATTACATGACACTGCATTATCTGTTATTATTGCAGCAGGGAAAGAAGAATACAAACTAGCGGAGGAATTAGGTGAAATTGATGAAAACGGAATAGCTAGTATAACAGTAATTTCAGATGGAGCCTGGTCTAAGCGCTCGTACAATGTAAACTACAATGCGTCGTCCGGTGTGGTAACATTTATATGAAAATTTGTATTTTATATGAATTTATTTATTATTTATTTTTGTAGGGTTGTATTATTGGACAGAGAACTGGCAAGATATTGTTTTTGGGTGTACGTAATAAATACCGTTTAGTTTGTGCATATAACGCAAGTAAAAATTGTTTCAAGAATAAGAAGAAAAAGAAGAATAATTGTTTCAAAAATTGGAATGGAGCTTCAACGGCTATGGAAAGCGATATAATTGTTGAAGGTTTCAAACAGAGCATAGAAATGCATCGGCTAAGATATACATGTTTGGTTGGAAATTCGAGTGTTTATAACAAATTAATACATGAAAAACCATATGGTAATCAACGTGTTGAGAAAGTTGAATGTAGGAATCATTTATACAGCAACTGTTTTTATTGCTTACGAAAATTAGATGGTATTCACTTGATTAACATTAATATAATAAATTATTTATCTTTTTTTTAATTGCAGAAAGAACAGCTAACAAATTTAATAACAAAAAGTTTCCAAAGGACTTGAGAACTCGAGTAATTAACTCTGCAGCAAGAATCATAAATGACATAAAAATGGCAATGCAATACAGAAATAAGGAAGAAACGGAATTTAACATAAAAATTTCTGCTTTACAAGAAGATCTTAAGAATGTTCCATCACATGTTTTTGGGGAACTTAAAAATTGTGCACAAATAGGATATTTTAATTGTTAACCACATGATAATGAAAAAATTATGTTCCCAGCATATAATATTATGACCGAATTATATAGATTCATTCATAATGCATCAAGTTTATTGCAAAATATGACCAATGATATAACTTGGTGTTATATAAATTTGTTGGTGGAAAACGAGTTAATTTCACCACCAGAAATTCTTACAATATGCGATGCGAAGCAACAGCCATATCATATAATTCCAAGAGAAATTACCAGGATGTAGTGAATGAAGCATTTTCAAGAAAACCAAATACTACTCCATATTATACTAGCAAATATGTAGACAAAATAGTAAAAAAACGATTATCAAATAAGAAATCGAAGCGCAAATACCAAACGCCAAACAAACAAAGCGTTGGTTCAGATGGTGATTATGGATTAGTACCAACACCGCAGCCTTCTTTGTCACCCAAGCAGTACGAAATTGAAAAAACCCAGTTTATTAAAGATCTACAATTAACCTCCGAACAAATTGTAGATTTAGAAAAAGCTACAAGAGGTTTGTATACTTATCTTTCTCTATGTTATTTTTAATATTTGTATTAAGCTACAAAAGTAATCGAAAATATTTTTTAAGGTCAATCCGATAATCATCAATGGAAGCAACAGCGATCGCTTCGTTTAACAGCTTCAAATTTTGGTACCGTTTGTAAGATGAAGACCACCACAAACCCTGCAAAAGCAGTTACAAATTTTATAGATAAACCCTTTAAAGGGAACGACACAATTTCTTCAAACAGGAAAAACCATCTGAATTTTAAATACTCATTCATACTTGTAAAATTAATTAATTACACACTCGATATGAATGAACGATAATTATAATACAACTATATTTCACTTTATCACAAAGATATTCTGCAAGTCATATGTAAAAATTTATATGCAACTCACCCCCAATCCGATGTTACGTTAAGGTAGTAACAGGTAAAAGCAAACCAATCCATGAGTTGAACTCTATCCTTGTGCCTTGTCCTTTGCGGTCACCAATAGTTACCAGTAGATGTATATCTAGAAAATCCAAATTTAATTAACTTGAATGCATTTGAAAGATAAAAATCATGGTAACAATTAAAATGTCATACCTATCCCATTAAGTTACCAAGTTTGACTTGAAGTAAACAAAGAACATTATTTAATGCTTAAGTAATACACTTACAATATTCAAATACTATAATTTCTAATTTAGGTCAGTCTAAATTATTATAAACTTACACATCGCAAAAATTTTAGGTTAAGAAAATTATGCTACGCCAATGCTGGTTTGCAGCCATTATGCAGCAAATAGTTTTCACCTAACGTAAAAAAAAATATCTTGAGACGACAATATATTAAGGGTAAGTATATTACATACCTGCATTATTACAAATCTTGCACTTTATAATTCACAATAGATTAAACTCAAAATGCAACGAGCAATAGCTGCCAATACTACAGTTGATGATGTCCAACCATTGTCCAACGCATGCCCCATAGATAAGAAAGAGTAATATAGATGGCCAACTCTCCGTATTTTTTGTGAGACATATTGCAGCGCCAAATCGTGTGGAGTTCGAACTAAAATTTAAGCGCGAATTTTGGTACATTTGAAATATTATGAATCTCACTATGAAACTTAAAATTTGCATATTGAAATTACAAGTATTTTATTTTTAAGTTTGTAAAGAACTTAAAAATTCTTAAAAGTTCTTTACAAACTTAAAAATAATACTTGCAATTTCAATGATCAAATAACAATCAAAACACAGATTAAATCAATTAAACACATGAACTAAGTTAATATGATTTTAATTGAAAATAATCAAATTACATTACAAGCTTTCCTTAAGATTTTACTTAAAATTTTTTTTAAGATCCCACAGAAAAAGACAAGATGATGAACAGAAAACACTTTCACTATTTGTGCTGGTCTTTTCACAGCAAGAAAATTTCAAAATTGGTTTCCAACCACGGTATTAAAAATGCACAAATGGATTGCTTACCCGAGATAGTACTTTCCATTCGAGCGACCCAGCTGCGGATAAGGATATCTTTTAACCAATATTCAATAGATCCAAAAATTACTTGCTGTGGCTGCACAGTGGCTCAGATATCTAAAACAAATACTTCCACAGATACTGTGGTAGTAATCAATATGTATTGATCACTCAAAAAAAATCCCGCACTTGTTAAATTAAGATTTTCGGAAAATTTTCTACGCACTCAAAAATGGCGACCACTCTGCTCGTTCTTCTTATCAAAAAGCCCCACTCTCTCTCTCTTTCCCAGGCATGCCAATTCCTAAAACTCGCTCTTGTTAAGCTGCACTAGCCATACACGGCCGTGCAAAAATTTAGATTGCTACAAGTTACATATCAATGTAAATAGTGTAGTCGTTTTTATATATTAGTTTTAAGCTTTGTTCTGGAAATTACATTAATCGCTAATAAATTTTATAACCTTTTTAAAAAAAAGAGTTATTATTAACTTAAATATTACTCAACAAATATTATTGGGCGCGGGGGGGAGGTTGTTTGTTGAAGTTTAATGTTTTTGTTTTAGTTTTAACTTTAGTTTTAGTTAACTTTATTAATTGATAAATAATTTCGTAAGGGGGGGGGGGTTCTAACCTCTAAAACGACCCCCCTAAATACAGTCTTGTATAATATACATATAATATATTATATTAATCAAAAGTTTTGTATTTCAAATATATTTTGATATCTCATTTCAATGTCATTTTAGACTTGTGTTTAACCAATTTTAACAATCGTAACCAACAACGTGATAACATGACTAACGAAACAGAACCTTAACCCCCCCCCCCCCCCCCCCAGAGATTACTTCATGGCAGTCGGCAGTTAAGTATATAAACGTGACAGGTTGCTTTAAATTTCAACGCTTTGGACACACAAGCAAATTGTGTTGATCCGTAGGAACTTGCCAAAATTGTGCCTCGTCCAAACACCCCCCCCCCCAAGTTGCCACCTAAGAGCCAACAATGACCAGAGCTAAGAAGCTCCAATAAACGCATGTTGCTTGGAGCACCAGAGTAATCAAGTCTAATGGACAAAACAAGAGAAAGGAAAGAACCTTTCTACAAAACCGACGACACAAGGAAAATAATTTAAAAAATAATTTAAAAATTTAATTTAAAAAAAACGCTAACATTGGAAACAAGGAGGCCCCTAAAAATAAAATGGTGGTCCAATCCCTGATACGTATTGATAATGTTGTGTAGTTTATGTAAACAAATTCAATAAAATTGTCGATAAACTTTGTAAGAAGAGTAAATTTTATCGTGTCCCCTGAAAATACTTGCATAGCTACCATCGAGTTACTGATAGCGTATTATCATTGATGCATTCTTCGTAATAAAATACTTCCACAAATAAATATTTTGTTGTCTATTTGTTAATTACCCGTTATAAGCAGGGACGGTTCCAGAAGAAATTTTTCGGAGGGGAGCAATTTGCCAACTGTCGATGTTTACTTTTTGATCCTCACCCTTGTTTGGTATCTTTTTTTTTTTTAGCTGATACGATTTGATTTTTAAGAAAAAGAAATGTTTCTTTTTGATTTCGCCAACTCATACGTGGAATTGCCAACGTATACCAACTTTACCGAATTTCCACAGGCATTGGGGGAAAGTCCCTGATTATAAGAACAGCAAAATAGCAGAACTTTTAATTTCATAATTATTTTAATTTTGTATCGAGTTCTAAAAATGTCTACTGTAGAAGAAAATAGTAAGTTTATTGCGTAAGTCCAAAATAAAAAATTTTGTAAACAAAACAATTTCAATAGCAGGGTGTATCATTATTTTGTCACTGTAAAAAATTATAATCTATTCAAAATTTATGTTTTTGTAGTTTTTATTTTAATATTTTCCTAAAATTGCCAAGTGAGTAATTTACGTTTTAATTAATAAAAAGTGGGCGGTCTATTCTATTGCATCAATTTCGTTTTAATGTAACACGATTGGCAGCACTGTTTGATTATAGAATAGCCAAGGTAGGTACTATTTGAATACAAATGCAATCCAAGTCATTTTTTCATTCTTTTCGATCTCGAGTTCGTGCGGCTAACAACTTAAAACGAGATTGAGAACTTCTTTAATATTTGATTCTAATATTTCACCAAATGATCGTTAATTTATGTCGGATAATTGAAAAGTGTTTCTAAAATTCTTAATATCAGTTCCTGATCAGTGATTTAAATAAAAATAGTGCAGAAAGGACCTAAATATAATGTTCTAAAACAGCGGAATAAGAATTTGTTCCTAATGGATTTAGTCGGAATTTGAAATAATATTTTGTTGGAGGAGATGGAAAGTTGTAAGTATGTCTTCATAAACTCATTTGCTCCAAGTATTGGTTTTTAAGATTATAATTTTTATCTAATGTAACTCAAATTCTTCAAATTTTGAACGATATTTAAGGTTTTTATCTACATAAATGGATTTTTATAATTTTTTCTAGTCAGTAGAAAATTATGAAAAACAGCATGAAGGTTGCAAATAATAAATTTCATTTTTGTGAATTTTTTCATAATTTATCAAGTCTCCACTCTTATTTTCTCACAATTAAAACTTCTTGTTATAGTTATTTTCTCAAAATTTTTTGAGACCTTTTGGAGTCAATTTTAGTTTTATGAGCACTATCATTTAGGCTAAAATTGATATTTTATATTTTTTAGCAGATTCAGATTCTGAATTGAAAATTAGAACTTTTGTTGAATTTTTTTTTATTTCCTTTGATCCTTGAAAGAAAATCAAAACATTTTAATAAACAGCAATGGTTGTAAACCCTGAACTATTTAAAAAAATTCCTGGGGCGCGACCGAACTCGAAAATTACGGATCTTTACAGGCGGAATCTTAGTTTTCAACAAAAATTCGGCTATAATTAACCGAATACAATCTAAAATAAATTTATTAAATCATATTAGCAATGGCACGGCTTCAAAGGAACTGCAGCCGGCACCGCCCATTAAAATAAGCCTGGCATATATTTACGTCGAACACACATACCATAAACAAAATTGCTATTGCTTGAAGATGTGAAAAATACTACTAAAAAGTTGATTTTAAAAATTTAATTGTGAAGTAACCGGCGGACCTAAATAAGTTTAGCTTATCTCACCGGAAAGCTCAGAAAGCATAGTTTACTACCACTAACCGAGATTTCTTTTCAAAGCCAAATTTTTCAAATTTCTTGTGGAAAAGCAAAAATATAGGTCATTTCTTGTTTTAAGGTCCTAATTAATGCTGAAAATTATGAAAAAAATTTTAAAAATGCGTTTTAATATTTGAAATTTTTATGGTTTTTTTCATAATTCTCTGTTGGGTATTTTTGGTGTTCTGACAAACACCTATGGTGTTTCGCCTTAGGTAGGCTTAAAGTTGATCTCTCAATTTTGAGGACAAATTAAATTACAATATTACAAAATAATGTAATATAATTTTTATTATATTGCTTTGCCTAAATATTCTTTCGTCTTTTGGCTTTTGAAAATTGTTTTGGGGTCTCAGGGACCCCACTGTACCGTGCCAAGCTGAAAAATGTTACGTAGATCCGTAGCTTAATATATTTATTACAGGGTCGTATTTAGACTAAATTTTCGGGGGGGGGGGGGTGGTTAATGTTAAAATTTAATATTTTTGTATTATTTTTAAAGATTTTTTTTTAATTTTTCTAATTTTTTTACGATTACGGTCGGACTTCCTGAACTTTAGTAATTAATTTTTTTACATTATTAAGAATACGTATTGATGTAAAACATGTAGCTGTTTCAGCGGTTTTTTTTTCTCTACATAATATACTACGATTTTCGATATATACATATGTTCAAAAACTTTTCAGGGTTTGCTAGGTAGCAACTGGTTAAACTTTTAAATTTAATTTTATCATTTAAAGGTAAATTCAGTTTCTGCTTAGAGTACACTGTTTTTCTACTTTGAACGCATAAGAGAAGTTAGGCATATTAGGAGAAGAAAGAAGTTGAACCCAACGAAAAGTGTAACTGATTATATTAATTCTTATTTATTTTATTATTTATTATTATCTCTATCTTTATCGGCTGTTTAAATATCCTTGGATATAGTAATTAATTAATTACTCATTGTTGGATCCTGATATCGAACTTCGACTCAATAGTTTAGGGCTTTACCACCGGACTAACCCCACACTATTTTAATATTATAATTATTATTATTTAAAATGTAAAACCGTCCGTATTACAGTAAACCTTCCTATAACACAATTAATTTGAACCGCGTTATGTGGAAACCGCGTTATATCGAAACCTCCCTTGTAATAGGAAAGAGTCTAGTAAAACTTCGACCTCTTTATTTGAATTCCGCATTATAAGAATATCGCGTAATAAGAGGGATTACTGTTCCTAGTAAAATAGTAACATTATTAAAAGCTAAAAAAATATTAAAAAATTTAAAGCACTATACTGCGATGTCCAAAAATTATTAAAGGTTTTGAGTTATATTGTAATTGTAAATATTCAGATTTTTAAAATTTAATTATAAATTATAAACAGAACTTCATTAAGGATTTGCTTAAGGGGTACTCTTTGTATATTAAATTGTATTGAATTATTTTAATTACAGATGGTACAACCCTCAAGCAGGTTTATTAAAAAATTATGATAATGAACAATTTACTTTTAACCGCTAGATCTCAATGCGGTGGAGCAGGCGGTGAGACCTGCTCTTAGGATGTGGAGGTGGGGTCTCTGGACCTCTTTTGAGTGTAGGTGTAGAATTCCTCGTAGATACATATGTATGTATTTCACAGGAGTTTGGACATCTTGCTGAACGCAACTGGAACTGACGGGTGTGACATATGGCAGTAGGGGAGACTGGAGATGGTTTGGACACTTTTTACGTTTAATTATTTAAATTTTTTCCCAAAGAAGTTAAACAATTATTTTTTTACTAAACTTTAGGGTAGATTGTTCAAGATTATTAACCTTGATATAGGCTACTAAGATTCAATAGTTTTTCCAGAATTCACTCACAAAGTAAACCTTAATTTTGTCCCAAGTATCCCGAGGTACTGGGATACAGTGGACATTACCCGCGGAAACACTGGACAATGGACATGCAAGGAATGTAATGGACAATGCAAACTAAATATTTATTAAAACATTAAAAAACTAAATTATGAACAATATATTTCAAAATCAGACTCACTGGATGATTTTATTTCTACCAGAAATAAATTTTTCTTTGCTTTCCCTTTCTTCACTTTCATTTGTTTAGAATTAGTAGTATCTTTAAACTCGAAAAACATTAGTAGCCTTCCTTCGGTAGTCAGATTCCATGAAAAAACAGAACATGACAGAACAGAACATGAAAGAACAGAACATGACAGAACAGAAAATGAAAAAACAGAACAATGAAAAAACAGAACAATGAAAAAACAGAACCATGAAAAAACAGAACATTGACAAAAGAGAACTCTGAAAAAACAGAACACTGAAATAAAAGAACATTGACAAAACAGAACTTTGAAAAATGAGAACAATAAATTTATATAAATTTTAAATTTTATTTTAATTCAAATAAAAATAAAACAAAAAATAAAAAACAACTGTAAATCATTGCAAGTTTGCCATCCGCCGCAAGAATCTCAACTTATCATCATAACTTTCGTATTCCTGAACCACGGCTGCCACTTGTATGCCAAGATTCTCATACTTCTTCTTTCTTACTTCTAGGCGGCCAGTTTGTGCATTGGCTAACAACAAACGTTGGCAAGCAATGTCACGCTGCAATCCATCCAAAAAATTCCATAAACTGGGATGGCTGCAGTGAAATATGGAATTTAAAGAATTGTGAAAACCTTCACAACAATTTGTTGTTTTGGGGCTATTGCCTGCAACACCAGCTATGTATGTGGAAAAAAAATACGTCAACACATCGTTGTAGCGATCATCGTCGGGAAATGTCGCAGCTAGATTGTCAAATGCGGGCCGCACTTCTTCTGCTGGAATAAACGACAAAGCAGCCAGAGATTTCAGTTTTAACTTTACATCAATGTCAGACTCAAATTCTATTTTCAAGCCTGCACTGTTAATTCTTCGTAATAAACTTTGGTTTAAGTGGAAGTAGCAACCTTTGATTTCTGCTTCCGGGAAAGCAATCCGAACAGCACAAATACATGCTTTCTCAAAATCAATCAAAATTTTCTGCGGTGCAAATAGAACATTTTTCAAAGTTCTGTTTTGTCAATGTTCTCTTTTATCAATGTTCTTTTATTTCAGTGTTCTGTTTTTTCAGAGTTCTCTTTTGTCAATGTTCTGTTTTTTCATGGTTCTGTTTTTTCATTGTTCTGTTTTTTCATTTTCTGTTCTGTCATGTTCTGTTCTTTCATGTTCTGTTCTTTCATGTTCTGTTCTTTCATGTTCTGTTCTGTCCGGTCACCCATCAATCACATGTACTCGCAAATAAATCACTTTTGTAATATTAATTATGGATCATCCAACTTATATACATAATTTATTGTATAAATTATTCACCAAATTCTTGAACATAACCACAATTTACTTCAAAACGATTTGCAGGGTTAATTACTCAAAATTGCGTCCATCCAACGCCGCGCTCTATCCAGGAATATTGGAAATTCCCATTGACCTGACCCTCAATTATTTCTATAATTTTTTTAAATCGAAAGATATTATGACTATAAACATATTAATTTTATTCATATTGGAATCTTAATCTGAACAATCCGCTATTTGGCAAAATCTCAGGTAAGTACATGCATCAACTATCAAGCATCAACTAACTAATTCTTTTCAGGAACAATTAAATCAATCAAACAACAACAAAACTTCGTAAAAAAACCTAGATCGGCTAGCAAGTCCTACTTCCATCTTCTCTTGATAATCGCTGGATTGAGCAACTGGATGGCGTCTTAAAACTAGGACATTTTGGTTAAGAATAAGAGGCCCTAAAAAGTCTTCCTGGTCTTCCAGACAAGGATTTAGGTAATGGGTTTAGTTCTTAATTACTTTTACAAAAAATAAAATAGTAAAACCCTAGTTACAAAGTCTCAGAATTTGGATGGTCAAAATATACTATAAAAACGGTCAAATAAATTTGCTGTATGGAAGATAAAATTAAAAAGGGAAAAGTTAAAAGCAGTCCAGATGGAGTACTGGAGACGAAGTTACGGTCTGACTAAGTTGGCACGTGCCCACCTTGTTGCTTGGAGTGCCCCACCAAGTGCCCACCGGAAACAGAAAATATTTTTGTTTAATTTATGAATTTTGTGTGCCCACCCTAAATATATTGGGCCTAATTGTGCCTATCTATTTTAAAAATGCTCGCGCCACCACTGAACACAAAATGGGTTCAAATGAAAATAGAGAAGGTTCAAACCTTAGATCATGGTTCAAACGATTGAGATTATTGTGGATCCAAAATTTAAAATTGGGGGGGGGGGTCATATCATTATTACATATTTTGAAATATCTTTTTAACAAAATTGCCACAAATGAAAATGATCGAAAAAAATTTAGAACAAAAATTTAAAATGGGGAGGGGGCTCATAAAACGCCATATTAGACATTATGAAATATCTCGAAAACAAAGTGGTTACAAACAAAAATAGAAAAGTTATAAATAAAACTGTAGTCATGCAAAATTGACCAAATTCGGATTCTCTACATTGCCAGTCTGTCCCAGCATTCAAATCTTGAAAAATATTTTGAAGTAATTTGAACTATTTTTTTCGTTCATAAAATACGACACCCACTGTATATTTTTATTAGTTCATTTAGCGAGCATATGGATTTTATGTTCGTAAATAGAAAATAGTTTGTATTTTTGTACCAACATATTTTTTATTATTAAAAATGTTTGTGATAAAGAAATACCAATGTATTGGTAAAACTCAAATTAAAATTAAATAATGGCTAAGTATTAAGTGATGGTATTTTTTAATAAAATTGTTTGGAATGGCGGTTGGAAATACAAGACATTTTCAAGACTCTTTGTTCAGGGAAATACATAAAAATAGTTGGTTGA
Organism: Cantharis lateralis; assembly: GCA_963170105.1. Classification (NCBI taxonomy): domain Eukaryota; kingdom Metazoa; phylum Arthropoda; class Insecta; order Coleoptera; family Cantharidae; genus Cantharis; species Cantharis lateralis. The sequence continues at coordinate 7,246,341 of OY720630.1, read as the reverse complement.
CTCACATTTCCTTAAAAGATTCCAGAAAGGTACGTTTGATTCTCTTTAATTCCAACGATGTGATTTTTTTGTTTGTTTTAGAAGAAACAAAGGTTTTGGACTGTGTTTTGTGTTCACGATGAGATGGATGCATACTTGGAGACTTATAGCGACAATAAACTGGTTATATTACACAAACCAATTAGTTTTATAACCTTAAGCGAAACTAAATATGTTTCACCTACCATTTGTCCTCATGAACATGAATTTGAATTTGTGATAAACTTAAAAAATGAGTTAATAAGACTGGCAGCTTCAACTAGAGAACTTATGTTGGATTGGGTGGAAATGCTTAGAATAAAATTGCATCAACTGCAAATATTGAAACCCAAGGAAAATTTGTATAGTAAATTACCCGAGTTGAAAAATGCACCGCTACTTCCTACACGTGATCCTAACTCACCGTTACCACCACCTCCTTCGATGCAGTTGACTTTGCCACCTGGAGTTGAACACACTACTGGTTTGGAATTACCTGGTGGTAGCTCCACTTCTGCAGATTCAGGGTATTAATTATTTTTTTTTACACAAATGCTAATACACTTAAAAACTGTCCTAGGCTAGGACACAATGAACGTAAAAACAAAGATTATATCTTTCAGTGTCTATAAACCCAGTCGCGAGTTAAGTTTTACCCGATACTTTACTCCAGCCAAGAAATGTCAAACCATGCGACTGACTTAATTCGTGCCACATCTATGAATGTGTTTCTTGTTAATCAGATGTCTTTTAATAGGTTTTTTTATTGCATTTATGAAAGTTTTATAAAGTTTACAATCTTACGCCATCAGATTAATGCTTTGTAAGAACAAACATGATAATGACAGGCATGTAAATACTCCTTTCTTTTCATAATTCAATTGTTCAAATTTTCTCTACATTTTTCTTTTATAGACTGCATCCTCCTTTGCAAAGGGGACTTTCTCTTCCTGAAAATGGGCCTTCAAGTGAAGAGACAATAACTTCAAATGTAAATAGCCGACAGACTGATGTATTTAATTTCGATTTAAGTTTGGCAACAACTTCTAATTCCAGTAATCCTATGGATGACCACTACGACCAAGTGTTTCAGTTATCAGGTATTATCAAATATATTTTATAATGTTAGTTTTTATAAAATAACCCATTTTAGATCGTTTAAATGGGCAAAGAGTGCAAAGATCAAATAGTTCGCCAAGAAGGCTCCAACCACCACCTCAACCATGTAGAACGTTACGAGAACAACAAGTACTTGAATTAAAGAAAGAAATCAATCATCCTGCAGGGGTGAGATTACAAATTAGAAGAAAAGACTGTGTCAGTTCAATAGCTTTAGGAGACGCAATGGGTGCTGTTTGGTATGTTGAAAAAGCTCAAGAAAAGTTTTTTGTGATAATTAAGTTTTGTTTATAGGGTGTGTGGTTGGAAACAAAAAGAACATCCAATGTTATATAATTTTTTACATATCGGAGATCAGTTACTAACAATCGAAGGAAACGAAATAAGTAATGCTAATGATGCTCACAAAATTTTACGTTCGACAAGCTGCGGGCTCTATGTAAGCACATAAATCCAAATTATTTGCTTTAGTGTTTGATGTTGAACTTTTTCAGGTCAATATGATAATAAAACGTGTACCATTTGGTCAGGTTTTTGTAATACGGCGAAATTTAGAAGGTCAATCGTTGGGAATAATTCAAGAAGGTAACACGGCTGTTATTCAATCCGTCGAACCTGGAAGTTTAGCTTCAAAGCACGGTTTATCCTCAAGAGCACCTACATGTGATGGCCTTTCCTTTACTAACTGGGTTTTAACTGAAATTAACGGGCGTCCATTAAATTTATTTTATAAAGAAAATCAAGTGAAAGATCGTTTAAACTCAGTTGGTCGTGATATTTCAATTTTAGTCCAACCTCTAGATCTAATTAAACAAATTAAGAAACAACTCAAAAATATTAGAAACTACAAAGAATATATTTTACAATAATGCTTAAATGTACATAAAGAGTCATTATTAATAAAATAATAACGTATTTCGAGTCATAAATTGATATTTTTTCTATTGGTCTACAAAACTACTAATTAATATGTGGAACATCGCAAGCTTCAAAATACTGAGTTTTTAATTAATTCATAACAAATTGCTTATCCAATTTTTAATACTTTGATTTTCTAAATTCAAATCCCAGAGGTTTTCCTAACTTTTTTAATTTCTAACTTCAAATGCCCATTTAAAGAACTTAAAATTATCTACAAACTACATTATAACCGTTTATAGTTTTAACTTAACGGATTTTGAGTCGTAAATTAGCTTTAGGACAGAATAGTTAAAAAATTCCAAATAGTTTTTGTTTTTTTGCAAACCACGTATCTTTGAAACGAAGCAGTTTACAAAAATTAAGAATATATTCCAGACAGCAAATTTAATGAATTCAAATTTTCGTTTTTTTAACTTTTTTTTAAAAACCAATTTGTTTTACAGTAAAGTCAAAAATTACGAACAAAAGGTAGGTAAAAATCAAATAACAAATTCACATTTTCAAAATTAACTTTTTTATCTATCTATATAAAATCTAATGGATTTTAGGGATTGAATTGAAAATAAATTGCTCTAAAAATTTAATAATTTGGGATGCCCTTAAATTGTGTTAACATATCTTGGCAAAATAGTTGAAATCTTGAAGACATGAAATTATAATAAATTGCTTGAATAATTTGAGGTTTGGGGATGCTCTTAATTTTAGTTAATACGTATTGGAAAAATCAAATTAAGCAATTTATTTTCAATTTAACCCCCTAAAACCTACACCTACTTAAGATTTATTTTTTTTAATAATTTTTCCGACATGTTAACGCACAATTTTTAGAGCTATTTATTTTTAGTGCCCCCCTAAAACTTAAAAGATTTAATTTTTGTAACTGTGTTTTCAATATATTGTAAATCATATAATTGCACCTCCAATTTGTTAGGTTTTTAAATCAATTTATTTTCAGTTCACTTGGTAAAACTTACCCCTATTCAAAATGTAATTTTTTATCAATTTTTCCAAAAATATTGAACAATTTTTTATTTTTTTTTAATTCAAACCCTGCAGAGTTAGGCTTCTTTAAAGAATTTTTTTTTATTTCCACCTTCACATGGCCATAGCCCTGAAACTACATTTTTTTAGTAAAAATTTTCTTGTGCTTTTTTAAAGAGCGTGAAGTAATCTACAAACTAGATTTAAACCTTTGATTGTCTAAAATCAACGGTTTTCGAGTTATGAATTAAAGTAAGTAAAAAAATGTTGAAACATTCAAGCTTTTATTTTTTTTTTTCAATACCCCACTATCTTTTAAACGAAACATTTTACAAAAAATCTGACGCCCCATTCCGGATAGGAAATTTTTGAAAAACCAATCTATTCCACAGAAAATAATAAACAAAGCAGCTACAAAACAAAAAATTAAATTCACAAAATTTTTATTTTTATTGAAAACTTATTTTGTGAAGTTTGTAATTGTTTTAAATAAACAATTTATTTTTCACCCTTAGATGTCTAAAAATAGTACATTATGCACCAAGGGAATAAAGTGATCCTTTTTTGGCCTGAGGAAGGCCGCCAATAGGTAACCTCATCCAATTTCAACGAGGAGACATAAGTGGAGACTAAATTTAGTATTTTTCTTATATCATGCAGTAACAGTAACCTCCAACGTGGTGGCCCGTGGAAAGATACCTAAGGTGGAGAGCAGCCCTGGAGCTCCCATAAAGTACCTAGATCATCCGAGCGGGAAACGATTGTTGTTAACCAATTCTTTTGTTCAATCTTATATGTACAGTTATTGTAATAAACATTCTTTATTAATTTTAATCCGCTATTGTTTGTCAACTTAATATAAATAAAAGCTTCTCAGCAGCTACAGTGCAGAGCTGCCCTAGGATTCCAAGTAAAGTATCCCCTCCGCATGTAGTTCACTTCTTTAAACATGGGGACCACATGTGAGGTGAAGCTCTTAAGGCTAGGGATCGAAAGGTGGAGAGAAGCCTTAGGGCTTCTAACAAAAAAACTTAAGGCAGAAAGAAGATCCTATAGCTCTAAAGAAAGGGACTCTTTTATGAGAGATATATTGCATTACTCAGTATGGTGTAAAACTGTAAAGCTTACACCAACCGATTGGGTAGCGGAACTGTTGTGGTCTAAATCTAAAGCCCAATATTAATCTGTGGGCTATGGGAGAGGCAACGGAAAATCACCCCATTATTTCTATTTCCCAGTCAGTCATCTTGGCTTTGACCAAGTTGATCGCCTACGCACTGTAACTCGAAGAAGAATAGTTAATATCGGATAGTATATAATAGTTATATAGGTATATATAAGATATTAGATAATAGTAAATATATCAATAAACAAGATGAGCTTAAGTATTTTGGCAAATGGAGTGTAACTGATTCTGGCCATATTAGACCAGAAATCCCCCAGCATGGTACCTTTTTTTGACAGTGTCAAAGTACATGCTCCACTGTTTCATCTGTTCTATTGCATTTACGACACTTAGGATATTTGTTTAATTTACAGTGCCCAGTTAAAATCCCTGCAATTGCCCGTAGATTGACTCTGGATTCTCTAGGGTGCTTTTATCCGCTGCCTTTGTTTATTTCTTTTTCCCACCTGCTGGGATGCAGTTGTAAGGTGTAGTGCAGGGCCGTAGTTAGACATTGACCATGGGGGGGGGGGTTATGGAATTAAAAAAGAGGTTGTGGTTGAGGCTCCGGGCAGCAGAAAATACTGTTAGAACCGTTTCTTGCCAGTTGGTCTGCTTTTACGTTTCGTTAGTTTTTTTCATCTACGAGGGGGAGAGAATATTTAAGTTTGATATCATCAGTGTTTGAATACATTCTAGCATCAACCCAGAATTATCCTTGTGATTTCTGAGCGCTTCAAGTGCCGCTCTGTTGTCATTAGAATTCACTAGAATTCTTTAGAATTGTTGAAATTCCTGAAAATCCCGTGAATTACAATTCTTTTGGAAATCTCCGGAATTCTCTGGAATTCTTTAGGAGTCATTGAAATTCATGGTTATCATTAGAATTCCTTTGAAATCACTAGAATTCCTTGTAATTCTTTGGAAATCTCTAGAAGTCCTAGGAAATCACTGTTTGTTTTAGAAATCACAGATTTTTCTTGCAAATCACTAGAATTCTTTGTAAATTACTATAATTCCTTGCAATCACTGATAATCCGTGGATATTATTGGAATTCTTTTGAAATAACTGAAATTCCTGCCAAGTCACTGAAATTCATTGGAATTCCCTGGAAATCTCTGAAATTATTTTGGAAATCAGTGAAATTCCATGGAAATCATTGGAATTTTTTGAATTCTATTGAATTGGAATTTTTTGAAAATCCCTAGTGTTAAGATGTATTTGAATGAAAGTCAACTCATTTAGATTGATGTGTGACAAAAACCACGGCAACGAAAAATTGTTGTTATTTTGTTATTGCTTTTGAGTAGTTTTTATAAAAATGTAAAGTTCACTCAAATAAATTCTATAAATTTTTGCTTTTCAATAATCATTTACTTTGTGCATCAGCACAAATCTCGACACGGTGTAAAAGCCGAATCAATCCTCTACACCTGGAATTCTTTGAAACCTGAGTATTAAGCCCCTGGTATTATTAATATTTTTTTGTATTATTATATTTAATTTTGTAATTTTTGTAATTAAATATAAAGCTTCCCGATTTGTCCAAATTTTAAACAGTTGGAATGACACCAGCCTTATTGTTAGCTACTAATTAAAAATTAAAAAAGAAAATTGGGAGAAAAATTAAATTGAGTGACCAGGGTTTCAACAATAATTTTAATTTATAGATTTGTTAAGGCTAAGAATCTCGAGCTAGCTTTGATTCACGAACGCGTGAGGGCTTATAAGCTAAGGTATTTTATAATTCGTAGGTAGACAACACGTTTTACAAATTTTTTGGTTGCTCTACTAGCTATATTTAAATAGTAAATAACAGAAATATACGAGAAGCTCCGCCTTTTAAAATACGAAAATTTCCCTCTCTGTTATTTAAACATTTTATAAATCGTAACGGTGGGATATTTGCACTTTTCATCATTAACGCAGGAATATGTAATTCTTATTGTTTGTACCCTTTGAATAATATATAAGATCGTATAAATTATTTTATAATAAAATCATAAAATGGCTCCTAGTAAGAAACCTTATTCGAAAGTAGGAAAAAAGACTAAACGTGCTGGAAGCGTAAGAAATTTGATTAAACTCCAAAGGTTAGTTTGCAAGTTATAATAATTAGGAATGGGATTTATATGTACTTATAAAATTATTAACAATAAAATATAATATGTAAATACGTATAAATTCGTTATAATATTATAATTTTGCACCTGATGAAAAAAATTTCACAATCGTATAAAATTTAGCCCAGTAGTACATCTGAGATTTAACCTTGCAAGAGATAAGGAATGCATAAAACTCAATTCCAATTTGCTTTCATCGAGTCGCTTAATTAGAGTTTGTAATAATAAATAATAATTAGTAATCTACATTGTTTTGTTATGCAGTTTTATTTATACAAATTTTATTAAATTTTTTTAAAAAATTAACCAAGTTTACCTATTCCGAGGTACATGTCGCTGCCCCCCCCCCCCCCCAAATCAAATTTTTTACTGAAATTGGTGTCAAACGTTTGAGCTTCGTTTGAGCCTCAATGAGCTTCCATTCCCGTCGTTTGAGCCTAAACCGTCGCGGAGTTATTCGCAAAATTATTGGGAAGGGGGGGGGGCTGTGGACATGTTTTTAAATTTTTTGTTCTATTCAAAAATTTTGCGTAAATTCGGTGTCAATCGATAGAGCTTCGATTGAGCTTCAATGAGCTTTTATATTCATCGCTGTAATTTAATTATTTTCGAAGCTATCGCCGGTGATTTAATTTTGCTAACCTCCGAGCTAGTGGCGCGTGAAACCGGTAATTTTAATTTCGTAAACAATTTATTGTTGAGTGTGTAAACAAATGAATTACACTGCAAAAATAAGATTTTAGGAAAATCCTATTTATTAATTTAATGATTTTAAACATAGAACGACCCCTTTTTTATTTTACCTCACTCTACATAGTAAACTTATACAGGATTAGTCGTAGATAGTTCGGTCAAAAAAATTCTGACAGTAAAATCATGAAGATTTCCTGAAAATTTTACTATATCAGTATTATTAGATGGATCTTTAAAAGCTAAGCAGGTTTTGTAAAGTAATAGGTAGGTAATTTTATATTAAGATTCGGGTGGGGGGACATAAATATAAGTGCAGCTCAAATGATGGGAGTAGAAGCTCAAATGAAACGCAATCGATTAATTTTGATTTCATAAAAATTTACATAATATACATACTGAAATTTTAAAAAGAAAAAGTAGAAAAACTTTTTCATGTGCCCCCCCCCCCTCCAATCCCCACTAATAAGTGTATTAATAATAAAAATGCGTGAATCTGCAATGAGTTTCTATGTTCATCATTATAATTTAATTTTTTTCGAAGTAATTCCGACTTTTACGGGAAATACAAAAGTCACTTCTCTATATTTTTTAATGCTTTTAGAACCAATTTTTTTACCAAACTATCTACGACTACTCTGTATTTTACTGTGGATCGTTTGTAAAGTAAAATAAAAATATTGCATTCAGGTACTAGCTGACCCGGCAGACTTTGTCCTGCCTATTTGGATAGGTGGCGCGAAGAGTTTATATTATAAACAAAATAAATATTGATTTATTTTCGTGAATGACTCTGCAACCGTAAAAGTTCAAACAGGAATGGAAGTTCATTGAGGTTCAAACGTAACTTTTTATCACATATATGACAGGTAGTAGCTTGTTGAAAATCTTGCTCCTCCTTGGGTGATAAAGATAGAGGTTGTGCAGCCCAATATACAGGTTCAACATCTTCGATAATTTGTTGAAGTTTGTTCCACGATAACTTCTATAATATGATAAGGAATTATCGTAATTACACTTGAAGTAATATCCTATACTAAATGCTACATGTTCTTGATACAGTTGAGATTTTTCACCACGTTTCTCATTTATCGGTTTCAAAATACTTTCCATATCCATGTACTATATAACGAATGGTACCATCTCCTTATTTTTAAAATTTGTAAATCTGACTACATCACCATTGGAAGGCATGTGAATCTTGCAATCATTCATGTTTTCCGCAATCAATCTCGTGGCTTTTCAATTTCTCATCATTATAAAAATAATGAAGACATCTGTTGCACATTCTTTTTTTATGAGTATTTTGATTCAGCTGAGCACTAACCAATCTACTAAAAGGGGGATGCACGATCTGGGAAATGAAGTTTAGGATGAGGCTTTGTGTGGTAATAGTAGTGCCCAATACTCATACTATGTTAAAGCCGTAAAACGCAATGGGCACCCAATTTCGAGAAAAAGGGCTTGACAGTTTTACGTTGTGCTTCATATACATTAAAGTTTTTAATCTTCGTAAACAGTCCAGTGTTATCCAGCGATAATTTTCTTATGTTCTATTGCAGATTACTATGTTCAAAAGGATGTATACAATACATTTAATTTACAACAATGTAACAATGTTATACATAATTATGTTATATTAGAATATTTGAAAAAGTAACAAGTAAAAAGCATTATATAAATTTTATTTTACTAGGATTTTTTATAACCCGATTATAACCCAAGCACTCACTAAAGGCTTCATCGAGTCGCTTAATTAGAGTTTGTAATGATAAATAATAATTAGTAATCTACATTGTTTTGTTATGCAGTTTCATTTATATAAATTTTAAAAAAATTAACAAAGATTGCATATTCCGGGTGGAATATGCAAGGGAAATTGATTTTTTCTAAATTTCTGCTTTCTATTATAACTGATAAGAATAAAAAGCAGGCCAGGAGCACTTGGGGGCACGTGCTCCCCCTGAAATGTTCAAGATAAAAAAATTTTGAAAGTAAAAATTTTGAATTTCGAAAATAAAATAGGTATTCTATTTTAAAGTTGGAAAAAGTTCTTTTTTCCTAACATATTTGGCGTACTTTATTGTTGTTTACCTTGTCGACTATAGGTCAACCCTATTTATCTTTTTTTACGTGAAAGGCATGGAATTAATTTAATTCATAAACCATAAACCGTAAACATAATATCTGTTCTGCTGTTAAGATTAATATTACCAGTGAGCAGTGACAACAGCAACTGCCGAGAGAAGTTTTTCTAAATTAAATCGAATAAAAACTTATTAGAGAAATTCTACAAGTAAGGAAAGACTAAACGGTCTAGCGCTCTAAGCAATCTAAGCGTATTATGTTGACTGCAAGATTACCGTTTAGCGTAATGTAAATAGCTGAATGTCATCATACTCAACATAGTTGACCGATGACTCTAAGCAGCTGCGCTCGCTAAACGCACCCAATGTTTGAATATTATAATCCTAGATTGAATTTTAAACCTCTTTTATGAAACCCAGCATAAGTTAAGTTATTAATTACTTATTTACTAATTATCCATGTTATAGAATTTACCATATTAAAACAATAAATTAAATGCGAAACTAAATTTAATTTTGACAAAATATAATAGAAAAATGTGTATAATTTTTGTTAAAAGTAAGCTTAAAATGGTCTTAAACATGCCCAAGACCGTCACTAAATTCTTAAAAGCCTACTAAGGATTTTAGTGATCCCACTAAGGATAGTATCCTTTTAACTCGACTATGCATACGGTTTTCATGGTTACCTACTAACTAAGACACTAGTAGCGCTTTAGTAGCTACTTAGTTGCCGTATGCATAGTCAAAAAGTCATTTTTCAAAATAAAATTGTGAAGTAACCGTTGGGCTTTATTCATTTTCACCTCATAAGAAAGCTAAAATTGTGCTTTTTCAGAATATTCATTGGTTTTCTTTCCTACTTTGAAGAAGGACAGCCGTAGAATACTACCTCTAAGCTAAAAAGGTTAAAAGTTTCTTTTAGTTAAAATTAGCATTGAAGACAATTTTGTGAATTTTTGAAATTTTTGTAATTTCGGTCAGTTTTGTTTGCAACTATTTATTAGTCGTATAGAATGCATGTTTCCAAACTTTGTTGCAGAATATACCATTCTAATTTAATGAGTGGAAAATGTTTACGAACCACGACTTATTTAGAATGCTCATAATTTTCAAAATTTACATACTATTTCCAGAAATTTGAATTACGGAAATAAAATAAAAATGGAATTTTATTGCAAATTATGTTCATTTAATTTAATTATTATTGAAATACACAGTGCCCTTATTACAATTAATATTTTGTAAAAATGATAGGTAAATTTTGTGTTTTGTTTTTACAATGCAGTGTGGACTAAAATAAAAATACAAATATGAACTTATTTTGTTTTGATTATACAAATTTATAGATAATTATTAGTTTTTCACCCACACTTTTATTGGAAGTGATGCTTTTCTTTTTCGAATTAAAATTATTCTATATTATTTAATGAAATGTTTTTGTATCCATCCAAAAAGTAAACATTACATTCACAATGTGGTGTATTTGAAACGAAACGCAAATCCCCACCAGAACATCATTTCGTAGATTATTTCTTGCATTGCAGCTCAAAATATTATTTATATCCAAGTTGAAAACCATTATTTCCATTATTTATTTGAGCGACTGTAAAAGTCTTGTAGCCATCTCTGTGATAATGGCTGAACTATAATCATTAATTTAATCTAAAATTATTCCCGCCTGATTTGAATTGAATGATTATTTCTAATTAAATTTTTAATGTGTTATAGATAAAATAAATTTTCAAATAATTTATTTATGAGTTCTCTTATACATGTACATTAGTGAAATAGGTAGAATATTATTAATTGATAATTAATTTTAGGTTTTAAAATAAATATTACTGTTATAAAGAAAAATTTTTAATTTAAAAACCCCTGCTGCCCGTCCTTACAATGTCACAAATATTATCTCAAAATTTCAAACCGATGTGTTGGTGCGTTTTAGAGATGTCCTGGAACGTATGATTTTTTTTCACCTGGCCGATTTTTTTTCCTATTTTTATTAATAATTCTTTGTTAGTAATTATTTCTCCTACTTAAATTTTTTGCTAAATAGTTTACAAACATGGTATTTAAACAAAGTGAAACCCAAATTACAAAATTTGATTTAAAAAGATAGCCTTTGCCCTTCCTTAATTTATTATAAATATAATTTCCAAATTTGAAGAAAATCCATTCAGTTGTTTTTGAATTGTCCTGGAATGAACAAGAGCGCATCGCAAATTCCTAGCCTTAATGGACGATTACGTAATTTTAAATAATTATAAATAATCATTAAAATAAGCAGCTTTAAAACAAGACAGATTCGTCCGACCACCTGATCAGAGCCCGCGAGAGGGTGAGGCAGGGGAGGCAGAGCCCCGTGGCCCGGGTTTCCGGGAGGGGGGCCCTCGTCGTTCGTCCGAGTCAAAGTAATAGTAAAGTTCTCGCCGGTCCAGCACCTGATATACCTACACAGCCTGAATTGGTACATTTTGATAATAAAACCGCATAAAATTATCGGCTGACAAGCTTACACCCTATCCCACTTACCATCTGGTCTAATGTAGGACACCAGATCCTTCAAGGATACCTCACCAAATATAGGTCGTGATTTGGGCGCTTTAAATTCCATGCCATTAGAGCCGGGTCTACAAAAAGGTAAAGTAGGCAACTGTTCAGGATTAAATGTACACTTAAATTTATGCTTCTCTTAAATTCTATTTAAGTTGGTAGCCTTCATCGGTTAATTGGTCTGGGATGCAACGAAAAAAAGTAAAAACTTTCCTATACCTACGTAATTCTATTTTATTATCTATGATATTTAATACATTATTTATTTATTTACTTGATGCTAATTGTAATCAAGGAAAGTAACAACTTTTCGATGAAACCTGAGTTTGTATAAAAATTAATGTGAAGTATTATCGATTAATCATTTTATCTTCGATACAGCGTGTCCCTATAATATAGCAACTCCCAAAATGCAATATTATCTTGCTGAAATGATCCAAAATCTAAAAAGCTTTTTTACATGGAGCCTTCTTTAATTGTGACCTAAAATTTCCAAAATTTTCTTAAATTAATACATAAAACGATTGAATGCACTCACCTCTTCCTTCAGTAAGTAATTAAAATCGATATCGATTTTGAGACCAATAACATTTTTCTACAGATCGTCCTATTTTTAATAATTGATCAACGGTGTAAATTTCGTGAAAAATCAAAGCTGCTCTAATTGGGGCGAGTAGATTTTTTTTTATTATATTAACTCGCTCTTGTTCGCTTGGTAAGTAATTAAGTCTTTGGAGTAAGTGTTCCATGCACGCTATGTAATATATTAATTTTTCGTTTTCATATTGGAAGCGAATACTGATATACTTCCATATTTTTTCATCGTCAGAAACTGTAGAAAAGTTTCTGACAAGCTCAGATATCAAGTAATCCCAATCGTGAAAAATATGTTTTCTTGATCTGTACCACAGAAGAGCATCATCTTTGAAAAAAGTTGATGCCGCAGCAATAAGTTGTTCTTTAGAAACGTTGTGCAATAATCGTAACGTCTCGATCACACTTTGAAAATCTTTAACGTTGGTGGTTCCGTTGTAGCAAAGGCTCCAACTTTCCATGATACATGAGATTTCAGTTTGGGAAAAATCTTCATTGCCAACTATCGATATGTTATTATGTAGTTGTGTATATTTTGAGCAGACTTCCAATATTGGCTTATCCATAACACTTGTTGGAATATCGGTAGGATGTGGTGGAGTATTTTCAATTGACTTATTTTCTGAAGCTTTAAAAGAAACTTTTGCCAACACATGATCTATAAACTTTTGGTTTTTATAGACCAGGGTAACTTTTTCGATTTCGTATGCATTCTCTGTCATTTCCAGCGAAACTAAACATAATTGCTTCAAAAGATACAAATCTTTGTTTGAACTTTGACCTTGCACACCTATTCTACGCAAACGATTTTCAACATGACATAATCGAGTTAAGATTTGTTTAAATTTAATATGCATATTCACCGAGTTAATGTTTTGGATTTCCGTATCTACCTGGTTAAGTTTTTCCGAACAAACAGATAGTTCCTGACAAAAATTAACTTTAAAGAATTTTCCAGCTGGTAATTTTAAATCCTCTTCTTGCCTTAAGAGAAGTTTCAATATTTTACGTTTTTCAAGCAAAGTAGAATTCAGTGTCATACTGCGTATCCATAGTTCATATGATAATTCGTCGCACGAGAGATTATTTACATCCATTTGAAATAACCGCCAAAAAATTTTTAAATGTACCAATATAATGAAATCAAAAATTGATTGATATTAATTTCTTTTATGATCAGTACGGAAAAATGAGAAAAAACGTGAACAGATCCACATTGCCCAAAATGTAACTTTCAAAAAACTTTAGGATTTAAATGTTTTTTTATTTTGCAAAAATATTTGAAAACAAATGAGTTAAAAATTTACCGGCAGAAATTTAACTTCACTATACTTTGCACTTCACTTGTTAATATTGACTTTTGATGAAGTTTGAAGTATTTGGTGTACTATAATCTATGCAGTGTTATCGCTACCTACTAGCCGAAACAATTTTATTGCTCATGTGCAATGTAGCATTTAAGCAGTAATTAATAAATATTTATCATTAGTAAAAATTTTCATTTGATAACATAAGGTATTTAAAAAACGTCAAGGTTTTCTTTCTTTGTTTTATTTCATACTTTGATTTTTTCTTAATTGGAAGTTTCCTTAACTAACCCATAGATATCTGAAAGAAAATCACTGCAAAATCTTTTACCATTGATATATTGATTTATGATAAACTCAGTTTATTATTATTTTATTGTGTGAAAAGCCCTACTAGATAGAACAACCAGCTGGATGGTAGCGGTAAGCGATATCAAGGTGTCTTTTCTGTAAGAAAGATAAACTCCCGAAAGGAATCTGTGACAATGGTATTTGTTATCGTAACATGAAAGACGGTAATATAATCACCCGCAGAAGCTTTATCAAAATTTTTGAAGAGATAATCATACAGGTGTTGGCGCAAAATACAATTTATTAAAGCTGTCCAAAAATGGTCACCAGGCAATCGGCGACAAAACAATAAAATAATTATTAGGAATATAGTCAGCCCCTTCTAAAGGTCTTGATGAATCCATCTTATGAGGTGGATTACTTCTCTTTTCTCTTCTGTCTTATCCCTTCTTACAGTTTTTCATGTGATTTTGCACTATCTAATATTCTTTTCCGTACAATTTTATCTTTGCATATTCTTCTCTAGTTACCGTATTCTCATCTTCTTTCAATTTTGCTGGACCCCATCAATCCATCTCAATGTTGGTCTTCCTCTTTGTCTCTCTAATGACCTCCATTTCGTTATCGTTCTTGTCATTACATTGCCTTCTCTTTTCATAACATGCCCTGACCATCTTATTCTTTAAGTCCTTATATATCTTAATATATCCTCATTCCAATTTTTTCTCTCATATCTCTCTCGTTCTCTATCGTTTACTTTCTTTAAACCCAATATCATTCTTAATATTTTCTTTTCAAATACTCTCAACGTTTCTTGCTTTTTCTTTGACATTCAGAGTACTTCTGTTGCATAAGCCACCACTGGCCTTATCAAGTTTCTGTAAACTCCCCAAACATTGAAGCACAGAAGAGGGACTATCAACCGATGATTACGGAAAAGCTTATGAAAGACGATGGAACGTTGGTGACAACGTATGATAATGCACTTCAGTGCTGAAGTACTTATTCAGTCTCCGACGACGGAGGAAGTATATGAGGCAATACAAAAAACTAACAAAATTTTGCACTGGGTGGTAGGAATGGTCTCTATAGTAGATATAAATAATAAAATTTGCGGATGATCCAGTAGTTTTTCCAAAATTAACAAAAACCCTGGATCCGAGATTAAACTCATTAAAAAAATCTCCCTGGGGGCAACAGAACTCGAAAATAACAAAATTCGAATGCTAGGATCCGAGATTTGCCAATGTTAGGGGCAGTGAAAACCTACCCTCTGGCGGCTTCGGGCGATTTTCACAACCCCTGTGTAAATTATTACAATTCTCGGCTTGCAAATGCACCAGATAATATAGGTACGCGAACGATGTTTTTACGGCTAGCGCATGCAGTCGAATAAAGCACGCTTTCTCCCCACTTAAAACCGGATTTTAAGACTACACCTTCTCCACAAGTAATTCAGAAAACCTCAATTTTAATTCAGATTTGTCAAATGATATTCAAAAATTGTCAACTATAATACAGATTTGCTAATTGATATTCAGAAATCGTAAATTGTAATTCAGATTTGTTAATTGATATACAGAAAAGGTCAATTATTGTACTTAATATTTTTTAATTGATATTCAAAAATGGTCAATTGAAATTCAGATTTGTCAATTGATATTCAGAAATTCTTATTTGGTCTTTTATTCCAAAAATGAAGTATTTTGCGCACGACATTCGTATTTCATGCTCAAAGTATGCTAGAAAATATTGAAAAAGCTTTAGATTTTTCTTTCAACTTTCATTTCTTGGGGTGAAATAAAACCAAGGAGGCTTTCGATTTTTTCAAAAATCTTAAAAACCTTAATTGGTCTTTTTATTCCATAAAACGACGCATTCCGATGCGTAGAGTCGGAGAAACGCGCTTGTGCCCATCGGAAACGCTCAAATCCGAGTAAAATTTTGTATTTCACAAGAGCAGACAAAATTTAGTTTTTCTCACTTTAACGCCAAATAAAATAAGAAATATCGTACTTCCGAGAAATCTGCGCTCCGCATTTGTATTTTCTGCTCAATGTAAGCTAGGAAACATTGAAAAAGCTTCAATTTTTTTTTTCAACTTTGATTTTATGGCGTAAGAAAAAAATTGATTACTCCCTTGATCCTTAAATAAACACCTTCGATGTAATTGCTAAATGATTAGTAATGAAAATGACGTCCCAATTATCAAGATTCTTATCGTTGAAATTGTTTGTTACCGCCGAAAGGAGCCACTTGTCGAATTAATTTATTGGCAGTTTACGTTTGTATACAATAAAAAAATCAATTTTGGTCGATTTTCTATATTATTGTCTAAAAAATGCTGAGTACAAAATAAATACAAAATATAAATAAAACATGTAGTTTAAACGCCAATCATATTTTTACTAATTTTTCAAATATGCACTAATACTAATCTAATATCTTGCCAAATTTAAAAAATAATGCTAGAAAATTCTGGCCTAACTACAGACATTTTCATTATTATTACAAATATTATATTTAAAAGTTATAAAAGATTAAAGATTTGAATTTATATTCAAAATATAAAAAAATAACACAAATTATGTATAAAAAATTGTTCAATAAACCATAATGTATAATTAAACCGTCAACTAGTTGAAAATTCAATTTAATGTTTAAAATCGACATATTAGCTTTAGAAAGTTTATGTTTATTTCAGTGTAAAAGTTCAAATTTTGAAATAAATAAAAAAATGGTTTTTGAAAAAATTCATATTTATGACAAATTTCAAAAAATTTACATTTTTTTAAACCTACTACACTATTTACTAATTTACATACACTAATTGATGGCTACTTATTGATTAAGTTAGATAATAAGAAGAAATTGTAACCAAGAGTTATAAAGAAATATTAGATGTCCTTGCTAGAACTGCTCCTGTAAAAAATATTGTATCATTAAAATAATTTTTAAATTTATCATTGTATAAAAAAACTACAAATTAATTAAAATTCCACATGAATAAATACAAAAACACAATATGAAAAATACAAGCCGTCCGGAATGAGGCGGGGGGGGGGGGAAGACCGCTACTCCAAGAGGCCAATTTTCCAGAAGTAAAATTTAAAAACAAATTTTAAATAAAAGAAGTAAAAAGGGGGTCGACAAACTATTGTTCATCAATAGTAAAACTTACCTGATCGTCATCGTTATCGTCTTTTGGAATTTTAGATGGTTTTGGTTTGCGGGACTTATTTTTGCCTATTACAAAAGATAGATATTATGATTGTTATTCAAAATAAAAAAATTTAATCAATAAACATAGTATATAAAGTGAAGATCTAATTTAAATTTAATTTATTGCATTCATTTAATGATCAAAGACGGACATAATACAATATAAACGGGGTAATTTATCTGAAATTTTCTAATGCAACATATTAAATTTTTATATGTGTCGAAAAGCGAAAAGAATTATCTTTTCAAAGATACCAAATATGACACATTCTTTTTGAAAAACTTTGAAAATACATTTTCTTTAATTAGGCAAATATACAAAAAAATATTAAATTGAAATTTATTGATTAAGGTACTTCCTCGTTTATTCAAGACACACAACGTAAAAAAGATAATATATGTAGGCACATATAAAAATAAAATCAGTTTCCTCAAAATTTTTTTAATATAACATATTAAATTTTTATACTCATGAAATATTTATTTCCTGACCAGTCTGATAAATGAAAGTTTTAACAATTTTAAAAACATTTTTTGACCCTATAAGTAAAAGTTAGATGAAATCTAATGCTTTTATCTGACGTAGTTTATATTTCTGCATTATTTTTGTGTCTTTCATTTTTTCTCTAAAATAATTAGGGAAACAGGAATTTGCATAAATATGTTTTTAGATGTTAATTTCCTATGTTCGGCTATCTCATTCAGCACCCGGTATGTACTGAAAAGAGAAAAGAATGGGCTTTCCACTGATATCAAAAATTATCTATATTTTTTTAAAAGAAAATTTATGTATAAGATATACCTGAAATAACTGATACATAAAGAAAAATTTAATTTAAAATTTGACTTCCCTAAATATTAATTTTTAATACCTTGCTAAAATAATAAAATGCAAATTCATTTATTCTATGTCCTCGTTTAATATACATACTACTATGTATATAGTACATACTACTAAGCACATTTATTTGTTGCTCCTTATTGTTATTCAAAATACACATAGCGTTTTAAATTAGGGGATTTACCTTTTTATTATACGTTTATAATATTTATTATATAAACATTTTTATATAATATATTAAATTTTTACATGAACTAAAAAGGGACAAAAGAAAGCTTTTCAAAAATATTAAACACGTTATTGTTTAAAAACATTTCCTCTAATTTTTACTAAAAAATATATTTTTGAAATTTGTAATTGAATACTAAATTTAAAAATGGTGCAAGGCAAAATAAAAAACGATTTATTCGAGACTGAAAATACGTGCGATTATTCCCAGATATTTACATCTAGGACTACGGAATTAAACGTTATCTCTTTTTGCTGACTGATATTAAAAAATGTAGAAACATATTATTTATTGTATCTACTCGAATACACAAATGTTCCCTAGAAGTTTCGATTTTTTTTATTTGTTAATATGGAAACATTTTTCGAAAAAAAATATTACGATAATATAAGACAGATTTAAGTCAAACAAAAATGTATCACAATTTATTTCTGTGACTTACAGGATTTATTTAAATTTTATTTATGTGATCAACATCTATATATATTTCGCCAAATGTATTTAATTGAGACAAATAAATTTTTTTTCAGTGTAGCCTACTTGATATCGATTTATAGTAATTAACACACATGACATTGGCATTTTTACCAATAACAGAAGATATCCAAGGTACAACGGTTATAAGATAGGTATAATATTTCCAAAATGTAATGCTAGACTTTTTAACAATAAGCCATCATATATTGGTTTGTTTAGGCTGATTGGAATTTTGAAAATAATACGAAAACTTTGTAATTATGATTTTGAAATTTCAATCATCAAATTTCTTGCAATCTTGTAAAATCAAATTGAAATAATTTTTTTTTTATTATTACTGTGATTATGTAATAATTATAAAAAAACAAATTTTTAAAACAAGCAAATAAATTATTTAGCTTACCTTTGCATTTATGCTTACGTACACGTTTCTTGTGTTTTTTTGATTTTTTATGAACGGAACCAGATGTGCTTGCTTCGGCCAAATTGCACTGTTGTCTCATCATACTCAAATTTTTTCCAGAAATAACTTTAGGTGATGAATAAGAGTTTGTTACATGTCCCTTCTTATCTTCATTTTCTTCCAAATCGCTCGAAGTTACTTCTTTTGTCACAATATTATCAAAGTCGATATCAGGACCAATATAATTTACTGTTTTAACTGTACCTCCATGTTCTGTTGAAATATTATCCATATTTTGATCTTCATTTTTATTAACCTCATTGGTATCAATAATAGGCATACTCGGGAGATCTTCAATAAGTGAGCTTGAACATTTTTGGGCTGCCATTCCCGTTTTCATAAAATTAATTAATTTTCCCGCGTTGGTTTGCGAAGTGTTAATCTTAACCACAATATTAAATAAATGTTGTTCCCACTGTTTTGTTCCCCACCAACAATATTTTGATCATATCTTCGTAATTTAATTTACAAATTGCTACTGATGGTAGCGCTGCATGTTGCAGTACTGTTATTTTGCCTATCTTCTTTTTTAGATAAAGTTCTCAGTCCAAATAGCACGCTTGCGCTTTTTAAACCCATTATAATTAGTGAATTTAATTGAACGGCAAGTGTTGCGATGTTGATGAAATGGTATTAACATTTTGAGCAAATGTTTGTTACTTTATAAAATTTAATATCTAGTGGCAGTCATATTTCTAATTTCTAAGGGGGGGGGACTTCTGAAAAATTACCAAAATATTGAAAAATATTATAGTAGCGACATTACATATTACTATTATAAGTGGTGCCGGAAGAGTCAAATATAGAGGAGGAGCAAAGTATTCAGTTTTGTTAGAGCTTTATGATTCTAAAGAAAAATTCTAATATTTTACGAGCGCTATCTAGGTAGTAACAAAAAATTCAATTTTCTAGGGGGCGGGACAAGTGCCCTGCTTTGCCCCCCCTATCCGGCGCCTATGAGTATTATGTAATGACAAACTATAAACTTCATAAATTACGAAATTCAGACAAAGTGCGATTAATATCAGACCATTCCAAACAACACTCTTATCAATGTTGATAACACCTTGCAGAATACCATGGGAAAAATTAAGATTATTGTAAATTTTGGTGTCGTAGATATAAGAGGAAATCAAAGATAAGATCGGGGATGGGAGATCTGAACAGTATATGTATAAGAAATAACAATGGACCAAGCACAGCTCCTTGGGGGACACCACTGAGAACGAATGCATCGCGCGAGAACGTTTATTCAATTCACACCCTAAAGGTACGATTACTAAGAAAAGCGAACAGCCATTGCAGCAATTTTCCTCCAACACTAAAATGCGCCAATTTCTTTCAAGTTTTCTCCTGGGTGCTCTATCAAATGCTTCAAGAAATTTCTTAGTTTGAGAAATAATGCCACTTTTGTACAGGAGCGGCCCTAGAGATGTGTAACGTATGCCACCGCACCGGAAGCCGTCATAGGGGTGGCGCCTAAAATACAGCGATATATTAGGGATCGGCAACCTGTGGCTCAGATTGACAAAAATTACCCTTTTGTTTTTGCTTATTTACTAATTTGGGGTATCACAATGAGATCTCGTTCCACCTGAAACCTCGCTAAGACTGCCCCTGTTTTTGTATTGTTCAATATTCTTCAATTGAATATATTTTTCTTTCTCATCTCCTTTCCCAAAGATTTCGTGAGAAACTTTAAAGTTACCAAAAGCATTGTTTTCAAAGATTATTGTTAAAACAGTTGAACGCTAAAACATTCAACACCCTTTTCACCCAAAAATATGACGTTGGAGAGTATCATTATGTATCGCTTTCTGCAAAAGTTTAGCTGATAACTTCGCGATGCTGAATGATGATGCTGAAACGATGAAAATAGAAGTTGATTGAAGCTCAAACGTTTAATACCTATTTCATTTAAAAACTAAACTTGAAAGGTGACCACTGTGATTAACAGCTTCTTTTTAAGAGATTTCTCGATAGTACAAATTACTTTTTTTGTTACTTTTAGCACAGATTAAATATACTACAGATAGCTCGCGCAATGTATTTTTCTGATTTCTAGAGGGCTGCCTATCCTTGTAATATATTTCTGGTGGAGTACCAGCAGGAAAACTCCGTAAGTAACCGACCATACCCACAGTCTATCGCTACATTAGCAATGTGAGCTAATGAATGCCTAGCAGCACGATCGTACACCAACCACGGCTAGAAGAGAAATGATAACGTAACCACGAATAAACACGAACAGCCAGCGCCTCTATAATATAAAGTGAATGGCTTCCATACTAAGAAAATTGGCTTCCAAATATCTGAAAAGGGTAACTCTTTCTTCCATAAGCGCGAGCTATCTGTAGTATATTTAATCTGTGCTTTTAGTCTCTTTCATATGTATGTATGCTGAAATAAGGAAATAAAAACATTGTGGAAAACATCGATTAACTGCTAGTAGGTTGCCACTGCTTGCCAAAACAAATTTGGATTCTTGCTACTATCTCATTGAACTATAAGCAAATAAAGCTACTTAGATAACAAACTTAACTACTTTTATTATAAAGTTTATCAAAATGTATATGTAAAATGTGTAAATGTCATATTACAAAAAGTTAATAACTAAAATTTACCAACACCATCCATCAATAGCAACTTTCTCAAAAAAATTTTCAAACTCCGACTGTGGTATACACCCACCTGCAAAGATTTCGCAAAATCTAGGGATAAATTGGACTTCTAAAAAAATTAGATATTCCAAATAAGGAATGGTGTTTCTAAAAATAAAAAATAATGAGAGTTATAAAAGTTGTTATTGGGTTAGAGCCAAAAGATTAGAAAGAAATATTCTTACTGTTCCAGCTCTTGTATCAGCAGCGGACTTTGTAGAACTGATATAACTAGTATGGATCTTATAAAATCAAGCATATCAAGCTGATTTTGTAGAGTATTTAATGAAATCTCATGTAAGTTCATCATTTCAATAATATCACGAATATCAACATAAAATTGATTGTTAATGCGAAACAAATATATTAAACGTCCATTCAAAACTAAAAACAAAATAAAATTCAAACCTTGTACATTTAGTTCACATAGACAGCGTACCTGACCTTCCAATAAGTTTACCGTTGGTAATTTCATTTGTACCTATTTTATTGATGAATTTCATATTTGACATGGTATGATGAGTAAAATTGTATAACTCCAATAATTTCTCAATACTGAGAACATTAAGCACCACAGTAACGTAATTTTGCAAATAAATAGAAGATATTGACATAATTTCTTCTTTTATTTTGTTGAAGATTGATTCCCATACAGAATCCATTAAAGAAAGCTCACGTAACAAATATTGAATGTAATATAAAGGAGCTATATTGTTATTACGTATATTCATAAATATTAAAAATTCTAATTGTTGTTTAATTTTGCTGTTGTTTAAATTATTAGAAGTATCAGTGGCAGTATTTGCAGATGGAATTGTAACTGCCAAGTTATTACAGTGATTCATTCCACTGCAGGATTCCGTATCACATGGTGTATGTACCACCATATCAAGTGGTGTCGGTTTCTTGAAGTAATGTGGAAAAATATAGTCGTAATCCAAACTAGAATGTAAAAGTTTGTGTGTCTCTTCTGCGGTGGGAACAATCCCTTGTTCAATTTCATTGAAAGTGGGGTACAGATAAATATTATTTACAGATGGAACAGTATCCAAAGGTGTTTCCTCTTGTTTCTAAAAACAAAAAAACTATGTCTAGCAAAAGTTATATTGATTTTATACCAACAGCAACCTTTATAAAAAAAATTAATTACCTGTAAATCAAAAATTGCATGATTTTTTCTTACAAGCGATTCATTGATGCAAATTTTGCTCTCCTTGTCCACCAGAATGACGAAAACTTCCTGTAACTAAAACATTTTTAAATCATGAAATTGGCTTATTCATAAAAAAATTTTTTAGGTACAGATTTCACTCATTCAAAGCATGTGACCTCTCAGAAGTAAAGAAGCTAGCGTAGTACTCGAACCACTCAAACACAACCAACATACCAAACAACAATTTATAAAATATAAAAAACAAATCACTAACCTCGTTTAACTTTTTAACAATTGTAGCCATCATGTATTTTTCGGAAACTAAATTTAAAAATTCTTCAAAAGACTCTTCGGACCATGAAGTATTGATAAACTTTGGTTGAATTCTACCCAACCTTGATCTAATTGCCTGCTGAGGCAATTCAGAAAATGTTTTATTCAAAAAGAGCAACTTTGTCTTATAAACAATAGATAAGGTTCCAAAATCAATAAAAAAGACCTACAATATCATGACTTAATAAAAATACAGAAAAAAAAACATACTAATTTCTAACTTTCACGCAAGGCTTTATATGCAGGATCTTGACTACTATCCCCCGATAATATTGATCCTCATACATGGTAACACAATACAAACCACATTTTATCAAATGTTCAGGAATCTTGTAATTGGTAGGATATACTTTATACCACAACCTTAAAATTCAAAAATAATCAGGTTGCCAATACATTGTGATAAATAAAAACTCACTGCATGTTCTTGTGCATTTCCTGAAATTTGTCATTTTCTGATTGTAAAGTTATCCAAAACTTAGATAGATCATAAATATCCGTAACCAGTACTTCAATTTCATCACCCGATTCCTTTTCCACTGGAATAAATTGACGCGGAATAGTTTCAAGTAATTTCATCGTATTTATTGGGTAACCAGCTTTATCGCAAATATTTTGCTAAAATCAATTAAACAAAATTCAAAAAGAAAAAATGAAGATCAACCTACGGATTAACTGTGCGATGAAAAATTTTATATTACAAAGTATTTTAAGAGTAGCATTTAATTTACTTTAGAACGTAATTTTACTTTAATAGTTCGACAATTCAACAGTTAATTTATATTTAATCTTTATAATTTTGAAACAATAAATATACCGGGTGCTGAATCCAATAGCCAAACATAGGGAATTAACACGTAAAAACTTATTTATGCAAATTCCTGCTTCCCTAATTATTTTAGAGAAAAAATGAAAGACACAAAAAGAATGTAGAAATATAAACTACGTATGATAAAAGCATTAGATTTCATCTAACCTTTACTTATAGGGTTAATAAATGCTTCTAAAGTTTTTAAAATTTTCATTTATAAGCCTGGCCATGGAAGTTTCTAATGTAATTATTTTGAAATTAAATTGAATTTATTTCATGACCAGTCTGAAAAATGAAAATTTTAACAATTCTAAAAGAATTTTGGACTTTCATCTTCGAATTTCGTCTAGTTTCTACTTAAAGGCTCAAAAATTCTTTTAGAATTGTTAAAATTTTCATTTTTCACACTGGTCATGAAATGAATTCAATTTAATTTCGAAACAATTACCTTGGAAACTTACATGGCCAGTCTGATAAATGAAAATTTTAACAATTTTAAAAGCATTTTTTGACCCTATAAGTAAAGATTACATAAAATCTAATGCTTTTATCATACGTAGTTTATATTTCTGCATTCTTTTTGTGTCTTTCATTTTTTCTCTAAAAAAATTTGGGAAGCAGGAATTTGCATAAATAAGTTTTTACGTGTTAATTCCCTATGTTCGGCTATTCGATTCAGCACCCGGTATAATTGAGGAAAGTGTAAAAAATTTGAAATATAATTTTTAAATAAATTTTAATTTGTTTTAAAAAAATATTAAAGTCAAAGTAGCAAATAAAAGTCGCCTAAAATATTATAAACTTTTATGAAAATATAATTACCTAATTTTGTAAAAATAAAAACAAGATCTAAAAATTTTAAAAATGTACTAAATCAAAATTACAACCAACACACTGCAAAGGCTTTAAGTGCATTATTAACCCAGACTTTATTTGGTCAACCTATCTTGTATAAGATTATATCATCCTAGTTATAAGTAAGCCTGGATTATAAAGACCAGGTTTGCAAACAATATTACATATAAGCGAGACCATACATATTTCAAAAAGATTACAAGTATTTCAAGGACTTCATATTATACATATTTCAAATCCCCTCGAGGTAAATCAGGATAAAATTAGAAAAGATATAGGACAGAGAGTAAGATTGTGTAAAAAAAATAACCTTGAAAATATCTTCCGAAAGTAACTTGACTGGAGACTGCAGCGGTGTTGAATTTTCACTGACTTGTGCATATGTAATAACATACTTGGCTACAGCATCATCTGTATGAAAAAGTTTTACTACATCATTAACTGAGAAACATATAAATATATCCTTCAAATCTATGCACATTTCAAGTAAACTATCATAGTTATAACTACGAAAATCTAATACTTCAGTAAAGCAGTTCCTAAAAAACATACAATTTTGATAATAACGAAATAAAAGTGTTTATTAACTTACTGATAAGCTGCAGGTAATTTAGTATACCGCAGACCATTATTAAAATAAGCAATCAAAGTCTTAAGATTATTTTGTATGGCTTCCGGGATTCGACAATTGCTAATTTCATCTTGGATTTTAGTTGGTTTCGATATTTCCTTACTGTTTTCCAATAAACAATTCAAAATTTTAAATTTTTGTTTCATTTTGGACCAACTAATGCTATCACATTGTGAATCACCAGAATTGAATGAATTAGAATCATTTTCACTATGTTTTAATCTGGCCACTTTTACAATTGCAGTATAACCTTTTCCTATAATCTAAAAAGAAGTACCTGCATTAAAATAGAAAGCAAAAATCGTCAATACAAGAAATTAAAGAACCCAAAAGAGTTAAAAATTGCAACAAGCTGCTCAGTCAGCTACTGCTACAATAAGCTACAAAATCTTCAAGTAACATGCTTCCATTGAATTAAAAAATTAGTAACAAAATAAAAGAAAACTTTTCCATAAAACCATAACACAACACCATAAAACAAGATTAAATTCAATCAGCTATGTGTCTAACCTGGATTCTAAAATAGAATGTATCCAACCTCAGCAGAGATACTTCGTAATATGTACTAGTTAGGTAATAAGTAAAAAAAAAAATATTCTGGACTGTTTGCAGAACACCTTATCAATGTATTTATTCCGCACAACGATGAACATCCCCAAAAATTTATCGAATAAAAATGTACGATTGCTTTAATATGGAAATTTTCTGCAGTGTATGAGATCTTATTGTCGTAATAAATCTTTTCAAGTATTCCTCGTAGTTGGAATCGCTTCTTGACCTAAAGGAGTAAAAGTAACGCTGCTAGATGTTTCCTCATTAGTTCATATCTCTGGTTGTAGCGACCTGACAGCTACTACATTTGAAGCATTTGTTAGATCACATTAATTTTTGTTTCAACATCAAACGCCACCTAGAAGAAATTCTTAGGAAGTAAAAAGACCAGCTGTTTTCGAAGGTCGCCTACATAACATTCAATTAATCACCTCTATGTTGGAATTTTGTAGAATTTTATTCAGAATTATATTGTTGCATTTTTAGTAGGGGAGAGTTGTCCAAAATTTCCGATTATAGCCGATCCACATGACAGTGACTTTTAATTTTTTTTTTTAAGACAGCCATCATAAATTATTTTCGGTGAGATAGAAGGAATTATAACTCTTAAGTATGAAGTGAAGAGTTTCCGAAAGTAAGTTTAAAAGAGAGCGATATTGATTCTCCTACGTAAAGGAGAAAAGCCTTTGGGTCTACTTAGCTCATACAGTCCTTAATTTATTATTAGTTATTTATTATGCCTACTTTACAACATGGGCAAACTGTGCGAGTGACTTATCTTATCCAGATTAACAAACCAGATCTGAAATATTTGAAAATGTCTAATCATGGCATTTTGCCAGCTCCCACATATTGAATCCAAAATAGTCTAAATCGTTTGTACCTGTCTACTCCTTTTTAATTTTTATTGTCATCATTACATTACATCATTTATTACAGTTATTACATCATAATAATATCAAAAGTTAAATTGATTAACCAGAGTAACTACATTCGAAGGCCCGAGATCTTGTTTTATTATTATAATTCTTGGTTTTCTAGACAAGTTATTTCTATTCTTTGTGAAGTTACGAAGGGCTTTCTGAAAACTAATTTTTGGTGTCGGTTTTCGGTGTCGTTTTTTGGTGTCGAATTTTGCGAGTAAACTAGCGCATAACATGTTTCATGTTAACACCAAACAAAAAAGTACATCCTAAAATCAAGATTGTCAACGGAAAATCTACATTCGGGAAACATTTATTAGACACGAACCACAAACAGAGGGGTACAAAATTTAACTTGTGGAGCAAAAGAGCAAAATATTGAAATTATTAAAAGCTATGGCAAATAACAAATTAAAATACTTATCCCTGTATACTTCCTATTTACTAAACAGTCAAACTGACCTTAACAACTCTCCTCCATTAAAAATCTTGAATAAATAATACCTCCTTCCCCTTTTCTGTATTTACAAATTTATCCCCCCTGCTTAACCTATCGGAGAACCTACAAATAAATTCCTTTTCAAAAAATACTCCCTCCCCCTCCACTCTTACCCATGTAATCAACATCAACATATAAATAATAGCCTTAATTTGTGTATGTGTCCGTAACGCTTAGGAACACCTCTCATTGGTCCTCATAATGGTACACCATCTATTGTATAAATTTTAATGATAGATGAGACGTAAAAATATCGATTTATCATTACTGTGGTAAGAACCAAAGTAGTGGAAGTTCTTCTACAAATTAAATCAGTATCAGTCAAAATCTGTTTGTCCGTTTATCGGTTAGTACAGTAGAACCTCGTTTATCCGGGTCAACTAGGACTGTGCTCTGCACAGATAATAATAATTGAAGTTTTTTCGTAATAATATTAAAAAAATACTTTCTACAGCTTTGTATGTAATCCAATAAATGTAATAAACCACTTCACGGATAATGCATGCACAGATAAACAGGGTTCTACTGTATATCCACTGCTATAAAGGAGCAAATAAACATTTAATATATAACGACTAGATTAGGCCCCACTGAGCTGTTACTTCCTAATTAGTGATTGACGTGGTTGTTCAGCCTTTGGCTTCACTGGGGAAATATCATTACCAATCCAGTTCTATCGGCTGCCCTGACCTACTAATAAGTGATTGACCTGGTTGTTCGGCCTTCGGTCTCACTGAAGTACTCATTACAGTTTATTAATATGCTAAGGTTACAGTGAAAAAATAATAGTTTCCTGAGATACAGCATAACTTTTCAACAGATAATTTATTTAATTTGAGTTAACATTGTTATTATTGTGAATGAATAGTATTAAAAGAAAAAGGATTATCAAAAAACCTTTATCTGAATTTAGCTTTATACTTAAAGCAACGAAAAAAGAGAAAGAAAAGGAAAAGAAAGAAAATATATATACAAAAGAATATTAACAAATTATTTACAACTTATTTACATTATACAATATTTTACAATACTTCGCGGCTGTTTGCCAGATCTCGGATAAGAACGAATTCCGAATCCATACAGCGAAGATGAAATCTTTCCACTAGTTTTTTGATAAATTCAGCTATTGTCTGATAGTTGGTAGTCAAATGAAGATGTTGAGTGGAATATAACCATGGCAGACCATTGATTAGTTTGAGGTTCTTGTTTTGAATAATTTGAAGCTTCTTGATGTGGGTGTGTGCTGCTCTTGACCAAATAGGGCATCCATAGGTTATAATTGGGCGAATGATAGATTTATAGATTAAGTTCTTGTTCTTATGCGATAATTTTGAATTTGTAGCCAAGAGTGGATAAAGGCTTCTGCCACATTTAAGCGCCTTGTTTCTTGTCCTCTCAATATGAGGTCCAAATGTGAGATTTTTGTCCAATGTAACTCCTAAATATGTAGCTTCATTAGAAAACTGAACTTCTACGTTGTTTACTTTGAAACTTGTAGTCGGCTGTCGTTTTGGTGACCTATTAAAGGGAAATATTATGGCTTGTGTTTTTTCTTCATTTAACTTGATTTTCCATTTTTGTAAGTATTTTCTACAGCAATTATAACCGATTTGAAGTTTTTTGATTATAGCCTTTGTTAGTTTGCCATCCGTAATAAGACCTGTATCGTCTGCATAAAACATTGTATCACAGTTTCTGGGTTTTTTAAAATCAGATATGAATATAGAATAAAGCAATGGTGACAATACTGAACCTTGAGGTAGACCAGCCGTGATATCCTTAATATCCGAATGGGATCCATTTATTGAAACTAGAAATTTACGTTCTGTTACAAATGATTTTATTACTTTAATAAGGTATTTTGGAATGTTGAACATGTTCATCTTGTACAGCAATCCGTGATGCCAAACGGAATCAAAGGCTTTTTCTATATCCAATAGTATTAATCCGGTGGATCTTCGGGATAATTTATTGGTTTTAATTTTATTTACGACGCGTTGTACTTGATGAATAGTTGAGTGTTGTGGTCTGAAGCCAAACTGCTGTTCTGGGATAATATTATTTTCAAATACAAATGAAGCCAATTTTGCGTAGGTTATGCGTTCAAGTAATTTACCAAGACAACTAAGAAGGCTGATAGGTCTGTAGTTTTTCGTTAATTTGTGATCTTTTCCTGGTTTAGGCAGTGGAAGAATTTTAGCCGTTTTAAATATTGTTGGAAAGTAACCTATTCTGATGCATGCATTAAAAATGTTGCAGATTACTTGTAATGTGGTTGTAGGTAATGCTTTCAACAAAATATTCTCTATACCATCCAGACCAGGAGCTTTTGCTGATTTTAGCTTCTTTATGATGATCTTAAGTTCTGCGACTGATGTGGATGTTCCGTACTCTTCGTTGTCTTGATAAATTTGGCTAAATCTATTGATGAATGCTGCCACCTTCTTTTCAATTGGATGTTTAAAGTTAGTTGTTAATGAGTGTGCTGCTTCAAAAGTGTTGGCAATAGCATTTGCTTTTTCGGAGTTTGTAAAAAGAGTTCTTCCATTTTCTAGTAGCTTTCCTACACTACCTCCATATTTGCCTCGTATACCTTTCGTAATTTTCCAAAACTTTTTATTGCCAGTTTCAAGCTTACTAAGTAATTTTGACCAATTATTGTTGCGATCGTTAATTACATTTTCTTTTATAAAGCTGTTATTTAAATTAATAATAGCTTTAAATATTGTTTTTTGTGTTGGATCCGTACACCTCTGCCATTTTCTTTTAAACGTATTTCTGATACTTATGTAAGCTCGCGTTGTGCTTGAAATTTCAAAAAACTTGTTTTTTATTTTTGTAAATGGAATTGCTTTTGATTTTGCTTCGAGTATAGTTTTTGAAAGTATGTTCATAGCTGTTTCAATTTTTTCTGGTGTGTACTCGTATGTGGTTGTATTAAGAATAGGAGATGATTCAGTAACGTAATTCAAATAATTTTTAAACTCTTTCCAATCTGCGTGTTTATAATCTGGAATTTCTTGTCGATTTTTCTCAATTGTGTCGGCATCAATGAAGCATGAAATTGGAGCGTGATCGGATGTTAATTGGTCTGTATGAGTATGTAGAGGTGATATATACAATGTTGAATTCGATAATAAAATATCGATTGTCGATGGGTTTGCACCCGAATGTGGAAAGTGTGTTGGAGAATTTGGATGGTATATAGACCAATGGGATCTCAGTTGCAAATTCAGTAGAATTGTACCAGCCGTGTTGTTTCGTATGCAGTTCCAAGCGCCATTTCTAGCATTAAAATCACCAAATATAAAGAATTCCTTATGGTTAGGTGCCAATTTTTTTACATCTGATTCGAAAGTGCTCACGTACTTTGGGCAGTAAGCTGAAGTTAGTATAACATCTCGTCCATTTATATTGACTGTGATAGAGATGTTTTCAATAGTTTTTGTGTTATAAACCGGTAATAGTGTATGTTTGATGGATTTTCGTATGCCAATCGCTACTCCTCCGCCACGAGTACCTTCTCGGTCATTTCGATAAATGGAGTAATTGTTTAAATAAAATTTGTGATGTTGTTTTAGGTAAGTTTCATTGAGCAAAATAATATCTATGTTTTCTTGATCTAGAAGTAACTGAAGTTGCCGAATAGTGGAATTATTTGTAATGCTTTGAGCATTCCAATGCATTATATTTAATTTCTTATTGAACTGCATGTTTAAGCAGTGACATTACAACTTGAAGTTGTCCAAGTTTAGTAGTACATTTATTTAATTGGTCTACTGCATTTACGAATATATTAAAAAGTTCGTCAATAGATAGCAGCTCTTGATTAGTATAACCTATTGGCTTCTTGAGATGGCTTGAGTATAGTTGATCTATAGGATCTTGATTGGAAGGTGTTGAAAATAAATTATTAGTCGATTTTAATACAGGAAAATCTTTTTGGTTTGCATTAAATGTAATGGTGTTAGTATTTCGCTGTTGTATGTGATTCCTTACAATATTGCGGTGGTTAACATTGTTTCTGATTTCCAAATATGCACTGCGACTTGGACAATTTGGGTCGTTAGCTTTGTGATTAGTATTGGGAAGTTTTTTAGACATACAATTGAAACAGCTGAATTTAATTGTTGCGTCTTGTGTTCGATCTTTAAATTGGCAGGTAGTGGCGTCATGTGTACTACTTGCGCACAATAGACAAACTTTGTTTCTATGACAATTTTCAGCCCCGTGCCCAAACATGGAGCAGTTTCTACATTGAGTAGGACCTTTATATTTTGGCGAGTATGGCTTCCAGTTAATGATCATGTGATTTAATGTATTTACATTTTTTAAATGGTTTAGAGTAATTTGATCTTTTTTGAATTGTAATAAATATAATACCTTATTTTCATTTTTGTATTTAGTGTTCATTTCTGAAATTAGAAAAGGAATTATATTGTATTTTACCTGTAATTCCTTTCTTATATCCTCAATATCGGTTTGTGGTAGTCCTGATAAAACTACTTTAAAGGTTCTCTCATCTTTGGGTTGATGAGTGTAGTATTGTATGCTGTTTTTGTTCATTAATTCGATACATTTTGAATATTCAGTTTGGTTGCTCAAGATAATTTTTTTGCCAATAGACATTTGTTTAATTTGATAATTAGCAACTTTTAGGTCATTTATTATTGATTTCAAATAATTAGTTGACGTTGAATCCGTGACTATTATTGGTGGTGGTTTGATTATCTTTGTTTTGCTACTACTGCTTTTAGCTGTAGAATTTAGACTATTCCTTATTGGATTGGTTCCATCAGTTGACATAGTATCCTCTTCCTCATTATTCATTTGTGCTAAAACAGCATATTTATTAAAACTTGGATCATTGGGATCTTGCGAATTTCCCGGCATAAATTGATTAATAGACATTGCAGCACAGTTCAAGTTATCACCTGACGCAGGCTTGAAGGTTAACGCAGCCGGTATGGCTACATTATGTTTGGCTTTAGGTTTTTTAACAATTGTTTTCAAATTTGGTCGTATGATGATCACCACTATTTAAAAACACTAAAAAAAATTCCAAAATCACTCGTTGCTATTTTTAATTAAGAATTTCCTCAGAGTAGAAAATACTACGTGTACTCGTTTTAATCACTCGTACCAACCTGGATATGCTAAGGTTACATTACACAAATACACAGCTTTTTGGAGATATTTACCCACTGATAATAATAATGGGTATGTTTTTTATTATCACATTTATAGGAAGCCAATGAAGATATCTCTTTGACATTATATTCTACCAATACTGATTTTAAAAAATTTGAAATATTTCAGAAACAAAATTGGTACAAAGAAAAATATAAAATGTACAAACGAAATAGAAATGATTTAGATTCTTTTGGATTAAAAATTCGAAATAGGGAGATTTCCCCGTTGATTTTTCTTCATAGCCAAATTCTTTCTTTAAACTAAAAATTTTTCAATAATGTTGAAAAATATGTTGTAAATCTAAACATTTGGTGTACCCATTTTCGACAATTCTCCCCTATTCTACATATAAGATTAATTAATCCCCGGTTTCTTCAAGTTGTCGGCAGTGTAAACCGCCAGGTTTCTTCATGAGTGAAGAAACCGAACATAAGTAATAAAAAAATTATTATTGATGAGGTAGGTTATTTCAAATACTGTTCACCATTTTATAATTTTTAAAAGCTTTACTTACACTTATATCAGGAATCTTCACAAGTAACTTTTCCAATGACTTGTAACCACATTCCCAAAAAGGAATTCTTTTCTCATATTTCGATAAATAACTAATATCCAAGTCAAGCACAGTTAATATTTTTGGGTTTGATACCAAAATGTAAAAAATCCTAGTTTGTACTTCTTCCTACAAAAATGTTTTAAATGAGATACTTTTTCCATGAAGTAAATAAAAATCAATTTAAACACACTACACTGATGAGAATAGTAAAAAATATTCTCCAGCAATCGTGTAGCTTTTTGAAGAGATTACTAAACAAAATTTTTTTCCAAAGATTGACGCCTACAGTGGAATTTACCAAAGTATTGCTTAAACGAAGTATCATCAAAATATAACAAGAGATTTTCAAAATATTGAAAAAATAAATTTTTTTGCCCACTTTACAAGGTCATTATGACGTTTTTTATCCATATCGAAAGAATAAATAATGTATAAATATTGTATCATGTGTTCTACAATGCTGAATGAAAATTTTAAGATTTAAGAAAAATACAGTGAAGTTTATAACAAATGTGTCCCTCGTGAAAAGAAAGAAACCCCGAAAGCAAGTGTTCAGAAGAAAAACTTACTCGTTCACCCATGAAACTGAGTCAAAATATATAAACATTTTTATCATCAACAATAAGGTATATTAAACATCTGGCCACAAAAAAATATTAAAATTATTCAAGTTATGTGAGTGAAGATCGTAAACATAACAGTTTTCATTGACCGTTTAGTTTCCATGCTATTACTATAATGAATGTTGAAAGAGTTTGTAAAAGCTGGCTTTATCTATTCTAGAAATTAAATTGCAATATTTTCTTGTGCAAAGTGTGGGTTATCGCCTAGTTTTGAATGATTACAAAAAAATTAATAAAATATGTATCCAACTGTAAGTGATATTTTCATAAATAATGGCGCTTACTATTAATTATTTCCTACAAATGAATTTATTCATATCAACCTCTTACAAAAGGAAATTATTTAACAAATATTCAATCCACATCCCTGTAAGTTACGCCACTGTTCATAATAACACAAGACGGTTAATTATTTAAACATTTGAATTGTATTGTTATGAATTTTCAGGTGTTTGACAATCGTTTGCCTATCATCCAGTTACCACTAGCAAATTAACTGCACCCCATAAATAAGTTCAAAACTAATGGTTTGTGAGATTAAGAAGGTAAGATTTTGAAGTAATGCGATTAGAGGTTATCTACAAACAACTTCCGATAAAAGTAATTAAGCAATATTTACCAATGTTGACATCTTTGACGAAATAGATACGTTGGTATTTACAATAATCACTTTTCAATTTTTATACAATTCAATCTCAATAGTATTCCAATCGTAGCATTTTTGTAAATCGCAGTTCAATCGTTTCGTCAATCACACAAAGTGTAATCCCGCGAAAAACTACAAACATAAAATTGCAACATTGCTGATTCATTGGAAGGGTTCTAGTGTTAAATAAAGGTGCATATACGCGAAATGCTGATCATATATTACGTCGTTTATATCGACAGAAATTAGCTTATAACGTTTTTTTATCAAAATAAATAAAAATTAATTGGTTTACAAATTTGAATATGCCGAAATTTTACCCTCTTCCCTTCCGACCTTACTTTACTACAAATGAATAGTTACTACTTTAGTACCTTTTTTTAAATAATAGCAGAGTTAGTAAGGAAATTCATGGATTTCCAGTAGTTCCATACTCCCAGACCCTCCAGTTTACACCCACTGTTTTGTGGGTGCCGAGTCGGGAGGAGCCGAGTGGTCCGGTGCCGAGTTTAGGCTTGCGGCAAGTTGGTCCGCGGCGAGATGGTTCCGCAACTAGTTATCCTAGACCCATTATTGGAATAATAATAAACATTAAAATATATTATGTTTGTTGTCAACCCATAACATTTTTTCTAGTCGTTAGAAAATTATGAAAAAATTCATGAAGGTTACAAATAATAAAAAACGATTTTGTGAATTTTTTCAAAATTTTTCAGCCGTAATTAGGACCTTAAAAAATTAATAAGTTTTCAAAGCCCGAAACCGAAAAGTTTCCACTTTTATTTTCTCACCTTTAAAATACCCTGTTATTAATTTTTGATATATTTTGAAAGGGTGCACCATAGTCAAAAAAGGAAAATACAAAATTTTGATATTTTTCTTAGTTTTCATTATCTGTACTTTCTTTTTAATACTCGGAGTAAATGTAAATAATTCCAAAACATATTTTTTACATACATTTGAAAACTTCCAGCACAAAATATTTGGAAAAGTTGTATAATAGCGGGGGGGTGGGGAATTTCAAGGTCAATTTTAGTTCTATGAGCACCACCTTTTATGGTTTAAATGACACCTTATATTTTTCGTTGCTTCATCAGCTACTTCCTACCACTTCCTTCTGACTGCACTATTAGACCAGTGTTTCCTAACGTGGGGTCTACGCCCCACAGCGGGGAATTCAAAAATTGAAATAAATTTATCAGTTGCTCTTCGTTGAACAATTCAATCTATGAGTACTAAAAATTATGTATCATACATGTTAAATAGGGGACATAAGAAATTTTTGAAAGGCTTGGGTGGGAGCATGGTGCACAACAGGTTGGGAAACACTGGATTAGCAAGTTAAAATTTTTAAATATACTTCCTGTAAACTATTTATGCTTGCCGAAAAGTTCTGCCATACATCAATAATTATAGAATTGTAGAACTGTCTTCAGGTTTGATGTAAAATTTTCTTCTGAAACTTGAATTTTTAACCACAACAAAAAAAACTAACAAAATTTTAATTTTTTTATTTACACAAAAATTTAAGAAGTAAGAATTATGCATTACAACATAATTTATTAACAATTTAATTTAGTACTTCGGGGGATCCGCCTGCATTGGTAGCAAGTCGTTCGTTATCTGCCTCTTCTGTAGCAGCCAAGTAAGATTCGTAAAGACTGGAAGCGGCAATGAAATTTCTGCGTTGGTTCGGATTATTTTGTCGAGCCACAAATTCGTCCGTGTTATAAATCATGTCATGGAATAATGGCCTTGGTAGGGTGACCGATGATAAGTCACTCCAGCGATCACTACGAGGAGAATCCTGACTCAGGTGAGCACGAGACGGTACAAGATGCCTCAAGCGATTAGGAGGAAGGGAATCCTGACCCAATTGAACACGAGATGGTACATAGCTGCTCAAGCGATCACGAGAAGGAGAATCCTGATCCAAGTGAACACGAGGTGGTTCATTCTGGTTCAAGAAATCACGACGAGAATATTCCTGATTCAGGTGAACATGAGGTGGTGTATACTGATTCAAGCTATTACGAGGAGGAGAATCTTGACCCAAGTAAACACGGCGTGATGGACACTGATTCGGAATATTGCGAGGAGGAGAATTCTGTTCCAAGTTAACTTGAGGTGGTGCATACCGACTCCAGTGATCACGAGGAGGAGAATCCTGATCCAAATGAACACGAGGTGGCGTATACCCACTCCAGTGATCACGAGGAGGAGAATCCTGATCCAAATGAACACGAGGTGGCGTATACCGACTCCAGTGATCACGAGGAGGAGAATCCTGATCCAAGTAAACACGAGGTGGCGTATACCGACTCCAGTGATCACGAGGTGGAGAATCCTGATCCAAGTGAACACGAGGTGGTGCATACTGATTCAAGCAATCACGAAGAGAAGAATCCTGGCTCACGTGAACACGAGGTG
The DNA here is from genome assembly GCA_963170105.1 of Cantharis lateralis. Taxonomy (NCBI): domain Eukaryota; kingdom Metazoa; phylum Arthropoda; class Insecta; order Coleoptera; family Cantharidae; genus Cantharis; species Cantharis lateralis. The sequence goes on along the minus strand of OY720630.1, from coordinate 7,209,391 downwards.
GTGCAAGTTGACTCCAGTGAACACCAGGTGGTGGAGGCGCAACACGAGGAGGTGAACGCCAACACCAGCGAGAACCATTTTGACTTTCATTATCGCCATCCCAAAATGGTGTTCCAGGCTTGCTTAAATAAAGCACAATGCCATTTCCATCCTCGGTCTCTTCTTCAGAATCTTCGTCTGTACTACTTTTATCGTCCTCCGAAAACTCATCATCAGTGGTGCATGCCTCGGTATCGCTGTCAGATTCAGGAGCAGTCTGCAATTATAAAAACAAATTAAATTGTGCACTTAGTTTCAAAAAAATTTATTTAATTAACTTACCAGTAATTCCAGGTCATTTTCATTTTCGGGCGGGTTCTCGCCAGCCGGAAGCTCGTAACATTTCATTTTGGAGGGTATCTGGGGGATCTGAAGTAAAATAAACATAATGAAAAAACAATTTAAACTGACAGAAAAAATAAAAATGTTACGTTTAATTGTTTTGTTCTTTTAATAGTTTGTAAAATTATGATAACAGAGTTGGTTTCAAGTTTCAAAATATTTAATGAGATAAACTTGCAATAAATTCCAACTTAAAAAAATTGTATCTACATGCTTTAAAAAATAAAATTAAAACTTACCCAACGGGTCAAAATTTTCGTTGTAGAAAACTAAAGATGTCAATCAAATGAACAAGTATTTGGCCTACTACGGTAGCCAGTAACTGCCTGTCAAGTTCCCGCTGTCTTGATTGATTATTCGCGCATATGCAAATCTTCTTAAAATTCCAAAACGTAAAAAAATGTTTCACTTGTTTTTAGGTCAACGAAAAACATTCAATTTTTTTTACCGAAAACCTTTACAGCTTGCTACCAATATTTCATGGACCCTTGGGAAAAACTTTTAACCGGCCATAAAATTTTTACGCCAAAACTAACATCGTTGTAAGCACTTCAGGGGTGCATCACCAATTTGCACTGGGAGGGGGGGAGGCGGGACTTACAAATTTGCCGCTTTGCATTTTGGTAAAAGGCGCGACAGCTCCCACTTGCACCTGGTTCGGTTGCCAGGGGGGGGGAGGGGATGTAGCGGCCTTTTTTTTTCAAAGCTAGCGGTTTTCAAAGAAATATAAGTTACAAATAACCAAAATTAAAACATAATATGCTCTTATGGTATCCATACACCTATTAGCTTATATGCAAACACCGGACTGCAGATCTTAACTGTGCCGGCTCACATTGTTCTACAGTTTTTATCTTCAGTTGTGGTATCCATTCATCTATCAATTTATCTGCAGATAATCAATGCCACACACCAATTGTCGGCAGAGCGCAACTTGCAGATTTCTGAAAATAAAAACTGTAGCTGCGTGCGGTGTGGCCAGTACAGTTCAGATCGGCAGTCCGGTGTCTGCAGGGAAACTGATAGGTGAATGGACACCATTACGAGTAAATAGGAGTGCACGAATATTTGAATCTTAAAAAAGAACCGCTTGTTTAAAATAAAATTTTTATCTACGGAATTTTTACATAAATATATTTTTAATAGAAATTGTTATATTGCACCATTCAGATTTTATCCAATTATTTTTTAATCTATTGACTTTCTGCATTGTTTCTGTTCCCGTATTTAAAGAATTTTCGCTGTCATGGGTTTTGTAAACAAATGTTTATCCACGAGATAAAGAAGAAATACAATATTATCGTCAGCTACAAATTTGTCACGTACAAAATGTTATCGCTTATAAGATATCACGAAAGACTAAATAAATAAAGTAAATGTTAAAAATGGCCGAATAGGAATTAAAATATGTGGGCGAATTTATCCAATTTTATTGGTCATTTTAAATATACACAATGTATTCTTGAATTGAATCCACATATATATAGACTTTATATCTATCAAGGTTAGCACCTTGCTAGAATGTTACACAAGTTAGTGCTCACAGAATCAAAGAATGATACAAAACAAATCCACAGATCTCAAAGAAGTTTTTAAAGAAAAATAACTTTAGTCTAGTCCAGTGTTTCTTAACCTGTGGTCCGCGGACCCCTGGAGGTCCGCGAGTATATGTATGGGGGTTCAAAGTCTCATCTATGGACCATTTAACAGTAATTTTTGTAGTACTAAAATAAATGGACAAAAATTTTGTGCTGTTTTTTTTATTAAGGGGGTTCTTGAAATTGTGCTTGATTTTCTTAGGGGTCCGTGGACTGAAAAAGGTTACGAAACGCTGTCAAGTCTATCGAAAATATGAAAAAAATGATTTTCAATCCCTATTTTATATTGAGTTTTTAAAGACTCCGCTTTTATTTTCTCACGGTTGAAAAAACTTGCCATAATTATTGTCTCAGAAGTTTTCGATATTTTTGGAAAAGGTGCGCCATAGTCAAAAAAGTAAAAACCAAAATTTGAATTTTTTCTTACATTTATCATCTGTAGGGCATTTTTTGAAATACTCTGAATAATTTATTGTAAAATAAATCTAAAACAGATTTTTGTCATCATCTTAGGTAATGTTATACATTATACCTATACCGGATGTTCATTTGAAAACTTCCATCACGAAATATCTCGAAAACCAAACGCCACGTGAAAAAATGTTTTGGAAAACAGTAGTTAAAGACGAGCAGGAAAAAATTTGGTGTAGTTTCAGTTTTTAAGCAACTTTTGTTGGAATTTGTTTTTATCTGACTTAGATTTTCAAGTAAGATGCGTTGAAGCAAAATAAGAATATTTTAATAAACTGCAGCAAATTTTAAATATTTTAATAGTTTTACAATCGAACCTGAGACCTTCCAATCCACTTCCAAACAAGTTGCCATTTCATCAGCTAGAAGACTTTGGGGTTATTGTTGCAAAAACTATCTGAATAATTGCAATTAAAACATTTTGAACGTTTAATTTTCAGAAACGGTTGCTTAGCACTTTAAAAAAACAGATCTTTCTACCTGCCATATCATGTCCCGATCCTAGAGTCACACTTGAGGAATTCTCCTAGTAAGTCAGATACTCAAAATTTTCTAACATAAGTTGCTTTTTTTAATTCAAAATCTGCATTTGCTAAAAATATAAGATGTTATTTAAAAATCCAAAGTTGATTATGGAATGACCTTGAAAATGTCTACTAAATGTAAAACTAATTACACCATATTTTATCCAAAATACTTTTTCATGTGATGTTTGGTTTTCGAGATTTCTATCGAATGAATTGGTTTCTCAAAAATTTTTACTAGACAAAAGTTGTAGTTCGTTAAATTTTCTATCCGGAGTGCGCGTCAAATTGTTTATAAAATGTTTCGTTTAAAGGATACAAAGTTTTGAAAATAAGCAAAATAAAAAAAATCTGGAATTTTTCAACATTTTTTTACTTACTTTAATTTATAACTCGAAAACCGTTGATTTTAGACTATAAAAGGTTTCAATCTAATTTGTAAATTATTTCACGCTCTTTAAAAAAGCATTAATTCACTTTTACCGAAAAATCAATATTTTCTGTGCTATGACCACGTGAAGACGAAAATTAAAAAAAAAATGCTTTAAAGAGACCTAACTCTCGAGGGCTTGAATTTAGGAAAATATATTTGTGAAAAATGTTTCTTAGAAAAGTGTCTTCTATCACCACCTAAGTTATGTAACTTATGTCCAAAATACGTGGTCATTGACGTTATTGGCCGGGAGTTAACGTCAATGCCCAACCAAGCAAGGTATTAACGTCATTGTCCGAATTTTTGTTTGTTTGTCATGGCCGAATTGTCATCATTAACCGTAACATATAATATGTATTTCATTTTTACTTTCCGAACTCCTTGGTAAGGAAAGTATTGTTATCTGAAAAAATTGACCACTCATTTTTATTTTCAGATTTTTATTTAAACCCCATGATTGTATGACGTATAGACTACAAGCCCATGGAAAATTTTATGGGGTCAAATGACCCACCATGAATCTTGTTTAGAACGATGCTGGTATATGAAAGAATAACTTTAAGCACTATGCCGTCAGTTTTGAACGGTACAGGTGAGTACACGGTCTAGGGTAAGGGTTGCGGGCCCGGATTTCTCACCCTGTACCAACAAACATGTGCGGCGTTTCTGAATAATGAATCTGCATAAGCATACAAAGCGAATGACACAAATGCCGTACAGTAATAAATCGCCTATACCGATTAGAAAATCTTCGGGAAATTAAATAAATATCCTCGCTCCCGGTGCCATTATTTTTGTACGGCACTAGGTTCTTCGTTATTATTTTTTTATGATTTCTCATCTTGAAAATGCCGTACAAAAATAGTTGGTAGTAATTTCCCATCTTTAGGTGGAAAATTCAATTTTCCCGTGTACTCACCTGTACCGTTCAAAACTGACGGCATAGTGCTTAAAGTTATTCTTTCATATACCAGCATCGTTCTAAACAAGATTCATGGTGGGTCATTTGACCCCATAAAATTTTCCATGGGCTTGTAGTCTAGTATGTCCACACTGGCTTGATGATGGCTTTGTATATAAAAAGCATATTTTACAACCTAAGATGGAATTCTCTACTCATTAGCTCAAGCGCGGATACAAGGGGGGGTATTGGGGGTAAATACGCCCCCATGAATCTCCGAAAAGAATTGGTTAAGATGAAATTGAAAAGAGAATGACCTTTTTTTTTTGCTTTTTCACAACATTTTCTATTTTAATTTTTTGTGAATTCCCCTAATTTTGACCATAAGACATTTTATACCCCTCCCATGGTTATTGGCTGGATCCGCTCTTGCATTAGCTAGTACATTTTACGGTAGATAAGTCCTAGCAGCAATCGTTTTTTCCAGATATGCTTTTCCCTCCATAAGGTGATCATGAATTTGACCTCTTCGCTTTGCAGAAGAACGATGTTGTTTAATGACACAGCAGGACATATGCCTCTCCTAAGAGTAAACGTGATATGAGTGGATTTTGTATCATTGAGTTTAATTCTCCACTTTTTCATCCGTCTCTCTACTTCATCGAGGTGTTCTTAAAGGTATCTAGAGGCAACATTTGGGTCTTGATGTGAGGCCATTATCGCAGTATCGTCAGCATAAGTGACGGTTTTAGTTCTGGAGTCAGTTGGCATATCGGTGGTATACAGAAGATATAGAAGTGGACCAAGCACACTACCTTGTGGAACACCTGATTTTATAGAAAACAAAGTTGAGTAGGCATCTCCGTACTTCACAAGAAAGTATCTATCTGTCAGATAAGATTTCAGTGTTTGGCATGGCAATAAGGATGAGATAAGGTGGTCTTAATTTTGTAAGCCTGCTTGTCATACTTTGTCAAACGCCTGAGAAATATCCAAGAATGCTGCTACCTCTTATGATCTAGGTCTTCTCTAATCTTCTTTGCAACTCTATTATGTACTACTTGCACGAATGGTTTCGTGGGAATCCAAACGGATGGTTGGGTATTAGTAGCTTTTCTTCCAGGAATGGTTTGAGTCTTCTACAAAGATCCTCTCACCTTAGATAAGACGGGCAGGAGACTAATTGGACGATATAAGAAGCACTTTCTGGTGGAGCTTAGAATAACACTCAAGATTTTCAGCTACGATTATAATTGGTCCGTTCGGAATGATAGTTTTGAAAATTTTTAGTTGGTTTTCTTGGTAAAGCTTGCTGCTTTTATTTAGCAGGGCATATAGCGCAGCTATTGCGCTTCTTGCCTTTCTGTTTGTGGCTTTAATCTGGGGGGGGGGGGGGGGCTAGCGGAGTCACCATCAAAATCATCACCAAAACTTGATCTTCAATTATGATAAATGGCTCATTGTAGATGCCATCAATGAATTCCAAAGTCATTCGATAATTCTCTCATTAAAGTTGATTCTAAATATTGTCAGGCATGCAGTGCTTGTGATTCCCCTAGGGAATCTTCTATAATATATCAAGAGCCCCTTGATATCTATTATCTATAAACATTCCTAGGGTGCATTTATAAAAACGTAAAGATCTCTCGATACAATCAAGCACTTTATGACGTGCGGACGCAGTGGATCCCCTCGGAGTATATACGTCAGTATAAATGTCACTAATCTCTCTGTCGAACAGTTTTTCCAGTATCTTCAAAAAGAACAAGGTAAGATTTATAGAGTAGCACTAAAATTTTTTGGATCTGAGACTTTTGGTTTGGAGAGTAATGTATTTCGGTCGTAAACTGTTTTTCGTGATGTTCCCCAGAAGATATTCTTGCGCCACTATTGTTTATATTATTTACAACTGATCTGAACAGAGTGAAGGATCCGGACTGTTATCTGGATCTTTATGCGGACGATTTTCAAATCCGTGTTTCCTGTCTGCCCCCGGATATTGATACTGCAATGAGTCTGTTGAACCGTAATTTGAAAAATATACGTATTTGGTTTCTGTCAAATATTAAATTCCACGAAGTCAGAATTTCTAATTTTGGGTAAACTTTTGCTGTAAGTAGGGCTTTCGGTACTGCGTAACACCGTAACGTTGTCTGGTGACGATTGGTGAAGAAGTTGTTGGAGTGGTCGATAGCGGTCGCGATTTTAGGCTTATTTTGCACAATGTGCTTTATTTTCACCAACATTTTGCTTTGCATATTCATGAAAACTGCAGCCGTTAATGCAAGATTGCTTAATTAAGAGTTGTTTAGCTGTCTCGGGTTCTGAGGAATACTAATATGAGTAAGAAACAGTGTCTACCGTTCATCCTTAATTATGTAAAAGCAAAGCACGACTTTTGGACGCAGCCGTTTGGGCACCGGTTTTGGGCGCCCAGAAATTCAGCACTTAAAAGTCCGGCGTCCAAACGGCGGATCCCGAATAGCGGCGCTCAAATGTCGCGTACCGATTTTAACGCAACAATTAAAAACAATTTTGTGGTCAAATTTTAATTCGGCACAACCAAATTACCTTAAAGTAACATCACTTACGACATTTAATTTTTTTGAATATTAAACAAAGGGTTGCTATACGAAAAAATTGTTTTCATTTATTTTCCATAAAATCGCGTAGGCCAAATTGTCATATTTTGTTTAATTAATTTAGAATTGGCAGTACTGGATGCAGTTTATTATTAAGTATTACTAAGAGCTACTAACCTAAAGATGACATGTTATGAGGGAAAACCCGATCCCGGTAGTAAGGGAGCTGCTAAACGGGTAAATATAAAAGGAAATAAGATATTTCTGTAATTTCTTTTATTATTTGTTTTAGAAACCGACGCCAATACCAACGCCGGTTTATACTATTTCTGACAACAGTTCGGACATGAGCGCTTCTGACGACAGTTTGCGCGAAGCAGAACGTAATACCAACTTTCGATATCCGGTGTTAATTGAAGACGTTTCTTCATCAGACAGTGAGGATGGTATTGTGCTCTATTTGCACGACATAAGCTATATGCGTGAAGCCGTAAAACAAGCTGAACAGGAAGAGGAGGTACAACTTTAAGTTACGTAAACGAACCAACATAATTAATATGACACTGTCCGTTTTCAGAATGCAAGCACCATTCAAAGTTCTGATGTATTTCTGGTGGGTGATAATTTTAATAATGCCGGGACTTCTGCTAACTCCAGTTCCCAAGTACCACCCACCGTTTCCCAAATCAATCTACTGGAGAACGATAGTATTAATGGCAGCATAGCTTCCCTCGCCTTAAGAGCAGCATCTGCGCTACGTACTGCAGCTGATAATAGAGATGCCCCTATTCCTAGACCCAGCTCTTCTTAATTTAATAACAACGAGTAAGGTAACCACATTATTATTGTAAACCTTACAAAGTTATGTTCTAATTGCCAAATTATGTTTCAATCGCCAAATTATGTTATTGTTGTTAAAAGTTTAATTTGAAATTAAATAAAAAAATTTTGGCCATTTTGCTTTAATAAATCAAAAAGAATCATGCACTCGTTAATCCCAGAAGAAGAAATGAAGAAGAAAGGAAGATATTTATTAGCCTTAAAAATAACAGAATTTTGTTTGAGCCGTAACGAAGGGGAAAAAATATTGATAAATACAAAATGGAAATGAATCAAACCGATACTGATTTGGTCATGAGTAAAGTAATACAGATAGCAAAAACTTTTTGGCTATGGAGACCTGAAAGAAAATTTGTATTAATTTGTAATAAAACGGCAATTTTCTTCGATTTTTCATGGATGTAGAAAAGTTTTAAAGATTCAAAAACGGTTTTGAAATTTCCAGATACGTGTAAAGGCCTGTTAAAAAGATACCATTTACGTACAAAATAATTAAATGTAAACTTTGTAAATAAATAGCTCTTTTTGCCATTCTTTCTATTCGTTCTTCCTTCCATAAAATTGGTAAAACTTTTATGCAAACCTTCTGAGGAATATTTACTGGCCAAAACATTTTAAGACATCTCTGCCCTTAAAGAATAATTCACCATCTGCTGGATACACATTACATTACAAAGGCGATAAAATCGTGATTTTTTCTTTGGAGGATGGTTATGGTCCTATGCTTGAATACTTCGACTCTGATTCGAGCCCGAGTGGAGCTAGAACTTTATTCTAACCTGCCTCCTTCGGCAGTCAATGGCAAACCACCGAAGAAATCTGCCTGGAAAACCCTTCATAAAATGAACCCTGGATTGTAGTGCTACTGGGTATTCTTTGGAGACCTGATGTCCGCTAGCAGGTCGGCTAGTTACGCTAGTGTAAAATAACAAAAACTTAGCCAAATTTCGAAACATGTCATTACTAAATAATATAATACACACTTACTAACAAAATGCTTCTTTTTGGCAAAGCTAATACACATCTTGCATCTTGCACATCGTGCAGATTATTTGGATTTACCTTCTCTTCGCACCAACCATAACAATAGATAGGCATTATTGGAAGGAGCACAAAAGCACTGTGTTATGATAGTAGATTATTTAAAGAGGGCTCTAACGCTCAAGTAAATATACTACTTTAACCAAATTATACAATTAACCAAATTAAGGGTCAATTGCAAAAATAATTCAAGGAAGCATTAAAATTTTAAAATAGAAAAATTAAAGGTGACCAATGAAAACCATAAAAGTCCATGGCAGATTAAGTTTAATGTGAATTTGGGCATGAAAGATTTGAATAAAAAATATAACAGGAATACATTGAAACATCGATATAAAAAAATTTTAAAAATAGTAATCAGTAAATTAGCAAGATTTGTTTCAAGTAAACATCATAGCCTCATATTAAACCCGCCACTGGTAAATTTTCAAGAATTACGTTCAAGTCGTGGTTCAAGTGTAATCCGTTAGATAGCTCTCTTGTAAATATCAACATTTGACGTTTACGTGTTAATAAAATATTCAACGAAATTAATTTAAACTACCGGAAAATGATAACTTACAACGATTGTGTACGTGTAATAGCTTTACAAATTAAATTTTGTATTGGTGCTAATTAATATTCTGATGTCTATATAACTAGAAATCATGAAAGTGAGGTTAGTTTAAAATTTGTTATTTAAATTCTTCGCAGATTTTAAATGGTTCTTTCGTTAATAGATATGGATCCAAAAATTCAAAAAATTGGCTCATTAAGACATAGAAATAGAATTACAAAATCATTAAAAATGACTCCTAAATCAACAAAGGGTATCGAGAATGAAATGGTAAATATTTATACTTTTATTTTTCTTCTGGTATTTATAGAATGTCCTTATGAATGCTGTACTTTTAAAAGAATTGTTTGCCTATTTGTTGAGGATATGATAAGGTTGTAATTTAAGAAACTTTGTATCTATTTTTAACGCTGTAATTTCTTGTAAAGCCACTCGTAGTATTTTATAACATTAACAGAGTTAATTTAGGTTCTTTTGTTACTCTTCACTTTTTATATAATACAAACATATGAAAACTATTTTATCGATGTAAATAAAGTGAATATTTCACAAAATAGTTGATGAATTCTTCTAGAATGAATCATTTTAGGGAAGCGGAAGTTATCTATTTATTTAAAAAAGGGTGCTAATTGGACCAGATGGGGACATACACATAAACTTCCCTATTTTGCCTGCTAGAAATATTATTTACCTGGAAGAGAATCAAAATTTTCAACAACGGGGGGATTCTATTTATCATTAATAATTAATTATTAGATAAAATAGGATTCAGTCAATTGTGTCTGTAGTTTAAAAAGTAAAGTAAAAATCAGTGCAACTCGGGGTCTATTTGTTATTATGTCGTTTTTGAACAACAAATTTCAACAAAAGAACTTTACGTGTGTTGAACTTAATACATTCAACGAAGTAGCAACTTTCAAAGCAAGTGCAGTTTCGTACTTTTTTATCTCCTCGATTAAACCTCATTGGTCCAAAAGTGTAGTGATGCATTGCTTTAACTTTTTTAAGGTCCAAAAAGTGGGCTGTGCCCAACGTTAAAAATGCAGTGCTATTAATAACTTACCATCTACTGATTCTATCAATAATGTTCCATCGGGTGCTCCCACCAATGTTGTTTCGAATAATATCAATAATCATACTCTTCGCCTGTATGGTCGCCTTACTACCAAGTCTGAAAATTTTTTGTATGCCTCCAGTCTTCTTCAAGGCAATTGCAAATCATTAGACCACATACTAAAATCTGTTTCTGAGTTATTAAAAATGAATCGTCTTATTAGGCCACTCTGATATTCCAAAACAAATTATCTAATCAAACTTGAATTTATGTTTTTACCAAATTAAATTTAATTTTTAGTTTATTATTAAGTTTAAAAATTCCAAAAAAAAGAAGTGCACTGATTATTATTTATTAAGTTATTATAGAAAATTATAATAACTTTAACGAAATAATTAACCGTAGACTGATTGCTTTATCTACTTTACTAGATTGTTTTCTTATTATTGACAACAATTTAATGTTTATCAAATTTTTCAACATTTTATAATAAAGTGTCAAAAAATTGTTTAACAGAAAATCGTAGTTTCAAAACTGTAAGTAACTGTAAGTCAAATTCAAGTTATCAGTTTGAATGCATAGGTAGATAAATTAATCATATAAAAATAGAGTTCCTAACCTACTTTATTTTAAGTTGAAGTTGTCTACCTTTGATTACATAGTTTCAGATGACAAACCTTGTGGGAATTTTAGAAATACCTGGTATAAATTGCTTAACAGAATTGAAAAGCGTAATTGTAATTCTTGGTTTGCATTAGTATTACGCTTTCCAATTAAGTAATGCGAACTATTGATAATATTTTGAACTCCCAACAAATGTTTTTAAAACTTCTAATAGGGTTTGTCTACATGATATAATGAAGCAGTACCGTAGCCAACTTTTGTGTTTGTGATGAATTATTTAGCCCTCGTATACCATTATTACTGTACCCTTTCTTTCGGTTCTGGTAATTATCTAATACGAAAACAGTTTTTCTGTTGAACACAGTTACTCTCATAATGTTAGGAATGAAGTAGTAATTTCTAAGTTCAGTCAGATAAGAGTGTCGTCCAGTACTCGTTTATTTTCAGAATGTTTCGGGGATTCACAAATTCTAATTTTCAGTTTACTTTATATTCAAATGTCAAAATCAATTCTTCTTTCATCTTTGCACAGAGACATTCTTGAAGATTGTGTAATATGCCAATTATTTAAAATAATACTACACGATACTACATATATTATTTTATTCTGAAATACCCGAAATTATCATTTATAATATTTAATTTAATTGCAGTTAAACATCATCACTGATTATAACTTAAGGAAAGACAAAATTTTTTTGAAAAAAATTAAACCACTTAACTCCGATTGAAACCTTTTTGGGTCACTTTTTCGAGAATTGAACATTGTGAATAAAAAAAATCAAAATAAAAACAATATCTATAATTTATCTTAATTTACATAACTTGAATGTTATTTATTTAATTCATTACTTGCTTGGTGTTATCTGTAACCCTTGACTCATCAAGTGTAAATAATTAATTAGGCAACGATTTGTTTTTAATACATAACATATGTATTGAGCTTATCGTTACCGCTCACACTTGGTATTTTATATTATTATAGTTACATTATTAAAGAACGAATGTATTATATATATATCATTCAGTTTTTGCAATCAATAATAATGGTTTTTCGACGATAATTTCTTTTTTTTTTTGAGATACGATAAAAATAGATTTATACAAATTTAAAGCTAATAGCATTCTCTACCAAAAAAATTCCGTGAAGTTTTACTCTGCGTCCTTGAAGGTTCTACCATGACTTAACCGGTCATCGGAGGAGGTGGAAAAGTTGAAGTACACCAGTTCCAAAGTACCAAAAATTTTTTACTGCCTAAATTACCTTCCACCTGGCTTACGAGTATTGTTAATCAAAATATAATTATTCTCTTTTCTATACTGTATATTCTAATCTATTGTGTTTAATTTTTAGGAAGACATCGAAATGAGTGATATGGATTCATGCTTACTGCTTCCTAAAGAAAATGTAATGTTTTCTGTAAAAGAGGAAACTATTTGGGCTACTTCAATCCAAATGTTTATTCCGTTTTTATTAGCTGGTTTTGGTATGGTTGCTGCTAGCTTATTATTGGATTTAGTACAACATTGGCCAGTATATCAAAACGTATCTGAAGTATACATACTCGTACCTGCATTACTTGGACTCAAGGGAAACTTAGAAATGACATTGGCATCACGTTTGTCAACTTATTCTAATTTAGGTAAAATGGATACTTATCAACAGCAGTGGAGTATTACTGTCGGCAATCTAGCACTTATTCAATGCCAAGCACTTGTAGTTGGTTTTCTTGCTTCTTTGGCTGCTGTAATTTTGGGATGGGTTCCAGATGGTAAATTTCAAATGGAACATGGTCTGTTATTATGCGCTAGCAGTGTGGTAACAGCTTCTGCTGCCAGTTTCATCTTAGGATTAATTATGGTTGCCGTTATATTGTTATCAAGACGGTTTAACATAAATCCTGATAATGTTGCAACTCCTATAGCTGCAAGTCTCGGCGATCTTACTACGCTGGCTTGGCTTTCTTGGTTAGCATCTTTATTTTATGGTAGTTTAGACAGTAAGCCTTGGTTATCTATCACTATTATTGTCATAGCTCTACTCTTGATACCACTATGGGCTTGGTTGGCAAGTCGCAACAAATACACTGAACAAGTACTTTCTACTGGTTGGACACCTGTCATTTCTGCAATGTTAATAAGCAGTGTAGGTGGTTTAATTTTGGATTTTACAGTATCTCAGTATAAAGGTGTCGCTGTTTTTCAATTAGTTGTGAATGGAGTAGGTGGAAATTTAGTCGCCGTCCAAGCTAGTCGTATATCTACTGAACTTCACTCTAAAGCTGTTTTAGGGGAACTCCCTAAGGGTATGAAAGTATGTTTGAGTCCTTGTGCTGTATTTTGTGATAATAGTAAAAGTAATCACGTTGTGACTGCTAGAATGTTAATGCTAATGGTAATACCAGGTCACTTAATATTTTCTTACACAATTAGTTACTTACAAGCGGGACACACTTCTTTTACTCCCATCTTTATGTTAGTTTACTTAATAGCAGCCATCCTTCAAGTATTCCTATTGCTGTACATAGCACAAGTGATGGTCGTATGGATGTGGCAATCTCATATTGATCCTGATAATTCCGCCATTCCATACTTAACTGCCCTAGGCGACTTGTTAGGCACATTTTTATTAGGAGTTGCGTTCCAGTTTTTGTTTTTGATCGGCGATCGCGACAGCGACGTTGGTGACTAAAGTTTTTATTAAATGCGTTTATTTTACGGCCATACATTAAATGTTAGTTTATATTGTAGTCACCAAAATTATTTGTAAATACTTAACTAAATATTTAAAAATTGTTAAAAGGTGCTATTTTATATATATTATAAATAAATTGTTAAAAATTCAGTTTTTGTGTTTGCGTATTGTACAGGATTCATTCGGCATTTGCACCGGGTCGTGATTTGTGCTGATGTACAAAGTAAATGATTATTGAAAAGCAAAAATTGATAGAATTTATTCAAGTGAACTATACAGTTTTTATAACAACTACTCAAGAAACAAATAAAATAAACATTTTTTATTACCGTGGTTTTTCCCTCACATCAATCTAGATGAGTTGGTTTTCATTTAAATACGTCTTCATACGTACAAAATTACTACTACTATTTTAGTGTTCCAAGACTTGGTGTATACACGTTTTGTTTATATTATATTACGTTGATTTTTATTTTATTCAAATTTCTTTTCTGTAATTGTTTATTATTATTAATTGTGATAACTACGTTACCTAATTAGTACGTATATATTGCTATTTAATATAAATAACGAGGAAGTCCCCTCTTAATATTAAATATTTTATATTAGTGCAGTGTAGCCAACTTGGGCGTTTTCTTCCTAAATTTAAGGGTAAAAATTTACACAGGGGTTAAAAGGGACATTAAATCTCATAAATAATTACTAAAATATTAAAATAAATTTGTACTGTTTGTAAATTTTTTCAAAACTTTTCAGTCATGCTTCGGGCTTTAAAAATATAAACGATTTTTAATCCCAATTGCATATTAAAATTAGAAAGTCTCCACTTTTATTAAGGGTGTACCATAGTCAAAAAAAGTAAAACCAAAATTTTTTTTTCAAAAAAAAACCAAAAACCCGAAAATAAATTATAAAATTTATTCAAAATACATTTTGTCATCTTCTTAGATAATAATAATACATTATTAGTATTACTCATACCAAATCTTCATTTGAAAACTTTTAGTACGAAATATTTCGAAAACCAAACGTTGCATGTTTTACAATTATTTAGTAGACTTTTTCAAAGTCAATTTGAGTTTTGACCTAATTTTAATTTTTATTAGTTACTAACAATGATTTTTAAATATTACAATAAATTATAAATAACAACAATAACAGAATTAACTTTTCGAGTACGATGCGTCGAAACAAAATAATAACGTTCAGAACCACAATCCTATCAAATAAAAGATGAAAATTTTTCAAAAATAGGAATTTATCATCAAATAAATTTTTTCAATATTTCAGAGATCTTTTCTTAATATCAAACGGAATTACCCGATATGTCGAAACAAAATTTAAAAATTAATAATTAGTTTCAAAACAGAACAAATTGGAAACATAAATATTTATGTTCTCAAGATCTTCTTTTTTCGAACTACAAACAATAAACCAAAAAAGTGGTTAGCAAAGCAATGATATAGCTTACAAAAAATAAAGAAATACTTACAATTTTTATGACAATAACACATTCAACCCTACATTTTACATTGGCGATCACACCACTAAACTTTACTCACAAGTGCCAACTGTTGGAAACTAGCAAAATATGGTGATAGATTAAAATTCCGCAAAAATAGAAAGATTTTTAATCAATATTTCACTTTGCTCTCCTGTTTCCACTTGGGCCCAATGTTATTTAAAAGGGGGGCTAGAGGGAAATACCGTTAATTTTGAATTCTTGTGGAAATTAAAAACGGAAACTTGATTATAAGATGGGCACAACCTAGCAAAATTTTCAAATTCAAAAGTGGTGAGAGCAACTTCGCGGAAGTTAACCTAGATGTTATGGCGAAAGACGGCAAGATCAAAATTTTAGTGAAATTCTTCATACTTAGGCGATAGGAATGTATGTGCTTATTAAATGAATGAAAAAATATTATGGAATATGAAGAAAAATTTCCTCTAATTTTCAGCAATCATCGATGGATTGCACTTCATCAGTAAGTCAGTCTAAATCAATTCTCTGATTAATTTCTGCGCATTTCTACCATTTTTTGGAGAAAAATATAAAATTACTATTGGCACATATTTTATCTTAACGACAAATTTCTTGAAAAGCACAAACGAAAAAAATATGACGAATCAACTTCCACCAGGCATTATCAATCAAATATGGAGTTTATTTTTGATTGACAAACGCAATCTTTGTATTCGATTCCAATTTTGCACACTTCTTTGCATCAAATCTTTGGGCCCGCAGCCCAAAGATTTCGGTAACAAACAGATAAATTGGAGTGCATCGCGGAAATATAAGTTCCAATTAGGAAGTTCCACCAAAACATTCTTATTGTATTGTCCCATAAAATGTCATCATTGTTGGGCAAGTCACTTCCAAATCACATTTTATTGAAAATAATAAAACACAACAATGCAACAACACTTACGTAGGTGCTGTTGACGTCATCAAGTCTGTAGTTCTATTTTGCAATGCAATAATTTCAACTTTCATTTATAAAAAATCGAAATACCAATAATTTAATAATTTTAATTTTGAAAAATAAAATTAAGTTTAAATTTATTTAAAAGTTTGTAGAAATCTTAACCGAAAGCAAAGAATACAATTTAAATTATTTCTCGCTGTTAAACTTATTACTTCTCTAACCAAAGAACTTGAGTTCACTAAATTTTCAGCAATTCAAGCTACCCTGTTTATTGCGTACGCACTGAAAAAAACTACGTATTTGGGGTACCTACGTAGGTACTTGCTGATGTAACATTGAAGAAAAATAATAAAAAGCAATTTTATAAATTCTGGGTCACTTTCTTTTTCATATTCCTAGTTCTAAATTTATGTAGTCAATTATTGTGTTGTTTTTCAGCTTTTATTAATTTCATGGGCGCCGAGTTTTAAAAATATCGATAGGTTCACGAACTAAACTTTAAATTCGATTTTTAAATAGCGCCGCAGCCGATTTTTTTAATGTTTTCAAAATCAGAAAACATTCGAGAAAAAGGTTTCATAAAAAATATAAGTATGTTTTCCATCAAATTATATTTCTTGGGGGGGTTACGTTACTTTTGGAAGTAGGTGAAAATTAGAATAAAGTACCAAAAATTTAATTGGGAAATGAAATATAAAATTTATTTAATATAAGTTTGATATCCCAACCCGGTTTAAGCAGCTGAAATCTTTCTCTGAAGAAAATAGTAGAAGTTTTCGGTGTCAAAACTCATAAAATTCTATGTCCCGGGGTAGGATTTTTATAATTAAAAAAAAAATAAATCCATCTTTGTAACCTGAACTTTTTTAAATATCAATTTTTTTTATTAATTTTGTTCAAAACACAATACAAGAATATCGGATATTTTTATTTAAATGTAAACGAAATTTACCATTCCAATGTTTCTTTTTAATTATTATATTTATTTTACTTCTAAATCATCAGTATCCAAATTCTCATTCTTTCTCCGTCCGCAGTCCTTCCAACTTCCGTTTAACAAAATCTTTAAACGATGACAATTCTTCAAAACAAATTCAAAATCAAACCATTGATCAAAATAAAACACTTTTTATTCAGAAATCACTCTTTTATCTTAAATATAAAACTTGTTCCCTAATAACGGACTCAAAGAAATCGGACGTTCGTCCGGTCGCCTGGTAGTCGGTATACCACGACATTTCCTCTATAAATTTTTGCTTAGCCACACAAATCTGCAGGAAATGCCAATATAAAATTAAAATATAATACAAATTTTCAAAATTTACTTCTCTGTAATTAAAAAATTACTCAAAAAATCGCGAAAATCCGTTTTTCGAGTTAGCCCCGCACTTTTAAAAAATTAATTTTTTTTTGTAGTTTCGGATTTTTAAGTTCGTTCCATATTGTTCCAGAAAATTATTTTCATATATCCAAAAATGAAATCGTGGGAAAAAGAGCAACATTTAAGGCCAGTCCCGCACTTTCAAAAAAAATAAGTGTTTTTTGTTGTTTCAGATTGTTTAAGGATTTCCATGTCGTTCCAAAATATTTTTTCAAAAACTGAAAAATCTCGAAAAACCGTTTTTCCAGTTAGCAATATTATTGTAAATTAAAAGAACATCAACAAATGGCGCTACCAAATTTGAATACTTTTGAAGTTTATATGATTCGATGGTAAACATTGTGAATGCAGATTTTTTATTAATTTACAAAAATATTGCTAAGGTTTTTCGCATTACTTTTTCAAGATTAAAAAAAAACAATAGAAGAAACCTAGAACAATCTGGAAAAAGTTCGGGGTTTACTCGAAAACCCGATTTTCGCGTTATTTTTTCAATTATAGAAAATAATTTTGGAAGAATATAAAACTTTCAAAAATTATTTTTACGGAAAGGCCGAGGCTAAGTTCATATGCGTAGGTCCCCACTGGATTTGACGGGCAAACGAGAAATGGCCGGTTGTTACTATAGCGCCAAAATTAAATTACGAGTCAATGTCGGTTTAATAACCCATTAGTGCCCGAGTAATTTTTTTTTTAATTTTAGAAATTTATTCTTTTTGGCCTTACAAACATCAATTTACAATTATACTAATATCAATTTCCATATGATAAATCATACGATAGGCACTCATGGCTAAGTTGGCGCCACTAAAAGTTTCACATCTATAATCTGTCATTAGTGGTCATGGAACGCTACATTAAGCAAAAATTACTAATTTGCTAAAAATAGACCATGTCCGGCAATGCAGTAACGATGAATAACGTACTTTACCTCAACATAAGTGGATAACTGAGTTATTGTATTCTAAAAACTGGTAGGTCAAATTTCTGTTTAGATTACTGTCATAATTTCTGTGCATTTTTTCTTCTTTTTCCTGAGTTAAAATGAATCTAAGCTTCTGAGAAGATGGAACTTTATGGTAAAAGTCGTAAACAACATGTCATTTGATTTGTAAAGGTTTTATAGATCTTCTTCTTAAGGTTCCATCTCCTATCGGAGGTTGGCAATCACCTTCGCAATGGTTGAGAAGTGACTTTTCTTAGCAACGTACCTCGGTGGTTTGCTATTGCCTTCCGAGGGAAGACGGTTGAAATTTCTTACTTTGCCCAGGATCGAACCAGGCTTCTCGGCTTAACTTAAACGTCAAACCACAACCGCCTTCGAATAGATCTTTATAGATCTATGAAATTTGAACTAAATTCTGAATGAATTAAAGGTAATCACAAAAATGGTTGTCTTGTTTCTCAATTAAGAATTTTTTTAACTCGAATATTTAACTGCCAATCACGAATTATGCGCAATTAAAATTAATGGTCTTTCCGGCCAATATGCGCTCAGTACACAACACTACCAATTTAAGGAACACTTAACCCCGTAAGGGCCAGTTGTAAAACAGAAGATTAACTTCGGATCAAAATTAACCCATGGAATTTCCAGGCTTAGGCGGCAGTCCCACCAACCAAGAATTCAACCAATGGAAGTGGTTTATTATTATTATTTACTCCAATTCAACTAGTAATAGATGTTAGTGGGACTACAGCCTTAACTTTGGTTTTGGTCACTCTAATTGGATCAACAGCAGCACCAAGCGAGTGTACAACTCTTAAGCGCGAAAATTTCGGAGGCAGCAAGAAGGCCAATTAACCACTAAAAAATAATTATGTTTATATTTAGGGTTAATATTTCGGGACTTCCTAGTAACGTCTTGACTAAAAATGGATTTTAATCAGTTTTCAATTTAAAAGATTAAAATGAAAATTACAATTTCTAGTGTTTTAGGATATTTCTCCTGATTATTTGCTAGAGAAAAATTAGGCTACTTTTCAACCTAAATTTAACCGACTTTTTATCTCCGAGATATAATCGAGATCGGTGGCGGACTGACAGTATTTTTTCAGGAGTGGTAATATTTGTAGGGGCCCGCTGATATTGTCGCGTGGAAAACTATGGGCGTCGCTTCCAAAATTTCCAGGGGGGGGCGATTCTTTTAAATGCTATTTAGAAAAACGATTAAGTAAAAAATTAAAAATCTGATGTGACATCACATGACTTTCCCATTTTCAAATTACTTTGGAGTTCAATGAAACGAAAAATGTCAAGTATTGATTATCATTACACGCACAAAGATCTTCTTTGTTTCAATTGAGACTAATTTTATTCCTATCTATAATAATAGGAAGAAGAATCGGGCCTTAACAATTTTCATTCTTTGAAAAAATGGATTCAAGATGGGATTTCAACCAAAATCTAATCAGCTCTTTAGATTACTGTTATAAACCAGTACATAAAATTTCAATGAAATCGGTTCACGAGTTTCGAAAAAATCATGGACGAAAAAATCGCACACAATACACATACACGCACATCCGGACATCATTTCAAAATTAATCTCAAATGAATTGTAGGATTCATAGATTATGAAAAAAATGTTAATATTATATTTCAATTGTTAAATTATTATATTTTTTTACAAAAGCCAGGGGGGGGGCTCGAGCCCCCCCTTGGCGACGCCCATGGAAGGGGGTCGTTTAGTCTTAACCACACTTGGGGGTAGCTCAGTTGGTGGTGTAGCTCATAATAAAAACCAATAAACTTTATAAAATAACTATATTAAAATAAAATAAACTGTACAAACTTAAACTAGCACTTACCCTAAAATTACAAACATCATCTCAGGGATGGAAAGATTGACCATCTTGGGAGCTGAGGGCTGTTCCGTGGTGTTCCTAAGTGGTTCACTCGCGAGATTGTTTAATTATTTCGATCAATCTTTCCACACCCCTACTCTTATATTGATCGACATTTTCCGATATCGATCGTTTGGGGTCATTGCCTTCTTATCAAATTGACACGCCTTGTGCCGGTAGCGGATATGTCACTGGTCACTGCCCTTATGGAATGTACCAAATATGGAAATTCTATACTTCCTTACATTCGTTATTACAATTTAGCCTGAGCTTTTACATTCTTGATTAATGATTATAAAATATTTTTATAAAAATGTAAGATTATTTTTTGAGTGTGACAATATGACAAATTTTAAAACACTTACCCCTAGATAAACAGCTTTTTTCCAAGTTGTTTTGAACCTCGACCGAATTGATCTATTATGACGGCTACTGAAGGTATTAAATGGAATTGAAAGGGCCCGGGATGCTGTAGTGCACAGCACCACTGGCCAGTCCGCCACTGAATGAGATTCCCATGGTAATTCGTTATTTACTAAGATTAGGAATTAGTTTTTGTGATTATTTTTTGGATATTTTGAGTTTTTGAAATTGCGAAATTTTATTGTTTACAATTTTTCAGAGTGACTTACCCCATGGGCCGAATAATTATGTGGTTATTTTCCATCTTAATTCTCATGAATGACTTTTAAATTAATTTCTTCCATCTTTCTCCTTTTTGTGAAAGAGGTAAGGTAAGGAAAATCGCCTTCTCTCGTCGACTGCAGTAAATATTTCACTATTTGTTTGTTTGGCACAACTTTGGTGTTGTTTTTGGTCGTAAATGTTTATTGGGCCTTTTATTAAATTTAGAAATGTTGTAGTTATTTTTCAATAAGCCATAGTTCATCCTGCTGTACATAACTGTTTAGAATTCTTGATTAACCATGATTTAGTTCTTATTTATTACCTTTAATTCCTTACATTTAGTTTTATTAATTTAATGGATGCTGATAGTAAAATAAATTAGAAAATAGGCCCCTTATACGAACTGTTAAAAGGAAACATAGTGAAATATTTGTTTTAGTAGGTATTTGTTTGGGTAGCAAAGGCTGGAAATAATTTTCTTCAGGTGCATACGTCAAAGAAGAGTGCATCCATTCTTGTTCAATTACAAAATAGATCCAAGGCTTTTGCTCATCCCAAATTCATGTATCATTTTTACGCGTAAACGTTGCTATGAGGGCGTAATAGCATAATAACCATAATAACCAGTGGCTATTGCTGGACAATTGCGCACAAAGCAGTTTAGATTAAGACGGCAGTGTTAAACAATACGAAAAAATAAACTTCGAGATACAAAAAAATTATTAAAATTAAACGAATAAGAAAATTTATTATAAACAAAAATTTCGATATCTACGGTAATCACGACATATTTTCCATTTTCCTCTTAAATACCTTAATGTATTCAAAGTGTAAAAATGGATTTTAAAGGTAACACCTTGAATACAATAATTAAGAACAAGAAAGTGTGTAGATGACAATGATGAGGTAAGATTCGATAATATTATTTTTCAATAGTGTTTCTCGTCGCCAATTACGCGATTAGATTTTTTTAAATTCAAAATTTCAAGTTAAGAATTTTAAATTTGTTAGTGTAATTTTTCTTCCCGGTTATTAAGAAATAACGTGTTTTATTAAAACAGGATATGCACAATTATGATTAATAAAACATACACGAGTCTTTTAAATGACTGACTACCTTATGAAACTTTGGCGCCAAATATTTTTAAAACTTTCCCATGATTTACGTAAGTGCAATTGCACCAAGTGCCCTTTGCGCAAAAGCGTCACAGTTACGACGTCCACAGTCTCTGACGCCGCGAAAATCAATAAAACAGTTATGCACATGATGTAGTCACGATTACAAACAGGCCATCGAGCCTATATTAACCACAAATATTTCTCATTGTCACATGATTTATTTGAAAAATTCAGGTAATTTTTAATTTACTCAAACTTAAATAATTCTTTTTAGCACTTTTGTTGTACAAAATAAACTGGAAACTATAACCTACATCTTCGTTTCATTTCTCCTTCTTTACTTTGTTTTAGTAAAAAGAACTATGGAACTGGAGTTATGGAGAGCCTTAATCATATCCAGCAATCTTCAAAACTTTCCGAATCGCCTAGCCCTTCAAGTGCCTTTGATTTCAGTCCAGTCAATGTGGAATTAACGTTAGGAAATTCCACTTCAGAAAGCATCGAAACTGATAATGGCAGACTTCCTGATATTATCGCTGAAACTAAAATATACAATAATAATGGACAACTACGGGGAGAAACTTATTTTTCTATATCTATCCAAGTTTTCATACCATTCTTAATAGCAGGTTTTGGTATGGTTTTTGCCGGACTAGTTTTAGATAAAATACAGGTAAGTAAGTACAACTTTATTTATCAAGTCCCAGATCACCACGCATTACGTTTAATTCCATTGGTAACGGTCATTTAATTGCTACCATACCTCACATTTTAAATTATGTTTACGCAGATTGAAAGCATTCTCGGGAATTAAAATTACAATGTTTTCGTCGGGGATTCCTATAAGAGAAGTTCAAATTCACGTTCAAAACTTTATATGAACAGAATTTCCCCGTTAGATACATGATACATTAAATAAAATGTCCAGTGTGTTTTATTATCTCGACAATTATTAATTTTAAAATAAACCAACATTATTACTGTACTATGCACCCTTAACCTGAGTATGTGCAGACTACGTAACGCAACGCTAAGATTTATCAATAAGAATCTTTGCACCTGGCGTTTCGTCGCGTTCAGTCAGGTGCGCAATTGATCGGTAACAGTAACCTCGTATCGAATGTTACGATCGTTTGTTGAATTTAAATTTGGAAAATCTGTCAGTGAATGTCTGCAAACTTTGTGATCCTGGAAGCTTGGTATATCAGTGGAGTATTCGTGGGGAAGGGGGATAGATCATCTTCCAAAGCTTCCTAATTGGAAAGCACTCTAATTGCATTTTCCTATATCAACCAACTTATTAAAACTTTAAATTAATATTTCTTATATTTTTAACAACTTGGGTGGTTTGCTTTTGCCTGCAGAAGGAGAACCGTGAGGCTAAACAACATTTTTGCTCAGCCTGGGTTCGAATCGATTATCTTGGTTTACACTTTACAGTATTTAAAATTCTTGTCAGCTCTTCTATACATTCATAGAGATGTAACAATGTTGTGAAGATTTTCGAAAGCGTAGGGGGTGTGATATTGCTCTAAAATACGTTTACTAATAAATTTCTCTGTAATTTATTATTAAATAAATTTTATTATTATTAGTATACAACATTGCCCAGGTTGTGCGACCTGCAGAGGTGCGTTATGGGATAGATAGATAAAAATTGACTTTTTTACTTAACGATATTCCCCCGGTAAGACCGAAAGCCGAACAACCAGGTCAATCACTAATTAGAAAACGACGGCTTCCAGTGTAATCTAGTAGTAATAATAAACCGATTTTTTCACGTCTCACCTATCATTATAATGTACACGACAGATGGCGTGACATTCGTTGCATGAGGACCAATGAGATGCGTTCCTGAGCGTCACGGACACCTACATACATGAACAATTTAAGGCCATTATTTATGCGTTGATTATATTAAATATTATTTTTAAAAAGTCTCTAAATTTGTCTAAATTAAACAGATCCAGACACAGTTTATGTAGGAGAGTTATTAAATATTTAATTCTATATATACTAACTAGTATAGTCAGGCCCGTAGCCAGGATTTCATTTTGGGGGGGGGGGCACTTGTAAAAAGTAAAATTTTTGATGGATTCCCTTCTGAGAATTTTTAATGTTGTAAACAAAGAGGTGGAGTTGGGCGAAGCCCCCACGAGCGCCGTAGGCAGGAAAATTTGAGTTTTCAAGGTCAACACGGTTTAACGGTTAGAAATTTTTGAAGGTATTATTATAATACAAATGTAGCTACAAAATTCCAATGAAATTTTTACCAAATAAATGCTTTCAATGGCTACTAAAAATGAATTAAATAAGCCTTAACTCATAATTTTAATAATAATTTCACGTAAATCGGGCCCCTTTCCTTGCAGGGCCCGGGGCGGTGCCCCTCTCTTTAGTTCGCCACTGATCCCTAAAATATTCATGAGCCCTAGACCGTTTAGCCTTTCTTCACTTGTAGAATTTCTCTAATAAGTTTTTATTCGATTTAATTTAGAAAAACTTCTCTCGGCAGTTGCTGTAGTCACTGCTAATATTAATCTTAACAGCAGACCAGCTATTATGTATACGGTTCAATGGTTTTTGTATTAAATTAATTCCATGCCTTTCACGTAAGAAAGGATAAATAGAGTTGACTTATAAGCCGACAAGGTAAACAACAACCTCGGCTACGCCTCGTGCAAACAAACCTTTACCCTCAGGCCAAAAAAGGATCACTTTATTTCCTTGGTGCATAATGTACTATTTTCCAACTTTAAAATAGAATACCTATTTTATTTTCGAAATTCAAAAAAAAATTTTCCTGCGCATTTATTGAGCATGAGCATTCCCCCCCCTGGCTACGGGCCTGAGTATAGTCTAATTCGGAAATTTGTTGTATAGCATTTTTCATTGCTTCAGCCCTCCCTTCAAAGTCTGGATCGCTACTGCAGTATACCTAGCGATATTAGCTCATGGAGAAAACGGCAGCAGTAGCAGTAACCTTAAAAGTTAAAATTATTTCTGTTTTTTAACATAATTTCCGTTCCCGTTTCAGTTCTGGTTACTGTTACAGATCAACTATGCACCCACCTTTACGCCGTCTGCATAAACTCGGCTTTACCACCCTGCTTGACGCAGCCCTGCCAAGATAGGGTTACAATTTGTCGTTTAAACCGAGAGGTAAGTCACTCTGAAATTCTACAATTCCAGAAAAATTCCAATAAATACCAAAAATTTCACGAAAATTCTATCAAAATTTCATACACCTGTACACTAAAATTCTTACCCCTCGGTTTAAACTGGTACTCCCTGGAATACCCCCTGCTCAAATTTCTAGACCATTATTCTTAATTACGTAGGGATAATTTCTGTAAAAATTCAAGTTTAAAAACATTCCTTAATAATAAAACAATTTCCTCTATCTTATTTTTGTACTTGTCTTTAAGAATTCATTCAGCATTTTATTCCAATCCAAAATATAATTCTTCTACTAGATCGCTTACATGCGGCTGGGGATATTCCACACCTCGTAGATCATCCGGTCTGTAACAGTTTAAACTGCGTGCTCTCTCTTACTGTTCTTCTTCTTTAATAACTCTTAAATGGTGACCAGGCATTTCGCTTCTGGAGTCTGGACAATTCAACTTCAACCCAGAACATTTTGCTACAAGGACATTACGCTACCTCGACTGAATTTTTACTAAAATTATACGTTAAATTCTGAAACATTTAAGTTATTTAAATAATTTTTTGAATATTCTTCAATTATAGTATTTTTAAATTAATTTTTCATTTGTCGTCAGTATTGTTAAAAAAAAACTTTAGTAATAAACCAAAAGTGGTAGTAAGATGTCCTAGCAGCGAAATGGCCAGGATCGAAATGTCTCTTTAAATAAATTTTTTTAAAAATTGATTGAATGACCTATTTTTTATTTCCCTTAAATCCTATTTTTGAGCTTTTTTTTGAGTATCATACACTATGCAATTCGTAGGGATTCAGCTAATCGGCCCAAGCCAAGATGACTCACTAGAGCAGCTGCACTAGAGAATTAGAATTAATATAATTATTAGAATGCTTTTCCATTGCCTTCTAGGGGAAAATGATGTTTTTTTTTCTTGTCCCGTCCTGCATTATAAGCTTTAATTAATCTTGTCCCGATCCCACAAGTCTCGCGGGTATAAATTTATTCAGTAAATTACACATCGCTTTTATTTTTCTTTCTCTCTGCACCCGGGAAGGGGGACTTAGGTTTTACTTTTATATTAAGCAATTATTTTCTATTTTGTGTATTATTTTGGTGGTTTGCCATTGTCTTTTCAGTAAAACACTCAATATTCTGATTATAATGAGACCGAACCCTTTGAGTAAAAGTTTCCAAATTTGTTTTCTTCTAATATTTTAATAGAATACAAAATTTTACCTTGAACTTTTTTTAAAAATAAAAGTTAATCAACTGAAATTGCAATGAAAAAATATTTTTTATCTATATTGTGACTAATGAAATATTTTTAATTGCTATTTATTAGTTTTTATACGAATCAAAATTAGCGCTAACATAAACGTAAATATAAAATAATATTTAATAAAATAATAGAAATACTCAATTCTATAGATACGAATTAAAAATAATATACTAAGCTACAATATAAAATATTTATAAAAATAATAGTATATTATTGGCCGACATTCGAAAATTACTCGTTATTGGACACACAGCTATATTTAAAAGCGACCGCAAGCGAGATTTTTAAAGTTGTAGGTTCAATAACAAAAAAAATTCGATTAGAGGGGAGTATACTATTTTATCGGTAAACAAAAACCGAAATATTATTGGAAAATTATTCACAATATTAATATTAACATTACGAAAAAAATATTTAGGTAATGCAGTTGCTGGTCTATTGGAATTCTTATTTCGGTGCTGATTTTAAATGATGGGTGGAAACGTTAAAGTAAAAAAATTTGTGATTTTCGGCCTCATCGGGGAATATCGTTACCATACGTGGAAGCCATACTTGTACGAGTTTAAAGCCTTTAAAGCGTCTCGTAATCGTTGGCATTCGGTTGCAGAGTCTCCAAAGAGATTCACAATCAATTTTGTTGAAAATTTTCTTAATCAATCAGAATGTCGAAATGAAGATTTCCTGATTTCGTAAGAAAAAGTTTATGTACAGAGCTGGAAATAGTGGCGTTAACCTTAGACCTATTAGCTGAATATCAAGTTAAAATTTTATTTCAATCGTGCTTTCCGTTAGGGAGATTTTGAAGAGACGGACTGATGGACATACACATATAAACTTTGAGTTTTATATATTAAGATTGCGGTTTTATTTAAATCACTTTCATGTTTTCTTAATTAGAGTGAATTTTTTAATTCTGATTTGAAATTATCTTCCGGTTTTCCAATGTATGAATATTTACAATCTTTGCATTTTAATTTATAAACACCATTAGAATTCATAATGCAAGATTTCCTGAAGTTTTTTAGCTAAAATTAGCAGTTTGTTTATAATTTTTTTTTATATTTAAAAAAATTTTTATTTCTTGATGTTATTAAAATCATAAACAAACTTCGGAAGGATTCGAAAGGAGAACTGTTCGTTGTTACCGAAGCCCTTCGCGTGCGGTCACTACTCTTGTTTTCCTTTTTGTTTCTCCTTATTAGAGTTCGGTCCCCACTGTTATTTCCCCTTTGTTGGGGGTTTATTACAATAAATTTCAATTTAAAATCTAAAAAGTAAATACCACACGCAATCACGACACCATTAACTTGGGCAAAAAAAATTTAATTATCTCAAACTGAAGTATAAAAATCTAGGTGCGTTTTTTCTAGCACTGGCCAGTATTCGAAGAAGTTACGGAATTAGTAATACTCATTCCTGCTTTATTAGGATTAAAAGGAAATTTAGAAATGACTTTAGCGTCCCGTTTATCAACTCATGCCAATTTAGGTCATATGGATACCTTCCGACAGCAATGGACTATGATTGCAGCAAATTTAACTCTAATACAGGTAGATCATTTTATCTATTTATTTACTTTGAAAAATGAAAAAATTTAACAATCTTTTAGTGTCAAGCAATAGTGGTTGGTTTCCTTGGATCATTGGTAGCAGTTATAATGGGTGGAATAAAAAGCAATGATGTTGAATTAGACCACGCGTATCTTTTATGCGCTAGCAGTTTAGTAACAGTTTCCGTAGCTAGTTTTGTGTTAGGTTTGATAACTGCTGGTGTAATAATATTATCTCGCAAATGCCACATTAATCCAGATAACGTGGCGACTCCCATTGCAGCCAGCCTTGGTGATATAACCTCGCTGGGTCTCCTCTCTTGGGTTGCAACCATTTTATACGAATCAATAGGTAAATACTTATTTTTCTACCAAACTTGACGATATACTTATAGAGTGAATTTTTAATTTAGGTACCCAAGATTGGTTAGCGCCGTTAATAATAGCAATATATATATTGGCAATACCATTGTGGGTGTGGATAGCAAAACGAAATGTAAATACCAGGGATGTTTTATACCACGGATGGACACCAGTAGTGGGTGCTATGCTAATTAGCTCAATGGGAGGGTTGATTTTGGATTTTATGGTATCAAGATTTGAAGGCATTGCCGTGTTTCAGCCTGTAATTAATGGAGTGGGTGGAAACTTAGTAGCAGTTCAAGCCAGTAGGATTTCTACTGCATTGCACAAAGAAGCCGAATTGGGAATATTGGCCTCTGATTCAAATACAGATGAAGAAACAGTTATTTTTATATCTCCCGTTGCGGGATTTTGTGGAACAGGGGTACACGCACGAACGTCACGGGTTTTAATGGCTATGGTATTACCTGGACATGTTATTTTTATATACACGATAGATTATATGAAAGGGGGCGACACATCTCTCAGTACACTATTTGTAACAGTTTATTTATTTGCTGCTACATTGCAAGTTGCTACTTTGTTACATGCAGCATACATCATGATCCACTGGATGTGGAAAAATAAAATTGATCCAGACAACTCAGCAATTCCGTACCTTACTTCCATGGGAGATTTATTAGGAATATCTCTATTAGCCATTGCTTTTCAGTTCCTTTATTTAGTCGCACATCATGATTCTGAAGTTGGTGATCAATGATTTGCTTAAAAATATTGGTGCTTGCTGCATTGTTCATGATTCCTTAAGTAAAATATATAACAAAGCAGTATTAACTATACCAAATGTATTGTATGTTCCTTTTAAATAAATAAATATTATACTTTCATTGTGTTGTGATAGCTTATTGAAATTAATATAGGGTTCTTGACTCAATAAAGTGACAATAGTTTAGTATACTTATTATGCTTTGCCTAATTCTGTACCATGTGGTGTTAAATGTGAGAGGTATAGTTGATCCTTAATAAGCTCCTATACTGGGGCAAATTATTTTTATTATTAGACAATGTTAAAAGTATGTATTTTAAAAAATATTGAAATAAATTGTTTTAATAAACCAATTACACCAAAAATGTATCGTAGTCTGAACTTTGCCTTCAGATTTACAGAGCGATGTTTGCTTCCTAGTTTACATCATTAACCACTTCCACGTCACACTCCTCGGCTTTCATAAACTGAAGACAAATAAGCATCAGTGCTCTTTGTAAGCATTTCTATCAAGAATCATTCTATAGGCAAACATGGCGCCCATTCTCTTTGCAGTTGACATGCTTACGTCATATTGCCGTCAATAATTGGTAAGTATTGATCAAAGAAATAACATACCGGCAGAGCCAACGAGAGGGTGGGGCAAGGGGGGCGTCGTCGTCCTGGCCTTCAGTTTGAATTAAATCAAATTTTATATTTTTATTCACATATCATCAAACGTAAATATTACAATATTAGTATTGTACTAAAGTGATATGTATATCTTAGCCAAATAAGTATAAGTTAAGGGGGCCCGGAATCGATCAGCCCCGGGACCCACAATAGTTCTTGCCGGTCCTGCATACCGGGAACGTAAAAGTTACAAGGTAATGTCACAGCCCGGAAACAACAATTTAGGACGATTATTCAACGTCACCAAAGACGTCATCTGGACATCTCGCAAAACTGTTAAAAACGATATAAATATGGAATTTCATGCTCCTACGCACGTAATTTCCACGTTCAACAGACATGATTTCATACGTCTTACGGACGTAATTTCATACGTCCCACGGACGAATTTATTATTGTACTTGTCAGTAAAATATAATACACAGCTTTAAGTGCTAAGTCTTTTCGCCCAATTAGTTTAATGTCATTTCTGCTGAAGACCTTGGAGAAACTGATTGACAGACATATTAGGGACGATGTCATGGCTAACATGCCGTTACACAGACACCAATATGCTTACCAATCGGGTAAATCATGTGAGTTAAGTATCCATGAACTAACTTGCCGGATTGAAAGCGCCCTCGGAAGCAAAGAAATTGCTCTGGGAGCCTTTCTTGATATAGAGGGGGCATTTGATAATACCTCCTTTGAATCTATAGAAAGATCTGTCAGGGGGCGTGGGGTTGATCCAACGATTACGGAGTGGATTAGCAGCACCCTAAGAAACAGATAGATAAGAGCCAGTCTAGGGCTGACGACTGCGGAGGTCTCCGCCGCCCGGGGGGGTCCTCTCTCCCATGCTGTGGTGCCTGGTAGTGGATGGTCTACTGTGGGAGCTAGAGCAGACTGGAGTACACTGTCAAGGATTCGCTGATAACATCACAATCCTTGTCATCGGAAAATTCGAGGGCGTTGTGCCATCACTGATGCAAAATGCCCTGAAAACCGTCGAGAGATGGTGCACAAAAGAGGGACTCTCGGTTAATCCAAGCAAAACCTCTGTCGTAGCGTTCACGCGACGAACAAAACTACAGGATGTGGGGTGAGGAGTTACCCCTGAAAAGGGAGGTTAAGTACTTGGGTCTCACCCTGGACCACAGGCTTACCTTTACACCGCACATCAGAAACATCACAATCAAAGCGACCAGGGCCCTAGGGGCCTGTAGGAGCATGATTGGTAAAACGTGGGGACTGAAACCTAGAATGGTACTTTGGTTATACACCAAAGTAGTGATGCCCACGATTACATACTCGGCCCTTGTCTGGTGGCATAAAGCCAGAACAAAGGAAAACACTAACAGTCTCAATAAGCTACAAAGGCGCAAAAATTAATTGCAGTGTGCAATGTAAAATGAAATATTAATACTAATAGTAAAATAGAATAAAAACGATAAATTTTTGCTTCGAACATATTCTGATTCAGCATTGCTATATAAATGGGGGGGGAGCACTGATAGATTTTTGCTTAGGGCGCAAAATATCCTAGCGCCGGTCCTGAACGTTGGTATCATTGTTGTGGTGTGTTATAAACTATTGGTTCATTTGAACTAATTTCACTCTTTAAATATAAGAGTTCAATTAAAATGACTCCAGCAGCTAGGCCAAGGAAAAAATTGAGGAATCCTGCCCAGAAATAAAAATATTTATTTTTTTAATATACAAAGTTAATTATAAAATAAAGCTTTTATTTTATCTTTTTTTTATAAAAGCATATTAAAATAATTATAAATTAAATCATTGCAATAAATTTTTGTTTAGTATTTTTCTATTTATCAGGAAACCGCAAAAAGCACAAAAATAATTTTTTTAAGTCGCAAGAAATAATCGGGCATTGAAGGGTTAACCGTGGATTCTCCCTTCCTCATAAACATGGCAGGAGGTGATAATATTTCTATCTCTCTTTTATATGAACACGTATTGTTATAAAAGTATTCTCCATTCTTCACTATAATAATATATTATAATGAAGTGAGTAATATACATTTTGTGTATGTGTACCATTCATTACGTGGTAAAGTTTTTTATACCTACTTATACAATTAAAAGCAGATAGGTAAAACCAAAAAAGATATTAATAAGTGATAATAATAATCAGTGCTTGAAGTTATCTGTGTTGCCTAACTAATATAAATATGAGTAATGAATAGATCAGAATATGACAATTGAACAACTCCCAGTTATTTATCAGTCATAAGCTCCACATTGGCATCGATTACGTGTTGGGGTGTTCGTTTCATGTGTCAGTTTTCAGGTTAAAAAAATAATTCAAAATGTTCAGTTGGTTAAACAAAAGTAGCAGCAAAGAAGAAGTGTACGAAAGTGTAGTTCAAGGCCTCAAAAATATCTACAAGAACAAATTATTGCCTTTAGAATTACACCACCAATTCCATGACTTTCACTCGCCCCAACTTGAAGATTCCGATTTTGATGCCAAACCGATGATATTGTTAGTTGGCCAATATTCAACAGGTAAAACAACGTTTATTAAGTATTTGCTAGAACGCGACTTTCCTGGAATTCGTATTGGTCCTGAGCCTACAACCGATCGCTTCATTGCTGTGATGTACGATGAAAAAGAAGGTATGATTCCTGGTAATGCATTAGTTGTTGATCCTAAGAAACAATTTCGTCCATTATCTAAATTTGGAAATGCATTTCTTAACCGTTTACAATGTTCCTTGGTGCCTTCACCTGTACTACAAAATATTTCCATCGTTGATACTCCTGGAATTTTATCAGGAGAGAAACAACGCGTCGATCGTGGTTACGATTTCACTGGGGTTCTCGAGTGGTTTGCCGAGCGAGTTGACAGAATCATACTTTTATTTGACGCCCATAAATTGGACATATCCGACGAATTTCGAAGATCTATCGAAGCTCTAAGGGGGCACGATGACAAAATTCGTATTGTATTAAACAAAGCCGATATGATTGATCACCAACAATTGATGAGGGTTTACGGTGCTCTTATGTGGTCTTTAGGTAAAGTTCTACAAACCCCAGAAGTTGCCCGCGTTTATATCGGATCGTTTTGGGATCAACCTTTAAGATATGATGTTAATAGAAGACTGTTCGAAGATGAAGAACAGGATTTATTTAAGGATTTACAATCTTTACCTCGCAATGCTGCTTTACGTAAGTTAAACGATCTAATTAAGAGGGCCCGTTTGGCTAAAGTCCATGCTTATATTATTGCCGAATTGCGTAAGGATATGCCGTCCATGTTTGGAAAAGACTCGAAAAAGAAAGAACTGATTAAGAACTTGGGTCAAATTTATGAAAAATTACAAAGGGATCACCAAATTTCACTGGGAGATTTCCCCGATATTAAGAAAATGCAAGATAACTTGCAGAATCAAGATTTTACTAAATTTCATCCCATTAAACCGAAATTATTAGAAATTGTTGATCGCATGTTGGCTGATGATATCTCAGCACTTATGTCGAAACTTCCTCAAGAGGAGGTTAATAATATTGCTTCGGAGACCATCATTAAAGGGGGTGCATTTGAAGGAGTGGAAGACACAGTTTCGCCTTTTGGTTACAAACGGGGCGAGGGCATTGATGCCGGTTATGGAGAAGTTGACTGGATCGTCAATAAGTATAGGCCACAATATGACAAAATGTTTGAAGGTCTATCTCCATCAGATGGCAAAGTTACAGGAGCCGGTAAGCTTTATTTTTTTTTTTTAACTTTAGATCTAAATTTGAACCAAATCCTTGCATACTATTGACAGTCAAGTGGAAATGAGTCGAATATCAGATCAATTGATTTACTGGTTAACCGACGTGAATGATATATGAGACTCCTTTATTTTAATTGTAATGAAGTTCAAATTTTGTGTTGACAAATAAAATTTTATTAAACCAATAGTTATAAAGACAATTAACATGTCATAAAACAATGTCGATCAATAATATTCTAAAAAAAAAAGCAGTTTTTGTATATGAGTAGTCGTTATATTATATTACATTATATAAATTATGTGGTTGATCATTTTTAATGTTTCAAAGATAGTTTAAATAGCCGATTATGATATATTATATTGTTATCTAATTTTTTTTTTTAAATGTATAGCTTTTTTAAAACTGGTCTCATGCAGGTCGTTTTATGGTATTTTTATAAACAATGATCAAATTTAAATTTGTCAATTTTAAAGATTTTTCAAAAATATAAAAATAGCAAAAACTTTTATTAATCCCATTTTTCACAATTTTATTATGTTTTGATTACCTAAAACAATTTAAACTTCTTGCAAAATATAAACGTTGCGATCATTCTCTTGAAACGCTGGAATAATCATAACAAAAGGAAAAAATAGGGAATTAGAAATTTTACAAACAAATCTGAATCGGCATGCATTTATCTTTAATTCTTGTGTAGCAAAGATAGATTTTAGAAATCATATGCCTAATGTAACAATTAAGGATTACGATATAGAAAATGAAAGTTTAACCAAGAAATTTTGTTTGATTATTTCATATAAACATACATTATCTTTTTATTAAAATTTGCATTCCAAAATCATTTTGACTAATTTGCCTTAAGTTACAACTTTTATCATTGGGTCATGTCGGTTTAATTTTAAATGTTATCTAAACTGACCAAATTTAAAAAATTTTAATGTATAAAAAATACTGATCATTTAGTTAAATTTAAATTATCGAGTCCCCTTCAATAATTGGATGTTACGTAATTCGAACAAACGTGATCAGAATTTAGGTCAAACAAGATACATGTTAATTAGATTATGATTTTTGTTTTTAACAAATTGATATACATGAACAGGAGTGTGCACTTTCTTTATTAAAGCATATCAATTTAAAACTTTTATTTCTACAATATGAAAGCTAATCGAATAAATTGTTAGTGCAAATATTTGATATTTACATTTATCATAAATTTTATTGATATGGTGTTTCATAATTTTTATTAGATAAATTTTTTGTCATACTCGTTTCGAAAAATTCAAATTTTTTACAACCAGTACTCTACATTAGGGCCTACTCTACATACTATAGTCGAGTTTCGTTTATTTGAAGGAAGATAGGGCTAAGTGCGACGAAATAATATGCTGTCTTGTCTCGAAAAAATGTTTCTGTAAAATGTAAATAATTAACTGCCAGGTGATAAAATTAGAAAGAAAATTTAAAAAATATTCGTTTTATCTCATTTACGAGGAGAACCCGTCAAGTGTAACTCTAGGATCGGGACAAGCTTTGTCAGGTTGAAAGAGCACTAAAATTTATTTTAAAATAAATTTAAAAACAAAAACCATGTGTTTGCTTAATTTTAGTGCTCTTTCAACCTACTAAAGCTTGTCCCGATCCCAGAGTTACACTTGAAGGGTTCTCCCCGTTAGTACATTCCCACGCCTAGTATTGCACTTCTCTATACTACATAAATCCCAATCTTTATTGAGAACATTTGAATCAATAAACATTACACATATAAAAGTCAGGTGATAATAAAAATTATCATTTTCACAATTTGAACCAACCCACACACTCTTGGATATTATAAAGTTTTAATAAAAATATGACATGCAAAAATTTTAAAAAGGTACTTATCTGAAATTACAACCAACAACACATTACAAGGGCTTTAAGGGAGAATGGGCATTATTAAGACCTAAGCTTTTTTGATCAAACTATCCTATAAAAGACGATGTCCCAGTTATATTTAATCCTCAATTAAATAGATCAAGTCTTCGATAGGGTTTGCAAATTTTACGTTCGGGTTTTTGAAAAAATATTTAAAACCCTGAATCCCTGGAAAGTTCTTGGGGAGGGACTAAATTTTGAAGCAAGAAAAATTAATAACAGCTTTATTTAGTTAACTTCACAGATACTGCTCTCAATTTTTATTTTGCCTTTCTCATAGTAAATCTTTTTCAATATTTTTTTTTGTGTAAATACAGTAGACACTCGATAACGCTCACATGGTTTTGTTTAGCGTTGCGCAGTTATAAACTTGTTCATGTTGCAGTTTTTATTGTAGTATATGATGATCCATAAAAAGAAACATGTGTACATTAGTAGTGATTCACGATATCGCGTGTCTACTGTAATACGAATATATTGATTTGAACGTAAATCAAATACAAACATACCTTCAGTTAGAATATTTAATGCACTAATTTGTAATAAACAAAAGCGCAGTTAAGGACGACATTAAGGATAACTATAAAATAGAACACAACCACTTCTATCAATCTAATTTTTGAGTTTGTCTAATTTAATTGTATTTTTTCAGCCGCCAAATCAGAAATGGTGAAATCGAAATTACCTAACTCAGTATTGGGAAAAATATGGAAACTGGCAGATGTAGATAAAGATGGAATGTTGGATTCAGATGAATTTGCATTAGCGATGCACTTAATTAGTATCAAAATTGATGGTAACGATTTACCTTCAGAATTACCAGATCACTTGGTTCCACCTTCAAAACGTTAACGATTCATTAAATATAATTTCTATATCATACTTTCATACTCCACAAGTGCTATTTATTGATTATATTTATCTTTGTGCCTCTTTAAGTCGAGTATGTACAAGTCTCTCACTTGTGTCTCAAATACCAAATACATTAGTTATAAATTTAATATTCTTTACAAAACTACAATTTTTAAATTTGACACCCAATAACTACTTTAATATTAAAAAATAGAAATAGATAATGTGATATGAATGTACTGTAAATAATGTATAATAATTGAAATTCTTAAATTTTTCGTTATAAATTTTAGATTTTTATTTACAGGGTAAATTTGTTAACTATTTTATCAGTTACTATTTTCTTTATATCTTGCTGACTCAATATTTCCAATGAGTCGACATAAAAATTCCTAAATATATTTTTTTATATGGGTCAACTATCACAGCACCTTGCTTTTTTATTATTATAAAAATAAACTTTGTAATCCTTCAAAATTATCAATATTTAGTTTAATGTATTATTTTTCTTGATCAAATATTTTAAATAAAAAGCACACTAATTTGGTGAATAAATATGTGGTCGAATATTTCATATCAGGATAAACAGCATTAAAACATCCAAAAACTAAATATGTAATTTTGCTGTTTGGAAATGCTGTACCTACCAATGGTGACCCGATATTTTGCTACTGGACATTTTGTTTCCAAAAAATTTAGTAAATTTGTCCATCTTTTGTTTTCTGAAATTAGTTTTCTATTTGTTATTAATTATAGTTTTTAAATTTATTTTTAATAAACCAGAAATGCTAGTGAAATGTTGAGGAGCGAATTATTCGTGAATGAAATATCCTAGAACCACCTATAACAGTTTATTTTTATAATTTTTTTATTACGATTGTGTAACAAAAGCAAATCTTGCTTTTTATATAAAAGTGTACAAAAAATAACGCAATGTTGTATTTTAAAAATAATACAGTAATTTCAAATACAATTTTAGTTTTTTAAATTTATGTGTTTATTCAAATAAATATATATTTCCTTGGGTATTTGCAGTTGTTTATTTTGTTGTTAATGAGTAAAATCTTTATTATCTCTCCTGTTTAATATTTCAACTGTAAATATAAATTTTTAGTTCTTAAACAAAATAATTTTAATTACCAACAATCAGTAAATAGGAAGTTATACTTTTATGTATTAGTCATTTGAACAGGTAATACAAAGTACTATGGTCAAGTGGAATAGAACAATATTGATATTTTCTAAATATTTTTTATTCTATTGGGAATTTCTAAATTTTGTACTTTGAAACATAATTTTTCGAAGAAACAAATTAATTGCTCATTTAGACAAAGGTTGCACAAATAAAGCAAGAAACAATTTTTATTTAAAAATATTTTGGTATGCACTCTTTATTAAAATTTTAATTTAGTATATATTAATTTGTATTTTATGTTCACACGACTTACTAGGTGATCGTTATAGTAATACAACACAAGTGGACTTGTTTCTTTTCATACATATAAATATATTTTAATTAGACAAAAGTTGTAGAAAATAATACAAAGAACAATTTTTGTTTGAACATATTTTTAACAGCCATAAGGAGTCATTTATAAATTATGTGACACAAGGGTGGGGGGAGTTCAGCCCTGCGTGACGAGGGGGAGAGGAGGTTTCCAAAATTATAATGTCACGTCAAAATTTTTTTGTATTATATAAATTATTTTCAAAATTTCATTTTATGCAACAGTGAAACAAATGTCTTTCACGATTCATTCCAGAATCAATCTTCATTAACTTTCGTCAGTTGTGATTTTGGGGAGATTAAGCCCTCTCCCAGTGGCGCCTATGAAAAATAGCCTTCAGTTTTCTACAAGAGATTAAACGGAAGGTGCAATTTTGTCATCAGAAGTTCCAAAAATCACAAAATCTTATCGATTTTTGTTCAAACACTATCGTTTTCAATCTAGATTTTTTTTTCATCACACAAAAGTGGTCTACGGATAAGGGAAATTATAGACTCAATTATCTATAAATGTATGTAGAAAATAAGTTTGTAGCTGTAATAATTTTCTAAAATAAAAAATTATATTTCTGTTCCACTACGGATTTAATCTTCTCGTCCATCAAAACCAGATTGCTGGAGCTCTGGCTATCAGCTTTAGAGCAGAAAGGTATTTATTTTCAATGAGACCCTTTATCGAGATGACAAAAAATTCTATCATTATCCCGTTATTACTGACATTGATAAACCTGACGAGCTTGATATTTAAGTTAACTACAACCTTTTATCTTGATAGGATTTGGATGGGTTACTCCCACTTGGGAGACAATATGATTCTGTACTTTTTCATGATATATTCTGGGCAGGGATTGTTATTTGGGTTTAGCCTTAGATTTAGCACTGCCGCTAAGTAGTTCCAGTGGCGGATTCAGAATTTAAGAGGCCCCAGGCGCAATTTAATTTTGAGGCCTCCTCTAAAAATTTGCTACTCACATCAGTAGTCATTTTATTAGCCAACTTAAAAAAAAGGTTTTCGATATGTTTTCCCTATGCCACAATTTGTTATGAATTATGAAATTCGGAAATTCAGAGCGATTACTTCATGAAATTAGGTGACGCGCATAAATTGCGCTCAATTAACGAGATTCGCATAGGATATTTGACTATAATTTAAAAACCTCACTAAATGATTCTTATGTGTATGTAACACATATGGAATTTTTATTTTTTCAAAAAATTTTAATCCAAAATACTAAAAATTAATGTTTTAAGTTTATACTAAAAATAATGATTAGTTTAAACGCTCATTTATTGTCACGTGGTGTGTTTATCATAAAACTGAAAATTTCTTCGTTTATTTCTTCGTCTCTTATACGCTCTTGGATCCTTTGACGATTTAAACCAAACTTGATAAACAACCCCAGTTTTTCAGTTGCAGGTTAAACCAAAAAGTGTTGGTTAACCAATGATATTGCGTAAAAAACAGCTTTTCAACGTATTTCATTGTTTAACCCAAATTTTTTTGTTTAACCTGCAACTGAAATACTTGCCCTAACTCAGTAGGACTTGGGAAAGGTTATTGTCAATGGCGGATTTAGAATTTGAGAGGCTCCAGGAGTAATTTTATTTTGAGGCCAACTCTAAATATTTTTACTACTCACTACATCAGTGTTGTTATTTCATATTGTTTTTAATTAATTATTTTCATTACAAAAAAAGTTAGATAAAATTACTTTATTTTATTTTGAGAGCTGAATTTTGAGGCCCCCTGGATTTATGAGGCCCCAGGCGCGCGGCTCTTGCGCCTGGTTTTCCTTTTCTTGGTTTAGTGATGAATTTTGGATACTTAACTTAAGTATGCTCCTCGGTCCGGCCTTGGGTGGTGGTAAGAGACCAAATGGAGTGACCTTGGTTCCGTAGCGACAAGAGAGAATAGTTGGGAATTTTGTGTCAAATGACCAGTTCAGCAACGACGAAATCGGAAAAATTTAAATATGACACGTTATAATGTTAGGATTTTGAATTTCACGCCCCCGAATCTGGTATTTATTATTGGCACAGTTATTTTACGTCTAATCACTTTGCCAGTCGCAGAGCCACCTTTAAATTAAAAACCCTTAAACGTCCCCAATCGGCAGAAACCTAATTTCTGTTACCCTCCCATATTGGCGATGTAAAAGCGTAGTCATTGCCGTAAGAATGGCACATAAATTTAAAACTCGCGCTAAATTCAAATGTATTGGCTAATACAACAAAGTATAGATCAATAAATGATCATTATGATTTCTCAGATTTCGCGATGCAAAATTGAAAACCGAAAGGGCCCAGGAAGAAGACAATGCTCCTGGCTGAAAAATCTTAGAGACTGGACCGCAATAACTACTCAAAACAGCACAGAACCGAAACGAGTTTGCCAGAATTGTTGCCTACCTTCATTAATGATTGATGACGGCACCTGAAGAAGAAGAAGAAAAAGCTTTTTAGAATATCTGTGCGAAGGCTTTGGTCGCTTTGAACCTCTTGTTTTAACTTGTTGAAAAATATGAATAAATGAGCAGGGCCATATTTAGACTTAATTTTCTATGGGAGGGGGGAAAATTAATGTTTCTGTGTTAGTTTTATAGGTTTTTTTGTTTTTTTCTCATTTTTTTATGTTTGCAATCGAACTTCCTGAACATTATTAATTGATAAATAATTTCGGGGAGCTTCTAACCCTTCCCCTAAATATGGCCTTGAAATAAGCAGGGCCGTATTTAGATTAAATTTTCGTGGTGGGGGGGGGGGGGGGGGGTTAATGTTAAAGTTTAATGTCTTTGTTTTAGTTTTAAAAATTTTCTATGTTTTTTTCTGACTTTTTTACGTGTGCAATCGAACTTCCTAAACTTTATTAATTGACAAATATGGCATTGAAATGAAGATAATCAAAACCGGTGTGCAGATGGCACTTTTTTTCATAACGCTTCCCCCCAATGGTAATTTCTGGGTATGTGCCTTATCAATGCCAAGTGAAATAGCAAAACATCGTGGATGAAATTTTGCCCAAGGTTCTGCGGAATAAACCAAGGGTTCCGTCAAGAAAACTCAAAATGGTAAAAATTAAATTTTACCGCGTATAAAAGGCATTCCCAGGCTCCCAATCGACGTTTCGCCATATTTTTGATACTTCCTAATAGTTCCGTGGCCAAAATTAATTGGATTCGCTTCGTTAAACCTTTTTTGGATTTATAATTTTTGCTGGTTTTTCATTCGACGATTATTCTAAATGTAAATTATATTTATAGAATTATTTATAAGCCTATTCTTCTTCAATTTATCTTCAGTTTATCATTAAATTTAATTTTATAAAAATTGCATTTTTCAACTTTAATTTAACCCTTTCGGTCAGGGTGGTCATTTAAACGAACATGAAATGATTATCTGAAAAAATGAAATTATTCTAAAAGTAGGTATTATATTTTATGTAATATTTTCATTTTAAACTCTTTTTCCTACTCTTTTTCCTTTCTCGGTCACGACTTTTTGTTTTTTTAAGAAAAAAAGTTCAAAATGATAATACGTAATATATATAATTTTTTTAAAATATTTTTAGAATTATCTCATTTTTTAAGAATTCATTTCGTGTTCATTTAAACAAACACCGTGACCGAAAAAGTTAAAAAATAAAAATTTGTGACTGAAAGGGTTAAAAAAATCTTAACTCTGTATAACTAAAAGTATAA
The DNA here is from genome assembly GCA_963170105.1 of Cantharis lateralis. Classification (NCBI taxonomy): domain Eukaryota; kingdom Metazoa; phylum Arthropoda; class Insecta; order Coleoptera; family Cantharidae; genus Cantharis; species Cantharis lateralis. The sequence continues at coordinate 7,167,795 of OY720630.1, read as the reverse complement.
CTTTTCCAGACGAGCGAAGAAAATTATCGTGCGAAGCGAAACCGGGTTCTACGGTTGCAGAACCGCGTAGTAAAAACTCGATTTCCTCCCGCCCTTTACGCTATTATTTATGTTTATAAGAAATTTAAAAAACAAATTTTGACAATAAAAATAAAATTGGTTTGTTTTCTAGGTTAAGCAAAAAATCGAACTTGAACAAATAACTTGATTTTTTTTCAAGTTATTGGATATTGCTGGATCAGAACTATTGCCTGCTTTCATAAAACTTTTAACAAACCTTCAAAGGCATAGACGCCGGATAGGGGGGGGGGCAAAGCAGGACACTTGCCCCCCCTTAGAAAATTAAATTTTTTGTTTCTACCTAAAATATTAAGAATTTTCTTTTAAAATCATAAAGCCTAACAAAACTGAATACTTTGCCCCCCTCTATATTTAACTTTGCACCTCTTTATATTTAACTTTGCCCTTCTCTATATTTAACTCTTCCGGCGGCACTGATCAAAGAGTAGGGCCGAATAAGATGATGAAAAGTGCACTTGGACCAAATTAATTATTCTGCTAAAAAAAATATAAAATGCCATGTAAATAATCAAATTTTGACCTTAAGAACATATTATATGAGAACATAATAGTGGAGACTTGATAACTTCAATATAATAAAATAATTGTATTTAAAGATATTTTTAATTTTTTACGGCCTTAACTATGGCTGAAAAATTATAAATAAATTTACAAAAACGGATTTCATTAATTATAACCATTTTAAAAATTTTTATCGACAAAAAAATCTTATGGTTGGAAACCAAAAATTCTTTTATTGCTACCCCAATAATAGGAGTAGAATATAAATATTTGGATTGAAATTATACTTTTCGATGATCTATTGAATGATGTATCACACGTTTAATTTGGTCGAAGCAGTGGCGGGAGGGGGGGGAACCGTCCCGGGTCCTGCAAAGAAAGAGGCCCGATTTAAGTGACATTATTATTAAAATTATGAGTTAAGGCTTATTTAAAATATTGCCTTCAAAAATTTCTAATGTTTAAACCTCTTGACCTTAAAAAATCAAAATTTCCCACCTGCGGTGTTCGTAGAGGAGATCACCCCTCTCCACCCCTGTAGGGAGCCCAAAAATACTTTAGGGCCCCGGGCCCCAGAGTGCCTTAATCCGCTACTGGGTCGAAGGGCACTTTTCACCATGTTATCTGATTACTCTCCTTGAACTAACCAATAGAAAATTATGTTAGTACTATCAAGCCAATGGAAAGCGTGGGTTAATTTTAACGGCTCGTAAAAAGTTTTATAATACTGGGCATATTATTCTGTAATATGTAGTATGGTAGCTGGATACCCAGCTTCGCCTAGGATCTCTTTAAAAATAAAATACTTTGCATTAGTCTGTGTACTCAAACGTTTTCCAGTCTTGCTTCCCGTTACTCGTTTGTTTCATACTAATTTTTTTGAACTTTTTTAACCTTTTTATTGGAATCATGATTATTATCGTTTTTGAATTCATCATTAATTGTTAAACAGCTAATATTAAGTTCATAGAATCTCGTTAATCTATTAATGCGCGTCAACAGATCTCTCTCTCCTCTCAACCTTTTTAACATTTTCTAAAAAAAAACAACTAAGCAATTTATATTTTTATAAACAAAGTCACATTTTGATATTTATTTCAACCTTACGAAGCGACGTTTATGAGTATTCGACACATTCTACTTTATAACATAGGACAAGAAATGGGTCCTGTTTTTTTCTAGTAATTAGAGCTTTTACGTACTTAAAAAATGCATTACGAAGCGAATAAAAAGTGTTTTTATAAAAAAAATTATTTTCTAGCATTTTGAATTATTTTCTGTTAGGGGCCCTCAAACCGTCTGGGTCCCTGTGCGCCGCACCGAACTGCCCTATCATAACTACGCCACTGGTCTAAGAGTGTATAACATACGAACAAACAAACATTCATTTTTATATTATAAGAAATAAGCAGGCCCGGCTCGTGGCATTTTCAAAGTGTGCACAGTGTAAATTTTGAAAAAAAATTTTCAAATTGGCCAAACATTCCTCACACAACACATGCAAAAAGAAAACCACGAGCCGGGCCTGACTACAAATAAAATAAATTGATATAATATAGAATATCGTACATTATTTCCGAAATGGTTGCGTATTTTTCCAAAATGATTGATCAAAGTGCACACTCTGTTATTCGGTATAGTAAATAATTGAAGTAATTACAAAATTTTCCCATAAATGACAGGGTAGGATCCAGTATGTTGTTGACGCTGCGATACTGCAAAGAAAAAAGTGAAAATTTGGCACGACGGCAATGTTTGTTTATCTGTTTGTTCAAAAATAAGACAAATGTTTTGTTGGTACTTAAAAGAATCATCACCTAGTATAATTGTTTGCATAAATTAGCAATATTTGACGTAATTACCATTACCTACTTACGTATGCTTATAAAATTAAAAAGTAGAAGAATTCCCACCATTCATTATTTTAAAATTATGATAAAAGGAATAATGTAGGTCAGATGTATTGATTTAAATTTTATGGTAACTGTAATTTGTATAAATTAAAAAGATTCACAAATAAATAATAAATATTGATTGTCGGGAATAGTAAAATATCGGTAAGGCGGTGTTTGAATGGCCAATGAAATGCAAGTGTCGAAAGCGCGATAATTTAAATTTTAATGATGGAAAAATGAAATTAAAACGCCATTTAATTTTTTATAATTCAAATGTTATCTTATCTGCAATTAATTATTGTGTTATTACACTGTTATTAAGTAGGTTGATAAATATAAATCGTATGATAAACAATTTTATAAGTTTAAGTGTTTAGAAGTGATTTTCGATTAAAAAAACAAAAATAGCGAATTAAAGATTTTCCTAGGGTTATCTTTAGATAATATGAATTTGAATTTAGAATATCGGAATATCGAGTGATGAATCATGTTCTGAAAATACTCGCGCGGGGAGCGGGTTGCATTTCTATATTGTAAAACAGATGATGATTGTAGGGCAATGCGAAAGGTGAATTGATCCGAATGCGAGAGAGACTACGTTTGTTTTTTGTTTATCAATCAATACAATGCCTATGTTTATGTTGATAGCATTTCTTTGACATTTAATTTGGAGGTTATTTTTTTAAGTGCGAGGAAAATTTCCTTGCTTGTTATATTGAGAAGTTATAATTAAAACGTTATGACCCGCATTCAATGATATCCTAGTATTAGTCATCGCGGTTATTTCCTTTAAGGTTAGCTTTGCTCATGCGCCGAGCTCGAACCAGAATATGCCATAGCGGTATACTAAAAATACTGGAGGTATCGATGGGGGTACCAACTGAATGATCAGAGTGCGTATGACTCATTTTAAAAGCTTTTTAGTCGTCATCGTTTGCGATATGTGTGGATCTTGTTCAACTACTGTACAAGACGAAAACGCGCGTTAAATTAATTGCGTAAAATCAAAGATGTTCCGTATGGCTGGTCGCAAAAATCATACGACACCCTTCCACAATGTTAATTAGTTTTAGTGTTTTTCAAAAATGTTCTTATCGGTGTAAATCTGTGTAAGTGCAAGTGTTAACCTAATGAATGTAAATATTGGTCCCAAATACCGATAACCAGCTAAATTTGCACTTGCCACTCAAAATTATATTTTTGCAATTTTTGGATTTTAAATTTTTGGTAAGATTTTTAAATTATTACTTTTTCTTAACGTCTCTTATCCTTGACGTAATTCTACATATTATCATTTTTATTGCTTTTCAAACATTTATCGTCGCACATACCTTCACATTAATTTCCAAAATCAATATACAACACGTTGGAAAAACTGCACTCCGTTCAAGTTTCTTTAAATTTGAATTTTTATCAAATTGTTTGATAATCGATCTTTTTATCAATTCGGAGTGACAAAACTCGACGAATTATAATAAATTAAACTGTTAATTATCTTACAAATGGGTTAATCAAAATTTTAAAATATTAAATATTGTATGTTATGAGTCATTTAATAAGGTATATTACGAGACATTAATGAGCGATTCATTAATAAATCAATTAAATTTTTTCAAATTTAGATATTTGCACAACTCGTTTTCTAATTTGCAATCGGGCAAGGTTCTCTCACTTTTAAAAAAATTTATATTTCATAATTCACATACTTGGCGTAAACTTTAAAACTGCTAATTGTTGAATCAATTAAGGATGAATATGTAGATTATTACAGTAGCGACAATTTTTACGCTCGATAAATTATCATCCACAAAATGTATTTACATATTTTTTCAAATCTTGAAAATAAAACATTTGTCATTGTGTATACAATACCTATTTTTCTTTTTTTTTTTGACCTTGACGTTTTGTTAATTAACCAGATTCATTTAAATAAATACCCACAATTTTCGCCCTGTAACCCAAACCAGCGATCACGTCCAGCCACTGCCGATGAAATGTAAAATTTTAACATTATTTTTCGTAGTCAAAAATTTACCCCCCCCCCCCCCCCCGGATAGTCGTTCACTGAATCAAAATTCATAATCAAAAATATTATTACTGTTATTACAAAGTGATTGAAAAAATGTATAGACCCTCGACCTTGGCTTCCCGGCCCTGAAACCCGACCCGGATTTGGCTCTACGTTCTGTACCCTGAAACAACGAAACAAATAGGCTTTTATAGTATGTTATAGGGGTATTGTCGGGCCGCTCTCTGTTTTCTGTGCCTGCCCAAATTTTGTAACATTCTACCGCATTGGTGCACTGGAGGGTGTTCCACACCCCCCAGACCCCCCGGACTTACACCTAAAGTTTTTGTCAATAATGCTAGCCAATCTTATAATAGTAGTTTGAGCTAACTTCAACTGAACTGAAGCTCAACGACTGTTTACAAATTTTAGAACTTTTAAAACAATTTAGATTACGGCATATTTAAAAGTTCTAAAATTCATTTTAACATTTTTACGGGTGAGTTCAGCTTTAGCTGTTATTTTAAAACTGGCTCACAAGTTCTCTTTAAAAAATGACTTTTGTACTCCCTCTGATCGACAGGGTTATATCTACGGAGCAATACGCAATAGCGTAACCAGAAACGGACCACAAGAAGCCTTTCAGGGGGGGGGGGCAGTTATTAATTGGCCAACATGTTCTTTCGTTTCACTTCCTTTTTAATGAATTTTTTTTTTATTTTGCCAACTTCTCGGTGGATTCACCAACTGAAGATATCACGGGGGGCTCCCCGTAAGGGGGCGGTCTGAACTTAGAGACATCTATTTCCTCAAGGACATAATAAACTATTTACCGTATCGAAATGCAATTTTTATGTATCTCGATTTGGGTTCATAACCCGTTATTTTGGGCTTCTATATGTGAAAAATTGTTCTGTTTTCTAAAGTTTAACTAAAAGCGGACTCCAGATGTCAAGGCGGTAGATGATCGAGGTTACGATCTGGGAGAACTCATATTATGTACTTTCTTTTTAAGTTCAAAATCGGCTATTTTACGTACACTTACGTGCACATATTTAGCTGAAATATTTATCGAAATTGCATTTATTTTGTCGATAACACAATTTGTAAATTTTTCCAAAAATTTTTTTATTCAAAAAAATAATTATGGCATTCATTTTACCACTTTACGACAATGAAAAATTACCGAAATATTTCGTATTTAATCAAAAAATATCAAATATTGAAGAAATTTCTTGCAAATTCTTTTTATTTTTTTTAAATTGACATTAATTTTTACCACACCTTTACTTAAAATTCCTCTTTACTTTTTAAGTTAATTTCTAATGAATAATTCAATTTTTATGGCATTATTTTGTGATTCTGAAGGATTTTGCTATTTTTAATCAAATTTTTTTTGGAAATTTTAATATTTTTAAAAGAATTACAGCACGAATCCCGGTTGTAACTATTATTGATTTTTTGTTAATAGAATATTTATATACAGGGTGTCCCGTTGGAAAGTTACATCATTTAAATGAAAATATTCTCAAATCGTTGAAAATAAAATTTGAATGAAAGATTTTTTTAATTTCTTCTTTTAATGTTTTTCTCAAGACTCTAAAAACTCTCTATTGTCTAAAACTAACGACTTGAGGGTTATCCATTAAATTAAGGAAAAAAACGTTTTTTGGCAGCATTTTGATACAAAATTTTTTGAAAATCTAATCTGTTTTGCGGAGAAATAGAAAAGTAATAAATTAAACAAGACAGTTAATTTACAAAATTATCAAAATTCATTTTTAACCAATAAAATTAAGATTAATCTATACATTTTTGAAATAACGGTAAAAACGAATGAGACCAATCTGTGGCTTCTATACAGCTACCCATTTTACAAATTCTAAGTTTTCCGGTTAACGTAATTCAGTAAATATCAATTTTTTTAATAATCTGGGATAAAATTTTTCGAAAACATTTATTGAACCTAAGTTGTAGCCCATTCAATTTGCGTTAATTTTTTTTAACCCAAAAAAATATAACTCGGAATATTCGACGTTTCTATTCTCAATTTGTTCTATAACTCGAAAACCGTTGATTTTAGACAAGAAGGGATTAAAGCCTTTTTTGACGAGAATTTCGCGTTCTTTAAAAAATCTCGGAATCATTTACACTAAAAAATCAATAGTTTCAGTGCTACAGCTATTAAATGATGTAAAAATCATATAAAGCACTATTGGTGGGTAATTTTTGTCTAATACTTGAATTAGTAGTTTTGAAAAATTAAAAAAAAATTTTTTGTTGTTTTGTGTGTATGGAGTTGATTCCACAACAGTAAATAAATCCTATGGTATCGGCGGTAAAGGTTTCCTGTTTTTTCGTGTGGTTCGACGTACGGAATATAATAACAAATGTAGTAAAAACAATTTGGGCAATTAAATACATACATATGGACATGATAAAGCAAGTGATTCATCTTCAAAGTTCCCTCTATAAATATTGTATTTTTACGATCTACTTTTATGTGCACCTTGTGTATAAAAGAACGCATTGTTGCTAATATTTGTTCATAAGGTATTTACTTTAGGTTTCGTCTGAGTTGATTCAGCTGTTTAATTTTTATTGATTTTGTCATAACTTTCTATTTTGATGTTTCTAAAAGAATTTCTGATATTTAAAAGTCTATGAAAGTTCTTCTTTTGCGCAAAAGCTACCTTCGTAAACTCGACCTTGATGGCGGGCGCCATGGCGCTATGCGTAATATTAAAACTTCAAGCATTTCCTTGATTAACACCAATTTTTTCAATCATAAAGAAAAACCAAAAAAATCATTTTGTCATCAGATGTTAAGCATTTCAACATTGTTTAAGTTTTAAAATCACTCAAAATCAAAAACAATATATTGATGCAATTGTTTGATAAACATAAAAATTGTCTACGCAATACATTTTTGTACCAATTTTCTTCGCAGTAGTCACTGTACATATATTGGGAAATTCTGAGTCATTCAAAAAGAGCTGACTCGACGATAATATTTTGTAATCCAAATGGGTCAAACTTTGAACTTTTTCCACCAATATTTTATCCTGGTGGATTAGCAGTTTCTTATCGGTGTTTCGTTCACACGGTTTCGAGCTATTATTTGTTGAAATTCCATTTAAACTAGGGTACCCGGATATATGACTAAAACTTAAGAAAAATAACCTAAAATGGTGGTTTAAATTCTGAGAAACTATGAGGTGTTTTTTGTTTTTTTCCTAACGGATTGGGTTCATAGTGTTTTCAAACCACAACCGATTATAACATTTTTTGGTAATTCCAGAGATAAATAATTTGGTTTGTTGCCATAGTAAAGTATATTGAACCAAAAGGTACCTATAATTATTTTCTTTTATCCAAAATTAAAAGTCTTTTCGAATGTGACGAGGTATTTTTTGACGGTTTGTATTATATTCAGTATAGACACATATTTATCAGAATGCTGATCTTTGATATGTATTTCCTGGGGGTGCTGGTGGGCCGAACAAAACAGTATATTATCACATTGCTTATCATGCTTCGTATGTTTCAAGCTTTGCTCGTCCAACTATGCTGATATTCACAAGTTGTCGAAACGCACAGTAAGACAAAATTTTGAACGTGGGAGCAGGAAGAGAACTTTTTTGTTTGTAGGAGATAAAGTACCGTGAGTATAAGCACAGCTACAATACAAGATATGTTTTTGTTTAAAAGTAATCCTGAGGTTCATAGCGGCGGTTTGAATTATATTTATTTGAACACCCTGTATATAATATAAAGATATTGGTAAAACTTTGTGATCTGTGGTGATCGGTGATATAAGTTGACTTCCTACGCGGATAATTTTACAAATTCCCACAACACATCAGATAAATCGAAACATTGAGGTTAGGAAATTTTTGAATTTTATCACACTATACAGACTATACATAGCGGCGCCTGATAACTGACTTCTGGTTTCGTTCTATTTGAAGCTAATGTGCTGATGTACTTATTATTATTACACATCAGAAATTTTGAAACGTAATTTTTCAGCGGTCGTAAAGTTTCTAATATTACATTAAAACGATACAATTCGCGTTTGCTTTGAAATATGAAAGTTTACATTGTTTTAAAATATAACAACTTTGCCATAATTTAAAAAAGGTGAAAGGATAAGAGCCAAATAATTTTGTGAATAACTTTTGTGCTTTAAATAAACTAGACAATTTTGTAGTAGAAAAACGTTGTATTTAAAAATATTTTCTTACTAAACCCAATATTTTATTATTTTGAGTTGATAAAATACACTCAGCTTATATTAACTTGTGATTAAGCAGTTCAATGTTTCAGTCGAGCTATTTTATTATTTTTTTTGTAGTAATCTCGTAAAAATAGTAGAGATTTTCTAAGTGATTAATTTAATAAGCAGGGAATACTCATCATCGTCTTATGCAGGTGTATTTCACTATAATTTAGTTTTAATATTTATTATTATACCATACATATATTTATTATTACATGTTATTAAATTCTCTTAAACTTTTAAATATTATTTAATTTTTTCTAAACAAACATTTTATCGATTTTTTTAACATTAAAACTTGAAAGTATAAATAACCCCCTCTCCCTGAAAATGTAATAAAAATGATTTACGAAAGAAATTTATAAACTTCAACTACGCCTTTGCTTTTAAAAGTCACATTAAAATTACAATACACTGCAATCATCTCGTACTTTTTATTATCTTACTACATTTCTTATCATTAAAGACTGATTTTATTTATGATATTGGGTTCGCGTAATCAAATAAAAATATTCAATTAATTTTATGTTCGGATTTTAATTTTAAATTAAAGAATCTTAATTTAAAAATAACCAGATAATTTTTATTTTTTTTTTTATTCGTTTTGGTTTCCCTAATCGTACTTACATTAAAAAAATATATTAATTTATTGTGGCGCATAATCAACAAATTAGTTATATAATTTTAAATCGAAACTGATAAATTGATTCACAAATATATTTAAGTGATTTTGATTTGCTTACAAATTATTAGTTTATCAATTATATTCATATAAATCAAGTTATTAAAGATCGGGACTGCGAAAGACTGCAAATTTATAGGTTAAAGTCGTTAATCGGGGGAAATTTTCAAAACTGATCGACCACATTAATATTTTATGATTTATCATGTAGAGGGCGGAACAATAAAAATATACTCAACGCTGTTATTATTTTATTTTAATTAACTGGCGTAGTAGTTTTCGTAAATAGCCAAAATAATTAAGTCATCCCAATTCACTTTAAAGATTTAATCTACAGGACTTCTAAAACAATTACTTGTTTGTAAGGGGATTATACCGTCCTTCTGTAATGTAAATGCATGAATAGTACTTAGGGTTACTTATGACCCTTTGTTGATGCTTTGAGGTTAATACAGTGACGTCACTCTTAAAACCTTTAAGATAAATGGAGTTTTAAACTGTGAGTCATCCACAAAACCAAAATTCGGAGAATCCAAATATTTTTATTTAGACTTTTTCAACGGGTTACGGTTTTTATCAAATTTTCAAAAAATATCCTAATAAAACATTTTGGAATGAAGCAGTTTCGTGTACCACCCTGTAGTGGAATCAACATATGAATGGCGATGATAAGGTTACAACACTTCCTGAAAACCCGGATATAATATAAACTTCCTATTTTCTATATCAGAATGAAAAGATTGAATTTGTAATATTTTTCAAACGGTTTTATTTTTATAAAATTTTGCAAATTCCATCTAATAGTATTAAGTTACTATATTGTATATTATTGTATCTAAAGTTTTAAGTTGTAATCCAATTACAACTTGAATCGCTTTGTACGAGAAATAATTATAATTGCGTTTCATTAATAAAAAAAAAAGTTGTAGGTAATTCAGTTTTTTATAAAATTGCGAAATCAATTTATTTCGTAGAAAACAGGAAATGGTGTAATATTATGATTACATTTACAATGGAATCTTTTCGATCTTAATTATCACATTTTTTATTATATTCAAATTTGAATTTTTACTTTTCAAGACGGTCATCCACCACGGGGTTACTCAAATTTTTAATTTTGTATTTTCGTCAAATGAATAAATTAAAATGAATTTTTTTAAATGTAGATTTCCAAAAAAATATTGACCTATTTCATCTCTCTAAAAAAGTAAAAATGAACTGAATATACTTCATTTTTTGTTTCACTAGATTTTTAATTTTTCGAAATAAAATTTTGAATATTGTAATTTTTTATAAAATTTATTTATTATTCTCAATTTAAAATGCAAGTTCAGACTATGACGAACAAGGTTTGCAGACAAAGTTTTAATAATATATTCACACAATGTCAGTAGCGGGACTAAACCGTAGCTGGATCACTTTTAGTTTCTACATTTATTTAATTTTTTGGGGAGATTTAATTTTCTGAATATTTTTTAAAATTACAGTTTAATATCCTAAGTAAACCAAAAGAGAATTTAAAGATAAAGGGGGTGAAAAACTTGTTTCAAGTACAACAGAGCGTGATGTCATAGAGTACGTAAAACAATGGAAAATCTTCAAGTGTGAAAGAATATGACTCATGGTATGACTTATAGATAAGTTAGTAGGGGGTAATAAATAAGATAGAACCGGAAGTGACGCACAGATAAGTTACTGCTGACTAACTTTAACTATGGGAATGATCGACAACCCTCATTGGTGGAAAATCTAATTCAAATACAGTAATAGAAAGTATTCGTACACTCCTATGTTAACAATGTAAATTGTATCCTTAGAAGACCTTTGTTGTAATATAAAAATCGATTTTACAGCAAAAATTTTTAGACATTTTTTGTTGAAAATTTCATTATCTACATTTTTGTTCATATACATTTTTCTATTTTATCGAACCGTTTACGAGATATAGATGACAATATTTTTTGCATTATACAGAGTCTTGTTTAACCCTTTTACTGCGTATGAAAATTAAATTTCTTTCCTGCCATTCTGACCAATGTTTTTTGAAAATTGGTAGTTAAAGGTTGTTGTCTTATTTTCAAATAAGTTTAACTAAAAGCCTTGACGTCTATATACGTCATCCGCATGTGGCAATTGACGTGCAATACGTGTTTACACGCATCCGCAATGAAAGGGTTAAGTCGCGCTCAGTCAGAAACGGCGCGACAAAATAGAAAAATGTATAGAAACAAAATTGAAGGCAATGAAATTTGCAACAAAAAATGTCTAAAATGTTTTGCTGTAAAATCGATTTTTATAAGACCAAAATGGCAACTATAAAATGCAACGCGAAGTATAATAAAATAATCAAAATAAGATTTTCAAATTTTTGATCCAATCTTTGAATTAAGGACAGATGTTTTTTCAAAATTCTGCAGGATGTCCATATCAGATTCCATATTTATTATGAAAGAATGCAATGTTCATATGTTTAAAATAAATAACAGAACATACACAAAAATTCTTATTTCTTAAAACCGGGGAAGGGGGGGGGGCTGCATCCATCAGTACTTCATGTAGATGGTGTCTACGGCGTACAATAATTTGAGAACCGTTGCTTTAGAGCAATTTTTTTTAAATTTCTGATATATTTCAGGAATTCAAAAAATATTAAGACGGTTCCACAAGATGACCTGTCCATTAGAAGTTATTTACATTTTCCACCTTGTTATTTTGCTTTGGGTTTAACTGTGTCGTTGACAGGGACGGTTCCAAGAGAAATTTTTCAGACGGGCGCAGTCCTCAATTTGCCACCTGTCAATTTCTATTTTTTGATCCTTGCTTGGTATCCCAATTACCTTTTCTTTTTTTAATTCATAGGTAGGTTTTACCAATTTGACCTAATTTTTACAAATATTGGGGGGGAAACAATGTTTTCCTTGAAATTTCAAATTTGTAAATTTGGTTTTTGCATCAAAAGTATACGTTCAAATCGCATTCTGAGGACGGTACGTGTGTTAAGACGTAAATATTGACTTGACTTGTAACCGAGCGGCTGGTAACATCATGACTGTTAATAAATTGTAATTTTCGAGTTCGGTTCACCCTAGGGATTTTTTTAATGAGTTCAGCTCTTGTCAAAACGGCCCGAAGCAATTGTAATTGAACTGTAAATAATTTAATTAGCATTAAAAATTACCCATATAACCTTTCGGATGGGCGGAGCCAAGTTTATGGAGTAAGCCAATCGAATAGTTTCTTGCAGTTTTTGGTCGTATTTTTGAATGATCCATAAAATTTAATGTTTATATTTGTAATTTTCGCCCTCAACTACTATAATGTCATTAGAAAATTTTTAAAATCCTCCCAAATACAAGTAGAAATTGAATAAATTTTTATAAAAGAGTTTGTTTGAGAAAGCACGCCAAGTATAGTAGCGAAAACATTTTTGCTCTCTTCCAAAGCAGGACAGACTCATGATTATTATTAAATTTTACACGCGAACCTTCATAATGATAAAAAATATAAAATGCGTAAAAATTGCTCATACATTTTATGTCACTGTCACAAGATAACAAATTAGCAATATAGATGACAACATACTATATATTTGAATATATTTTTCAATTTAAATTGAATTACTTCATAAATTCGTTCCGCATGTTGAACACGATAATTTTATATTATTTTACTTTTTAATGCGTATTTGATTTAAGTTTTTGTTACGAATGCTAAATTTTGCATTAAAGTTTTTGACCCAATTTGTAAAATACATTAGCAAAAGTTATCAATAAAAATATCTGTTGGCGATTTATCAAGTTTGAAAATAATCCAATAAAAATTTTACGATGGAAGTTGTAAAAATGTTCGGAGGAAGAAATTGAAACTTTAAACACGAATAATTGAATTTCATTGATTTTTCCTGTTCAAAGTTATGGTAACCTAATTTTGGAAAAGTAGATAATACTTTTTGTTTGCAAAAAATGAAGTTAATTTTTAACCTCAATATTATATTTTGATTTTTATTCGTGTGAATAGAAAATAGTAGCTTGGCACTAATGTCAATTTTTCGCAACTCTTCCAGATATAGCACGTGACGTGACGAACACGTCATGTCGGCAGTGTGTCTCGAACTATCAGGCGGTAGGCCTCGAGACGGCCTCAAGTTGCCTTTGAATAGGAGCTTGAGTGAACCTGGTCCACCGACACCAACACATCTTTTTCTCAGTCCACCAAAACGCTGCAAACTGGAGTCGTCAAGTATCAGTCTTCCAACAAGTCCATGTGCCGAAAGTGCTACACTGCAGCGAGCTTTAATTTTGAAAAAGGTGAGCACACTGGACGCAGATGGACTTAAGACGAAGCTCGATACGACGAGACCAGGACCAAGGACTTTCCTTATTCTTGATTGTCGTCCTTTTATATCGTACAACATGAGTCATATTAATGGAGCAATTAATATTAATTGTTCGGATCGATTTAATCGACGGAGATTGCAGCAAGGTAAAGCAACCCTTGCCGACCTTGCCACAACAAGAGAAGGCAAAGATATGTTAAAGAAACGTTCGTACAAAGAAGTTGTTATATATGATGATGGAACTTGCGATAAGGAAAGAGTTACGTCAGCACATCCTTTATTACTCGTTTTGTCATCTTTGGTAGAAGACAACCGAGAGCCAATTCTTCTTTTGGGTGAGTACCGTATTATTTTTATTATTTACGTATTATTTTTCTTCATTTGATTTTTTTTGCTTGGGCCACTGCCAGCATTACCGTGTTATATTTTGTTTATTTGTATGCTACTTACAGCTGTGACTAATACCCCATATATGCAACTTGTCCTATTCTTAGAGTTGAAAAAACTGAGAATATCTAATTTTATTTTATGATAAATAGTTAAATTCGGTATAATTTGAAAATCAATTAAAAAAATTGCCTTTGATTTGCTGTCAAAATTTGATATAGTGTCCACGTACTATATATCGCCCGCCGAGCGAGCAACTGATATTTCCAAAATTTTGTCGAACAGGTGAGCACAAAACCAAACTTGCTTCAAACGTTGAACCTGTGCATTGGATTGTTTTGTCTACGACTCGACGCGATATGTTCGAATCGTTTCGTACAAGAATATTATTATTATTATTATTATTGTTCGTTTATTTGCAATAAATAAATCGTAAAACTTTCAAGACAATAGGCACTTATTGTTGTAAAATAGGTTATCGATTTTACTTTAAACATTGGAACGTGATGTTTTCCCTGAAAAATTCATATTTTCCGGGTGGTCAAATGTAAATTTAAAATTCATATTATTAAATCATGACCAGTGAGTCACGAACGCTCACTTTGACCTATGTATACACAACCAGTTTTCTATTAATCCTTTTGTTTTATTTAGTTTTCCTAATACGATTTTTAGCAAGTCAACATTAAATGACCTTACATTTTGATAAGCATGAAAACTAATTAGGTGTTAATTAGATGCTTACACCGATAATGTCTGTAATTCCAGTATTTACATTTTCTTAATTTTTTATCAATATCAATATACCTAATATAGTATAATACAAGATTGGCAGTGTAGTACCACAAACCGCGGTTCTCTGTCTGGCCGCGCTGTCTACTCTGGATGTGATCTTTAGTTCAAGACCAATCTACGAGTTCAAAGGAGAAGGCAAACAAAAACCACCCAATTAAAGATACAAGAAAAATACACAATAACATTAGGCCCAAAGATCCAGCACGTCTTCTTCAAGTTCCTCTTTCCAGATTTTCTTGTTTCAGCAAACTCCTATCTCTCTATTATCTTCTTAAAAATTAATTTATCTAAATTTTTAAATAATTTATTTGCGTGCATATAATGAAAAGCTTATAAAATTTGTAACATTTCTCAAGTCCAGAAACAAATTTTTGAAATATAAATTAAATTTGGCTATGGGGAAGTAATTTTTGATCTATAGAAATAATAAATCTTCTATAGGAGTGATATTTGCGGGCATATGCGAAAAGTTTTTGAGAAATAATGAACAAAACGATACAAAAAAGTCACAAACTAAAAATAAATTCAGATAGTTTTTGTCTAAATTGGATTAAAGTTTCAAAAAATTAATTAGTAGTTTATTTAATTAAATTTGAACTAAGGTGGATTTAGCATTATTTAGCAAATGCGTACGTCATTTTAAACGTTTATTTGTATAAAAGCTTTCGTACAACTTCTGCATTTCACAACATATCCACATGATCGCTCTGTTATTTCATAATCAGCATAAAATCCCAAAAATCTTGTGTACACACTGTAAGGCAAACAAAACAGTTCTTGGAGGTCTAATTCGCAACAATTTATTTTTCCTCTAATTTAATAAGCAAACGTTTTTCAATCTCTTGAACCTTCGTGTTCATTTATAATAAGAATTAAATTTAAATTAAAGTTTTTAAATACATAAATTAAAATTTATGGGGCCGGTCGATGTTTCTGATATCGAATTTCATCGAAATTTTTGCAGTGGATGGTATATGGTATATTTTGCGGAATATCCAGTAGTTTTTGGAAAATAACAGAATTCGAAAATCATATTTTTAAAGGAGATGGATCCGAGATTTGCCATTGTTGTACTTCTCAAAACTCACTGAAAACATCACACGGGTCGTGACGGAACTCGAAATGACGAAATTCAAATGCTGGGATCCGAGATTTGCCAATGTCAGGGGCTGGGAAACCCGCTCTGAGCCGCTGATATTATATCATATCGATATTTTTAAAATAATAACCAAAAACCACTTTTAAAATAATATTATCACCCCCTCCTAATATACTATATACCGAGCTGTTTAAAGATTTATGGTACACCTCGAAGTTATTCACGCTCTGGCAACAATTTTCCAAAAATGTCTCACTGTAGTGAAAATTTATCTCTTCATAAATAACGATGAATCCACCACAAACGCCTTAAATTTTTCTTTTACGTCTTGTTTTCTTGCGACGTGTAATATTTACATGTCATATTATTTACATAATTTAATTTAGTTACGTTAATAATTCAAAAAGTTTAAGGTTTGGTAATTTTTATCATCCATCATATGTGTAACTGAAATTTTTTCATGTCTGCATTATTTAAATTTTATTTAGTCATTGCAAATATATACAGGGTGACTCACTATGCCATGAGTTACAAATTTTAAAGCTAGGTAGTAATTATGCACTTGAAGATTACACATGAGTGGTATCATTTTTATTGATTATGTACAAAAATATTTAATAATTTATGACTGCGAAATGAGTTTCATTTTTATTTGGTTTGTAGAAAAACTTTAATTTTCTTATTTGTTGTTAAATCGATAAGCAGTACTTAAACTTGGACAAATCTTTGTTTACTTAAACTACCTACATATTTATTTAGAAATTACATAAAATTTTTGATATACTTTTCAGTATGACCGTGAATCATAATATAAATAATATGACGACAGATTTACTGCTTTTGTTAGTTTACTCTCCCGTATACATGTTATATATATTAATCTCTGTAGTCAAGAGGTTTTTTTATTGTTATTATTATTTTTTATAATGCACACTACTATGTTGGTATCTTGTATCTTATCTCATTAACGTTTTATTGTATATTGTATATATTGTGTATGTTACATCGGTTTATATCGTCTTCGACGCTCATTTTGAAATATCATGATTTTCATTGGATTTGACCAAATTTGGAATGTGTCGTAGAGGCAGATTTGGGAATCTCTTATTTGTGTATAATTACTCAGAAATAGATATGTTGCGTGTAAATGTGTAATGACTAACCGACGATCAAATAGGGATTCAATCAAAAAAATAAATATTGCAGAGTGTATACACACTGAATCACCCTCTTATCTATTTTGTGTATTCATACTATAGCGGTTACCTAACAATCACTTGTACCGTATCCATTATCTATTTTTCCCGGCTAGCATGCGATAGTGCTTTCGACCACTATCAAAATGTTTTCTCGTAAAATGTTACATATATGTATCATTTAGATCAAGGTCTTCCGAGTCTCATTTTAATAATATGTAGTCGACTATTAAGGTATCGTGCTAAAGCACCTGTGAAGAATGTTTATTATTCCGATTACCTTTTAACCATCCCACACTAAATATAAACAAAATGCTTTACATTTTGTATCATTATTCATTTATGAATCATTTTTTGCTCTATAATTCTAACCACGTAGTGATTCCCAAGAAATTCCAATAAGGCAAAGTCTAAATTGTCTACAAGAGCTCAAAAAGTTATGGAGTTACCCTTGTAACTATAATTAAATAAAACTAATTATAATATCTTGCTCATAATTTCCTGATACTCCGGAGATACTAATAGCTCAGAAATTTTCTTCGGCATAGTCATGATGTACTATTTATATTCCACTTAAAATAACTTCCATATATTTTTATTTCCAAATATTTTCCGGAATGGAAAAAGTGGTTTTGAAGGAATCTTTTCTCTTAACACTATTTTTGTCCATTCAAATCTTAACTTTTCGGTTGGGACAACTATGACGGAATGATCCAAATGAAAATCTGTTGGAAAGAACGAAAATCGTAAACATTGACAAAAGGATTTCGGCAAGAAGTAAACATCACAAAGGTTGTGTCACATGGTTGGAATTCCTTAAAAATCACTTATAGAAGTCGGAGATCCCCAAAAATCATTCGAATTCCTTCATCAATATAGAGGTGCCAGCAAAAAATTACCCTTCTACATTTGTGGAAGCTGGCTTCTTACTTCTTAAAAAGTAAATTTTTGATTTACTGAAAATTATTAAAGTATTCAAAAAAGCTCCGAGCAAGACACGTTGAATTTGGAAAACTTAAGAAAGTACACTCATAAAAATTATTTCTTTAGTAAAACAAATGTGTTTCAAATTAAAGAAATGCTATTTTTGTATATAAGCAACCAAACCATTTTTTTAAAATAAGAATAATATATACTTCGTTGTAAATGTTCAGAAGAAATAATATTGCTTTGTTTTGAACAATTAATAATTTTAAAAATATAGACAGTTTTATTAAAAGAAAAGAAGTGTTTCTTTTTAATATTTCATTTATTTATGTTAAGAATATATTTTTGAAGTGAGCTTATATTACAAACTAATATTTTTCTTGTCTAAATCTTATAGAATTCTACAATCAAGAAAAGTATTCTTCAATAAATTAGAGATATCATTAGTCCAAATAAATATTTTCAAGATTACTCAATTTCTTGAATTAAGAAACTATTTTTATGTGTGTAGTTGTGCATTATATTATTCGCCCAGTTATGTGGAAATAAAATAAATCTCAACCGGGAAGAATTAAAACTGAATATAACTGTTTTAATCATTTTATTGGAGGCCTGGGATGAACATGCTAAGTTTTCCTCTTCCTAAGATGTCTGCGTTTGGCAAAATTTTAGAAAGATGGCAGTGAAATGGTATTTTTTGCGAATATCTCGGTAACTGTTTATTTTACAAGAAAAAGAGCAGATATAAATATTATTCAGAATGAAATTCCCGGCTCGAGCATTTTTAGTCTAAAATGAAGCGTTTTCAAGTCAACGATGTTCTCACGACTACACACATTGTTAATAAATATTGATGTTTTTTTTATTTAAAAAAATTTGAAAATTGGTTTGTATGAATTGTTGACTCCTGTAATCGATAACATTGATTTAGATAATGCTGTTTACATTCTAGACGGCGAATTTTGGTTACATCAATATGTAGAAGAGGTCAACATTGTTTTCGACGATTATTCAAACAATGTAGATACCAAAAGTGAAAGGTACGGAATCAATTGAAGAAATTACTGTAGCAAATGTACTGTTGGGTGAATCTATGTCAGCAACTACGTATTATGTCTCAAGAACAATTTTTATCAAACGATAAGAATAAAAATCGCCTGATGCTACTATCAGAAACTAGATAAAGAAAAATTCGTTTTTCAGACAAATGGAAAATAACATTTGTTAAGCTTTTAAGCACTAACGAAAAATTGCATCAAATTCAAAACATTTTCATAGATTTACCCTCTATCGTCGTGAGACTTCATTGACTTCGTGCCGCCATAACTCGAAAACGCTTCATTTAGACTAAAAGTACTTTAGGCAGTTTTTGTAGAGAATTTTATCCTAAATAATATTTATAATAGGTATCTTTCCCGTAAAATCAACTGTTGACGAGATATTCGCAAAAAACATCCGCTCAAGATGACTTGAAAGAGGGAAAACTTAGTATGTTGAAATAAAGCGATTAAAATAATTTCCAGATTTTCCAAATAATTCCTGAATTCGAACCACAAACCTGAGGGGAAAATTACAAGGTAAATTTTTTCTAGATTCTCTCTTACATTGATTACATTTCTCTAAGATAATTTCTTTACAAAAACACAGAAAAAGCGAAAGAAAGCTCATCTATTGTATTCTTAAAATTCCCTAATTTCCTCAGATTTCCTGGTATTCCCTCAAATTTCTCTCCACTTTTTGATTCCAACAAAAAAAATTTAAATTGCCACACAAAATTAAAAAGGAATACTGTGCTACATAACGTAGCGCAGCACCGGATCCTACCGTTCTGATTGGCTTAAGCAGTATTTTTAACTCCGGCTGAAGGCTAATCAGAATCATGGAACTTTAGCAAGTCTGCATAAATTCAGCTTTAGGAAGTGTGCTATGACAATAAATAATATTTAAATAATTTAAATTTAATTTATTATAATTTACACCCACTGACTGGGATTTACTTAAGAATAGTATACATAAAAAGATATAAAATTGTGACCTTGCCGGATAATTAGTTAAAATTATGCATTTTTACATTGTTGCAATTTGTTTTTTTACCTGCCTTGTTTCGATATTAATTAAATCGATCAATCATCAATAATTTGGCAAGGGCAACAATTTTTTTTTGAATTTGTTTTTTTTTTTTTTTGAAAAAACTGAATATAATAATTATCATTTAGTGAAATTATTGGTGTGCTTTTTATTGGTTTTATTTGAAGTCTATGTTTGTAATTCCGACGTGTATAAGACTTCTTGAATCTTCTAAGAAAATTAATTACGTATGAATCAGAGTTGTTGATGTTATGGTGATTCCCAACAAATTACATCGAAAAATGCTTTGTTTATATGATCATTGGTGTTTACATATATGTGAACTTGTTTTTTATTGTATTACCTAATATTGCGAATAGTTGAAAAGGGTTTTCAGAATTAATGATTAATTATATTACATACAATTTAAGCTTACTCATATGTATACTATTGCCATATGTTTTGATACTCATCCACTCATGACACAATACAAATAAATTTATTACAATATTTTTTTATCGATATCTTTCAGAACACAATTATGGTTTCAAAAATCAACATTTTTGAAGTTATATATAAAAAAATATTAAAACACGGCAAGTCAAAAAGTTGCTCATGTGCCCAAAAATTGGCTGTTAAAAATGTTGACACATATTTGTAGGAATACCCTGTATATTTACAATTATCTGGCCAATTGACGAAAAGAACTTCATTCTTAATTTATAGTATACCATACTATATACATATTAATTAGATTTGTTACCTTGTATAAAACCAATTGACTTGTTTGAAGTGTACCATTTCCGCTTTTTGTTAAACGAGGAAGTGATTGTTCTTTTTAATTTAATCATTGCCATAATATTAAAACACGCGCTTCTGTTCAGTAAAACTTTTTGTTGGATATTTTGGTAAATTCAAAAAAAGTTCCAACAAAGCAAGAGGTGAATAATAGGTTGAGTCAAAAGGAAGAATATTAATTGTTCAACTATTGCAAAAATGTAAATGAAACTTTGGCACCCCAATATTTAACCTGCATTACTCAGACTGTATAAATATCGTACCAAGAATAATATGACAAATCGTATCTGGTCCTTCTTGTAGGTAACAAGAAAAATATTAAAAATAGTCATATGAAACGGGTATGGGGCTAGTAAAAAATGATGTTGATATGAGCAAGTTGAGAATGAAAGACAATTATAGTAGACAGGTCTGCGATAATTTGAGAATGCTGATAAAAACTAATCTATTGTATATTAAAGTGACTACCTCAACAGTCTGCAAGTATAAAGTTGCGATAAGTTGGCGATAAATGGCCACTATAAAAATCGCTAAGCGCCATTTTTAATTTAATTTCCCGCTCTCGCCCTAAATTTCTTTTTTTGCAGTGTTGATAGTTGTAATGGTAGGGTTGAAGGAATGAATCATTTTGATAAATCTCTCAAATTTTAATGAGGCAGTTTTCCCTGAATTATGTCATCCTTGATTGTTATATTCCATGGGTCATCATAATAAGGGAGGGCATGTAGACGAATGACTCATTGATATAAATACTACAACATACGGCGTAACAAAATGCACGAACAAAAGCACAATTTAAAGTAAACAAAAAATGCAGTAGTATTCTCGAAGTTGCCAGGGATTTCAATATTCGACCTTCCAGTTACGGGTGACGCAAGGGCAAGCCTAGATCACCAATGGGCACTTATGAATGACGCATCGGAGCCCCACCACATTCGACAGGTCATTCAAGCAATACTCGGTTTGTTTGATATACAGAGAGGTTATATGCCTCAAGTTGGCTCATGATAACGTGGTTAGTGAATAACAGTTTGTTTATAATTTAATTTGTGCCATTCTTGTTCTAATATATAATACTAAGGATCTTATTTCAAAATGAGGATCAAACGACCAAATTCCTGCTTGGTACTCAGGTTTAGGCCAATTTCTCAACAAAATACCAATAGTAAGTTGCTTTATTTACATTATGGTCTATTATTATTATTATTTTTCCATTGATTTTCAAAAGATCTGTTATTTGTTCTCATTTGTTTAATATATTGCAAAAATTTGCCTACATTAGATCGGCCACTTCAGTTTATTTTAACGATTTTTCTTGTTTTGGTTTCAAATCCAAAATTATTTCTTCCACTCGTGCAACCCTAGTTCCTGCATTGGAAACCACGTGCAGCTGCTGGCTGCCTTTCTCAAATGGTCGTTTTTAAATTTGTTTGTAATTCAACACGCAAGCCCATTTTTACAAAAGGGTACCCATATATAATTATAATTGGCAAAATTAACTATAAAAAAAATTGAAAAGCTGTTCCATTTACTTAGATGTGCATTATTTACGGACATACTACATATTCAGACGACACCTCATTGTCAATGAAAATTAACAATGTCATTGCGTCGTTTTTTAAATACTTTCCACTTTCGGGAACCTAATTCACTATTGTAAACTTTAATGGTAATTTTCGTTTTTTTAATTCATAAATGGAATAAATTGTTTCATTCAATTTTAACTAATTCTGCGAATAAGTAAAACTGTTGTAACCCAAAGTAGAATTCCATTAACATTTGGGAAAATTACACCATGTTTAATTGCGTTGGTAATTTCATTCTGTGGGGTTTCCAAAATATCTAATTTTATGGTATTTATGCCATTTGCCCCAAAATTGACTTGTTCCTATTTTCACGTCGTATTAGTCAATAACTATTTTAAATTCCGGGTTCGAATCGGGGACTTCACAGAATTTATTAGCTCAGCATTCGGTGAACAGCTACACTCGTGGTTTCAGAATTTGTCTGTAATTTCGTGGGCCTGGTCAATCATCGAAGTCAAAGTTAAAAATAATAAAAAACCAGCATTGCCAAAAGCCCTATTTTGGTCTATTGAGATTTGGGTATTAGAGAGAATAATAATTATAGCCAAGATTTGTCATAGTTCAGCTATTTAAAATTATCGAGTTACTCTTTAATTTTTTTTTGAATGTTATAGTTATTGATCTTCCGAAAAACGTCGACCGTGATGTCTTCTATATTTTGGGCATGATAGTTGTAGAGGTGAACACGTCGCAATGTATTAACCGGTGCGGTGTGGTAAAAAGCATACATTGACAGGCTAGGAAGTGGGAAACCGCGGTTCTATTCCAGAGAGCCACGCAGGCTACACTGCTGTGACTCAATTCCAAGATCGATCTGGGATGTATGGACACCAGACCAGACTTGGTGTGATCGTTGGATGAGTCACAGAGTAGAAATTCTGGATTCGATTCATATTTGGCTAACCAGATAGCTACCGTCCAAATTGGACCCGACGAGGGTTCAACAAAGTTTTTTGCGATGTCGTCATTCGTATTCTGTCGTTCATGTCGTTACCTGTTTTATAACCTATTTTCGGTGCAGTTACATAAATGCAATTTCACAATTATATTCAATACGAAGCATTTCCTTTTTTGGTGGAAACCATTGGTTGCAAGTAATCTTAACGACTCTCGAATCGATTGAGAGAGATAGCACCAGCATATAAAAACGGAGAAGCTGGAGAAATATTTTTAAACTTCACCCTTTTGGTCAGAACAACTGCAGATGATGCAGTGGATGACAAACCGTTTATCACCCGATGATGTCATTTGAAGGTGAAGTTTAGTTTCGATTTTTTAGCAAGTTTGTTCAATTTAAGGGTGCAAAATATGTCTGTAGACAATTCTTAGGCTAAATTTTTGCCAATTAATTGGTTGTCAAGTAACTTCATCATTACGGGCTCACACAAATTCCCAAGTGAGTAATAAATGGTATAGGGAAGTCTGGATTGCAAGTTCCTTAGGAAATGATTTATTCGATTACGGCTAGGGCGATAGTTTTTCGTCGCTATAAATTGCATCTACAAACTGTATTATGTATAATAGGAACAGTTTTGGGTGCAGCTCGTATGGTATTAATTTAATGTTTAAAAAGGAAGTAATTTCTTGGTTCGTTTAATTTGATTTGGTGTCGTGTATGTGCACGTTTGAGTTTGACCATCTGAGATAACAGAATGTATGGACTTAGATGGTCGACATTTGAATGCGGTCAAACTTTTAATTTTAACGGAATTTAAAATACCTCAGGTTGATCGCTAGCGATTTTAACGCCGGTTAATGCAGGTAACCTCGAGTATCCTTTCAAGGTAACTTGCAAAACAGGTACCTACTAATTTTAAAATCTCATTTTTGTTGTTATTATTTGGTTATTGAAGTGTTAACCAATGTTAACATATAAAATGGATTGCAAAATTGCAGTACGATTTGAGATATCAAGGTTAACGTATACGTATGTACCATGTTTATATTATGTACATACATCTGCTCGTATTGACGAACCGGTAGTAATAAACCCCAGCTGTTATTACAAGACTGGGTTGACAAGCAAACATTGTTTTGTTGGAAAGACGTGGGTTATAGAATCTATATGAGTCATTTTATTTTTCAGGAGGTCACAGAGAGTTCCACCGTAAACATAAGGACTTGTGCGAAGATACGTTGGTGTCTGGTTTAAGCTATAGAGGACTTCCATCATCAGCATCGTGTCCGGCACTCGCAGACATCGATTCACATCCTGTTTCCCGTGTACTTCCTTATTTATATTTGGGAAATAGTAAGGATGCCACAGATCTCACGTGTTTGCAAGATTTAGGTACCACTTATATTTTAAACGTAACCTCACAATTACCTGGATATCACGAAGAGTGTGGAATTACGTATAAACAAATTCCTGCAACGGATTCGGGACAACAAAATCTTAAACAGTATTTTGAGGAAGCCTTCGAATTTATCGGTAAGTGTTAAAATAAATTAATACCCGGCAGACGGGACGGGAATCAAGTTGATTGTGTAACATTCAAATGAATGACCGAGAGAGGAATTTGGTTGCAAAGTTATACTATATTCCAATTTCAACTACTAGGTTTACAACTTTCTCTTCAAAGGTTGTTGGCAAATCTTTTTTTTATTGCGAATGTCCTCGAGCGTATCGGAAAGAAAGCTACTACTACATAGCTTGTAACCTGCTAATGAATGACCGCGTTTGATGTAAGGGTTTGGCGGGGTAACGGCCTTGTCAACAGTTTTGAGTCACAAGCATTACTCATCGTGCTTATTGTTTCTGAGGGCCGTTGCCCGCCGCGGTTCCCGTGACTCATCCGTCAAACTTCATCCCGATTATGCGTCAACCGTATGCACATTGCATCGGGTTAGGTGCCTTAACGCTTTTCTATTGTATACCTACATAACGGACATGGAGATACAATTGATAATAAAGAGCGGGATCGAAATCACACCATGAATTAGCGTTGCAATAGGGGAACTAATCATAATACAATTTTGAGTCATCGAGGGCTGTGGGCTATTTATTGAATGTATGGGGTGCTTTAGAATAAGTGCTCTAAACGACCAGTGTTCGTCCCCTTTCAATTAAACATAGCTTTAGTCATCCAACATGCTATTAAAACAGTTTGGATCTCAATTAGGAAAACAACATTGACATCTACAAATACTTCAATCGACTTGTGTTTTTTTATCATTATCGACTTTATCACACGTGATATGGATAACTAAAAATATTACAATATTTCAATTTATCACAATGATAATTTTTTTACCATGAATATTATCTAATGTAATTTTCTCATTATTAGTCACTACAAAATTTTAAATTTCTATTTTAGACCTCCTATTTCCTGTCAACTCGAAATTTATTTAAAAAATAAAACTCTTTGTGCTATCTGGCTGATAGCATTTTAAAACTAGGGTGTAATGGGGTGTGTGTGCGTCACAAGCAGATTTCGCATTGGATGACTCATACATCGTCCTTCCTCATGCGCCTGTTGCATGGCAATAAATGCCCGACTTGTTTTGTTTACGTGCCGACATACCCATACAGAAATACCGAATTTTTGACTTGCACAATTTAAACTGACATTTAACATAGGCAACCAAAATACTCGGGTGTTTCCTTTGTTATTCTTCAACTGCGACTTTCCACAATTAGGAAGTATGAATTTCAATTTATGGATACATTTGAATAATTAAGCATATTGAACTTTGATTGGAACGTATTACTAAAAACTGACGGAATCACAATTTTGCCAACTTGGAAATTCCGATTTTCATAAAAACACCGCCATCACTTGGATGGGTGATCTTCCAGGGAACGTGTAACTTTCGAACGATTATCTATTAACCCTTCGTTGCACCGTGTAGCATTATGCTACATTATTTAAAAAATTTATATTTCGTTTTTCTTCTGTGTGCTTTCTATTCGATAATAAAAAATCCTTGCAAGAAATATTTGTTTTAGTATTTTTCCATATATCGGGAAATCACAAAACGCACAATAATATTTTTTTAAGTCATGCATTGAAGGGTTAATTAGGTATCTACCCTGTAAATTTTCCATTTATGATTAATTATCGACAATATTTTATTTTTTCTAAATATTTCCAATAGAAATCACTATTGCAATAGATCGTAGAATTGTTGCTCATGCTACTATATTTTTAAAATTGCAGACATTTAAATTGCATCCAAATTTAATTAACGAACTCGTGAAGGTTGTCAGTTGTCTGACATGAGTGATGTATGCGTCATGAGATGAACAACTTAATTTAGTTTTTAATTTATTTTTATATAATCTGACCACAGCTTAAGTTTAAAATCCGTATTTTTTGTCTTAGTGTTTTGGGATTTTATGAAATATGATGAAACCCTCAGTGGTTTGCCATAGCCTGCAAATAAGTGCAATAATAATCAATAAATTGATTCATGTGTTTTTTGTATAAAATTTGGAGTCTATTTTTCAACGCGTAATAATAGTAATGT
Organism: Cantharis lateralis; assembly: GCA_963170105.1. Lineage (NCBI taxonomy): Eukaryota > Metazoa > Arthropoda > Insecta > Coleoptera > Cantharidae > Cantharis > Cantharis lateralis. The sequence continues at coordinate 7,140,682 of OY720630.1, read as the reverse complement.
TAGTTTTACATAAAATCAAAATAATAATAATTAGCAATTTATTATTTTAATTTGCGAATATAAGCATATAAGCAATATCGTCAAGTACTGGAGGGGCATTCCCTGCGTTATAGATAAAAAGCATAACTTCACACCAGTGCGATAATTTTTTTGCTCTGCCAGAGGGGCTTGTAAAGTTGGGTTATTTAATCAAATCGTTGCTAAAACACATTACATAAATATATATAATAATATCTTCCCAGATGACGATGGAATCAGAACATAAACAATTAAGTCAACTTCCTTCCGAACTGTAACGTCAACTTCCTTTTTCTAACTATAGGTTACTTTTTTTTGATTTCGATTTATGACCGAGTTACCATAAATATTACATTGTTACGTTACATACAATTGTTGGAATTATTATTAATAGACCTGTTTCGAGGTTTTTATTAAATTCAATGTTTGCAGACCTCGTAGTTGAACATTGGAGTATTACTTGATTGACGAAACGTTACGAATGTGGTATTTTGTAAAAAAAAAGAAGTAATATTTGATACGATAATTTTATTGTGTATAATTTTTGTTTGATATTAATAATTTTTTTTATTTTCAGAGGAAGCAAGGAAAAAAGGTACAAGGGTACTACTACATTGTCAGGCTGGTGTATCCCGTAGTGCGACGATAGCAATTGCATATATAATGAAATATAAACAATTATCAATGGTAGAAGCGTATAAAATGGTAAAGTCTATAAGACCCATAATATCTCCTAATTTAAATTTTATGGGTCAATTGTTGGAATTTGAACAAAGTTTACGAAATCAAGAATCTGACTGTAAAACGCCATGCCATCCATATTATTGGAGTCAGCAACCTAGTGATGAAGTAACACAAGGCTGTAGTGTTTAACCGTTTAAATTAGGACAATACGGGTAGCACTGAATTTTTGCAGTGCCTTGTGAAACGTATTTTTAGTCAACTCGCCATCGGATTTTAATTCTAGTCGCATATTTGGGATTAAGGCTGTGTAACCAGAGAAGATATTCATTGTAGATACACAACGGTACTGCGTAACTTTAAGTTGTAGTACTGATTTAGATAAAAAGTGTTAGATTAATAATGTGGGATCGTGTATAGAATATTATTTATTACCAAATTGCAGCTACTATTTACGATATTAGCCTGACATGCTTATCCACTAATGGCTGCACAGACTTAGAAATATAACTGACATATTTGTAAAATAGGCAGCCACTTATATAAGTATTAGTTTATTACATTTGTTTATTGTATATACAACATTACATGTCTAATTTTTTTGTCATATTTTTTTTTATAGTTTTGCAAAGCAAATTACTTAAAATAGCGTGGGCAGCACTTTCAAAATGTTAAAAAAAAATTAGAGTTGGCATTTTTTTCTTCTTTATCGTGTTTGTTATTTTTATTATTTTGAGTTGGTTTTATTATTTAATAAAGTAAACACTTAAATGTTGCCATATATAATATATATTTAATGATGTAGAATTTTAGCGTACAAAATTGCATTTTGTAAAATGCAAAAATATTTTTTGCATTCATAATTTTGTGAGTGCATATTATTAAAATGTTTATTTATTTATTTGGGATCGTTGCATCGTTCGTTGTGATTTTTGTCATAGATTTTTTGCTGCACGATTAACATCGAGTAGATATGTATGTTTCCCTGTTGAAACTTTTTAAAGGTTCTATAATGGTAAATAATGACGGTTAATTTGATTATGTGTATAAGAGTGTAGGATAGCGATGCTATGGTATTAACAACATTATAAACTTGTGCCTTGATATTTATAACGTCAACTTGATTTGATTTTAGTGCCAGTTCAAACTATCAACTTTTTCGTATTCCATTTGATTAATTATTATTGTATTGTATATTTTAAAATCTAATTTTAATACACAAATGTCATGTTTTTTTACAAACTGTTTATTTGCCATTAAGAATGATTTCGTTTGAACTGTGCCATACTATTGACTGATTTGTGAAAGTGTAAATAAATAATGTGACGTTGTTCTGTTTATGAATATTACTAATAAATGCATAGAGAAGCTCATCTTGTTTTATATTACTTCTTTTTAGTTTCAACAACAAATCTGATGTGGCCATCGTTGGCAACGTAATATAAAAGCTTACCTGTACAGATGATAAAACTTAATAAATCTACATACTTACAACTATTTTGCAGAAAGTGGCATATAATTGGCTCCGTCAAGTTGGCCCCTTCAATACAGAATTTGAATTTTTTTTGCATCGTTGAAAATGCTGGATTTGTTACATTTTTTTAGCAAATAAGAAATTTTAGACGAAAAAGGGGCCATCTTGACACCTCTCCTCCACTTTGGAATATTTTATTTTTTTTAAATTGATTCAGAAGAGCTTTCGAATGCTGTAATTTATTTTGAAAGTGCTGGGTCCATTAATTTTTTATTAAGAAATTGAAATTGAAAAATTTGGAGGGTCAACTTGACGCCTTCCTGCCACTTTGAAATGTTTTTATTTTTTTAAAATTTATTTGAAAATGCTGACGAATGCTGTCATTTATTTTCTAAGAATTGAAATATGGACTTTTGACAAAAACGTCGAGTTGGCCCCTCTGTATTTAAATTTTATTAGATATTAAAGTTTTCTTTATGTTATTTAAAAGTACTCGTAAAGTACTAACGAATGCTGTAAATTATTTAAAAGCACAAATTTTATTACACAATTTAAAAAAAACTCCGAGCAAGATACATTGAATTCCGAATAAAATGTTCAACAATTCCTTCGGACATAATATTCTTTGTTTCCCACTGATATTGTGGAAAAGATTCTACTTGATAAATTAATAGGAGTTGAATAGAACTTGAATTAAAAATAAATAAATTGAAAAACCTAATAATATAATTAAATTAATATCGGCGTTGTCTACGAGTAATATATATTATGGAAAATTTCGGAAAGAATATACACTTCTCGTATAAAATTATTTAATTTTAGCCCTAAAATAATTTTATACGAGAAGTGTATATTTCTTTCCGAAATTTTCCATAATAATAATAATATAATGCAAAACTACCACAAAATGCAATGTATCTTGCTCGGAGCGTTTTTAAATTTCGTAATAAAATTAGTGTCTTTAAATAATTTGCCAGCACTTTACAAGTACTTTTAAACAACATAAAGAACATTTTAATATATCTAATTAATTTAAATACAGAGGGGCCAACTTGACGTTTTTGTCAAATGTTGATATTTCAATTCTGAATAAAAATTAAACAAACCCAGTACTGACTAAATAAATTACAGCATTCGCCAGCACTTTCAAATAAATTTTAAAAAAATAAAAACATTTAAAGTGGAGAGGAGGCGTCAATTGGCCCCTCTGTGGTTAAAATTTGTTATTTGCTAATAAAAAATTAACTAACCCAGCATTTTCAAAATAATTTTCAGCACTCGCCAGCACTTTGTGAACCCTTCCAAACGACGCAAAGAAAAATAGCAAATTCCGAAATGGAGGGGCCAACGTGATGGGCCCATATAATTTAATAACTTGAAGGTCTTACCTTCAAACTGACTACTTCAGATATTAAAGTTAATATAAAGTACAGATATTAAACCCCTACCTGTGGGGTCGCACCCAGGTCGTGACATGGAGCAGTGTGACGTCTGGGGAATAGCAGATGAACTGTGGAGTTCCTCAGGGTTCCATCCTTGGTCCGCTGTTGTTTTTGCTGTATATTTACGACTTACCGGTAAGTGTCAATGAACTGGGAACTCGTTCAAAATTAATAGGATATTCTTGCTAGTCATAAACACCTGTGATTACCTGTGATAAAATAATATATTTTGTTCACTTTACAAAATATTTGCTTTATCCGTATACGTACTACATATGCATACATTTTTGAGAATTATCAATTCCGAACATTTCGTCCCTATCAGTTAAAATTAAAAGTTTTATTAATTCAAACACAAAATTTAAAGTTGAAATCGCACAACCGACTTTATTTAACGGTTTGCTTATTGGTACAAGGTGATACGTAATAAATAAAATAGGTTATTTTTTATAATATTATTTTTATATATTAAAATTATAGATATTTACAATACACTATTTTGATATGGCCATGGAAAACTTTTCAAGAATTAAGTATAAGTGTCCTATTTGCAAGGACATTTTTTCAAAGCCGATATATTCCTGTCCAATGGGACACGACGTTTGTGGAATATGCGTATCGTCAAATACAAGGTGTACAATATGCATGAAGAGCATTAGTACAACACGAAATCTTGCACTGGAAAAAATCATTTCAGAAAGAAACATGTCACTGAATCCGCTTGTTGCTCGTACGATCCCAAAAGCAGATTTCAGTAACAAATGCAGATGCCCAGTTAAGAGTTGCCCCTTGTTCATACATCGAGATGCCCGAAAATTGAGAGATCACCTACAACATGAACACGACATTGAAGTACTCAAGGTATTACATAGTTTCATAATTAATAAAACCAATATGGTACAAAAACCGGGATCTAATGTGGAACAATTTTATAAGATGCTTCTCTACGATGGTGAAATTTTGAAACTGCATGCAAAATTGAACTACCAGCAAGGAAATATATATTTTGCAATACAAATATGTTCCAGTAAACAAGCACCACTGTATTTAAAATTTCATGTAGATTACGTTAAATCCATTAGGCAAAATAAGCATTGCGCAAATGTTAACCGCTATTCTGACGATCCATTTTCCTTATCGTTCGTCAAAGTTTATATGAAAGATTTCATTAAGGATGGATCTTTGAAATTGTATGTCCGCTTTACAAATATTTAAAAATTGCAGGATTGTTTTTTTTAGATTTTTAGTAATTTGTTGAATATTCGATATATTTTGTTGATTTGATTGGTATTTTTCTATATTTTTTGTAAATTTTAAAATTTGTACTTGATTTTTTGAATTTGTTGTTTTAAATACTGATGCATTAAGGACATTAAGTAAGTTTTGCTTTTATTGGAATTAATCCTCACATATAATATACAGATAAGTTTCACCTAAGAAAACTTAGATCCCGATCCTGGCGATCAAAGCCCCTAGGCTGCTAGCATATTGGTATTTTTGTTCGATACCAATTTTTGGATGCCTTAAAACCGATTTGGGTCTTTCTTGTAAGAAATTGGATAAATCAATGTTTACAATTTGTGAAAAGAATAATTTGAACTCGTAGACTTTTCTCACATAGTTGTGAGCAACAACAGCAAACCTGCTGTCGCACTACGGGAGAGAGCTAAATGCGATGTAGTCCAGGTTAATGATGATCTACCAAGGCAAAGTCTCCTGAAGAACCTGCACCCACTGAGATTGTCACAAAGAAGGAACCGAAAGATTGGGCAGGTAAGCAGCGCTGCATTCAAGACCAGAGAGAGGGTTTCTTTTGTTTGAGGATAACTCTGCATCCGAAAAACAGCAACTGTAACTCTTATGGATGCGGTTACATAGCGACTGCGACCTAACAACAGTTTGGTTAAGCTGTGATTTAGGAGATGGCCAAAAGAACATCAGTTTAGCGTTCATCTACCTCCCATGCAAATAGAAAATAAAAAAAGAAATAAAATAGAAAATCGAAAATGTGTTTTAAAAATTCACTGAACTACAGATTAATTGAACTCTCGTTGAACTTACATAGTTGGTAGAACAGACCCATAATATTGCAGAATTAAACAATTTTTTGGAAATTTGAAGTCACTGCAGTGACTTTATAATTTCAAATACAGTAACGCCATCTATTGCTATTTTTTTTGAACTACAAATGAAATACGGTTTTCTGCGATTTCTCGCATAATTTGTTTAATTTGCGAAAAAATATTTTGGAACAATAAGGAACAAACTTAGGACAATCTGGAACAACTTTCAAACATTATTTGATCTGTATACTTTTTTAAAATAAACAACTACTTCGTTTGCTTGAAAAAATTAATTTCAAATTTATGAGCAGTTTAATAATATTAAAATAATTAGTTCAGTGACATAATAATTTATTACAAACAACAAAATTATATATTCATTTAGTTTAACTGTAATACTACCTGTATTATAATTATTCATATTTTTTTAAAATGTCGGGGAAACAAATTTAAACAATTTATCAATAAGTAAAATTGATAAAATTTTTGTTTGTGGGCCAGGGAGACATTCAATAATATTAATTAATATAATAATAATTAATAACTATTTAATTATTTTGAATACAAAAATATTTTTACTTTCCGAACTCGTTCACCCTAAGGAAAAATTTTACCCCCATTTATTTATTAAATTTTTATATTTCGAATCCCCTCGATCCTAAATAATTCTAAATACAGAGGGTAAATATCCAGGTAACTTTGTGTACCCACGACTGGGAATTCCAAAATTTTCCATGGAAGTTTAAAGACTTCCAACGATTTCTCAGGAATTTCAATGATTTCCAAGGAATTTCAATGATTTCTAACTCTTCCAGTAATTTCCAACCAATTCCAGAAATTTCCAAAGAATTCCAATGATTTTTTTAATCATTATCTTAAACGATACAGCGCCATCGTATGACGTCAAAGGTCAAGTTCAAATTAAAATGCATTTAAACAGGTTTGATTGCACACAATTCAAAATAGAAAGTTGACCAATTTTTTGCGTAGCGTAACGCTCGACGCCGCCAATTATATACAGTCAAACCTGTTTACACGCATTTCAACTTGGATTTGACATTTGACGCCGTACGACGGAGTGGCGTTCTGTTTTACGCTTTTAGATTTAACCTGATACTATACTAGTCTTAAGAGTTCATTTTAACACGATTTATATGTGATTTGTTTATTAAAGACTAGGTTTCGGTCTTGCAGGCTAAAATATGTATAATTTGTGGAAGCACGCATTAGAGCTGTTGAAGGGGTATAGAATACCGCCAGTTATTCTGGGACTTCATTATGCATTAAAATATCAAAAATCAAAGTAACATTCAATAAATATGATTTTTTTGATTTATCAAAAATTCTGTCGATTTTGATACGTTAAATTTGAATATCCAAATTTTGCCTTTGCTGATCGTTTCTAGATGTTTTATTAAAATTAAAAATGATTTTGATTTTTGAATTTTTAGTAAACTATTTATTTTCGTATATATAATATTTACTATTTTTCAGCTCTCACAAGTGGCGTTTCCCCTTAAATTTGTCAATTTCTATTGCCATTCCATTTCAAAAATATTTTTAACAATTGTTTATATTTCTTGCAGAAAACAGTATTTTGAACTTTATGAGGTATAGTGTTTCGGATTCTTTTTCTTCATTTGTGTTTCATATTTAAATTTCTACTATTTTGATAAGTTAAATAAGCTCCTACATAGAACATATTAGGGGGTAAATATCCAAGTAAATTTGTGTACACAAGACTCGGAATTTTAATGATTTTCACGAATTCCAACGATTTCCCAGGGATTCCAGAGATGTTCAAGGAATTCTAGAGATTTACAAAAATTTCTAGAGATTTCCAAAAATTCCAATAATTTCCAAAGAACGCTGGTAATTTCCAAGGAGGAAATGGATGATGAATTCGGTGAATTATCTGGCCGTGTTGCAGATGAAGTCCGAGAAAAAGTGCAAGAAAGAGACGAAATCGGCGACCGTATCTTAACTAATGAGTCTTGCGAAGGGGAATACCCTAAACTACAAGATACTGTGTGACAAAAAAAAATTAATATCTAATACAATTTATTCCTTAATTAATATAAAACATTACAAATAAAATTTACAAAATTACGATTAAATAAAATTTGCACATTATAAATATTAGTTAAGATATTTTAGAATTAATAGTGCACTGTAAAATTAATGGCGCTGAGCTGTTATTGTGAATTAAATATGAAAATCCTAGTGGAACAAAAATTACGCTTCCTTCATCTAACAGAAAATGTCGATCGGCAATTTTCGATACACCTTTTCCTTTCATTACTGTATACAACTAAAATAAAAATGTTTACTTAAGAAAAGCGAAGGCCACAGCAGTGCTTGATGTGATCGCTAGTTGAAGTCATGAGCGGAGATTCTGGGTTCAAACCCCAGACTCGGCAGAATTTCTTAGCTCAGCCCTCTGGTGAACATCAAGCTGTGGATCGAAATACCCTTCACCACTACTCGTTCCGCAATGATAATAATAATAATAAAAGCAAACGTCGGACAAAACAACAACTTACCGTGAAGAGATATTTGTTAACTTCCACAAAGAGCTTCTTGTTGGGTAGTATTTTTATATAACCCACTGTGACCTCGCCATTTTGATATTTATTAACCATGACCGAAATTCCAATTAGGGGATCTTTACCGTTACTTTCAAACGTTGGAATTTTTGAATAGCATTCTGAAACATTAAAACTTATTAAATTTGGTATTCCGGCATTGAAGTCATATTCTAAAGGCTGAATCACATAAGACAATTTTTGGAACAATTTACAATGGGTAGATTGTGATGGACCTAAAAATTTTTTAGCTTTTTTAGCTTTAAAAAATATATTTTGAAATTATAAGATTATCTAAATTCCTAATTTAAAAAAATTATTTTTAAATTTTAAACTTAAAAATTTTTTTTTTTCAATCTTGAAATATAAAGTTTAATTTCTAAAATTCAAAAATTTTAAATACATAAATTATTATTTTCTTGATCAGAGCTTAAAGTTATTATTTTAAATTATATTTGAAGTTAACAATACCGGGTGCTGAATCGAATAGCCGAACATAGGGAATTAACACGTAAAAACTTATTTATGCAAATTCCTGCTTCGCAAATTATTTTAGAGAAAAAATGAAAGACACAAAAAGAATGCAGAAATATAAACTACGTATGATAAAAGCATTAGATTTCATGTAATCTTTACTTATAGGGTCAAAAAATGCTTTCAAAATTGTTAAAATTTTCATTTATCAGACTGGCCATGTAAGTTTCCAAGGTAATTATTTCGAAATTAAATTGAATTTATTTCATGACCAGTCTGACAAATGAAAATTTTAACAATTCTAAAAGAAATTTCAAAATTTCACGTTTTACACTTGACATAATTTTCTACAAAATTTTGTACTAAATTAACGTACGTGTCACACCGCCTTAATTTTGGAATTTCAATATTCAAATTATTTGAATTTTAAAATTCAATTTTTTGAATTACAGGATTAAAATTTTTTGAATTCCAAATTTTTTACGTTAGCTTTTTTAGCTCTAAAGAAATATTTTTTGGGATTATAAATTTCTAAATTTCCAAATTAAAAAAAAAATTTTTGAAAAATATGAAAGTTTTATACTTTTTGACTTTCAAATTCAAATTTTCTTAACGTAATGCAGCTTCAATAGATAATGAAAAAATCAAGCAAGGTACTTACTGACATCCACAAATTCATCGTTAATTAGACATTGAAAATTACAATTTTCCTCTGTATTTTCTTCTTGCGTGTTTTCGTTCTTACCGATTCTTCTGACACCTGTCATCTCATCTATTTTACAGAACCCCTGTATAACATATTTATAATTCATAATTTAAAATCAAACATTTTCAAGTTGGTATTGATAATATTAAAACATACATTATACAAACTCAAGCACCAGAAAGAAAAAGACATTTTTAGGAAAAGAGAAAATGATATAAGATTTTTAAAAGCGATTTTGTCTTGCGATAGGTTATTTTAAAGACCTTGAAAAGCTATATCCAGAATAGATGAAATGAACTTTCTAACTGTCATCTGTCAAAAATTACAAGCTGTCAAAGTTAAAACTTCAAGAGTAAATAACTCCTGAAGTTCTGAAAGGATGTCAACCAAATTCGGTATGTAGGAACATTGCCCTCAAAGGACTTCACAGCATATGGAACCCTTTGATAAAAATCAGGAATGCAATATGAAAAAAAATAATTAATTGTTTTTGTGAATATTTAAAGAAAGTCCTTGTCTCTCGATTTTTTTGGCATTTCTACGTCGATGGCAATCAAACTTTTTGGACGTGTGTCTTGTAGGCTCTAGTGGTGAAAATAAGGTTTTGGCAGAGAAATCTTTGCCAGGGCTACCACAAAAAAATAATTTAAAAAATTGAAAATGTCATAACTCCGTGAATGTATAACCGATTCAGAAAAAATTTGGTGTGCTGATGATTGAAGGTATTGCGGCAGAAGTGACAATATTTTTTTAATGAAATGCACTTCATTGAATTTAGAAAGGGGATATGCACATATATGCTTCATTTGCTCAAATATGCACCAAACGTTGAAAATATGCAAAATATGCATTTTGATAAGCGGTTTTTCGGATTTGATTTTGCCAAATTCGTCCAGATTTCAAAACGAATCTGTTGGCATATCGATGTTAAAGAATATGTAAAAGCATAAAATCCGAGCTCTAGTCATAACCAATCTAACAACTTACTAGGGTAAGTTGGGTAAGTTGTTAGATTGATTACTAGGGTAAGTTGGGTAAGTTGTTAGATTGGTTATTAGAAGTTAGAATATTCAGAAGTTGCTAAAAAGAAAAGTATTAGTTTGATAAACAGGCATTCGCACCACTTACCGAAAGAGCTTAGAGGTAACACCCTGGTAACACCTTAGGCACCCTTGATAACACGAAATTTCATAAAACGACTTCACAAATAATTTCACGCAACTGTCAAACGTAATCATTCAAGGACTCTGAGACCAGTGGTGTTTCGTCCGTTAGTTAGTTTAGGAATTCGTTTCTACCGAATAAATTTTATTTTCCTTTAGAAATTTTATAAGTTTTAATTTTCTGTACATAAACAATATTATTGTAAATAATTGGTCATTTTTTCCTCAGAAAAAGAGTTTCCTCCGCTGCACCACACATCCTGCATTTAGGATCTTCAGTTATTCCCATAATACTGAGGTGTCTGTTAAGACAGCAGTGTCCTGTAAAAAATCCTACTATCTTTTTCAACTGTTTTCTGTTCAGCTGGATTATTTCTTTGCTTCTGGTTTCACTTGAAAGGCCTTTGATGAACATCCGTGACTGCCTCAGTCCAGGAAGACCTCCCCAGTAAGGAACGTCTTGTCTCCTGAATATGTCCCTGATACCTTTTCTTGCGGTCTTGTACGCAATCCCGCAGGTAGGCTCAAGGCCTATCAGGGTTGTGTTTGCAGCCATTTTGGCTTGGCGTTCATTTCCCTTTATGCCCTGGTGTCCCAGTATTCCTAGGCATGCAAGTCTTTGTAGCTTGCCGAGCCTGTTCATACTATCCCTTTTTTTGGTTGCATGCCACCAAATCAGGGCCGAGTATGTCACAAGGCATATCTTTCGAAGTGAGAAGTATGGTTTTCTCCAACTGATCACGCAGGGAAAGATAGAGGGGAAACGGGGGCTCAGAAGGAAGAGGCAGTCCTGGCTGAAGAACCTGAGGCAATGGTTTGGTATTCCGGATGCCGCAACACTGATATGACTCGCAAAAGACAGAGAAGAGTACAGCGTCATGGTCACCTCCTATGAGGAGACGGTACCCTAAGAAGAAGAAGAAGTATGTCACTGTAGGTATCACCCCTCTAGTGTATAGCCTAGTGAGTATAGGAACTTTAGACATCTAGTCTTTTGCTACCTTTTTCTTATAAGTAAATGTCTTCATGAGTAAATTTATCTAGGCTGCAGCTCAAGTTTGAACTTATTTAATGTGGCGTAGGGAAATTAACAATAATAATTTGTATAACAATATAACAGTTTACGCGTGTCCATTTATAATACAATGCATTATAATTTACAATAAATTCTACAGAATTCCACACAATTAAGAAATATATAAAATAGAACACCGCTCCGACAATACTACACGCTGTCTTTCAAGAATAATTTCTCAACAGCAGTGGCGTAGCAAAATCAACAGTTACTAATAGGTCTTTCTCGTGAATATAATAAATATCATTGAGAGATCAAAGTTTCTAGTGCCGTATTGGTTTCGGCGTTAGTGACGAATTTCAGGAGGGGTCAAAAATTGTACAGCAAAATATTGCTCATCGGTTGATATGAGTTGCGCTTTCTTTTGGTTGTTTGTCCAAACTGGTAATTATCTCAATTTCTTTCAAGTTAAAAGGCTTTTCAACTGAAATAACAATAGATATCCGCTTTAAAGTTAACTAACCAACGACATTGAATGACCAATGAGCGTAAAATGATCAAAATTTGGTAATATTATTTAGAGTAAAAAAATGAGAAAATGGGAGTGAAGTATATTTTTTATTTGAAAATGATTTCGGATTTTGTAATGTGATTGGTAATTTATTCTTCTGTGAATAAACTGCAAGCATTGACCCTGTTGGTTTAGCATTTCCTTTGGAGCTCGAAGATACATACGGGAATATCGTGCATCTGATATTATAAATCATGATAAGTTTAGAATGCATAATAAATTATTTAATGGAATATTTTGATGTACTCAATTTACTTCTGGTAGAGTGAGGTAATGTAGTACATATGAATATGAAATGAAACCGCCAATGTCAGAACGAAGTGCCTGGAGAATTAACTTCCTTCGATCATTTGCGAATTACTGTCATCCGCTTTCGAATTGTTGTTAGTGGAGGAGTGTCCGAATTGTATTCATTGTGTACTGTTTAATTCAAAGTTAATTTTAAATTTCAATGACAAAAATATATTGTATAAACTGTGTCAATATAAAAAAACAAACCAAATTTTCATTTTGATGTTGTTTTGTTGTGCCGCGAAGCGTATTAACAGTTCAAATGTGATATTTTTTAAATTTATTTATCCATTACTATTATAATTTGATTTAAAAACACAGGTAAGTTTCAAATTGCATTTTTGAATTTTCCAAACAAAAACTTAAATAATATTCCATTACTCTCCATTCCATTACTATTAAATTTGTTAATAGTATTTTTGTTTTTGGAGAAACCCAAACGAAGGTTATTAAAGTTAAATTGCACAAACAAGTCCACATTTGATTTTATGTTATTTTTCAAATGCAGTTTCTGCGATTTTGTTGTTTTCATTCGACTATAGAAATTACAAGAAGTAAGTGGTTCGCTGTAATTACATGTATGTGGGTCAAACAGAGCAAAATCGAACTCTAAAAACAAACATTTTAAAATTTATTTGTCAATATTATATTATAGTAATGAGTCGTTCAAAAACTTGTTATGTAAGAATAATCCATCCGAATAAATTACAAATATACAGTATTAATTATAGTAATATAAAAAAACACTGCCAATGTTTAATAAGCAATTATCTTTTGTTTTGAAATTTCTCTTCGATAAAAAATAAAAAATTATTCCAAAATATACCTACTATTAAAATACATAAAATATTAATACAATTTCTAAACAAATTATAAATAAAAAGATGCATATCGCCACCCACCCCATCTCTAACTTTGGATTCCCCCCCTAATTCCGAATTATAAATTCAAAATAATTTAAATTGTCTTATACTTCGTTTTTTTCATTTTCTAAAGGGGGAGCGAAATGCTAAATTTCTAATCCAAAATAGTCAAAATTATTTGTATCACTCTTATTTTCATCTCTACCACTTCTCTTTTGAAATTAGCCAATTGGTTTTTATTTTTTTTTGGGACTTCTCCAGCTAATATCTGGAAATTTTTGTTTTCAGATCGGAGGTATAAAATTAATTATACCTTGCAAAATAAAATTATTGATTTAAATATTGCAATTTTAACGGTATGTCTGATAACGACATTTTAAATTTTTAATTAAAAATGGATTCAATAAATTAATCATTATCCGAAGTAAAAGTTCGTTCTACAGTTAGGAGCACCACACTCTTCATATTTAACACAATCTTACACGCTATAATTTAATTTATTCTGCAAAAATGATAAACTTGGTGTTTTTAAATTCACACTTAAATTTTAATCCAGCATTAGAAACTGGTGGGGCTAGCATTGGTAAGATACAAACGATTTCGATCATTTCCGATAAAAATTTTGAAATTAAGGAAATTTTCAATTTTCTCCCCAGCATAGTAAAATATCCCAAAAGCAAAATAAGTATAAACAAAATAAAAATTGTTTTAGGAGCTACTAAACAAAGTTTAGGGGTAGGATAGGTTCTTTCGTTAATCTTCCACTGCATTCCGATCATCAATGTTTCCTGCGCAACTCATTCCCGCCATCGTTCGTTGTTACCGAAGCCCTTCGCGTTCAGTCTCCACTCTTGTTTCTCCTTTCTTGGGTCAATTTTTCCTTATCGACGTTCGGTCCTTACTCTTATTTTCGCTTTGTTGAGGGAGTTGCTCTAATTGTAAAAGTTTGCATAAACAAACTGGCAAAAAAATTTGGCATTTTACTCTAAAATTATATTTTGAAGTCGTTTACTTGTTAGTAAATTATTATTTATTATTAATATGCAAATATTAATTTCCACATTACTTTTAGTATGGACGTAGACTAATAATATTTTAAATAATTAATATAAATAATTTTCATAATCTTTTTTAATTTTTTTACGTATACAGTTGAATGGTAGAATCAGTTTGATAATTTTTTTAGAAACTTAAACAGATTATCAACAATTATTGAAATGAGTCATCTCAGTCATCTTCTATTATTTTTGCATTTTTGAGCATGTTTTTGAATTTTTTATTTTACTAAAAAGTATATGTCAAAACGAAAACAATGAGACCTGGCAGAACTCTGTACGATGATTTTTCTAAGTAAAATATTGTTTTGAAAAAAAAATATTTCGGATCGGAAAAAATGAATATCTCGGAAACTTCCTGATTTTTTTATCTAACAAATTTTTTGGTTATTTAAACTACAGAAAGGTATACTTTCACCAAGTTTCGTGAAAATTAAATTATTTTTGCGGAAATGAAAAATGAAAAATTAAAATAATGATTTTTACAATTTTCTTTTTGGGGTTATGCTAAAAAGTGTCTTCTACAAAAGGGGTTGATTTACAACTTTTGTATTGAATACTTTTTGTTTTGACGTCAAATTTCGCCGGAAATCGCAATAATACCATTTTTCATCCCATTAACAAGGTACATGTTGCTGCCCCCCCCCAAATTAAATTTTGTACTGAAATTGATGTCAAACGTTTTAGCTTCGTTTGAGCCTCAATGAGTTTCCATTCCCGTCGTTTCAGCCTAAACCATCGCGGAGTTATTCGCGATATGTTTGGGGGGGGGGGGGGAGACCGTAGACATATTTTTCAATTTTTTGTCCTATTCAAATTTTTACGTAAATTTGGTGTCAATCGGTAGAGCTTTGATTGAGCTCCAATGAGCATTTATATTCATAACTGTAATTTAATTATTTTCAGTGCAGATTTCATATGGAAAACCGGTGGGACCCTTTGAAAAAAATATATAAAAATATAAAAATGTATAGAAACAAAATTGAAGGCAATGAAATTTGCAAAAAAATGTTTAAAAAGTTTTGCTGTAAAAACGATTTTTATATGACAAAGAAAAGTCTTCAAAAGGTGCAATTTACATTGCTAATATAGGAGTGTGCCAATGCAGGTACAAGTGCTGCAATTTGCAATGCCAATAAAATTAATAACGTTGGATATTTTCATCAAATGTGTAATAAAATATAAATAAAATTTAATAAATAAAATAAAACATAACAGATTGAAAATCACTAAACAGAAAACAAAGGTTTAAATCTCGAGCTAAGCTTATTAACCTCTTTGATAACAAAATATCAAAGTTTTTCAGAATTAAAATCATCGACTCTGCAACACAAACAGTTTTAGCATTAGGACCAATGGAAAATTTGTTGTAGCCCATTTTTGAAAAAATGAAACGCTTAAAAAAATTTTTTTTATAAACATTTCACGTATTGCTGACAAATGCTGCGCCTAAATTTGCTCCGTTATGAATCATTTTCAAATTACCCGTTATAAAATGCAATATTTATTTATGTAATGTTTATCCTCTTTAAATTTAAACTTGAAGTTTTCAATAACTCAAAAATGTAAATATAACAGAATAAACTTAAATCAATGGTGTAAATATTTAATGAAATTTGGTATTGACTTGAAAAGTGGATTGGGTATTTTGATTCGATGATGACCCGGTACCATTACTGCAGGTCCATTTGTATCCGGTCCCAATTGCGTACAGTGCTTCGTCCGGTGCCGTTTAAAGCCAGTCCGCCCCTGATTGAATTGTATTTAAACCTATTCATTTTCCTGCATTACACTGATAAAAATTTGTGATTTTCTGCTTCAATTGAGAGCAACTATAGATCGTAATTTCATTGAAATCAATTATTATTATTTTTTTTTAATAGGTCAGACTCAACCAGAGTCGTATCTGTGACTAATCAATATATTAAATAACATACAATTATTTGTTATTTGAATAATTAAAGTTTTGAGCGATTTTTAAATCCTGATTTCTTCTATCATAAATATAGCAAATTTTGAATAGCGCTTAGCAGTTGATAATGTATTAACCTGCTCACACGCGCAGCGTTTTGTTTTTAATTATATTTGTACTTCATAATTTAATTTTCGAAAAAAATCGCTTGTGGCTCTGTTTGCCAGGCACTCGCTTCGTTAGAGTTTTAAATGGTGTGATTTTACTTTTCGATCCCAGGCCCCCCTATACATGTATTTGCTAAATACGCCGCTGAACAGCCCCCGAAACCCAATATTTTAAGGATATGGTTTATTTGGCTCATATAGTAATTCGTCCCTGGTAACAGTATTTGATATTTTGTAAAAAATAAATAAACAATAATTTATATTCCATTTAAAAAAGCGAGTTTGAGTTTCCCAGTATTTTCAGGGGATTTTTTCCAAATTCTAAGAGTTTGCTAAACACGTTTATTTATTAGCACTTTTTACTATCGTTCACAAGAAATCTTTTAATACCACTTCAATTATAAACTGGTTTTGAATAATATGTGATATGTGGTCATAGCATAATAACTTTTGTAATGGAAAGATTTGTATTTATACTTTTTTTTGTGATTTATTAGTTGCATCGGCTAAATAATGACGAATAAAACCTGAGATCGTGATATATAATTAATGGCAACGAGGAACAGAAAACAATAAATTATTACCTTATACTGAATTACAAAAAGAAAACTGGCCGTATTTCAACTAACAGGCTTTAAACAAAATTTTTTGTTTCGAGAGGGGGCGGGGGTTGGTTATATGCACCTATTATTTAATATAGAAATAGCAAATTAGTTTTTCTAATTTTAAATTTTTATGTGCAAATTCCATTTTTTTGATAACAGAATAGGTTTTCCGATCACCGGGGGTTGAATACTTAAATTGTGCAATACATTTTTCCATAAATTCCATAAATTCAATTTTTAGTATTTAGACTTACTAGGTTCTTCGATTGTATACTATAGTGCATTGTTTCCGAGACAAAATTAAAAAATTCAATTTTTAATAAAAACATCATCAGAACCACAGCTGTATAAAGCGCACTCTGTAAAAGTTATTCAATTACCAATTACTTCTTAATTTAAAAAAATTAATGAATTAATGTATAATTTGGGGAGGACGGTGTTCTCCGAATTAATCGTTCAAACTTTATATAAACTCTTTTTAATTTTCAGATTTATCATCAAGATGAAGAAATACTTCAAATTATTTTTTCAAAGAATTTTCAAAGATTTTCGGCAGAAGGAACTCTTACCTTTAAAGTTATTATTTTTTCTACACGCTTCAAGTAAGTTTTGATAACTCCAGATGTGCATATGTGTGTTTTTAAAAATTAGTCGTCCCAGGCTAAATAAAATTATTTTATAAAATTGACTCCATTTGGAGTGGAGCTCATGTTCCAGAATTCGTTTTTGCTGAAATATATGTTGTTATACCAAATGAGGAGACCCGTATTTTTTCTTAAAAAATTCTGGAACATGAGCTGCACCCAGCTTACGTGACTTATAAATTATCAATATTCCGTTTGGACCGGTGCTGGTAGGAGACGACCAATTTTAGTCTAAACTGATTTTAGACTTTAGATTTTAAACTTATTTTAGACTAAAATTAAATTAATTTTTAGCAATTTTTGTTCTCTATCCATACCTCACCATTCACATGAGAGAACTAGGAATAAATGTAGAAGAAACTGCCATTATGTCCGCGGTTACACCGGTTGTTAGTATTTTAATGCCGCCCATTGCAGGGATCGTAGCCGATAAACTTGGAAACTTTAAGGTGAGATTGCAATCCTGTTTGCGAAATTTTTTAACATAACAATTTATTTTATTCCAGTTGATGTTAGCAATTTTTTCAGCTTTAAGTGGAACATCGGCTTTATTTTTGTTGTTAGTTCCTGTTGGTAGAATTACTGAACATTATCCCCAGGAAGTAATTTTTGGATTATCGTGCACGTCAAATTCCCCAATCAGGCTATCGCTGTACGAAGATTATCCATGCCAACCGTTAAACCAAAATCAAACCTACAAAACAGATGTGACTCTAGAAGCATGTGGTTTTGTGTGCCAAGCTATTACAGACGATCGAGATTCCAAATCAATTTTAAGTGCAAAAAAATATGGAGTCCAAATGCATAACATCAAGAAGAACACATCAATTACTTTAACTTATGAGTTAAATCCAAAACTGCCGGTTCCTACTGAAAGCACAGGAAGAAGGTTTAAAAATAATAAACTTTATTTAAACTCCATACGGAAATTATCGTTAAATTCCTATTTTTTCCCAACTCCAAGTTTATTTAACTTCTCGTGTGGTTACTTAAGAGATTCCACTTCTGTAAAAAATGAAACAAACAAAATCGTTGCTTGTATGTTTGGAAGCAAAGATCAATTTAAACAGTTGGATAATATTCCAAGAGAAAAATTTCTGTCACAAATTGGATTGAAAGCTCAAAATCAATCTGTTAACGATAAAGACGAAAAGAGATACATTTTTAATATGTACACTTCCAAAAGTGGAGTAAATCTTGAGAGCTCTACTTGTATAGACAATTTTCCCAAAAATAAAGAATTTATTAGCATCAGCGTTCCGTTACACAGTAAAAATGATAGCAAATTGTATAAAAACTTGGATCTAGGAAGCTGTGCCCCCAGATGTATTGCGACCAGTCCAAGAAGCAATGTTTGTTCTAATCAAAAAACTGTAATAGAATTAAATATAAAGTTAACTTTTTGGAGCTATTTTGCCGTGAGAGTTTTTTTAGGAATGATAAGTGGGACTGCATTTGCCATGTTCGAAGGAGCTGTTATTGCTATTTTAAGAGAACAGAAAGCAGATTATGGAATGCAAAGGATTTATGCGACTATTGGTGGAATGATCAGCTCACCTATCTCGGGATTATTGATAGATTATGCAAGTCAAGGAAAAGACCACGCGGATTTTAGGTAATGTTTCATTCTAAATTGGGTTTTTTATTAATCGATTTTTTTTCAGACCCATATTTTACTTCTACGCAATTTTAAAAATCAGTAGTGCCGTTTTGATGTTATTTATGGATCTAAAATTTAAAACTCCTGCTAATAATGTTATGTCAGATGTTTTTCATGTTTTAAAGAAAGTGGAGTTAATTAGCCTTCTAATTATATGCTTTCTATTAGGTAAATTAAATGCCAGGTTTCGATATTAGAACAAATTTGGGAATTTTGTACAAGTTTTTTTGGCAAGGATATATCAGTTCCCAAACTTATTCAATTTTGAGCAGGTGCATAAATTGACAAAATTCTAAATTATTTCTTTAATTAATTTAGGTACCGCTTGGGGATACATCGAGTCTTTTCTATTCTGGCTATTGCAAGATTTGGGTGCAACGAAATCGTTGATGGGCATAACAATCACTGTTGGTGGTGTTGCCGGTATTCCACTTTTAGTATTATCTGGCCCCATAGTTAAACGAATAGGTCATGCAAATGTAATATTTATTGGATTTATGTTTTACACCATTCGTTTACTTGGTTATTCCTTAATATATAATCCATGGTTATGTTTAATATTTGAAGCTATGGAGAGTATAACCACCTCCTTAACTTTTACTGCCATTGTCACCTATGCAGCAAAATTATCAACGGTAACAACGGATAGTAGCGTCCAGGGTTTAATTGGTGGTCTCTATTTCGGAGTAGGTGCGTATATCATTTAATGTTATAATTGATATTTAAATTAATTGTACTTCAATAACAGGAAAGGGAGCCGGAAGTTTAGTCGGTGGATATTTAATGAAAGGTTTTGGTATTAGAGAGACTTTTCGGATATTTTCAGTAGCAAATGCCGTTATTGGAATAACGTATTTTCTATTTAATTACTTTTTTATAAGAAGAAGACCTTCAGAAAACGACGATATAGCAAAACAGAACTCAATAGATGTTATAGAAGAAAATAAAACAATCCCCAAAGATAACATAAACAATCAGCAGCCAAAGTCTATTCTAAAGGAAGAACCATTATCGTATGAAGATGCATTTACAAATATGGGTTTTGAAGATACGGAATTAGAAAATACTGTAGATAATAAACTGTAATATAAGTTATAAAAATAAATTGAAATATTTCTTAAAACCAGTACATTATTCAACACAATATTCATTACAAAATACCACATATACGGTTATCGCTGCGATATATATCTTACGATATATACAGTTTTTCCTTCACGATCCTTAGACGTGTCCGTAGACAATGTTCCTTATATTTTGGCTCGTCAGAGAGGAGCCCTGCTTTAGTCCTGTGCCAATTGTAAAACTTATAATTTAAATTTAAACAATCGTGATAATTTACAAATTAACAAAAAACAATAAAAACAAAAATGCTATTGTCACACCTACCACACATGGAATGCCGTTCAGTAAATATAAATAAATCTTCCTCAAATAGCAATATTCTTAAATAATTTTTAAATTTTTATCTCCCATTTAGCAATTGTACCGGAATTTTTGTTTGTTTGGCTAACTAAGATCAAAAATAATTTTATTTTTTAATTTTATCTAGTTTCATAAGGTTAAATTAGTTTTTCTTTTTAAATTTTCAAAATTTTCAAATATTCTTAGTCCTAACCCGTAAAATGTGATTAAATTGATGTTATTCCATTGATTTTTAAAAAATAATTTTTCTATGTATGTATTTTATACTTCAGCAACTGTTCGTTAGGTACCTACATGGTTATTTTTATAGGGTTAACTAGAAACATGATTCCTATATTTCTCAACCCCGATGCTGAATTTGAAAAATTTCCAAAGATGAAATGAATGCTGCTAATCAAAACAGAGACTGCTAGCCACTTTTTCCAACTCCTACCAAGAAAGTACTTCCTCGCGGTGATTCTGAACACGATTTATTCAAACAGTCCTTCAAACAGGACCAAATCCATTGCAGATACTTAATCAATATATAATAGACGACACAGTTAAGATCATCAGTTCAAATCGGAAGTCCGATGTATGGCAGATAAACCAATAGATATATTATCAATTTTAAATTTCTTTTCACTCTAAATTATTTCAACGTGTTAATAAAAAATCGTCAAACGCAATCTTTACATCATGCACTCATCGCTAGGTGGAGTTATTTTTTATACTGCCAGGTTAAATTTTATTCGGTGCTCATTATAGTCCACATCATGAATATGAAACATATTGCACCATCATACTATCTCTCAAGGTGCTAGATCAGTACATTAACCCTTTGGGGGGGGAGATTTTGCTTGATCTAAATTTTTGAAAACCTGATAACTGCTACGCGGTTCTGTAAATCGGGTAAAAAATAATTAAATAAATTGATTATCTCCTAAAATTAACAAATGAACGGCTTTCGCCGATTTGAAATTACTAAAATAATAATAAATAATAATTTATCATCAAGAAGTAAATGCTCACCGGCTTCTTATTACACAATGGAGGTGAGAATCGAAATTAATTCAATCGGCTAAAACTTGTTCTAACAAGTTGTTCTTTCGGAATGTTCCATTTCGAAAGTTTATAATAACTTTTTATCTCATTCTTGACTACAAAAATCAATCTGATCTCATAATTATTCTTACAGTAGTTAGGCGGCAAATTTAAAAAAATCTATAGTTTATTTTATCTAGATTATACTTTTTGCACTTTATTTTTTAGTCAAGATGGATGTTTCGTTCAATATCATTAATTTACTCAATTTTATAGGAACACTCTTCGTGATGGTGGTGGAAGCAGACAAAATTTTTTTATCTAAACTAACATATTATCGCAAAGACATGTTGGTAATTATATGCCAATATTAAAGATACCGCTAGGTGGAGATGTCTTTTATTATCGTGGATTAAATTTTTTCCTCTACTAGTGATAGTTCATCATAAATCAGCAAAATTATGAGACAAGGAGCACAAAATGTGAATAATGATTAATTTTTGTACATAGAAGAATATCACATTTGCATCCACACACACACACCTACATAGTCTCCAATTTTTGAAAAGCCCGGTTTCGACTGGGCTAAAAAATAGAGGAGTAAAATACCAAGTGTTTGAAAATTAGTTAACTTTTATTTTCTAGAGCTTGCTCACTTTGAGTGGAAGTAGTTTTCACTTCTATTACTTTTTGTTGTAATCGGTTGTTGAAAACCGTTGGTCATATTTTAATTTTAGAAGTTAATTTGTATAGTAGTTTTGTTTAATTACTTTTTACCCGGTGTGTACAACTGCGTAGCAGTAACCAGGTTTTCAAAAACTAGAGATCAGCTACCCCATCGGAGGTTTCATCAGTAATTGCTATATTGTGCAAATGTTTACCGATGAACTTTTAAATTATTCGATAGAATATAATGTTTCCACATAAAAATTTACCCGGTGTTATATGAAAGCAATGCTATCTGACGGTACCTCTGGCAATATACGCGTTGTTATCATGTTATCGACCAACTACTAGAAAAAAAATTAAAATACAAGACACGTTTTTTATTAATAACTATATACCTACATAAATACTACACAGAAAAATTTACAAATGATTAACAATAATTTTAAATGAAATAAAGAAATAGAAATTATATGTAAATTTAAAGAACAAATCAAACTATCTATAATATACAAGCATTAATCTGTAAGTATTTTACAATAATTCAAATATGAAAAAAAAATTCAGCTTGGCTCAGCGGAAACGTTCTGGACTTCTAATGTAGAAACAGTCTCATTATTTATATGGTTAAGCTTCAACTGCAAAAAGGTTTCAATGCATTCCATGCCTTCGTTCACAGATACCATTAGCTTCAATTGAGCTGTTTGGGCGAGACGTGCGAGCTGTACATCAGAATAATGCCGATAGATATCATGCTTTAAGTACGCAAGTCCATAAGTAAGCCCTTCAAACAAATCACGTACTCCAGCACGATCAAGTGTTTGCCTGTGACCGTCGGCAGCGTTGTTGTACATTTGCAGTACTTCCCGATTTTGTGGAACATCACCATCACCTTCTTTCGGCTGTAAATTAACCAAACAAAAATTATTATGTTGTATAAACATTAAATAAATAAAAAAAAATCTCTCGACGTTAGTCAAGTTAGCTGCCCAAAAAATCAAAATAGCATAAGTGGCTAAGTGTAAGCTGTGACGTACATACTATATGTAAATATGTGTAAACAGCTGATAAGATGGTAAAGCATCCGTAAGTGGATTGAATGGTCCCAGGTTTTTCCCAAATTTTACAAATTCAGAGCCAAACAAAACGATATAACCTCATTTTTTTTACATTTGCTGATATTTCAAGCTAGTTTGGGGCTTCTGTGTATTAAAACGACTGAAAAGCACATGAACACATAATATAAGAAATTCGCTATAATTACAGCTTTAAATATCGACAGAAAATGATAAATAAATGTCAAAAAATGAGGTTATATCGCTTTGTTTGGCTCCGAACCATGACCTACTGAGTGTCACCACTAATACCCGGAATGGCGTATTCGTTTTTGATTAGAGGGTACACAAAGTGTAATTACACACATGTACCTACTTAAACGGAAGAACTTTTTTGCAAATTATTATTTTCAGCTTGTCCAAAAGTATATATTTCCGTACCACTATCACAAAGCAAGAAATTAAAGAATTACAAATTTCTTACCAATCTAAATAAATTTTTGTGGGCATCACTGGATTTGTCTGGATCGGGCGACATTTTTGTTCTTAGAATAAACTTTATTAAACACTTATAAACACCTAATTAAACCTACAAGAAAGTCACATACAATTTGACAATGTTGTTTCTGTTAGAAAGGCGTTGCCAACTTAAATTTCTATAAAAGTTAAATTATGTCAAATTTTGCAGCGGCAAAGTTCAAATTGTAATAATTCTTATAAATGAATTTTGAACATTTAGTTATGGAATTAATCGATTTTATAAAATAAATCATTAATAATATGTACACTGTAAAAAAATAGGTGTAATTTTACCCGTAAAAATTACCAACTTAATAAAGTACCCAATTAACTCATGAATTATTTTAATTGAATTACTTCTAAAATTAACCCAAAGTATTTGATATTTGAATTACTTCAAAAAAGTATTTGATTAATTGATAATTGGGTTTTAAACATTTCTTTGTTATTTGAGTTTTATTTGTAATTAAATTACTTTCACCGAGTGCTTTGTACAGCTCTAATTATCGTGGTTTCCGGTTATAGCGGGAGAATTTTGAATTTGATAAATGCAAATGTAAAAAGATAAATTCAAATTTCATAATTTGAAATGTAAATGTGAAAATCAAATTTTAAATGTGGCGGGCATTTTACTATAACCGCCATTGTAACCACTTGTCTGAGAGCGGTTGCTTCGGTTGGTAAATATTTGACCGTAAACTACCTCCCCAACAACCGTTTTGTTGCCAAAATACGAGCGGTTGCAACCGGTTACTTTCGGTGCCTCGCGAAAACCTTCCCACGCTAATTTCATGTTTCCCGCGCATTTCTTATTTAACCTCACTTTTAACAAAATATGTTTCATACACTTCGCAAGCTTATTACAATTTGCTACGTTTTCTCTTATAAAAGATGTATTCAAAATCGTATTTATGGTACCTATAGTTAGCAAATTTTTATGTAGATTTTTGTTGACAATGTTTTTATCGTAAGTTTTGGAAGATTAGAATTAAAAAATTTGTATGTTGGTTCAAAATGAAACTCATGTAGTTATTTGTTGTCCTTTTCGAAGACATATTCAATTTTGCTTACGTTTTGTATTTATTGTTTTAGATTTTAAGATGCACACCACAGTTGCTCCTGGAAAAAATTGTTCGTAACCCTTACGTCTTGGGACCACTTGCAACATCCCTACAGAAATAGAAGTAATGATGCACTAATTACTATGCACACCATAGTTAATTCTGAAAGAAGTGGTTTCGAGCCTTCAAAAAGTTGAAACTGCTTGCATTATACAGAGAAAAACATCTAGAGAATGTACCACTTTCTGGACACTACCACTACAATTATGTCGGTAACTTATCTTTTTTTTTAATGTAATCTTTTAACTTGAACGGTAAACCCCATGCTCGTACATTCTCAATTCGTACGTGTCAAGTTCTTTGAAGAAAGTGATTATCAATTTGTCATAATTTTCAGATTTCGTCTAGAATTGCCGTCATTGCCATTTGCTGTTCAGTCCCCGCCAAGACAAAAGGGGCATTAACTGTAAACTTTAGATTTTAAATTTTATTAAATAATGTTTATACAGTAATAGCTCTATTAACACAATAGTAGAAATTTAGTCAACTTTATTATAAAATAGTTTCCAGGACTTTTGTTAACCGAGGTATTATTGTAGCGGAATTCATTTAAAATGTAACATAAGTTTCTTTAAGTAAACATTGCGTATCAAATGTTGAATTAAAATAATTGTTATTTTTATAATTCATTTGAAACGTTGAGGACTTTTAAACGGCTGAATAAAAAAGAGTTACGTTTACCTATGTATATTCATTGCACATTTCGATGACTTTGGTATTTCATTGGTGCAATTGGTATTTCCACTCACTTTGCCCTTTAAATCAATCTGGTATTAGTACAACGGGTTCTGTTATTTAAAGAAAGTGAGCAAACTATTTAAATTTTAATCAGAACAATAGTTGGAATTTAAGGAATTTAGTGGAAAGCCTGCTATCGTACTGAATATATCTTAGAATTATAACTATTCCGGGAGGATTTAATAAAGCTCAAATTTGCAATTACGCTTTACTGTTATTTTTGAAAATTTATTTCTGAAGAGCCATAATGAAGTTTTTGCTATGGTTACTGTTAAAATTAGACTGAACGAACAAACAACATTTTTCAAACAAGACGGCTTGGTGAGGTAAAAATTTAATACTATAAAGCAGGGGTCTCTAAACATTTTTTTGTCCAAGGGTCAGACTAATTGCTCCACAAAGCCTTGAGGGCCAAGCTTGATCTAGCTAGTTTAGTGGGCGACAAACCTGGGATGCCCGAGCGAAAATCCTAGTTTAAGAAAACGGTTGAATGACGCTACATAATTATATGCTTATCGGAGCTACGCAACTAGCGTATTAAAAGATCACATCCATGGAGTAAGCGTACTATTGAATCTATAACTAAAAATTTTTTAAACTGAACAAACTGCATATAGAAAATCTGCTCCTAATTTATTATATTATTTATTATGGATTATAAAAATCATAATTTGTCTATATTGGTTTTTATAACATTTGACGTCTTCGGATTCCTTTCCTAATCTCTTGATCAAGATTGGAAAGGTATTTAGGAATTTAATACCTCAAAGATGTTGCCAGCATCTTGTGAGGGAGCACAGCCGAGATATCCTGACGTACTTGATCGAGGATCGAACCCACAACTGTAGCATAGCAATCGAGCATTCAAACAGCTCGCTTACGACTGCGCTGTAAAAAATAATAATATGCCTAAAGATTCAAAATTAACTACTTTAATGTAACAGCATTTAATGAGAAATAATTAGAAAGTAATGTTGTGAATTGAATAATAAACTTATAATCAGAGATATTAAGAAGAGTAGCATTTTTAGAAATACAAAATTTTCGAAATAATCTTAAATACCAAACAATAGAACAAAATTATTTTCTTCTTTTGATCGTATATAAAAAAATATCCAGTTTTACAAAACTGAGAAATGAAATAAATGAATGAACGTAAAAGTTAATCATCACTTTAGTTAATCAGATGCGGTATTTAGATAAAAACTGGAGATTTGGTCTAAACCGACACAGTTCACACATTACCGTCCGACAAAGAAATATAAATTCTTACCTGTATACAGGTAACAAAAAATAATAAATAGCATTATAACTAGTTTTCAAAAAACTACATTTAATTTAATAACTTAAAGTTGATTTTAAAATATCTTAATTTATAGATCAGATATAATTAAATTATTGTAGTCTCTTTAATTTGCATTAGGCTTCCGGATGGATGGAACACGAACAGATTCAATGAAATATTCTTTCATCAGATTTGATACGCAATGTCCACTTTTGTAATTTGTTTGAATGATTGTTAAATTACCAAACCATGTACAAAGATAAGTCGAACTTCATCACATTGATGATATTTAATTAATTAGTTGAATTGTTAATAGCCTTTTAGCGCAGGCTAAAAATTGTATAATGTTTTATAATATATTTGTCTTGTTGAATAAAAAAATAACATCAATTAGAAATTTTTTTTCAGGAAGTCGATCCCGTTTTTCTTTTGGAATCAAGAAGAAAAATAAAATTTTAAGCATGCCTCTTGTCGCATACCACAATTCCAACTAATAGAGCATATTATTAATTTCTACTCTATCGTAACTTTTTGCAAGTCCAGTGTGCCAACAATCAAAATTATATTCTCGTTTCCAATTAAACCTCCAATCAAACGAGAAAACAAACTGGTGTCTGTTTTTTAAGACTACTAGTCATAAATTATTGGTATTATTAAAATAATATCACAGCTTATATGTTGTCTAATAAGTAGTAGGTCTTTTGCGAGGAAAATTTTTTACGAAAAACTATTTAGGAAATTCTTTTATTATAAATTATTTTTTTATATTTAACATTTTCATTTTTTTTACATTTGCCAACGTTTTTTTGAAAATTTTGAATAGGCAAAAAATTTAATTTAATTTTTATTTTATTGATTTTGAAAATCAAGCAACCACAACTATGAAAAAGAAAAACAAGCGATTCCTATATAATTATTAAGATTAGGCGGCGTGGAAACAATAATTTATTGACAATTAGGGGTTGAAAAACGTTTGGAGTGCAAGTGTAAGTAACTTTTGTATTTTTTATTCACAAAACGTGATTAACTTTTCAAAAATTTGTTTGTAATAGGAACAACACCGCCCAGTACAGCTTTTTTCCAAAGACAAAAATGGAAGTGTCCGATGATTCGTCACCAGAACATGTAATTCCTCTAGAAGATGAAAATGCCCTGAAAGGTTCGTACATAAATTACCAAAGTTCTATTAGAATTTTTGCACTTGATATTTCCTTCTTATTTAGTAATGGACCAAAGGTCTCAACAACTATTAATGTTGAAGGCGCTATTTGCTTTACCCCAATACAACATGGATCCCGTTATACCAGAAGGTTCATTAAGGAGAGCTGGAACCTCTCTACAAGAGGATATTAACATGCCTGGATGCTCTTATTCAAATCCGCAAATGACTAGAAGCAGTCATTGGGGTGGACACATGCCACGTCGAACTTCCGAGACAAGAACTTTGTTGCAATCGGAAGTTTCCCCAATCAGATGTTCACGTAAAAAGAAGCTGCAAGCTTGTCATACTGCGGTGTTAATTATGTAAGTTGATTGATTTTGTAGTGGAAATATGATTAAACAGTTATTCTTTTTTAGTATATCCACCGCTTTACAAACTGGACCCGAAAATCCAAAATTTTGGAAAAACAAGAAACGATTTCCTTCGTCCAGATGCGCGTACGTTTGCCGAATTCCGAAACTGTTAATGGCTAACGGAATCATTTGCCACACTTTAACATTTATATTGGATAGGACTATATGTAACTTCCGCATGAAGCTAGTAAGGTAATTTGTAAATTAAAAACTGCCACATTATCTTATGACATTCTAGCAACTCGTCCACAAAAGGAGAATTCTTGATCAATGGTTGTTCGAGAAAGGTTTGGTGCGTCGACAAGTTATCACAGTTTGGGACACTATAATCGTGCGTTCCCCAGAATTAGATTATTTCGCTGATCCGACTCTTCCGTAAGACATTTAGTGTTATAGATAATTTGAAATACAAAATTTAATTTTCAGCGCTCGTGCTACACTGAAGACTAAGTTTTACGATGGAGACAAATTGCTTCATAACTATAACGCACGTATCATTTTTACTTGACCATCCGTTTCATTTTGATGTTATTTATTTCATTTTTTTCTCTATTTGACTAAATTAAAATGGAAAGTATCTATATAAGAAAATAAAATTTTCTTTAAAATTAGTTTTATCTATTTTATTACAAAGTGGGATTTAAACTAATTAAACTTTGACTCCTAAGTGCCAATAATAAATTTATATGTGAGAAAACGAAAATATTAAATTATATTCACAATAAAAATATGTATAATTCGTATCGTTGGCTTCTAATATATTTTTAATTTTGTTATTGAGTTTATAACAATAATTAAAAGTTTGTTTTTTGTACTTGACGAGGTCAAGTAAAAAGCACTTGTACAAATTGTACAATTTTTAATATATTTTCCATCTTTATATTTCAATAGGTGTGCAATTTGTCGCACCTATCACACATGGAAAGTCTCCAGTGCTTTTTCTGAGTTATACTTTCTGCTTATTAGGTATATATTATAATAATACAAAAAATATATAAATTTTGATTTAATATGATCAAAGTTGATATTATATTACTTACAATAATAACATAACAAATAGCAATCTAATTTATTTACCTTGATCTTTAAGGACAACTTTAATTTCGTCTGTAAAACATTTGTCAATAAGTACAGCTCTTTCGCAAGGGTCTTTTTCAGTTATTTTGCTCATGCAATCATTCATATACTTTTCCAAAAAATTAATGTGGATAGCTTTACTTTGTTCTTTTATGTTATCCAAGAGTAATTCTCCATTCTCATTTATACATTTAGATTTAAGAAGCATGCAGTTAAGAAAACATTTAAAGTTTCTGTCGTCAGGGAATACTCCACTTTTGGCGATACTATCTATGAAAGTTTCAGATAAATTGTGTTCTTTAAGACACATTTCTTCGTGTTCATGTTCCAACTTCATGTAACTTTCGTATACATCGTCTAAAGTCATCTGAAAATATATAATAGTATTCATTAATTATATAATTAATGTGATTTATAAAAAATTAGATATTTCTTCACAAGCATTAAGTGAGTTAATGTGTGTCACTTTCAAGTAATCTCAAAACAGTTAGGTTGCACAATTTAAAAAAATACTGAAGAAATCCTTTCTCCACACATTTTACTAATTTAATTAAAGTAAAACAAAACAAAATTTATGAAACTCAATTTTACAAAATTTTAATAATTTGTTATGCCCACTAGAAATTATACTTATTCATAGAAAAAAAATATGTATTATACCTTCGATTCTGTAGACATCAACGTTAAAAGCAAAATAAAGTTACAAATCAAAATAGTATTCATTATGAAGTTTACTGGTTGCACAAAATATACTTTATACGTATGCACACTACACAGACAAAAATGAATGTACAAAAATCAAAGATTTGTTACATCTTATATATGCATTTAGTTTATTATTCATGAAATTAAACAAGTAATTTCAATTTCATTGCTCCTTTTAATTATGTATAAAATTAAATTTAATTATGCAGTTTTATGATACATCGATCTCCGTGAACCATTTTGTCAATATACTTACTTAGCTTTTAGATAATAGGTCGAACTCAAAGATCAATTTATACCGGATGGTGAAGAAACCATGTTTTACAACTTGTTTCAAAATTATCCATAAAGAAATATATAATAATCTACGTCTACAGGGTATTCCCGCGATCATAGAGAATCTTTGAGGTAATGATAGAGGACACTTTTCTAAAAGAAAATTTTATTCAAGTCCAAACCCTTAATGGGGGTAGCCCTCTTTAAACAAATTTTTTAATTTCGATGGCCATAACACCAAAACTTGATTTTTAGTGTTAATGGATTAGCGGTTTTTTCAAAAGCAATCGCTTATCAATAAACTAGATTGTAAACCTTTATCGTCTAGAATCAACGGATTTCGAGTTATGAATTAAATTAAGAAAAGAAATGATAAAAAAAGTCAAAGTTTTTTGTTTTCTTGCAAACCCTGTGTCTTCTAAACAAAACATTTTACAAAAACTTACCATACAATTCGGATAGCAAATTTAACGAGCTACAATTTTAGTCCATTAAAAAAGTGTTGAGCGCCAAATCTTAATTTGGTTTATTTTATCAGATTAATATGACCGGAAATATTGCTGCTCTCAATGATGAAAATAAAAAAGTCAAATACAAAATTTGGATACTTGGTATTTATTTGATTTTATTTTCAAATTTTTGGTTCTAGGTGTTGGCGTAGTGTGCTCTATGTACTTATAACTAAATTACACATAATAAAAATAGAAAATGATATTCTCTGTAAATCTTGGAATTTTAAAATATGTAGAAAGACAATTACCCCTTACAGGAGGGTACAGGTGATTGATACGTGAAGTTAATTTGGAAAAAAAGTTTTAAAATTATTTTCTTCGATGGCATGAATTTCGTTTTCTGGTGTATTATTTTGGTTACTAGCCGGCTGCAAGTAATCTTTAGTTGTTGCTTGATTTTTTTAGTGTTGAGTCATTGTGTTGCTTTAGAACCACTCATTGAATAAAAGATTTAGTCAAAAATATTAAATGGCCTTTTTACCATTCCGGCCGAATCAGTTACATTGGTATTGGAAGCTTTTGATCATAATTAGATCGTAGCTTTGTATACGTTTAGATGTTTTATTTGCTATAGCATAGAAAAAGCGGGTTTTGGTATCCTTATACGTTTCTCATTGAAACACATCAAAATACGAATTTTTATTGCGCATATAATTTAATATTTTCGTTTTTCTACATATATAAATTTATTATTGGCACTTAGGAGTCAAAGTTTAATTAGTTTAAATCCCACTTTGTAATAAAATAGATAAAACTAATTTTAAAAAAAAATTTATTTTCTTATATAGATACTTTCCATTTTAATTTAGTCAAATAGAGAAAAAAATGAAATAAATAACATCAAAATGAAACGGATGGTCAAGTAAAAATGATACGTGCGTTATAGTTATGAAGCAATTTGTCTCCATCGTAAAACTTGGTCTTCAGTGTAGCACGAGCGCTGAAAATTAAATTTTGTGTTTCAAATTATCTATAACACTAAATGTCTTACGGAAGAGTCGGATCAGCGAAATAATCTAATTCTGGGGAACGCACGATTATAGTGTCCCAAACTGTGATAACTTGTCGACGCACCAAACCTTTCTCAAACAACCATTGATCAAGAATTCTCCTTTTGTGGACGAGTTGCTAGAATGTCATAAGATAATGTGGCGGTTTTTAATTTACAAATTGCCTTACTAGCTTCATGCGGAAGTTACATATAGTCCTATCCAGTATAAATGTTAAAGTGTGGCAAATGATTCCGTTAGCCAAATACAGTTTCGGAATTCGGAAAACGTACGCGCATCTGGACGAAGGAAATCGTTTCTTGTTTTTCCAAAATTTTGGATTTTCGGGTCCAGTTTGCAAAGCGGTGGATATACTAAAAAAGGATATCTGTTTAATCATATTTCCACTATAAAATCAATCAACTTACATAATTAACACCGCAGTATGACAAGCTTGCAGCTTCTTTTTACGTGAACATCTGATGGGGAAAACTTCCGATTGCAACGAAGTTCTTGTCTCGGAAGTTCGACGCGGCATGTGCCCACCCCAATGACTACTTCTATTCACTTGGGGATGTGAATAAGAGCATCCAGGCATGTTAATATCCTCTTGTAGAGAGGTTCCAGCTTTCCTTAATGAAGCTTCTGGTATAACGGGACCTATGTTGTATTGGGGTAAAGCGAATAGAGCCTTCAACATTAACAGTTGTTGAGACCTTTGGTCCATTACTAAATAAAAGGAAAATATGAAATGCAAAAATTCTAATAGGAGTTTGGTAATTTATGTACGAACCTTCCAGGGCATTGTCATCTTTTGGAGGAATTACATGTTCTGGAGACGAATCATCGGACACTTCCATTTTTGTCTTTGCACAAAAAGCTATATTAGAAGGTGTTGTTCCTGTTACAAACAAATTTTTGAAAAGTCAATCAAGTTTTGTAAATAAAAAATACAAAAGTTACTTACACTTGCACTCCAAACGCTTTTCAATTCCTAATTGTCAATAAATTATTGTTCCCATGCCACCTAATCTTAATAATTATAACAATCGCTTGTTTCCTTTTTTTCATAATTATGGTTGCTTGATTTTGAAAATCGATAAAATAAAAAATGAAATGAAATTATTTTTTTATTCAAAATTACTAAAAAGACGTTGGTAAATGTAAGAAAATTAAAATTGTTAAATATTAAAATAATAAAAGAATTTCCTAAGTAGTTTTTTTGTAAAAAAATCGCACCTTGCAATTTTTTTCACAAAATACCTACTACCTACTTCTTACACAACATTATATCCGTGATATTATTTTAACATCAATGATTTAGGACTGACAGCTAACAGGGTGGCTTAAAACATACACCAGGATGTTACGATGTGGGAAACAGGTTCTATTCCTAATCGAGTGTTGGATACACTTCTTTAATCGACAATACCACATCGATCAGTAGTTATGGAGAACCGCGTTTCTTTAGATCATCATCTTTACTTCAGTGAAGTTGATTAATGATAACAATAGTGCACATAGGTTTCGTTTGCAATAGATGATACCACAATTACATACACTAAGATCATAGAATGCAGTTCGAAATGGTTTTATACATTTTTGTAATCGCTGTTCTTTACTTTTCAATGAACGTTTTTATAAATTTAATTTTATTTTGCAAACTACTAATTTAAGTAATTTGTTGCAGTTAGTGCTTGTTCACAATGTATGTAAGACGTAAGAAATACAAATAAAATCTTAATCGATGTTAAATAATATTGGTGTTATTTTGTTATATGCAAAAGAACATTCTAGATTGTATAGTTTAAGATTTTAATATTATTCGACTTTGCATAAAGCTTTTATTTGTATTTATATTTTTAAGTCTTACTTATGTCTTACGTACATTGTGAACAAGCACTTAGGTATGGTAATTTAGTTTTGTATTTATAATTCATGGTACTTTTATAACCACCAGCAGTTGGGTTTCTTGACTGATTGGAGGTTTAATTTGGAAATGAGAATATAATTTTGATTGCCGGCACATTGGACTTTCAATCTGTGATGACTAGGAAGTCGAATAAGCGGTACATGTGTCTATTGCTCTTTGACTTAATTGTGTTTAATTTTCTAAACTTTATTTGCACGATGTATGTAATAAGATTATCTATCAAAATTTGTTTTGTCGGCTGTATATACCATGATCAAGTAGTCGTTATTTTAGAATAATCTTTATAATAAAGGTTATACCTAGTGCAATATATAACAAGTGCGTTACAAAATACCATTGATTTTCTATGGCTATTTTAAAGGTTAATACGTAATACCAATTCTGTAGTCAACGCTAAGAAATCAGTTATTTTGAAACTTTATTTTAACACGAAGGTTGACCGTTATTGTAAAAGGTTGTGATACATAATAGACCCGAATGTCTCAGAATTTTTTGAGATATTTTGAAAGGGTGCGTCACAGTCAAAAAAGGTAAAAGCCAAAATTTTGAATTTAAATGGAATGACGGCAATTCTAGAAATAGACTTGTAGACAAAATCTGAAAATAACAGAATTAATAATCACTTTCTTTAGTCAGAACTTGACAAGAACGAATTAAGAATATAAGAGCACCGGGTATATCGTTAACAAGATTATATTACATAAAAGAGAAGAGTTACATACACAATTATAGTGGTCATGTCCAGTAAGTTGTACATTGTCAAGTTCTTTTCTGTAAGATGTAAGCAATCTCAACTTTGTGAAAGTTACAAACAAACCATTTTCTTTCAGAATCAAGCAGTACATTGTTGCTTCTATTTCTATAGGTGTGTTACTAGTTGTCCCAAGACGAACAATCTTTTCCAGGATCAATTATGCTGCACCTTAAAATCTAAAAAAACAAATACAAAATGTAAGCAAAATTAAAGATATCTTTCAAAAGGCCAACAAATAACTATACACAAGTTTCATTTTGAACCGCATATACAAATTTTTTAATTCTGATCTTCCAAAACTTACGATAACAGCACTGTCAACAGAAACCTACACAAAAATTTGTTAACTATGGGAACCACAAATACGATTTTAAATGCATCTTTTATAAAAAAAAAATAGCAAGTTGTATTAAGCCTCCAAAGTGTATGAAACGTATTTTGTTAAAAGTGAGGTTAAGCAACAATAAAATCAAATATAAATAAGCAATGCGCGGGAAACACGCCATTGGCGTAGTTAGGTAAATAAAAACAATTATTAAAATTTACCGCCTTTCCAGTGAATATAATATTAACAAATTATTAAAATTAAAATTTTTTATCGAAAAAAAAAAAAGAAAGTTTTTAAACACTTATTTATTGTGAGGTAATAAATTTTACACTTAATGATAGTAGGGTCCATTTAGTGACATTTGAACAATTTTTTTCCGTAATGTTAATAATTAAAATAATATAATGTAAAAAATTTTGAATAATTTTGCCTTAACAACTTTTTTAGTTTCCCGATAAAACAGTATACTCATCTCTATTCGAAAATTTCTTCGGTATTGGACTTACAGCTGTGCGCAAGCGCGGATACAAGGGGGGATATTGGGGGTAACCCCCCCCCCATGAATCTCCGAAAACAATCGGTTAAGATGAAATTGAAAAGAGATGGCCTTTTTTTTTTTTGCTTTTTCACATCATATTCCAAGATATACCCCTCCCATGGTTATTGGCTGGATCCGCTCTTGGCTCTGTGCGTTCAATAACAAGCAATTTCCAAACTTCAGTCAGTAATAATTACTCCCTGGTTATATATTATTATGCAACTTTTATATTTTCGAGAGCACATTTTTTTTTCATTGAGATGATATTGAAAAATAGTGATGATGATTGTAGCTTTACACTTTTGAAATTGAATACAGTAATCTATTTCATTACATGCTAGTTATAATTTTGCTGTTTTGGACTTCAACAAAACAAAAATTTCAAAATTAAGTTATTAATATAAAATTTGTTACTTTGTTTTTAAAACTCGCTCTTTGAACATTGGAACTTTTATTATTCATTACCAAGTAATAAATTTTAAATTTTATTACTTCCTAAACTTGTTTAACTAGTAAAACATAAGGTAATTTACCATCAAACAGAAACTAGTACACACAAAGTAATAAATTGAAGATTAGCTTCTGTACTAGATATCTATGATTCATAGTGAACTATGAACTAGAGTTCACAGGAAGTTGCGTTTTGACGGTCGAGTCATAGGCCTAGTTTACACCGATAGTTCAAGTTGCTACCTGACATATCCTTGCCTAAGCCCTATCTCTTTTATATGTATTTACATCAAGTATCGTGTGGTAGTTGGAAGTATATACCTACCTCCTATAGGTGGAATATAGGGTGTCCTTCCTTAATAGATATCCAATTCATAAACATTGAAATTTACTCAGCATGTACATTTTAGAAAAAATGAATTTAACAAAAATTATAGGAAAGAAAGGATAATTTTTTGTCATAACAAACTTTTACCTATTTTATTGCGTTTTGAAGTTATGATGATTTATGTCTTATCGCTTCAAGTAAACCTCCTGTTCCCTGGACCAAGACATTTCGCCGTCGTGGCTCTGCCGTTTACCTCATATCTTGAATGTTAACTATGTAGGCGCTTTTCTACGGGATCGTACCCTAATGTGCCTTGTAGGTTAACCATTTATCTGGTCAATATCCAGGTATTTACAGGCACCAACTTTGTGAGCAGAGTACTCCCCCATAAAAGTATTTTTTTACTCTGTGAAGTTGAAAAACAAACAGCCACGTCAATTAATCTAGTATAGAATAACAAGTGAAAAGTTAAGAGGAATGAAAAATGATGTAAACTTGAATAAAAAGCAAATAAATATTCTTACCCTTTTATTTCAGTGTATTATATGTACGTATATATATTATATACACTCTAGTTTGAAATAGTTCACAAAAATAATAATTAGGAAATTAGTAACATCAATAAATTGTATTGATACCAAACAAAATATTTAAAAGTTGCACACTGACTATATGTTTGAAAATACAAAGAAAATGTTAAGAGTTGTGGTTCAATTTACATAACATCGCTACCATTAAGATACTTTTAGAACTTTTTTCAGCTTTTCACATATAAATTACAGGATAAAATTTCGGCAAAACTATACATAACAAATGGCAGTATTTACATTGAGACCATCTGAAGTTATTCATCTTATATTTTCAAATTTATGGTATGAAAATGTATAACATTTATAAAATTAAAGTCATAACCCAAGGTATTTTATCCTTAACCCTAAAACATTTTTAAGATCTATTGAACTATACAATCAACAGTTCGATTAGTTTAAAGAAGTCAAGAGTAAATAGATGAAAAACATTCTTCTAATAATCTAAACAAAATTGTAAGTTTTTTGAAGGTGAAGTAACATTTAAAAATTACGCCATTAGTGAACAAATGTAGACATAAAATTTAGTATACAACTTGACTAAATATATCTCTTACCGACTATTTGTTTTCATATATAGAAATTGAACTTGAGTTATCAATAAATCTTTATGGAGATGAATACTTGTTGAGGTATTGTAAATCGGGTATACGTCTTTTTAAAATTTCAAATAATCATATTAGAAAAACATACACAAATACTAAAACAATAGACACTATGCTAACACATATCCATAACAATATCGAGATTACATCAACATAGATATATTTTAACTACATATCACAAAATGGCGATCTGTGGCTAATTTTACAGATAGATAAAAATATTCAGAAACACCACAACATAACAAATATATTCCAATTACCAAATTTTGAGAATTATAAAAAATCAATAAACGTATCACAGACTTAAATAAATTATAGGAATATGATATGCAACAAATATTCATAAAACAATAATTTAAAAGAACACAAAAATATTTTGTTTCGTAAATAGCCTTAAAAATTCTCTAGTTCAACTGGTCCTTTAAGGTGATTCACTATTTATAACTATCGTAGTAGAATTAAATACCAAATTATGTAAAAGTACAATACTTTTTTCAAATAATCGATTCAATAAATATTAGTGTTCTACTGTACAGTGCAGTTATATTGATAATATTATGTATATTATATTATATTCAAAGCACTTATGACAAAATAACATTCGTTGTTAAATTGTTGGAATGCGAAAAATTATTATTCTCTTGCATTCTTCAAAATTTAAGTACATTTTGTTTTCTCACTTACACAATCGTTTAAAGATACATATTTAATTAGAACATTCACACAATAAATTAGGAATCAGTCAGACTGAGTAAGATAATTAAAATATTTCTTTTAGCAATAAAAATCTATAAATTAATACTTTTAATAAAATTTAATACCTACTGTTGATAGGTACAGTTTTTAAGTTACAAATTACTTCAACTACAAAAAACCTTATTCAAAAATATTCCCCATGCTGCATGGTTTTTAACTCGGTATTATATTAATATTTTGATTAAAATTTTATTGCACAAGTAATAACACCAAATCTAGCCTCCTAACAAAAAACATTGAAATATGAAAAAGTAATAAATAATTTTTTGGGATATTGAAATACATATAGGAAAGTTTAATTTTGCCCATTGCTAATTTTAGAAGCTTTTATTTAACATGAGTTCATTTTTGTCTATGGACTTCCTCGAGCCCTTTAACCAACTTTCCCACAAGTGCAGCTGAACCAACTTTAATTATTGCAAGTTTAATAATAACCAATTAATTGAAAGATTCTATATACGAGATTTTTTTATAGTTCCCCAAAATCCTACAAATATTTTAAGAAGAAAACAAAAAAATTTAAAAAGTATTAAGTATACTTAAAAAACTCATGTATTGATGATGAAAGTGCATTTAAGGTGGTAAATCTATATATAAAACTATAGGTGGCGGTTGGGACCGGAAAGGCCATAAACAGAATACTAAATTGCTATTAAATTCTGAAAAATATTTTTATACTACATTTCTATAGTTGGTGTAAAACTAATTCTATTACACGTCATAGATTCAAATTCAACAATGGCCATCATCCTCACCACATAAAAATTAAATTCGCCCCGTCGATATTTTATTTTTAAACTTAATACGTCTATAATCGGGGAACTATAATCATTAAAATAATTTCATATACAAAATCTTTTCAATTAAAATTAAATCTGCCCGATATTCAATAGAACTTAAATTTGGCACCCAATTACGATATTTTAAAATATCAATATCTATTTATGTGTAATTTAAATTAATTAAAATATCTTCATTTAAATTAATAAGATGGATGAAAACAGAAATTCATACAAATTATAATTAAAATAGATTTTAGAAAATTTCAAAAATACTGTAAAAACTTTAAATTGGAACTAATAAAATGGGGAGGCTTATTTAAAGTAAAATCAAATTAAAGAAGATAGTTTCTTCATAAAACGCATAAAACAAGCATACTGAAGTAATTTGTAAAATTACAAGCTAATTTTGAAAATAAAATAAAAATGTATATCTTCACTCTTACTTTTTCACTCAACTTTTAAAATACATTTAATTCAAAAATTTAGGATTGTCCCACATCTATATTCAAATTTAAAAAATTTCCAATTTTCCAATTTGTCCACAAGAAAAATATTTAAAATTTCTACATTTTAGAAATTGTATATAAATTTAGGACTGCAGGACTAATGCTATTATTTGAGAATGATAAGAAGATCTAAGAATTTATAAAAATATTAACAATAATTGTCTGACTTGCACTAACAAAACGCGTCAAATTGTAACAAGATTCTCTTAATTTGGAAATTTTTGGCAAAAGTATTATATAGCAGGGCTGTTCAACCTTTTTGTATTTATAATATTATTTACTGTTAGGGGACAGATCGGAACGCGTAGCCGGCCACTGGGGAGAAAATTTTGAAAATAACAACAATTTTATATGTCAAATACGCAAGACAAAATAAATTTTTATGAAGATTTTTCACAGGCTCTCCAAGGCTGCACTTCTAGCTTTGCAGTTAAGTCATTGATTAGAAAATAGAAAGAAGCAAAGACCACACCGCGATCAACCGGTAGATCGACATCGATAGGTTGGGCAGCCCTGTTATATGTTATATAACATACACATACACAGTGCGATTGTAAAACCAAATAAGTTGAATTATTAAAAATTAATATATCAAGTTGTAACCACTAATATCAGCAGATCTAATAATTATTATGTACGTATGCTCGGTATATTAACTTTTAGTAGCTCAGAATTTAAATTAAAATACTGTAACTTGTAACATAAAAACAGTAACCTCAAAATAGTTGAAATAATCAAGAATAGCATTTATAGATTTTTATTTTTGTCACAATAAAAAACTTTAAAAATTAAATAAAACATAACAAAGTAAAAACTTGTAAAATCAAATTAAAAATTTTGATTTGTGACTAAAATCGTAAATTTTATATACAGTCTAATGTACTGTTTCCAGTCTCCCCCTCCCTTGGCTTTTTTAAAAATTACTTTTATAGATTTTTAGATTTATATAAATATTATGTACAAAATGTTTTAACACTCGTACAGGTACATCAATTATTTATACAATAGTCGCGTATTTGTAACAAAAAGGAGTACATTTAAAAATAATTTTTAAAATTATTTTAAACATAAATAATCGTAATAAAAACAATTGTTAAACAGTTGTAAATGGAATATTAAATAAAGAAAATGAAACAAAAAATAAAGAAGTAACAATAATAAGGGTGTCTTAAATCTTAAAAATCACAGCTGTACATTTATGTGTAATAATCTAAATAGCTATGAAACTATACAGAAAATTTCAAGACCCTTATATTTGTTAGAACTATAAAAATCGGGGCATAGGTGAACGGTATGGTTGTGAATCAGACCGATGATGTGGGTATGTGCTTGGGGGAAATCTATGGTAGGTTATAGGACGATGTAAAGGATTAGGTAAACCCTGATTTGTTGCTAAAGAATTATGTAAATGAGCAGCGCCATCTCCTAAATCTAATTCCATTTCTTGCTCTTGCAATTGCAATTGTCCGATACTAGCAGTTGCCATAGCAACATCAGGCATTATATCAGATAGATGTCCATCACTGCAAGAACTACTCTCTGGTTCGTTAGGAAATCTAAACTCACCTTGAGGGACAACTGCAGGTAATTCATGGCGATGATGAAAATTTCCTTGTCTAGGAAAAGTCATATTGTGCTCATAGCTCATACGAGAAAATCCTGTTCGTTTATTTGGCGATTGTTGAACCGATTTATCGTTAGCATTAACAACCTCATTATCACTAGAATCCGGTATACAGAAACAACTTTCCAGCATATCGGCTACTGGATCAGGCAAATTAAACTCACGAACGACTCTTAACCTAACCTGTCTGCTAATTTCATGGCGAGACGACAATGGCATATTAATAGCTCGTTGACAGATAGGCGTCTGACGTAATTTTTGTTCACGCTTCAACATAGCATTCATTACAGTTGGATCAGGTACTGGTAAAGCGGCAGCAAGTATATCGACACCTACAGCTCCATGTGATCTCGGTTTATCTTCCACCATGTAAAGTGTATCCGGTATATCTTGTATATACCTGGCACGACGCATTCTTAGTAATTCAACTTCTTCTACCAACTGGTCCTCAACCAAAACCTTAATTTCTTCATAGTAAGGCATAAACAATCTTGGACGAACAAATAATCC
Organism: Cantharis lateralis; assembly: GCA_963170105.1. Lineage (NCBI taxonomy): Eukaryota > Metazoa > Arthropoda > Insecta > Coleoptera > Cantharidae > Cantharis > Cantharis lateralis. The sequence continues at coordinate 7,098,626 of OY720630.1, read as the reverse complement.
ATTATTTTTCCCACCACGAATCCACGCATTAACACGAAGGTTTTCATCTCCACCTATCATATGACTAGGTGGGGTGCTAACTAATCCACGCCTTATAGCTTGATTTAAAATATCACTATTTGGTGGTAATACATGATCCATATGAACTAACGGAAGTAAATCCGAGAGTATTTCTCGTAACTCTACATCACTTAAATCTCTTTTTTTAACTCCTTTTCGTGTTACAGAATGTGCAGTATGATTTAGTAAATTTGGTTCTGCAAAACAAACATTACAAATAAAGCTTGCATTTGAAAAACATTTTAGGGTATATTAGACTCTTAGTGTATGCTTTGTGCAAATACAGCAATATCTCGTATAGCCCGGCTAATCGGTTCCGCTGGCATCCTAAACTTTTTGAATCTAAGATTTCTTTTTAGAAAATAGGTGTTATTATCTTTTCTTTTATTTTAAATGTGTTTATGATTTATATACATCTTTTCATCGGTGATAGAAGACCCTTTAAAAAAAAATTTTTTTTATCAAATATTTCAAAACCTTGAGAACTAGCCTGCTTTAAAGCAATGTTCTTGATTTCTGCCTTCAAATGGCCATAGAACCAAAACTGTTAAATTTATTAGTTTCTATAAAATAGTTTCCGCACAATGGCAATTTGAAGATAGAAATATAAAAAAATAGCAATCCACTAGTAAACGACATATTTTTACACAAATAGAAAAAAATAAATTGATTTATACAATTGAATATCCCGTGAATATTGAATATTACTCAAATGAGTAAATCAATAATCAAATTAGTATGGAGGAAATGAGTTATGCATAAGACTGAGTCAACTAGTGCTGCAGACATTGGATGAGGAGAGAATGCTTGAAAAATCTAAAATCGTTAAAATACAACGATTTAAACGGAAACACGTTATGATGAGAACTGATCCACCTCTTCATTCAGATCTGTAAGTACTGGAACAGGATAACGATATTCTTCTGAATGTAAAGCTTTAAATAATAAATAAATCAATTTAATTTTTGATGCTTGCATAAAAAGATCTTATGAGCAAGTGGAATGCATATTATTTGAATTTCTATAGAATTTTGAAAAAAATTTACAAAACACGAATTCCTTAACGGCAAACGAATATCACTCTTCATTAAAAACTGAACTAAAGTAAAACCTAACTATTTAAAAACGGACTATGTGAGATATTGCTGTAACTATCTACTTACTTCTTTACGTCAACTAATCATATATCTTCAACAACATAAACAATTATGATTCAATATAATCATCGATATACAGAATTAATCAATAGTGTGTTATTGTGTGAACTTCTGCGATAGATCCCATAACATTTCTTTTACCGTTGGTTACATCACACCATTATTCAATTTACAAAAAATTTCACATTTCTCAGATATTGATTTTACATTTCTATTTAAATATTTCTACAAATAAAATTATTTTCAGTTTAATTTCTTTTCATATTATGTAGAAGCCTTTTCTTTCATTATGATTTTAAATTTCACAGAAGTCAAAGCAAAGAGTGAGATATTAATTGCTAAATAAAAAGCATAGGCCTAAATAAAGTTGACCCACAAAATTAATTTCTACAAATGTTATTAAAAATAAATTAAAAATTTAGTCACTGTAATTAGAAAATCTTTAAAAATCAAAATTTTAAATTATAGATTATTGATTTTACCCGTTTTCGGGTAGGTAGATTTTGAACCAAATAATCTTTTGGCCAAATTCTTAACGTAAGAACGATTTCAGATAAAACCATTTAGAATAAATCCGTCAGATCAAATACAAGTCAGTAGTTGTTACTTGCTGACTAAAAGTAAACATGAACCTTCAGCTTAACGTGGAATCAGAACCACGGTACCAATAATTTGGCGGCAAATGGAAATCAAATCTATAACCGCACAGAGTAAAACCCAATTTCACATGTACTACAGAAATTACCTGTACTGGATGGGCTATCTGTAATTACAGTAACACGTAATTTGGTAAATTAGAAATTTCTGAAGAAGTGCTGTTATTTCATCTTGTATTCTTTCCTTTTCAATCAGCTTTTTGATTAACTTAGTGCTATCTATTAGAAAATGTCACTTGTTAAATCACCTGAACCTCTTTTTCTCTATTTTCTGTGGATAAGGGAATTATTAATGATCCTCCTATTAATGTATGAAAAGCTGATAGTTTGTATTTGAATGTAAATGAGGTAACGAGTTCATCCCTTGTAAGTTTTCTATAGACAAAGTGCTCAACAAAGAGAAGACGTTATTTGGAAAACGTACTACGTATAGGAGATACACAGAAAAAAAATCAACCTTACCAATTGCAACTTTTAAAACAACTTTTCATTAATTGACTGATTAGTACCTGTTTATATCTGGACATGGGTATCTTGGTACGTTTTTCTTATTCTGACTTACATTTCTCATATGTTGTCCTTATTTCTTGAAAACTCTATACCGGGTGACCGTCCAATTTTTGAATATAGGGAATTTACATGGGAAATTGATATTTTCTAAATTCCTGCTTCCCATTATAATGGATAAGAATAAAAAAAATATCAAATTAAAGATTTTTTTTTCTAAAGAAAATAAAATAAATAAAATTAAAACTGCTGTAATATATTTTTTAATTTTACTATCGAGTTTTTAACAATAATTAAAAATCAAAATATCAAGTGTTAAAATCTTTAGAAGCGGAATAAAAATCTCTTTAATTTGATATACTTTTTATTCTTATCCGTTATAATGGGAAGCATGAATTTAGAAAAAATCAATTTCCCATGTAAATTCCCTATGTTCAAAAATCTGACGGTCTCCTGGCATATCTAAAATTATGTCACATTCTCTCTTATTCAATAATATAAATCCAAGTACTTGATTTTCTTATCAACTCCTTGTTTGGAAGTCAATTTTATGACTTTGAGTATGGAAGACCTTGAGTGAGCTTGCATTCAAAAGGAGGAAATTTCAACAGGTGGTTAATTTTGCTTTGGGATACAGTTTTGAAAGAATGTAAATTATAATACGTAGTAATTGAACAATTGGAAGATTTTTGAAACAAAATTTGTGCATGTGGTTTTGTACAGATGATATTAAAATTAATTTTAAGGTAATATTACTGCCATTATTAATAAATTGTCAAAGGTTTCCAAAAAGTATGATTTTATATGAAAATATAAAGAATACCATTCATTAATGATCCGTAGAAAGCAAAATTGAAAATTACTTGGGATTTTTGTTTATTTTATATTTCCTTAGTTACTTTCTCACAAATTACAATAGCGACATCTGTTGACGGCAATTCTCCCACTGAAGACTGAAGTGCAACTCCCCTCTTAAATAAAATGTAAAATTGGATTAAAAAAGTACAGGATGTTTCATTTAAAAAATTGAGTTCAGGAATATCAAAACTTTTGCACCTCAGAATAAAATTGTACAACAAAATAACATGAACATTGAAAGATAGCAAATCTTTTCGTTTCAAGTTATAAATTGTTTAATAAAAAGAATACCTAAAAATAGAAATCTTTTTGTAAATCGAATGTCATGGTAGTAAATATGTATATGGCGTGCACCTGTGAATAATTTAAATTGCTTTGGACATATTAAACGAAAAAAAAGGTATTATTGAAGAAGTTCACACTATCAATTCACTCTGTATATAGTAAATATGACCACTCAGTTACATTTATGACCAATTTTTGAGAGAAATAAAGTGCAACTCAGGGTTCTTCAAAGCTAAAAGACTCAAAACGAAAACTTATATGTATAAACCTCCACCAATAAATTTCAGGTACAGTGAAAGTCAAATAATATAACAAAAGTGAAAAGACCACAAAGATGTCGACGCTGTATCTGTACCGCTGTTACATCCGCACTTTTGTTTTTCATTATTAAATGCGAATTTTGACCAGAAGCGATATTGTAATATTCAACTCTCACTGTATTATGAAACATTCTTTTATATTTGTTAAAAATTGTAAATAAAATAAAAATAATACTGTTATTGCAAAGTGTATTTTTACCGCATATATAGATGAGGTCTGAACAACATTATGTTTATCTTGTAAGCAAATTATAAACATGTCATACACAAAATATAAATAACCTACCTCTGTCTTCCATTCTTCTGACTAGTTCGTTTTCTCCCCATTTCAAAACTGCATGCAATACTTCCAATTCGCTTGCTTGAAGAAATGGATTTTTTAGTGCCTCTCCCAACTGACTCTTATCTAACTGATGTAAAACAGATGACTGTGCAACAGCTTGAAATTCTTCTCGCAGATAATGTAGAGCCTAACAAAAAAATTATTTGTTATTTTAACGTCAAAAATTAAAGTTCGGCTTTAAAGATGCATGTATGTTTTATTAGCTTTGTATATGTTCCAGTGGAAATAATTTACCTGTCTATGAACCCATGCAGATCCATGAGGCTGATGTGACCATTGTAGAACCACAGATAGTGTTTCCAATGATAACCACTCGAGTATGAGATCTTCACAACCTTGAGATAAAATGTCCAATTCAAGAAATCTACCAATTTGATATAATTCCATAGCTTCTTCCAAAGGTGATGGTCTAGCACGTCCTGTATGAGCTAAAGCTTGTGCTTCGCCTAATCCACCACCACATCCACCTCTTGAAATAAGAGATAAATCAACATGGTCCAAATATATGGCATGTAACAAAACTCTTGCATATCTGAAAGTTAGCAAAATAATTTAAAGTATTCTTTTTAAAAAGATAATACTAATACCGTTTTGGAATGACGCTTTCATCTAAAACAATTCTAGTAGGTATATGAAGTGCTCTCTCGGTATGTTCTTCACCTGTGCGTGATCGTCGTTGAAGTAAATTTCTAAAAAATTGGGATCTTGCAGATAAGATAGCTTTATGACAAGGAAGTTCTAATTTAGGTCTAAATCCATATTCGGAACTACCAGAATCAGGTCTCTGACAGTCAGAACCATCAGATGTGAACACAAGGGCGGCATCGGCATAATCTCCAGTTTCCAATAAATATCGAAGGTCGGTTTCTAAAGCATTAGGAGTACCAAATTCTTCTCTTAAACGTCTAAGTAAATTTAAATCTATGTTGGTATCATGAGGACAAATATCTCCCGTATATAAATATCGTAATAAAGCAGAAAATAATTGTACATCTACCGTACTTGTACGCAGTTCAAGACAAATTCGAGCACCGTAACCAGGACAACCAGATAATAAATCTCTAAAATAAGGACATCTTGCCGACAATAGAGCACGATGTATAGGAAAGCAAGCTCCTCGGTAAACCAAATCAGCGTCTGTACAATATTTAAAATCATATAAAGCTGATAAATCTTGTTTAAATGCTGCCGCTGGTGGTCTAGCAAGTTCTGCTTGAACAGATAGGTCCTTTAATGCTGCTAATGCCTCATACTCTTCTAAAAGCGAAGCTATTTCTAACGGACTCCAATCAGAAACTAATTCTCTCAACATACGACCATGATCACAAGCTTTCGAAGAACGACGACGTCTGATTAATTTCTTCTTAAGGGTAGCCAAACCTGCTACCTTTCTTTTCCTCTCTCTGTAAATTAATAAAACCAAATTTAAAGCATTGAATTTTTTATTAAAAATTGTTTTTACTATATTTTATTATCTATATCTATATAAAATCGCACGGAGTACGAAAAAAATTGTACATTAATCCTAAAATTCTGAATTAGTACAGTAACTTGATAGGAACAGTGGAGGCAATAGATCCCAGTGCCATAACGAAGATATGAAGAACCTGTGGTGAGTGTCTAACTTGCGCCTCCCCGTAACCCAATAATGAAAAAAACAATTTTAATTTTAATGTAACAAGTTAAATTAAATAAATACTTTTAACCTCATCAAAATGAGTTGTTGCTTGTATATACAATAATAATGTATTTGTCAAGGTATTTGTATGAATAAATAATCTATCACCTAAATAAGAACAAATTTTTTGTTCATATTCAATGACGAGAAAATAAAAGAAATGCAAAACATAATACGTGTCTATGTGTAATTGGTTAGGAAACGAAAAATGGCCAGTGACTGTTGGTGTTGATTCATGTAGAGTAAAATGATCATATAAAGTAAAAACCACGTGCAACTCTCATTACGGACTCTCCTAATCGGATCAGGATGAGATAAAACACCTCTAAGATCCAGTCGTATAAAGGCTCGAGTTAAAGTACAACTTATGTACACAAGGTAAGAAATGTCTACAAAATGTAATCAAAAATGTTAGGGGAAGTTAGAAAATATAGGTGAAATGTGGTAGTATATATTATGGGAAAATGTCCCAAAACCTGATGACATTTCTGGAGAGATTTTTTTTAGGAAAATGCGATGTGTACATATTTTTGCTTTGCGATTTATTCCTCGACTAAATTTAAATCACTAATTATTATCCTGACAGAAGAACACACGGAGGAACTGATATAATAATTATTAAAAAATGCATATCACATTATGAATTGAACAAGTTGCATTTGGACATGTTTTTACTAAGTGCCCTGTCCTCTGTCTTTCTAAATCCGTGATTGTCGAATGAAGTACGTGTGTTCAGAAAACTATTAATTATAAAGACTTCCCGCTTCAAGACCTGTGATCCACTCATACCCGTAAGTGGTAGACAGAAATCATAGCAGATAAGGTCCTCTCCAGTATCCTTATGAAAGATTTTATTAAAAGCTTATGCCTATTTAGGAGATTAAAGAAAGCGATTTTATGTTATTTTTTCTGAAAAATGGATACATATTTTTGTACAATTTTTATACTCAAAAGAGCTTGATTATTTTGAGGTGTCCAGTGCTTTGCAGAACCAACTTATTTGAAATCAAAAATTCAGTAAGATTTAGTAAATATGTAAATTTATCTAGACTTTAACGAAGCCATTTTCGGAAAAATTGAATTTTGACAAGATGGCAGCTGTTCAAAGTTAGAATATTCTCCTCCTCATAGGAGGGAGAATCAACAAAGTTCCTATAAATATCGTCCTGAATTTTTTTAATTTTATCATTTAGCATTTCTTATCCTACCGCAAATAGATTGGTGGTTTAGATAATAAAACTCTATACTAACCACATTACTATTTTAGCATCACCAGAAAATAGAATGAACACTTTTATTAGAATTAAAATGAATCAATTTTTCACAAATAAACTACACAATAAGTATAATTTTGGCAACATTTTTGCTATGCTATTGCAGCATCGGGCAATAAATTAAACAAAAATATTACTGGATAATTAAAGCTTTTTCAGTGAAAATTTTCCTTGAAAGGGGTGGGGCTAATAAAATAAATTTTCCTATAAAACTTGCTTAGTTTTTAAAGACCTTTCCAATGATACCACTTTCGACCGCCCCCCTGCTCTAAATTCTAGAATCCTCAAAATTTTGAAGCAAAATCTTCAGGATGCTGATTTTTCAGGAAATATTAATATCACCATTCGATTCTTTATCTTGTTGGCAGAATTCTCCGTTTTTTTAAATAAAGGCAGATTCTCATGCTATGTAAAAGATTACTTTTACATACGTCGTTTGGTCCTTCAAACATACGGTACTACCATACAATCGAAGAACTTAGTACGTCAAATGACTAAAAATTAAGTTGATTGACGGATGATGCCGGTTGCACATTCACAATAAAATTATATTGATAATATCAATATAATCGGTAATACAAATTGGTTATAATATGAAATTTATTTATAATTATAATATAAATTTTATTATAATAATAAAATCAAAGAAAGTGTTCTCAAATATAATAGTAATAAACCAGTAACTGAATTTTTAGTAACTAAACTAACTAGGTTCTACGATTGTAAGCTTACAGCAATCAAGAGACACGTTTACAACCAATTCAGGACACTCTTAGATCTATCGAGAGTGGTGGCTGTTTCAGAACTTCATAAACTGGAACTTTAAGGGAAAATCGAAAATAAGCTATCAGAAATTTCTTAGAACCCCCCCTCCCCACGTACACTAGAAGCATTAGCTTCCCTTACAGGAAAAATAAAATCGTCATTTGAACGTAAGAACTAGGTAACTCGAAAAAGTTGAATTTGAGTTAGAGCTAAAATGATACCTATAATTTTTTTTAGAATTGTTTTAAGATTCAAGCGAAACGATAGTATGTTTATTAAGTGTTCGTGGCTTAATACGTAGTTAGTTTTGTTATGAAAGTACAATAAATAAAGTAAAAATGAAGGTAATAATTAGGTAATTCAAAAAATTATTTTTTCGAGTTACCTAGTTCTTACATTCAGGTGACGAAATATTAAATTTATACTGTATCTGTCTACCAGGAAATCGATCAGTAGTAAGTTTAACAAAGTTACGCTGCTTTCACACACCCAAAACCGATTCCGGCACCGGTTGTAGAATTCAATTTAATTAAATAAAGGCTTTCACACACGGCCCAGTTTATTTCCTCATTTGATAACATTAAATCCGAAGTCGATGCCAAAACCACTTTTGCCAGTGGTGTGTGAAAACAGCCCTAAATTTTGATATAATTATTCATCCAAATTCACTGCCAGTCACAAAATATAATCGATAATTAGTCAATAGGAAATTTGAACCCTTTATGTTTGACCTTGTCAAGTCAATATAAAAAAAATAGCCTTTCTCAATGATGTAAATGTGCCACCCAAAGTTTAGTTTGCATGGAAATGTATAAATGTAGAGAAAATTCTAGATTGTGGTCAGATATGACAATTGTCATATAACCCCTTCTAGGGCTTGCTATGGGGGTAGATTTCTCCCCTCTGAGAGATCCCATAATTATTCATAATCTGGACATCATAATTGCACATGGAATACACAAGCAACACTGACCATTCATTCATAACTACATTAAATAACCATAAGTACATAAAACACCCTTGATTAATATCCCGTTTAAAGTTAACCATCTACATTATCTTAAATCATTTGTTGAAGAGCAAATTCCTAATACATCACCTGGTATGAAATCTCATTGAACACCAAAATCTCGTGAACCTTTTTCTCAATCAGCCTTTTGATTTAGACTTTTTCAAAAATTTGGTCTGGAAGATTCACCAACAAAGTGCCTTATAATTCTTACTGCTTTGATTGGTTATAGAAATGGCGTTAAAAAATCAGATCAGTAAACAATATTCGTGATAAACAGGATTCCGATAAACCAAGTTACTGTATTTATAATTAACAAAGAATAATTAAGAAAGAATAATGTTATTCCGTTTAGAAAAATCTAAATTACAATATTTTTAATGAACCTGTAGAATACTATGCATCAGTTCTTTAAAAAATATTATAAATTTGTTTATAAATTTACAAAAAAACAATTTTTTATTCTGATTTGGATGAATCACTAAGCTGACTATAATGTGATCGTATTAAGCTGTAGATTGAATAAACAAACAAAAATGCTGATTTTTCTGAATGATTAATTTTTACCAAGTTGATAAGATTGTCATAAATATATTGTAGCAGTCAACAAGTTGATAAAAAAAGTTGCTTATGAAAGTATAAAAGTAAACAGTAATAAAAATATAAAGTTAAAAATTGACATACCTAACGATCACACCCATCGAATCACGATAAACCGGTACAGAAGAATCGGTAAGACCTATGCCATGTAATCCCCCAGAATCACCAGCAGCAGCTGAAGAAGTGTTTGCACCCATTCTGCTCACAAATTCTTCGGTCATACACTGATCACTGCCTACACTCCACCAGCTGTGCTGCAGCGCACACGGGAAGAGACAACGAAATAGGTTCATCACTTTCGCAGACGAACGCCTGCCATTAACTTACACTCACCTAAAATTATAAAACAACATGACTAAATGTTCCATTTACATTGAAACAAATTTGGGTTTATTTTAGGTTTAGGTCAACACTTTTTTCCATTTATAAGTACAACAACTAAGTACTACAAAATGAAAAGCGCGGAATTCCTCACCTGAGTGCTTCAATTCTACATTTACATTCATATTGGTAATCCAATATTTAGAATATTTTCAATATACATGTAGGGTAGTAGCCATGTTTATATTACAAGTAAAAGATTTTTTGACACTTGTAAACATTCACCAGGGCACTTATTATATAAACCGCTTCTATTAGTCACACGAACTACCTACGACCAAACCACTAACATTAATTTCGACATTATTTAACTTCACATTATTTAAACACTGCCGTACGCGAAAAAATTAATTCTCTTATTTGCGTTTACGTGTTTTATGAGATTTTCTGTTGTCCTTATGTTATCTGTTTTTAATCGATGTTTGGTGACTTACTTTCTAGATGACGCCACTACTCATTATTAATCAAACGAATATACAGGGTTTGCCAAAATTTCAAACCATAAAGTTACTCTAAAAATTGAATTATTGGAAAATATTAAAAACACTTTTAGTTCATATTTACTTTTTATTGACAATGTTATAAAATGTTACATTTACAAGCCTTTGATTTTTTAAATATTTAAGTTTTCAGACTCAAGTTTCCCGACAGTCTTTAAATACAGCAGTTTGATTTTACTTAAATGCAATAAATAATTTTTCAACCAATTATTTAGTTTAAATATTGCAATTTTGTATTTCCTGGCTTGGTGTTGGTTAACCTACAGAGCAACATCGGATTCGAATCGTAGAATTTCTTAGCTCGTAGGGTTGTAAACTTTTAAAAATATCAACGTAGAACATTTTGTATTGCTTTCTTCTGACGCGCATGAATTTACATAGTTCAGGATTTTAGACTTCTTTCTGATGTACATCAAAGGTGGACTGGGAACTTTTTTTCCACCGGGTAAGTGGAGACAACTTTATCGTATCTTTAATAGATTAGACGCAGGAGGCATTCAAAGCAATAAATGTTATTTCTTATAAAAGAAACGCTCAGAAAACCATAAAAAAACAATAAAATTTCATATGGATAATATTATAGAAAATTACATTTTCATGAGCAAGCAAATTTTAATATTTTGCAATTATTTCATTTAAGTCAGATGGTGCATAATCTGCCATTGATTTGTACCAAGTAGTTTACTATCTTACTTGCCACAAATCTCAGCCAACAGTTATATTTATTGCACCTTGGCAGTTTTCTAGCCATCTCCATCTTGTGTTACACACAGGACAGAATTTATTCTAGGGATAGGGAGCTGTCCGACCAAGCTCATCAAGGCAACAGAAGCACTGCTGGTGATATTTTTAAATTAGATTTCGTTATTACCTTGAAATTTTTTCAAACTCACCTTTATACATTTCAAAAATTATTTTAAACCCTTGAGCTAAGCCCTGATAGTCAGCTTCCGACTATTCAGCGGAAAAACTTTGATGTAATTTGTTTAAAATGATAAGAGTAAATAAATGCTGGTTGTGAGTGGATTAACGAAATTCCCACTAACGAAAGGAAAGAAATTACAAAAAAATGTGATACGAGTATTTTTCGACCAAGCTTTGTCAAGACTATCTATGTCAGTTTCTCTTCTTCCAGAAAACAGTTATTTTAAATGACATTTTAGTTATAACTGTATGAAAATTTTGTGTATCAAAAATTAATGAAGAAAAAATTACAGAAATCACAAAAAAGTAGGCCAATAAAACAATAAATGTAAAATTTATTAATTAACGTGAATTTTCAAAACTAAAATTAACTATGATTATGTTAACAATTGATGTGATTAAATTATAAAATAATTTTACAAAAATGTTGAGCAACATCTGTTTTATGAGAAAAATTTAGGTTGCATTTAAGTATAATCAATTAGGTGATAACAATACAATCAAATATATGATAAATTAATAACCATTTAATTAATTAGAATTGTATAAGGCCTAATTTGAAAAATTAAGTTCACATAACATGTATATCATTACAATAAAAAAATTCTAGTATGAGTACTTACTCACGTGTAGACAAAGAACAACGATCACAAAATTCTTGCACACTTACAAATATATACTTAATAACTACCATAAGATTTTTTGCCCTTCCTCTACAGAATAAGAACTCATGGTTAATTTTACAAAACCTGAGTGATTTACTATTACAGTAAAAAATAAATAAATGAGATTGCATATTAACCTTTTAAGGCAATTTAAGTGATGTAACAAAAATTATCAAAATGTGACAATAAAAAATAAGCAAACCTATAATTATTAAGCTACGAACACATCACCTTATTACATCTCCCGAAGTCATAACATTTGCTAATACATAAACAAAGTGTAAAAATTGAAAATATCAGTTAAAAATTAATAATTTAAGGCTGAACACACAAACAATGTGAAAGACATTGGATGACGCTGGTTCATTTATAATAAGCAAAAAAACCATTACCGTTTTAAAAAACCAGCACCATTTAAAGCTAAATTACAAAGCAGCTACCAATTAAATTAAGGGGGTAGAATAAAAGGCACTTATAACTAAAACAATTAGAAATTAAACTGGAAGTGTTTCATTGTAATTAAATAAGCAAAAGTTTCATATTGTACAAACCCAAAAGTAAAATATACTTTTTGACAAATTATGTACGAAATATAAATTTTAACTAACTAAAACTAAGTTACTGTAAAAAACCTTGCATTATACCTACTAAAAATATAAAAACAAAATTTGAAATCATAGATTGGATTTGTTATCAGAAATAAGATAAACGATATTAAATTAGTTAGGCATCCAAATTATAATAATTTACTGTTGTTTTGGTAAACCATTCAATAAATTAAGGCCTCAATTTTCAAAAACTAAAGCTGCTGATGCATAACTAACAGACGAATCGTTCATGTTACGGCACTGACTCGATTGTGCATACTTTAAAAACTTTAAGCTAGCAATTATGGAATTATCATTTCTTAATATTTCTTGAACCGCCTAAACAACACAAATTTAGTTACATAATAAAAAAGAAAACCTTTTACTTACTTGCAACAAAATTCCAATTGGATGTCTACCACATATGGTGTTACCAAATTTTTTAAGATAATTCGTAAATTCGGTTGGGTTTAAATTTTCTATGATATTCATTCCCTAAAAAATGATTACAATCTATTATATCTCTAATATAAAAAAAAGTTTTACAGAAAATGTGTTAATTTATCATAAAAATTTTCAAAATAAAGGTATTACGCTTGCCGTGGTATGTTCCCCTATTGTATTCATCAAAACATATTACAAACATAGAATCTAAGAAGCGTATCTGTCCAGCAGAAATGTTCAACAACACTTATTCTATAAGGTCAAAAATTATGGGTAGTTTTTTGTAAGTAACGTTTTATTGGTGGGGTCTCAAATGTCCCCGTGTGCCAGCTAAGGGTTAAATTCCAATTTATCATATTGTGCGAAATACAATTGTATAGCAAGTTTTATCAGTTTGTTTATGTCGATCTGTGTTTACAGTATTATATGATCTGATGGCAGTTCAGGAAGTTAAGCCGTTGTAGTCAAATGGTGTTTAATATCTTGACAACGCTGTTCCAATGTGATGTAGTCAATGCTCATGAAGTGTATTGCTTTAAAATTTATTGTTTTAAGAAAAATCTGCTTCGTACTGCCAATGTCCGTAAAAACGTTAGGAAAGTTCCATTAGAACAATTCGTAAAATTAAAAAATATAGAAAACATTGAACATTTTACACTTGCATTTCACACAATATATCAATGGAATGATGTATTGATTCCACAGCAATCACCATATTTTAAGAATGAAGGAGACGAGGAGAAAAATGCCAAAAGAGTAGAGGATAATGTAGTAAATTATCAATTTTTAAAACTCCTTAAATTAGAAAATACAGTTGTTAAATAAGTACCTATTTGGTTTTTAGCAGGCTTTTGCCAAAATTTTTTTACAAATTATAAAAAGTATTGTATTTTTGGTTGTGAATAATTTTTTGCTAATGGTTCGAGGGCGTATTTTTAATGAGTAATATATAATTTTTTAATCCCCCCTTAACCAAAAACTTCACAAAGAATCTCCTCAACATGAAAGATTTCACATAAAGCGATTCATTTTACTTTGCCTTAAGCGTCACGTTGGGGTTCATGACCACGACACTCATCATAAGTTTAATTTTTATTCAACTCTGACCTCTCTTAGGTGTTCTCCTGAGGCGATGGGGCCCAGGTTATTGTTTTTCTGCAGTCCTAGTTAATTGCGGATCGCCTAAATTGTTTAAGTGCAATCTGAAGCGCTGTGTTTATAACATTGACAAGTTTTTGAGAGACATTAAGGAATTATGTCAGAATTTGGTCTTCTGCTGCTTCTGTCGCGTTCTTTTCTATTAAATGTACATGTATTTATCTGTTAACTGACTTGTCATATAAATGTTTAGTTTTTTATGGCTCAATAAATTATTTATTTCATTTGGTTTTTGCTTTGCACTCTATCGTTCCCTGTTGTTTTATATGTGCACCTACAATAATGTACCAAACCAAATTCGGTCTTCCAAACAATCAAACCAGACGAATCTGATTTGCATTTCCAGTGTAAATCGATTTTGAACATGAGCTAAACCTGTCCCATGGATCGACTCAATCTTAAACTGAGGAAGTGCGCCCAGAGTAATATTTAAACTTGAAGTAGCAGGATTTACAATGAATCAAGCTTATGACGATGCCGATTCTTTTATCATTCATATTGCAATCAAATTATCCTCCAATTGAAATTCTAAGGGAGTAGTTAGTGTTGACGTTCACCCACTGGTATTGGGTATTACTGATACTGTAAAAACGGTTATGGATTGTAAAGACGAGAAGCCTGGTTCAAAAAAAGAAATTCTGGTCGTCTTCCCTCGGAAGACAATGGCAAACCACCAAAGTACTTTGCCAAGAAAGTTACTTCTCAAGCATTGAGAAAGCGGTGACCAAGCCTTTATCGGGGCAAAAGAACTGAGGAGGATTTGTTAAAACCAGGAAAAAGAACAATTTCGCAAAATATGTACTCAACACGCTTTTAATATTCTGAAAAAAAAGCAGAATACTTACTTTTTAGCGTTTTTACCTGGTAAGTGAAGTGAACATTGACCGTTCCTATTGGTTACGCATACTAATCTTACCAGCTAAATGCACCATAAGTATCTTACAACTTCACCTGACATAGAAGAATTTCGTTTATTTGTTCATGCACAGGAATGATGGAAAACCCCCAAAAAAACTAATTTGGCAAAATTAATAAAAAAATTCAAAGATCAAGATGATTTACACGCTTCAATTCTCTCATATTTAAGCGGCCACAGCTCTGAAAGTGTGGGTTCTAAGAGAAAATTCACTGATGCCGATGTCTGGGTTTGGTTCGAGAAGGAGAAGAGAAAGGATGTTTTTTTGATTTCAGCGATACTTTGCTTTCTGATTAAAGATTACTGCATTTTTTTTATGTCGAGGGTCACCAATTGTGAAGAAACGATTGGTATGACATATTATTAAGTGAGATTGATTATTATAACATTAAATATATTATAAAGTATCGGTTGGTATGAGCATCGAACGCGTGATCTCCCAAGTATGAAAATGGAACTTCAAGTATTTGAACCGTTAGGGCAAACTAGGATGTGCATTCTAATTTGTCTTAATTGTTGCAGTTTTAAGTTTTTTGAGGTAACATAAGGCCGTTACAGGTGATTAATTAGTAATTAATTGCTTACTTTTCTACGTTAATTAGTAAATTGATTTTTTTAAATGGTTTTGAAAAAACTCCTACTAATGAAAATAATTATAGAATACATACAGCTCTATCTAATCCTTCAATTGATTGATAAATATTTCCATAGGATCGATCGTAATACGTGTAACGAAAACGTTGTCCCCAGTGACAAAAGTCAGATGATATTATAAAAAGATTTTGAGGATCTGCTAGATAACTTGATAATATTCTTCCATAGCAAGCTTCTTTTTCGGGACTTAGAGATCCAACTAATATGGGTACAATTGTAAATTGATTCTTATAGCTAAAAAGTTATTTACAAAAATAATAAGTTTCGAGAAGAACAGCCAACACTTACTTTTCCATAATTTTTGCTATATAAGGCAAATGCATTTCTATGCTATGTTCATTTTCATCTGTATCCAAATCCATCCATTCGAATTGACCAGTCATTTCTAAATCGGCATTCACTACAAAAACAAAGAGTAAAATGTGAAAAATAAAAGTTAAAATATTACCTTGTAAGTCAATATGAAGATCATATAAAGGTGTCCGATATTTCTGTGTACTGGATAGGGCACAACCAGATAACCGAACATGATGAGATGGTCCCAAAATAAATATTCGTCTCACTACTACTGGACTTATTTGTCGATAAGCATGACCCCCACATGCCCCACAATATTGATATCCTGCATGACTAACAACTACATTAAAATATAAACTTTTTGGTATGTTTTGACTTACGGGGCTATAATTGCACGTGCTGGACCATGTCTTAAATCAGCTTGGTTTAACCAGTAGTCCAATTGTCTAGATAATTCAGGTCCTATAAACATAAATAATTAAATTAACAAGAAAAGAAAATTATTTTATAAATATGTATTTTTTTAAATTTCTCACCTTGGCCCAATTGTAAACTTTAAAAATATCAAAACAAATAAAACTTAATTAAAGTACAGGACATAAAATTTGTATTTTAATTCAAAAGTATTAGTAATTTGACAAACAAAAAATCGACGAGGTCAGTGACACTTTTTAATTTGTAGATGAAATTTTTAGAAAACAGCTGATTTATTTCTTTTATTTACCTGAGTCTGTATACCAACTACCAGCATGTGCAGCTCTACGTACAGGCATTTTATTGTATAAGAAAATTTAAGAAAATGTTTAACTCAAAATATTGGTTCACTTTAATGAGAAATAAAAAGCTACTTGAACAGTGTGATGGTTATCTATTTTCAGAAAAGGACATGGTAATAGTTCTATGTACAACTGTCATAAATTCCCCATAAGTAAGAGTGAGAGAGAATCTATTACAAATTTAATCATAAGATAGCGCCACATGCTTTCGCTACTTATTTATTGTATTTTATTATTTTCTCCTTTTTCCATTTTTAAAGTATTTAAGGTACCATCTTATTAAAAATAATATGATCGCTTCCTTTTATTAGTATGAAAACATTTTGATATTTTGAACATTTTCTTTTAGGTTTTTGTCGAAATAAAACAATTTAGGGGAAGTTCATAAATTACGTCACTTGCAGTGGCGGGGATAGGACACATAAAGATAAGGGGAAGTCGAAAACGTCAAAGTTAATCGTTATTCTTGATAATTAAATTATATAAATAATTCACAAATCTTTAAATAAATTTTATTTTTTTAAGTATTAAATTATATCAGCGCAGCATTTCCCGAGCGGTGGTTCAATATTGAAAATAAATTATAATAACAATCCAATTTTACTGTTTCTAATGACTATACAGAGGGTTCGCCAATTTATTCCGGTTTTTAGGGGTTCGCAAGAAAAAAAGGTTGGGAACCGCTGAATTACACTAATACGTAAACAGTGGTGTGCTCAGCTCAATAACTTCTCTTTCCAGTTTCTTTTATTATAGTAAAATTTTTGGTCGATAAAAAATTATCGGAATCTTTGAAATCTCGTTAATCCATTCGTGCGCGTAATAGTTTAATAAGATTTTTGGCATTTAAAAATTTTGCAAAACACTTTCTTAGTGTGCATTTACATTATGAAATGAAGGTAGGACAAAGCCGCGTATCAGTGGCGGCAAAATGAACACTTCGGAAGAATTAATAAATTTGACGGTAAGCAGGAACGAGGAACTTCCAAGGTCTTGCAATTTGTGCAAAGAGTAATGGAAGGAAGACAAGCTTCTACCTAATTTAAATTTAAAGTTTATAAATAATTTTATGTTTCAACCCTTTTCTATTTTTAAACTTTGTATTTTAAAGTGTGAAAAATTCTTGTTTTTAAACCGTTTGCAAAACTCCACCAAAAACACAAGGCATAAACTAGGAACCTTTTTAAATCAGGAAGGCTGGAACTCGGCAACAAGGAGACGAAAAATAACAACAACGGGAGAACGTTTGAGATAGCGAAGGGAATAGCCGAGATTTTTAGTGCTTCTAAACCAAAGAGTTTTTTTGGTATTTATTTTAAAAAACAACCAAAGCAAGTCGTTTGACGACTACGAAGCAGAGCTTGGCTGAGAATGAGCAGTATACCGGAGCACCATCGTGGAAAGACTACCAGGTGAGAAGTGCAAAATTGTGCACCCACGGGCGGAGTTTGTAAGCGTGGTGCCCAAACTGAGTTAAGGCGTATCCAAAAATTGCATTGATCCCGAGCTATAATATTATAATTATAAAGACTTTGTTTTAATTTAATTAATTATGATTTCAACGTGACTAAAATCGGTAACATGTTCAATTTGGATAAATTTCTTCCAGGGTTTGAAGGGCCTCTTTCCATTGAAAACATACAATATTTAGTGCCAATTTTGGCCTTACACTGACATCTCGGAGGATCTGATTTATCAAATCGGTAAATTCGGGCACAGACGAGTATTTTGCTATGACGTATTCAAGTTAAACCCCACGGCCATGTCCCCAATCATGGTCTCAAAACCAGAACTGTCTGGTTTTTCAAGAAATTTCATGAACTTCTTTTTACTTTCCGAACCTTAGTAAGAAGTTTAAGTTTAATTTAAGGTAATTTCTCCTTGACAATCGGATACAAAAATAAATTCTAGGTGAACGTAAAATAATTTGAAAATCAGCAGTTAATTATTATTATGTTTATTACTTTTGTCTAAATGTACGGCAACAAATCGAGCAATACTGATGTATAAATTAGTTTTCGGAAAAAAAGTTATTATGTGAAATGTATAACTTTCAGTCAACTCGTACATTCAAACCATACAAAAAGTTCAAACTATGGTCGCGAATACTTTCTTTATTTAACCCCATTTAGTTATGTATAAAACATGAATTAAGGGGTTAACTAGCAAGAATTTATAATTTAATACGAGGTTATTCCTTATGGCTTCCCAAAATTTGATTCACAATTTATTCCAAATTAAACTATCAATAGAAAATACGAATAAACTTTAAATTAATTTCAATTTTACCACTCCAATATTTAAATCGTGAGACGAGGTAAGGCTTATTTAGCATCGTTGATTTGAGTACCATATAAATTCCTTTAAACTTGTTTATAATCTCACAAATTAACTTGTCTTCTTAAAATTCTTACAATGTTCTGCCATCATTTCCGTTTGTTCAACACAACCAGTACAAATTCTCCCTAAAAGAATGAATTAAGTTGTGATCTAAGTAAAGTTTGAATGTTACCTTCATGAAAGAAGTCCCAAATGGTTCACATCGATAACAGCATCCATGTGGTAAATATAATGTTACGAGGTTTTAAGAACGGGAAAGTATTGTGTATCCAAACTTTTGTCACAGTCAAAGAGGTAGCTTTATTTTTAAAGCCTTGCAAAAAGCCCTCAATTTTGGTGCAAGTATTCCAAGAATTTGTATAATGTAAGACTTCGAGGCTACTTTTGGAGAAAACGTAGCAACGTAGAACGTTTTCTTCGTTCAACATTTCAAAATCACTAACTAAAATTAAATGCAAATTATTTACTATAAATCAGAGAGATGTGGAAGATACCTTTAGATTTGTCTTGCTCCACAGTTTTCGGTGTTTCGGGTATAGTTTTATCTGCATTACGTTAGAGTAGTCTATTTTTAACCTAGCAAAATAAATAAATATTTGTATTACTCCTCTCTGAATCCAAAATCATCCTGTACAGTGGAATTCTAACTACTAAAGAGATTTTAATCACTTAAATGTTGCAAATAATTTTCAAGATGTATTTTCTTTCAAATAAATTTTATTGCAAGTTCTCTTCAATGATTGTTGTTTTAAAAATTGTCTAGTTACGCCACTGAAAAATATCGAAATTATTTTAATCTTAATGAATACCAGTAGTTACGCCACTGTGTTGATGCTGCATGGCTTAATTTAAAAATTTACCGGGAATGCTTGTTTAAGTTAACCTCTCATTGTTGAATATTGCGCAATTAAATAAAATTATCGCTTTGTCGATTTTAAACAAAATGCTTCCTAAACTTAATTTTACATCAATATTGACTGGCGAGTATAATCGTTTAGGAGACTTTGAAATAAGATATGGCTGTTCGAATTCGAAATTTGGAAATTGTATCGTTGGAGTGAACAATGAAAAATTGTGTTACATAGCATTTTTTGATGAAGGGAAAGACAACTACGCGTTTCATGAACTGGAAGCCGCGTGGCCTAATGCAATATTAAAACATGACACTCCTAAAATTGAACCTTTCGTAAAGACAATTTTTGATGATGCAGAGCATAAACAAGAGTTAGACGTTTTATTAAAAGGTACCGAATTGCAAATCAAGGTTTGGAAAGAATTGACAAATTTAAAATCTGGCTCAACTGCAAGTTACGCAAGTATTGCAAAGGCAGTTGGAAAACCACGAGCTGTTCGTGCAGTGGCTACTGCAATATCAAAAAATAGAATTGCTTACGTTATACCATGTCATCGAGTTATACAAAAATCTGGTAACATTGGCAAATATCGCTGGGGTGTGAAACGCAAACTAGAGTTTTTAAACTTTGAAAATAAATCCAGCTGAACATATAGGTACATACTTATTTGTAATTTTTATTTAGTTTTTTACAATTTAATGTTTTTGAATTTAAATTTTATTTACTTTTTACTTTAAGTTTACTTTAGAATTATAAGTTAATTTTTTTGTAATGCCATAAATATTGCAAATTTAAAATCCGGTTCAACTGCAAGTATTACAAGAGCAGTTGAAAAACCACAAGCCGTTTGTGCAGTGGCTAATGCAATATCAAGAAATAAACTTGTCTACGTTATACCATGTCATCGAGTTATACAGCAAGTGAAACTTATTTGTATTTTTTTTATTTAGTTTTTTACAATTTATTGTTTTTGAATTTAAATTTTGTTTACTTTTAAGTTTGTTTTTAAATTGTAAGTTAATTTTTTTATGATACATAAATATTACACTTATTCAGTTTATTTTATACAATTACTAGCAGGTCATCAGGTCATACTTTACTTCAGTAAACAATTTGAAAAAATGAAAAATTGCATTACACGAGTGACCGACCGTTCACCCGAACATAGAGAAATAACATGGAAAATTCCTGCTTCCGATTATAACGGATAAGAATGAAAAAGGTATCAATTTATATATCAATTAATATATTAAATAACAAGGGCGCCAAGCAACTAAGGGCCGGAAGCAAATTTTTAAAAAACCTTGTAAGTAATTATTTTTACTAAATTGATAAAAAGTGGGTTTAGGAATTGGGTTAACATTTAATAAGATTGGAGATGGAATTACAATTTAATAATACAAAAACAACATACTTCCCTCTTTGGCAAGATCAGATAGAGACCAGTTCAGACTTTAATTGTAAAAATTGTAATTTCTCAGCAAGATTGCCTCGAGAGGTTTGCTTATGTTTTTCCAAATTTCATGTTCGAGATCAGTCAATAATTTTTTAAATTAGCTCGTTGTCATGAAATGAACAACTTTTCAAATAGTTTTGGTAGATTGTTTAAAAAATCATCGACATATTCAAAATTGTTACTTACATGCATAACATGTTTGATGGTAGTGCAGCAAGAGTAATTATTTACTACATTTAAGAACTTATTGATACAAAGTTGTAAGGAAATTAAGAAATAGTTCAGCCGTACATCAGAACTGACCTGGCACAAGTTCGGACGAGTAGAAGCTTTAACTGTGCTTCGTAATTTATTGATGGATAAAGCAGATGTAGCACTAAGTTCCACGTAAGTTGTTGATTTAAGAGTAAGCTAAGATATTTTATAATTATCTTTTTGCAGTTCGATAACTGTATGGTTGATTTTAATATCAATTGCAGGACGAATTCTGCTATCGTTCTTTCTTCTTAGACTTCTATTAAATAGTTTTTTTTTATTTTAAATGCACATCAACATTTTTTGTCTTATAAACTGGAGCTGCATGTACCTACGGAAGTCCTATACTTACACAAATACATTTGTTTACCAGTAAAAAAGGCATGATTTTTTGGAAAAATTTATTTTAGAAATAAATTGAATACATATTGAACAATTTGCCTAATTAATTGAAACCTTTAAAATCTTGATGGTGGCCATAATATGGCAAACACATTGAATACAAGATAGGGTAGGTACAATTATTATGGCTATAGATCGATTAAACACAAACTTGAAAGTATTTAAATAAAATATATAGTGCAAATGTTCACACAAACAAGTGACAATCAATACCATAAGTTTAAAATGTAAAACGATAAGGTAGAGATCGTTTTAACAAAATTCAAAACTCTTGTGCCGGTTATGGCACAGCCATATATAATCGATATGGTAACATTACGGAATTATTTAATAATTAATCGACGATAACGTTTTTTTTTATAATACTAAAGAAAATTCAGTCAAATTTCATAATATTAAAATTATAATTAAATTATAGGAAAAAATTTGGTACCAACAATTTTGAGAATTTTTTCATTTATTTTTTTAAGAAACGGTTATGAAGCTTGATATGAAGAGTAGCAATTTATCACTATTAAAACATTCTGCTAAATACATATGCATCACACAACTATAATTAAATGCTACCCTTAGCTTCAACAGAACACAAATTATTAAATGGAATGTATTAAATATAACATGATTTTTAAATAACCAAACAAGTTGAATCACAATTACCAAAACTACATACACTTATGTGTACGAGAATAACCCAAGACTTAACAAATTAACTGCTGTAATGGTAATCACACATTTTGACTGGGTAAACTAAAATATTAGCACAGCCGTAATGGGTTAGTCACTACACTAAAGCATATGAAGGGGAGTGTTAGGCCTACTTAAGTTACCAATATAATTATTACAATAACAGATCTAATAAACACATTTTTAATTAAACAGGAACCAAGAGGTCAGTTAGTTGCCATATCGAATAAACTACACCTACTTACAAACCATTCATAATACTACATTCCTAAATAAATCACATAATATAGCACCTAGCAACCATTATATTTATGAAATATAATTTAAACATTGATTGCTTCCATTACTTCGATATGACAATCCTGGCCGAGACAACTTTTAAAATAAATTTTTTCAATTAACATGAAAGAAGTAGAATACATTTCCTATAAGCTAATAATAAAACGTTAGTAGACACAAAATGTTAATCAAAATAATTTTATATTACACTAAGAATCCAATTTATTATATTACACTTGTTGTAAATGTGAGCACCCGCAGAAATTCAGAGGGACGCTTTAATCAAATGTTCCATATATGGCACACATTAAATCCTTTCAGTCGATATCTCACTTTTATTTCAATCAAAACTCTATTAAGCAGTTTTGCTTTCATCATACAATATCTAAATTAATTAATATCTCTTAAAATTTGTCGGAACTATCTTTCCGACGGCCAGTCAGGAAATTTTTTTCCCTTGATGTGAATATTGCACAAACTGGTAAAAAATAATTATTTCATTTCATAATGTGATTGAGCATCTTTAGAACGTGTCAATAAATAAATGTTCCGTATATGCTTCTCGAACCACTTTCAATCGATATTCTCACAGTTTTACTACAATCAAAACTTTTTCAATAGTTTTGGCTGCTTGATACAATATTGTCACCACTAAACAGTAAGTTAAAAACGTTCTCTAAATGTAAATATTACACGAAGTAGTTAACTTATTTCAATTATTTAATTGTAAATCTCATCGAGCACCTTTAGGACGTGTCAATAAGCAAATGTTCCATATATGGTCCACATTTTAATTGGACAATTTTCAGTAGGGTGTCACATTTTCATTTCAATTTTGGTTTCTTAATGTAACATCTTCGAATAAAACGATTTAGACTTGAAAATTAAGTTAATTTCAATTAAATCAGAAAAAGCCTCATTCTCAAACTGCCAGTGTCTACCACGTTCCTATTACATTATGATAAATATTATAAAGTAATTAATAATTAACGTATTAACGAAAACAATACTTCAGTCCAAAATCTCTACTAAAACTAAAATAATATAAAAAAAAAGAAGAAATTCAGACTGAATCATGAAACATAAATAATTATTCAGTGGGAACAGCCGGAACAGATGCATCTCGTTGAGGAGTAGCACTGGTAGAGAAACTGGTTTCGTCAGTTTGTACCTCTTCAGATCGAGTATTCAAAGCAGTCAACACTTCAGGAGTGGCATTAGCTTTTAAGAAGCTGTTCTCTTTTTCAAGTTGATTAATGCGGGTCAGCAATTCGGATATGCGAAGTTTCAGCACCTCAACTTCTTCACGAACAGTGTACAGTAGATGACTCTTAACCAAATCCTGGAAAAAAAAATATTTGTTAGCAATATTTACAGTCATAAAAAAATCAAGATATAGTTTCAAGTACAAATTGAATCAAATACTTAGTTTAATAAATTACCGGTGACCGGTGCCAAAATGTTTGAAGTCGTTTGGCATAACACCGACAAAGCAGATACATGCATACAACACGTATCAAAGTTCGAGTACCTATAAAATTTATGTTACATTAAGCGAATACGTAAAGAGCATTATTTATGTTATCAGGCGTAGCAGTTACGAAATTGTTGAAAAATATACTTGTAGGACAGTGGCGTAACAAAGAGGCTCATGGATGCTGAAACCCTCACTGGAAGAAAAGATTAAGTAGATTGTATTTGCAAAATTAGTACTGAAGGTGTGGTGCGAACCCCCCTCTCCCAAAGAAGAGCGAATATCTGAATTCAAGTATATTCACTTAGATAATTTGCGCCCCTTTCAAAGAGATGTTCTGGTTATGCCACTGGTGCAGGAGTTGAAAATCTCGCAATTTCGAAACAGGTTTTAAAGCTTTTTGAAAAAATAAGAAAATTTCAAAACGTTTCATACGTTTTTCCTTAATCGATTCTAGACTCTTTCGCCAATTATTTACTTAAAAATAACCCAGTCATTCTAGACAAATGGACTCCATTCAGATAAATGATAATCTGGCTGAACTTTTGTATGCATCTTGACTTAGCTTCGTCATCAAATATTAAGTTCCCAAAAATCCTACAGCACGTCAAAAAAGTCGCGAGGATTCTACTGAATCACTAAAATTATGAAACGGCCAGTACATAATGACCATGACCCCTCTTTACGTCTACCTTCTTTTGTAAAAATTATTTTTATTTTTCCTGCGTCACAAATAGTAAATAAATGAATAGTAATCAATTAAATGTGTCCAAGCATAAATGCAAAATAGCTCTAAATACTGTTGATTTGCCAAATCGCACAAATCATTACCTTTTTAAATTTATTTTTACAACAAATTTTTTCGAAACTATTGTGAAAATAAAAAAACGAAATTACAGTTTCAAATAATATTTCCTATACAAGTTCGCATAAATGTATCTCTAACAAGGGCAAAATCAGACGTGCCAGTCACAAATTCAAGCGATCATTTTTTAAGTGTGTAGTCCACAATAGGATAACAATAGTCTATGCAAAGCCCAAGAACTTTTGCAAAATTTGATATCTAAAATCAGTTAAATATAGGTATTTAATGTCTTTCACAGTTTCCGAGTTATTGCAGAAAATCTGCATGGAGTCATATTTCGAGCTGGTAACAAAAAATGTGGGAATACCACTAGAGGCAGGAAATTCTACTTTAATTCCGTATACGCAGGTTTTTCTACTTTGAAAATAAATTTTTATATAAATAATTGAATTTATTTATTTTATGCAAAACACTCCAACCATTTCGAAAGAATTCGTACTGAAGAGAAACCAACTATTTAAAGATTTAATTTATTATTTTATTATGTTGTGTAATACAAGAATTTATAATTTTTGTATGATTGCATATTAAATAAAAAAATGCATATATGATTGTTATTTGTTCACCTTCATTCATAATAATAAATATTTGATTGAAGAAAGTAGTCAAGTAAAAATATTATTCGACGTTTCGGAAATTTATTTCTCATTATCAGAAAATTTGATAACTGTTAAAAATTCATTTTTGTATTTTGCATGCAGACCCATGGTAGAATTTCCTAGCTCTTGTGAGCTGTTACAAGCGCAGATCCAGATCTAGGTTCTAGGGGGGGGGGGGTTGATTTAACAAAATGAATTTTTTGTAGGGTCTAGGAGAAGGAAGGATTACGCTTCAAGACCCCTCTCGCATAGATATCAGTTATAACTATATCAAAGTCAAGTAACATTCATTAATTTGTTCGTGGCACGAGAATAACTTACAAAGCCTATTATTATATATTTAGTTGGAGTTACAAAAATTAAAGAACTTGAAGAAAACTCCGAGACTCTAATTTAAAAACAGGTATGACTGGTGAGAAATCACTTTCGACAAGTAACAGGTACTCAGAAGGAACTCAAAAGAAATTTTAATGAACTCTCGGAGAACTTAAAGAAACTCCGAAAGAACTTGATTGCAAATGAAAACTTACATCAAGATCAAATATTGTAAAATTAAAATTAAATTGTTGAAATAACCCCCTCTCCCCCCCAATCCTTCTTTTGAGAAGTGACTCCGTCCTTTGAGTTGCGACACTTCCTCAAAACAAGGATTAAAATGATCACCGTGAAAACGTAATTTTTCCTACATTCAGTGAAAAGAAATGAAAAGTACACATTTTCAGACTTCCGATATTATAGGAAGAACATCGTCAATACCAGAAACATAGTTTATGTTTGGTATCGTTGAAAAGTTGTTTTTTTGTTTTCGGCGCCCCAAAAGATTAATAGGTTACATTTAAAATTTTTGAGATATTGCCAAATGAAAAAATGAATTCAACCTAAATTAATCAAATTAAAATATTTTTGCTGTGCCTTTAACAAAACTGTATTTTACCATTTCACGTGATGATGGTAAGAGACCAGACGAGGTGACCTTTCTTGGCGATAAGGGAGACCTTTGGTGTGGAATGCGACGTACGTGGATACCTTGGCTTCAAATCACTTGGGAATTTCGTGTCAAATGGCCCGTTCGACAGCGATAAAAGCGGAAACGTTAAAACATAACAAAGTATAAATCAATAAATGATCAATATGATTTCTCAGGAAAGCACAGCGAAGGCTTTGGTCCCTTAGATCAGTCGTCTTCTAATCTTAGTGCTTAAAAGTTCAGTTTGTGCATTCTATGAGGAAAAAAACGAGATTTCGAATTTTTCCACCTTACTGGATAATTTGATGTTCATATTATAATGTGTTATATTTTGTACCTTTTACAAATATAATATGTACAATACAGCGCTCTCTGTACATAAAAACATAAAACTAAAAATATCGATTAAATTTTAGGTCTCACCCCCTAACATAATATTGCGCAATATTCTTGAAGAAAATCCGATACAATTTATTTTAAGTGCGAATGTGTGGGAGCAAAGGCTTATGAAGTCCCCATGAAATTACAAATTAACGGTATCATAATTTAAAAAAATAAAATAAAAGAAAAATTTTAAAGACGTTTTTCTCTTAACTACAATTTTAAAACAACGTATGCGATTTCTCAGCCTACAGAGGATGAATTTACTTGAAAATTAGATAAATTAGTTTCGACGTGACCAACGATTTTGTTGAATTTCTTTTCGGTTAATTTTTTATTTAAGAAATATGTATTTGTTTAAAAAATAAATTAAATTATATTCCGGCAATTAAAATGAGCATAGACAAAATCCTTCGTCATGCTAGCCCACATATTGTATAACCCATCAAAAATATTTTGATTTTTTTCAGATCAACCAAATTGCCACGCCTTAACTCAAAAATTAAGAAAACTGCATTTGTAGTTTTTCCTGATTTAATTTTTAAAATTCACATTGTTTTATGTGTGCTCGCATTAGGGTAACCCCTTAAGTTGATGAGTTCTTGAAATGTCAAATGTAAAATGAATCTGTGAATGGTTCGGATTTGTTGTGTTCCAGATTGTCACAATCAACAGCAAGAAAATGGCAGTACTCGATTAATAAATAATAATAAAAACATTACGTTCACAATTTGTAAGTTGTCAAATTTAAAATACCCCCTACTAGAACCGGAAACCACGATAATTGGCGAACCGCCAATTGCGAAAAACTGGTAGAAACAGAAAAGTTTGGTTTGTACTTTCAAAATTTGTATAGTAAAATGGTTTCTCGCCAGTAAAAATTGTAAACTCACTACTCTTAAGTCAAAATTGTTTTATAAATCAAAAAATAGATGTATGTAGAAACAAAAGAGTTAGATTAGACGTTATACTAATGTATAACGTAGGTAAATTTAGCAGATTGCACGTATGAAGGATTCATACTGGCGAGAAACCGCCTAACACCAATTGTAATTAATGCAAACAGAATACAGATTAACATCACCATAATCATGGTTGTTAACTCCTGTTTTGGTAGTTACCATCCCATCATTATGTTAGCACTTTGTTAAGAAATTTGCACTAAGTTAACATTGTTAAAAATGTGTAAGCCCTCTGGTAGAACTGTACAAAGCACTCGATGAAAGTAATTCAATTACCAATTCTAAATCTTAAAAGTAATTGACATATCAATTATTAAATTATTGCACTAAGAAGTAATTCAATTATCAATTACTTAGTAAATGTAATTGAAATACTTAAAAATTTATATCTTTATCTGCTACAGAATAAAATTGAATTTTATACACGACGATAAAATTTAATTAACGATTCGAGAAAAAAAATTCACTCGCGACTTTAGATTGTAAATTAACATTTTCTGCTCGTCATTTTATAAAAAATTGGTCAAACAAAAATTTGTTTAAATAAAAAAAAATTGAGTTCTTCAAAATTGTACTGTGCAGTATTTCAAATTTCAATCAAGAGCATTAAATTTTTGCTAACTATTATTAAAAACAAAATGTTTTTTTCGCCTTTTTTAAATTATTTAAATAATTTTTAATTGGAGTTGTTTAGAAATGTGGAATTTTTTAAAGAAATTGTATCGCAAAACAGTTGATTTACCTCCGTAGGATTAAAAGTGCATCCGTCCTTGATTTCAATTAACAAACAAGTACTAATTCAGTTACTGAAAAAGTAATTCAATTACCGAAGAAACATTTGAAACCTAATTAGTAAAT
Organism: Cantharis lateralis; assembly: GCA_963170105.1. Classification (NCBI taxonomy): domain Eukaryota; kingdom Metazoa; phylum Arthropoda; class Insecta; order Coleoptera; family Cantharidae; genus Cantharis; species Cantharis lateralis. The sequence continues at coordinate 7,069,436 of OY720630.1, read as the reverse complement.
ACTCAAATACTTTTGAAGTATTTTAATTACTTTAGAGTATCTGCCCGCTGGTCATATCTCTCGCCCTCGAACCAGATTTTTAGTGAGAATGAGAACATCTTTTTGACTGTAACTTATAAACAGATAATTAAACTCGATTTATTAAACCGGGTAAGGGTGCTATTTGAAATTTCTAAGTAAGGATAGCTGGTGGCGAGAGGGTGAAACCCAAAATTCAATCAATGCTGGTTTTAAACTTCACCCTCGTTATCTAAATTAAGGTGTTTTTTGTTTAAAGACTGTACGGCGTATCTCTAGCTCATTTAGAGGTTTAACAAAATGTTTTTATTTTTTTATTACGGTAAATTACTTATTAATACTTACTATTAGTTTATTGTGTATTTTAAAGTATTTATGCAAAATTACATTTATTAAGCTATTATTTACTTTAATGGTTGTTTTAGTGAATAAAAATTAGGAGGAAAAATTAATTGCACCTTTATAAGGAGCTTTGGCAAATTAAAATGTATCCTGATTTTTATAGAACGTGTTCTTCGGGAAAAATGGGTCAATTATTTTAGACGAATTTGAAACCTTGCTCTGATTTCTTATGTGAATCACAAAAACAGTTTATAACGAATATTAATTTTTGTTTACTGAATGGAAAAAACTTTTGTGATGTTTCTCATATGTTACAAGCATTGGCAATCGCATTAATTTTTTTAAATTGGCGTTTCTTAATATATTGCCAAGTCTTTGCTGGCTTTGCCTTAGGTTACAATAACAAGTATTATTATTATAAATTCAATCAAGTTACTAGCACGACTACAATTTCATCGGACATTACATAACTGCAATTTGTGTTTTAAATATGTCAACAATTAAGCAAAATTATTTCGTAAAATGTAGTTAGATTTTTCAGTAATTATCAACAGTAGCCTGCAGTAATAATAATTATCGATTACTCTGCGGTTAACCAAGTAAAGCATAGACGAGTTGTACGAATTTGGGTATGTTAGACGAAGACGGGACAGGAGAGTTGCACTCAAAAGTGAATTTTGTTTTGCATACATATTTCGAATTTGGAGCAATTAATGATCCTATTTTTAACGTAGGATTTTACAAACAACTTCAAAATTAAAGGCGTGTTCATTAAGTGTTAAAAATATACCTCGTTTCCATGACCTATCGGCAGTTCAATACCGTTTTTCAAAAAATGTTCAAAATAGAACACCAAAAAACTATTTATACCCTTTCAATACGCTTTCACACAAACTTTTCAATAGAAATTTAACTCACCATAGCTTGTTCGATTTTCGTGTCGATAATGGCCGAGGTGTTATTAGCAGCTCTGGAACAAAAATAAATAAAATTATTTCATTATTATTATTATTAATGAAAACAAAATTAAACTTAAACCATCAAGACGTTTGATCGAGATCGAAATAGATCGAAAACAAACAATAAAAATTTTTTTGGCAACATATTACAGGAAGAACACGAATTAACTCGAATAATTATCAATGTAACAAAATTGAATGACATTTTAAGAACATAAATAATGTTCAAGCTATTACATCTGTTGTGAAAATCTCGGTAAAATTGCTGATTCCGACTGAAAACAGAATAGATAACATTTGTCACCGTACAATCTTGCGATAAAAGCATTTGGACGAATTTAAACTTGCACAGAACATTCTGCTGCAAATTTCTAGGTCAACGCAACTAATTTCCTAGTTAAATTCGTGGTGTAATAGTTAGACATAAGTTTTCGATTGTATCGTGTTTTCCTGTAGTTTGTTAATTTCTAAACTTATATTGATAATATTAGCCATGGTTTCGTTTTTCCCGATAAATTAGTGGTATCAAAAAACATTTTTGAGTCAGAAGATAATGTAAAATTTATTTATATTACAAGATAATAAAATTTTTCAATAGAAAGTTAAAAACATAACAATTCGGAACGACGGGTTAGAAAGACAATCGCACCTGCATCCGGGATGTCCTGGAAACGCCAACATCAACCCCTATAAGTTGCCCTATTTTCGAAAATGTGCAATGGAAAACAATGAATATTCAAAATAACTGCACTTGAAGTGCAAAAATCCGAGACCTAATTTTTAGAACCGGGAATATTCCAAGTTTACGCTATTAATTATTTCATTAGTCAGCATGGTGTGCTTTGTTAAAATTTAAAAACACAAACAAATTGATTCTATTATTTCCAATAAAAAATAATCTCAAGATAACTAATATTTGATTACGCAAATAATTAAAATTAAAAATTTCCTAATATAAAAAGTAACACAATAATTACAGAACAACAATTATTACTTCGCAGATAGTGTGAAAATCGATGAGTGTTTGTCGAGGTAAAGGTCGTTCGAAAAATTCTAATTAAATAAAATATTAATAAAGTTAAGCAGCAGGTAAATTATTAAAAATTACATAAAAAAGGTGAATAATGCTTTAAGATGAAATCACCGAACTTTTATAAATAATTTCGTCACCAACAATAAATTAGTGTACTTTTGTTTCAAGTATTAATGCATTTGGATGAAGGACATTTCAAATTTTTAAAATGTTTACAATTGAGTCTGATGAGTTCAATACTCGCAATTATACAATCATATTATTAAAATAATTAAATTGTAAAATATTGATAACCCAATTTTAATTTCACTATTACATTAAAAAAAAGAAGTTAAAGAACAATCTGTACTTAGAGTAAACAATGATTATTCATTGTTTACGCAGCGCAGATTTTTCTAACCATCGTCAATAAGTGATGACGATAATAAATACAATTTAATCAATTTTAATTTAAGTAAAATTTTCCGCTGAATACGGAATTTTTATAAAAAAAGCTTAACGTGGAATCCGCACCACGGCGCTTAGCTTTACTCTGTCTATTCTAAAGTCCTCCCGGTTAAAATGATCAACAACTAATTGAAAAATATCAATTTTTCTATACAAATTGGTAAATATTGGAAAAAAATGTTTTCTCTTGTTTTCAAACATTTTCAAAATTTGCTTTATGACGCCAACGAGTTCAAAAAACACTTAATTTAAATAAAACATTCAAATTATAAAAGTGCCATTAAATTTGCAATAGAAAAATCTAAATAAAACGCCGAAAATACAACTTTCCGTTTTTTAAAATGTTATCTGGTTTAGAAATTTAATTTTATTATTAAAAATAAATTATGCAATCACCCACACAAACTTTCTAAAAATTAGATTAATCAAAATGTTTTCAAATTTTGAAAACAAAAAAATTGCTCCTCTTACGCATATTTTGGTATAATTATTGCTATGGTAGGATAAAAAATAATTTTTAAATTTCAAAAAAAGAGATCTTTAAAAAGGAAAGGTTATGAAATTTAAAATTATTTTTGAAAATTTAAATAATGTAAGTAAAAACATACTTACACCGGATAAAAGTAATCCAAATATTTGATTACGACGCCACGAACAACATCCTCTGTTTTTAGACTGAAGATGGCATTAATCCCACCTTCCAAATCATTAAAATAATCGACTTTCATTTTGACAAAATTTATTTATCTTCGCGAAAACTTGCTACTAGAATTTATGATGATGTACTACACGAGACTGCCGCGAGCCACTATATTACTGCCACACCGTGGAAAAAGCTTTAATCAAGCATGCGCAACAAATCAAATGTTATTTGCCATTTTATATAAACAAATTGCAAAAATGTGGAAAACAAAAATCAAGCTGCTACAGTTAAACCTAATTTACTTTGACTTCGTAAATCAAATAAATCCTTTTCCTGAGAGGTAAGTATTTTTAATTTCCATCTTCTTGAACTCTCAAAAGTTTGTCGTACGAAAAAGATTACGTTATTTTTGAATTCTCACATATTTTACGATGAATATATTTTTCAAAATACTGCAATATTGCTCAATCTGTATTTTTTATATCGTTACACGTAAAGCTTCCATAATGTAAAGTTGAAAAATGTAACTTCTTTAATTTATTGAAGTAATTTTCAAAAGAAACCTTATTGGTTTACCAATAAGCTAATAAGGTTCTAATAATATGAATCAGTCCTACTCGCATTGCTATTCCTTTCAAAGCTTTGAATATCTTATATTGAGTTCAAGAAAATCACTACTACTTCCATAATACATAATATACCTACTTAATTTCAACTGGAATGTTTATCTGACTAAACGAATGCCATAAACGGCTAATAATTACAAAATTATCCATAAGTAATCGGAAATACTTCTTATTACAGATTATTAGCTTATATTAAATTACAACTTATTATTGCGTAACATTGCAGTTGCATAATTTAGTATTTTTTATTAATTATTTGCAATCAGATATTAACAAATTCTATGGTGGAATCTTGCAACAGGTAAATAATATTAAAGGAGAAATGTGTAATTTAGGATAATCAATCGAGATAGTACAGTTTCTGTTATGCAACCGTTGAAGCAAGTGGAGAAAGCAGTGTTAATTAGTTATAAGGGTAGTTGACACAATCCAATTATTTCAGACACTTACTAACGTAAAGTGTCCCCTGTCACACAGTATGTTATGTGTAGAGATTTTTGACTTCTGAATTTGTAGAAATCCACATACTATTATTTTATTTAGGTTTTGTAATCATATTGATTGGACGATTACAGCCTTTCATTCTGCATTAGTTACTGTAACGATTCATATTTATTTCACTTTAATTGACCGCGTTTTGGAGATCATATCAACCAGATTGATAACCAAGTCGTGTAGGGGCAAGGTACAACTCTTCATAATTTTCTGTAGTTCAATATCCAAGTATATCCATTACTTACATAAGGTAAAACTTGTTCATTTATTTATGTCAAATAGGCGATTGAATATAGGACTTCACAGAATTTCTATGTTCAGCTCTGCGGTGAACATCAATACGCTGTGGGAAAGTCAAATTTAACTAGATTCAAATAAATTTTGGCAATTGATTTGAAGTTTTAGGAATTGCCAAAACGTCAAGGTTAAAACAAAAAAACTCAAAAAGCGCTTTTGGTTAATAGCCCTTCGCTGCAAACCGGCGTATTCGCGTGTAGTGGGTACCTTGTTAATTTCAAGAAAAATAAAATTGCGTTTTTTGCACCAGTAATTTATCTACTTAAGGATGCGACGGCTCCTAAATCGCCCATTTCTATTTTTCACAATTTTAACAAAATTTAATTTAACAAAAGATTTAAACAAACATGCACTAATTTTAATTTCGTGCGTTGTTTCAATCTGTTTATTTCATTTATTTGTTGTAGTGGTGTGTAAACATTTTCCAAATTTGGACATAAAAAAAGAAAGAAAATGGACATTATTAAATTCTTCTGATTTCCCTGAAGTATTTCAAAATTCTCTGAATTTCCTAAGAAAGTAATTTTAAAAGAAATTATTAAATATTATTATTTTATTGAATTACATCTAATTGGCTGTAATTTCATAGAATTACTGAAATTACACATAAATGCGTGTTATTCAAATGTTTAAAATCGATTGCGTTATTTCTTTTTCCAAAATTTTCAAAAAAAATCAAAATTCCTTTTTCAAACTTTTAACTTACATTAGACTATAATTAACTGAATACAATCAAACATCTATTTATGTCGAACACACGTACCTTCAACAGAATGAGATTTTAAGCCATTGACTTGCAGATGGTAAAAATACTACTAAAAATTGATTTTCAAATTTTATTTATGAAGTAACCAGTGGACCTAAATAATTTTTCTTTGCCTCATCGGAAAGCTCAGAATGTGTTCTTTCAGAATATTTGTAGGTTTTGTATCCTACTTTGAAGGTAAAACATCGTAGAGTACTACCACTAACCTATGTTCTTCCATCACCTTATTTTACAAAACGCTAATCTTACTTAATATTTTTTCTGATTTTT